>CM074517.1:29160000-31560000 GCA_037379345.1 Perna viridis | reverse complement strand
CTTTTTATTCAATGTGATACCCTTCCCCTTTTTAAAATAAAGGTACATATATAAAGAAAGTTCTAAGAAACACAAGACCTGAAGTCAAAACTCATAGTGTTGAACTAGGATCCCATATTTACAAGTTATCAGTACATTACACACGCCATAACGAATTTAAGTTGTCATCTTTTATTTTGCAGAAAGGATTTTACGAATTTGAAGAAATAATCATTCATTTTCATAAGAATAAAATAAATTAATGATAGATGATCGTATACTTAATGACATTAAAACTTGAGAAAGTAAGATGTACATTGCATGTAGTCAATTTACTGTGCTGAGCATAAAACCTTTTGGGAATGTACCGTACTTTGTATGGCGAATGACACAATGTTTTGTTTTTCTTAAGTACCAGTCCACATAAAATTCAGACACTGCCAATAGTAAAGTGATTCATGATGTAGAAAAACCAACCGAACAAACAACGCTTTGTCAATCTACATATGATATATATTTACATAAAAATATTTGTTTCTGTATTCAGATCTACACTATCTTTTGGGAAAATCTTACATTTATCTCCCAATAAAATCAAACAAAATCAAGAACGATAACTCTTGCAAAATGTAAATTTTAAGTACAATCTATATAATTTTTATCTCAATAGCGCAACCTCCAATTGAAAAACTAAGACTGGTTTTGTGATCAGTGGCTGTTTCTGACCAAGGAATGAAAGTGAGTTAAGTGGGTTTTTGAAATGCATAAATCACCTTTTGTCCGATTTTTATATAGACCGCTACTTAAAACCATTAATTATTATGTTCAGTTACTACAATCTCAATACTGCTACAATTTATTCCGGAATCACAATTGTCCTGTTTATCACTTTTACCGATTTCTGATGATGAAGCGTCTGTATTATCACGATGATATTGCACAACACAATTTTTGTCTTGAATTGAAATGTCCACTGTTTCCGTGTCTGCTATAGGATAATCTTCCGAAAGATTTCCTCTGGCTTTTTGTTTTGAGTTTCGTCGAAACGTATTTCGCATTACAGCCATTAGCCTCGAAGGTCTGTCTAAATATGACGGTTTCTCTAGTTCTTCTTTCTTTTTCAATTTTGCCTTCTTCATTCGCAATGACCCGTTAGATTTTGATGATTTTGCTGATCGGGTACTACTTTTGCGAAAGAAGTTCCCGAAATCAGTAAATAGGCTGTCCCGTGGAGCCGATGAATCGATTGGTATGTGAAGTCGGTCATCAAATGGTTGCATGTCTATACTAACCGTGCTATGATTGCTGTCTATCCTATGAAATTGTGCTGGTTCTTGTCTTCCATGTGCTGGTATTGGTTTTGGAACCTGGTGCCTGAAATTAAACTGTATCATATGCATTGCTTTTCTTTGAAATGGAAATGCATAAAGAAAAAACGTTTTCCATGTGATAATGGTTTGTCCAATGAAATGTTATAGTTCTTCATCGCCTTGATTTACATCATATGGATCTGTGATAAAGATTTGATAAGAATATCCACTAATCTTTATTGATTATTTCATTCGTAAAGAGGTCGAGATCGCCAACTACTTTTAACAATTGTAACACATCGTTAACTGATTGCAAAAACTCGTAGAGCATTCGCCAGAACTCGTGAACAATTATCTAATGGATCGTTTTACGATTCATTTACAAATAATTGTGAGTAGTTGTTTTGCGGTGGATTTTCGGATCAAGATGAGCTCACGGAAAATGAACTGATAACCAAACTATACGACAAATGCGATGACTTCTCGTTGCGTATCTTCAATTTTCCTTTCATCTGTGTAAACATACCTTCACCACCTGCGAATGGAGTTTTCATATCACAACTCAAAGGCTATGTCTTGCCAAAATAAAACTTTTGTACCGCGATAACTTTCTTACTTTAAGGCCTCTGCGACAGGATTATGATGTTACAAAGCGAAGATTACAAAAAATTTATTGTTCGTCATCATGTTCTCATTATGGTGTATACATATGTATCATGAGGACCGATTTGATCACCATGTCATCTTTTTCCTTTCCTTTTTCGTCGACCCCGAATGTCGCATTTGTTGAACAATTAGATGGGTGTTTTTAGAAAAGCAGACGACGCTTACCCTACCGGTGCACCTGGTTCATGCTCCCAGATTTTAGGAAGTTCGGGTTGCTAATTTATCTTCGTTTATTTACGTGTTTTGTTTTGTTTTGTTTTGTTACTTTTGTTATGTTTGTTTTTTTTTTGTTTTTTTTTTGTTTGTTTTTTTTTGTTTGTTTTTTGTTTGTTTTTTGTCTTGTTTTTCTGGGTTTTTTTTGTCTTGTTTTGTTTTGTTTTGGGGGGGATTCATGTACTTTGTGTTTGTCTGTCATCTAGTCGTTTTTACTACCATTCGAATCTTGGTTGGCTAGATTTCTCTCCTCATTCGAGCACACTGTGCATCATCCCATTCCGACAAACATGCTTTCATTGTTGCGGATTCTTCTTCATCCCTCTGTGCCAGTGGGAGAAGGAGTCGCACAAAGTTTTGATAAAATATTAACTTGTTTCTCTCGTAATACGCGTCTCATTTTTCTGAATATTTTCTTTCCGAAATATTTAACTGAAGAATGAATGAGGCTGTATGGCCTAGCATTTTTACGAGTGAATACAATCCTATTAAAAGCAATCATTTCCGTTTGTTTTTCACTCATAACTATACCGTAAATATTCGTAAAATATTCGTAAAAGCTCATTGGTTTACCGTTAAATATTTGTTAATTATTAGTTAAAGCTGGGATCAAATCGTAACAATGGATATTGTACTCACAATAATTATAAAAACACTCTTTGCATTCGTAAATTGCTCGTATCTAACATTTCTGAATCGTGAACTTTCATCATAAATTCATCGACTTTCACTCATATTAAATCGTGAAGTGATTGTTGAAACACGTGGCCAATTGTAAAGCACTAGCAAATCACTTGTGGCTTATTTGCAAAAACTCATGTAAGTTTATGGAACTTTGTAAATTTGGTTTCGTAAGGATTCGGTAGAAAAAATAATGTATGAAACGGAGGCATCAAGAATCGGAAAGAGTCTTATGCGAATGATAAAACAAATTCCATCTTCTTAAACGAATTGATACGAATGTCAGCGAACGCATGTATGAGATGTTATTGAGTTATTCATGGATTCTGGCGAATTAAATATGTATTGAATACGAATTGACTATTCGTAAGGAATTCGTGTATCTGAAGGGTTTATTTAGCAGCATCTATATCATGATAATTTAATAATTGTAGAAGTATCGCGTTTTTTGTTTAGATGAAAGTTGTATCGTCTTACTGGCACTATTTTACAACAAGAAAGTGACGTCATCAATGTCTCTTATTCAACTTTTTTCCCCGTCTATTCAAAATAAACCCATAGTGCAGACTTGAAAACATGCTACGTGGGTTATTTAGTGTGCACATTGTGGTTGAAATTCTTCACAGACCGTAAAATATTACATTCACTCTTCAAATAAAAGTAAATCCGTCCCGCCAATATACTACCATTCGAACTGCTCACAGTTTCATGAATATTAATTGTAGTTGTTCCATTTTCATTTTTACAGTTCGGTTCTCGAAGCCAAAAACTGGCTGTGTTAATCATACATTCAAGCACAAGTTAAAATTGCTCAATTGAAATATACGAACCTTCGAATGCATACTGCCACAAGAACAAGAAGAGCAACTAAGGAACATCCGCCTACTACTCCGAAAAGGACCACTCCTAAAAATGCATAAATTAATTTCAAACATTATTTTTTTTCATAATAGACTAATCAAACTCAGGCCCAATGGTGAACGTTATCCTATGGCAATAAGAACCAAAGCTAGTTGAGTCCATATGGACCACATTAACTTTCAAACGTATTAAAATTTACTCATCTAAATAATGGTAACAACAAAATTACTAATCCGATTCATAATCAAGTCAAATCCAAAATAAATCTGGCAAAATAGATATTATACCACCGGAGCACCTGGTACTGCAATGGTCCTGAGTTGATACAGGCACTTCTGGCGAAATGGTGGGTTAAATCTAGGTTTTACAGCACGGCGCTAAACCTCTTCCACTGCGGCGTGGATCTAAATATGATTTACTTCCTTTATTTGGATAATAGGTGGTTATATAGGTCATTATGATAACATGTAAATTACTAAATTCAAATTTTTATGTAAGAAGTTCAATTTCAAGGTATTTGAAGGTAAATTCGGTTGATATTTCTGGTAAGTGGGTTGTAATATAGTACTGAACTAGTGTTATTGACATACTTGTATACTTTTAAAAGACAGTCTCTGTAAGAAACCGGCAGTAGGTGAAACATTGCGTGAAAAAAATCCATTTTTAAAGTTTGATTTGACTATTTCCACCATCACAATCAATGAAAAAAAGCAAGATTTTCCATACATGTATCATATTGGTAAATTCAGTTATAATTTTATTAAAATGCACAGAAAATGAACATTTCATAGGGAATAGCACTGTCAAAATCCTCATTTTTCTAGCATTCTATTAAAAATTTTATGAGCAAATCCAAAGAGGCAGAGATCAAACAGAGGAAGCATTCTTAAGTAATTATATTGTCAGATTGGTGGGATTTTGACATGCACGTTTCTTTTCCCATTTCGCCTGATTCTTACAAACACTTACATTTAACGTTATGCGGTGTTCCGGCCTTACCAAGGAGCTTGTCATATTTTTCATTTAGAAAAAATCGTTTTCTGGACCGATTTCTATTAAGTAAATAAGGAAAACCAATAACACAACACTATATATTTTTTTTCTCATTTTTCAACATTTTAAGAATTTACCCAACACTCATTGCTACTGTCAGTCATTCTTTGAAAGCAAGAGTAGACAAAATATCAATAAACAATTCATGTTTAAGCCATTAACGATTTAATCAAATTGATTGATAAATTATACTCATAGCCTAATCTAGAGGGAGAAATGAGCACAAACTTCTCCTTGTTTGTGATAACTCCTCCGATTTGTATTTGACAGGGAGAAGTTTGTGTAATATATTACATGGACAAATAAGTCAATAGACCCTTTTGTGCTACCTCTTCGGAAATCATGAGCATGCGTGGAGCATGGAAAGTTCTTTTCTTCTACCTAAGCCCTACCTCGCGGAAGTATACATAGAGCATGCTCATAAACTTACCACAAATGGTCTAATTTGTAATTTTCAAACATGATTTACTTTAACATTCCCCTTGTCAACTATGTCTGGATTAGACTCTAATATCTTAAAATTCCTATTCTTCCGGGTTAAACATTTCGAACATATCAAATAGCACAACAAAGAAACAAACCTTCTGAGAATACAACCATGATCACTCAATGTTTTCCGACAGACTTCTTGTGCACATTCGTGTACAGCAATTTAGGACTGGACTACAACCGTTCGGTTTGGTTTTAATAAAGTCTTTTCATTTCCCATTTGATAACATACTACAGTGTACTTCCTGAATATCGTAGGTGTATTATTAAAATTTTACCTTTGATAACAGGAAATAAATCTTAAATAGTCTTTAAGAAGAAGTTTTATCGTAAGTTAATTTATAACAAACTTACCTACACCGCTGCTTTTCTCCTGTTTGGTGTTACCATGTGTTGTCGTCATTTCTGTCCGGTTTTCCGACGTTGATGTTGTTATTTCAGAGATTAAGATCGATGATGCTACAGTCTCATTTTCTAGTGGAAAGAAAGACGATGAGCCGAACGCTTTGGTTGCAACCGATGTCATCTCATCAGTAGTGCTGTGTGCAGTGGGGAAGTAGTCTGTTTCAAGTGTAGTAGATTGGTTGTCAGCGCTGAGTGTGGTAAAAAATTTGTCAGTTCTATATGAGGTAGGCATCTCGTCAGTTTTGAGTGTAGTGCGGATGTCAACAGTTTTCAGTGTAGTAGAAATGTCAGTTTTGAGAGTAGATGTAAGGTTGTTGAGTGTAGTAGACACATCTTCAGTTTTGAGTGCAGGAAAGTCGTTTGCACTGAGTGTAGTAGGTAAGGCGTCAGTACTGCGTGAATCAAAAACTTCTACCAAATATAAAAATAGTGAAGCATGACTATAAATGAATGATGTCTTGCAGTATAGTAAATAAATATAACGCATCCTCAGAAAATTACGAAATAATGTACTAATTCAAGATCAAACTCTGGTATACTACTGTCGAAGTTCAAGCTTGTGATTTTTCGGAATTCTTTTAGTATTTCCTCTTTACTTTGTCCCAAAAGTAAATCGTACAACCGCTTCGGTCAAGAAAACCATCTAGTTTTTTTTTTCTTTTTCCGTTTTATCTGATGTTGAGTATTTAAAACTAGTAAGCACCAGTCCAAACAAAATTCTAGCACTGCCTATGACAGGGGCGTAGCTAGATATTGATAGATATATAGGCACTGTGGGTCAAGGGCCCGGGAGGTGGGGGGCAAAGCCCACCGAAGCTCACCGGTTTTAGGTAAAATCAATCGCATTTCTTTGATGAAGAAATGCATGTTTTGCCTGATTCGTACACCTAAAAGGCTGAATCATTTCTTCATATATACATGTTTGTCTTGGTTAAGTTGGACGTGAAAGTTAAAAAATACTACAGTTTAAGTGTGCATATGTTGCGTTACTCCATATCCATTTTGTTTTCAAAAAGGTAGTCCTAATCTACTATTCAATATGGAAGAATTCACAAAGAAAAAGGTCATGAAATTTAAGGTGTTCTGTAATTATTTTACATTTTTTTTTCCTTCTGAATACTATCTTGTTTATGGGAAGTCCAGACGTCGATTTTTTTCTACTGGCAAAAACGTCAACAGTGTTGTCAAGGTATATATATCATTTCCAATAAAATCGTAAAATTAAAATGATAGATCCAGTTGTTACAAAGGCTTTCGACGTTGTCAATGAAGACAACATATTCTAGACCAACGGACAGATAGACAACATTAAACTCGCATTCCTGACACGTCTTCTAATAATATTGGGTGAATATTAGGCAGGCATTTTAGTACATCATTGGTAAATTTCAATGTTTTAATTACGGGGACGAGATTTCAATGTGACTGTCGTATAAATTACGGGGACAACTTTTTGTTCGAAGGACCGACAGGAAACTGATATCTACATAGAGCACTTGTAGAAATCGCGATGTTTTCGAGTACAGAGTACATGTACCTAATTTTTAAAATATTTTCGTGTTTACTCTAAAAATCGGGCTAAGTGATGAGCTCTTTATTTAAAAGAAAGCTTTTTTCATTGTCCCCGTCTCGTTAATCGAATGGTTACAAGTAGATACTGTTTTTTCATTGCCCCCTCTCGTTAATCGAATGGTTACAAGTAGATACTGTTTTTTCATTGCCCCCTCTCGTTAATCGAATGGTTACAAGTAGATACTGGTAACCATTCGATTATCGGAACGGGGGTATTGAAAAAAAAATTTGGTTGCTATCTATTTTTGTGCAATGAAACAATTTAAATGTATTTGAAAATATAACTCATGTCAATTTGGGGCAGTTACTGACAGAAATGTTTAGACAGGCTTACTTTTATAAAGAATTCCACTTAAGTGCACGTTAGGGGCCTTCTTGATCTTGTTTGAGGGTATATGAACTAACTGTTCATTGTTGAAGACCCTTGTACAATATCAAGATGCAGAACAGGAATAAAATCCTGTTCCTTGAGTTTCAATGTGATATTTTCAATATATCATGTGAAGTGTTGTCATACGCACATTCACTCCATATCCTCTCTTTTTATATTAATATGTACACGTACATTTTAATATTATGAACATTATTTTATTTATTTTTCTATTTACAAAGTTAACTTCATTTTTGTATCAAATTATCTCTTTATAAATCATTTATGAGGGGTTGGACACGGAGACAGGAACCCGGGAATAAGGGGAGGTAGAAATGGGAGTTAGGGTGCAAGCTTGTCGGGATATTACAATGGGAGTAAATGAGAGAAAACAAGTGAGGGAGATCTGGAACCCGATAGCAAAATGGAACAGGAACCCCCTGTCTACCCCTCTTGTATACATGGACATTGGTCAACTTTCGATAACGATATTTCAAACGGCTGGACCGTTCACGCCCAGGGAACATATACATGTAGCTCAGACATTTACACTAGTTTTATTAAACGGAAAGTCGTATTAGGCCAATACAAAATATAAGTATGCCTGTTTCGGGTTGAAAAAATAGGGTAGGTAAATTATTTTGTTTTTCAAAATCATTTTATAGACTTCAATGGGGCACATATCGTGACTTTTAAAAATAAAGTTAACGCTGCTTAACCAAAATCATTATATTTCTCGGAGTTTCCCACGGCAAACTTTACCAATAATTAAAAATTAGCGATGGCAGAATCTAGGTAAAAAAGGAACAACAAAAAATAGGGTAAGTAGTTTGGGCTGAGGGACGGTTGGTAAAATCCAGTTATTTTTATTAGGTGAAAAAATTGATTCTTAACCTTGCAGGGAAAGGGTAGCTGAAGGCATTCGTCCATTTGGAGCACAAAATTGGTTGTTTGTCAGTATCAGATATTTCACTGAGGCTTCGAAGTTTAGCTTCATCTGGGTATGGTGGTTGGAACTGTGTAACTGTAGACAGGTACTAAAAATACTACTTTCCTTTTGAAATTTGACAAATCAATGCGCTTAAGATCTAGACTCTGACAAATTATTCTCTGCATCAGAGTTCAAAACTGTTGTATTCATTGTGTACCTGACATGATAAGCTTTCAGATGATACCAAGTTTGCATATACTGGCTAAATCACAAAAAATATACAATGCATCCTAAGAACTACTTTGTTTTTTACGGACTACTTTCTGGTATGTGCAGGCGACTGGTTCCCCTTAATAGTGGTATTATACCTAGAGCTACTTGAATTTGATGGCACTTCTGAAGGATCTGTGCGAATATCATTAATACTGGCAGTGGTCGCTGGCTCAGTATCTGATAGAATACACACTGAAAGCTCATTCTCAATACTGCCTTCCTCTGATCTTTCATCTCTTCTTTTTTCTTTTTGGTCGAATGATAAACTTGTCCATTTTGCGGAAATCGCAAATCTACTTTTATAGAAGTTATCGGAACGTTGGAATGATTAGTAGAAAACCGATAACGGGTAAATGACGTTGGACTTCCGATTCCATGTTGCTACACTGAAGCGCAATTGAAAAAGTAATATCAGCCTTTACTGTACAGTACTCGTTTTATATGCATCCATCAGATATTAAAAAAGAAAAAAAATAGTCAAAATTTTGTACAGGCACAAGCCTGAACTAGCCTTACGTAGCAACGCCCCTGTATGGTACAGGTAATTCATAGTGTAGAAAACACACACAGAACACACATTTTTTTCGATCTTCAGATGCTGTATTTAAGGGAACATTAGTCTTTTTTACATTGATATCCACATACTTTTGAGAAAATTATACATTAATCTTCCACTAAAACCAATTTAAAACAAATCAAGCACGATAACCCTTGAAAAGTTTCTGAATAAGAAATAAAAGTAAATTTTGTGGGTTTCCGACGTGTATGAATCACCTCCTTTTTTTTTTTTTTTTTTTTAAATACCGCTACTTGCACAATGTTTATACAATTACTTATGTTAAAACTCTATCGTACTAAAATCACCCAGTTTTTGGCTGTGTTAGTACTTCCTCGTTCCTTCTAAATAATAAGATATTTATCCAATAAATTTACAATGAAAAGTGTGTTACTTTACACCACAGTAATATTCTCTATCACCCTTCATGTTATTTGGGCCATTAGCAGATATTTGCCCAACACAAGTATGTTAATATCCGTTCTCAATTAAACATAAACCAGTATTTGATAAATAGCTACCATTTTAAACGAGAGCAATGGCCTTGGATTTTTGGATTTTACTTACCAACTTTACATATGACAGGGTAGGACTCATTACAGCTGACTGAACTCAGAGTTAAGTTGGTGTTAATATCTTTCGCAACTGTGCAATTACCTATAAAAATTGAAAATTCACATGTATATAGACATTTTTTTAACCCCCCCCCCCCCCAATGTAAGTGATAGTGATTACCCTTCTTTCCGTCCCTACTTCCCTTACGCAGAGACGTACCAATCTCTTATCTCTTATCCGTTACTCCTTCTATACCACTGAATAGAATTTAATGAAATTTTTACAAAATCTTCATTTCCTATTCCCACTGTGTACGGGGCGCCGAATGGAACTTGATCTTTTTGTGATCAAAATCAACTTTGTGTCACAAAATTCAATTCTATGTCCCAAAAGTCAATTTGATCTGTGTCACAAAATTCAATTCTGTGAGACAAAATTCAACTCTGTGTCACAAAATTCAATTCTGTGTCAAAAAATTCAATTCTGTGAGACGTAATTCAATTTTGTGTCACAAAAGTCAACTTTGTATGCAAATTAGTTTACAAAATCCTTTGGATATGCAAATTAATTCAAAATGTGCAGCATCATGTACACGTGTATTACAAACTTAAAGCAGTCACTGCAATACAGTGGATATGGTTCGAATGTGCACGGTTTTAATAAAGCACATAAGTGAAAGGTGAAAGAAATATTGGATATCGTAATTGTATAACCCACTGTGTCACTTTATCTTGTTCCATTCAACCGAATTTTTTGTGTCATACAAAATGTACATCAATAAAATCGGAATGAAATAAGGAATCTATCTGTATCTGGCAAAAAATCGTGAGGGATAGTGGAACAAATAATCTTTCGCCGACTTAGACAGATAACAAATTTCACCACACAACACATTTCTAATATGATTTTCTTGGCTAATCTGATATTTCATTTCTTTTTCCAGCAAAATTTGGGACAAATATATAAATACAAATTATCTTGTCAAATTTTTAAAAATTTGATTACGATTAACAGGTCGGGCAAAGCATTTTATAGTTGAGTTGAAAGATGTCAGGAAATGATCACATGATTCACCAGGAGAAATCCCAATGAATCGAAAGTAGAAAAATCGCGTATTCTAAAACCTGATTTTTCAAACAAATCTCACAGAAAAAGTATAATAGCAATTTTAGTCATTTCAAAACAGTTTTACTGTAGAAACAACTTATAAGATTTTTTTTTAAATTTCACTTAAAACGGCCTTAACCGTCCTGCGTTGCTCGAAGTAATCGGAAACCTGAGGTTACTATTTCCAATGAGAAATCTTACAAAATCGTGATGACAGAATTCATTTGCGTATTCAAAGAATTCTGTAAACTAATTTGCAAACACAAAATGTGACACAAAACTGACTTTTGTCTGACAAAATTGATTTTTGTGACACAAAATTGAATTTTGTCTCACAAAGTTGAATTTTGTGCCACAGCATTGACTTTTGAAAGTTGAAAATTTGTAGTATTTTATAAATTTTGTCAATCGGAATTAATTTTTGTTGAAAAAAAAAACGACTTTTGTCTGTACAAAATTGAATTGTGAGTACAAAACTACAAGAGCCCCATTCGGCGCCCCGTACTGTGCGCCTCTTATCTTAGATTTTGATCCGCAACAATTTGGAGGTCAAAAGGTGAACGTTATCATCAATCGGGACTACTCGGCCATTTTCGCTCCTCTACAAAAATAATCTCGGATGCAAAAAGGAGAATTACTTCTTGAAAAAAATGCTGGCGGTACGAGATCACAATTAATTCCCCTTGACTTTTTATTGTATACGATTATAGTTCCTTTTTTTTTGGTGTGTTTCTTCCTGATTTTTTTCTTTGCAGTCATAAACTTTATTGCTTAGTATTTACTGCAGAAATGTAGGGCAAGGATCAAATTTACAAGGAATTTTTTTTTCATTCTGTAATTTTATGTGGAAGTTGTGAATTGGTCTTATGGAAGTAGGTAAAAATTTAGAACATTTGGCAGTGGTCACTTTTCATGTCTACGGGCATGAGACCACAATTAATTTTCAAGTGCATTTCAATATACACATTTGAGCAGATTAAAACATTCCACCGGCGCAAAATGAATAAAACTTCTCTGGCCTAAAGATATGTACAAACAGGATTTTATAGATAAATATTTGAAAATTTTACCATCATTTTCTGATATGAATACATATGACCCAGAAGTGGGGTAAACTGAGAAATGAACCGAGTTAAAAGTCCAAAATTTTAACCTTCTTCCACTGCACCAAATTACAACTTTTAGTTAGAATTGATTAATAAAAAATATCCCATGTAATTTTAACCTATTTTCTACCAATCAGAGGCAAAACTTCAGCAAAAAAGTTTCCAGTAAAAATATGAAAAAATGTGGAAGGTACCTACTACCAAAGTTGGAACTATATTCGTACACAACGGAAACCAAGGGGAATTAATTGTGTTCTCGTACCTTCGGGGTCTCAAAAGCACTGAAATTGTTCGTGTTAAATCCGGTGTGGACATTATATGGGTAACCCCTAACCCCAGAGCATTGGCCATGGCACTATTTTTGCAACTCCTGAATATGCAAGCTCCGGAAGAGCGATCTGTCTTCCTATTCAAGACTTAAACACCGTTGTTTGGAGCTTAATTGCACAATTGGATAAATGGGTACATCGATGGTACAGAACTAGAGCTGCTTCTAGAGTTTGGAGCAAGTAGGCGGACGTGTCAAGAAAAACAGAGGACGCTTCTTCTATCAGTGTACCTGGAACAGGCTCCAATGTTAAGGCTGTATTGCTTATTGTTTCTTTTAGTTGCCGTGTGTATTCTTTTATTTAATATTTGTGTTATTCGTAGTGTTTTGACTGCTTTAGTGTTTCCTATTTTTTACTTTTCTGTCTATGTTCATGTGGTAATCGGTTGGAGACCGGAGCAGATCCAAGGGCAGGCGTGTCTGTCCCCTAAAATTAAAAAAACTAAATTTTTTGCATGAAATCTTGATTTTTTTTCATAAATAATACCACCAAAAAAAATTCCACTAATGCTCCTAACATGAAATACCGCTTCCGGCCCTGTGACTCCCTACATACATCGATATAAGAAAGAGCTTAACTATCAAACCAACCTTCACCAGTTCCATTTATCCAGGAAGTGGTATAGATGTTATTTCTAACGGCATCCGTATACAAATCGCTTCTTTTCAAAGCAGTCCCATTGAACGCCGAACAAAAATCTTCTATCTCAAACCATGTTACGTTGTTTTTAACATATTGAACTGATAATGTATGGATTCCTGTAAATATAATTCCCAGTGCTAATTAGAAAACGATTCGTTAAACAATGCGTACAACCGAATGCTGTGCGTAACTGCTGATTAACCCGAGCGTTGACGATTGATACGGAAACTTCGGAATCAGGGACTCTCCAAAACCTACGGAAATGCAGACTAGGCACATTACTTGTGTTGTCCATAAAAAATGGACAAAAACTTAATTTTACATGAAAAAAAAGCAATGAACACACATAAACACACAGAACAGTTCATCAGATGTTTTTGAGACCTTGTTTAAATAATCCAATTTATTTTTGCTAGGCTGAATTTAATGTAAATTTGTGTTAAGATACACCATGCATGCATGATATTGCAATGAATGTGATGAATGAAAAAAGAAAACATCTCATTTTTATGCTTTCGAAAGAATTATTATTCCATAAATAGCGCTGAATTAACAAGTCGAAACAAAAAAATCAGTTTTTGCTCTAGTATCTCAAGCATATAAAAGGTGTTATAACTACTTGCATACATAGACAGGGGGTGAATGTTTAACCTGAGTTACATATGTATCACTTGGGTACAAAATTAACAGTTAAACGATTAATTTGGTGTGTTAATAATCAATTCATATATAGAAAAATGACAACGAAAAAATAGAGCTTATTTAATGTATGTAATAACTGACCTTGTTGAAAATTAAAACAAATTATAAAATACCAAGGTATGTAAGAATATGGAACTGCTTCACCTCGCATTTCTTAACAAGGAAGACCTGATAAAAAGGAAATGATTTAAGGAAATTTAACACCGGCGATTGGTATCCGATCGTCACGCATCAACAATTAAATAATTGTTTTCTGTAGATACGGAAGAATTGTTTTTATTACTTATTTTTTAAGTTTAAACATCTTGAAATATCGATTGTGAATATCTATAAATAGGATTGTTCTTACTTTAACAATTAAAAGATTGTTTACACACAAAACCTTCAAATAAAACTCATTTGTGCATAACATATGAAAATTGCGCAATGTCTAATAATGCGTTAAATTGTTTTGAACAAATATAAGTAAAGAGCAATTTTACAATAATCAAAGCGCGGAAGCTTTGTGTCAATGAAGACGAAAAGTCAGCATAGCATTATTTGATAACGTTTGTTGAAAGAGCAAAGGTTTCAGTTGGATACCATTGAGTATTGAGATGTTCTACGAGCTACTATCGTATGGAATCCGTCTTCTCTAAATGGGTCCATCATTAAGCACTTCGTCTATTGGTCATGTGGAATGCCAGTATTTTTGTTTAAAGTTACCACAGAATTGACAGACGACGTAATATCATAAACTATATTTAAAGGGTTTGTTAAGGCATTTTACGTCATACGTCATAAGACTTAGTATCTCGTTTATAAACGACTTCGTATCTCGTTTTTACAACATAACTAACTCGTTTAAACGACAGCATCTCGTTTAAACGACTTAGTATCTTCGTTATAACGACTTAGTATCTCGTTTAAACGACTTGGTATTTCGTTATAACGACATAGCTAACTCGTTTAAACGACTTTGTATCTCGTTTAAACGACTTTGTATCTCGTTTAAACGACATAGCTAACCTGTTTAAACGACTTAAGATCTCGTTATAACGACATAATTGGCGTTGTTTTTTTGTTTTTTTTTTTTTTGTTTTTTTTTGTTTGTTTTTGTTTTATTATAATCTCAATGGAATTATTTCAGATTCGGATACATTGTTATTGACCACCAAAGACAGACCAAATTGAAATTTGAAATATTTCACTTTTGTCATTTGAGAATTATGCCCTTTAAAAAGCTAAAAATGTAGAACTTGAAAGTCTTCCAGATACTAAGTCGTTTAAACTTAAAACGAGTTTGCTAAGTCGTTTAAACGAGATGCTAAGTCGTTATAACGACATAACAATAAGTGAACACCTGGCACTAATGGGCTTCTACGGAAGCCCATTAGTGCCAGGAGTTCACTTATTTTTAAGTCGTTATAACGACTTAATATCTCGTTTTTAGACTTAGGATCTCGTTAAAACGACTTAGTATCTCGTTTTTACAACATAGCTAACTCGTTTAAACGACTTAGTATCTTCGTTATAACGACATAGTATCTCGTTTAAACGACTTAGTATCTCGTTATAACGACATATCTTGCGTGTTTTTTTTATAATCTCAATGGAATTATTTCAAATTTGGTTATATTGTTATTCACCACCAAAGACAGACCAAATTGAAATTTGAAATATTTCACTTTTGTCATTACAATTTTGAGAACTATGCCCTTTAAAAAAGCTAAAAATGTAGAAATTGAAAGTCTTCCAGATGCTAAGTCGTTTAAATGAGACAATAAGTCGTTTAAACGAGATACTAAGTCGTTATAACGACATAAAAATAAGTGAACACCTAGCACTAATGGGCTTCCGTAGGTTACTGACTTGTGTTAATATGTTTCTCTGGTATATGCATATGTTTTTACTATGTGTGCCTGACTTTTATTTGCTCTGTATACACAAATTAAATTCATTCACGGCTTTTGATTTTATTTTGTGGGTAACGTTAAACAATGGTTGCTTTCGATTCTTCTTCCAACTTTGCATGTTGTGTGTACATTTTTTAGGAATTCCATATTTATTTTGATAGTGCAGATATTACCAACATGTAATGAATTTAAAACCATACCTTCCCTGATTAAAGAATATAATACAACAAATTTTTTGCCCACTTTTGAGATATATATAGTTGGTGTTCCTGTGATCTTTCTGAGGATGCAAATATTTATATAAAAAAAAACAAAAAAAACAAAGGTTCCTGACTATTATTGGTTTAATTTTTGCCTCAAATATGCACAAGAATAACAAAAATAAGGTCCAAACAAACCACCTCCACTTACATTCGGTAATGCCAATCGAGCTGGTTCTAAAAAAAATGAATTTAAAAATAAGATTTAGGTTTTATTATATTTGTAGATCGTCACTGACTCGCCGTCATTATTAGCCACATACAGACAGTCATCGTGTATGTTGAATAAAATGCACAAGGGATTAGTTATATCATGTTTCTTTGACAGAACAACAGCTGATTTCGTACCTTCTGTGTTAATTGCATGAATTCTATTCTTGGCGAACTCTGTGGTTAAAGCTTGTCCTGACGGATGTATAGCAATGCCACGAGGGCATTTAATTGTCAAGTTCGAAAAACTGTAAATTTCCTCCGCGAGATTGTTATAACACAATATTTTATGCGACCAGTACACTGAACAGTAAATATACTCATTTCCACAAGAACAAAGACTTGCCTCTCCAGTCACATCGGAAACGGTAGTCTTAATTTTACCACATGTGTCCATAAACTGTAATCCACTTTCTAGACAATTTACAACAATTTTTTCATCACAATATGTGATACCATGGCAACTGTCTGGCGTTTTCAAAAATCGAAGAGTTTTTCTAGTCATGATATTAATGACAGCCACAGAACTTTTCTCCTGCAAAGTAACTGCGACTTTTTCATTGTCTAAGACTGTGAGACAGCATGGTTTGCCAGGCACAATCACTGATTTTTGCTTTTCGAGATCCTGGCTGTATATATAAAGTTTATTATTACTAAAATCTGCCATTACAACTCGACCATTCGGAAGAGTATCCATGCTACTTATCCACGCTTTCGCCTCTAAGAGCTTAGTGATATTGAATTTTACCATTTTCTTGAAACTAAGTTTATCAGAATGTTCCTTGTCACATGCGCCAAGATCGTTCTTTTCTGTCTTGTGTTTATCTATTTCTTCGAAATCTATTTCTTCGAAACTATCTTCGATTTTATTGTCATCTACAGCAACCGTATCTGAGAGCATACTCATGACAATTGTATGTGCTACTCTGCGTTATGTTTGTTGTTCTGTCTTCTGCATTAAGTTCTGAAATGATTAATTTCAGACAATTTACCAAAGTTCTTTCACAAAACTGACAGGATTTTCCCTGTCACGTAGTCAGAAAGTAGAATGGAATAGAGCTAGGAAAAAGCATTTCGAAAAACAATGGTTCTTTTTAACCTTTTCGGAGAAAGAACTTGCTTTAAATGAATCCGAAACTTACTTAATCATTGTTATTAAATCGGAATTCAGAAAAGTCATGCATGTATCGATTTATAGTAATTTAGTCTTTGTATTTGTTTATTAGCCAGTTGTTTTTTATTTGATTATTAGCAAATTGTTTTATTATTATTAACAAACTTATTATTATTATTGCTAGCTTACATTTGAGTATGACATATATATTCCATACCCCGTGGGCCCACCTTCAGCGGTAGATTCCGGGGTCCAGGGGTTGGAATAAACATTGTTTATTTCATGGACAATTTGTGCAAATAATAGTTTGGAGTCCCTTTTTTGCTGTATACCCCTTTTAAAATGTCTACACTCACTTCTTCGAAAAGAAAAGCTTACCTTGAAGTAAATGTGCCTTATTTACAAATGCGCAACAGGTACTGGGGTATATTCCATTTAAAAATAACCTAAGAATTTCCGATCAATGTGGTAATGGAAAAATATATACATACATAAAGTAAACAGTAAAAATCGATATGTCGTTGATTTAAATTTGCTCTAAATGTAGATTGTCAATTATTACGATTATAATGATATAGCAAGTTGCGACATGACTATGCCAACACGTGTTCCGAAGTAACCAGTCAGCACCATCAGAAACATGCAAATATACGGGAGAATCTAAACCCCAAAATAATTTAAACAAACCAAAAATAGAGATCAGAAGACAAATCCGAAGGATACCATATTTGAATGTGCGTTCATAGTACATCAAGTTGGTTAACGCACTTTTCTTATATGGCTAACATATGGATCTATGCCACATCCGGTTCTGAAGGACGAAATAGAAAATATGGGCGGATCCATAGATTCCAAAGGTATCCTCCAAAAAAACAGAAGGGCATCTAGGCTACTATTTTGCCAAAATTTTGCAAGAAATAAACAAAATTCCATAGCAAAAAGAGGGTTACTACCCCTGAAAAAACTGAATCCACCACTGGAAAAGGCTACCTTATATTAGAATCAAGCACAGTTGATGCTTAATATAAACTCTGTTGATTATGTTCAGTATAATTTGTATGTTTAGAGATTGTACTGAATTAGCATCTTCGGTCGGTGGCATTCTTTGATTTTCAATGTGGCCCAGAAACACTTGTTTCGGTTTTTTATAACCATGATACACAACTTAAAATATTTGCTGTATGGGATGGGTTTTGTTGTTCCCTTGTGCTTGTCGGGTCTTGGAACGGGATATCTTTTCCCATCCCTTTTTGATGAGAAAAACTACTTTTTTATAACAGAAACATAAAGTTTGGGAAGAATTATTAACAGCTACATGTATGTCTGGGTGTATATCTTTATAGATAATTTAATTAACATAGAAAGATTTATTTTAATAGATTTTGTATTTTGTGCTTATTCAAATCATTCTGTTTTAACACTGTACGTGATAGCTCTACCTCGGCAGATATACAAAAATTATTTCAATTTTAAAAGTCGAAATTTCGACTTAATTACATTCGTGGGTCCATAATAGCCTCCGTACTCGAATCGTTTTGAACAGTATTAATTATTTCAGAGACATTATATTTATGTCTCTAATTATGTTAATGAAATTAGTCCATCTGAATCTCTGTTGTACCTAGTCTGGACCCGGTGGTGCTCTTCTGGTAGTTCAAAACCTTGGTCCGTTTCCAGAAATTGTTTTTCCATACCCTATGGTAGACAAATGGATGGAAATGTAGACCCAGTTGCAAAGGGAATATTCCTCTGATGCATAGATTAATATGTTGATAATTCAGCCGAAAATGCAACCCCGTGAATGGAATAGACGATGAAGAGCACTTTACACTAACTAAAGATGCAAAAAATGTGGTAATGCTAGAGATGTTTTGACAGATATATATATATATATATGTAATCAAAATTGTGATTTGAAAAAAAACACATAACTCCAAGAATAGGTTATTTGGCTTATGACAAATGAAATCCTTTGGTTTTAGGTGTTATCTGTCAATTTCTAATAGCATGTGAAAATCCACATTTAGAATAATATTAGTATTATAAAATTCCCGTAAAGGGAAGGGAAGGGGTAATTTTTTTATATGAAGCAAGTGTCTGTGGTTCCGTCCATTTAGTTTCGAGCAGGGACTTTATATACACTACCGGTTTCGAGTTGTTTAGTAAATTTAACTCGGGCTTCTTTTGTGTTATTGATTGATTTATAGGTCTCTTAATTTCTATCAGATGATTAAAGAGCTGTGTTTCCATCACTTAAAAGTATATAATTACTGAAAATTTCCTCTTGACTACGACAGTTTTCTGTGATACAATTAGGCTTATGGAACAAGGGTTATTTCGCCACAAGATTGAAGTCATCACTTAGGAAGTTTTATGGTCGTCATCGTGAACTCGTGGATCGTTACGGTGTATTTATTCATCTGCACCATGAAAACTTATTTGTTCAATGTGTCATAGTTTTCATTTCCTCTTTCGTCTACCCCGGACTTGACTTTGGTATTTTTAGAAAAGCAGAGGACGCTTACCCTACCGGTACACCTGGTCGACGCTCACAGTTTTTAATGGAGTCCGAGTTGCTCATATACTTTTATAGCTTTGTACGTACTATCTTGGTTATTTTGTTGTATGTGCCTGTTTCCATGTCTGGTCTTTGTCACTGGATTACATTCTTTTGATTTCCGCTAGAATATTGTTTTCCCTTCCATTGATTACTCCGGATTTCAGCGGACAGTTACGAAATGGCATACTGTTTTTTTTAACTGGTTACCTGTTTAATACCACAAGCTATCCCTCTTATTTCAACTACAGTTTCAGATCAATCAGCTGTAAATGTGTTGTGTCTGCAGTCTGCTACCGTTGTCACAAAACTGCAAATGCTTGTATAAGATTATCGTTTGGCTTAAAAAAAAACGATAAAATGAATGGAATTACACCATATCAACTTGTGACAAAAACGTGTAATCTAACAAGGCAGTTTTTAGGTAAGGGGACAAAACGTTCTCTTCACAATCGGTTGCATCAGACTTCCTATGATTATGACATTGGTGCACTTCAAAGTACTTTCAGAACTTTAAAAAGACTATATTGTCATGAATCGTCTGGGATTTTAGATAGTAAAGTAAGTGAAAATTTGACTTTATCTAAGAGTCCAATTACAACACCAGCGACATCTTCAAAAACAAAAAATGCACCAGTCACTGAAAAGCCCATTGACATTGTAATTATGCCGCCTAACACTGAAAAAATAAAATCTGATGAAGCATGGAGATCCATTAACCCAGCCGCAACAAAAGAAGTCAAAATGTTTTACTTCGATACACTGACCCTTGCCAATAAGTTTAATGATGCTGGACTTACACGAGAACAAGCTGTGTGCATGGTCGAAGCATTTGTTGAAGTCCTGAACACTTCAATTGAACATCAAACAAAAAATATGGTGACAAAGCCAGAGCAAGAAATAATGGTGCAACAATTATTGGCACAAATAGCAACTGTGAAGAAGGACATGGTCATTCTTGAAAAGAGCGAATTCACAATGTTGAGAAATGAAAATGAAAAGCAAACTGCTGAAATCAAGCAAATTAAGACTTACATTAGTGATGAAATTTCGAAGCTTCAAGGACATGTTAAACTTGATGTGAACTTAGAAAGAAGTCGAGCTACTGAAGCTCATGCAAATAATGAGAAACAATTACAGATGATAAGAAATAAAATTGACACTGATGTTGCAAACTTGAAAACTATCTATGAACAATATAGAAATGATGTTATAAGAACTTGTCTTGGAACTGTTGTGTCTTGTGCGGCAATTATGATAGCGGTCATGAGGTTGATGAGTTGAAGATTTAAAGACATGCTGCAATATATAACATACCAGTGATGATGATTTTATAAGCAACTTTTAGAACTAACCCTTCCTCTTTTGCGTTATGTATGTGCCACTATTTTTTAAATTGGGAAATTTGGAATATTAAGTGTATAGTTCAGTTATGAAATGAGATCTTCATATCTTAATTTATTTGTACTTTTAACTGCTGTACATGTATTACAGTATATTAAAATATCAGAAAATAATCAAAAATATCAAAAAAACCAATAGGCTTCTGCAGTGGTGTCATAAATCAAATCCAAATCTTTCATTCCATTATATGAGTATTATAATATAAAGTTAAGGTGTTTTTAAGTACCATTCTGTATGAAATTCAGATACCTATAGTAAAGTTAAAAAAAGTTAGCCAACACATATTGTTTGCTTTGTTAATACCCAAATCTGATTAAGATTGTATTTGGTGAACTGTGTGATCATTTTAAATTCGAATTTTGTTTTTTTTATTATGTTTTATATTTCAGTTATTTTATTGGTCCAACAAAAAAACTATTTCCAATTTCAATACAGAGAAGTGATAGAAAATATTCCGGACACCAATGCCCCCAATGTAGTCTTAAATTTCACAGTTACTATCTCAGTTGTCCAATGAAATGCACGGTTGTAAGCTACATCGGTTAGGTTGCCATGGTTAAGCATCATGGATGTCATGTGATGTCAAAGCAAACTCAATATCGACTGCATTGGAAAAACACCTAACACACAATGCCTTTTTTATGAGCTACATTTTTATATAATGATGTTCTATTTGTATACAGGTCTGTATTTTTTAAGAAAAGCTTTAACCATACATTCATGCGGGCATTCATCTCTCACTTAAATCAACCAAATCAATCAAATTCAAGAACAATAACTCATGGAAGGTGCCAATTTCATACACATTCTATACATGTTTTATCTCAAAAGTGCTACAACAGAATGACAAACTATGACTGGTTATCAACTTATGTGTTTTGTGACTGTTTCTGAATTAGATTACATTGGAGGTGAGTTTTTGACAAGTGTGAATCCTCTCCTGGCTGATTTTTATAATGACTACTACTTGTTAAAATATAGTCTACAATTCAGACAAAAGTAAATATTCTTAACTGTTCATAGTATTCAGGGTTTAAATACAGCATCCTGCCAAGCTCAGGTTTTGTATTTGTTATTTTTATTTTTTTCATAATGACAGCTTTTGTAGTATATGTGTATTGTGATGTAACTAAAATGTTGCTGTTATTTTTTTTTTTTAATCTTATATCAATATGTAGTATACATGCATGTGTTTATTTATTTTGTCTACTGAATAAAAGAGAAAACAGTAAATTTAAAAATATTTCGTTTTTATAAAATTAAAATGGAGGACCAAAACTAAACATTAACATATGTATATGAATATCGAATAGGCTTATCCTTACCATGTTTAATGTGCATGCAATAATAAAAGAGAACATGTGCAATTGTACATTTCTTGTAATGCAAAGACACTTTTTTGTTTTAGAGTTATCCCCCTTCCGCCACAACTGTCATGTTCTATTTTGCCTTCAGCATTTGTACATATGGATTAACTTGTCAGACGTTGTAATTATGTGCATTCCGTTAAAACAATACCAAATTACTTGTTTCTATAAAATTAACAGTTAAATCAGACATCAATTTCAGATCAACATATTATTAACTTATTCACTTTTTAATCCCTTCATTTGTATTAGTAATTTGATATCTTTCTTTAGGATTAAATTTTAGATTTTCTGTATTAGTGTCTTGTTTCTGTATGACATCAATGATCTTTTAATCCTTGGACTTGCTTCCGCAATACACATATTTTTCATTTTGTATTTTCTTCTGCTTGTATCTTATCTGGATCTTTTCTAGTTTTATTTTCCTTTGTATTCTTCTGCTTGTATCTTATCAGGATTTTTTCTAGTTTTTTTCCTGTGTATAAGTCTACCACAAATATCCAATTCTGCAAATTATAGTTCTTTCACAATGAATTTTGCGAAATAACAATTTATGTGTTAAATTAAAATATGTCTTTTTACAATTCAAAATGTGTGTGCTGTTGCTTAAAGTAGAAAGGTGAAAGTCTAAACCACAAAGTTCCACAATCAAATGCTGCATGGCATTTTGAGACATGTCACAAATCTACAGCCAAGAATCAAGCATGCAGATGAATTCGTAATTAAAATGTTTTTTTTTTTTTGTTTTTTTTGTTTTTTTTCAACATTAGAAATTATTTGAAAATAGTGAATGATTAGGATATAACACAAACAATCATACACTAAATCTTGGACAAATTTAGGCACACATTGTCTCAAAGTCCATAAAAAACAAGCACATTCATCTCGGTGTATAAGTGTTCTGAGACTTGACATATCGTGCTCTAGGGTTTCTGATTATAAAATATTTCAGACCATAGATTTTCAGCACGTTAGTTCCTTCGTGCAGTACCAATTGACATTACACCTTTTTATATTAGGTTTTCAGTCATAATTCCTACTGAGTGGTGTAGCTGATACCTGTAGATATTAAAAACTCGTGAACGAAATCTAGACACTTTTTGACTTTCATACAGTATTAATGATTTGAGGAGTTTTATCTCCATGATAGAGAGGGGAACACATTGCGGTGTCACAACGCGATATCTGGTACAGGAAAGAATTTCAAATAATTATGTATGTGTGTTTTATCGGAAATTTAATTTGATACAAATATTGAGATTTCGCACCTGTGAGGGTCCGATGTTTGGGTGACCCATTAAACAAAATACAACCGGCAAGGGCCCAAAACGTGATCCAAACTTTAAAATAAATAGATGCTGGTCTTTGTAATAAGTGGATGTTTTGAAATATATAAACTGGAACAGAAAGATTAACGAGTGAATCAGTATTAATAGATTTAAATTCTTTGGGAACATCAAAGGATTACTTTTTACAAACAACCTTCTCAAAATGGCAATAGACAGAGCGATTGGGTAGAAAAGGTTGCAAATTTTTGTATAGGTTTCCGTCATCTTGGCAATAAAAGATGTTTGTCTTCACGTATTTTCACACTCGGAGGGACAAATATTTGCTAATTTGTATAAATTTCTTCCCTACACTAGAGAATGGTAGATTTATCAATCCCTGTTAATGATATTGTCGTTTTAAAATTTGTGGTAATGATCAACAAATAGTCGTTTGAAGATACCATTGTGCTACCCAGGTGCTTGGGAGAACTTCAGGTGTTTTGGACCAGAATATTTAATTCGTTCCGGTTAGGTCGTTTCTTTTATACTCAAAATTAGCGGAAGACCCCAAAACAAAAGAAAAATCTGCGAAATGTCTGGAGACTGATTGGATTGATTGATTTTGTGATAAGCAGCATCTCTCATCCATGTGTGTATTGCAATTAATTGCTTCATGCAATACAAAGCCAAGAGGATGAACTAAAAGTGTAAGCAATGGTAATCGCGGTTAAATGGAAATTATTGTCCATGCATTACTTGAAATCGAGAGCTCGAAGACATTGGCGGTAACATGTAGCAATACACAAAAAAAGGTCTAACTTCAAGTAAATGAGCATCTTCAAAAAACTATCAGAATTAATTTTTATAGTGTCACATACCACAAATATACACAACTGAAACATAATACACGCTATCTAAATTATTTGTAGATATACCCATTTCTGATATTAAGCTATATATACTACATGTAGTAATATAATAGCACACTAATTAAAAAAAAACAGATCCATCCTTAAAAAACTTCATAGTTTCTCCGCTCATTAAGAAATGATCAAATTAAGTCATCTAACACAAAAATTACAATCCGTCTTGTATACACCAGCTACGATTGAATAATAGCACCAAATTATCACATGCAAGTTGTGAACATTTCATGAAAAATGGAGGCAATTTACTTTTTAGCCATAGGCCAGGTGAGCTATTGCCATCATTTGGCGTCCGTCGTCGTCGTTAACCATTCTTCAAATATCTTCTCCCCTGAATGTATTTGGATGAAACTTAATATGATGTTCCATAGGGTTTCCTGTACAAAATGACTGTTTGGGTGGTCGCCGTTATAAAAAATGGAACATACGGGTCAGAAAGCAGTTTTTTTTTCATATATCTCCAAAACCGTTAAGTTTAACCAAATTCTGACAGGTGGTAAAAGAGTTCATCATGATGAGATCTATTTGTGATTTAATTTTCGTGGTGAAGATCTGATGACTCATGTTGGAGTTATTGCCCTATTTGGACGTTTTTTGCTGTTTTTGATGTTATTGGTTTCTTCAAATATCTTCTCAGAAACTACTGTACAGAATTCAATGAAAGTTGATATTACTTTTTTTAAGGTATCCTAAACAAAATGACCGTTTGTATTTCTGATCGATGAAAAAACATGGCCGTCGTTTCTAAAAAATAGAACATAAAAGTCAGACAGCAGTTTTTTGCATATATTTCCAAAACTGTTAGGTTTAACCAAATTCTGACACGGGAGTAAAAGTGTTCACCATGATGAGTTCTATCTGTGATGTAATTTTGGTGGAGATCTATTGACCCATATTGGAGTTACCGCCCTTTTGGACGTTTTTTTTTTTGTCGCTTTGAAGTTGCTTTAAATAAATCTTCTCCTGAGAAGCTACTGTACACAATTTATTGGAAGTTGATAATACTGTTTCTTAGTATATCCTGCACAAAATGACCATTTGATCGATGAAAAGTATGGCCGCTGTTGTTAAATAGAACGAAGAGGTCGAAATACATTTTTTTCAATAACTCAAAAACCGTTGAGTTTAGTCAAATTCTAATGGAGAGTGATATTGTTCACCATCAGCAGACGGACCTTTGCCAAAATTTTCAAAATGATTTGTTGCCTATTGTAGGATTTATGGCCCCTGAAACAGATTTTAGTCGTATTAATGTACAACTCTCTGAAACCAATTGCAACAAAATTAAATAAAAGTTGGCATATTTTTTATGGTTTCTTCCACAAACTGATCATTTAAAATTTTCATCAGTAAAAAAAACATGGCAGTCGTTACTAAAAATAGAACATAGGGTCAAAATGCTTTTTTTCTTTGCTTTTTTTTCCCTCAACTGTTGAAGAATAATGAAAATGAATACTACCCATAAGATAAACATACTATTCTGAGTTGATCGGCAGTATTGAATTATTTTTAGGCTGCCATTTTGCGACCGTTTTCATCAGTTGGTCAGATTCCATCTTTATGAAACTTGGTGTTTGAAGTTGAATGGTGATGGCGAAAGATTGTTGTTGGCGGCCATTTTTCCGCTAAGAACAATCTTTATTTTTGTACTTGCTTTGTTTCAACGATAATTGGTTTAAAGAGTATTAAAGAGTAAACATGGTCTCCTGATATGAATGGTGATGATGAAAATTTTGGACAGCCGTGGTTTAACCTCATTTTATGTTCTTTTTCAGCAAATCTATACTGGGATAATGGCCCCTCAGACTTGGTGGAATAACAGGGCATAGGGCACTCCTCTCCAATTTTTTTCCAGTGATTCTAAAAACAATTTGAAGGCATTTCAAACATTTTACAATGCCTTAGGTACTCTTTTGAACTTACAGCATTCTCCAATATATGCTCTTTTTCGGCATTTTTTTAGGCAAACATTGTAACAAAGCATGATACCTTTACTTGCTTAGTTAATAGTACATGGTTTGTCAGGTGAGCGATTTAGGCTCTTCGAGAGCCTCTTTGTTAATTAATTGCCATAGCATATTTCTCGAACTCAAGTTCCTCCTCGTTGTTTTCTGCGGCGATCGACGCAGTCAAATTTTTGAAACTATTAGGATGCATGTAGGTCTTAGCGATTACATGTACATTCGGTGGCGGTTCCAGATATTCTCAAATGGGTGGGGCGATGACTGTCTAAGGCACCCCGTCCGGATTATATAATTCACCAAACTTTTCGAGCCCCTCTTTTGTCTTTAACCTGCCTATGACATTCATATTTACTATAACTGGTCGAAATGCTGTAGTAGGAATGCAAAAACTCATACGGTCATACGGGTACCAGGGGCGAATCCAGACACTTTGAAAAGGAGGGGTGCCAACCGGGGTTACTTAGAAAAGGGGAGTGGTAGGACATTATTCACCATTTTTGTCAATTTCACATATGAAAATGACAAGTTTTTCGATAAAACAAGAGAGGGGTTCAAATCCCCTGCACACCCCACTTGGATCTGCCGCTGGGTACCAACAAAACTACAGGTCAGACGAATCAGAATGGCCTGGTATTTTTTTTTTTATATATGTGTAAATCTTTGACAAATAAGAGTACAATAGGACAAATATAGCATAGATTTCGAATTGAAAAAAAAATTAAAAATAATAATAATAAGAAAATAATAATAAAATAAAAAAAATTTGAGTGAAAATATATATTGTCAGATTTCTAGATCTTTGCCTGCATCAGATTTGGAGAATATTGACTTGATTGTGCATTTTTGATGACCACAATTTGTTAAATACATTGATTGATTGATTGTTGGGGTTTAACCCGAGCAGCAATATTTCAGCTACATTCAGGCGATGTTAAGTAGAAGTTCACGAATCCCATCATGCAAAGGGCGAAGTGGGTAACACGGCAGATACGGCAGCACCCGTACCTACATTTTCATAGGTTTGGCCAAGGAGTAAAATATATTTATATAAATCCTTGGTTTGGCATACCGTTCCAAAAATTAACATTGAAATTCAAAAAAAGACCAACAAAGTTTTTACGCGGCATGCATACTGTCCACTTTTTGGTCCAATACGTCGTTCCTAACAAATCCGGGTGCTGAATACCAGTCGCAATCGTTGTCCATCATCTTGGTTTAAATTGTACATGTATAACCGTTATTCCAAGACAGGGTTCTCACGTCTCACCTTAGGATATTTATCAAATTTTATTACACTGTAAAAATAAAAATTGGGCGGAATAGTTTTATAATGCTTCACTTGATGTGTAGTTAATTTGGAAATCAGTTTTTTTTTTTTAATTTCTTCGAAAAACTTTACAAGATAAAAGTGCGTGTGGTTAGAATAGTGGACAATTATGTGAAAACATTTATTACACGTTTAATATTGCTCCAGACCTATCTTGATAATCCAGTAATTCGATTAACAGGCATATCACAAAATATTTTCTTTTTCACATGAGAATGATATAGATTTTGCCTCCAGAAAATTTTGTAAACCAATGTATTATTCCAGCTATCGTGTAGATCTAAGTGAATTACAATAATTAACCAATTATCGTATTGTCCCGTATAATTTAAGTTTCGGTAGATTCTTTGATGTAATAATTAGATAGGTAAAAATTACTGAATATTCATCAATATCTGATAAATATTCATCATTGTCCTAATTCAATAATTTTTCCATGTTAAGGCATGTTTTTATCAGGATCATACAT
The DNA here is from genome assembly GCA_037379345.1 of Perna viridis. Classification (NCBI taxonomy): domain Eukaryota; kingdom Metazoa; phylum Mollusca; class Bivalvia; order Mytilida; family Mytilidae; genus Perna; species Perna viridis. The sequence continues at coordinate 31,531,439 of CM074517.1, read as the reverse complement.
TGAAAATCTTGTTTTCAAATTCTGTTTGATGTTTTTACATTAGTAACATTACTGTTATAAAATAATTAACTTTTAGATAGATAACATAAAAATTGTCGAATTAATGGAGTAATTTTAACAGTCTCATAAATAAGAAGAATTACACATAATTGTTCCTTTAATTTGTTTCTGAAATTGAGTATTTGCTCCGATTTTATTAAATCAGATCGCGCCTCGGTTGTGTTTTTTCTGGAAATGCCATTTCCAGTTTTAAAAACCCGAGTAATGGTTGTTCACTTGTAAGATTAAAAATACCTTAGATTTAATCCAATAGATTTTTTTTATATGAAAAAGAGTGGATTTAATGCGCTTCAAACAATTTTTAATTCAACATATCTTTATCCTTAGCTAAAATAACGTATCTGTTTACTTATATAAAATGTAATGATTTTAATTTCATGATAAAGTTATGAATATCTGACTCAATTGTAATGTTTCTAAAAAAAATTCTTCAATGGAAATTGAGTACAACCCCCCCCCCCCCCATTTGTTTGCAAATATTGGTCAGAATTATAGAAAAACATAGTCGCATGAAAACATTTGATGTTTATAACATCTGTTCAACAACAAATACTATGAATAATAAGCATTCCAATAATATAAGTTTTTTGTGCTTCATACAACTTTATTTCGCGTGTATTGTTGGCATGACTTCGTAGCATATAACAATATTTTCATAATATCAAAATTTTAGTACAAATGAAATCAGGACTTGTTTTCTTTTCTTCGTTATTTATTTTGAATTTTCTCTCGATATTCTTTTTGGTTTACACAAGTGTCTTTTCCATGTCTTTATTTCATTTATGTGAGACAACTGAAGTATTTATTCTGACTCTTTTTTCCAGGGATTCAATTTTCAAATACGAAAAAGCGCTTTAATCATGAAATGTATACTTTAGATATAGTCTGAAATAATTTTATTTCATTTTCATTTTTTTCAATTCAGGATAGATTTGAAAAACCCACCCTGATATCCAGGGTAAAAGGTTTGAGACAGTTAAATTGAAATAAATTTATTTATCAAATAAAACCTCTGACAAAAAGTAATTATTATGATTTCTTTTGCGTCTAATGGGAGCGACTTCTTTAGCTAAAATATAGAATTGAAATAGCAAAAATATTTATGTTTAATTTGGCGAGCGATCAATACAATTAATACTCTCTATACCGACAAAAATCCTCATTTATTTTACATTAGCGGAATAATTAAGGTTCTTTCGACGAGCAAATTGTTTTTATTTCATGAAATTATACCTAAATATGGTATCCCGTCCCGATCACGATCAAAATTTAGCACTCCGATGTGTTACCGTTTGAAGTCACGAATATTGAGTGTGTGAATTGTTTACAAAAGATCAATCAGAAAACATAAATAAATAACAATGAAATCCAAAAACAAATTGATGAAAAAAGAAAACGCTTGTTAGGATTTCTATTGTATACTCATATTAAATAATCATTCAGAATAAAGAACAATCATTGTCCTGCGGGCTTACAAGATAGGTTTACAGAATCAGTAATTGAAATACAATACCGATGAGAATTCGTGAAATTAAAACTAATAAGCTTCATTTAATCGGATTTTGATGTTAGGGTTCTAACTCCAAGGAAAACATATCACCCTCTCATACGTATAGTATGTTTTCATACAAACAAACAATTATACAAACATATCAACATCAACAACAAATTTGTATACATAAAATCAATGCAGTTTTGTATTCTGTGGAAATAAATCAGTTTATAGATATTGTTACATATTCAAAGAACTAATTGTGTTTTTTTGTATTGTTATTGTTTGTTAGTTTATTTTTGTTTCGTTTTGCTCTTACTTTATTTGATATCTTTTGTTGCTACATTCTATAAGACAATCAATACCATTAGAGTACAATATTTAATTTAAAAAAATCATTACCTCCTTCCCATAACTTTTTTTGTATACAATTTGAATTAATGGTTAAAAAATGTTCCTGTGCAGACTATGGTCTTCTAAAGGTGCGTAATATTCAGCAAAATTTCAATTGTTTATTTCGAATTCCATACATAATTTGGTACAAAGGAAATGTTTCTCTTTTCGACCTCTTGAAAATTTTACCGTAAAGATCAAAGACACTTAACAGAACTTTATTCATGAATATTTAGTGACAAGACTTTGAAGTTGACCATTTTTATTGATTGCTTAAGTATCTCAAATCATTATCTTCACACTAGAAAAGCAATATTCACACAGAGAAATACAAAATATGCAACGGGATCTGGTAAAATTCTCAAAAAGGAGTCATAAATTTTAATGTTTTGCGCCAACTTTATTTCTGGTCAAAATTAATTAGATGTGCCGAAACCCTGCCCAGATTGACGGGAAATTCTCTTTTATTGAGGAAATGTACCAACTATGTGTTAATGAATTAATCTGCAGTTATCTAATTAATTATGACCCTAAAACTGTCTGAGATCGCAGAATCCCCACATTGTTTTAATTTATACTGGTCACAGGGTTTCATGTTTCATAGTAGTGAATCGATATTAATTTAAGATACGTGTTGAAAATAAAACTTTATTGACAATTATGGGTAATAATTGTACAATATTTCAAACAGAGTATCGCTAAACACGCATCATTTATGATTAAATAGTAGATACTCCGTGGCGTATTGTATTATTAGGGCCCTAAATATTGACTGTGGTCTCGTCAGGGTTTCCACCATAAAATAATGGGAGTTTCAAATTAAATTCATATGTTTTTACTTTCATTTCTAATCATGTCTGTACTAAATTGTATATGGTAGACATAATGTTTAGTCTTACTTGCAATTCTGAGGAAAATGGTAACCAAAAAGCGACACAAGTTATGCATGTTTAAGAAATTAGAAATCATCCTACATGTACATGAATGATATATATCCATGTAGGTATGTATACAACATAGAACAACTTATAGCTCAAAAAGAAACAAAATAGGTCTAATTCCAAACCCGGATCATTAAATATTGGGGCTACAAAAAACAGGTAAAATCGAGTGAAAAAGTAATAACATGCAATGTAAGATATCCACACAAATTTGTCATGTGCACAAGAAAATATAATATCACCCGAACGTCCTCCAGACCAATGGCAGAATATTGTAGCATACATGGACTAGATATACATGTATGTTATAAATATCAGTTGTCAAGTATTTTTTCATAAAAACCTATCCATAATAGTCTCATCTTCACAATTGGTTTTCGCGAGTCGATGTATATAAATATAGGTATTAACCTATGAACTTTCTGGTATAAGACATGTAAGAGATAATTCTCTTGTTTAATTTACACATATATGTAACGGTGTACATGTTTAGCTTGAAAAAAATCTGCAAAAACTCTTCAAAAATAAAAAAAAATGTACTCCTAAATTGTCCTAACCTATCTTAATTCCGTAATATATATATATATATAACCAACAATAAAAACATCCCTAATAGTTTTTCTAACCTCTATTTGGAGTGGCACTTGGATTTGAATATTATTTACTTGTTGCTTTCAATTTTAGGATGCTTTCAATTCGTACGTAATGTTGACTCCAAAGGGAAAAATGGATTGTGCCAATCTATGGCTTAACTCCTTATTTCAAAATAACAAAATAAAAATTGTTTACGCGGTGATTATAAAGAAAAAAAATACTGTTAACATTTTAGAGGTGGAAAAATAATTAGTCACAATTTGTAACATATAATCCATTCTTTATTATTTTTGGTCCTATATTTTTGGCATTTCTGATTCTCGCATTAATGTACATAATTCATGCCACAGAGATATAAAATGACATGTCTTAGAATAAGGGTACTAACTATTTGTTGTCCAATGCATTTTTGTAATAATGCAACAAATCATTAAAAACAAAATTGACATAATTACACGACAGGTGAACTCATTTACATGTTTATGAAGAAGACACCTACATGACACTGACAAGAAATTAGTTCGACATCTTCATTGGACACGGCTCATTAATTTTGACCAATCGTATATCAGCTTTGGGCAAATTTTGTTAAACTCCGCCTATTTTCACACCATTTGTTTAACCACGCCCATGATGATCGTTAAAGGATTATCAATTACCGAATGAATAGATGTTTTTCAAACAAGTGAATTTGATTTATTTATGACAATTGAAACAGCTATTAATTCTTCAATTGGGTTGTTTAGATTTTCACGCCTGATTGAACACCAAGAGGGTTTATAACGGCTTCCACATCAGTTGTACCTCAGTACATTAGTGACTTTCAAAAGGATAAACATTATTTTGTAATAATCTCTTTGATCGGCTAAGATCTGCATATTTTCCGCATCACTGAAATATTCAAGGACATTTTATTATTGACGCAGTGCGTGAATTTTGTGGACTCTAAACATTTTATTAGTTTGTGTTTGTGGACACTATACCTTTATACAACATGCAAGGTTCTTTACCCACTTCACCAAACAGTTCCCCGAACATGTCTCTCAGTGATACATCTATTACAGAAGATGGTTTGAAGATTTCTGATCCGTGCAGAAAACTCTCGAATTCTTTGGAAAAAAGAATAGATTTTCCAGACTCTCCACAGTCCGAATGCTCTGATGGTTCCAATGGCGATGGGTCAACACCAGAAAAATCTTGCTTTGGAAAATATAAAGGTAATTAATATGTCTTACTTTACCAATATCAAACTTGTTCATCTTTTAGCTTTTATCTAATATTATTCTAAATGTAGTATTTTAGGTATATTATTTATTCTTTAAAATAAGTCTCCTAACATATACCTTTAGATCTTATGAGAATAATTTATGCTTACCTGTCTATGCGGAATGTCTCTAATTTATTTGAACATTCATATGATTGTTCGCATATTAAACATATGCAATAATTGTCCCAATTTAAGTTATATGTAGCAGTTAAAGTTTTGATTAAATGTCCACTAATATAACACAAAGACATAACAGTGCATTTAAAAAAAAAATCAAAAACAAAAACAAAACAAAAATCTATGAAGTTATAATTAACAAGCCCAAACGTTGATTGTAATGAAAAAAAAATCCCATCCAACTTTAAGAAATTGGGGGATTTTTGCTCGAAAGAATTTTCCACAAATTGTCATTATTGATACATTTTAGACGCTTTCGCCTTCGTTTTAAAGTGAATTTCTTCTGAAAGAAATCTAGATGATTTAAGTTAAATGGTCTATGAATAAATACCTATAAAATCTTAATATAATACCCCAAAAGGTTTGAATAAATGTTATTCTATTAACAAAATCTTTTGATGATTTGCAAACTCAGAAAAGAACCACATGCTTTGGGAAATTAAGCGAAAACAAATTCGATAGACCCGTTTCCCTTTTCATGTAAATAGCATTCAATTTGAAACATTTTCCCCTTCAGTTTTATAATTCAAAATGGCACATCTTAAAATTTCTACGCGTGATTTAAAATTTGACCGCTAAGAAAAGCATGTGAAAGAAATCATTTTCTCGTGTTTTCTTAAAACGAAAACCATGTTTGAATTTTTGTAATCAATTACAATTATGAAAGTTTATAATTACAGTTTGGGGACGATTACTTCAATTAACGTCACTTCAATTGACGCAAACATCGACAAAATAAAATATTATGAATGAGAGATTTAACCACTTACTTTTATAAGACAATATTAATTATTATAAAACAAGACCACAATAATTTACGAAAAAAAAAAAGAACTCTGGTTAGTTTTATTTTGTTGTCTTTTACCAAGAATTTATGGGAGCTTCCACGATTAATCAACTGAAGTCGAATTCATTACTTTCTTTATGTCAATTCGATTATTGATGTTATCCATAAAATTCGTTTTGAAGTCCAAAAGTATTAAATGATTAGCCCACTGCTCGCTATTAATGATAAATTTGGAATTCGGGTAGGCAAGTCTTTGGCATAGATCAAACGGTATTCCGAACAAAGGCATTAGGGGAGTATCTCTCATCATCATCATAAAATTCTTAGTGGAAAACATTTATTTCATCTTTCGTTTAATACTTGGCATTTCTTACATTGTGTACAAACACAAAATTCCTTAATTTCACCACACTCTAAATTGTATATACCGTCTGTCTTTTGATGTTTTCCACTTAATGGGCCTATGTCAAATTTGCAAAAGATTCAATGAACTATACTGAATTTCTCAATTGAAAACTATAATGTTCCTTTGGACATTAAATCCCTCCACTAATAACATTTAACAAGATTTTTATGTCTCTTGCAAACTTAAACAGGGTAATAATCTATTTGTAAAAGGACTTTAAAACTGTTAATACAGTAAATTGAAGCTGGAACGTACCAATTGAACTCGTGGGAGGAGGCTGTTTTTCAATCGCCATGAGTTTTTAGTGGCCAAAACAAGTGAAAACACCTGCATAAATTGATATTCAAATGAAAAAAATGAAAAGGTTTCAATTTTAAAATCAAAGACTTTCACCTCATTTAATTCGCGAAAATCTATTATCAAAATATTATTAGCGTTTCAGCACGCGCTTATAATGTTCATATGCACCAGTTAAACATATGTCAAGTTTCAAATAAATTGATTTTTACTTGGTTTTATTCTGGTCATTTACAACATACACCCATAAAACAACTGTTAAACTTTCTGGCGCTTTCTTCGTAAAATATTTCGGTTCTTTGATCCGTGCTTAGTCCTCCAAAATTTAAAATTAAAATAAATAGTCCGTACTGCAGCAAAAATGCAATTGTAATCAAATTTGGCTTAAAAGGAATTATTTCAAAATTTTGGCATAACGCATTAAAATCTTTAACACACATTAGCATGTAAGATGATCTAAAGAAAATGCGTTCTGTCTTAATACGATTACCACTTGTGCAAAATTTGTACAAAGAGAGCATCAAAGATGGCGGACCAGATAGTAATCTAAACGGGTGTGCATCATTAGAGAAAGAAGAAAACTTCTGAAACGAAACAACACTAGATGAAATTAAATACTCTTATTTAACAAACTGACATTAATTATCGTTAAAATTACTGATTAACAACTCTCAAACACGACACATGTTACTAAATATTGCCATAATAGTTAAACTGCACTTGTGAAAATGCAACCTTTTTTATTTTTACCTGATGTTTTTTTTTTACTTTTACAGAAAGCACACAGGACCAGAGAGACTTGAGACGATACAGAACAGCTTTCACAAAAGAACAGCTGAATAGACTTGAGAAAGAGTTTCTTAAGGAGAACTACGTATCCAGGCCTAAACGATGCGAACTTGCTGCAGAGCTCAACTTGTCTGAAAGCACAATCAAGGTATTTATTATGACATAATTTCAATAAATTATTTGTAGTTCACTTAGTAGTTGTTTATTAAAATATGAAAAGCAAAACAAAACTCGAGGACCAGGAAGCAACATTTTACCAAGGTAAAGACAAGAAGCAATATCAGAATGTAGAAATGGAATGTGATATCTAAATTAACAACAGAAACAAATGCCGCTGTAAGGTTTACGTTTTTGAACAGATAGACGATTGAAACTTATCTTCTTTTTTTTTCTTCAGGTTTGGTTCCAGAACAGACGCATGAAAGACAAGAGGCAACGCATGGCAATGACATGGCCGTACGGAATCCCAGCTGACCCACAGGTCTACGCCTATCTTGCCGCTGCTGCCGCCGCCCAAGCATCATACCCTTATGGCTTTCCAAATCCTGCTGCTATGTCATATCCAAGCCTTAGTCTCGGTGGACTTCCGTCTTCTGGAAACTCAGCTTTCACACCTTTGTCAAGTCCACTTCAGCCTCGCCTTGACCTTCTACAATCAATGAACAGTCCGTTACACCGTCCATTCGTCGGTCTTGATACTAGCTCCCCCCTGCGACCAGTACCCGGTTTCGACACTAGTTCACCTATATACAGACCCGGCCTTGAATCACTCCACCGTCCAGTATCTACAGCAGAATCTAGCTCACCGTTGTCAAGCTCGACACCAACTCATTCTATTGCCTCCGTCCCAAAAATGCATTTCCCTTGGATGGAATCTGCACATCCTTCAGGTGTTTGTGGTATCGCTTCCGGAAAACCTTGCACATGTGGTGTACCTAGCTTAGGACTTTCATCTTCACTAGCACCAGCTACTGCTTTTCTGTCATCAGCATCGCCCCTGAGTTTGCACAAACCAGTGCTTTCAAAACCGGAAATTGAAAGGTCGTAATGATACATAGTGACAATATAATGACAGTGCAAACAATTGATTGTGATAACTTCGTGAAACTAAATATGTAAGAGTGTGTGATTGTTGTTGTAAATTTTGTGTCTCTGCGAGAAAGGCGTCTGATAGTTGATTTTGTTAATTATTGTTAAACATTCGCCAAATCCAGGGTATGTATTTCTATAGCAAATCCATGTAAAAAAATACTCTCGGTGCGTCAGAGAAATTGCAGGAGAGACACAAATATTTCTGTACATAGTGATTTTGTTACATGTTCATGATCCATTACTGAATCATAATTAAAATTTTGAATTGATATATTTCTAGGCATTTTTTATATGAATCTACAGTTTACTATCATGACCGAGGTCAAAATTTTAAAAACATGTATATATTAAAACAGAAAACCCCCAAAAAAAAATTTTGCCGACTAAGAACACGCACACGATAAAATAAACAAAGGGCATGATTAACTTCGACCCAATTTAAATAAAAAAAAATACAAAATAAAGCAAAATATTTTTTTGTTGATTCATTACACAATAATACCAACTGTTATGTCAAAATCATCTCCTTTGGTTTTTTGGTTGAAATGACCTTGATAGACCTTGGATGTTCCTTTTGCATGTCATTATACACGTATATGTATAATGCATTTTAGTTACTTCCCGGTGAGTTTCGAAAGTACAATGTAGTTATGCCAGAGACACAATATCCTGTTATCATATGATTGTCACATCATTTTTTAGTGGGAACTTTTACAGTGCGTTGTTCGGTCAGCAGACTTTCTTATGGAGTAAGGCGAGAGGAAGCAAAACTCAAATAAACAAACTAAGCAATTAAGGGTTTTCATTACGATAATCTTACTTGCAACTAAATGTAATTGTTCATGCAGAAAAAAACAATCTTTTATGCGTTCAATAAAAAGATGAAATCAAAATTCAGTTACCAGAGTAAAAAAGAAGAACCAAAAAAGATAAAGAAAATTTTCACAAAAACCCGTTAAATTTCCGAATCACATGCACATTCGAAATTTTTTCAAGAACACAGAATTTGTTGAACTTCCTCAAATGCAAGTTGTACTTTAATATCAAATTATTTCTACATGCATTGATGAAACTCATTTATGCCTACATGTTAAAACATTTTACAAAATTTTTACGGTTTTAAATGTGCCAGATTGCAATGGAATTTTTGTCCCCGCAATTATCGCCTGGGACTTCTGGTTGTTTCCGCAACGATATTAGAAAGCCATTAGTCATCGAGTAACAAAACTTTTCTTTGCACACCGTTCCTAATTTGAATTTAAAATCCCTTAATAAAGTCATCTGTTCACTGAAGAGTGTAATAGCTACTTAATAATTTTTGATATGCATTAACATTAATTTAAAAATGCGTCCGGCATAAAAAGGATAAGACTAAAACCATGATGGCTTCCTTTGATTCTCGATGATGACGGTTTGCTATCAACATGGGAAATCTATAAAAATCAAATCAACATTTACCAAATAGCTTTTAAAAATTCTATAATGTGCTGTTGGCAGATATAGGTTTATTTGATCTGAGATTTTCGCCTAAAATTGAACTATATAATTCGATTAGTATCCGTTTTATCAGATTTTATTTGCGATATTAATATGAGCTTTCTACAGAGGAGGTACCTTTTTTTGGTTATACGTAATAATCAGAAAATGGTTTCAAACTTTATAACCTTTGATAAATTAGTGAAGTTTTGACTCACTATTTAATCTGCAATTACAATCAAACAAAAATCTTAGATTTGAAAATAGTTGTAGAATTTTGACGCCGATTTGGTTTCAAATGATTAAATTCATCCTGTTTTTTCTCCAAAAATTTTAAACCTGGAAAGATTGAGACTAATTAAAATTCTCATAAAAGAAGTAAATGCATGTATGTACTATGGATACCATTGATTGCCCCTGACGATTTTTCACATGCATTACATGAAAAATTTACCATTGTCTTTCAAACATTATTTGTTTATCATGCATTTTGCATTCATATCTCAAAGCTATAAAGACGAGCTGAGCCAGGCATGAATTTTTTCATGCAGCCACCCTTTAAAACCATAGTACTGCTACATGGCATTTGGACTTACTTAGTGTATATAACATGTGAGCCTCTTGTTTTCTCCAATGTATATATAGGCTGTTAATGTGTTCAGTTAGCTGGTTTACGTTTGTAAACTTGCTTTTGTTTTGTTGTTTTACCCGAGCTAGACATAGAGCTGGTTCATATTTGGTTGTGAAAAAGCTCCTTTTCTGCGCAGTGTATCTTCAAACAATATTCAACGATCAAACTACCTATTTAGTAAAAGAGTAATCAAGGGAACCACGATTCAAGCGGAAATCAAACGAATATATTCCAAGGATACGACAAGACAGGAAAGACATACAAAGCAAAGAACATGAAATAAGGAAACAAATCTCAAAGAGCAACATGGTCTCCACTTAATACTGGGAGCATGGACTAGCTGCACCGGTTTGGTATGCATACTCTGCTTTTCTAGAAACATCCACCGATTTGCTCATGAAATATTACGTCCTTTTAAAGGAAAGGAAAAGTGCACAGTGAACAAATCGGTTCTCATAATGCTGGGTATCGTTTCACAAAGCTTACGTAAGACTTGCGTACACTTTAAGTCTCATTAGTTTGTTAAAGATTAACGTGGACGCAAGTCTCCAGAGTGCTTCGTGAAACCATGCCCATATGGATACACTATAATGAACCACGAGTTCGTGATGATGACCATAAAACTTTTGTAGTGATTACTTCAATCTTGCAGCAACATAACCTTATTCCAGAAGCCTAGTAAAGTCTTGAATATGATGCTTATTGTACAAGTTATTTTTATACCGAATCTCGACAAAACGTCTTTGTTTCGTTGTTTCTTTATTGATGTTATCTTGGATTATTAAGATGTGTTTTTCGTTTGATGAATGTTATTCCTGATCAAACCTATCAATGTTCGTTTTGAGTATATACTTATGGATTCTTATGAGCATACCATTAATAGTCAATAATCTATATGTTTTCCATCCCATTTAACTTGGGGTTTTCGACTTGCTAAATACATTCCAAAAATAATGGACCCCTTCATCGAAAACATTTATGAGAAATTAAATTCAACTAAAAATTTGTGACTGGAAACATTTGACAAAATGACACTGAATTTCGTGATTCGCTACTATAAATTCAATGCTTATAATGAGAATTAGTTTGTCTAAAAAGATTCGACGATTTTCACTGTAAAACCTATTTGTTTGTAGGGTGTGGAAACAACTACTTTTCAATAAAGCGGTTAACCTGATATTTAATACTTTAATGTACAAATAATGATCGTATAGCAGAAATTAATCAGAGGCTGATCCAGGAAATCCCCCAAAAGGGGGACGTTGTTTTCATTTCAGCTCCTGTGATTTAATTTATATTTTTCTATAAACTAACCAAAGTTTTCCACCATATAGGGAACGTCTTCATGCTTTCCCTTGGATCTGCCTATAATGTATTTTACTCTGTTCTAGAACGCTTTGATAAATGAATTACACTTTCGTATTTTCGGAATTAAGAGTTCACACGAACCAAAGAACGAACATTTGGAAAGATTGTAGAAATGAGCAAAAAACAATTACACAAGTAATTATTCACAAAACTGACATATTTTATGTACCAAATCCACAAAATTTACAACGGATAGTTTAAATCAATGGTCACATGAAATCAGTGTTCTTTTTTCGTGACTGATTCCATTTGCTTTCAGAGAGAAAAACCTTGAAAACAATATTTATTCCTTCAAAAGATGCGACTCTTTAAAAGAGAGGTTCGCATATGTTTAAGATTTGTGTTTGTTTGAAGTTTAAGTTCTCCTCACACGAGGATGTTCCGAGTGATTTCCGTTTTAACACTTATTTTGGTCTTGCAATTATACTACTAAAATAGTATTTTCGAATGAACCATTTTAAATTTCCCATTAGATCATTGAAATACTCATCTACTCTGGTTTTTTTACGAGTTGGCCTTTTGTGTAACGCAAATTTGAAACAAATATGAAAGTTATAACGATGACAATATACCCTTTTATGCTAACTGTGGGATAGTAGATGAGCATGCGTAGAGCATGCTTGATATACACTTCCGCGAGGAAAATTCATTTCCCAAGCCAAACCTTGCGGAAGTGTACATTGAGCATGCTCATAAACTTGCCACAAAAGGGTCTATTAAAATCTCTCCATTATTGACACCTCTTAATACCATAACAAGAGTAGTGTTTAGTGCACCATAGCGTGTTATATTGACATTATTTAACTGGGCATGGAATGTTTACTTGTAAAATATGAACAGGGAACATAACACACATTAACCCTTAATGCATGGGGATCATAGATTTTGTAACCTAAAAGTAACCTAACCAGGATGCACGTTAACCGCATTTAGGGGTGTTGAACTCGGTAATTTACGTAGACATGATTCTTTTGTATGTTATCAGACTTCCACTATCAAGTCCGTCTTAAAAAAAAAAAGGTTTAGATACTATCAATACACTTATCGCATAATTGTTAATGTACATCTGCTTGTATTGTCAGTACCAACATCACATTAAGAACTTCTACCATTACAGTGTACTTCTACAAGTATAAAGTTGCTTTTCCATAACAGTCGGGTTACACGAACCTCTTTCGCCTCAAAACAAGTGCAACTTCAACAGTAAGAAAGAAAATTGCTTCTAGATCGATGCTTTTCACAATTCAAGGTACCTTTTTTAGAGTTTCGTTAACTAGATTATGCCCTTGCCGAAAAATCATAGTGTCTGCACTAACTGGCGTCGTGTGGTGAATCAACATGATTGCATGCACACATACTCAATGAGATAGAAAAGTAATTATAATATTTATTTTTGATGCATCTTATCCTTTTACAAAATATAATCTTCAAAGGGTAAACTTGAAAGATAAATGTCCCATTCATACAGGAACCATTTAACTTATGATATAAAGAAACATACAAAATACATTTAAATTTAAGCATCATTTAGTCAGCCTCTTGGTTAGAACTTTTGGGAGATACTTAAATTTTACACTGAATTAGGCCTCTTGAAAAGATTTATAATTTTCAGAAATGAATTCTTACGTCCTCTATACATCTGTTTTCATGATGAAAATCATGACCAAAAAATTAATGGTTTTAAAATTTCAGTTTTTACTTAGTTCCACGATCAATTTTAAATTATTTGTATCATATGAAAGGACCAAAAGTTCAAGCTACTAATGACATCAAATATACAATGTAATTTCCATGAATCACCGATTTTATAGCTACTAAATACAGTTGTGGAATGCAACCCGGTAAAAGACACGTCGTATTTTTTTGGAAGAATAGCAACATAGTGAAAAGTACACAGTAAAGTTAAACAGCCATCTGCCTCTTTGAAGACCCTTGGGCGCAGTAACGTGAAGAAAGAATATAACTAAAAGTAAAGTAGAAATTGGGCTCTCATAGGAAGCGGTGGTGATGAAAGTGTATGTAGTTATAAGCATTCATCAGACTCCTGCATAAAAAAAAGCAAATGATACACTATCTTGACTCCATTTCACCGTCTCGAGCGGAGAGACCCGAATGTCATAAAACAGTGTTAATGCAATATCGGACGACAAGACGAGATTTGAAAATAGAATAGATCATGGTTATATATGGTCTATTCTCTTTTCAAGTCTCGATTAGAACGAGGAACATTATATACGTGATCCGGGCACTAGGTCTAGACCAAGTTAATAATTAATACATGTTTTACTTACATGAATACGCAAAGAAACTACTAAATATAAATGAAAAAAAAACAGAACTCTATTAAAACTGTATAAAGATAAGAATCAGACGCATAGGCAGAATAAGCGTCGTCTGCTTTTCTAGAAACACCGTCGAATTGCTCATCTGATGTCATTTCCGGGTTAAAACGAAAGAAGGAAACTATATGACGTTGAGAACAAATCTGGTCCTAACGAGGAGGTGGAGATGCAAGGCCACATCATAACGATTAACGAGTTTATAATTTTTGAAATGATGACTTTAGCCTTGTGGCAACAAAATCTTGTTTCAGTAGCTTATTTGTAAGAAGTTCGGCACGATGCAAAAATTTCTTTAACTTGTCAGAACTGATATCAGGTACTTTCATTATAACGCGTGGGTTTATGTTGGTTTCCTGGAAACAGCTTGCACTTGAAAGAAAAAGTAATGACCCTGATAGATGTTCATGAAGCTCTACCGAAATCTTTTGTTTTCATGATTTACCATTGTTGCTACCAATAAACTGTCACATTTGTTATTTAAGCGCCGTACTTTTCTGCTCTTGTAACGGAAGTCAAGCACATTCAAATTAAGTTCGGGAGAAAACTTGAGAGAAACAGGGAGTAGCAGGTAATGAAGTATGGGATGGAATCTTACTTATATATTTCCTGCTTGCAAGGCTAGTTGTCGATGTCCCCCGTTTTCATACAGGGCAACATTGACAGGTCAATTATTTTTACTTACTCATCTCTGCTCTTACCCCAGGTGGCTGTATTTGAATTGCCCCGTCGTGCGTTTTAAATAAGACATTTTATGAAATTCATATATCTAATTTGAGACAAATCGGTAACAATCGTGAACCTTAGGGAGACTATTAAGTGAACAGGCCAGCGAATATAACGGTTCTTTACAAGTTTAAACCGACTAATAGTAAATTACCAGTGCACACCTGAAAGATCAAAGGGATTTAGAACATTACTGAAGATGGGCAATACAGTTTTATTTATAAACATTTACAAATAATGATATATTACGCAAGATGGAAAATGCGAGTTAGGCCTCTTTCATTTTATGTTTGGAAATCGATTAAAGCCTTCTATTTAAGCTTTCAGCGACCGTTTGTTAAATAGTTTATTTTACGGCCGATAATTACGTAGAGAAATGAGATTGGGAATTAAATTAGTTTTCTCTATTGTTAAAATGGTTAGCAAATGATTGTCGATCAGGTTCAGAGGTTTTTACTGGACATCTATCGGCAAAAATCTTCCGATCATGTGCGTTGGTCACTTTTCGGACATTCCAAATGTCCAGATAATGGGTTTTTGGAGACCCCCTGGACGTCGCGAGTGAATTTCGATGTTTCACGGCGAGAAAATAATAAGAAATGAATAAGATAAAAACGGAATGACTATGTTAAAATATTGGAGTGATTAAATGTTTAATTGAGTGAAATTACCATTTACACCTCTAATACGAGGAATATTAGAGAACTTATGTCTGATAACATCTGTCATTATAACAATAGAGTCCATTTAATGGAATATACTAAACACTCAAAGATATTTTTAGACAATACGAACAAATGATTGGAAAATTTAATAGTACTACCACTACCAAAGCGGATGCTTTTTAAAGGTCTACATTTGTAGTAGTTGTAAATATGAAACAAAGTAACCAAGCACACACGAGAGAGAGAGAGAGAGAGAGAGAGAGAGAGAGAGAGAGAGAGAGAGAGAGAGAGAGAGTTTCCCGACGCCCATAAGTGATACCCGCACCCCAACTTACGTACCAAATATAAACCGAGTCGTCAAGCGGTAGGTTGTTTTCGGCCAAAACGGAAATCAACCCCACAATTTGGGGCATCCATAAAAGCTTATGTCAAGTTGTCATGGCAACTAGTTGCTGAGAAAACTGTAAAACAGTGTACTCCCTTTCAGAGCAAGTGAAGTATTGCAAATGACCAAAAACGTTTAAAACAGCTAAATGTGTTGTATTTTACATTTACTCGTAACGAAAAAATGATCGGACAGGTGCCTCTGATACCAATCAGAAGGGGTATAACTCGAATGAGCATTCTCAATTACCAAAACATAAGGAAAACAGTAGCTCATATGGTAGTAGATATGAAAGCGCATGCTGTATTTGAATATATATTTGGCAGTGATTTCTGATTTTGTGACAGAATTATCTTTGTCTTTGCCGATTTTGACACTTTGGAGAAACGTTTCGGCTATAGGCGTTCTTCAGTTTCTTCAGAATGCTCATTTAACATACTTTCCAGGTTGGTAGTAGCACACATACTTTTGTTTTGTTTTGTTTTGTTTCTTATTTTTTTTTTTTTGCATTTCTTTTTCTGTGACGTCTTGTTTTCCTTATCTCAAGTTTTTATGTGTAATCTTTTTAATTTGGTTCGTTACATTGTGTATGTAGATCGTCTTTGCTTCATAGCTTGTTCACTTTTAAGCCATGTTTTACAGCCCCTAACTTTCATTGGAACGTCCGATTCAATTATATAAAATTAAAAATGAAACCATTACAATTTTTAAAAATAAATAAATAAATGAAATAATTTTAGTACACTAACAAGTTTGTAGACCAAGTGCGTGTATGATGATGCGGTATTAAAGGCGTTGCCTCAACTTCTTTCGTCTTTTTTTAATTACATGTTCTCCATGACCACAGTGAAAAACTAAAACGACCAGAACAAATAAACCACAGGCTAGACATTCCATAAATTGAAAACAATTTGAAGATGTAATTAATCTATAAATGACCGTGCAGTCCTTGCTTCAAACATCCACTTTCAGACAATTAAAGGTTACAGATAAAGTTGAGAAAACGTGTTGAAATAACAGTTGCTGCCTTATAAACATGATGAACTTCTGATTTAACGTTTATTAGCCTTTTCAGAAATGAAAAATGATCATGGTGTCTACATCGTTAGGTGCATTTGTTACCCACCAGAATAATAGATTGAATAGCGAGTAAAACAATGACAAAAAAGTCTTTAACGATTAATTGTTACCATTTTCTAGTGATGAAAAATGAGGGTCGGTTCAGATGGCGCAACATCGCTTATAGCTACCATAATTCATATTATTTGTGTAAAGAGGTTGTCAAATAAATTCTTGTACCTGTGAAAAAGCCCTGGGAACAAATGCACTTGGACGCATGTGTAATTCTCCTGTTGTTATCGTTTTTAAGGATTTAAAATGTTTTATTTCATACATCTCTTTGTTTAGAAACATATAACGAGACTAAACGATCTTGTTGCACATCGGTCTTTTGATACGAAATATTAACTCACATGATTTTGTTTTAAAGTAGTATAATTAACTATAACGGCACTAAGGTCTAAGTCAAATAAAAATAAGGTTCCTTTTCAGAAGAATACTGCGTTGTTCAAAATGACCACAGTCAATCAGAAAATGAACTAAAAATATACAAAACGGTTTGACTTTTGCGCTACTGATTTTTTTCCGGGCTGATCTTCTATTTCCCATTATTAAAATGAGCTGAATGTGTATAGAACAGACCCATGCTTGCGTAATTGTGAAAAAAAACTAACGTTAAATGGACAACCCTGTCGTATTCCCAGTATCATTTGAAATTATCATAGTATTTAAAATCATAACTGCCAATTGTGCTACTGACTGTTAAACAATTATAATTATTATCTTGTCTGTATGTTCATTGTCAATTCAGAAAAAAAGCAAAATAGTACATCAAGCTACATTAAGCCTCATTTATTACGGTTTCATAATTATGGTCTTTCAAATCAAATATCATAAGACTGAAACCATTTGTGCCCGTACTATATGGAAATGAAATAAAAGCTTTAAAGAATATATATCATGTCGATTCGAGACCATTACAATCTATTACGACTAAGAGTTTGACATTATTATTTACATGAGTTTGCCAGGAGGTGAAAAATGTGTTACATTTAGAGACAACAAATATCACATTATTATGTATAATAAGGCGGATGAAGAAACATTATCGTTCCCATTATTTTTGGTTTCATCCCAGCATTCCTACGTGAACAAAAACATCGTATGCATGACAAAGGGGAGACAGAAGATGTTAACCTCAAGTCGTAAACAAAGTGTTGCTATTTCAAATGTGTACCCTAGGGAGAGAAAATAAAGCAATGCAAAATGTCATCATTAAAATATATAATGCACCATACAGACTTAAACAAAGACTGCTCTGTTTTTAATTAGTTATTAAAGTCATTTGTTGTATTCTCGAAAATAAAATATAATTACAATTCTCATAAGAAACTACGAAATTTTAAAACACCTGTATCAAGTCTGCTCAATTACTAGTACCCTGATAATGTACATTGTAGTATAAAACATTAGTGCGATTTGATGTTAAGAAATTTTGTTTCAAATTATAACTCACTCAGCCTTTTCGTTGAGGATAATGCAACCCATTTTATTTCTAAAACTTAGGACACCATAAATCATATATTTCACAACTTGTTGGCACGATGTTTACAGGACAGAAACATGGATTGTTTAGTTACTAATTGTTATGGTCATTTACAATCATTGACAGCGCTCGTGGCATGACAACATATTACATGTCTGTGTGTGAAAGTCATTTGAATGCAGCCACAAACTAATTGAGACTATCTTCTATATGGTTTATGGGTTTATGACCTAACCAGAAATAAGCTTATCTCAATGTTTAACAACTACTGAACATGTGCATGCATGTGCATGCATATATTCTCCAAAAAGAAATTCCGAATAATTAATGAAATGTGTAAGGCCAGCAATTTTGTCGTAAATATAAGTTTGAATACATTAAAAATAACCAAAATTAAGAGTATCTTAAATTGAAAAATACCAAAACTGTACGTATTATTAGCGTTTTGTTAAAAATGAAATCACATGTACTTCAGCTTGTTGTTACATGATTTCAAGGCCTTCAAAAGAATCACTAGGTATTAATATTTTTAGATTAATTATGATCATTTTTTGATTTGCGCCATGTGTACACTTAAAATGACAAAACTAAAAACTTACACTCAAAACCATTCAATTACCTACTGTGTATTTTTTTCAGCAGATTAAACTTCATTAAAATGGTGATTTTTTCTCTTTTGACTATCCTGGTGGGAATTCTGTTAGAAGCTGCTGTTACTAATGAATCAACAGATGTTGGTGGCGGAGCCCAGTCATCGGGATACCGGACTGAAGAACTCGATCTGAGTATGTCCTAAAATCGGCTGGGCCTCTGTGTTTAAGCTCTAGCCTCCGTGGGTCTGGGAGAATTTCCCTAATCTTACAGTTTTGGAGGCACATCGACTTAAGTGTGTTACCACACAAACACACACACATACACACTATATTTGCATATTATACAGTTACAAAATTGAGACAGTTGAATGAAGCTGTAAATGCAGTTTTTATTATGTTCAGTTACTCGAATATTTGATAAAAAAAAACTTTGTGGCGTATGGATTTTTTTAAGTGTTTTTTTTCCCTATTTCTTTGGGATTTTTTTTTAAATATCTTACGTTTTACGCAAAGATGTCCTTGATTGTTTGACACCGAACATTTTTATTGCGGTCAAAATCAATTTTAGGGATCAACGTGCCAAGTATATATTTGTTATTGATTATTATTGCTACATAAATCTTGATTGACATCTGAACATATTTCATAAGGATTACATTAAATGTGTGAAGATTTCTTTCTATTGTTTTCCGAATGACCATAAACGGTTTTTAACGACAGCAAATTGCTTTGCTGTCATTTTTTATTTTTCATTACTCGGAAAGTTTTTACACTGACATACAAAAATATAATACCAGAAATTGACCATGGGAAATATTTTTTTTAAATCAGGTAACTACAAGGTGTATCACTGGAAACCCCTATCTAATCGTTTGCCTGACTTAGAAATTATAACTAAAAGAAGCATTAACAATTTAATCATTAGTAATGCATGTCGCTAACATGTCTGCAATACAAATATTGCGCAACAGCCTAGCATTACCAAAACTTTCCGTAATTATATATATATAACGTCTCAGAATGTGACGACTCTATTCTCTACACTGCTTCATCGGATCAAATTGATACAGGGGAGATAACGTAAATTTATAGAAGGGTCTGAAAAAAACCCAACGATGTTAGAACTGTCAAATTTGCGAAGCAAATGTTTGCCGTTCCCTCCGCGGGACTCGAACTCGTACCGCTGTGACATCTATGGCAACACCGCCTGCACTAAGTCTAGCGCCCTAGACCACTCGGCCAGCTAGGCTATATTAAAATATAGCTTTCGCTGGCCGGGTGATTCCTCCTCGTAGGATTAATCTAGGGCTGTAACTTAGTACACGATGTATGGTAGTACGGGACAGTTCATCTGGGTGTTATTATTTAGGATAGAGGATCAAATTAATGATGCATGTCACAACAAATCAATATTATACAACGTCTCAGAATGTGACGACTCTATCCTCTACACTGCTCCATCGGATCAAATTGATACAGGGAAGATAACGTAAACTTATATATATATATATAAACAACTAATAAACGCAATTCGTCGAATTTATTTTGCTCAGTCGAGCATATCAACATTTTCGTAACTCCTTCGATCTTTATATTTTAAAGTCTTTTTGATGGCACATATACTAAAACCTAGCTGCTTTTGCTTTTGATAATCAACAAGGTTGAGTTTGTTTCAATTACAACCCATGACTCACTGGTTTAAGTTGAGATATAAAAAGATTTTTTATTTACATAAATCATTGAAAAAGGAACACTTCACGTCTGACCAGTGGAATACATGATTCCACGAATCCATGCGTTTAAGCTTGTTTACACACAATATACTAGTATACTGTTTTATACAAAATATGTTTCTATTTGTCGTGAACAGAAAAATATTCATATTTTTGTAGCGTTTTTAAACATAAGTTATATTTTTATCATACAAAGCGAAGTGCTCATTTCTATTTTGACGAATATCTTGATTAACAGTTATGTTGTCGATTAGATATTATCTTTAACACCAAACATTCTGATAAAGGCATGAGTACGTCATTATCATCCTCTAATGGCCTTGAGCATATCGTGTAAAATCGTTGTTAATCGAAATATTACAAGACGCTTAACATTGTAGGACCTAGTGTCACATAATTCAGTGTCCATCACTAGTAATTTGTACGTTTCATTAAATGATTTAAGATCTGTCAAAGCTAGCTACAATTTTCCCATACTACTGCACCTTATGAGTTGTGTCGTCATAGCTGATATGTCGACCAGAGCTGATGTATTACCGCGAATGTCATGTAACTGTTCGACAAATGTGAGAATTGATTTCAGAAACAATTCCTTTATTATGTACTAATCTATTTTCTTTCAGTTTGTGGTGTTTGAATGTCATAATGATATATTCTTATTTCAATAAATTAATAATAACACATTCCCACAAAGTCCGGGATGTTAATATTTCCCTGATACACTCCGAAACCCATTATTATATCTTTAAACAAAAATAAAAAGGTTTACGAAAAATGTTTAATTTAAAAACTACTTTGAACATTTGATTAGCTGTAATATTCAGTTGAAACTCGAGCATTTAAGAAATACTTGAATTAATATGTATTCGTTAATTCCTTCCTTTACAAAAAAAAAACAAAAAAAAAAAAAACGATGAGACAAGGTTGTCCATTCACAACTCTTGTTTTCATTATTTACCCAATATATGCACTTGAATGCATATCTATCGTTTTGACATAATTGAAAACTCTTCATTGTTATCACATGTTTTAAATGCTGAATGTATGGAACAGGAAACCCTTTCTTTTAAAATAGTTCATTCATTTCAGTAAATACATAAATTATTTCCCATAGTCTTCCTTGGGGACAGAAAACAGCCATTATCTTTTGTAAATCCATACCTTTTCTATACATTTTTCTGTATATCATTATAATGGGACTGGAAATGTATAACAAAAAACTATTTGCTTGCAAATAAAATGATGACTTAATCCCTATATTTTGTCATTCTGTCATTTTGAAAATTTCATATAACCAACTGAGTGATAAAATACTATTTTCATCACAATTTGTAGGTAATTAATTGTCAGTTTATGTTTGTTAATTGCTTGTATGTTCATATTTCAATACTATTTTTCAATTACATGTCATGAGATAATATGTTTTTAATCCCACTGCCCCATTCGACATTGAAAACTTAATCCTCGTGTAACATTAATGTGTCTGTGTTCCAGACAAATTAGTGCCCTTAGGAAAATGCAAGAAAACTGAAACTTTGACATCTTATATAATTTTTAAAATGATATTTTGAAGAATTGAACAAAATGATTAAAGTGTTGACAATGGTCAATGTCAAACCATGGAATTATAATGACTAAACTAGATATTATACTTCCATGGTCAAACTGATACTAAATTTTATATATTTCATCTTGAATTAATTATCATTGTCTCTTTAAAAATAAACAAAAATGTATAATAACAATTATTGATGGATAAAGAACAAACATTAAGAAAAGACAAGTTCCAATTACAAATATTTGAGAAAAATGCCAAATGTTACACGCAAAACAAAACTTATCAAAAATTTTGTACAATAATACATTCAATTATCTTCATGAAATACCTCAACAAACAACAGGTGTGTTTACACTAGCTTTGAAGACTTTTTGGTGTTCTCTGAAAGTATCTAAAATTCTCTATTAAGGTTGTACGCTGGTGCATTTGTTGAGTTTCCCAATATCCGTTCTTTTTTTTCAATGCCAGAGTCAGAAGATTAATATCTTGTGTAGAGATTATTCGATAATTTTACCTTTACTTTAGAAATAAACAAATATTATATATATAATGAAGTCTAAGCTTGACTCCAACTCTAGAGCCGATGCAAGGTTGCAAATTTGCGATGCAAATATAGTTACTCCCTCAGCGGGATTCGAACCCCTTCTCTCTGACATCTATAGCAACACCGCCTGCAATGTCCAACGCTCTAGACCACTCGGCCAACTAGGCTTTAAAAATACAGCTTTCGTTAACCGAGTGATACTTTCTCGTAAGTAAATTCAGAGCGCGAACATTAGCACATGATGTAACTGAATAGGGCAACCTCTGGTGGTATCGGGTTAGATAGTAGACGATCTGCAACATTATACAAATACAGCCACACCAAGTATATAATACATATAAGAAGTCTAATGGGATGTGGCAACGCTACCATGTTACTTGTTAGTGCATTACTATGTAGATACATAGCATGCACGGTGAGGATCAACATAGTATGTTAATACAAGGATGCATGTATACATATATAATCAAGTCAAAGCTACACTCCAACTCTAGAATCGATGCGGTGTTGAAAAGTTGCGATATACTACACATATACTTTGGAAATCAATAAAGTCAAAACTGTTTATCTTAGATGTAAAATTATAATACTTTTATAAGTTTATATTTAATTAAAGCAATTGATGTGAACACCTTCATATATAATGCATATAACATTTTTTTTTTTTTTTTGTTTAGTTTTTTTAATCAAGTTGCAAAAGACATATTCAGCATTTAGTGCAGTGACTTTAATCTGAAATTAGAATGATTTTCATTGAAAATTTGACAAGTTCTATTTCATATTTTATTTTATCAAGACTTTACTTAGTTCCCGTTCTTTATTCGTTAAAACTTGGAATATTTGACCATATGTTCTTGTTAGTGGATCGATGCTTGGTTGACCTTTATACATTTGAACGATATTTTTTTCGAATTCATCGGCATATATCTGCTCAATATGATGTTTAAAAAGGTTAGCACACGTCTTGTTTCTTGAAGTATAGGCAAAAAGCTTTATTCCGGAGTCAGCAAATAAACTTGAGTACCATAATCAATAAAATGAAATAAAAACACGAAGAACTGTTGTCCGTGTTCATTATGTCTTCCATAACACATCATAAAGTAGGTTACCACTCAATACACGATTTGTACAAGACTCAGTTTTGTAATTATGTGACATTTTGTCAGTAAAACAGAAGTTCATGGTAAATAATGATCGATCACACGATCACTCGAATGTGACAAAAACAAAAATAAATCTGTCACATGACCACCATAAAATCTCGGACAGTCCACGTTTTTACGAGAACTTTGTGACAAGGAGAGGCTGAAATGAATAAACGGTGTATTAATTGTATAAATGTGTTCATTATAAGTGACATATGTAAGATACGTAGACCTAAAAGTGGACATTAAGATACAATTATACAGAATAATGGCACATGATAAACTGTCAATCAAGTCGCCATCTAGTGATGGATCGGAGACTGAAGATGTTTTTTTTTTCAGAAATGCATGACCTTTGTTTTTTGTTTTTTTTATTTCTATTTTAAAACACACTGTTCTAAGTTCGGTATGTCTCTTAGTTCAACAAATAGAAAACAAAAACAACAACAACAAAAAACAACTTTGGATTTATTTTTTAAATATTCTTTTCCTCGGTGTTTTTATCAAGGGAAAGTGTAATTAAATATTCGAGAAAAAAATAGTAGATTTTGTTGATAAAAGCCTGTTACGTCCAAAATTCCAAAACGCGTCTACAGATATATAAACTATTGTATGGTTGTGAATTAAAATAACTTAGCAATTTCTTAATGTGTTTAATACGACCATTTTATTTTTTAGTTACTACTTCTGTGGGTTTGTACAACTTCGAAACTCCGGTGTTACGGTTAATGATGATCAGAATTCGAAGGTTCAATCAATTATTTCACAGAAAGTTTGATGGTAAATGCATGAAAATGAAGAAATATCACTAACCGACAGAAGCGCCCGCCATGATTAAATGGTTACTTTCGGTTACGACCATCAGCTTTCCCACTGTAATATTTATTTCATACTGTTAGATGTAAGCTTTAGTGTGTGAGTTTCATACTGGATACTGAATACGCTGTTAACAGTATATTTTGGTCGTTTGTGCATATTGTCTTTCTTTGTCACTCATAGATCATTGTTTCAACGCAGCATCGCAATCAATTGACACTTGTTGTCATTAAAAAAAAATATGCGTGTGATAATTTTGGGCGCAGTAGAAAGACATTTAAGCACAAAAAAAACCAAACAAAACAAAGACAGAAATTAGGACATCACGATAGAGCCCATTGAAATAACTTAAATTCGACATTTAAACGCCGTTATAGTTTACATTCTGATTTCTGCAGCATACCGACTTTATTATATAGCACAGCAGCGTCTTTCGTATGATCATGTTGATATAAAAGGTTTTTTTTACGAAAATATATGCATTTTAATAAACACTCACTTTTTTGTACACAAACCTATCGAATCGGTTTTACATTTCGAAGTTTGCTGTATCATGTTTATTTTAAAGCAGTTACTAGACGTATTTAACTTAGCTGTGCCCAAAGGTCCATTTAATGTGTACAGATGTTCATATCCAACTTCCCCCAAAAATTTTCATCATGTATGTATCATCCTATGTATAATTTTAAGATATTCCTTCTTTTTACGTTCGTATTCGATAACCAAGAAGAAATCAAGCAATTCAAGGTTGGAGAAAAGAGTTGACCGGAAAAACACATCTCGCTAAAGCTAAGCTGGAAATATACCAATTCGAAATTAAGTCACCACAGAAAAATAAAATATCATTTCGGATACAAAAGGCCCTATGGTAGCTGAATATCAAAGTGTACTTGTTTTAAATGTGTGTGTTTTGATATTATTCACAAACGGGAAGCATGCAGTCGTGTTTCTTAAAAATCCCCGGGTCTATAAATAAAAAAGTGGCAGTTTTAATACCAAAGATATATAGGTACTTCCAATCAATTTATTTTGACAAACAGACTGACAGACAAGTGTGTTTAGTATTTAATTTCTAAAGATGAACATTATATAATTGACTACATGTTATATAATACATGGAATGGTCCGAAAATTAGACCCTTGTAACTTCTTTGTGTATTTTGCCTTTTCAGAAGCTAACGGATGGATCGAGGGAAAAATACATTGTTACAATCGTAGATGGCCCAGAATCTAATGACATATGCCATAGACGTAATGAAGTAGTTACCTAATTAACATGAACGTGGGTGACATTGGCTACCTGTCTGAAAGTAAATATCTTCAGGTATAGGTGTTAATTTACATTATGCAAATTATCTAGGTCTAAGTGGTCTGGGGTTAGAATTGCTAGGTTATAAAGTCCTGTGGGGAAATTATAGACTAATGATGGCATATGATGACGCCAGACATGGTATATTAAGGGTATTTATATTGTTTAAACTAATAAGAAGTGTAAATATCTAAAATTGATATATTTATATTACCTGAAACGGACAGCATGGTGTGAAAGACAGCAATAAAACATGGCGGACAGACTATCATTGCCATAATGTTTGGCCATGATTTAATAACTTTCGATAAGTAATGTAAATGCGATAAAACAATTAACTGACCACTGTCTTCTTCTTTTTCCCGCCATTTTTTTCTTACCTAAATGGGTCTTCTTTGTTTCACAATTGTAAAAAACGATGCAGTACTTTTAAATATTGCATAAACCACAGAGGCTTGCTCCCACTATCAAATTGCAGTCCCATTAGAATATAACCTATACTGGCGGGGCTGCATATTTGTTAGTGAGAACAAGCCCATGTGCATAAACGAACGTTTATACAATCAAATGCGCTATAGGTTACAGACCACCAATTCAACCAATGAGCATTTGGAACGTACGCAAAAATAGTCCTACGCAGAAATTACCCCTGTTCCTCATAGTGCTGTGAAAAAAGTTCTCATCTTATTTAAAAAATTTAAACAGTTTCTGAAAGGAAAAACATTTCTGTACATTTTATAGGTGCATTTTGCTTCTTGTGATGTGAAGCCTAATCTCCATAATGATTTTTAAATATACCCCTATCTTGTGAAAACACTGGGATTTCCCATGCTATTTATAGACCCTTCACTTCCGGTGACCAGTACTGCACTGCAAGTCTGCTAACCCCACATGCCATTCTGAGGATTGTGAGCTGACATATGTAGAATCATGCTGATATATAGTCCTCTGCAGGTTAAAGTTAAGGTAAAGTCCAGAGAAGCCATTGAATATTGTGAAATTAGCATAGAAGCCTATGGAAAGTGGAATTAGTGGTTTTTAGCCTATAAAACCAGGTTTAACCCACCGTTTTTACCGGAAATACCTGTACCAATTACGGTGGTTTCGAACTTTCCGGTTTTCCCTAGACATTGCCATTTGTTATACGGACCATATACACATCTATGTACGGACTTTCCTTTTTGACTATTGGTTTTTGCTTTTGTCTAGAATTTATCAGTTCGATGATTCTGTTATAACCAATTATAAATGTTTTCTTCAAAAATTTAAAAAGGAATAAATTAAGAGATGAGGGTCCCTGCTACTGTATAACACCATATCTGCTGATATATTGGGCACAAAAAGGATGAGAAAATTCAAATAAATTGACAAATCAAACCCCCACTTAACCTCTTGATTGACAAATTTTGTAGAGTAATGCAAAACTATGATAAAAATTAGCACATTATAAACAGGACTCCCCTTTTTAAAATAAATTTCCGGATCGGAACCCCTTTTCCAACCACCACCTGAATCAGGCCACATTCCTTACCGGTACCCGTGTGAAGAAAAACGAGTTTTAAGTCGTTCAGTTGTTTAAGTCGCATCTTCTCTTATTTCATAGCTTCTTGTGACTGATAATATGGAAATTTTTGAAACACAATGACATAAACCAGCTTAGTAGAAACAGTTGCAATGGTCATACTTTTCAGACACGTACAATACTCCAACTTGGTCTTAATCTCTAAATTATTCAAAGCTTTCAAATCTATATAATTAGGAAAAGAGGGTAACCCTATCATTTTCTTATTAAATGATTCTCAGAAGGGGAGATAAACATCATATATTTATATTTCTAATTAACACTTTGTAAATGAAACACTTTATTGGTATCATAATATGTAATAACAATGCAATAATTTCTCATGTGGATTATAAAACAATAAAAATAAGATCAAAATCAGGGAAAGTGAGAGAGCATTCGTCTTTAATATTATTCGCGTTCTTTGCATAATATTACCCAGTATATAGTAGTATAGTATAGTAGTAAGATAAGTGCGCGTGATAGAGAGAGACAAATTAAAAGTCCAGCGCAGAAATTACAAAATAAAAAAGTACTGACTTATTTGAATCCACTCCTTTTTTACTAAGGCTTTCCCCCGTTCTTTTTACATTTCTTCGGTCTTATACTTTATTCAATCCAAATCATGAGAGGAATTCAGTGTTCGATGATGGTTGCCAAGTAGATTTACTTGGAGAAAGTCTTTAAAGGTTCATGCCAGTGGCGGATCCAGGTTCGACCCCGGATGATCTCATTTACTTTCGGGAAAAAATATTTGTGCAAAAGCTTGGTAAAATGAGCAAATAACAACATTGAACCCCCTTTAAAATAATTCTGGATCAGCGCTAGCCATGTGTTTATGTAGTTTAGTCTTTTCATTTCGAACAAACAGTCCTGGTGTAACTCTCAAAAATTTTCTTTCGCTGAAGCTCATTCTTTATATGTACTTATTTGAAATAGACAAAGTAGCGTTCTGTGCAACTGGACAACAGTCATGGTTGGTGAGTCCCGTTAAATAACATAGGTAATCAAAATATTTGTTTAATTTATAGAATTAAATACATGTTTTATCATGGTAAGTTATCATCAGTTCTTTAAAGAGAACGATCATTGCCCCAAGTTGTCTCCCGTCATTGGGGTCTCTAACGCGGCATCTTTAAAAAGAAGGCGAGAAAAGATGTAATCAAATTGCGTGAATGTGATGTTCATGGCCTTTCAATTATTACAATTTCCACAGGGCGATAATAAAGAAACTAACTATCATTACTGAAAAATAGACTATTTACATTTCGTTGTTGTTATTGTTAAGTTTTATTTTAAAACTCGTAAAATTTTATTTTGCGATTTTATCCAATCATAGTAACACCTTTTCGAGCAGATAAAGCAATTTTATATCATTTCGGTACTTTAATGTCGTAAAAGCATTATATAGTAGGTCATATTACTTCTGGTTTTTAGTGCTATTACACAAGTAGTTCCGTTTGACTTTTAATCCGTTCTGTTTTACGACAACAATAACCGCCTTACAAAATATCAGCTGATTAAACCCAGATAAAAAGCTCTTGCCTCATATTTCCAATGGTATCTTTTGAAAATCATTAAGCATGGGTCTGTCTAACAATCAGACAGTTGGGATGGAGCGGGGTGGGGTCATCATATCTCAACTGTTCAACACATTTGGTGCATCTTGAAAAAACTTTCACTCCGTACATTTTCTTGGATCTTTTATACATCGCGAAATAATTTTGACTGGTTTAAATGTAAAAATCCTGAGGGAATTTCCTTTTTTTTTTATAATAGAACGTAACAAAACTTCAAGTCTTAATTCCTCCGGTAACCAACTTTTATTTGTGCTCCTATTGTCAAATACAGTTTCTATGAAAACCAATCAAATAGTATTTGGGAATAAGATGTGCATGAATCACTTATCATAAGCGTTTGCCTGGCAGAGCTGTACTTAACATTTGAAAAAAATAAGGTTCATGTTGGCCAAGACTCGTATATCTACATGTTTTTGTATAACTGTAGACTATATATTCGCAACGCTGCGCCATCGGATCAATTTAATTGATACAGGGAAGATAATGTAAGTATAGAAGGGTCTGAAAAATTCATTTGCTTTGCAAATTTGAGTTCTAACATCTTTCAGGTATACGACTCATAATGTGACGACTCTATTCGCTACACTGCCCCATCGGATCAAATTGATACAGGGAAGATAACGTGAGCTACTCGTACCGCTGTGACACCTATGGCAACACCATCTGACAAAGTCCAGCGCCATAGACCACTCGACCAGCTATAAAATAAAACTATTTTGTGAAAAAGGGCGAACATTGAACATTTATTGAAACTAACAAGTAATAGCCCCCAAAAAGATACAATTCAAAGAAAAAAAAAACATACACAGTGCACAAACAATCGTATGACGACTACACACCAAAAACAACTCAGTAATCTTGCATATAAAAATTATACTTAATTGCAAAATTGTAATAAATTAAAGTAAATTTGAACTCTCAAGGCAAGTCAAAGCACATTTTCAGGAAATGTTAAAATTACAAAATATCTTACAATTCAGTAGGAGATGTAAATAATACTTTCTCACACTCGGTTTAACAATCATGATTTCCGTAATTCGTTCCTTCCGGCGGGCATTGTCGTAAAACTGGAAAATTTCCTACGGATAATTTAAAGTGATAAGATGTTGTCTTAATTATAGATAATTAACGCCTTACATGATGGATCAAAGAAAAACAACAGATTGTATCAGATACGCTTTAATACTTAATTTGTACGACATTGCATTACAAAATAACTACAATATTCCAGACATAATTAATTTGTCTTCAAATATCTTAAACGTATGGTCAATGTTTTTCATGAACTATCACATATTTTTCTTAGATCATTATTTGATTTGCAGGCGCTAAAATGCTTTCTATTTAGAGGATAATCTGCTTAATTAGTTAGAAATTATATGGGACGAAGTCCTGCATTCTGATCAAACAATCCACTAAAATCTCTATTTTGTGGAACCACATGCATGAATGTATATAGTCTACAATATTCAAATTTTGATTCTACTTTATTCTATTCCACAAAGAACCATAGATGATAATGGTGGTATTTGGCCCTAAAATTATCGTAAATCTGAATGTATATTGAAATTGTTTATTATGATATTTCTCATAGTCTAAGATAATTATGTCCTTGAAAATGAGCCCCAAAAAAGTTTTGATTAACGTTTAATTAAGTCACAATGGCCCATGAAATTTCCATGAAAAAAAAACTTTTATCTTCTTTGGTATTTGTTTTACAAAGTACACTTTTCACACTGGCTTGTAACTGCTAGCAAATAACTACAATTTTACAATTATATAAACAGGTCTATTCCCCTGTAACTGAAATTTCAAAAATGGTAAAAAGACGGTTATGTAATAAATCCAGTGTTTACAGCGCTTTCAGTCAAAGTGGGCATAGTTTTTTGAAGATCCCTTTACATTGGCTTGCTTCGAAACTCAATTCATATAACATGTTCAATTTAAATGAATAAAATCGATGGTTCATATATAACTTCTTGAAAACGAAGCCACTTTTTTGGAAGACTACTATTTGGATCATTGATCATAACATGTGTCTTAGCACAAATCTACAATCGATGTAATTCAATATTTATCCCGAAACTTTTATTTTACAATACGAAATAATAATAATAATTTTTTTTCTCAATACAATTAAATTCATATCCGTGAATATATTCATTTATTAAAACCGCGATAATCATCAGCCAAGGGAAGAAAAACATTTATCGAACGACAAAATAAGAAATCATTAATACATGAAAAAAAAGTCAAAACCGTTTTTAAATACCCAAGTCAAGAATAAAAAGTAAGTATAACAGTTAGCAATTAACTCTAGCAGTGGCTAGAGCAATTGGGGAAACGTTATCTCGCGAAAGTGTACTTCAAGTCAAATCAAAATTGGAGCTGAAGGACCACACACGCAAGTGGTCACTTCGATACGGACAAAAAAACTCCAAAAAGATCATTTGATACAAAAATATAAAAGTCACAAGTTCCTAAAATCAACAAGTGCTGTTCGTTTTGACAGAAAAATGAACCCTTTATCAAAAACATGACATCCTGTCAAAAATACGCTCCCAAAACATATAGGGTACGAGAAATATACACGAGAAAACGACATCTTGTGATAAATATCATTTATTTTCATTATTGTTTGTGTCCTCTATCTTAAGCCAGAATATAAATAATCCACCACAAGAATTCTCGTTATTTTATCTTTGTTTTAAATCATTATGTGCTAATGACGCGGTCAGGCCTACACGATTAATGTCCGGGGAAGTTTGACCCTTGCCCGTCTGACAAGGACAAGCCATGATGAGGATTGTACAAGTCTTCATCAGTCATAGAATTAATAAAAGTACAGCGAAGTTTGAATACCCCTGACACGGTCCGGGACGTGGACGTAGAAGTGTGAACGAGTAGACAAATTGTCATTCCTTACTTTTCAAAGTGATATTAAAATTGTTTATTTGCTAAAAACTGCAACAACACTCCAACAAATGGTCATCCCTTTAGTTAAGAAAACCATTTAGAAGATAATACTATAGTTTATTCTGCAGGTTTTGCATGTTTAACCACTGTGTTATGGAGTCAAATCTTTCAAAACTCGTTCGAGGTCGATATCGAAGCATTCCAGTTTAGTTTACAACGATTTTATTTGTTAACTTCACAAAAGGAATAGAACACAAGTTTTACCAACGTATGAAGTCTTCTCCCAAGAATAATATAAAAAAACTAAAACAAAACAAAACAAAAACAAAAAAAAGTTTCAGAATATATATGACTCATTATTGTACAAATCTGGAGAGAAACATGAAGTGGACGAAGGATGCACTGTTGTGCGACACTGATTTTACATCCATAATACATGTATTTGATCAGAAATCTTTTTGATCAATTAATAAATATGAATACATTATAAAAAAAAGTATATTTAATTCGTACGTTAGATCAGTACTACCTCTGTTTAGCAGTGAAACATCCATTCTTAAAGGAAATAATTTGTTTGTTTGTTTGTTGGGGTTTAACGCCCGAGCAGCTATATTCAGGCGATGAACATGAAGTGGATGATAAAATGAACATGAAATGATGATGAAATGAAAAATGGGATGGGGTACAAGGATAATGGGGTCGAGAAATTCTTGATTGCCACTGGAAATAGGGAGAGGTGGGTAGGGTCGGGCAATTTAGCCTCCTGTGGCGGAGCCCTATGGTTCCAACGCCGGGAGAATACCACAGTAGGGTTTTTAACGTGCGAGGAACGTGGCATCTTTCCCAACACGGTGCACCACTATGGTTTGAGGTCAGGTTTTCCGTATTATAGCCTGACAACCCCAGCATTTAACACGCCAGGGGTACCCCATTCCACCACCTGGGGCACACAGCCCAGTTGCTCTGTGGGCAGAGCGCCCTAGCCCCCGGCAAGAGTTCTGAGCACTAACTAGTCGCCTTTTACGACAAGCTTAGCGCTGCAACAGGCCTATTCTTTTGACACCCGGACCTGCACGGGTCTTAAAGGAATTAAGCGCAACTTTCGAATAGTGTAGTACGGTTTCCTGTATATATTATTCCTTAAAAGTTTGTTGCACTCTAATTAATTGTTAATTCAATCAGACAAATAATCTACTGTCCGCAGAGTCGTAGCGGGTGTTTCAAACTGAGTAAGATTCCTAGACTCAGTTGCCAACCGTGTGTTGTCAATCGTTGAAGTCAAGGGAAAGTTTAACGATAAATAAAACCGATGTTACGAATTTAACACGGGACATTTTTATTGTCCAATCCATCTTATATAATGTATATAAATTTTTATTGTTATGCGAACACCATTTTACTAAATACACATCATATGGCGGAAAATGAATAGTAACGTAGTCATAATTGAAATAATTGAAGCAAAAACCATCAATCCACCACACAGAAAAACTACACACATAAACACAACATAAAATGGACAACTTGAATCGTAACGTGATGACAGGAAATGATGCGCTGACCTCTTACGGCTATTAGTTTAACGACTATTCCCAAGAAAAGAAGTTAGCGCTAGGACGTTATGGTTGTTTGAAACAACAAAATTAATAAAAATGACAAGTAGATACGGAGAAATGACCAAAGACAGTCTTCTCATCTTTACAGAGATGATGTATTATAATCTACATCGTTTAAAGAACAAATAGTTTTTATTACGCCGTAAAAGGTCCATAATTCACAGAAACTGACCGAGGGTTGTTTACATATACTCTAGATTTCACCAATTTAATGTATAGTCCTAACATTTGTGTGTTTTATATGGAGCAAAAACCTTGTTGTGATCGATCGAACCCGAAAATAGTGCTTTGGTTTTGAAGGTCATTATCAATTGCCCTTTGAAAGACCAAAATATATAAGCAATGCCGTCCCTGACTCGGGCGTTGATGTCATTTTTTAGGTTGGATACAAATCAAACCGTACCAAATAACTTACAGATTGTTAATATTTCAAGAGGTTTTGACATTAAGCATCAGAATGTACTTGAATACTGAATTTCGACCAATCAAATTGCTTTAAGGTAAAGATTTGAGGAAAATGTCAATAAGACGTAGAAAATAATAGCAGTGATAAGACCTATACTGCTACCACAAACCATAAATCTTTGCTATCCTCTTTTGGTCTTTCTACCAAGGACGATGACTGTCTATGTACTGGATTCCTAAACTCCACAAGAATCCATACAAACAACGTTACATAGGTGGATCTGTAAAATGTATCACCAAACCTCTTTCAAAACTTTTAACTTCTGTCAAAGAGGGTTTGCAGTCCTACCACAACACTTGCTACTCCCATAGTGTTATTAAATACTGATACAATTGATTTCGTCAAAATGCGTCTCACCCACTTGTGCATGGCTGGTCATATTCGACTAGAATGATTAAACCGCACTTCCATTTTTTATCCTTTATAATTCATGGTGTAACTTATTATGTAATGTATAATTGAAGGGAAAAAATGGTAAATCAAAACATGAATTTGACAGATGAACGGATAACCGGATATACGAACATATACAACCAATAACTTTGTGGGTTGAACTAAAGAAGCACTGAATTTGTTATTGCAGCAATAACACTGAAAGAGAGGGAAGGAGATTCCAACATTTTTTCGCACCTGGCGTGTACCTCTGACTAACAGGAGGTACACAAGATGAGTAATTGATCAAATTGCCTAATTATACAAGATGATATAAAATTAAGTTTATGTGATGAATTTCTTTGTCAAATTGATAGAAAATGTCACATCAAAAACAGGGATATCGTTAAGGGGTTAATGATAAAATATTAATTTATTTGGCCCAAAGAAGCTACACTTGTCCAAAGGATAAAAAAGTGGCGATAAAAGACAATCGTTTCTTTGTTTTAAGCTTTTTGTAATAGTGAAATTTATTGCCAATTTATGAGATACAATGAGGTCGTTTAATAAGCGTCTTCTATCTCTCAAGTTATAAGCAAACTTCATTTTGGCAATAGGGCAGTGTGCTTAAAAAAATTAACTTTTGTATATATAGTTGGGCATTCTTGTAGATCAGTTGAATTTTGTAATAGAAGTTTATTTCATTTAAAGGATATTTGATTGTTTCAGTGGTATCGTATCGTATCGTCGTTTTGTAAAAAAAAAAAAATAAAAAAAAAAAAAAAATAAAAAAAAAAAAAAAAAAAAGGTTGATGTACGTATCCCATCATATTGTTTTTGATAAATTTCTCATTTAGTATAAATAGTTCTTAATTTCGATGTTGCTTGATGGACTTCCAATAATGTAATTTATAATCTATATATACGGATAGTTCTTTAAAACCATTTCATATATGTAGTGTTACCTTCATATTTCTTGGTCTTCCACCGAACTAAGCATAATCGAATTACTTTCTACCTTAACAGCAACTTTTCTGTGGATATTCATGATAAACGTTTGCATAATGAGAAAATCAGATATCAATTATTGGCCAGTTTCAGGCATCATTGGTCTAATAAATTTGTCTGAGAATCTTATCATATAATGATGAAGAACATCGATAAATAGCCTAACTGTTACATATTTTTCTTCGTGCAATTACCACTACTGTATTGACGTTTGTTTTATTACCTCCCTTGGGTAGACAAAGATGGCCACTTATGTACGAAATGTCTTTGAGCGATGAAGATAACGGTTAAAACAAACGAATTGATTTAGATTAAGTTGTTAGTGAACAATTAATTGTCTTAATTATATGATTAAAGTCTTCGCAATTTTACGAGGATATGTTTACCATGAAGACAACCTAATAACGGTAGAATTGGTTTTCCACCTCGTGTGTTACGTGATAAAGATATCAACATAAAATATTCATTAAAGTAAATGCACAATCAAATACGACCATGAATTAAGACTTAGAACAAGATTCAACAACACAGTATGCGTTCTCTTCTTTTTTAGACTAATCATATGAGTCTACATGCCTAATTGTATGCACAGGGAGAAAATTATGACGTTACAAACCTGTCCTATTTTGAAAAAAAACAAAATTTCAAAAAAGAAATTTGAAAATAACTTTTTATATTTATTAAAAAACAACTTAAAATAACTCCTTAATTCAGTGGGCTTTTAAAATGTGCAAGTTTCAATAAAACACAATTTTACTACAGATGAAAGGTAAATTAACAATTAAAAACGAGAATCATCACATTCGTGATGAATTCTTAGATTTGATTTTCTATTTCATTCAAGATTATATGAAGCTATTAATAAAGACCATCGAGTTACAAAAGACTCTTAGATAAAGAGAAAAGAATATACAATAAACACTACTATTCATGAAAACTCAATCATTTGCACTTACAAAAGTCTACTAGATTGACTTTTCAAATTAATCAAAAGCTTATATAAATACATCATTTCATTTAAATAAAATCATTGACAAATTACTCATCTTGGTAAAACGAGGTTGGCAATATAATTTCAATATCGTGCTTTTAGATATGAATAAGTGACATTTTATTTTCAAAAGCAACACTTTCAAGCCTGATATTAACAGTGATCTAGTAACTTATAAAAGTATATTTATTTATTCATCGGTTATTTACCAAAGTATGCAAAAACAATTCATACAATTTGTTTTAAATGTTGGTTAGTAGTATACCTTGAAAACAGAAAAAAAACTAAAATCGAACGTGTTTTGTTTGTCTGTTGCAGAACGATTGATTTGGGATATGGTCCATTTGAAATTGTCAAGTGTGCCAACCATGAACATAATTATTCAAAAAGTAACAAGTAAATATATTCATATATTTTCATTGGATTGATTAAAATACAGATCAATCGGCAGTGTCTTTAGTGTATATCTTTTGCAATATTCCTGATCAAATCAGCTTGCTGGGCTTAATTTTATCGATATCCATAACATTTGTATTAATTAGCAATTTTTAAAAAAATCTACCTCGTTATTGACATTACTCACACAATCATCGTATCGTTAAAACATTGTGTTTCATTCTTTTACCTTACTTCACCTTGATGATATTATTAATATTTTTGACGATTTAAATAGTTGAATTCTTTCCTGTTAATTTTGCTATTTAAAATTGTCACCAATGACAATAAACAATACCAGTCCGATATCGAAAAAAAAACCAAACAAACAAACTGTTTAAACTTATTGATATGGTTCATTTATATGACATCATGGCGTTGGTGATAATACTATCGTTTAGATATACACCAAATTTAGTGTGAGCATTGATCAGAAATGAAAATTGAAAATTGAAAGAAACTCTTCTCCTCAGAATTAAATCTTTTTAATGTTCAAAATATTTTTTGGAAACCAGCATGATCTGCATTTTTATTTTGTTTCTGATTTGATTTCATCTTTTGCAAAGACAGACTACAATTGATATCATTTAAACACTATTCTCCGTTAGTTTACAGCTTAAAAATATAACTGTTTCTAAGTGTAAATTTGAATTATTACAGACCAATTGTTTTTAGGTGAACAGGACATTCATTTTGTATTATTTAGTTTGAATTACGAAGAATATTTTTTTGGCTTTTTTGAAAATACAAATATGACAGGAAGGTATACCTCGTAAATAATCAACGATAATGATTGTCTTTTAATTTAGAAGCAACTATATTCAATGCTTACCAGTGTATATTGTTTTATTTAATTCAGAAGACTTTCTTTGCTGTATTCACTTTCTTAATTTTGACTTTTGTTTGAATTATACTTTCCTGATTTCCTAGGTAAACTTTTTCACTCCACCCTCTTTTTTTTTAAATCAAACGACATCATTTATTCGTGAAAGATTGAAATACTTTAATATTAAATTCTTCAAGAATTCTTTCGTCTACCCTGGAATTGCCCTTTTATGAGCAACTCGGCGGGTGTTTCTAGAAAAGCAGAGGACACTTACCCTACACAGGCAAAATTATTTCACATGATTTTCACACGAATTTCACATGATTTTCACCTGAATTCAGCAAATAAACTAAGTGACAGAGTTACGTGAAATTCGGGTGAAAGGAGCCTTCACGTGAAATTCACACGAAATGTTCACATGAAATTCGTGTTTAGTGAATTTCTCATGAAAATCATGTTAATTT
The DNA here is from genome assembly GCA_037379345.1 of Perna viridis. NCBI lineage: Eukaryota > Metazoa > Mollusca > Bivalvia > Mytilida > Mytilidae > Perna > Perna viridis. The sequence continues at coordinate 31,493,016 of CM074517.1, read as the reverse complement.
CATATGAATTTCACATGAATTTCATGTGAAGTTCGATTAACATGAATTTCACGTGAAAAATATTTGCCTGTGTACCGGTGCACATTGTCCTTGCACCCAGGTTTAAGTAAAATCCGAATTGCTCATTTACTTTTGTTGCTTTGTATGTAATGTTTTGGTTATTTTATGTTCTTTGTTGTGTGTGTCTGTTTTCCATGTCTGGTTCTTGTCCTTGGATTACATTTTTTTTATTTCCGTTAGAATCTTGGTTCCCTTGAATACTCTTGCATTTAGATTAACAATAAAACAAACTATTATTATGTTATTTTCATTAAATCGTATGCATTTAGAAACTACTGGGTCGATACCAATGTTGGTGGACTAATGAAACTCCCGGTATTTACCAGACAAGGAGTCAGACTTGTCAGACATATACTATATGATAGATTATTGACAAAGAATTTCAAAATATTACAGAACTCGGACCCCTTAAAACACTGAGAATTCTCAAGCGATGGATTTCATTAGTTATTTTGATGCTTTTTACTTTGAGTATACTTGATTTTCCAATGTATTTGATTCTAATGCTGCTGATCAGAGATTCCTTCTTAAAACACGTGTAAAACATAACAAATTTGCATGATTTATATATATATATATATTATTTTCATATTTCTTTAGTTGAACATTGTTTTCATTATATATTAGGCGATCAATCACACAGTTTAAATCAATTGTTATCAAATTTTATATATTATTGACCATAATTCAAATGTTCTAATAATGTTTAACTTGTACTATGATAACACACCTTACAGTGTGGCTTTTATTATTTATTTCATCATTAAAATTGACATACATGACACTTAAAATATTTCTTCAATTAGCTTGAAACAATTAAGAGATGTACAAATTGACAGTGGTTGAGCAGAATAATAATTAAAACGAAAAAGCTAATTTGTTTTTGATCATGATCATTTGCATTTGCATATTTTCATCTTAAAATAGTTGGTAATGATTTCTTTAAATCGCAAACTTCAATTCTTATAATGACATTTGTACTTTAATGCATATATTATCCATATTTGAGACGTTTTTCATTCATAAGTTGTACGTTGTACCAAACAAATCGTGACAGATGAATATATCTGAATGGTCTAAGACGACTCTTTCATATATTAAATAGGGCAATCCATAACGATGAGTAACTATTCTAATAAAATAACAAAGCAATTAGAATATTAATTAGTGTAACAGCAAATTTTTAAACTCCCACGAATATTTTCTAGTAGATTCAATAATTTATTTATCTAAAAGGTTAAAAGTTTAAGAGGTATGGCAATTGCATGAATTAAAGACCTCACATTCGACAAAGATGAAAATTCAAAAAGGGACAAACCATTTGATTCGTACGAAAAAAAAGAAAAAAATATTATATTTTAAACAAAGCAAAATTTCAATGAATTACACTTTTACAAATTAAAAAAGTTACTTCAAAAATTGTTCGGTCATGTCGCTGATCCAACTGGCTGACTTGGTGTGTCCGTTCAAATGCAGAAAACGACCTTAGTCTATCAACTATATTCTTTCTTTTTCATCGGTCTTGACATTCAGTGACCAGAACGGGACTGCCTTCCTATCCCTGACACATGGATTCACCAAGGTCGTAATGGGGTATATGCTTTTGTTATGCAGCGTGTTCTTTTATTTCAGATGTGTTGTACAACTTATTCTTCTTTTAATTTCCCTTTGTTGATATTTCCAGTATTGTTTTGTATACTAACTCCCCCCTGGTTGTATCTTCGATGTTGCTACCTCTTTTGTTTTGGTGGACAAAATGAAGGCCACTATAATATTTTTTCAATGCATTCAGTCTGTATTTTTTACCAATATCCATACTGTATCTTTTATTTCCGTTCACTGATTATTATTCCGTTTGTTTGGGCATCCAACTTATGAGATGAAAATATGGTTGTCCAATTTTTCAATACACTGATTTATATCGGATGTAGTGTAAATCTAAAAAAATATTATTGTCTTGTGTGATTATTTTGGTAAGGGTAGAGGATCAATCTGATTCGTTCTCCCTAATTTGTGCTTGTTCATACTCAATTTGTTTTGCTTTGTTTTGTTTTGTTTTTGTGTTTGACTGTAGAGCCGGCTTATATATGTTGCTTGTTCTTTGACTCTCCGTTTTCTTTCCGATTTTATTTTTCTTATTAAAAGTGTTTCAACAAGTTCATTTCATTTTTACCATTTATCTATGTTAAATATAGTGGGAACACAAGGTATTCAACACCAGTCTTCAATATTTAGACTATTATGAATGACATGCACTGCCTAAAATGGTGAAAAATTTCATTACTTGTAAAATCAAAACGGGAATATGTGCACATTTTAGAGAATGATAAATTCAATTTAATCTTTCATAACAGTTCCCGTGTATTATAACAATCATCGATCGCATTTTTGTGTTACCCTCTTTATATGCACCTGTTTTACGTTACGTTATTACTATATTTTTCAAATTACATTTATATGCATAATGTATCATATATTTTATAAAAAAACATTTAATTACCAAATCTGTAGTTTGTATTGTTGTCTGGAAGGGCTAAAGTTTAAACCGACTCGTATCACAACTTTTTAAGCTTTAAAGGTGGTAAACAAGGAGACCCACTCTGACACCTATTATTGGACATCATCAATCATAGTAAAATTCATTATTCTCTTCTCTTTCTCATGGACTTACCTACATTCTTGTAATAAATAAAGTACTTTTTTTGATTGCCGACTTTGAATTTGAAAGCTGCTTATTTTTTTGTAAAGTGTCATTATATTAATTTTAAAGACGCTAGCTGATTGTACAATTTCGAAGAATGAAAAGTAAAATTTTAGTTAAGTCTATTGTTGAAACAGTTACATTTACTAGCATGACAGTTGATGCACGAGCATTTTAATGAAAGATTCGTAGAATTTTATGTAGAATCTTTTTTAATGGTTCTTATTGGATATTTTTTGCTGTTTAACAAATGCAATACAATTTTGATTTGCTTCCAACAATATGATGCAATTTAAATAACAAGCAATGAAAAGAAGACATAAAGCATTGTCAATTTTCACTCCTGAACAGTTTTAAAGTCGCAGTAGCATTTCCCTTTTATAACAATAGAATATGAATGCAATAATTGTCAATTTGTTTCAATTAAAACCAACATTTGACATCACAGGAAACCTGAATATCAACATGGCGCCGGTGATCAGAGGCCATTACTTGGTGTATTAAAATTAGACATAGTATAATGTTAATAATTGTATCATAATTGATTTCTTTAATGAAATTCGTTTGATGGTTGTGATGTATTATGATAAAATAACTTATTTGAATATAGTTCATTTCCATTTTGCACCTTTGCTTTTTATAGTGTACGACAGGAAACATAAAATACTAAAGACATATACCATTAATTTGTACGGTATTTTATTTGGAGGTTAAATTAAGGTTTGTGTAATGTTTAGGAAACGTTGTACCATTAACATACTCTGAAGATACCAATATATAACTTGTGTCTTAGTGGTCGAATTAGAAAAAAGGTTAATTCAACCAATCCATCACCTGTAATCTAAAAATTCTGTTTTTAAACTGAGGTAAATGCAAAAGGTATATTTGCACGAATGTGATAGGTTTTGTTAGCGTCTAGTAAAGTCCATAAGACCAGAATTAAGAATATTATTAGATTCTCATCCCTACCAACCTGATTTATCACCCTCCCAAATATATTTTATTTTAATTTTTTTTGTCCAATTTAAATCTAGTTCTTTAAAAATGACAGCACTTGTTCACTAAAAGTTGATAAAAAATAGAATTCGCCCATCCCAAAATTTGAACATAACTAGATGAAAATCTAGGATTTTTTCTATAATTGCCCAAAGGGCTAAATGCTTCGTAGCAAAGAACCTATATGGTACAATTTTTACAATTGGTCCTTATAGAACATAAAAACTATAGTTACTTTAAACAAACAATCAGTTTCCACGTGCAGTGCTGGCAAATTTTATAACTTACTCTTTGATCCTTATTTTGATAGGGAACCATAATGCCAATAATTGCCACTCTTGTCAAATCCCGATTAGGTGAATCGACTACAAATGATAATCTTAATATTTATTGGTTATTGCTTGTTATCTTATAAACCCCATACGCTCCGAAGGAAGCGTAATAAACCCCATACGCTCTGAAGGAAGCGTAAATGGTTGTGTTGTCAACTTGGTGTCATCTTCCTTATGTCCAAAAACAGTATAAATATCAGGTTTCCATTTTCATTCAGGAGTTTAAAAATAGCATAATGACAAATCTATCTTCATATACTTTTAAATGCTTATTGTATCGGGAACCAAACCAGAAGAAACAAATTTGCTAGCTTCGTTAGTTATATACAAATCAAATCATGATAGCTTTTTTCCAGATAGATGTGACTAAAATTAAATATAGTGTTAACGAAAATGACGTTCTCAGTATTACTCATAATTCCTTACGAATGGCTGACATTTCAAACCAAGCCAAAAAAAGAAGGTAGTAAAAATGTGTATCTTCTGGAGCGTTTAATGTTTCAGCTACCTCATATCACCAACTATATGTTACTTGTTTGTCTGAATTTATTTGGACTTTCAGTTTCATTGTTGATTGTTTATTTTTTTTTGTCTTAAAGATAAACACCGTTAGGAGATCAAAGTATCAAAATCTTACACTAAGTAGCACTCATAAACATAGTTCGTGTAATGAGTTATGGGTGAATCATGCATGGGATGAGAAATGGGTGTATATCTCACGGGGAAAACGTGTTTTTATTTTGCCATTTTTTTTACAATGCTCTCTTCATTTACGTTTAATTTCAGGGAATATAACTTTAATTTTGCCAGTATACATTCTATTATAACTTAAAGTACTTATACCTGAAATATTTTAACTAGACCATCGTCAATTCCAGAAATAAAACGTCCGAAGCCATGTTTGTGACCAAATGAGTGAATCATTTAATTTTAATTTTGCATGATTCATATGGAGGAAAGCTACTCTATACATAAGATTGTTAGTCTTGGGCGACCTTAAACATATGCTTTGTAAGAAAAATATGACAAAATGTCCGTCCATCAATTTGTCATCTGTAGATTCACTACAGTACTTTTCAACCTTTCTTAATCGTGATGGCAGTATTATTATCATTTTTTTTTCTACTTAGACATAACCAACATTTAGCATCCCTAGGCCACAGGCCACCACGTTTCGCCCTGCAAATCATTACTCTACCACCATGAATCACCACACGTTTAACTCGTACCATCTTTGGTATCTTCATATCATTAACCACAAGGCATAATTATTAATAATCACTTTAAATTTTTTCTCGGGTTTAAAATGTACAATTAATAACCGCAAATTGTCATGTTCTGTAAATATTCAACATCTATCAAACAGAATTTTACTGGTTTCGTATAAAACTTGACAAATGCTCACAAATTCAGACGAGTAACGTTTGTCATGTGTCACCTATAATTTTAGTTAATTCAGAGGTTATGTCCCTACTAATATTATATCTATCGGATGACTGCTTGGCTGTATAATTATGACAATAATAAATTATTCGAGTGGTCCCTATAAAATGAAAAGATCCTTGAACTTTAATGTAAAATGCAGCGTCGAAGTAAAGATTTAAAAGACTTGGCCATGATAGCTGATAAAGAAGTTCAATGTGCATGGGACAGATGAAGGAAGAAAAATTCAATCAAGTTGAAAAATAACCAAACAATATCTTATTGTCATATTATTTAGGACCAAGATGAAAAAATATGTTCTTCAACAAGTAAGTTTGCTATGAACTTTCAGGCTACAAAAACTATAGTCGCTAACCAAAACAAAATTTAATTTGTCGTGAAAACAACATACAACAACATGCACAAACTTCGTGAATCTCTCGGTAATGGCCATAGAATGAGATGAAAAATTCATAACATTGTTGCTACTCGATTATTTCTAGAATACCAGTTTGTCACCAAATCAACAATTACAAGATCTAAAGCATTTATTACAAACGGTTCATTGTGTCATGGATAACTATATCACAGTTCTTATTCCTTTACAACAGTTATTTGGCAAAAATCATCAGCACTTACACATAAAATAGTTGTTTTAATATAGCCGAGATTGTCATTTTTATTTACGTGCCTTCAATATCTGTTTGGAAGGGACGAAACAATCCATGGGAAGTTGTATTTGAGTGAGCTTTTGGCGCAGCCGGAAGTGACGTAGGGATATTTGATAATCCTGATATAGGTGGCAAATTGCAATTGTCCAATGTACCAGTTGACGGAACATTATTGTGGCCAATCAATCCAGCACTTTCAAGAACCGAATGAAGATTGCATCCAAGAGGTGATACCCCTGAAATTGAATGGGGAGCGGGATGTTGTGACGACCGTTGAAGTATGGAATTTGCCATTCCATGCAAAATGTCAGAACGAGGTCTTAGAGAGTTTGCAAAAGGTATTTGTGTCATGTTGCTCGATGGCCTTTGGATTCCCATTTGCTGGTACAAATTAAAAGGTGAAGGGTTTGTTGACGTTATACCGTACGGATATGACGCAGCTGCTGCGGCAAGGTAGGCATATAAATGCGGATCTGCTATCCCATAAGGCCACGCCATTGCCATTCTTTGTCTTTTATCCTTCATTCGTCTGTTTTGAAACCAAACCTAAGAAATAGATATCATAAATTTAATCTTTAATATTTGAATATCAAATTTGCGGAATTGGCATATTCCAAACAGTTTCTAAAAATTTCAAACAAAGCCAATACATTGTATACAAGCAAACATTGAAAACGAAACTAAAAAAAGCAGAAACGAAACTAAGCAAGTGATATTTTTGATATGTGATATTTTTTAAATCGTTCGTTTTAGCGTTAATTTAATGCTCTTTAAACATTTCTTTACTCCTAGATTTGACACAGTGTTGTCCACAATTTCGCATGAACGTAAGAATCGAATCTTATCGCATCTAAGTCAGTATAACATTCAAAGGACGCCATTTAAAGGTCAAATCTGCATGCTCTTGGGAAAAGATATTGAGAACATTTCGCTAGACCTTGTTCAGTATTGTAGAAAAAATGTCACGTGATTCTTGATAATGTGAATATATCCTTCACTGGGTTTCTAGCTACAGATAAATTGCTCAATATATTTTTGACAGTATTGACAGATGGGTTCAAAACTAATGTCTATGCAAGAAAAAATATCTTTGTTGGAAAACGATACGCTTATTTTTGAAAAGAACAACAACAAAAAACTAATGAGAGTGAATGAACTCGCTGATTAATTACCCCAAACCGCGCTTGCAACATAACTAGAGGGTCCCAGGAGCCCGAATCGCTCACCTGATAAAGTTTGTCTTTCAAGAGCAATAAATTTATTAAGGAGTTGTCCAACAATTTTGACTCCACAAGACTTTAGTAGGACTATCTTAAGGATCATTTCAGCGATTGAAAGTTTCTATCTATTATAGTTTTCAAGATATTGGCTAAACACTGTAAAAAAAGGTATTTTTCATCTTTCAAGGGGAATAACTCTTAAAAGGAGTCTGACAACTTTGATCCCTGAAGACTTTTGAGGCCTTATTATAAGGGTCATTTCAGCAATTGAAATAATTATGCTAAACCTAACGGCTTTGGAGATGTATGCGAAAAATTACTGTCTAACACCTATGTTCTATTTTAGTAACGGCGGCCATGTTTTTCAAAGGATCAAAAATCCCCACATCAGTTCTATGCAGGATACCCCAAGAAACATTCATACCAAGTTTGGTTCCAATTTGGTCTGGTGGTATTAGAGGAGAAGAGTTTTGAAAGAAATAACATTCAAAATGGGAAAAAATCTTCGAAAAAGGGCAATAACTCCAACATGGCTTAACAGATTAAAAGAAAATTTGACCATAGATCTCATTATGCTAAACATCCCCCCCATGTCAGAATTTGACTAAACCTAACGGTTTTGGAGATAAATGGGAAAAACTACTGTCTGACCCCTATGTTCTATTTTAAGTAACGGCGGCCATGTTTTTCAACGGATCAAAAATCACCACGTCAGTTCCATGCAAAATACCCCAAGAAACATTCATACCAAGTTTGGTTCCAATTGGTCAAGTGGTGTCAGAGGAGAAGAGTTTTGAAAAATTGTTAACGACGACGGACGACGACGACGGACGCCAAGTGATGGTAATAGCTCACATGGCCTTTGGCTAGGTGAGCTAAAAAGCAAACCGTTTATGATCTTCATAGCACAAAATCTTCATATCGTAAAAGTTCATAAAAATTTAAGGAATACTACTATTTAGATTATTTTTTCTAAATTCAACAGTCTGCATGGTTTTGATGGTTTATAAATGTTTTTGGTCAAACCACAGGGACTTGCTGCCATTATCATTTATGCAACCCCACTAGTATATAACCTACAACAGGATATCCCAGATTTGGAGGTGCCTCGTTTGTACTGAATTTGTTTTTTTTTCAAATAAAAACGAGTATAATTTTTACTTTCATCTGCGCAGCAATCATTTGACAAATGATGAATCTAATGAATAAACGCAGGTATCACCATCAATTATTCTAATTAAATCAACACAATGATTTGAACATTCAAACTCCATATCTACTTATAATGCATAATGTTCATATTAAGTTTAGTCAAGATCTATTCATTGAACAGTTTATAAGACGTTATGCTTACAAGGCACATGGACAGTTGGATAAACGGATTTACGGGCAAGGTGAGTCCAAAATACCCCGAAACTTTGTTTGCGGGAAAAGAAAGTGCATTTCTTTAAAAATAAACTTACTACTACCTTTATCGTATTTTCTGGAAGATTGAGAGATTTAGCCAATTCACATCGTCTCGGTCTTGATACATAATTTTCTTTGTAGAATTCTTTTTCTAGTCGACTGATTTGTTCTCTTGTAAATGCTGTTCTGTACCTTCTAACCTGGGAGTCATCGGTGCAAGAATCTACAAGGAACAATCAAGAAATATATTTTTATCTTGTTTATTTTTGTAGTTGTGAAATTCAGCCCGCTTACAGTTAACACTGAAAAAAAAATAAACAACAGGAAATATTTTCCATATTAGACTAGACGCCTACGTTTCTAAACGAGGCCAAGACTGAGGGCTAATTTCCGGTTTCTTTGAAAGAAAAAAAGCTTCTTAATTAAGTCTACGTGTATATGAACTTCTAGTAAAAACTATGTAGTAAAAGTGGATCGCTAATTTATTATTCTAACTTTATTGTCAATTAAAGAAACAGATTACTTAATTTGTTCGATAATAAACTAGACATCAAATAAGAAACATTTGAATTTGTTGTCTAGTTTGAGCTTTTGACGGATCAGGTGACATGCCTTCCAGATCAAACGGAAAAATGCTACTTTCTTTTTTATAGTAGTACTTTGAAATTTTGATTTAAGATTGCAGTGTCTTTATAATTGTTAAGAAAACGATAATTAATTTGTCAAAAGGCAAGTTAGTCGCCAATTTATTATCACAAAACAGCTCGTTCTCGTGATTGCCTAATAGTCATCTGTATTTTCCGTGTGAACTTCGTAGAATACTTAATACACAAAATGCTTACTTGTATAAAAATAGGGAACTATAGTTTGTGATGATGAATACATGTACTACATTTTTTTTCTCAGTTTTGAGCCAACGACCCTTTATTTCCCAATTATCAACTCAGTGTATCAGTTTGAAATTTTAGAACTCGCAGTGGTATTTACGTTTTAGATTCATTCGCGGGAGGTTGTAGAATTGCAGTTTACTTTTCTCTGCGTAAATACTGCTTTTTCAGAATTTATCGAAGTGTTAAATCAGAACTTTCACCCAGAAAACAAATAAAAGTCCCACAGACTTTTATGTCAGGTCTGTGAGCGAATGGTCCGATTTTACACATCCATAAATTCCAATCCCTAACTAGCTGAAATATTTCTGTAGTTTTTTTTTCTTTTTTCTTTCATGTAGGCTCTCAGTGAAATTCACATTGTAAATGGCGGCATTTGACCAACAACTTGACATAGTTGTCAGTTTCAATATTTGAAGTATATTACGGACTGTTGATTACTTCATTCTTTCAAAAATTCTCGTTTTGAATATACATTGCCGAAAATGAAAAGAATAAAGCAGATAAAACAGATACTGCCGTTTTTAGCCTCTAAACGGCTCTATCTTTTGTCGAATTGATCGGTGGTAGCTATGTTGTTTACGATATGTACATGGAATTTACATTGTTGTAAAAACTGTCATCGCTAGGTCGAAAAAGATGAACAACCAAACATAATACACGAAAAAGGCATATGCTAATTAGATTATTATAGTTTGAATATAAAAAATATCGTATAAGGTATAACCGGAAGAAAATATTTTGTTTTCCGTATATTTAAATCATCCTCGCAAGTTATATTCTTGAGTCCACCTTCGCTCCCTCAAATTGGACTCAAAACCATAACTTGGCAGGAGGATTTAAATTAACCGCAAGAAAAGATTTTATAAAACACATACATTTACAATAAGTTGCAGCTATGTGTGAAAAACAAAAAAGAAACGAATAATTGAAAATGATCAGCTATAATGTGAGTTAAATAATTCAAAATTTTAAAACCTAATATTACAATTCATATGTATTGTATCAAAAAATTATGTGTACTTTCATCGTAAGAATACGTTCAAATATTGATTTTCATAACTGTTACTGCTGGTCGGAGGGAGGTTTCTAGAGAAATATAGCTCCAAGACTTTTATTCAACAATGTTGTCATTGGATATGTAGTGCTTAAGATTTTATGAAAATTCTTGCGATTTTATTTTTCTTGTAAAACATTTTCATCGGCGCCCCCGTCTCTCTCTATACATATGCGATTTCATGTTATTCGAAACAATTTTATTCTTGACCTCTGAAAAAAATAGAAATAGAATTGTGCAGTAGGATTATTGTAACGGTGAACGGTTGTGATAAAACATTCCACATTTTTGTTCCATCTGATCGAAATTGTCTTCCAATTATAAGGTGGACAGTCAATTGTGAAAAAATGACTGTGACTTGTGGCAAGCCATGCGTCAGTGTAATATACTTGTTCTCATCAAGCGGAATTTTGCTGCTTCCTTTTTTGCAAGGGTAATCGCCGTGGTTTTTTGTTTGTTTGTTTGTTTGTTTGTGTTTGTTTGTTTTGTTTTGGGTTTTTTTTTGCGGGGGTGTTTTTTTAGATCATACTTCTAGCATACTAGGATTAAATTCTGTTCAAATCTTATCGAAAATATCTTATTGATATTGAGGGCATAATATGATTATAGGAAATCTTGGGTTACCAATACCGTGGGAATATGTGTGGAGTATTTTTCACTGAGTACAATGCACTTGAAAGGTCCATACAAACAAGAACGGAAAGGAAAACATTTATAGAAATATTAGGTATAATTTAACAATTTGTGTCTTATATATAAACGTGGCCTGGCGAAATTAGGTGGTAAGTTTTCTTGAAATAGAATCGTTCCCATTAAATCCGAAAACAATTTTATGGCCATTGCAGTTTGGGAAATAACTGACGAAATTCTCTCCTGTTGGTTATTTGATTTATTCACTTCCGAAAAATAATCACGAAATTTGTACGCACATTCCAAAAAACATCAGAACAACTTGTGTATAGACGGTCCCACTTAATTTTACCCTCTAAAATCCTGAAGTTGTTTTGTGCTTTGATAATTACCATACAATACTATCAATATAATACTAATCATTATCTATTTCATACTTGATTTTTTTTTATTTTACCATTCACTTTTAAAGCTTACCTTTAAAATAAGGGAGTTCACTCTGGAGCTATTTTAAGCTTCGAAAAAAAAATTCCCCTGAATGAAGTTTCCTTTTAAAATTAATCACGATTTCTTTTCAAACTAATTACAGATTTCAATACACAAATATTTTTCTTATGATTCAAACTATCTTGTCACTTATCCATGCCTGTGCTCGATGGTAAGACAGTCTATTTCATTTTTGACAAGTACGATTGCTCATTTCATGTTACATTTTACAAATTAAAATTAAGATTAATTAATTGTTTGTTATTATTTCACAGGGTTAATGAGAACATGTATTTTTTTGCTAACTAGATTTTTATTTATGAATGGAGCTTCTTCCATTTAAGAAAGTTATTTGAAATGAAATGCAATATCGAATTTTGATTTGCAGGTGAAAAAGTTTTTTTTCTAATTATATTTTAATTTATGAATGGAGCTGCTTTCCAAAGAAAGTCTCTTGAAATAAAATGCAATATCGAATTTCGATTTGTAGGGGGGGGGTTTTGCTAATATTTTTTATTTTTTTCCTAACTAGGTTCTTATTTATGAATGGAGCTACTGCGATGCAATATCGAATTGTAATTTGCAGGAGGGAGCTTTTTTGCTAACTAGGTTCCATTTCATTTTCCCCCAATATCCTCCCATGTCCTACTCTCAAAAGTGCAATGCAATATCAAATTGTAATCAACTATCCTCCCAAGTCTTGGGTTTGAATCCATTCTCTTTCCATCAAACACGCGACAGAGCGGTAGACTCAAAACCCAGACTTGAGGAGAATGAAAATATGATTTTCTTTGCATAGGAGATGCATCAACTAATATAACGAAATAAGGGCAATGGTTTCTTCCCAAATCTACGACACTCTAAAGTTTCTTACGGAAATAACTTTTAATATGTTAATCACAGTTTTATATTTTATATGGGTTAACTGTACTCTGTCTGTAAAAAAGTTGCATTTGGGTGTGTTCGAATTGTGTGATGTTTGAATATCGAAATACTCATTATTAACTCACAAAATATTGACTAATTTATGAAATTCAATTTCCTTTCTATTCAGTCTGTTCACCTGGAATTTAGGTTCTGTTTTCTTAATTACATGTAAGTTAATAAAACAAATAAAATCTCACCTCTGTCACCAGTGTCCTCCTCATTGTCAGAAATAATGCCAATATCATCTTCATCGGTTTCTGGCCTGCTTCTTTTTTCTTCTGTTCTTTTCCCATCGTTTGAATTAGGGTCTTGGTGGTCTGGGCAAAACACGGAGTCTCCATCAGAAGTGCGACTTATCGTTTCCATCCCAACTTGTGTTTGTTTATAAGTAAAATCGTAAGGGTCCTGTCTCAAACACATTGCTTGCTCTTGAGATTTTTGCTCAAAAGTAGAATTAACTCCCTTAAATTCGTTCATATTTGGTCTTACTTGTGCAGTATATGTATTATAATAATGAAATATCACAAAAAATGTCCTAAACAAGTAGTATTATATTTTTGTAACATGATAGCGTTGAAGTGTCATTTTCAGCAATTTATCGCTAAAATAAGACGTTTTCACACAAGAATGAGTTGCAAGGTCTTGGGGGATTTGTCGAAAAAATATAGATGTCAAATAAACTAGATAAATGGGCGTGATCTTTCTGCTATTGACAACTGAAGTACAAATTTAGTCATGTTATCGAGTTGTTTTGTTGGATATAACATCATTGTTGTTGTCGATGGCTCCGCCTACTGATCTTTTTATGGTAATAAATGATTTATTATTCAAATGAGTGACAATATGCACAAAGGGTTATTCTGTGTAAAATGTGAAAATCTGTAAACAGAAAAGAAAAATGTTCTGTAGGTATTTAATTAAGTTGTTAGCCGACAGATGGTCAAAAATTGACAGAGTTTGATAAAAATATTCAAAGTGTTACTGAAATAGTATGATACAATCTATGGTAGTCTTGTTTACAATTTACACTTGCAATTATACTTAAGAAAGTTTATACAATTATAATAATTATATGTAATACTCATATAATAATTTTTGTCCAAGGCTTGTTATCTAATTAATATCTAATTGAAGTATAATATCAAATGTTAGTCTCTTTCTGTTTTTACTGTTTGAAAAATAATACACAAAAGTGATCTTGGTAATTAGAGAAATATTATATCCGTTTTAAGAACAGATATAAAACCGATTTGTACATATGCATCTTTTAATTTAAGTATTTATAACTTCTGATCCGTTTTTTGTTGTTTTTTTTCTATCTTTGTTTTTTGTTCTTTTTTTTTTTTGTCTGTGTCGTTTTCAAAGAAATAGTATCCACAGTAGCGGATCGGGGGGGGGGGGGGGTCGCCCCATAGAAAAAAATGTAAAATGTGTGTGTTAAATCATGAAAAATACTCACTTCGTCATCCTCACCGGTGATCCTGTCACGAAAATTGTTTGCTCCCCCACCGCCTTATCATCCGCCACTGGTCCAGTCATGTGAAATGCATTTATTACAAATACAGTACTTTCAGATGTGTTTGCTGCACGACATTTATCATAACATGCCTTTATAACAAAAAATGCAACCATTCACTGGTGTAATTAAAAAAAACCCAAACAAACAAATACAAACTTACAGCAAAATTTGAACAACTTAGATGAAATATGAAAATTTATATTTTCATAATTGGTATCTGTTTGTGCGTTTATAGAGGGTCGATTTAAATCAATTGCATGAGAATTTTACGTTACCACGGAATTTATTTCGAAAGTTTTAAAAACCATTTTTTGTTCAAAAACAAGTGTTGATGGTTGCATGTATGTCATTGTGTATAGATTACTTGTCTTTGTGGTTTTTAATCTTATAGTTGTTATTCAATATTTAACAGTGATCACCTCAATGGTGGATTGGGAGGTAAGTAAAAAAAATTGTTAAAATGCCATTTTTCATTGTATGTATTATTCTGGTTTTTAAATGTTCTTTGTTGTGTATGTCTGTTTTCTATGTTTGGTCTTTGTCCCTGGATTACATTCCTTTGATTTCCACTAGAATCTTGGTCCCTGGATTACTATTTCAGCTTTGAATGATCAATTCAGAGATGACATCTCATGAAACACACAGAGAATTTCTAGTTCAATGCTAACAAAGAGTGCAGGTGTCGTGGAATGGGTAAGTTTTGCAGTGGTTCGCTTAGTCGTGAGTGCTATTTATAAAAGAAAGATTTTCATACTTGTAGAAGATGGTATCGTTACGTCGCTCATTCATGACTTTTCAACTGTTGGTGAAGTTAAATTTCTGCTTTTGTAAATAACAAGTTAACATAATAAAAGAGTTGATTAGTATAATGTGACCACTTTTCGCGGACGTATACAGGAGGAAATCCAGAAATCTTTTTTTAGGGTGAGATGGTGGATTCCACGCTACTATTTTCTCAGTTTTGCTCAAAATAAAAAAAAAATCCAACAAAAAATGGGTTCCAATACCCGGAAAACTTCTCTTGTAACCGTCGCTGATATACAATTCGGTTCTGTTCTTATGTTAGTTTTAGAAGTACTAGTATACAAGCATAAATTTGTAAGTAAGCTCATATGAAGTACATAATATACCATTACAGTACACTAATAACTTACGGCTGTTATAGCCAATTTTAATTCATGATTATAAAACTTAATATACATGTACATTTTTTGGTACAGGAACCATAAATAAACGCAATACTTTCATTCCGAGCATCACTCACTCCAACAGTCGTCATGTCGCCTCGCAATTTTGTTTGATAATGTTTTAGAATGAATTTGCTTCCTTATTCCTTGTGCACATCTCATTACAGAGCATTGTGTGGGAGGGTTTTTACTACAAAGAGAATATTACTTTGATTGCTACAATATAATGAATCAAGTGAAAGGAAACGCCAATCTGAAATTGCAAAATGTTTGGATAATATTTTAATATTAAACAAGCTTGGTCGGAAGAATTAATATTTTTATTGCAATGATAATTTGATTCTCTTTTAATGTTCTTTCGATGCTAATTTCAAGGTTACATCTCGAAAGATTCTATTCAAATTAATTGAATTACAAATGTCGATTGACTTCGTTTTGTAAACTAAAGTGCAAACAAAAGAGAAAAACACTACAAATTTTAGTGACGCCAAATTTAAAACAAAATCCGACCATTTTACCAAAAACGATACTTCCCACAAATGCTAGAAAGTTTGTTTTAAAATTGTGAAGTTCGTATTTTTTACCGTTTCGTTGGACGTCGATTGCCTTTACTCGGCCATTAACTTGAGTACTTACCGGAATAGCATGGCACCTCCTGCAATTTCTTGTCACGTGATAAATGATCCTGGCCCAAAAAGAAGTTGAACCACTGGAAGGGCATATTAGGGCATTATGGTATCCGTTTTACCGAATTTAAAAACTTGATTAGGCAAATCTTTCTTCCCATGATGCTTGTTGATTTTAATTGTTTTTTTTTAACTAAAGAAATTTCCATCGTACCAAACTTGAAGAATTCCTGAACCAGCAGTGAATTATCACGCGTTTGTTTGAAATTTGAACAGGAGTAGAACTCACATTTTACATGACATATTACATGTATATATGTGATTGTTCCAAAGTTATGAAGGGGTAATGACACTATTTCAATATAGCTTTCACCAGAAAAGGATGGTCCGATGTTACTTCATTTATTTAGCATTCATTTTCAGTTTTCAGGACAGGTAAGCTTGTTTACGTTTGCAATTGTCAGTATTTGATCTGGCATCCTGGAAATTGACTTCTATTGTGTAGTAAAGAATGGTAGTATCACACTTTGCATACATATTTTAAGGCATATTTTTTATTGTTGACCCACAACGCAATGGATGTGTTAAAGCTTTTTTCTCTATCGTCGTTATTAAATAAAGTGCAATTGAGCTAACAATTCTGAAAACAAACGAGTATTAAAAGACGTATTGACTTTTCATTCAATTAATTTTGTTTCTTTGCTTTTTTCATAATTGCATTATTTGTTGATGAAGTTAGGGTCGTTTTTACTACTCATGACGCTGCTCGACGTTTTCCGTTTTGTCGCCAACTCTAGTTCATATTCCGCCCCTTTCGAATTAGGCATTTCATCGCCTTGTACGATGCTTTTAACTCATTGACGAAGAATTAACCGGTTTTATTTTGATAAATAAGTATTTCCTTTGAAAGTTTTATTAAAAGTTACCCAAGTCATAAAATCGTTTATATGCTCTTAGTCAATGTTTTCCCTTTGTACAAGAAATTTCACAAACAGAATTAAAACTGAAAAAAAACCATTTTCCACTAGCGTTATCATATCTCTTGATTTTTCATGTGTATCATTTCTGAAATTGATTACTGTTGTTAGCTTGTGCTTAAAAAGAAATGAACGGCAAAATATATGCAAAACGAGTAGTCATTCGACAAAAAATTATTTTCGCTTTTTAATAATTTAAATATAGTTAATGAGAGATAGAAAAATTTAACGACTTTGAATAATTGATTAATCCCCAGAGCGACGAGTCTACCTTAACAAAGTTTAAAGGTTTTTATTGTAAAATGCGGGAAATTATTTCTGGCTAATTAAGTTTTTAATCAGAAGGCGATAATAAAAGAAAATAGGATGACGGAGGGGGGAGCATTTATTCCGGCATCCACAAACGACATCAAAGTTAAATTTCTGTTTAAAAATGTTACATTTAGAAATCTTTGAAGTCCAAAACGGACAATTTAAATATCGTTACAAGATCCACACTGGGTGCAAAACGCTAAAAGTTAATCATATACCATTCACCTTCATATTGTAGTACAAATTCAGTTATGTTTTTAATGATGAATATTTTATAGCAGGGTACTCTGAATCATAAGTAAGACGTCTTCAATATTATAAATTTCAAAATTAACAATCAAATGTGGTTATTTGTACTGCAAAAGTACTTTGTCAACTCAAATCAAGAGCTTATTGAACTTTTTACAATGTGCAAATGGTTTAAAATTATTATTTTCGACGCATTAAACACTTCGAAGGAATAGTCCTATTTCTTCCCTTTTATTTACAGTTACTTGTATGATCTATACTTCAGCTAGGTATAGTAGTCGTATGATCTACACATGCAGATATTATTCATGTGAAATCGTGTAAATCTATATCCACATGAAATTGACGTGATTTTTACGTGAAATTCATTTATCATGAACTTCATGTGAAATATTCACGTGAAATTCACGTGAACTCTGTCAAAAAGATTATTTGCTCCATTCATGCAGGTAAAAATCAAGTGAAATTCGCGTGAAACTCATGAAATAGTTTTGCCTGTGTAGAATTGTTGAACGAAATTTCATTTTTATCTTGTTTGAGTGGAGAGTTTAAGAATGCACATTTGATGCGTCCAACACATATTTAAGAAGTACGAACTCGAATGATAAAAAAACACACAGTAAAACACAAGCACTATAGTCTTGTTAGAGTAATGAATCAATAGACCACAGACTCTTACTTGCATTTTACTGAAACGATCCCGTGCTCTATACTCATTTGATGACACCAAAAAGTGCATCAGTCACATTTATTTTTAAAGGCAGCAATAACTTTTTAAAGATGATTTTTTTGTAAATATTCTTTACTTCTCATTTAAAATTGTCCATGAAGGTTTTATATAACAGCTTATACTTTCTATATAAAATGTCGAAATCAAATGGATATTTTACCGTGCTAAACTTCTTATAATAGACTATTTGAACTTAGAGGTAATGTTGGTACAAGACTATAACGCTCACTTCAAAAGTTTAATTCGACATCATGAACTCGTTGTGCGTTATGGTTTTGTCATCTCCAAACAGATTAAAGTTTGTTGACATCTGTATTAGCTTTCCTTCATCTTCGACATCATACTAGCAACACGGTGTTTTTTTTTCTAGAAAATCGGAAGACCCTTACCAGTGCACCAGGTCCATATGCCAAGTTTTAGTCTGGGTTGCTCAGTTATTCTTTAATCAAATTCAGTATACGATCTTTAAATTCTAGTAGAGTTATGTATGTTGTATTGCCTATTTTCTTGGTGTTCTCTTTGTCTCCAGATAACGTCTATTCTGTTTCTCGTTGTAATCGTGGTCTCTTTGCTTTTATTTTCAATAATATTTCAAATAGTGTAAACATTTTGTGAACTGCTTATGTTCTCTGATCATAGGTTTCTGTTAGTTATATAGCACATCATAGGTATACACTATTTACATAGTAGATCCTCTTTGTGGCTCTGATCTGGCCGCCGTCTTACATTTTTCAACAAAAAGAAAACTTCACCATTGTACGTACATAAGGAACGCATAGTTGCGTCATCTGATATTGATATTTGATGTATTTGATGCTTCCAGCATTATGTTCGGTAGTATTTATATTTGTTCAGTAAATCCGACATTATATTTTGTGCTTTGTTTATTATATACAGTAGTTCTGATATTATCGGTGCTTCACATTGGATATCATGTACAGTTGTTCCGACATTAAATTCGGTGTTTTGTGTATTATTTTTAGTTATTTCATTAGATTCAAAAGTTTCTGCAGATTTTCAATGGAAATTAAGTGGGTTAATCATTATATTGTTCAGTTGCAGGGTCAGTATTATACAATCATAGTTTCGGGAATTTTATTTATGGCATCTATACACAAAAGAACTTGAGAAAAAGGACACTGCAGACACCATGAAATCAGCTTCATATCTTGACATTCACTTAAAAAACAGTTGTAAATGTAAGCTATTGACAACGCGAGGAGATGTCATTCCGAATTGTCAACTTTCCTTTCATCCGTGGCAACATCCCTTCAGCACATACAGATGGAGTTTTCATATCACGTTATGCCGGAGCTTGCCGTCACTATGCGGACTTAATGCATCGTGCTAGACTTCTTACAATAAGGTTGGAACAGGGTTATGTTCTTACAAGATATGTGAATGTCATCACTACAGTTGTTTTATGGTCGTCATCATGAACTCGAAAATTGTTACGGTGTATATCCATATGCACCATGAGAACCAATCTATTCACCTTGTCATAGTTTTCCTTTCCTCTTCCGTCTACCCCGGACTTGACATTTTTATAAGCAACACCGCGGGTGTTTCTAAAGCAGATGACGCTTATCTTACCGGCGCACCTGGTTTATTCTCCCAGTTTTTAGTGGAGACCGAGATGCTCGTTTATATTTATTTCTTTGTACGTGTTATTCTAGTTTTTTCATCTTATTTGTTTTGTGTGTCTGTTCCCCTGGCTTGTCTTTATCCTTGGATTATATTCTTTTAATTTCCACAGGAATTTTGGTTCCCTTGATTACTCTTAAAATATAAAAAAAATAATAAAAACAATGTCCGGACACAAGCACCAACCAAATAATTTCGCTCCCCTTTTTAATCTAACAAAAATCAAGATTGAATTGTTATTAGGTAGAAAAAAAACGCACTCACATTGTATTTGGTCTAACCAAAAACTTCACTATTTACAAAGTGACTGGTTAAGTAATCGTTTTTAATTAAAAGTGACGTAACCGATATGTTCACCTTTCTTTCATAAAAATGAAGAATGTTTCTTATCAGTCTCAACTTGACGTGAAAACTGAAAGTCTCGGATGTACGAAGTTTTTATGCGTCAACTGTCTAGCTAAACTTTATATATCGTTAACGTTTTTTGCGAATAAGTATTTAAAAGTAGTACACTTGGACGTGTTTTCTGGTGCATAAAAGGCACGTTTCTATATCGGTCGATCGTGTTCAATTCGTTTTTTTTTTACAAAAAGGTTGTCGAAATATATTAACAGTGAATTCTCGGAACCCGTCTAGGAACCCGTCTAGTCATTTATGATTTAAACAGTAGTAATTTAGGAAACTCTGACACGGCGAGGTTGTAAACCTCTTCAATACTAGGAGATATGCCGGCTTATCCAGGCGCGTAGCTGCCGTTAGGCAAAAAAGTTTTTGCCTGCATTTAATTTTGCCAATTATTTTTTTGAGATAAAATACATCCAGGAGAGGCATAAATGATGCTCTAAAACGCTATCTCCGCGGAGCTTCGGGGGGGGGGGGTGTTCGCCCCCTGGACCCCCTACCAGGGCTCCGGCCTGGACCTGCTGGGGGCCTTAAGCGGTCCCCAGACCCCATGCCGTAATTTTGCCTACACTTCATTTTGGCCTCAGCTACGCTCCTATTATCTAGTTGAAATTGATACACGACCAGTATACCACTATCCGTGTCTGACAGTGCACTTGTGTAGATTGATAATTCCAGAACACTGGGACAACAAAAACATGCCTATTCCTACCAAAATATACATGAAGCTCGTCTTGTAAAAAAAATTATTATAGTCTGTCTGTTTATTGCACTTGGAGAACAAGTTTCTTCAGTTCAAGCCATGGTATCCCCTTTTTGTAGTGGCGGAACCAGAGGGGACCAACTCCCCGCATCATCCTTCGAATTTGTTTTATTATTATTTTCATATGTATCATTTACAACTAACTCCCCTAACTTTTGGGCATATATTACCTGCAAAACTTCATCTCTGGAATATCCTTGCCTTCTTACATTTTTTCTTCCAAATATACACTTAATTTTCACAAGAAGTGAATTGGAGGCCTGATTTGACAACACAGAATGCTTGACTGCATATGAATGGAGAGGGAAATCCTGTCCATCACAGACACATCATTCTTATGAATGCCTTTAGAGCTACTGACCAACATAATTCATTTAAACAGACGGGGAACTTAAAGTGGCGATGCACAACTTGTATGACGGACAATAAACAGCAATTATCCAGTCTGCTCGATTTGCCTAATCTTTTAACTAATCTGAGCATCTTCGCTAGCCAACGGTTTTGAGGGGGACATGACCGGAAGCCTTGGCTGGCGAACATGTAATCTGAGTTGCATTCGTTAAGGCTTCTACTACGGTGGTTTCTTATTTGCTGTGTTATTTTGAGACATACGGTGTTGTCATCATTTCTGGTCTGTAGTACCAAGGCTAGCTCTTTTTATATTCTTTGTAGATTTTGCAATAATTATAGTCTATCTAATAACGACATCAGCCTGCGCGCCCACTATACTTTCTTTTCAGTTCAAGTCACTTTCATCATATGGCTAGGGCAAGGACAAAGGAAAGGAAAAGGGGGATCCAACAAAAAGTGTAAGGCAAAAAAAAAAAAACATGAAAAGGGAACATTAGAACAGTATTAGCGAAATAAACCAAACAAAAACTCCAAAATTATCTAGGATGTATCAGATAACTTTATCAAGATGAATGAAACATGAGCTGATTTTAAGACTTCAGCAACCTCAAACGTATTAGAGGTTGAAAGTATACAATACCCTTAGTGACTTTTAATTATTTATCATTTTACAAATGGATTACATAAAAAGCAAACTTTGGGTAAATGCTCACCATAATCCAATATATCCCCTTCCAGCACCTTAGACAGCTTAGACCACTGCCATAAGTGACTGCTCATAAAAAATGGCCAGATACGGCATCGATTTAGTGTTTGCAATTCAGGCTCATTGTTCTTATTTCATTTGACTCAATCGAGCATGTGACTACTGTTCTAAAGTAAGGTGTAATATGTTTTGCATGCATGTATTGTGTTTACTCTGTCGGAGCATGTTTAGAACAAGTTTTGTATCACGGAGTCCATGCATGTTAGAGTGTATATGGGCATCGAACTGCTTAATTAATGTTTATTTCGGATAGAACCCGCCAATAACATTTTCACCACCCATCGTTTACCCCGATTATCAGCTTTAAAATATTTGGAACCAGTATTTGACTAATGACAAATATTTATGCATTGTTCCAACTAGTTTACGACATTTCTTGATAATTGACTGTTTTGTCGATTTTAGGACTTGATCATTTCATGTTATTGTTCAATTACCCTTTAATATAATGGACTTGAGGTCTATTTCATTTCATTATATTAATGCGAGTCTTAACCCTATTTATGTCATACAATGCTAAATGTGAAATCAACATCGGACAAAATCTGTATAGAAAATTGCGGAGAAGACGGGAAACGAGTAATAATTTGCCATCAATTTACAATAACGCGATGTTTAGTTAGATTTAAGGTAGCTTTATGAGCTGGATAGGGATACAGTAAGCTACTTCATAATTTGATCCTGGATTTTATCTGCTAGAGGAATCACAAGCCAATTAAGCAGTGTCTGGCTTGTAATTTGTAAATGTATTATTTTCTATCCTTGGTAAAACGCTGTTAAAAAGGCATTTGTCCGTAAAATTACCCGATGTCAAATCGCTAAATAATTTACAATTACAGCATTCCTATCAACTTTGTCACACATAGTCGATATGTTTAAAATGGTTTTTATATCAACCATGAGTCTTCCTTTATCCAAATATTTCGATAGTGCTTGTATTTACATCGTTAAACTTCGTTAAATTTGATTGTGAATCCCACAATGTGACATGGAATGGGAATTGATGGGGAGTCTTTTGACTCCGCCTTGACAGTGCGTCGGGTAGCTACATTACTGTATCTATACCCTTACCGGAGTTTACTCATTTGCAATGTGACAGGTACCGCTGACGAAGCAGGACATGCTACATTTGTAAACCTTTTGGAGCACCTGGCGTCACTTTCAATTTGTTTGTTCATATTGTAAGTGTTTAGTTTTTGTGTGATGTCTTGTTTTCCTAATCTTCAGTTTTTTCATTTCTTCATTTCTTCTTAAACAGAGATTATTATACATGAATTCATAAATAAAATGTAAACACATGAAAAGGAACAACAATTTAAATATAGAAAATAAAAATACAACAAAACAAAACAAACCAAATATGAACACAGTATAATATATAAATAGTGTCCACAGTTTAACGTGAAAATAAAATGATTTAGTCAACAAATGACCCCTTGACCTCTATTTGCTATAGGTACGCAGTCCTCTATAGTAGTGAGGGGCAGTTTTTGTTAGGTGGGCATGTAAGAGCTTCCACAGTACAATGTTACATCATGAACTTCTTGCAGTACGATAGTTGGCTGTTTATCCAACACAATTGTAATCATATTGACTGAGTTCTACGTATAAATTAAGTACAAAATATTCAATTATCAGGTCCTACCAATGATGTATCAGTACAGTTAACACTTACATGAGAGAACAAATCGGTAAACTGTCTTCCACAAAGAAGACATGTTTGCTCTTCTTATGAAGCCACAGATGTTATCAACTTACAATTAATCAAACATACATGGCTGTTCGAAGTTCTGAACTCGTTTTTGGCTTCAATCGAAAGCTTTTAACAGTCAAGAGAAGGAATCACGAAACCTTATTAAGTCACCATAAAATGTAGATCTCTCGCTCCAGTATATAGTTTCATATTTTCTCCAATTCGCCAGAGTGACCATTCGTTTCAATTTCGTTTTCGGCTGGAAGTAACCATTTGTTTTGTAGGTCTTCTCGACTTCTATCTATGTATATCTGTCGATAATTTGAAAGATATCTGGTATAAAACCTAAACAGTAATTGTTAATCAATGCATATTTAAAAATAAATAGTGACAGCGTCTACAGAATTTTTTTTAAGGAAATTACGGGTTATCCGTCAAGCGAAAAAAAATATAGCTTGCGTTTATGTAGCGTAAATGCCATGTAACCCAGCGATACTTTCGCACATACCAGAACGGAGTCCATGCTTCACTATAAAGTTGAGTTTCTTTCACAGTCTTAAGTATTTATCTGTCTGAAAATCAGGCCAAATGTGTATAAGATGTGGCACATGAATGAAAAAAACACAGAGATTGTATTACATTATCCAAGTATTTATACCTCATAACCTCCAGAAAGTACTGTCAAAGTGTTTGTAAAGATAGGTGGTATTAAGTTGAAATGCACTACGGAAAAATGGCGGAAAATTTTTCTTGCACTTTTTCCCTATATAAGGAATAAAAAAATATCTAAGTCACAGATGGTTCAGGATAAGTTTAAATAACTTTTCTTTTGTTTTTTAGATGTATTGAATATGTCTGAGGCGGAAAAGACCAAATTGAGAAAAATGACGTGCCATTAATTGCCTGATTCTTACACAGAAAGGTACTGAAGTCTTGGATTTTCAAATTACACCATACTTCGCACACGTAGAGCAAAGTAGGAATGCTATCACAACAGATTTGTGGAGTTTTATCAGCACATTCAGATTAATCGGTAATTCGTTTTAATAATGACAATGCCAAAGTATGTAATGTACGTTTTTTTCTACTCATTATTGAAGTTCTGTTCAAGGAAACTTATCTACTATTTAGCTCTATTTCAGGGTATACTTGATTTTCAGATGTATTTCTTGAAAATTGATCAAATTATAGAATCAGGCTTTCATATGGCATTGCAAAATTTCATACTACGAGATTTATTCTGCTTTTAACGTATCTTGTCTATTAGCCGCCTTTAAAGTGCTGGTTTCAAACTAGAATGTAGTTTCACATAAGGTTGAAAGGTTACTTACTGAAGATTTCACTACTCGGTTCATCCGAATTACCTGGCTGATTGACGTTCATTGTTCTGTGGTGCATTCCGTGTCTCTTATTTGCCCTTACTTTCATTGTCAATGTACAATTTGAAATCCAGTACAACATAATCTAATCTGAAGACGAAAACTGAATTATTCGTTATACTTGCCAACATTGATGAAATTCCATTTGTGAATCAGTCCTTCATCAACTAAGCTCACTTGACATTAGCAATTTCGACGCGACGTAGTAAATTTAAGAACCCGTTTACCTAGACAAAATAGAATTCAAGCCAAGGATCATGATTAATGTAACAATGTGTTAAATAGTGCAGTGTTTGCAACCATGCTTTTTAAAGACAAAATGCCGGGATATTCAATATTGAATGTTGATTTAATGGCTTATGAGAAGAAGTTTCATTTCCAATTGACAGCACAAGCAATCATGATTTATGTGCAACGGGAGATAACTCTAGTTGGTTTTACTGGAAACGCAGTAAAATACTTAAGTGTATCAATCATCAATCTTGTTAAGGAAGAGTTCAAAAGAGAGACTTTTGTCTAGTTTTATTGACTATAATTCTAAATGCATTGGATTTATGATTTGATTGTTTTAGAAATGCAAACAGCAATTATTTTGAAATAATTTAATCAAACCAAATTAAATTTACAATGATTCGGATTAATTCACCTTCCTTTCAATTTAATTCTTCGAATTATTTCTGATCAAATATTTATTTGATGCATGAGCTGCACAAAATCATTGATCTGACAATGCTTTGCCCTCTCTTGTTTGTTTATAAGGTCGTAAATTAATTCATATTGAACAATATTTGCAGCTGCATCTAAAATTTGTTTCTGAGCATCATTTTCTGCAATTGAGACAGTTTTACTCACCTAACCCAAAGCAATGACTCTCAATTTATTGAAATATTATGCAATTTGGTTCGTTTTCGTTTAACTCTGTGATTGATGACTATTTAATAATGCGTCAAATGATATATCTGCTAATTAAAAAAAGTTGAATTCAAGAGACGTAATTCAAACTGTTTTAGAAGGATCTGTCATTCTATGTGCGTTACGCCTTTTTTGTGGTTGATGAGTTAATGAAAAATAATCTACCGTTGTTCTATCATATTCGTCCAAATTTTAAAAAAGCCAAAAACAATCATAAAAGTGTGTATATGTATATATGTATTTCAAACTTTTGCAACTAAAGAAACAGAAGGGGAGAGCAATAAGAATTTCTTGTAAAACCGCTATTAACGACTGCATGATTAAACTAACATGATATATCATGAAAAGGCGTATCAGCCCCCCCCCCCCTTTTCAAGTCCAAAGTACACTCCATGTTTTTGGTGAAGTCCCAAGTTCAGTTTTACTTTTTGGTAAAGTCCAAATTCCATGAAGTACTAAGTACATCTGTTTTGAAATGTTAAGTCCATGGACTTGTGTGCCTAAGCCTAAAGTACACTCTAAAAATGACCAAAATCCCAAGTCCAAAAAGGGGGTGATACCCTCATGAAACGTCACTAGCTAAAAAAAATATCACCTGTTCAGACCCCAACTCCAAAGCTAATATCGTAAAATATCAACTGTCTTCGATCAGAGACACCTTTACGCGTTACCGCATCAAATACAGCGACGAAGAAGCATATGTCTAAATACTGTACAAAGTTATGAAATTTCGCGCATATTTTTAAACAAAAAAAGGAACAAAAACCTGCCCAGCATTCTATATTCCATTATCCAAGTCTGAACTTAGCAGGCAAGACGGCTGAAAACAATGTATGTAGAAGTGGAGCAGATCTAGGCACTTTAAAAAGGAGGGGTGCCAGTCAGAGTTCATCAGGGGAAAAATGTGGGTTCTAGGTGCTATTTACATTTTTTTTTTGTCATGGAAATGACAAAATTTCCAATAAAAAGGAGGCGGTACCAACCCCCTGTGCCCCCTCTGCATCAAGCACTGTAGAACCAACACAAAGCACCGTAATAAATTCAAACAGAAAATCTTAACTTAACAAACGGGTGTAAAATATAGTAGGTGCTATAACTGAACACGTCAAGGACATCAGTAGAGTACGTTGCACAAACTCTACATATAAACAATATCGTTATAACTTTACACGACCTACTTGTAGTTACTATATTTGGCAATGAACTATAAATGTGTGAAATGAAGGAAAGAAAACAGAGAGCCGTTTTGGTGACTTGAAACAATAATCAAAAAGGGGAAGTTTCAGAATTTCAAATTATCTTTTATTTCTCTTTTTACAAAATGACCATATTGTATATATCATTTTTTATGTATTTTTGTGAGTGATGAAATTCAATATTAAATGTAACCTATTAGCTTCCATAAAATAATAGTTATAAAATTATCTGTATTCATGTATCCATGCTTTACTCAGGTTCATTTATAGCTAAAAGAAATAAATACTTGTAAAGAAACATTATAAATATGAACTTAGATCACTCAATAATCAAAATGATAGCTTTTGAAATTGTTTTATATTTACCAAAAAAGAAATTAAATAACTTTGGAAAAAAGTTGATTTTTGTGCCTATCTTTTATACAATAAAATTGTCCCACAGTTTTTGTGCCCATCTTTTATACGATAAAATTGTCCCACAGTTATCAAAATTGGAACTCACAATTTTGATGAAATATAATAAAAAGACAAAGGCGGTAAATCTTGTAATCTAGCAATTATTCAAAATCTAAAATTTTGATATATTAACCTTGTTTCGAAAAATATTGACTCAAAGTCTTGTTCTTTAAAACTAGCTTGTGTGTGAATTATATCTACGAGTTCGCTGACTATTTGTAAAGCTAACATTTGCATATAAATGCAATCATTGAATGACTTCTTCCTCTTGAAGGTCTTATAAAGGTACTTAAGTAGTGTAGAGGTATGCAAGTTATCCATCACATGTACTTGTTTGAAAGGACATTGACATGCCAAGTTATGCTAAAATCAATATTTTATGAACTATAAATGGTTCATAAAAGCAGGAAAAATCTGAAATTCACATCATGATTCTTTAATGATTTTAAAAAAATAATAATAAAGCCCATGACCGTAGCTCCTGTTTAAGTTTCTTGAATGTGCTAAAGTGTAATCATAAATCAGGTACCCCTCCATGGAATTTATATAAATAAATACTTCCTGATCCCCCCTAGTAATAAAAGCGTGTAAAATGTCTAATAACACGAAAAGAATTCTCCGATGAATTTCGAAAATGGGTTCATTTACGAATATTAATAAATTAATTTAGCACGATAAAAAAAATTGAACTTCCGGTGTTCCAATATTATCTCCCTTGTGTCGAGAAGTTTGAATCACGATGTCGAACGTTGGTTCTATGGCAGATGAGGCAAGAAAGCGAAAAGAAAGACTGCGAGCTCTTAAAGAAAAGCAGAATCCAGATTCTAATAATGGCGATGGAGGTCTTGCTGACGACAACATGGAAAAATTGCCGAAGTATACATTTCTCATTCCACATGAATCTGTGATTTGTTTTAAAAAATGTACATGCTATAATTCGAAACTTTTTTGGACTTCAGATGGTATGTTTTAAGGCCACTTAGGCGCCTGAGATTTCCCATCCTTATTGTTGCACAATAATTAGGTTAATGATCAGTATACGTGTATCATGTATGCAGGGAAAATATTGTAATAATATTAATAATGAGGAAGGTTAAAGCTTAAACACTCCTGAAGAAACTTAAATTCAGAACACTTTTCATAATTTTTTGTCAGTCCTTATATAATATTTTATTCTTATTAACTTCCAAAATAGAAAAAAAATGTTATGATATGCCGTTCATATTCTGTCTATGGGCCAAATTGTTAGGCATTCATAAAGAACTATGGGTTGTTGTGGTCCATAATGTATATGGGTCAAATTGTCTGGTATTGGTAACCTGATTGTGTCATATTTGTAATTGTTTAGGTGCCATGTTTTGACCATTCCCATCTTGAAGAAAGCTAAGATATCGACTTGTATTTAATCATTGAAGCTAGTGAATGTTTTCCAAGACTGGTGTGGTTCTCAATTGCATTTACAAAGTATATTAAAGTTAAGCTGCCATGATCCTAATTTTAAGCTCCTGATTTTACATGAGCAAACCAGATACTGATGGTATTTCTGGCCATAAGTATACTGAACCCAGTTGATAATACAACCATTAATGCTCCCAATATGAGGAAGGCATTGGACTTCAGTGGCCAGTGAAACATAGAGGACTTATTTTCATTTTCAAGAAGTAGACTTCAGGTCATAGTTTATCATTTTTTGCTGAGTTTGATTAGGATATTTTCATCAGTTGGAGCCATCCACAGACATTCCAGATATTTATAAAATATCAGTCAAACAGTTCCTGGTTTGGCATGAAAGGCAGGGTTTCGTCACAATCTTCTTAACTGGAAGTAGCTTTTAGAAAAAAAATCTTGTGTAGTTTTGATCAAATATCATTACAGTCCTTGACAAGTTTTGTGTAGGCGGCATTTTTGATAATTTCTAAAGCTTTAATAGGTCGTGATGTAGTGTTTTGCCTTAATGAAAGTTTCTCAAGAGTCACAGTATTTTTAGATGAATTTCTATACATTTAAGAAAGTTCCTGATGTATGTAAACAAATTTCAATATTTTCATTAAATATTCAAAGACATTGAGTAATGTGAATTGCAAATAAAGGAAACAAAAGAATTATCGAACACTGATCTGATCCATAATCAAGTCCAGTCCTAAATATATATGGCAAAATAGATATCACACCATCAGAGCAGCTTGTACCACAATGGTCCTGACAATATACAGGCATTTCAAATGAAATTTTGGGTTAAATCTAGGTTTTACAGTGTGCTAATTCTCCCCTTTCATTGTGACATGAATATACCAGTGGTGACTAGAAAGCATTTGCATTGCAAATGAGGAAAGTCATCATGTGCAAGCAAGGAAATCACTAAATTTTTAAACCTGGAAACATTGTATCCCTTAATAAAATACATTGTCTCATAACTCAGATAAAGAAAAATGTATTATCTTAACTGGTTTTCCATTTACTTGTAACATTGTATTGACAATTGATCTTTGACTATTGAACAAAAACTGATAAAAGAGAATCTGTCAGAACAAAACCTACAGTACTATTGGCATAAGTATTAGTAATGTTGAGCAAGATAAATCGTACATTGAGCAGGAGTTTTATTTTTTAAAAGAGTTAAGTCACACACTCTCATACATGAAACTCCTCTTAAATAAATGTACCTTGTATGCTACATTCGAAAGGAAAAAATCACACTATGAGTGTTTACAATGTAATTTGATTAGTATTTTTATTATTATAGACCAGTGTTTAGAAGCTACAAACCTCAAGATGAAGCCCTCAAAGAATCATCCTTACCAACTGTAAAGCCAGCTGATGGTAAATCAATTAACATAAAAATTTGCATTGATTAATGAGGTAGACCTAGAGTAAGGGACATAACTCTTTAAATCAGTGATATGTTTGTATCATATTCAATTTCACCAAAGCCTTTCAAGCTTTCCTTTGAAACAGAATGAAATCAGTCCAAGTTACTGCGATGCTCACATGAGATTGATGTAAAATACTAAGTACAAACATTCCAATGATTTGCAAGAGTTGTGTCCCTTACCCTAGGTCTACCTGCTTAAATTTTTGTTTTCATTGTGCTTGTTTTATACAATCTACTGAGAACCAATCTTATGCACATTTTTAATTGAATTAACATTTTTTGTAATACCATATGGCTAGTAATTTTCCCAGGGTGCTAATTTTGGCGTATTTTAGTGGTCGGTCTAAAAACGCCAAATAAATTTGCAAAATATTCACTCAGAGCTTAAATACTTAATGCACAACTTAGAATCGCCACAATTTTTTGGATAATTTTTAGCATCAAAATCGCCAAATTTTACATCCACCAAAATAATTCCCTAAATGGTAGTACAATGTAGTTGCCAAAATGACTTTGATCATTAGAACTAAGAAGGGTTGATATTTTATTTGCAGTTAATCAATTAAGAAAAAGTAAATGTATTTCCATACTGGTAACTTCTTCAAAATCATTCAATGTTGAATTCATGAAATAAAGAAAAAATATACTGCCTTCAAGCTTTTATGCATATTTCCAAGAGTGTGAGAGGTACATGTGTCAGTCACATGTTTATACATGTACCTAAGTCTTACATGTAATTCTATCTTTTCTAGTCACTGAAAAAGTAAAAGAACATCTCGAAGCAACCAAAATTAAAGATGTAGTGGAAGAAGTAGTAAGTATAAAGCTTTTGAAAACTTATTTTACATATTCTCTTAGAATTTAAGTAGCACTCCAGCTAAGGATCATGCAAAATGTGATTCATGCGTAAAAAGCCTACATATTTTTATTTTTGATATTTTGTTTGAAATGTCATAGTAAACAGATTTAAACCTGTGGTTTTTCATATAATCCATGCTCTTAGGAGATAAAAATTATATAGAATGCACTGTAGATTTCAAAAGTAAGGGAGGTAATTCTGTATATGGCACTCAAATGCAATAGAATCTACTGTATTTTTAAAATCAATTATCTCCTGAGAGCAGGCAGATTTGAATGAATAATTACACATTTCATAGTATAGACCCATAAAACAACTTAATTACAAAAATAAAAATATGTAGCCTTTTTTGGGGTGTATCACATTTTTCAGATTTTGCACAATTCTTACAAAGACAGCTACTTAATTTACTTTAATAAATAGATTTTTCTATTTTTAAGTCAAAAGAGCATACACCAGTGCTAAACCTAAGAATCATTCTACCAAAGTACCTAAAATGAAATTGTCATTAAAATGGAACTTAATATATATATTTTTACAATCTTTGGGGTTGCATAATTGCATAAAAAGAGATTTATGGTCTCGTTGTGTATCATGAAAAAAATACTGAATTTTCAGGATCTTATGAACATTGCACCAAGAAAACCTGACTGGGATTTAAAAAGAGATATTGCCAAGAAGTTAGAAAAATTGGAAAGAAGAACACAAAGGGCCATTGCTGAACTAATAAGTAAGTCTTAGAGAAAAGAACATGTTATGAAAGGCCCCATCAAAGTTAATGGTAGATTGCAACTGTGCCAAAGCTACATGTAGCTAGTTCGAAAAACAAGGCAGCTTTCTGCTGTCCTGAAGAATATGAAAAAAATTGTCTTTAGACCTCTCTGTCACCAAAGCAGGTATAGTAGCCACTCAACTCTGTCTGTCTATTATGCTTGGGTGTACATACTTCGTGTCCTTTAAGTGAACTGTATTCAAGCTGTAGCTATGAAACTTTACAGAATTTTAGTATACATATTAAAGATAAGTGCTCGTATTTTAGGCACATTTCACAAATTTTTACTGTGAAGTTTTGCATGTTGGACTTATTTTAATTCTATACACATTGAAATGTTTTTATGTACCAAAAATAAAACCTCATATTTAAGTAGCTTACTGTAAAAATATAGATTTTCTTCGATTCTTTTTTTTTAAGAATTATCATCCTAGTTTTCAATTTCCAAGGATTAAAGTGATAATACTTTTATAGTGTAAAAATCCATTTTGCAGGTACAGTTTAAGCAGTGTAGGAATGAGGGATCAAAAACAAACATTTTTTCCTGGTATTCCCATAAACACAATAGTAAAAGTGTAAAGACATTAAGGAGGTAGACCTAGGGTAAGGGACATAACTCTTGAAATCAGTGATATGTTTGTATCGTATTCAATTTCACCAAAGCCTTTCAAGCTTTCATTTCAAACAGAGTGAAATCAATCCAAGTTACTTTGATGCTTACATGAGATTGATGTAAAATGCTGAATACAAATGTTCCAATGATTTTTAACAGTTGTGTCCCTTACCCTAGGTCTACCTCCTTAAATCAACATTGATTTAAATGTACCACAAGCTTTCTGACACAAAAGTCAGACTTGGAAAGGTTTGGGGATTTTGACTGTAACTGTTTTGAAACAAGGGGCTAAAAGAATTTTTTTCCTATATTCCCTTAAAAACTTCAGTAATGGTGCAAGGATCTCTCCAAAATTGTACCACTAGATTCTAAATCACTAAAGGGAAATTGGGATTTATTTTGGAAGTTATAACCTTAACTGTATTAGAATAATGGAGCAATTATGGACCTCCCTTATCATTGTTTCTGTCTATTAACAATGTAAAAAGCACCTTTGTTACTTGTTCCTTTTTGGGGAAACCTGTCATTTTCAAAAACATCTCCCTTCATTGTTGGTTTATATGAAAAATGGTCAAAGAACCAAACAATTCACTTAACAATTCCTGCGTAAATGGTTGTATTATTAAATAGGTCCTCTATACTTACATACATGAAATAAACATCAGTATCTGGTTTGTACCTTCATTCAGGAGCTTAAAAAAAGCATCATGGCAGCTCCATTTTCATATACTGTAAGGGTTAATTAAAAATGCAATTAAGAACCCGGTGATTAAATACAAACCAAATCATATTTTTTTTTAAGATAGGGATGGCCAAAAAGGTCAGCAGTATGGTGGCCAAATGTTTACAAGAATGGCATTATCAGTCTTACCCATGATTCCTTAAGAATGCTGTAAAAGATACATTTCGTACCATGACAAATCTGAGAGTGTAATAGGACAGTTCCAACTGTATATCAGGAAGATTTTAAACCTTATTGGAAGGTAATAAGAATAATATAACAGGGCTGAGAAAGTAAAAGGTGGTATGTTTTTTTGGGAGCATTTCAGATTTCACCTGTCTCACATTAAAATTGCAATAATTTGATAATTGTGTACGTTTTTTTATAGGAGAAAGACTGCAAACATCCAACCAGGACCTTGCCCTAGTTGTCAATGCAAGTGATGCCATAGCACGAACAGAGGAGGATGAAGATGATTGAACCCTGATATACATTTATATCATGCTCAAGCTTAATGTACCTGGTTATAAGAAACATAAGAATCAATAGAGGTGCTGTCCAGAGAATGAACTTTGATTCTGTACTCCATTTGTCTGTACTGCTGTGCAGTAGAAACTGTAAAGATCAGGGGCAAAGAAAAGGTTTTGAATACATCATGAAAATGTAATGTGAATTTTTTCCCTGCTGTTTAGAGGAAGTTTATGAAACCATATTACTTGGTGATATTAAAGAAATGAAATGCATAGTATGTTGTCAATTTTTTTTCTACTTTAATAATGTGAAGGTACTTCACTTTTTGTGGTTTGTAAACATTTTGACTTCTCAAACTCATGAATTTTATTTGAGTATGTAAGAATTTAACATTTATTGGAAGTTTTAATTTGTAGTTTGGTCAAACAACCAAAAAATGGTACCTCATGACTAACAATAGTTCTTCCACATAATACATGTATAAGGTAGGATTTGATGGTTCTTAATTTAATTTACTGGTGAAAAATCAACCTTTCGCTATCATAGACAAATCCTGAGTGGGGAGGGCTGCTCTTAAAAAAATTGAAATCACTGGAGTTGGCCCCTTTGGCCAGTTAGTGGAATTTCTGGATCCACCACTACCTATGGTATACTATACTTTCCATATTTTAAAGACAACTGGTGGATAAGGAAATTCAGAGAAACAGGATGCCATCAATTGGCCTAAGGCAAAGCTTGCCATGGTGGGGCTTTGATCAACCTTTGAATTTGTCATTGTAAAATTGGAATGATGATACAGTGTATAGAGATACAGAAGCAGAAGTTTTAAAGAGTAATCAAGGGAACCAAGGTTGTAGTGGTAATCAAAAGAATGTAATCCAGAGACAAAGACTAGACATGGAAAACAGACATACACAACAAAGAACATAAAGTAACTAAAATCATACATACAAAATAACAAAAGCAAATGAGCAACTCGGACTCCACTGAAAACTGGGAGCATGGACCAGGTGCACCGGTAGGGTAAGCGTCCTCTGCTTTTTAGAAACACCCGTCGAGTTGCTGATTAAAAAGTCAAGTCCGGGGTAGACAAACGAGGAAAAGAAAACTATGATCCGTTGAATAAATCAGTTTTCATGATGCAGATGGATACACCATAACGATCCATGAGTTCATGATGACCATAAAACTTCAGTAGTGATGACTTCAATCTTGTAGCAACATAACCCTATTCCAGAAGCCTATTTGTTAGAGTTATAGCTCGATACAAAAAGTGTGTAGTTTCGGCATAACGTATGAATTGTGATAAGAACACTCCATACACAGGTGCTGAAAGCTTCGAAATGCAGAATGTTAAGTTATTTTCGTCGATCACACAAAACTCAATAGATTTTTTTTTGCAATACCGAACAGGATTTTCCAAACAAAGGGACCACGATAAGCAGTGAAAACTTCTCCATTAAAAGGATGCAGGACCAATGAACTTCAAATTCCAGAAATGGACGGTAATATTCGTTTACATTG
The DNA here is from genome assembly GCA_037379345.1 of Perna viridis. Taxonomy (NCBI): domain Eukaryota; kingdom Metazoa; phylum Mollusca; class Bivalvia; order Mytilida; family Mytilidae; genus Perna; species Perna viridis. The sequence goes on along the minus strand of CM074517.1, from coordinate 31,457,226 downwards.
TTTAAAACAGTCGTAGAATAATACGTCATCTATATAGCGGAAACTGAGATTAAAGCCAAACGATATTCTTTCTTTCGGACCAGATCAACTATGAAGTCATCCTCATAACAGTGAAGGAATAGGTCAGCAAGTAAAGGAGCACAATTTGTTCCCATTGGAATGCCGACCATTTGTTGAAAAACATGTCCACCACACTGGACAAATATGTTGTCGATTAAAAATTCCAGCATTTTGTAAACATCTTCCTCTGTATATTTGGAAGATGATTTGGAATTATTTCTTACAAAGTATGAGGAATCTCCACCAAGAACTATATATTTATATCTAGGTGTACCATCTTTTTTGAAGAAAAAAAAACAACGATGCATAATGTTTTTAAGTCGGGATTTTAACTGAGTATGGGAAATGGAGGTATACAGTGTTGAAAAATCATAGGTTTCAATGCTATTATATTCAGATAATAGTCTTGAACTGATTGTCTCCAAAAGATTTTAAGAATTTTTCAGGATCCACATTGAATTAATACCACTACGGGAGTAACAAGTGTTGTGGTAGGACTGCAGGCCCTCTTTGACAGTTGTGAGTATAGAAGTTAAAAGTTTTGAAAGAGGTTTGGTGGTACATTTTGAAAAAAAAAAGGTTTGGTGGTACATCTTTAAAAAGATCAATTATAAGGAAAATTGTATTTGGATCTGAAATAACACTGTTCAGTGCACACATTTATTACACCCAACACAAACAAGTTGCAGAGAGTATGATTTCTTCATATGCCTGACTGTTAATCCTCTATTTGTAATCACAACTGTACTGAATTTCATGAAACGTTACACTACACATCTGTATCTACACATGTAGTTTTGCACTTTAACAGGAAATTCCAATCTCTCATTTTGTGGGAGTTATGCCCCATAAGTACACTTCTGAAGCATCTTGTCGCTGCAACTCCTCAAATTACTGGATAGAATTTTATGAAACTTGATACATTTATACAGTAAGGAGACTATATGTAGTTTCAGTATTGAAAGGGATGCAACCAGTATGTAATATATGAATGAACAAAGTCAGAACACAATACACATTTAATATAAATACGAATTGTACATGCACTACATGTATATATTTATAATATGGTACAAAATTATACAGTATGAAACATAAAAAAAAATTCATAAACAGCATAGTGGTTACAATATATATATATTTAACCAACTAAAGAGACAGCCCTTCGTGCTGTTGGAGGTAGTAGAAGAAAGTAAGTCTCGAAAATAACAGCTGCGAAAAAAAAAAGAAATGATACACCCGCTCTTTCCCATCTGAGTTGTCCAATATTATTTAAAAAAAACACAAACAATTGTAACTTTTAACAACTTTTAGAGTGCACGTTAGAAACAGGCAAGATGGGGAAAACATCAAAATGCACTAATCTGACATCAGTCTTCTCTATTTGAAATGACCACTTTTTGATTTCTGATTAATTGGGTGCAGTTAGATTTTTTTCATTAAAATGTTAGAAAATCAAGGTTTTTGACAGTGATCTGCCCTCGAGGTGCTCATTTGCAGTGCATTTCAAAGACACTAAAACTGATTTTACCAAAATAACGAGAAATTTTGCCTACAAGAATACAGTTACTTGATTCTGATGATACAATTAGTCAAGTTATACTGTTAAAGTGGTGGGTTATTTCATACAGTACATGTTTAATATACATGTACTGCCTGATTCTTACAGATAATGACACTTGAAATGATCATAAAAACGTTCGTCAATAGACCTATATATAAAAATGTAAGTCTGAATCTCCAAGTAAATTTCAAATTGATATGTTAAATGAAAGGTATGCAAGTACTCCAGCAGTGCTAGAGATTGTCTTGCAAGCTATTTTCTGACTTGGTCCCACCGTTAGGGTATGGAGGAACGGAATTCCAACTTCTTACGATGTAGGAGTAGTATGCAAGATGTGAACAATCTACTATAGAGAGGAACTTTCAACATTTAGGAACTAATTGTACCAATTATAAAATGATCTACATCAGTACATTTTTATTATAGCCCTATTAAAGTCAGCCATTTATATAATTTCATTCGAAATATGTACGCTAATAGAAAATGAGTACATATCTTGCATCTTCGTCCATATATAAACTTCAAATGCACCCAAACATATATCAAAATGTATTCTATAAACAATGCAAATAATTATTTTATTTGAATTTGAAAGCTTGCCGGAAAGATTGTGATTATATTGAGATATATTAGAGTAAGTACGTTTATATAATTTCCACAAAACCATGCCTTCAATATCTCGCAACGCTACATCTTTGCGAACATATGGGTCGGGATTTTTTAAGAGAGAAAATGTTGCATTTATGCCACAGGGGTTTGTTCCCACTATCTGGTCAGGATGTATATTTAAAGTGGGAGCAAGTCCCTGTGTTTATACTATCAATATGAAGTTCTCTGCCATACGGGGTCGACTGGTATATCGGTCGGACGAATAAAAATAATCCTTATCCCTATTACCTGTGGAAACGACTAGAACATCTTATAAATCCAATGCATATGCAAAGTGTGTAGACTTTTTTACAGCTTTTCAGGATAGGAAGGCGTAAGACCGAGCGAAGCAAATTATACAAAAAGTGAAGGTCGAATTTTTGAAAAATCAAAGTTTTATGCAAATTGTCCCCAATACACATTTATACACAAAATTTACCAGCAGAATTTTAAGATTACACAAACATTTACACATTCATATGTTCAATATGTAGCAAACAAGTCTATAATAATAAAATTACAAAAACCAAACCCTTAATCAAAGCCATAACACAAAACACCAAGACATGAAACTCAAAACAAGAACATGAAATTGAAATAAACTGCTTCCATACAAAATCGTATGAGAAGTTGCATGGTTAGTTATATTGTAAGCAAAATGTCGTGGTAAAAACGCACTAGACAGAGGAATGCTGTTACAGTTATTATCAGCAGAACAGCAACTGTAACAGTCTTTCCTCAGTCTGGGGTCACAATGCATGTTACAATCTCCGTGCTCTAATTCACATTTTCTTGATACTTCTGATAAGTAGTGTTGGCCCCTTTCCTCTCTGAATTTAATTCTTGTCTGAAAATAAGCAGAGTGATATACGAATTGGCCATATTCTTAGAATATATATATATATATATATATAGAAGGGTCTGAAAAATTCCCAACGATGTTAGAACTGTCGTTCCCTCCGCGGGACTCGAACTCGTACCGCTGTGACATCTATGGCAACACCGCCTGCACTAAGTCCAGCGCCCTAGACCACTCGGCCAGAACAACAAAAATTTGCTTCGCAAATTTGACAGTTCTAACATCGTTGGGAATTTTTCAGACCCTTCTATAAGTTTACGTTATCTTCCCTGTATCAATTTGATCCGATGGAGCAGTGTAGAGAATAGAGTCGTCACATTCTGAGACGTTGTATATATATATATATATGAACCTATTCATGACGTCACGAGGACCTACCTTTTTGGGGAGAGGCCAGTGGCCATGGGATTGAATGATATTTTTTTTCATATTTTCATATAATATAAATTGAAAGATGTTTCATTTTTGCATTTCGGGATATGCCAGTTCTTTATTTCGCTTTTCACATTTTTTTTTCACAGCACTTTAAACAGTGGTAAGGGCCAGGGTAAAATTTATCACATTTTCACATTGTTGTATATAAACAAGCCATGGAAATGACCAAAAAAAAATGCCGCATGACTATATGTTTAGAAAGTTGCAAAAGATAACATCGCTTATGAACCTTAAATAGTAATAATGCATAACACATCTTGATTTCTAAAGTTTTATTCACTAGGGGCATAACTTAGAGCATGGGCTTGCATTTGGAAGCAAAGGAAGTTTTTTTTTACTGAATTTATTCCTATACTAAATGAGAAAATAAATTGTCAATTTCACCATTATAATTTATAACACTATATAACTTTCGGAGTTTTTACTTCTTGAAATGAAATTTATACACGTAAATATAGAAATGAAAGTACGTGCAAAATACTTATTTTTAAAATCATACAGTATCAAAAGTTTGGCTTTTTCACTACAAAACAAGGTACATGTAATTTGAAAGACGACATTCCAATTCAAAAACTTTACAAAACGTAAAATAGATATGGTGAATGTCTTTAATAATACGCAAATTTGCCTGCATATTACCTCACAAGAGAAGGCAAAGTTGCCCGCAGCAATTCCACATTCGGTTGAATTTTCTGTATATGGTGTTGACACACAACCAATGGCATCCTCCTGCCCAGCACTCCATTCACACGATATACATTCTAAGCATAAAACTGGACCTAAAACAAGGAAATACACGTACAGTTACAAAGGAACTGTTGGTTTTTGTTTTTGTTAGTAAAAATCTATCAAGGATGCATAGTTTGGATGAACCAGCTTAATGATGCTCACTGAAGATTTCCCTGTTTGGCCCCAAAATGAGTTAGAATTCAGGACTTTACGCCATGATTTGAAAACGAACCTTTCATACGTATCCGCCCTCGATGTCATGATATATATCTATTTCTGAGATTATACCAGTTTTTTCTCGTTTCAGATTTTTTAGCCCGGAGTTGCAGGTCTAATTTGCTGTATAAAAGTGTCTGCGTTCGTCGCTTCAAAGACTTTACTCTAATAATAAACTCATACTGTGAGGATTTTAACTCATATTCTGAAGTTTTGCTGTGTATACATTCCAATCAAAGCGTGACAAGAATTGAGTAAAACGTGGATTTATATATCATCTGACATCCATTTTAATCAGTAGGAGTTCGACTGAGTACGATCCTTTCAATTAAAACTATTTTGAATTTTCTTGCCATTTGTGACAGTCGAGAGGTTCTAACCAATCATGCACGTTGTCACTAGTAATTCTGAGATTTATCCCCAGTAAGACATCAATTATTTATCAGATCGATACCTGGGCTTCTATATTGACCACGAATGCCGATGCTATAGCTTCATATGGACATACGTATAAATTGCACCAATGAACTGGTCTTAAGCTTCTGTAAGCACCACCGATTTGTTTGAAAATCGATATCGATACCGAGTTATCTTCAAAGCTTTTTTGCAAACAATATTAAGACACAAGGAAGACAGGTCTTTTTAATCTCAGACTCAAATTCATTTTTATTCCCGGTTTTATACTTTAAAACCTTGATGTTACAAATTCTTACATAAAAAGGTACCTTGTCGCAAATGATAAAATTTTGGCACACATTCGGATATCTATAAATAAATCTTCAAATACCTTTCACCCTTATATGTTGGCGTCATAAACTATTTTGAATTTGTTTTCATGATGCCGTATATGATAACTAAGAATACTGCATGCTTCACTCGGCCCCAAAATTCATTTTGGTGTGTAATTAATTACTCGCTTCACCTAAGGCTTTGTCTTCCAAGTCATGAACAGTATCATTATTAAAATGCTATCAATGTCCATAAAATCCATCTGACACGAAAGCTAAACCACTCTAATTTCACCGCCATAGAAGGAAACCGATCGATATAGCTATTTCATTAAATTAATTCTTAAAAATATGAAGAAATTATTCTGTTAATAAAGAAATTTCTTACCGTAGAGTGTTGTTAATATTATTATTGAAACTGTCCCTGAGAAAAAGTGAATAAAAGCCATATCTTGTCTACATAATTTGCAAATTCATCAACAAATGCACATTATGAGAAATGGAATAAAATAGAACTCGCGTCGCCAACAATCATCTAAGCTTTTTACTTCGACCAAGACATAATTCCGAATGGAATATCGAGAAGTGCTTGGCAAAATCTTCTTGTCAGATTATTGACGACGTTGACGTGAGGGAATGGGAAAAATACGATTCAGGGGAATCACTAACATGGTCAAAACGAAAATCAAAAAACAATTCAAAGACCAAACAGATAAAAAAAGAGCTGATGAAAAAAGGTAATAATCAGTCATCGAAAGAAATCGAAATCCGTACGTGGATTTTAAGTGTTCTCTGCTTTTCTAGTAACACCCACCTTCAAATGAAAAGTGTGATGGTTTATTTCCTATACATGTGTGGTTTGAAGGTCATATTTTTAGATTTAGGGTATCGGTTGGTTTTGTTGATGTATCCACATGCATTTGCAAATTGTGATGAATTGTTCTCAAATGTAGACTGGTTTTCTAGTAAAATCTTTGACGTTTGCAGAACTCCTCTTTTCCGTCCGACTAGGTTGACTGTTGGTATTCTCTTGCTTGTGTGTTATTCGCCTCTGACAGTTGTGGTGATGATAAAATTTTGTCCCTATGCCTCCTTCTGTTATGCACATCCTTTTTGTGTTTCCATCAGATTTTTTTCTGGTTTCCTGAGGCAAAACATTGACTTTATTTGTCGATCAAGGAGTATCATCTTCTAATCTGCAATTCCTCTTAAAATGTTGGATGGAATTCAATGGAACTTTTTATCCGTTCTTTATTACATAATGCCATTGTGCACCTCCCATTTTGTGTTTCTGTCTGAATTACTTTAGGGGTTCATATATGGATTCCAGAGAAGGGGCAGGGATATCAACATATTACACTTTGTGCATAATTTAGTTTAAATGTGGATATTTTTACTGTTTTATTATTACACAGAACTATTTATGGGGAGTCAAAAGAAATCCGTCAAAACTTAAATTTCGTCCACGTTTTAATGAAACTGTATAGGAAGAAAAAGTCAATCAACCGGAGAGATTTAATTGTTTTACAAGAATTAATATAGAAAGGACGTAAATAAAGATGTATATAACTCACAAATCTGATGATATAACAACCCCGATTAAATTACTTTAAAAAAAAAACAGTATGTGGAAATAGTAGAAATACTGCAGATTTTAATACCAGTTTCCTCAAAATTAAAAAATAAGGAAGTAAGTTTGCTTAATGTTCGTGTATAAATATAACTAGTCTTTCGAGAAAAATACGATTAATTGGTATTTAATTGAATTAAGTTTCCAAACTGAAAGTGAACTCCATTTGTTTTAATCAGGCTTACCTTGAGACGGGTTGCGAATGCATGCACATCCGTCATTTTCAAACAAAATTATTTATGCTGCAGCTTATAATTTACTTTAATCCTATTTCCTTAGATGTAAATGGACGGTTTAGTATTAAAGCATGCGTAGCATAGACTAAACACAAAGTTTCTTTGTTACTAAAAAAAAACAACATTTTGTTAATCTTACCATTTTTTTTTATAATTTCTTACCATATAACGAGAATAGGTATGGTGTATATGCCAAAGAGACAACAATCGCATCGGGATAAAAATGTCAGCCAGGCCAAAGGTCTTCAATGGACGACGAGAAAACCCTCGTACCACAGGGCAGGCTGCAGCTGGCCCCAAAACATTATCACCGGGATAACAGACATATAGAGGCCAGAAATTCCTGACTTGGGACAGGCGCAAAATATGCATCGGGTTACTTTGGCGTGATCACAACCCTCCCCTATTAAATCTGGTCACTGTGGAAAATATGTTACACAATTAAACATACCTAAAAATGTCTGAGTCTCATGTTACAACGGAAATAAAGAAACTGAACATAAATTGCACAAATGTACAAACCAAGGACTACTAGCAGTTAACTGACATGCCAGCTCCAGACCAGTTTAAACATACAAAAAGTTATGTCCCCATCGTATGTAAAACCAATCCCAATTCTGCCCATGCCGGTTGAGAATCACGGTACATCATACAGTAAGGACACAACCCACGTCATGCAAAAAAAACTGCTTTTAAATACAGTTCAATTTCTATGTAAAGACAGTATGAGCGAATCAATGTTAATTCCAAAAAAATGCTATCCTTAACGATTTAACTTCGATTGTCAAAATACTCGTATCTGTTCTTCTTGTATCTGGAGATGGTAGGTAACCATGATATGGCCAAAAAAGTCATAACTGAGTTAGGCTCGGCTACATGAAACAGGTGCGCGAATGGCATGAATTAAGCTTGTAAAAGAAATTACACTTAGAATTGCAGCGGTCATGTACTTCGTGTATCATGTAGTAAAAATAAATAAAATCTTGTATAATATTTAATGATATGAACAAATTTATTTCCATTTATTAATCTCATACTGAAAACAGTTTATCCAAGTAAATTTGATAAGCAGCTGTTGCGGTTTATGAACTAACACATTATGTACCCACATGGTCTTTCTTCTCATCGATGTGTCTTTCCTTAACATTGAAGTTTTATGTTACGTGTACTTAGGAGTTTTAGGAGTACATTTATACTTGACATAAAATTTGGTACGTATCAATTTCTATTATATGCACGAAAGACCTGTTTCCTTTTTTTTGTTATGCTAAGCTGACGTTACAAATGACAAGGACGTTCGTGTTAAAAATGTTCATACCAAAGCTTATTGTATATTCGAGTATATACATTGTACATATAGATTATCCCTCAGCAGTAAGTGGTTTTCTACATTCGTGATGGTAAAATTAAAGTTTTTCTACACTCGCGCTTAAGGAGGTAGACCTAGGGTAAGGGACACAACTCTTACAAATTGGAATGTTTCTATTCACTATTTTACAACAATCTAATGTAAGGATGAAAGTAACTTGGACTGATTTCATTCTGTTTCAAATGACAGCTTGACAGTCTTTAGTGAAAATTGAACACGATACAAACATAACACTGATTTCAATAGCTATGTCCCTTACCCTAGGTCTACCTCCTAAAGTGAGCATGTTAAAATTTTTATTTTACCATGAGAATTAATCATTTGATCTCTTCAGTTTGACAGTTTAAATGTAATATAATAAAAAATATTGTAAACACTGAAATTCACTACCATTAGACATGGACATAAAGACGTATTTTTCTTCTGGAAGAGGCACATGGTTTCTATAATTTTCGCTATTTTTTCCTTTATTTTTAAAAAGATTTATGTAACAACAATTCTTTAGATACAAAAATGTGTCATTTTCTGAGGAACCCAGGTTGGCACCATCTTTTCAAGGTTTCTGAATCCGCCTCTGCTACATGCACAATTATAAAAATGTAATTTTACACGCGTGTTTAAATATACATGGGTGCAAATACTGCATGTAAATGCAAATGCATACGTATTTAAAATTACACCATGTGTGCACCACCTCAGAACCAGATGTAAATAATTATATGTAAATATGTACAAGGGCATGAAAAAAAGTATAAATACTTACGGTTTTGATTTTACTTCATCGTCCACAGAGACAAATAGGGTTAATACTTAGTACTATCGGTGAAATGAGTCCTTCCAAAGAAATCATTTGAACAAACCTACACGTATATGCTTTTAAAGGGTTTGAAATTTATTTTACTATTTTCCCCATTTTCAATTTTATTGTAAGTAGTCATGTATTGGCCGATATAAAACCACGTAGTTTAACATAAGAGTGACAGACAGACAATTGTTATGTTACATACAGAGATACATATACAGGGATAATAAAGGATTACACAAAAAAATATGAATGATCGTGAAGCAAAATTAGCCGAGAACTGAGGTTGACACATTAAGGGCCTGAGGTTCAACATGTATGTTTTCCAACCCGGAGTATTGTCTTCGACTGGCCCAAATCATGACAATAGATCAGTTCAGATATACATTAAACATAATATAGAAAAAAAAATTAGTACACACATGATCAACAGACTAGCCATTCGAAGACAAAACATTACAGAAATTTCGAAGCAAGTTGCATAAATATATTATCAAACACTGAGGCCGAAGGCCATCTCGTATGGTTTTGCCCATCAATGCATCCTTTCTTTCATTCAAAGCAATTTTATTATCAATTTCAACGTTCCACTGATTATCACATAGTCCCGATGTTGTGTAATATCACACAGGCGGCAAACCTATAGACATGCACGTCCAGTCGTTTTTATACTATTAGGCATATACATTCTATCATTCAATTTGTCTGATTTTCCTCTGACCCTGCAACCCTCCTTAGAGTAAATTCGGACTAAAGCCACTGTTGTTCAGTGAATGTTTCTCCCACCAATCAAATAAACTGTCAAATGCCCACGTCACGTCAATCTCTTCGGACTTTAACCTATGGTTATTACCATTCAAAAATACTAGAAAATGGATCTTAAAGGCAAGATTTCCATCAATTGCTAGGATGTGTCGACAGAAGAACGAATATTGATTGACTGCTTGTTTCAATTTTGTTCTTGTAAAAATACACACCCTGCAAAAACTCGTAAAAATTCCTAGCAATTTTGCTTTTACACACATATATAAAATTTGTGCATGTAAATGGAGCTTAAATTAGTCCATATTGAAGACTATCATTATTTGTCTCCAGTTCTTAGAAGTCTAATTAAAATTAGACCTTGCGTTTTTTTTTTTATACTTTTGATGTACTCCGGCGAAACAAATAAAGATCGGAGGGGCTAATTTTAATTAGACTGCAGTTCTTAGTGAACTAAGGACCAGTAAAAGAAATGATAGAGAAGGGAACAGATAATGGTGAATTTAATGCACCATCGCATAACCTTTATCAAACTAGTAAATACTTACGGAGATTACCAAAAGGTCTCCAATAAGTGTAAACACAACTTCATGTAAGGCCCCGACAACAAAAGTAAGAAAATCCTTGAGATACAGTGTAACAGAACTTAACGATGACACAGTCAAACAATGACACGATTCAAGACACATTCATAACCAACAGTGTCAAACACTACTGACATTCATTTCTAACCTAGTATCATGTTGCAAGCGCAGCAGACAATTAACTTGAAAATAGTGGATAAATTCTAAATCAACAAAATTAGATTAAGGCAACAAAAATCTCCACAAAACATGCATCATCATTATCAATTATTTGTTAAAACTTTTGAATTTGATCTTGAATTTGATATCATAAAGCAATAAATGAAGTTGAAAAGGTAGAGAAAAATATGATTGGTTATAAATAACCAGGGATTGTAATTTAAACTAATTCCTGTGGTAAGAAAAATCCCATGAAAAAATCCTTGCCGTGAAGAGCAGAGCAAGGATAGAGGCTAAAACGGCGGAAAACACTTTTCGATAGAATTTAAATAAACTTACTTTAATGTCCTTAATTTCCCAACATGACAGAAAACTATCTTTATTTTTCTTTCTTAATTTATTAAAGCTTAAAGGTTGTTTAGAAAATCGTGCTCAATTATTTGAATGTTCGCGGCTTGCAACAGCCAATCAAACTGAACCTTTTGTATTTACATTGACCCGGAAGTTAATCCAGCTTATGACACGTCGTGCCAAAATATGAACGTCTCCGTTCCGGTTGATAATGAGGAGTCTTCGATAACAGAACATAAACAGGAAGCCCACGTGGAAAAGATGACTTCTGGAACTCGAAATAAGCTGATTTTCTGTGCTTTGGGGACGTTCGTTTGCTATTTTTACTACGGAATACTTCAAGAATCGATGTAAGCATGTAATTTTATTGTAAAAGCGAAATTAAAAAGGATATATTGTTTACCTTTTTCATGACACAATTTTGTATCAGATATTTCAAAAAATATTGTTAAAAGATCAAAATTGTTAAAACCGCTGCCATTTTGTTGAATGACATCGGTGTCTATGTGTGCATAGAGCATCACATTTACCTTTAAAAGCTTCTTGAGTGGAAAGGTATGTTCTGCACCAGTTAACAAGGTAATTACAATTTACCTGACACTCAGTGACAGGTGAGAAGCATTATGTTAATTAATATCCCAACAGCATAATGAGGTCTTGAACCTTAATTTTATGTTTCAGTGTAAAGTAAAGTAACCAAATTCACAGTGCTTTTTTCAAGAGTTTTTTTTTGTTTGCATATCATAAGTCAACTTTAAGGAACAGCATAATTTATGGAATAGGTATTGCCTATAAAAGTGAGCACCCTAAGTTTCATGAAATACTTGAAATTCAACTTTACCCTCACCAGAGCTCCTTTCTTTTTAAATTTCATAATTTGTGAATTCTCAGAACAATATCAGTTCTCCATGGAAGGTAGGAATACCTTACACATACAGTGTAACATATGATATAAACATATCCACATCAAAGATTATTTTACATAAATGACCCTGTCTACATGTATTTAAAGAAGATAATGGTTGCCTTTCCTTTCATAGAAAAGCTATACTTCAATATGGATAAAACAATCAAAGCTATATTTTTCTGAGGCGGGTCAGGTTCATCTACAGCCAGCAGGAAAGGAATAATGCTTCACCAGATTGGTTGTCCTGTATACAGCAATTTACCATTTTATATTTACTGCATTGCATGTACATGTATGTTTGTATAATAATATTGTTTCTTGTGGTTTCAGCACTAAAGGAAAGTATGGGGAAGGTGACAAGAAAGAAAAGTTTAAGTATACTATGGCCCTTGTATTTGTACAGTGTATCATCAATGCTATTGCTGCACAGCTAAGTAAGTATCAATATAATTGTAGTATCAGTCAAACTTAAATTGAAATCTTTATTATGGCTCAGACATTGTAGCATCGAGGATTGGTTAAAATATACGTTTGATTACCTGAAACCTCCTTTCAAAACTGATATCTGAACAACAGGCTTCAAGATGTTATAGATTACAATACACTGTGAAATAAATTTGGTAATTTAACTCTTGAACTTTCTTCAGCCAAAACATTTCAACACAAATAACAATCAGCCAATCACAAAATTAATATTTCTGTTGAAAAAGTAATAAATTATGAAGAAAATCTATATTATAAATGGGATAATCAATTGGTTATCATGAATAACCAAAATATAAGCACTCTTGCCAAAGAGGCATTAAGATTTAACTTTGTTAAACCATAATCAATCAATCAATCAAACTTTCTTTGTAGTAAAAATGACATGGAAGAAAGAAACAGACACAACATCAACCTACATGTATGTGTTATGTTCTATGTCATATCTTGGTGCTATGTTGGCCAGTAACCAAGCACTACAGCATGTCAGTTATCCTACACAGGTTAGTTTTAGTTAAAGCTTAACAGTAGTTTATCTTTTACTATAGGTGTTATGTCTCCTGCTTTTGAAGGATGCCCCCAGATATTTCCTGATAAATTTAACAATCTGCTGCTTATCTGCCCATGTCAGAATGGAGATTTAGCTGCAGTCAGAAATTTCGCTGGTATTATTTAAAACTCTGGCTCAAAATTGTAATAAGTTAGTTTGATTCTTGTCAAAACGTGGTGAAAACAAAAAAAAGTTTAGCAAATCTTCTGTTTTGAGATGGAGATCTCCCTCTTTAGGATTTTCTAAGGTTAACACCTATGTTCATCTCAATAGAAATAATGAGAAAATGTCCATCCATGAAAAAAACTAAAAAAAATAAGACAGGGGTGTCTGCCTTTTCAGCTGTTCCAAAGGTTAACAGGTGTGATTTTATGAACTATTATATCAAAATTCTTTTCTGCTATAAATTTCCAGTTTGTAGTCATTGCATGTATATGTTATTTTCCTGTAAAAAGTTGGATAATTTAAGGAAAAAAAACGAGAGTACTTGATCTGGTAACCACAATCGCCTTTGCATTTCCCAAGTTTTGCAGTAAAAAAGCTGTAATTACGTTTTTTCAATTTCATGGTTCAAAAACAATGGGTTACAATTTGAAATGATTTGGTTGAATATTGCTTTCATATCACCACTCTAGAAACCAGAGGTGCAAGAAATAATGAATGTATAAACAGACTTGAGGATCACATTTATATTTTTTCAAGTTTGTGTATATACTGCTGATTAATGAAAATTTAGATTGAAAGAAAATTTGAACATTTATTTTGTAGGTCCTTGGAAAGTCAGCAAAACCTATTCCTGTGTTAATATTAGGTATACTCTTGGCTAGGAAGAGGTACCCAATAGGGAAATTCTTCTATGTTTTGTTGATTGTATTAGGAGTAGCCATGTTTTTATACAAAGATCAAACATCTTCAGGGAAATCAGGTGTTTCATTTGGAATGGGAGAGTTACTTTTAGTAAGTAAAATGAAAGTTGTATTATGGTACAGTTTTAGAACATTTTAACATACATTGTGCATGACGATTTTGGCTTTGTATTGAAAACAATACTATAGCTATACTGTGATAATTTTCTGATAAAAGTCAATTCAATTATGTTATTTACAGTATCAAATGAAAAAAAAAATGGCACTACAAAGCAGGTATTGTTTTTCACTGTTTTACTAAAATGAGTGTTTTTGAATAATCAATAGAATAAGCAATTATTTTTGCTGCACTGTATGGTACGATAATTTGCTTGCTGCAAATTTAGCCAAAACTAATACACCACATAAATCTATGATTACGGTTGTCATTAGTTTATCTTATTAATAGGTCAGTGTCCATTTTTGGTTGATGGTTAAAAAACTTGCTACATGTTAAAGTTCTCTCTTCCCTGCAGACCTCTATTTTCAAATCCTAACTAGAACACTGTCATATTTTTCTCTGTTTACAGTTAATTTCACTGTCACTAGATGGCGTTACAGGAGCATTACAAGAGAACATGAGGTCCAAACATAAAACTGGTCCTTACTCTATGATGTTTGAGATGAACTTTTGGTCAGTTATATGGTTATTTATAGGTGAGTGAGTGATAGCCAATATTTTTAATACAGTTGTATGATTTAAGGCTTTATCTATTTGGAATGAATTTATTTGTACTCAAAAAACTGAATTGACAAAGTAACTTGTCAAATTCGGATATCTTCTAAAGTTCTTTAATATGAGTTTTATTCAACTTTGGACCTGTTTTAACCAAACAAATTGTTCAGTTCAGAAAGGAATTGTTTAGAATAAGTTTAATAGAAGCTTTGGTTGTTAATTTATCCATATCCCTGTACATCCTCAATATATTCAATAAAAACAAAATGACTAGTAAAAATTATACAGTTGGAAATTTCTGTAAATTTTTAATTCTATTAGAACATCTTGTAGTATTTAAAAAAAATACAGTTTTCTTTAATCATGTTTTTTTTTACTGTACAAATTGTAGGTTTAGTAGCAACAGGAGAAGGTGTACAATTTCTCGGCTTTGTACAAAGACATCCTTCTGTACTTACTAAAATGTTGACTTTTAGTTGTGCCAGTGCTCTAGGACAAGTAAGTAAAATATCAAAATGTGTTGCAAACCATCTTTTCTTTTCTATTCACACTGGGAACAACATGTTTGATTGGTAGAGCAATGTCTTCATCAAAGTGAAAGTGTATGGAATAGTATAATTAGGCCATGAAAAAAATATGTCTGTTTAAGGTTACCCTACCTATCATAATTTTTCTGCCTACTGCGGCACATTTTATTGGTATTTTTTTATGAACTATTGCTAAACTATCGTTTTTTTCGTTACGCTGTATTAAAGTCAAGAAATCCTCCAGTAAGTGTCTATATGAAATAATTTTGAAAAATAAAATTATTTTACCTACCTTCCTACTCTATTTTTTTCTTCCAAAGTAATCTTAAACAGACACAATTTTTTTTCTTGGCCTAAGAACACATCAAACACTGTACATGGACACAAACAAAGATCAAAATTTAGAACAATTGAATTTCTGACAGAAAAATGAAAACAGTTGAAACAGATACAAAAGATTTTTTTTTTTCAAACTAGTGAGAGAAACTTCTTGATGCTTATTCAGTATGAGATACTATAAAATGTAGTTATAGCTATTCATGATCATTCTGAATTCTAATTATATTCTTGGTTTACCTCCCCTTTCTTCCAAGTTCTGGAAATTGATTAACATGTGATGTTTTATTTTCAGATGTTTATCTTCATGACAGTAACATCATTTGGACCATTAACATGTTCTATTATAACTACAACAAGGAAATTCTTCACCATTTTAGCATCAGTAATATTATTCCAAAACCCAATGAACAGCCGGCAGTGGGTTGGAACAGTGTTCGTGTTTACTGGACTCGGGTTAGATAGTGCTTATGGCAAAGAGAAAAAAGACAAACATGACGGCAAAGACAAGAGTGAAGCTCACATTAGATAATGATGATTTTATCTTAGATTAATGATTATGGTTTATTGTTAAGGCTTAACAGTTTTATTCTTAAGTGTAAGTATTTGTAAGAATCAGGCAAAATGGGAAAAATCAGAAACATGCATTTCAAAAACCCACCAATCTGACAATGTAATATCACTCAAGGATACTTTCTCTATTTGGAAAGAATATTATTTGATCACTGCATTATTTGCTTTGCTCAGAATTTTTTCAAAACTTAGAAAAATGGGGTTTTTGGCAGAGCTATTTGCCCTTGAAACGTTCATTTTCAGTGCATTTCAGTGAAATTGTAACTCAGTGGTCCAGCATGATATGGAAAATCTTGTTTGTTTTCCTTGATATTTATGGTGCAAATAGTCAAATTACACTATCAATATGATGGGTTTTTTCATACCATGTTACACCTACTGCCTGATTCTTACAGGGACTGACACTTAAATATGAGTGTTGTGTTAAATTGTGAAGTTTATGTTAGACATTATGTTTTGAAATATGAAATGTGAGAGATTAATGGATGGAGTGAAATGTGAGAGATTAATGGATGGAGTTTTTTTACAAGGTGATTGTTGAATGTATGAGAAAGTAAAAACCTGCCTTAAAAGAAGTCATGATTGTCACATAATCAAATTAAAATTAGACCTACTGATTGCTCCATTCAGTCACTGCATGTAAGTGATTGAAAGCAACTATCAGAAGATCTGATTTTTGATTAGATTGAATTGATTTAGGGACCAAGTCCACACAACAGTTAAATATTCTACAGGTTTCTATGCTGGTTATATTTTAGTTATTTTAAAAATCTGTCTTATGCTATTAAGTCATGAATATTATCATCCCTATTTTTTTAACATCTCTAGGAGTTTGATTTTTCCATGTCCATCTCAGATGATGCTGAAGGTGACTTTGAAGATCTTTCATCTAACTTCATTTTTGTTTGAAGTAACCTCAAGTCAGATGTACCGTGATTTCAGTTAAGATGGATTAAGTATTTTTTAAACAGTTAAATTCTCCAGAGAATTTGTATAAAAAATGCTTTTATTAAAGTTCAATTATCTAAAAATCAAATTTGGTGACTCAAAATTTTTTGAAGTATGTTCATTTAATGTCATCTTCCAGAAAACCTGGGAAAAATTTTATCTACTAGAAATATTAGGTACATGTATGATTTACCTTATTGTTGTTTTGTAGAGTTGTTAAATACATGTAGTTACAAATCTGGAACTAGACTGATGTTTATCTAAGATTTGCATTTCACTGTAAATGATATAGCTAACTACAATAACATTGCTGTTTTATACAAGATCTGCTTTTACTGAAGGAATACACTTGTATATCAAAGGGGATTTTGTAAAATGGATATAGTTTCCACTTCTGAGAGATCAGACTATTCAACATTAGACAAACGTTAAAATAACATTTAAGCAACTGTGTTATTATCAAAGCCTTGGCAATTAAAAATTCCTGTAAAATTGATATTAATAATAAAAAATCATTTCTTGCAGTGTTTATTTTCCCTTTAAAGATATTTTTCACATATGCATCGTACATAGAATCTTATTTTGATGTGTTTTTTTCTTAATAAAAAACTTCATTTGATGTTTTGAACATAATGGTGACACATGTTGATAACTGTACTCAAGCTGTTACTGGAGTAGATTGTATGTGTTATACATAAATTAGATGTTAATCACTTCATTTTACACATGTTCATACCAATCAAACAAATCAGAAATTATGTGTTTGGTCATTTGATTTACACATGATTTGAGGTCCTGTTGTCAAAAACAACCTGAAATTTATCAGAACTTGTTTTTGCATAAAACACTGCATTTTCTAGTGAGAACATTTATATTAATCTTTTCTTTCACAAGTTTCTACAAGATTGAAGTCATCACTACAGGAGTTTTATGGTTGTCATCAACTTTTGGATTGTTATGGTGTATCCATCTGCACCATGAAAAGTGATTTATTCAACGGGTCATAGTTTTCCTTTCCTCGTTTGTCTACCCCGGACTTTACTTTTTATGAGCAATTTGGCAGGTGTTTCTAGAAAAACAGAGGACACTTACCCTACCGGTGCACCTGGTCCATGCTCCCAGTTTTTAGTGGAGTCGGAGTTGCTCATTTGCTTTATTACTTTGTATGTATGATTTTAGTTGCTTTATGTTCTTCGTTGTGTATGTCTGTTTTCCATGTCTTTGTCCCTGGATTGCATTCTTTTGATTACCGCTATAACCTTGGTTCCCTTGATTACTCTTTCTAACCCTAGTAAAGTAGGGTGAAACTGTATCAGGTTTATTGTATTATAGTTGTATTTACTAGAATCTGATGTACATTGAGTTTATATTCATTGGGAGTATTTTTGCAATAGTTAGTGCCATATTATGTACTGATAGATTCTATAAGGTTTTAAGTTCCTGTATACACTTAATGGGATAAAATAATTAAGCAGCAGAAAAAGGTGTAATACTTTTGCAATAGGGCTAAAAAGTATAAAATTGACATTTCATTTTTAAAATTCATTTTAAAGTATAATTTTTTACCAATTCTGGAATATTTACTATTATAATTTCCCTGAAACTATGAATATTTCCTTAAAGTTTGTTACTGTTTTATTTATACCTGGCTACTACAAAGAGGCGAAGAATTATGTGATCCACTCCGAAAAAGTGTATTTCCTCTCCAAAGCTTTCCAGATAATAACTTGAGAACGGATAATTGAATTTTTACAAAACTTTGCGCAGCAGATGAAGTTTTCAGCAATTTTTCAGCAAAATCCAAAATGAGTTAAGACATTTTGAACATTTTGATATCCCTCTTGTTTCACCATTACGTGGCAGGGTATCATTTAATGTTCCATTAAAATCTTATTTTTTTTTAATGCTGTAAGCATTTCCTGGTTTATTTTATAAAGTTTGGAATAATGCACAACATATAAGTGTAAGTTTATCACAAAACAAGTAGAAGAAATTGTTGCAAATGTTGGCATGTGATTACGATACATAAAACTTGTGTTTATTGAACTTTGATTGTAAATGATGGTTGGATTTTTCTCAGAATTGCAAAATTAAAATACCACTGATACTTTTGTCTGCAATGATATCATGTCAGTATATGTTTTCAATTACAATTATTTCAATATGTACAGAATATAGTATATATTTCTATTTTATTCATGGATGTCTGTACTAAACTTTATTTAATTTAAAATATACTGTGTTCACTTTTCTAGGGATTAATATGTGCTATTTCAATTATTGTCTTGTTCCTATTTACATCATGATTATTGAATTTTAGAGTTATTTTATTAGCATGAATAATATTTGGTTGTGTTTGTTATATCAAACATCAGTTTATTCAATCAAATATAGTTTTAACCTTGAAATGATGGTACATATTTCTAGATAATGCATTTCACACTCTCATTAAGTTTTTGACTCTTATCACAGAATAAAGATAATGATCTGATTCTTATGAACAGATTATGAACAACCATGCAGTTTCATAATTGTATTAAAGAATCTCAAACTATTTTTGTTCCATTAGTTTTTGTGATAATTATTAGGTTTAAATACTAAACACTGGCCATCACCATGTTATTGGTATAAGTAACATCATATTCTCAGAAAATGTAGCAACTCTAAATTTTCTTTACAGGAATTCTTTTATCTTGAGACAATTTTATTTTTAAAAAAAAGTTTTGGTAAATGAATTGTCAAATAACAATGCATTATTTGAGAAAAAAAATGCATTTTATGGTTTTGAAATGAATATTAAATTTGAAAAAAAAACTCCATCTGCATTTCATTTTCAGACTGAAAACTGATTCAATACTCCTTTATTTCTCTATACAATTGAACTTAATATCAAAACTTCTAGTGCAATAGCCAAATTCTGACAATCATTTATTTTTTTTTAATTCTACTGGAAAAGAATTAGGTTACAGTATAAAAGAAGTTTACATGTATGACCATTTTGCTTCCACTTATTCTTTTCTGCCTAATACATGCATGTTCTTGATTTTTTGGTAAAAAGTCAAAAAAATTTCTTTGGATATGCATAATATTTTGAAGCTAGACTTAGTTGGTGGACTTTTCAAAATATCAACCCCCCCCCCTGTCCTATTTTCTAGATTTATTTTAATTGTATTTACCTAAGACCTGTACTGAAAACACTTCTGTAAACTTGATTGTTGTTCGCTTTATGAATAAAATCATATTTTTCTTATGTTCTGTTAATGCTTATGATCAATTCTTAACCTGGTATGATATGAAAAAGCTTATGATCCATTCTTAACCTGTTATGATATGAAAAAGCTTATGATCAATTCTTAACCTGGTGTGATTTGAAAACGTTTTTAATAAGACATAAAACATGTCTAGACCAGCATCACCATCAAATTTTTGTCAGCACATTTTATATTCCACTCAGAAAAAGTTCTTTTTTTAAGCCAAAGTGTGAATTTTTTTTAAAAGCTCCCAAAGTTAAGGATAAATACCTTTAAGGCATTCCGACAACTTTAGCCCATTCACTCTTTATTATACATGGAGGTTAACCTGATGGAAAACTGGTTGGAGAAGGGAGATAACTCAGTATCTGATTGTATCATTTACTCCCAATGATAGCCCATCTCAAAGAATGTTTGTCCTGTCTGTGACACATTACACCTCTGAAACTACAGCATATTACCAGGAATTTTTAATCTGCTGAATTTTGTAGGAATAATGCCCTTTGAATTTTGAAATTTTTTGAAAAATACATCTGATTAAGCATGTAAGTGCAACTTCTCAAAAACAACTTATTTAATTTCATGAATCTGTGAAACTTAGTAGGTATTGAGGACACAATATGTAGTGCATAAAACCCTGAAAATTTTGATCATCTGTGTTTTTGTGGTAGCTGTGTCACTTGGAATATATTTACCTGAGGCAGCTTGTCATTGTAACTCCTTTGAAAGTACTCAATAGATACATATGAAACATGTTACATATGTAGGTAGTAAAGTATGGAACTCTATTATAGCACTGTGTGCGTCATTGATTATTAGGGGTTTCTTTGTTACAAAGAAAAAAATGATAGATTGAAGTTGTATGTCGAATGGCAAATATTTTCATGTAATTCATGTAGACAACATATGACTGATCCATAAGATCCTGCTTTGTCCTAGTCCAGCACACAGAACTATGCTTTTTACTTTGTTAACTCCAAAGAAACAACTGCATGCAGGTAGGCATGTCATACTATCCAGACACTGAGCCAACCAGTCATATTATTATTTCCTATGCTTGGCTCCCCTGAATATAGCTGAAATATTGAAGCTTGTTAAACCCCAATAATCAATCAATCAACCTATGCTTGGCAAAAAGGCAGAAACTGTCAAGTTACGGCATAACTCCACCAGGGGATTGAACATACTGCCAACATACTGAAAGATAACTCTCACTGAAAAATGTCACTGCCTTGCCATGGCTGGAAAAGGTTTTCGAAGGCAACCTCCAGAAAAATCCAGAACTAAGAAATAACGCTTTAAATTTCAGAATAGGAATATAGGGTTGAGGATTGCCCAACAAAAAAAACCTTGAATACTGGTGTCAAGTCTTCTAGGATTTTAAAAATTTTAGGTTTCCATGGAAGAGTAATTAAGGGAACCAAGGTTATAGCAGTAATCAAAAGAATGTAATCCGGGGACAAAGACCAGACATGGAAAACAGACATATACAACAAAGAACATAAAGTAACTAAAATCATACATACAAAGTAACAAAAGCAAATGAGTAACTCAGACTCCACTATAACTGGGTGCATGGACCAGGTGCACCGGTAGGGTAAGCATCCTCTGCTTTTCTAGAAACACCCGCTGAGTTGCTCATAAAAAGTCAAGTCCTGGGTAGACAAACAAGGAAAGGAAAACTATGACCCATTGAATAAATCAGTTTTCATGGTGCAGATGGATACACCATAATGATCCATGAGTTCATGATGACAACCATTAAACTTCTGTAGTGATGACTTCAATCTTGTAGCAACATAACCCTGTTCCAGAAGCCTATTTGTTAGAGTTCTAGCGCAACACAAAAAGTCAGCATAGTTTTGGCAAGCTCTGGCATAACGTATGAGTTGTGATATGAACACTCCATACGCAGGTGCTGAAGGGATGTTGCCACAGATGAAAGGAAAGTTGACAATTCTGAATGAAACACTCCAAATAAAGATTACCTTACCCACAATGTAAGTGTGCATTCGGACTTCTGAACATACCAAATCTTTTAGAAATTATCTTTCTACTAGCTAAAGGAACATTATATACAATTTCACCACTCCAAAATTGCACTTGCTCTGAGTGATTGGAAACTGGAATCCTAGAACACTGCAGGTGTTGGCCATATGGTAAAATCCAAGACCATAATACTGCATGCTAAGTTTATATTTTCCTCAAGAAAATATACATCAAATAAAATGTTTTGCAGGGATGCAACTGCAGAGGTAAAACCCTGAACAGCTTAGGCAAGTATGGGCACATCATTGAAGCTCGATATAGCTCTGAATTTTGAATGTGATTAAATATTTAACACAGGATAAAAAATTTACCAGAATTGAAAGTGGGCCACTGTTCGGTCCCTAATTCAGCATTGGTTCCAGTCAAAACCTAAAATCAATTCCAACCTTTCTTTTGGGGTACCATGTCAAAATTTTAAAAAATTACCTGTAGATAAAAAAAGACACGCGTTTCTTTCAAAATGTCAATTTTATAAATAACATTTTATTTAGAAAAGGTCAGTACAAATTTGCTATACATGCACAATCAATTAATGGCTTTAATGAATAAAACATCAAGCACCTGCAGGTCACATGATTCATGATCTTGAATATCATTGGACGTGAACACAATCTGAGTACTTAATGTCACTATTCAAATTTCATTTTAAGTAAAACTAAAAAATAACTAAGCTTTGAAACTGGACAATGTGTCAATTTTATTGCTGTCGACCTGAGAAAAGTAAACAAGATTATAAATTTTTACTTAATCCTATATTCAGAATTCGATGAAACTTTACTAGTCACATGACTTTTAAGGCATCAATACTCATTAAAAAACTAATAACTGGCCACTCAATTAAATTCCCCCTACAATACATTTTTGTTTTATACCATGATTCAATTAACAGGTAAGAACAGTTAAAATGAAAACAATTTTTGGCATAAAATAATAAAAACGGATAGAAAATACATGGTGAATTGCACACAAAAAGACAACCATAACATTTTGACAAATAAAACAATTATCTTTAATTTATGGCCGACTTCAAGACATTTTACAATGCATCAAAATTGAGGAACAAAAAAAAAGGACGGCAGGAAGATGTTCATATCTCATCATGATTAAAGAAGTAATTACTAAAAGAAATAATTTGTCCCAACAGTGTATTATCTGCAGATTATTTTGTGTCGTTACCCTTATCTTTGCACCAATGTAAATAAAATATCTAATTCTTCAAGCACCAACTTAGCAACATCTTAGCCCCTACATCTTCACCTTTTAAACAGCATTAATTAAATAGCTGGAAACTAAGGTTGCTTCCAGTACTTCTTTACATTAAATGGACATTAGAAATTAGGCTAAATTCAAAACTCAGGCTAAGAAAATGCATGCCTGTCAATAGCTGCCCATGTTATCAATGAGCAATGTTAAGGAGGGCACAGCAATCCAGACACATACTTCAAAATCCATTTCTTTGATATTTCCATAATTCTGAATGGTCCATCAACGATATACACAATCAAACTTCATTATCAAATTCATTGTGACAAGTTTGTGATTCATGAATGAAGTACAAAACAAAATTTGAATATACACCCTGATTATAATGGGGAAACATCTAATTACCAAACATAAAAGGGCAATAAGTTACTATACAATGTACAAGGATGGATTCTTGTTATCTGTACTGATGATCAGTATACATTTAATGTTATATCACAAAACTCTACATTAAAAGGGTGATTTTTTTTCCACATTTATGACAGTATCTTGAGTCAGTTGATGCATAAAACTGTTTTTTTTTCTTTTTTTTAAACAGTTTCAGCTACTTCAATTAAAAAATTCTTATTTCATCACTGTAGTACTTACAAACATGAAAATTTTTCAACTGAACTTTGAGATTCTTATCCTGTTCAGTGTCTAATTAACAATGAGTTAGTTTCTTAAAAGCTAAATCAGTTTTTTCAAAGAAACTGCAGCTTAGCAATAAAACAAACAAAACAATAGATAACATCAACTAACCCAAGATACTAAAACCTGACGTAGTCATGGAAATTTTATTTCATAATACAAATATATAACATCTACATAAAATAATTTGCAGATTTTCATTTTCACAGAGCAAGGGTCTGTCTATAGATTTGCAGCATCAAATGTCCGAAGATTGACTGAGGTCACATAAGGTGCAGTATCATATTGTCATGCACAGTTCACACTCTAAACAAGTCCAATTACAGGAAATATAAAAGCTGAAGAGAGTTCATACTCTATTAATCTTCTTCATCTGATTCTGAAAAAATAAAATAAAATAATGTAATTATTATCCTTGTTTGTCAATCTGTCTGCCAGTCACACATTTTTCAACGACTACTTGTCATTACTACTTGATATTTTGACATAAGCTTTATATTCATGTAGGTGCACCATGAAAAGGAATTTGGTTTCTGGCTTAAGGAGGTAGACCTAGGGTAAGGGACATAACTCTTGAAATCAGTGATATGTTTGTATCATATTCAATTTCATCAAAGCCTTTCAAGCTTTCCTTTGAAACAGAATGGAATCAGTCCACGTTACTTTGATGCTTACATGAGATTAATGTAAAATGGTGAATACAAACATTCCAATGATTTGTAAGAGTTGTTTCCCTTACCCTAGGTCTACCTCCTTAAGCAAAAAACTACTTTGCATAAAGTCATATACTTAAGTTAATGTACATCAGTGTCACTTATTGGCATCAGCTCACAGATTTTTTTGTTTTTGACTGTTAGTTATCAGATAAGTTTAAAATCTTTTTTTTTTCTTTTTTTTTTTATTTTGACAGGACATACATGTACTTTTAAGAACAAAAATTGCATTCTTGATTTAGCTTCTGGTTACATTCTTACCTTCTTCGGCATTTTCCAGCCATTCAATAAATTTTTTCATTTGTTCCAGGAAAGTACTTTTTCCTTTAGGAGAGTGCCCCTCCTTGTACCATTTAAGTATGACATCCTCAGATAGGACATCATCTACAAAAGGAAAATGGCTTATCATTTAAATTATTATTCAACAAGATATATGTATAACTGACACGTGGTTTAATCATTTTCTCGCATCATAGACCACATTTTTTAACTTCTAACTTGCACAACAAAAAGCTGTCCAATTGACAGATGTTCTGTTGTAACATTACCAAATAGACTGACATTGTGAAATGTAGATTTATGAGGAAAGAACAAAAAACAGAATCTTTAACAGGTACCCACTTTTTAACTCTAATCAATTTTTAAGTCTATACAAATAATTTTTTTTTTGAATCAGTTAAAATATATATATATATGATATACATTATGTTAGAAAGGTTTGCTTGCTATGACCATTGACCAACGAAGTTGGAAATGATAAGAAGATGTTGTCTTTTGATCATCCTGCCCTTAGGAAGATGCAAAATATGAAAATTTTACACACAAGCAAACAAAAAAAACAAACATACTTTGAACATGACCACTGGGTACAGTGTGGATTAGAACATATTTCACAGAATGGCAGTTCCAAGAATATTTTTTTCTTACTTTTATACAACATGACAATGATCTTCTGAAAAGACTTCATGAAGTTGACATTGCCATAGCAGTACTCCTGGATCTTAACCATTAAGGTAAGTTCTGCCTTGCCGCTCTTTGCCACCGCGGCCAACAAAGGGCAGTAAATCTTGATGTGTTTTATTGCCTGATCAGCTACTAGCTCCTCCTTCTTGTTCCATTCTACTGCATTCATTATTGTGTTCCAAACCTAAAATCAAAATATATTATTATATAGATAGCAGTGTTTTATCGAATGTTCCCAGTGTAATAAATTTTGATAATAAACACTGCGAAATAAATTTGATAATTTCCCTCTCGGATTTCTTCCGTCAAAATGTTACAACTTTGGTATGAATTCGCCAATCACAAAATTTAAACTCCATCTTAAAAATATGATAAATTATGAAGAAAATCTTTATAATAAATAGGATAATCAATTGGTTATCGTGAATAACCAAAATATAGGATCACTCATGTCAAGAACGCTGGAGGATTTAACTTGGGTGTGGAATAAGTGCCACACACACGTTAAATCTAAGCATTCTTCAGCACTTGTGATAATATTTTGATTGTTCACTTTTTCCAATTAATTATCCTATTATTATTTAGTAATTACGTGACTTCAAACATTTTTTCCCCATAATAATTTGTTTAAATTGCATAAATTGTGCATTCTATCAATACTCTTAAATGCCTGGTCTGAATTCTACAAATAAAATTATAGACTGACAAATTATTAGTATTGTTTACATTTACAATGAATGAAAATTGAGGTTCAAAGACAAATAATGACAATTCTTACAGGTTGAAATTTACAAACTAAATGCTTTACACAGAGGATATTCTATAACTGTAATTTTAACTGAGTGTAGTTGTGGAAATCACAGGATATGACATACCATTATTGTAATATCACTGTCTGATAAACTGTTCGTCTGAATCTGTTCCTGTACAAATTTAATCATCTGCAAAGCAAAATAACACATACAATTTATCAAACCATAAATTCCATTTCCCTAGCCTTCACAAACGACCATCACATGACTAAAGGTCTAACATTTACGTGTGAAAATCAAAAATTATGATCATCTAAAATAAAAGGTCAACTCTTTAAGAAAAAAAGGGACCAACTATACAAATCTAAACTTCCAATTTTAGATCATTCTCATAATTGCAAGATAAAATAGCAGTGGAGTGATCAGATGTAAACCTGAATAGGGTATTTACTCTGAAATACTTCACAGACAAACAGAGGTTGCAATAGTTAGACAAAATATGCCTGTAAACAACCTGTAATTTTTATGCATGCATGCGAAGAAATTCTGTATGCATACTATTTTGTCAATACAGGTGTGCTTTGATGAGTACTTGGTGTTCATATACAAATTTCCAACGATTGACATTGCTAAGTAGCACTCCAGCTAAGAAACATGTAAAATGTGATATATGATTGGAAAGCCTACATATTTATATTTTTGATATTTTGTTTAAAATGCTTTAGTAAACAGAAATTAACATTTGGTTTTTCATATAACCCGTGCTCTTAGTAGATAAAAATTATATAGAAACCACTGTAGATTTCAAAATTAAGGGAGATAATAACCCCTGGCTAGGGTTCTGAGCACTATTTAGTCGCCTTTTACGACAAGCTTAGCGCTGCAGCAGGCCTATTCTTTTAACACCCGGACCTGCACGGGTAGAGATAACTCTGTAAATAGCACTCAAATATAATAGAATCTATTGGATTTTCAATGTTAATTATCTCCTAAGCGCAGGCAGATTTGAATGAATAATTACAAATTTCATTGTATAGACCCATAAAAGAACTTAATTACAAAAATAAAAATATGTAACCTTTTTTGGGGTGTATCACATTTTTCAGATTTTGCATGATTCTTACAAAGACAGCTACTTAACAATCAAGTTCTGTTAAAAAGAAAGAATCTGAAATGTTCAACACAGCTGACTAAGTTCAAATTCTAAGATGTGTATTGATTACTACTGATATTTGATTGGATGCTATTCAAAAACATAATAGTTCTTACCCACAAAAAGATGATAGCAAGATAAGCATATAGTTGGTGGGAAATTTAGAGAACAAGCAATCAGATTGAAAAAAAAAAACAAAAGTAGGGAAACTTTAATATTTGCCATTGTTGACCCTGTGTTCAAAAAATGCCAGTAGTTTAAAAATGTAAAAAATGCTTTAACACAATCTCTGGACTTCTTATTAAGACATTATGACAGAAAGTAATTTATTCTGTAATAGATGAAAGACTTACATCTTCAACACTTTCTTCATCCTTCATCATTTCACCTAATTGCTTCTGTAAACCCTTTCTAACCCCTGAAGTAGATATGGCTTTCTGAAATGAAAAAAAAGTATTTCTTCCTTTCTTGAATCTGTCGTGGAATACATGAACATTTATTTGCAAATGTATTATTAAAATCTGACAATCTTATTACAATTATTTTGTTGAGGTCTTGTAATGGTAAAGCTAAATATGTAATAATTTAATAGATCAATGTGTGCTTTTGTTTCAAATTTTTTTTAATATTTAAACTTTAAAGAGAGGTGATCTTTGAAATGAGGTTACAAATTGTGATGTAGAAAGACTTTGATGTCAGCATATAATCCCATATTCATTTAGATTGTACTAATTGGAAGTTTTTCAACTTAATCACCAACCAGTGAGTAAATTTCACACCTTTACTATAGAATCTTTAATTCTGTTTTCATTGCAATATTGATTTAATCCTTTTGGCAACCAAATTATCTATATTGACCAGCAGAGCAGGTATCTCTACCTTTAAATAAATTTTTATAATTACAGATGTACCATATTTTCCGGACTATAAGTTGATATTATTTTTCAGCAAAGTGTCAGCCTTGACTTATTGTCCACTTCAACTTATCTAAGGATTTTTTTGAGAAAAATGTTCATCAACAATGCATTTCATTAGATTTGTTAGTTCAGTTTTGATTACTTTAATTCAAAATTTTTGGTAAACTGTAATCAACGAAAGCTGTCACACTAACAGTGAAATCGGTGATCGAATTCGAATATTATTGATCATTGCCGCTATCTTTTATGAATGAATACGATGATGTTAATAAAAACTCTGACACCGTTAAAATATATAAACTCTAGAAGATACTTTAACAAAACTCCTTTTTTTAACTCGGAAACATTATCGAGTGTTTTGGAGTTATTGGTCCTTTATTATGCAAATTTATACCCATTTATGGTATGTCGTAACACATTTGCACGTGGCTCAAATTATAATTAGTTAAGGTGCTATCTAAATGCTAATTGCAAAGAAATTTGCAGGTAACAATTATTTTTTATTGTATTTCGTAATACCAGGTAATATTGTTTACTAATTACTGCTCATAAATATGACCAATTCATCAAACAAATTTCCTGCTTATTTCACACATGGCTGCCCACATTTGACATGTTTACGATTTCGTACTCCTGATGACCTATGGCTGCAGAGAGCCATTGACATGCCATTCAATAAAAACAATTGAACTCGCGGACAAAATACAAAAACACAGATATTTATTTAATTCAGAAATCTTATACTTAGTAACATCGCTGGAATAATATGCTGTTGAAAACAAACAGCTCAACTCGGATCTCCACTGACATGTACAATAAAAATCCACACATCTGACCCTCAACTTATCTGCCGAATTCGACTAATACTCCACATCGACTTGTAGTCCGGAAAATATGGTATACATTTTTGGCATTGT
Organism: Perna viridis; assembly: GCA_037379345.1. NCBI lineage: Eukaryota > Metazoa > Mollusca > Bivalvia > Mytilida > Mytilidae > Perna > Perna viridis. Next base: position 31,427,581 of record CM074517.1, on the reverse strand, counting down.
TTTCATTTTTTTGTTGATATTCGATACTCAAAACTAGCATAAGGAAATATATATGTCAGTTTCCTGCTACCCTACCTACTCTAAAACATTTTAAGGCCATTTTGGCTCAAGCAACATTTAAATTAAAGTCTAGATCGATTCCCCATATAATTTCCCCTTAATATAATTTTTTTCTTGAAAATCCCAAACATCCCTACCAACTTACCCATCATTTTTGCTTGTAGCAGGAAACATAAATATTTTTTATTTGGCCCAAGTAAATCTCCACCACTGCATTTTTGAACATGAGAAAGAAAAAATAAATACCTGCATGTCAGCAATTTGTGAAAGCTTAGCCTTCTCAAAATGATCGACAAAGTTCTCCAAAGTCCTTTTGTTTAAAGGAAACAATTCCTACAAAGGAAAGCATGCGTTAATGAATAGGTGCCACCTTTCCTAGCCTGAATAATAGAGAACTGTATAGGATTCAACTAGCCAGAAACAAGAAAAGCACTCATCATTTTTACTAGCCCTGGGGTTCGGGCTAGTGGCTAAAGGTGAGCACAGGGTGCCAATAAATCAAATTACATGTATCATGGAGCAAGTACTTTTCACAGATGCTAATCAATAAATTTCTCAATTTTATTTTTGTCTTTTATCGTTATGTTTCAAATATTCCTAGAGGATGAGGTCCTCTGATTTCAGTCTGACAGGAACTTATCCTGTAATACCAAGTGTAATATAAAGCAAAGATCTTTTCAGCTGGGTATCTTTAAAAACTTTAAATGTTTATAGGTCACATCTTCAATTTTTGTCAAATTATGAAAAAAATAAATCCTTGTTGATGTCAAACTGAAAAAGCAAGACCATTTATAAAAAATATCAATATATATAACTTCAACCTATTCCTGCCTCATTTCAGAAATACAATTTACCCAGATATTAAATAAAATTTGCCAAGTATTACTTGGTTTTTTTTTTCTAAAATACGAAAAACTATAACCTTACTGTTATTGTGTGTTCACTCATTCAGCAACAGAATAACAGTTTTCAATTTCATGGGGTATTCTGTACATGCACATGTAACTTACCAGTAGTCTTCCGTCTATCTGGGCTTTCTTTAATGTGCCATTTATTGCTTGGATATCTCGTTCACTAAGCCAAACTCTGAACATCACGGTGGAAAAATCCAATGATAAACCTGTGATAAAATGCAAGTCATTAATAAGCCTTTAAAACTGACAGATTAAATGCAAGAGCTAAAATAAAATGATTTTTTTTTAAATTAAGGTTTGGGAATAAAAATTTACAGGTAAAAAGGATCCAGAACTGTATAAACTTTTTCAGTATTATTCACCTATCAGCATCTATTACAGTATTCACCTGAATATAGCTGAAATATTGCTGCTCGGGTGTTAAACCCCAACAAACAAACAATTACAGTAAATAGGCTATGATTCTTCCTGGCAATCTTATTTTATAATACTTGTAACTTAAATGGAAGAATTGACATGAAAGTTTATAATGAACTATTTAGCAGGATTAAAGTTACATGTCATGATGTAATTTACCTCCATGTATCTAAGAGGTCTAAGATTATTTAAAAATGCAAAAAATTTACTGGGAGTAAAAAATATTCATCAAATGACCATTACCTAATGTCTTTAGGCCATACAAAAAAAATGCCTATGTTCTGATGCCACATTTAAAAAAAAAATTGATGCAGGATGGAGGCTTTTTTTTAATCAGATGCAAGTTTTCTTTTCAGGATGTTGAGAAGTTAAATAACAGACACCATGGCATTAAATTTTTACTGGAATATGAAATGTGGCAAGAAATAAAAGCCATCTCTTCGCCACAAAGCCAAATTTTGTTTTTAATGATCAATGTTAAATAACAGTCTCATTAGCATCATACTTTTCCATTTCTGTCAAGTGTGCAGATGATTCCCTAACTAATTAGAAGTCGATTCTGGACTGGATATGAAAATTTCCAGGAACAGATATAAAATTTCTGGATTTAAAAAAAAAATCGCAGATGTGGGAAGGTTTTTAGGAATGTGACGGTGCCTGCGAACCTAGCATATTTTTTTTTAACTTCAGTAGTTCACTGGACTATTGTATTAATCCATGGTATTTGTACCTAAATGTATGTCTAAAAGAAAGTCTTCATTTCAACTGTCCAGTTATCTATCCTAGGCAGTTTATCAGGTGATGGTCCTTCAAACAATTTTATTCCCTTAAGTTAACTGTATTACTTGCTACAATCTCTGTGAAAGAACTATTTTATAACCAATAACTTACCATCTTTAACCAAATGATGTTCAAACAAACTGGAGAGTACCTTCGCTGAACAGAATCCTGTGGCCAGGAAAATTCCTGTAATTGTGGCCAATTTCCTCTGGTCTGATTCATGATAACCTTTCAGGAATAATATTAACTGAAACACCAGAAAACATAGATTTATTTTTAAAAATAAAGCAGAATAAAAATATTTAAAATGCAAATCTCGTAAAAATGATCAACTAGATAGGATTGACTAATTCTGTGTATCCATTTCGAAGTAATTTCCTTGAATGCAGGGGTTCAAATTAGTGGTGATCTGAGACCCAGGGCCTTCAATTTCTGAACTTGGACATTTAGAATTTCATTTCCATGAGTCCTGTACCTTCAACAACTTTTAATTGACACTTTAATGTAGACTTACGCTTTTCCTCAAGTGGACCATGTGGTCCTCTGATTTGAAACTGGCAAAATCAGGACCTTCCAATCTTGAAAGTAAATTAGAACCCCTGTTAAATGGTATATAAATCAACATGTGAAGATATTAATGGTATGAAATGTATTTTTACAGAACAGTACAGCTGCAATCAACAAACCTTTTTTAAGGATTCCTCAAAAGACTTCTCTAAATACTTGTATCTTCTTAAAAGTTTGTAATAGACCTAGAAAATAAGTAACATTGTTAACAGCTTGAATTAATGAAAAAATCATGTAATCAAGACAATGCCATTTGGGTCTGCAACAAATATGTTGAGTCAGAATTTGGATCACAAAATATATCTCATTACTAAATATGATATTCAATAAAAATATGGCACATTTCATCTATTCCAGGAGTTCAAATAAGTACTGATGTCAGGTCTTGGACCCTCAATTTATATTTCATAAAAAATATTGCACACTGTTCATATATTCCAGTAGTTTTTCCGTAGTTCGAATTAATACTGGTCTAAGGTCTGGGACCCTTGAAATTTCATTTACCTAGGACCTTTCACTTTCTTCTGATGAAACTTTCATTTAAGATGCAAAAAGTATAGGATCTTTCACTATTGAAAGTAAATTTTATAATTCTATCAATAAAATGAGCTGGTACTACACATAAAAGGTACATGCCAATGATTGTTGATACATTCAAATTAAAACTTACAACCTTATAAATCTGATTATTATAACATACCTCATAAAAAGATCTGATCTTTTCCGTGGACTCCTCCAAACCAAAGACACAGACATGAGTCTTGGATAATTTATTTGGGTCTGGATCTTCCACAATAGATCCACCTGGGGCTTAAAAATAAAACCGAAGTTATTGAATTGAAGAAACTGTCATATGCACAGGGTTCTAAGATGTTTACTTCCAATCACCCAAGGCACGTCAAATCTTGGTGAGGGGAAGCAATTTCTCATGCTCTACTTTCCCTTTAACAAGAAGAAAATTAAATTTCTGATAGGATTTAATAACATGGGAAGATGACATTGGTTGAATGAAATTTATTTACTTATTGGTGCTTTCCCTGAAGATCTTTTTTTTTCAATTCTAGACCATTGATGTAAAAGGAAAAAACAAAACTGAATTAAAAAGATGTCACAATGTCTTAGGTACTGAATCCACATCACTAGAATTAATAATGCAAATCTAATTGGTGATTTATTACAGCCAACTCCATTGAAACAATGCTCTATATCATTTTCAAGTTTGATAATCTCATTTTTAGGCCTTTTTTTCTCAGCTTCAACAGTAATACCTACATAAATAATATACTTTAAAAATACCTTCTTTATATCAGTCTTTGTCATATAAATTTCAGACAACAAATGAACTTACAAAGTAGTCATTAGCACATGAGCCGAAGTCTGCAAGCCCACCAGCACTCTAGCAGCCATTGCTGTTGGGCTGGTGGTCAATTTCCAAGACTGTTACATAATTCAATTTATCTTGATTTTAAAGGGAATAGGAACCCTTTTCAACATGTGGGGTATATTGATAGTCTTTATATAATACAAGAAGAATTTGAAGTTCATTTTCCTATATTGTTCTTATTTACTTAATTAGAGAGGAAAATTGCTCTATATCTATGGTTACAGGGGGCAGCCATCTTTGCTATAAGATAATCTCCCTTACTGCCAAATTACCAGATGGCAGCACTAATTATGATGTAAATGTGGCACTTAATCTGATGTAGTATTAAGTAAACAACCCTAGAAATGTGAAGAAAGTACAGTTTGTCAAAAATAGAAAATCATGAAAGTGGTTGTGAAAATTTATTTTACTTGTGAGTGAAGTTTACATTTCTGTTAAATGGAATATACACAAGATAATAATGGAACAAAAAGGACATATATTTATTTTTTTAAGTCAAGTCAATGACACTGCTGATGCATTATATTTTTTTCTATACATTACTCAATCATGCAAAACATATATGTTTTTGTTTCTCTTAATTTTAGAATCCATTCAATTGAATTGAAAACAAAATCAAAAGTTATTTTAAAAAAAAAAGATTTTGAAAGACTTTTTTTACAAAATAAAGAAGTCAACATTCTTGAATTTGAAATTTCATGCAATGCAAACAAAGAGAAAATTAAACTCTTTTATTATTTATCATCTTTTTTTTTCTCATTTTTGTTTTTGTTATAAACATACTATAAAAGTGTAATATTATTTACATCTAATTTTTGTCTGATGACCTGCTGTGCTGTCTCAAATTATGATATTGATTTTTTAAAAAACATTTTCAATTCTCAGTTTTTATTTTTTTTGTACAATTAATGTTGATTAAAAAAAAAAAACAATTTCAAGTTTTGATATTTTTTATTATACAATTTTTTTAATTATATTTTCTACTTCACACACATTTTATTTCTTGTGTGACCACATGATAAGATAAAGTATTACTTGATCAGATTAGTGCCACAGATACATCATAATCATGGTGCATGCTGGGAAAAAATGTCAGCCTCCTGTGTTAGTGTTTATCAGTTAATTAAGGCTAATTAGTGAGGCTTTGAAACTAAAGACACATTTTTATGCATGTTTACATAGATACTATTAAATTAGAGTACACCTCTTTTGGGGTTCCTATACCCTTTACAAACTGCCTATTGTTGAAGAGAAAACTAGATGTCATTTTTATTCCTTTAATATCCTAGCTGAACACTTTGTTAAAATATATATCATGTCTGTGTGATCATCATTTTCTAAACAGGCTATCAGGAAAGTTAACCATACCAAGTTGTCCTCCTGCTACGAGTATGTCAAAAAGAACCTCTGCATAACGTCTGTAGTCAAGCTTTGCCCCTGCCGTATCCAAATACTTTGAAACCTAAAAACAAACCCATGAATTCAAAATTTTACTAAAGCTCATGAACTACCGTATCTTTTTTTTTTTATAATAAACAAAACATAACAAAACCAACATGCACAGTATTAATTTTTTCTCTCTTCTTTTCTGTAAGGTTAGATGTGCATTAAACCCTTTTTTAATTACTACTAGAGGATGTCCACAAAATCGCGGTCGATTGAGCAAAGTGTGGATACAGAACTAATTTGATCAATCCAAGCAAAATGAGTAATCCTTGTAAAGGATCTATGATCATCTATCACATATCAGTGGTGTACAGTTTTGTTCGAATTGCTTTAGTGGTTTAAGAGGAGTTGACCTTTCAGAAGGACTAGGTTTTCTTCTGACTCAAGATTGTTTTTTTTGCAATAAATGATGTGACTGCTCCAGATATGCCTTGCATCAATGACATATTTTTGCAGTGATCGATTAATTCAAGATAAGCAGTCTCTACATGTAAACCTGATGATGTTACATGTAGCTGGTTATCCTGAGGCTACGCCAAAAATTTCACTCCATGGCCAGTGGGCAGCAAGAGAGTAACCTTGATTTTTATTTAATTAAGAATTCTGCTTATGTACACATTATAGGGAGCTTTCTTGGTCTAGTTAAAGGGTGTTAACGTTTTTTCATTGTTGAAGACCCTCACACAACATCAAGACGCAGAAGAGGCATTAAAGCCCTGAACTTGATATCAGTTATTTTCAATGTATCATGTGACATTTTTCAGATGCACATTCACACCGTAACCACCCTTTCATATGTATATACAAATATTTTTTTATCTTGCTCAAAATCGAGCTTGCATGTTTTTTTGTGCTTAACAACTGTACAAAGTTTTGTTTATCAAAGGGAAAACTCCAGGAGATGACCGAACAGACAGGGATAATCAACTGAATTTTTATGCATAATAAAAAAAAGTTTAGGCTTCATTCACACTTTATCTGAACTGTGCATTTTGCTCAAACAGAACTTTTTATCATACAATGTAATAAAAGAAAGACAACTACGCGTATACTATAAGCTTTTCAGAGTTGGTTCTGCATTTAAATGTGTGAAAATGTCATTTCCTGTTGTTTGTGACTGATGATCCAGTCATTTTGGTTTTTTTTTTGGGGGGGGGGGGTGGGGGTGAGTTGGAGTGGGTTGAACTCCCTTTAATTTTCTGAAATTCTGCTTCCACTCAGTTAAAAGGTGCATAATAAATTCTTAAATTTTAAATAATTCAATATTTTACTTGAAACAATGGGTCCCAGTCATGCCAGTTTACACATTAAATGGGGGAGTGTCCTAACTTTCAGTGCAGATGTTGACACATAGAAGGGGGAAGGTTTATTTCGACATGTTCTATGCCTTTCCATGTCTGGACAGTTTTGCACCTCAGAAAAATGGTGGATGTCGTTTAATTAAGCAAAATAATGAACATTCAATATTGGTGTACATATGATCCGAACAGTACGTCGATTGAGCATGCATGAAAGCGTATTATAACACACGGACCACTGACATTCTATGAATTCCCAAATTTTAAAAAATTCACGTTTCCTATTGAAAAAAAATTGTTTCAAAGACAAATTTAGGAAGTACACAACAATAAATTTATACTTCATATCACAAATATATTCGACCTTGTATGGTTTCAGAGGAGTTGCGGTTCAAAGACATCATCCTTTAGTAGTATAAATTTTAAAATAAATCAAGTAAAATTAATTGCAAAGAGTGAGCCATTACTGAACTCTCTTTTCTCTTGATTATTCTCTCAAACCTGGTTACTTCAAGAAGTCGCTAAATAAGGCACTAGACCAATGAATATTGCTTCAAGCCAATGAAGTTATAATAAAAAAAAATTTCTTTTCAGTGCATAATTTTGCATAAATAGCCTAACTGTGACTTTGGACCAGTAAAATTTTTGGTTCATCATGGAGACTGTATTATGTCCTTGTAAATATGATATGACTTACTTGTTCTAGATCACCATCAGTTTCATTGAGACCTGTGATAATTGCATCCCTGAATAATGAAGGATCGTACTTCTCCTTTTCATCTGAAAAAAAAAATAATTAATTCACTGAATTCTGATCTTGTTTATCAATTACTAAAAAAAGTCTGACCTGAGCATTAACAATTATAGAGCTCTACAAATTGATTTCAGTATTTTTTTTAAATGTCAGCTGTAGCAAATGTGACAACAATGCATGTCGGGCATAACTTGATTGCCAATTACGAGTAATTTCCTGTCCATGATCATTTTTAATCCTTTTATTTGGTAAATAAAAGCAGGGCTAATTGGTAGAGTGTTTCCTGGGCTTTGCATAGCTTTACACATCAGACATTTGTGTAGTATGTTAAATCATTGGTGCTAAAAATACATGTAGTTATAGATTGTATGATGTACATGTAGTGCAGCTACCAGTACATAATGTTGAAATGGGATTAGGTGCATTTTTTAAAAATCTTTTTTGTACCATCAAGTTAAGAATCTTTTAGAAAATAAAAAGTGGCACTTAGAAGGACCATTTTCTTCAACACATGGTAAGAATTGTTTTTACCACACTTTTTATACATTTTGCCCCTTTACGTCCCTCAGTAAACATGTTGACCAATCATTGTTTGAAATTATGAATAAATTGGTAACAACCATCTGCAACAATGAATGTTTCGATGACAATTGACCTGTGATGCCGTAATTTTAGCTCAAAATGGGAAAATGTGACAGTTGTATCAACAATTGTGCATATGGCATATCAAGACACTGTTCGTTTATTCAACATTTTAACACTTATCATGTTGGTGATAAACATTTCAGTGACAATTTTTTGTAACCCTACTTCCACATTTCGCAGCCACCAAAAGAGAAATCCTTGTATCAAACCATACAGCATTTTAGTGGTGTATACCAATATTAAAAACTTTCAATTCATATTTTATTCAAAAATTTACGTTTCTACAAAATAAGAGTACATATTATTATTAGAATAGAACTAAAATTTCCATGCATACAAACTGTAAACATCAATCATCTTCTTTCTTGCTCCCATCCTTTGCTTTTTTACAGTAAATGAACCATTTTTTTTTGTACACCCATGCAGAAGTGTTAGGGAATTTAAAAAATCAAAAATTTCAAAAAAATGAAAAGTGACAAAAGATGAGGGTGACGAATAAATAATATGTATGAACTATTTTATATGTAGGTATGACCCCTGCTTACTAGAAAAAGCACCTCTGCCCTTATTTTCTAAAGATTTCAATATACAAAATGTAGCTCACAAGAACATTCTTACCCCTTTTCCGAGTCTTCAGACGCGTGCCTGATAATGAGGGTTTTTCTGCCTTCTGACTCATAAAAATTCTGAAATAGTAAGTTCAGTATATTGCAATAATATAAATCAACTGACTGGCATTATCACACATCATTACAAGTCAGGGTGGATGGGCTTTATCTATGAATCAATGACAAGGAGAAGTTTTCATACATTCTGTTTGAAAAATATCAACATTTGGCCTCTGTAATAAACTACAAAAACTTCTCCATATCCAAGACGAATGAAAGAAGTGAGCACAAACTCAGAAACATTTCTGCTAATGTTTCCCTCTAGATTAGGCCCTGGTAAATACATGATATACTAATCTCCCTCTTTCACAAATTCTACCTAAAAATCTCCATATTAGCAGAAATATTGCACAAATTATGATCTAAGAGGCTTATCAGGGTTTGACCTTAACTTCATTTGTTTAGTGGTCAACAGGACTACTTCAGAGGTAAAACAGTAGTCTGCAGGTAATGATGGTTCTGTTCTTAAATCTGATGAAAAATAAGGCAAAATTTAGAAAGCCCATAGGACTACCATGAAAAATTTTTATGTGGTCTTCTACAAAATTAGGGTGGCACAGGATTACTGGACTACTGTTAGTGTCGATCCCTACTTATTACATTGATATAATAAATACAATTTTTAAGGTAACATAATAATCATTAAGAAACAAACAACAAATAATTAATCCTTTTGTGGTCAGAATTCTCACTAGGATTTTTACATGGTGAGTCCTGGGACTCATCACTTTTTTGGAAAGGCAAGCCCTAGTTTAATATAATCTGTTTGTATGCATTATACATTTATTTTAGTGTGTACATCAGTACTACATACATGTATGTACAATCTTACAAAACCATACCTCACTGCAATTATGCATATCGTCCATATATAAAAATTGTGTAACTCAGCATCTAAAAAGATTGGACAGTGAAAAGTTGAATTTTACTTGGTTCTGTTACACTTGAAATAATGAAATTTAATAAAATACTTCCTCAGCAAATGATACTCAAAGCTACACAAACAATTCCCCAATTTTTAACAATATTTCAATTAAAAGAACTTTGCATTATCATAATGGAAAACAAAAACCAAATAAGGGGTAGTGCCCCAAATGGGAGGTTAATCCTAATTTCAGGAATTGTTCCCTACCTGTTCAAATACAGCTGAATTATTTAGCTTTTAGTGTATCCACATGGCATGTATTTTAAAAATACAACTTAATACAAAGGAAATTATTAGCAAGACCACGAAAGTGGTTTTTATTTACACTGTATATGTAAATCAATAATAAAGAAACAGAAAATAACATCAATACATGTATCTGTTTAATGAGTCATTTGAATTTTACTCATCTCAATTTCAAATGACATTTTATCAAATTCTGCTTGCCCCCTTCAGACATAAGCTTTTACCAATATTTCTTTCTAGATTATTAGACCGAAATGATTACACTGAGTACGTAATTCTTTATGGACTGAAGTAAAAACAACGATAAAACAGATTTCTCAACGTGTCTTGTCATTATTAACCATGCTGGAGGTTCGAGGGGAAATATTTCACTATTGTATGAATTCTGTGAAGAAAATACTTGCGAAATAAACGTTAAATGACAGTGCCTATCGTTATTCGAATTTGTTAACCTCACCTAAACTTCAAGTGAAAAAGTAATGCCGGACAAGCCTTGTGTCGCTTCTTTCTCGGTCCTTGTCAAGAAAGAAAATGATACGTTACTAAATATAGTAACAAAATGCGGTGTCTCGCGAGAGGATCAAAATCGCAGTCGCTTTAGCGATTTAAAAAATAGAATTCTCAGTCTTTTTGTAATTAAAGCATCTAATTAACGCGAATAAGGTACCACGTGACACGTGACTTTCTCGGAAAGTTTTGGGCGTCATCATATCATTGAATAATCATTCAGGAGGGTTTACGAAAATAAAAATGGCAGCGCCCTTGACAAGAAGAATTTTAACTCAAAGCCCTTACAAGTTGTTTCAGGTTCGAAGCAGCACAATAAAGGGTCAACACAAGTGACAAATTTAACAAAATAGCTATGCGATTGAGTAACACACATATTAAAATTGAGGAACACAATTTATTTCGTAAAACCTGCACACTTTTATTTTAACCAGTTCAGTTGTAATTGTATTGAAGCCAATGAAGGAGAGACATGCATTATCATAATCAGGAAACATGATCATTGGAGGAGAGGGTCATAAGCCATTGTTACCAAATATTAAAAAATGACCCCAAACGTTGAAGATGAATCAATTACCCATTTTTTTCTGTGAAAAATATCCGATTGCTCATTTTATTGGCCATTTTGCATCAAAATATGGTGTATGCATTGCAAAGACTTTGAAGTTTCATCATATGTAAATTTCATTTTTTACCCTCCAGCAACACTATTTTAGTTTTTATGGGTTTGAATAATTTGTAGAGATTCAAGAAACCTGTTATGTTAACAAATGTTACATGCAGATGCAACTGACATCACATAAATTTTGAAAAGAAAATGCCTTTCCTATCTTATGAAAGCTTTGCTTTGATTTGGATAATTCAATCAGAGTTTAATTGAGTTTTTGATTTATCTAAATACCTTGTGTTGCTGTTTCATGCCTAGAACTTCGCTACTGTTTCTGAACAGTATACAAAAATATAGTCCTAATGTTATTCCTTTTATATCATTCAATACATCTTTTATAACCTGTTAATATATTTCTGGCAATTATTCACCTCAATAGGTTCTATTATTCCTGCAAATAAAATTAAGATCTAGTCGTCAAATGAACGAAAGATTTGAAGGACTCCTGTTTTGATGTTAAGTAATAATTTAGAAAGTAGGGAATGAAGGTGCAGTTATATGCCAAGAAGCATTAAATGTGTTAAGCATGTTCCATTTAATACAATTATCAGTCAAAATAGCCATCCTTTTATCTATATGTTATGATTAAAAAAACAGGAAATGAGGAGCATTGAAATTGGCTGGAAAATTCAAATTGACTAAGTGTCTAATTTTGAAAATCTTAATATGTTGATCAAGGAAATAATTTTCTTTAACTGAAATTAGTTCCATTTGAGTTTAATTACAGTTTAGGATAATACTCAGTTGAAATACTTTTAAAAGTGATTGCATATTAACTTTTTGACAGGGTTACAAAATAGGGAAAAAGGTGAAACACAACATTTGTAAATGTGTGTGAAGTTGGATACTATTAACTATTGATTAAAGTTTTTACTTCAGAAATCAGTAATTGATTGACATTTCATTTATACATATTAAGAAAAACAGTTCTAAATGATATGGGAAATACTAATGTATGATTGTAGTTTTATTTTACATTATGTAATCTTTTAAATTTTGTTCATGCTACAGTTTTTACAAGAATCAAAAACCCCCAGTGCTAACAGCACTTTGATTTTTTCAGAGGCAGATTAGATTCTTGACAACAGTAAGGGGGACAATGGAACAGAAAACATATAAAATGTATAATTAAAGATCATGTTTCAGTAAAATTAACTTCACTTTTTCTGATAGTCTTGAGTCATTTCAAGTTTTTGTTGAAATATACACAAAAATGTAAGTGAAAATGATCTTTTTAGAAAGTTCGGAAAAGTTGGTTGAACATATATATCCTTCTCCACTGTTCCATTGCTAAGCTTGCTGTCATAGAACATATTTGAGAAACATAAGAACTCAGATGTTAATTGACTCAAAGACTTAAACACAAGTAAAACTTTCCAAAATAATCATGCATTGGCATTTATCTCAATTTATCAAATTAAGTATGTGATGGTGTCAAAATACGAGCAATAATATCAGAACTCATTTTAAGTGTATATCCACAATTATTGTAGATACTGCTTGTTTGATCAATCAAATCTTGGTTTGAATTTTTACACATTTCATTGTAAGGTAAAGTAGGGACTTTTACTTCTAATGTAATGTCCCTGTTTCAGGTAAAAATTCATTTTATGGCCATCTTGAAGAATTTTTGAAGGCCTGTAGTATAGTATATAAGATTCTTTTAACGTATTTTGCACTTCTGTCCTGTTCAGCTCCCTTTGGGAATCACTCTTGAAAACAAGTTGGAATTACGTGTACATATGTATTATGGTTAGGTATACTGGTGTCATTTCGTCTGTCGTTCACACTTTGCACAGTAACTAAAAATGCTGCCACTTATTTTTATACAATTTCATTGAATTATTTCTCTGTATTGATGTGAGCAATCTTGATTTTAATAAATATCTGATTTTTCTTTTTTTGATTTTTGGCCTTTTTTTGTACAAATATGGGGTGATTCGGACTATAACTCAAAAAAACCTTCAGCAATGTCAATGAACCTTTATACCACCATACAAATAAAAGTGTCCTAAAGGAATACTTACATTGATTTTTCATACTGGTACTATATATATATGTTTTTTATCTGATGTTTTCAGGGGTTGGCATTGTGTAATCATGGAGAGATATGTGCATCTTCAATTGTCATCCAACACAGATTGAAACATAGTAAACATTGGAATCCTAAATTCAGGAGACAGAGAGCTGCCAAATTCTTGGAGGTAAGTTAATGAGGTAGACCTAGGGTAAGGGACACAACTCTTACAAATCATTGGAATGTTTGTATTCAGCATTTTGCATCAATGTTATGTAAGTATCAAAGTAACTAGGACTGATTTCGTTCTTTTTCAAAGGAAAGCTTGATAGGCTTTGGTGAAATTTAATATGATACAAACATATCACTGATTTCAAGAGTTATTTCCCTTACCCATGGTCTAACTCCTTAAGTCACTGTTTTCATGTTGAAGTTTATTATGTCCTTTCCACTCCAAAAATTATAGCTTAGGGTTATTGGTCAGGTTAAAACAAAATTAATAGAATTATTTTTTTTTCTAATGGAATTAATGAGATATTGCATGTTATATTAGGATATATAATATAGGTTGTTTGATCATGTTAAATAGAGGTCATTATATAAAAAAGAGGAACAATATTAAAAGTGAAAACGCTATTAGTAACAGGAAGTATTAAAAATTGTTGGTTGGCTCAAGAAAAAAAAAGAATCAAATCTCAAATCTATATGAAAAACATTCTGAGTAAATGCCAGGTCAATAGATCGAACTACATAAGTGTAGCCTAAGTGATTATAAACATGCATGTGTTTTCTTAAGCCAATTCTTAAATTAGCACAACTGTGGTCTATGTAATTACGAGATAGATTACCAAAACCTCAATTGTTTTTTATTCGAATCATGGAAATTTACAAATTACTATATATAATAGAAACTATATAGACTCTTTGCTTGAAGGATACACATTGAAGATTTAAACGGCTTTTCTCATTATACCCATTCTTCACCCACACCAAAAATGTTTTAGTAGGAAAATTAAATCATACATTTCAGATTGATCTCCCTGAGTATGAAGACTCTAAACCAAAAAATGAGAGGAAAACTCCTGATGAACAGAGGATGGATTATAAGAAAGATGGATATGAACCACCTTCAACTTTCAACCCAAAGCCTATAACAATATCTTGTACTTGTAAGTTGGCCTGTTTAATTTTTAAAGTTTAATTTTTATACAACATGTTTATTATGTTTCTTCCCCACTAGAGATCCCCAATGAGTATTGTATGCATGGGTAGGTAAGTAGGCAGAGCCAAAGTATTTATACTATCAGTGACTGTGTATCATCAATAGATATGATGTCAAAAGATATATCCATATTATTTCACTTACAAGTGAGCAAATATGTTAAGTAGCAGTCTTTGGAAAAATCATGCAAATTCTGTAATATGTGTTATGCCCCGAAAAAGGTTACACATTTGTATTTTTGTTATTAAATTGCTTATTAGGTCTGTGTGATGAAATGTATAATTATCATTCCAGTCTGTCTGCTCTTAGAAGATAATCCACAGAGAAAATCCAACAGTTTCTACTGTATTTTCGTATCATTTACAGAGTTATCTCCCATAATTTTGAATTCTACAGTGCATTCTGTATAATTTTTATCTCCTATGAACATGGATTATATGAAAAGCCTTATGTTAATTTCTGTTAACCATGACATTTTAAACAAAATATCAAAAATATAAAATATGTAGGCTTTCCAACCATGAATCACACTTTGCATGATTCTTATGTGGAGTGCTACTTATGTACATTTAAAGAGCAAGGAATTCAATAACAAGAATCAGAAATATAGAAAGATATCCATAAAAGGTAGTCAATTTGATGTATTTGTAAGAGAAAAATTCATATTCATCTTGAAATGACCCTTTGCAAGTTGAGGTGACCGATGTGAGAAGAGGTCATGCAAGCTCACCTAAATTTGGTCTCTTAACCAATGTAACCAATGAAATACCTTATAAGTGGCTATGTCATAGATACATATTCAAAACAAAGGCAAGAGAAATTTTGACGTCACTGTTTACTGTGTTTCCTGAAATGGTAATGCTATCTAGAAGAAGCAAACAAAATATATATGTTTACACAGAAGAAACAGGTACTTATATTTGTTGCAGATCTTAAGATCGGGTTGTCTTCCACACATTGGAGAAATTCTTGTTCCACTTGTGGAAAAGACTTAAATTTCTCAAACTCATGAAAGATAATTGGATTTTTAATCTTCACTCATTTAAAAACTTATTAAAATATCTGAGACCTGAATAAGGAGATGAAAATGGTCGATCATATAACTTACAAAAAGGAACCATATCAAAAAATTGTCAATACTTCCAAGTGTATACAATGTATACATGTTCTGTAAAATTCCCTACATGCTGTTTTCCTGCAAATATATGCAAAGAAAATCTTTTGAATTGAAATGACTTTCTTTCTTTCAGCAAGTGTTTTTGAGAAATTTATTCCCCCAGAAGGTGATGGAAAATCATCACTTTTGTCAAAACAGGTATGATTATTTATATTTCATAATTTTATTTAGAAAGATATATTTAAGTACTTCCACTTATGTTAGTGAAATAATTTAGTTTACAATGAAACAGAATAAACGGGTATAGTAAACATATCTCCCCTGAATTACAATGAAACAGAATAAACGGATATAGTAAACATATCTCCCCTGAATAACAATGAAACAGAATAAACGGATATAGTAAACATATCTCCCCTGAATTACAATGAAACAGAATAAACGGATATAGTAAACATATCTCCCCTGAATTGCAATGAAACAGAATAAACGGATATAGTAAACATATCTCCCCTGAATTACAATGAAACAGAATAAACAGATATAGTAAACATATCTCCCCTGAATAACAATGAAACAGAATAAACAAATATAGCAAACATATCTCCCCTGAATTACGATGAAACAGAATTAACGGATATAGTAAACATATCTTCCCTGAATTACAATAAAACAGAATAAACAGATATAGTAAACATATCTCCCCTGAATTACAATTTTCAATTTATTTTATAGAGTTAATAAATTTTGTTACTTTTAAGCATAATTTTGCCCAAAATTAGCAACAGTTGACCTAGAGCCTACCCCTCCCCCACCACCATTTTTATAACTTTTTGAATCAAACCCTGCCCTTATTTATTAATTTTTTACCCCCTGCCCCTGTAATACTTGTAGAAAACAAAACTGCATCAGACGATATGTTAAAAATTGTACATGAATATTCCTCAATACAAAAATTAGGATATAATACTTTAATTTACAGGGTGCCAAAGATAAAGTAGTTGGTATTGGGAAGAACACTTCATCTTGGAGACATATTAAAAAAATAAAAGATTATGAAGAGACATTTTCATCAAAGACATTTCCTACTGAGGCAATCGATATCTATAAAGAAGCTCATAAACTAATGGAAGAGTAAGTTAGTTGTTTGCACTTTCAATGGATATACAATACATGTACTTTGAAAGTATAATTGTTCGTGGGGTACTAACTTTCATGGTTTTCATGGGTTTGATAAACCACCAAATTTGGTTCCCAATGAAGAGGAAATTTCTCATTCATTTGTATGATAAAGTTGTCAAATCTAGAATTCAAGAATCTACGAACTGATACTTGTTTCTTAAGCCACAAAAATTGGTACCCTCGAGTAAAAGTACTTTCACAGTATATTGCCAGAAAATATCGCATTTATTTGACGAGATTTAGGAGCAGTGAGATTGCAAGGGTTCCCAGGCTAATCTGAGTGTTTTGGAGAGAGTACAAATAAATATATTGATATTTTCAGCATTGTTCACATATTGTTTTTATCCTGCAACCACATTTTCTAAATAAAAAATGGGAAATTTGCCCCAAAAAGTTGATTTTTTTCCAGCAATCTTTGAGTGCAGCTGTCAAGGTGTGTACCTCTGAACTTGCCTGTTTCCTATTTTTGATGTTGCTCATAACTGAAAGAGATGTTATTATGCAGCTCATAACTGAAAGAGATGTTATTATGCAGTGACAGAAAAAAGCTTGCATTATTTGACACCCTTTATATGTATAGTATAAAACAAAGTTGCAAGATAAAGGCTGATTGTTGGCAACAATGGCTGGCATGATAATACTGGCTCTAGTCAAAGTCTAATGTACTGTAAACATATTGACTTTTTACAGTGTACTAACATTCTATATTTTCATGATAGTCAAATAAGTGCAAAAACAGTAAATTCTTAAAATGGGATCAACACTTGTAATTTTTCAAAGATTTGAAAATTGATACCTGGAAATATGTTTGTTTTAAAGGATCAGAGAAATGAATACGTTTACAGTACCTATATGACCAAGTCATATTTTCTATCTTGATCAATTTTGCTGTAAGCACACCTTTTCATACATCTTGATGAAGATGTTATGATAAACTACTGTTTGTGCTCTTAAAAACTCAGATGTGTAAAATAGATTTTTTATCAGAAATTTTTAATGAAAAAAGGGAAAGCAAGACTGTTGTACAAGCTTCTCTGACTGTTTTGGAGAATTATCCATAATTATTAGAACTATGTCTAATTGGCTGCAGATTTTCAAACATGTAAATTCATAAAATATTGATGTATCCCAATTTCTTGGAGGGATACATGTTTTTGTATAAATGATAAATTCTTCACCGTTGAAAAATCATTTTTCATAACTCTTCAGTTTAAGTTCAATGTACATGTCTGTCTAAGAGTCAGACAAAATGTATATAAAGATGTGGCAGATGACAAAAAAGGCACCATGATTTTATTGCATTATCCAAGTATTTATACCTCATAACCTCCAGAAATATCCTTCTAAGTGTTTGTGAAGTATGCCCTTTTAAGATACTGATAGGTCAAATTTAGTTGGGAATGGTGGGAAAAAGTTCTTTATAAGCAGTATAAATTACCTTCGTCTAATATGCTTCAGAATAAATTTGAGTAGCTTTTTATTTACATTTGAGGCAAAAAAGGCCAAATTGAGAAAATTTGGTATCACTCATTGCTTGATTCTTACATAGAATGGTACATAGGATGTTTTTTAGGTTAATAATGTTCACATTGAATAGCTCTGCATTATTTATTTACAGTGTAAAGAAGAATGAGGATAGACTACATGATGTTGTAACAGAAACTGCATATCCTGTAAGATTTCATTTTATTTATATTCTAAATCATCTGTCCTTGTCATTGGCTAAATAAATGTATGGGTTCAGCCAGTATTAGTGTTTTCATATGTATTGTTAATATATTATAGTGTTTGTAAGTCTCATCTCATTCTAGATTCATTTTCCTTAGTTTTTCAGGTGATTCTTTGACAGAAAAAATATAACAATCATTTCTTAAGATAAAATATGCTGGAGGGGCATTTATGTCTTTTATGATACCTCAATATACTTTTTCTTTACAAAATTTATGTGAATAGTTTTACTACCCTGATGAGTTATGTGTCAAAAGACTATTGACAAGTCAATAGTTTCCTAACTATTTGACCACAAACATAATTATATTTTACTGAATTTTCATTGCTGCTACGATATTGGATAGCTTTTAAAAACTTCATTTGGAATTCTTGGTATTCATTGTTATTCAAGGTTGAGTCCAGAAATTTCATATTTCAGTCAGATGACAAGGAGTAATCAAGGGAACCAAGGTTATAGCGGTAATCAAAAGAATGTAATCCAGGGACAAAGACCAGACACGGAAAACAGACATACACAACAAAGAACATAAAGTAACTAAAATCATACATACAAAGTAACAAAAGTAAATGAGCAACTCGGACTCCTCTAAAAACTGGGAGCATGGACCAGGTGCACCGGTAGGGTAAGCGTCCTCTGCTTTTCTAGAAACACCCGCCAAGTTGCTCATAAAAAGTCAAGTCCAGGGTAGACAAACGAGGGAAGGAAAACTATGACCCGTTGAATAAATCAGTTTTCATGGTGCTGATGGATACACCATAATGATCCACCATAACGAACAGAAACATTATGGACAGTGCCCTGTAGTCAGATCGATTATGTTAAAAAAAATAAGGCTATGTATGTGACTACTAGAATAAGTAATAATAGAGTACTTATTTCCTGGGATCTTGTCTATTGCCTCTTTAGGTCTTTAATATAAATTTGTGTCTATTGTCTCTTCGGTATAATAAAACATTTACCGATTGTATTTTTAGGGAACAATAGGATAGTTCATCTGTCTCATTAATGATTTAATATTCACAAATTTGCATATCATTAAGTGTCAAATTGGTTTGCAATAAACAACTACATAAACAATTGACAATTTCATAGTAAGAATCCCAATTTTCAAACTTTATAACTTTGTTATTTTATATCCAATTTTGGTTCTGTAAAATGTTTCATTTAGATCAAAATAATTCATATTTTGTATGTGAATTTATAAATCTTTTACTTGAAAAATAGATTTGAAATGATATTTATATGTAAAGCTCTATTTTCACATAAAATTATGATTAAAATCATTCACATATAGTCTGATTATTGAATATTTATTCAAAAAATCCATGGATAAAAAAAATTATTTGCAATTTTGGGAACCAAAAGAATTTTTCATTCATCTTAAAAAAATGAAAAAATTATGATGATTATGTCCCATGCCACTCAATGGAATTTTTGCTAACCAAAACCAAATCACAGGTAAGTGATGACATCACGAAAGAACTCTCCTACAATAATAATAAATTTATTTTCCCCTTGGTTACAACTAATGTCCTTGGCTATGCCTCAGACAATAGTTGTACCCTAGAGAAAAGAAACTTACTATTCCACTCATACCCAGCCAATAAGTATAAATTGTTTTATAGCCCCACATAGTGTTGAAGGTATTGTTTCATTGTTTATACAGAGGTATTTACTTATATGGATTTTCCATATTTTCTACGGATTTAGAGTGCAAATTACGCTCTACGGATTGTGAATATCTCTATAATACCTTTGTTAAAATTTCAGAAAGTTCAGGATTTTATGGATCCTTTCCATAGAATACTGTGAAAAATATGGATTTTTATCCAGTAGTATAAACAGATCTGATCACAGCCTGAGAAAAATGTTGGGTGTACAATAAACTTTACTGTTAAACTTGTGTTGAACTAATCACTTAGTTAGTTCATGGCATTATAAAAGAATATGAATCATTTTACATTTTCAGCAACTGACATTTGGATTGGAATCTAAGTCCTTACGATGGGACTTTGTAGAATCTGTTGAGCCACCAAGAGTTGTTCATGTCCGTACAACTGATATGATGACCAAGGAAAACTTATATGCCCAGGTTACAGTCAGATTTCATACAAAACAGGTAAAATTGTTGTTCAATTTTCTGAAGTTATTCAGTTCTTCCTTAGGTCATTACTTAAGAAATTCTTGTGATGTTTTATATCACTTGAACAAATTTATGGTCAATGCTTTAAATATTTTTTTATTTAATTTTTTATCTTTTATTTACAATCTGTACATTTGTTAGTCAAAAACATCAAGTACTTTTACCTTATCCCAGCCCATTGCTTCAAATATTTTGTTGTTTGATGTCATCAGTATCTTATGGTAACAATATGACGAAAAAGAAAATAATTGTATCTTTTTTATATAATGGGATTTATTTTCAGAAAAATTTGGCAACAACTTCTTGTTTACTGAGGACATTGAAAAGAAAAAAAAAACTGTCAGGGGGCATATTAATTTACCCTTGTTCGTCCGTATTACACATGATCATGGCTTGTCTCCTCGTTCAGTTTTTGAACTACATCTAAAATATTTACAGGATATTTCTACACATGATGAAGGTGTGCCAAAGGATTTTGATTTTCATGAAATATTATGGAAATTAGTGATATAAATGTCGTTAGACTAAGTTATTTTCTACAGAAATAGGGCTATATGGCTTGTATGGCTATCTTCTTATCTAAAATATTTTTGGCAGAATGTTTCTACACATAATGATGGTGTACAAAGTCATACGATCTTGATTTTCATGAAATATTATGGAACTGGGTGATAGTTGGACTTTGGAATATTACATAACTGGGTGGTAGTTAGACTGTGCAACAAAGTTAGGGATTAGTTTTGTGGGGTATTTACAATTTTTTATGTGTCCGTCAGTCCGTCTATCAGTCCTCTTTTTCTCATCACAACTAGTCTGTTACTACCAAACAGAATTTCATGACACTATGTGGCCAGGATACAATATGTATATATTTAGGAATTTCTGGTCCCCAAATTTTTCGAGTTACGGTACTGGAACAGTTTGTCATTGCTAGTCTTGGAGGGATTGAGCTGAACCAACAGACCATGAGTATCACAAGTCTTGGAAGGATTTCTGAATCTGCAAACCATGTCTTCATACAAAGATAAATAAATCTAGCGAGCGGGGGCATCATTAGTGTCTTACAAATTTGATTTGCTAAAAAAAAATCTCTACTAACAAATGAGGCGGGGGCTCATGTGATAAAGAGGGCTTCTATTTTTGTTTTTGTTTCCTTCATGGTTTTTCCTTTTTTTGATATTAAGGTTTTGGTTTGTGTTCATTTCCTTTTTTGCGGTGGGCTGAAAACCACGAAAAATAGTACCTGTGAAATTAATTGTTAACACTATGTAACACCGAACATTTTTTTGAAACTTCAAAAATTGATACCTGCAAATATGTTCGCTTGACAGAATTTACAAAAAATACCAACCGAGGAAATTAATGCAATTACAGTAGTGTTTAATCTAAGAAAAAAATTTAAAACTTTTTTCTGCTGATTTTTAAACACATTAATATAGACTTTAATGTAATGTCTTTTATTTATACAGAGTGCTGATAATATTTTTCAGATATTGGCTATTTACGACAGATTTGGAAGGCTAATGTATGGTAATGAAAATTTGATCAAAGACGTTTTAGAATATGTTGTATTTGAAAAGCATGTATCTGATGAATATGGACGATGGAGGATACATGAAAAAATTATTCCAAGTTGGATGCCACCTCGGGAACCTCTACATAAAACTTATATCAAACCAGATTTTGAATATGTACCTCCTGCAGAAGATGAGGAAGGAGTGAAAGATACTGAGAAGGAAGATTTACCTCCTTCTGATGGGGCCACATTAACACCAGCAGTGGCTTAGTAGTTATTAATAAAACATTATTCTAATTCATTCTTGCTCTTTTTTGCTTAATTCAACTGAACAATTATCTTTTAAGTATAAAATTTTATGTGGCTTATGTGATAATTTACAGACATACAATTACTTTCCAAGTAACCCTCACTTCTTGATGAACATTTTTTTAAGAAGTACTCCAGATAAGAATCATGCAAAATGTGATTCATGGTTGGAAAGCCTACATATTTTAATTTTTGATATTTTGTTTAAAATGTTGAAGTTAACAAAAATTAACATGTGGCTTCTCATATAATCCTTGATCTTAGGAAAGGAAAATTATATAGACTGTACTGTAGAATTCATGATTAAGGGAGATATCTCTGTAAATATCATTAAAATACAATAGAAACTGTTGGAAAGTCTACATGTTTTTATTTTTGATATTTTGTTTTAAATTTTATTGTTCACAGAAATTAACATGTGGATTTTCATATAACCTATGCTCTTAGGAGATAAAAATTACATAGAATGTACTGTAGAATTCAAAATTAAGGAAGATAACTCTGTAAATGACACAGAGATACAATAGAAACTGTTGGATTTTCAATGTGGATTATCTCCCAAGAGATAGATTGGAATGAATAATTATAATTTTTTCATCATATAGACGTATAAAGCAACTAATTAACAGAAACAGAAATGTGTAGCCTTTTTTGAGGTACATCACATATTACAGAATTTCCATGATTCTTATCAAGACTGCTACTTAAATGTTCAGAGCAAGTTTCAAGGGTTGAACAAGTTCGTAGAAATCAGTTGTAATATTACAACTATTCTTTTCAATTCCCTTATAATATATATATGTTTTTTTTTAATTTCTTGGATATTTCTAGGTCAAAAATATTTTGATAAGTGATATCTTAAACAGGAACTTAGCAGAACCTAAGGAATATCATTGCAATAGTAATATACATCATGATCCAAAATGCAGGGACACATCAGTGATTTAGGATTGCAATTTCCCATCTTTCAGGGCAAGTAAAAATTTGGTAAGGGAAAGTTACAGAAAGTATTTTTAAGTTCAGAAAGTATACATTGATAATATGAAAGTTAATTTTTCATGATGAGCTTGAACTGGGGAAACCTCTAAATAACTTTACTATTAGCTTGTTAACCTGTATGAAATTTGATCAGGAAGTTTTAGATTTGTTTCAGGGATGGAAGTCGATCTGTGGTGGAATTCATGATCAAGCAGCACTTAATAAAAATTTATTGTTTTATTTATTGAACAACTTCAGTGATATTTGTTTTCTCAACACAATACTTTCAGATTATTCCCATTAAATAGATTTGATTGTATGTAAAGAAAAAGGTCATTCTGCTACCAGATTCTCCTGTATGGAAATTATTAAACAAATGTTGAATAATTTTTCATCAGTTTAACACTTTTAATAGCAGAATTTTTTTTAATGCTTCATTTTGTGAAGTATAAAAATTTATTAAATTGAACTTGATGTCTGAACTTTTTCTGAAAATAAACATATGGATACTTTTGTTTAAGTCTAGTTACAGCGAGTATTATAGTTAACTTCTGGGAATAGAGTAGATCTCTTCACTTGATTAAATGATAATCACCAGATGAATTTCATTGGTTGTTAACTGGAAAATTGACAGATTTCAAAATTTTCTATCAATCTTAGTTTAGATTTTGTTTATTGTACAGCTAATTTCATCAGGTTATGGTCATTGAATCAATGGGAGACTAACTCTATTCCCTGAATTAACCATATTACCTGCTGCGACAATTAGTCTGTTCATATTGTTTGGATAAAAGTGTACTTTGTTTTTTCCCTTGATTTATGTAGACTATTAATAGTATATTTAAACAAGATGATTGTCATGACTGTATTAAAGTTTGGGACCTAGGAGGGGTTTTCAGCAATTGACTCTACACAATTACCAGTATATGGAAAAAAATAGTGCAATCTAGCCCATGCAGACACAGAAGTGGCAAATATATAAATATATAAACAATCATACACTAGGTAATAATATTCAAAATGGCAACATTTATCTGTATGCAAATATTTATTTACCAGTATGTTGGAGTTAGTCCCTTTAAAAGTCCTGTTAGTTATGGCATATATTCACACTTCAATAGTGTTGTGTGCCTTTGCAGTATCAAATATTTAATCACAATCAAGCCTAAGAGATATGTCAGACTAGAAATGAAGGGCCTTACTTGCCCAAACATATATTTTTGTTTGCACCAAGCAGTATGTGGAGCATTTTTTCATCATCGGGCAACACTGGCATTGTTGCATTCAACTGGCTTAATAATGCACATCCATACAAGGCCTGAAGACACTGAAGAGTTAAAGTATCACAATGACATTTGGTTTTTTCCCTTGACTGATGTCCTAACTTCAAGTTGAAATCATTATAAAATATGGAAAACTCAAAATACTGTAAGCATGCTCACAAAAATACACCCTGTTTCAAATAGATTAAACCTTTAAAATGGGTAATCTCCCCTTGCAAAGTTTGATAATAATAATCCAACATATGGAGTTGGCATCTTAAAACAAACCCACTCGAAAGATTTTGATGAAATGTACAGTTATAAAAATAATCAATGTTAGACCACTACAAGAGGAGATAAGCCAAATTAAGGACTAGCACACTTGAAGTGAATGTGTTCTCTTTGTGAGCTAGCTCAAAGTATTTTAGTTTTGTTAGTTTATCCTTAGTTTTAGACTGATGACTAGAGAAGTGAAGTATTCTGACTTTGCCATAGTATCAATTATCAGCTATGGAATGAACTTCCAGTAGTTTTTTTTATAATAATTTGTATACAAAACCTGTTTTTGCTGTTGTTGTTCAGTGTTGATGTATCACTTTGTTATTTTGTGTGTAACATTTTACAATACAGTTGTCTTATGAGCTGGAGTTTAATTGGTGGGGGTCTGAGACACTCAAATTATGACCAAAGACTTTTGAAATTTCATTTACCACTAATTTTTACTCCTTTCCTCTGATTTTTCATTTTCACCTTTTGGTTTTCTTCTAGTGGACCTTTGATTTGAAATGTGGAAAAGTCAGTCCCGAACCTTCTACTCATGAAAATAAATTTGAACACTTGATGAGAAATCACACTTTAAACAATGGCAGGTCCAGTGAACCAAGGAGGTCCAATGTCTGGGGTTTGGGCCCCTTTTAAAGAATTTTTTTATCAATTTCATGCAAAATTAGGTCAAAAATGAGCAAAAAAATGGCATTGCATCCCATTTTTCTGGAATCCCACCTTTACCAAATTCTCTGGATCTGTGCTAGTTAAATTTTCCCTGCTAGCTATGCATGTACTTCATCATTCTTTGATCATATTTTTTTCTGCAAAGATAAAATACACAGAGCACCTGTTCTTTATTGATATGTAAACAAACTTGTTCTCAACTGATAAATATGACTACTAAAGAACTACTTATATGGAGTGGATTGGTTAATCAATAATTTTGTCTCATGGTATAAAACAATAAAAAGTATTATAGATCTGAAGTAAATATAAAGTAAACAAGAAGCTTCTGTATGGGAACCTGAATTCTTCACCTGTGTCTCATGCATGTATGTTTACATTTAATTACATGTACAAATAAAACTAAAAATCCATTCCAATGTGACAATTTGACTTTGATAAAAATGTATTAGTTGTAGCTAAATATATACAATGTATTACTTTCCACAGTGCACCTGCTTACCATTTCTTTCATTTGTCAAATTTGACCTGAACACAGCAAAAAGTTGTCTACTGACTTAAGACACATTTGAGTAAAGTGTAGCCCTAATGACAGTGCACTGTTAACAATCGGCGAAGAGATTTTAATGTAGATAAGAATATCTATGAAATGATAGAAATATCTACTGTATTTAGTACTTGTCCACATAAAATTCAGACACTGAAAATAAAGTGATTCATGGTAAAGAAAACCCACCAAACAAACGGTGCTTTTTCAGTCTACATGTGCTTTACTTTCACATAACTGTAATCATTTCTGCATTCAGGTCTGCACTTTTTTTAGAAAATTATACATTCATCTCCCACTAAAATCAACCAAATGAAATAAAATCAAGAACAATAACTCTTGCAAAGTGCCAATATCATGTACAATCTATATAATTTTTATTTCAAAAGTGCAACAGCCAAATGAAAAACTATGACTGGTTATGTGATCAGTAACTGCATGTTTCTGAACAAGAAACAAAACTGAATTTGCATGGTAGATTTTTGACATGCATCATGATGTTTCTGAGAAAGACTGATATTTAATTAGACATTTCATCATGCATTATCTACACAGTAATTCAAAGTTGTAAAGGTATATGGGAAGTGGTAAGATAAGCATAAAAATAGTAACAATGAAGTTGATTTTGAAACAGCGAAAATTCAGCTAATTTCATCACTAGACAGAATCACCGAAAATAGTAATATGATTTCAGTGACTATATTACTGACTGAATATAAAATACATGTAAAGTGCAAACGTTGAGGCCAATATTTATGTATTGTTTGTTTGCCCTAACTTCTCTTACAGAAAAAAAACTACTGGCCATTTTGTGACAATCAATTTTTTCAAACAATTCTAAAATGTCAATTCAAATGAAAAAGAAAGTTTTTTTTAACAGACGTCGCTAAAATGAATTAAATTATTCAGAAGTTGCTAAAAGTTTGTTTTTGTATATAAACCTGAATTTTCAGCCAGTTTGTGAATAAATTTGTAAAGCACATATTTTTTCCTCAAAAATGTAACGAGAAAGAATAAGGTGAATATGTCAAAAGTCAACAATCCCAACGGGATAAAATAATGTCAGCTCAAGGCCACTCCTGGGTTTTTTAATGAACGAACACAGGGCAGGCTGCCGCTAGTTCTCAAGTAAATAAGTGATACATCCTGAAAATGTGGAGATTACTTGCTCTTTAACAGAAGTTATAACATAATGAACAATAATATATCAATACTTTACAAATTCTTAGGATAATGACTTTCCAATGACCTATCCGTAGTGTATTGAACATGGCGCCACTTCCACCAATATGCAGATACAAAATGTTTTGGAACCTGGGTTTTTTTTCAAGGACGAGGGCCACCTTGAATTTTCACACAGTTCCTTGTTTCAATGGTCTGCAATGATGATGAATAATGGTTCCTTATAAACACTGGAAATAAAATAAGTTCTACATTTTTTGTTACAAGATGAGCACGAGCTCGAGTTTGACTACCAAACCTTGAATACATAACGATCATCACCAGGCACAAAATTCTTAAAATCTGTTCCTCTGGTTAATTTTATATATCACACATGCGTCAACGAATGATCAATATATCGTACCTCGTACGTTATGCCAAAGCTTGCCGAAACTACGCAGACTTTTTGTATCGCGCTAGAGCTCTAACAAATAGGCTTCAGGAACAGGGTTATGTTGCTACAAGATTGAAGTCATCAAGAACTCGTTGATCGTTATGGTGTATCCATCTGCACCTTGAAAACTGGTTTATTCAACGAGTCATAGTTTTCCTGTCTTCGTTTGTTTACCCCAGACGACTTTTTATGAGCAACTCGGCGGGTGCTCCCAGTTTTTAGTGGAGTCCGAGTTGCTCATTTGCTTTTGTTACTTTGTATGTATGATTTTAGTAACTTCATGTTCTTTGTTGTGTATGTCTGCTTTCCATGTCTGGTCTTTTTCCCTGGATTGCATTCTTTTGATTACCGCTATGACCTTGGTTCCCCTGATTGCTCTCTCTAGACTATAATGTGCAGTTTTTTTTATTAATTTTACTTTTGAAATTTTGAGTTATTTAATACGATTGATCTATATATCTGTAAAATATACTATCCATTTTTATTAATATAAATTTGGAAATTTTGAGCTATTTAATTACTAGTAATTAGGCAGTGGCTATATTGCCGACACTGGCTAGAAATGCTTCACTAGTAAAGGATTACCGAACGGACTCTGCACGCATGTGCTCCCTTCAAAAAAGGGAGGGTGACATGACCGTATAATTCACATTGCTAGCAACGACACAGCATCTTTGTCGGTTCTATATATATATCAAATTTTGAAAAGTAATTCCTCTAAAAAAATAAGTTTTGCAAACAGGATCCGAATTATTTTTTTTTTCATAAAATACTCCAAATGCTCCAAACTACAAACAAAAGCTCTTTTATGACATTCGGCCAAAAAGATCGAGCCAATTTCAAAAAATATATGCAAGTATGTCATTTGAAAATATTCAACTTCAATGAAATAAAAAAATGGAGCAGTCATCGTATTAATTCCTCTAAAAAAATAAGTTTTGCAAACAGGATCCGAATTATTTTCATAAAATACTCCAAATTACAAACAAAAGCTCTTTTATGACATTCGGCCAAAAAGATCGAGCCAATTTCAAAAAATATATGCAAGTATGTCATTTGAAAATATTCAACTTCAATGAAATAAAAAAAATGGAGCAGTCCTCGTATTATTTGAAAATGTTCAGGACAATATATACTGACTTTGAATCTTTGTACCTACTCCAAATAACTTGAGATAAAAGACGAAGTAAGCCTCGTATCTCGACCTACTTTTGGAGATCGATGAAAAGAGAATCGCATTACCAAACTGTGCGACCATCGCCTTGATTTTTCACTCTGTATTGACAACTTTCCTTTCATCAGTGGCAACATCCCTTCATCGCCTGCATAAGGAGTTTTCATATCCAACTCATACGTTATGCCAGAGCTGGTCGAAACTACGAGGATTTGTGTACAGTTCTAGATTTCTTAGGATTAGGCGTCTGGAACAGAGTTATGTTGCTACAAAATAAAAGTCATCACTACAAAAGTTTTATGGTCATCATGAACTCATGGATCGTTATCGTGCACCGTATGCACCGATCTGTTCACGCTGTCATAGTTTTCCTTTATTCTTTCAATCGTCTATCCCGAAAGTGACATTTTATGAGCAACTCGGCAGATATTTCTAGAAAAAAAGAAACAGAGGACGCTTACCCTACCGGTACACCTGGTCCATGTTTCCCGTTTTAAGTAGAGCCCGAGTTACTCATTTACTTTGTTTAGACTTTGTATGTGTTATTTTTGGTTATTTCATGTTCTTCGTTGTGTGTGTCTATTTTTCTTGTCTATTCTTAATCCTCGAACTTGGTTCCCTTGATTACTCTTTAAAAGGTGGTAGTCTAATATATTATAGATATAATTAATATAGATAATAAATAACCCATTTTCTATTTTACCGCGGCATCATCTAAATGTTTCTTGCACGTGTCTAATTTCATGACATGATATATTTATTACAAACAGGGAGGTAATATAAAGTCTCAGTTACAAATCAACATTAATTCAAAGTTTACTTAGTAGAGATTACTCATACTTTGTCAAAACTCCTCCAAATCATCTTCCAAATATACTGAAGAAATGCTGGAATTTTTTATCGACAACATATTCGTCTAGTGTGGTGGACGCATTTTTTCAATAAACCTTCGGCATTCCAATGAGAACCAATTGTGCTCCTCTACTTGCTGACCTATTTCTTCACTCTTATGGGGCTGACTGCATAAGGCTAATCACAGTTTCCGCTATATTGATTACGTTGAACCATCCTATAGTTTCGGGAATTTTACATCGCATATACCCCAAAGCATTTGAGATAAATGTCACTTCAGACACTGTGAAGCCAGCCTTATATCTTGACATATACTTAGAATACGAGGGTAAAGGAAAACTACTGACCAAACTACACGACAAACGCGATGATTTTTATTCTGTATTGTCAATTTTCCTTTCATCTGAGGCTACATCCCTTCGGCACCTGTGGATGCATTTTTCATATCACAACTCATGCATGCCAGAGCATGCCGTAACTACGCCGAATTTTTGTATCGTGCTAGACTTCTTATAATTTGGGGTCTGGAAAAGGATTATATCGCTACAAGATTGAAGTCATCGATACAAACAGATTTTTTATGGTCGTCATCATAAACTCGTGGATCGTTACAGCGTATCTGCAGTATGAGAACTGATTTGTTCAACGTGTCATAGTTTTCCTTTCCTCTTTCGTCTACCATGCACTTGACTTATTATGAGCAACTCGACGGGTGTTTCTAGAAAAGTAGAGGACGCTTACCCTACTGGTGCACCTGGTTCATGTTCCGTTTTTTTCTGTGGAGTCCGAGTTACATGCTTACTTTTGTTACTTTGTATATTTTATTTTGGTTATTTGAATAATGAACCATATTCTTAAATCGAAATAAAGCATATGCTTAGATAATCTAGCATATACAGAATTCGATTTTAGATTATGCATAAATTGAATTTAGCATATATATGAAGAACTATTTAAGCATATGCATAAATAATTATTTTTGACCCTGATGAGGCAGATTTTTCAATACTTCAGCAGTGCTAGAGGTTGTCTGGCAAGCTATTTTCTGACTTGGTGTCATCCTAATGTGTTGCATGGGGTATGGAGGAATGGAATTCCAACCTCTTACGTAGTAGGAGTAATTTTTCAAGTGCTAAAAAATTTTGATTTTCCAATAGTTCAACTGTCATAATTATCTCATCCATTGTAACAAGTTAGGTTAAATATATCATATTGTTATGTCGAGTTTCTGAATTACCGGTTTTCGCAAATAAATGATCGGACTAGGTTGATTACCCAAGCACGAATTTTTGGTTACGGGTACAAATTTTGCGGCTACATCACAAGATCACAGGAACATTTAGACTAGTACTTACGCATTTTCTGATATAAAAAAAATATTTCTTTTAATTTTGAAAAATATAACATGATTTTTATATAATGAAATAAATCTTTTTGTCTACTGAAAAATCGCTTTTCTTATAAAAAAAAAATCGTTTTCTTGCATAAAAATGTATATGTTTGATATCATAAAATGTTTTGTTTTGTTTTTTTTAGTATTGAAGAAATAGTAATTAAACATTACTCCAGAGATTATGAGACTTTACAAGCCGGAAAGTCCTTCATTACATCTCATTTCAAATAATGAATTATGTAGGGTTTAATATCAAGCGAAACATTTTTACTGTAACGTATACGAAAACTAAAAATATAAATTACAACAAGATATTTACGTTATTTGTGGTGCCGGTGTGACTAATTGAAATGAGCACTTTACTCATGCGAACGTCAGTGTTACTATATTTAGCGACGTGAACCATGTGACCAAACAGTTCCCTTTCAAGATGGCGACGTTTCTGGCTGTTCCGCTGAAACAAACCCAAGAAGTTGATTTGATAAAGCCCATGCGGAGCTTTATTCAGAATACTTTCAGTCAGGCTGACCCAGATGACTACAATAAAGCTTTGAATGAATTCAGCAAGTTAAGAAATTTGATGATTGCCAAATCAGTTGACAAACACGACAGTGCGCTCGAAATTTTGTATCGGTAAGGAAACATACGGGCATATAGACCTATAAATTTTGTTTGTTTGTTGGGGTTTAACGCCGGAGCAGCAATATTTCAGCTATATTCATCCTTATGGTTCCTACTCCAGGAGAATACCACAGTAGGGTTCTTTAACGTGCGAGGAACGTGGCATCTTTCCCAACACTGTGCACCACTATGGTTTGCGGTCAGGTTTTCCGTATTATAGCCTTACTACCCCAGTATGTAACACACCAGGGGTACCGCATTCCACCACCCAGGGCACACAACCCAGTTGCTCTGTGGGCAGAGCGCCCCAGCCCCCAGCTAGGGTTCTGAGCACTATTTCATCGCCTTTTACGACAAGCTTAGTGCTGCTGCAGGCCTATTCTTTTGACACCCGGACCTGCGGACTAAGTAGTCTGTACCAGAATGACATCAATTCATTCAATGATGTTTAACATTCATATTTACTGTTATTTGAATATTTCAAGTCCATGTTTCTATCACCCTTAAAAATATTCTGCAGACACTGTGTTCTGTAGTGCTAATCTCTTTTCATGGCTTTTAGATTTAGTGTTCATGCGGTACCCCGAATTACCGTAATACCCGTTATTTACCGGAATACCTATTAAAAATTAAAAAAAAACCATCATATTTTTAATGATATATGAATAGTTACTGGTGAAAAGACGCCTTAAATAAACAAAGGGACGCTATCAAACAAAGATGAAAGTTAATCAGCGGGAAATTACGAAATTTCTATGCAAATAATGGAATACTATTAATAGATGTAAATATAATTATGAAATAATGACAATAATAATACTAATAAAACAGATAATGATAATATTTATTACTTGTATTATTATATAATTTAATTGAAGAATCAATAATAGATGTTTAAAATTGGCATTAAAACAAATGTTCTGTTTCATGTCATTAAAGGTTTAAATTACGAAAAATATAAATATTTTTTCCAAAATTTTAAGTCAATTCAAATTCTTTGTGTTTTTACTGTTTACATCAACACTGCCAAGTGTAATGATGTATATTAGATTGGTTGATGAGATTAAATATTTTGATAATTAGATTACATACATGAATAATTTCATTATAATGTGTTGACAACATACTTGTGTATATTAGCCTTAATTATGTTATTTGAGATTGATCAGTTATATTAAACTCTTTGATCATTAGATATTGAAAATTGTTTTTTTAATTAATTAAACCTACATTTCTTTAATCATTTTTTGCACACAAAATTATGAAGAAGAAATTATGCTTGTTGTTTTAATTATAAAAATAAAATACCTTTTCTTTTTTATCTCTTTTCCGATATTTAGTCTTTGAAGT
Source organism: Perna viridis (assembly GCA_037379345.1). Classification (NCBI taxonomy): domain Eukaryota; kingdom Metazoa; phylum Mollusca; class Bivalvia; order Mytilida; family Mytilidae; genus Perna; species Perna viridis. Next base: position 31,394,322 of record CM074517.1, on the reverse strand, counting down.
TAAATCTTCAAAAATAAAAATCTTCTCATTTTCTTAATACTGGCTTGTGTGTTTTTACATTCAAAAATATAAGTAATAATGTTTATGGCCACAAAATCATTTTGCATTTCTCTATGCAATAAATATGTCAGAATTTCCTTGTGGAATTTGTGACATAGCTTGGGAAGATATTAGACTGATAGTAATGGCAGATATTTTGAAAATTAAGTTTGTGCGGTGTGTAGAATTTAGAGACACTTTAATTAACAGCAGTGGTTATTTATGTCACAATGTGAAGGACAGTTTTTGGGGCACAGGACATGATGGTAAAGGACAAAACGTGTTTGGGTTGTTATTAGCAGCACTGAGACTTTCCATTTCTTCATAAGTTTATACATTTCACATGTTTCTGTTTGTTTATCTTGTATGATAATATGATTCAGTAAGTTATATTTCACAATAAATTTTTGTTATTTATTTAATCTTGTCTGTTATATCAACTAAAAATCGTGTTTGGATTATCTCCCTTTGTTCTCTCCATTGTAAACTGAAAACTAGCTACAGGCATATAAAATGTTTCATTTGATTCCTGAAATCATGTTTGTTTGAAGGAAATATTCTTTTTTAAGCTTTTTGAAAGTATTTTAGGTTTTTTAATGGGTATTCCGGTAGTTTCATGAGGTATTTTCTGTGGGTATTCCGGTAATTGAAGGGTATTACGGTAATTTGGGGTACCCGTGTTCAGATCTATTTCTCACAGTTTGGAGGGGCCTGATGGGTTATTTTCGTTCTTCGTGATCGGCACATTTTCGCTATCATGATCCGTTTTTCTACAGATTTATTATTCCTGATGAAAGCATTGTTTGTGAATCATTTTTATTGGAGTTTTATGTTCATTCTTCGTGATTGAGACATATATTTCATTCTCATAATTTTTTTCCATTACGGAAATAAAGAGTTCCATTGAGTTGTCTTTCTTGGCTTAAAAAGTTGAAGTGGTGCGATTTAATTTAGAACCTGGGAGAATTCAACACATATACAAGTTATGAGCCAGTAATGTATTTGATTGTAGTTGAATTGAACCAATCTACAACACAAACAACCAGCTTCTGAATCTCTATTATCAAGATTGATTGGGGATACTCTTTTTATATTTTCGTGATCCGTGATTGACGAAAAAATCAACTCTCGAATCGAGTTTGGTTCCACTTTCTTCTCTATATTTTACATGCATGTATTTTTACTAGCAATTATTAAAATACACCTTTACCAGTGCCAATCGTGGAACACATCCTGTACAGTATTCAATATAAAAGCAGATGTATATTTTTTTTCTTTTGCAGAGTATCATATTAAAATTTCATGCATGTGCAATATAAAATTTGCCCTGGACTGTTTTCACTAATTTATACATGTAAATGTTATAACCCTGTAAGCTAAGCCTAAGCCTTTAACTTAATCTTGCTACTCAGCGCAGTTAAATGAAAAATTAATGAGGGAAAATGCGGGAGTTCATGTGTTCTAATTAATGCCAAATTTCAGTGATTTTCTTTTGAAGAAAAAAAAATCAGCAAATTTCAGACTTATGGTTCTTAAAACTTGATGACCCTTTGCTCCTTTGTGTTGTATTCATAGAGAATGCCCTCTATATGTCATTACTTTTAGGGTCAAGAAGTGCACTAAACTCTACTGTAGCATTTACAATGTTTTAAACATGCTGTTACCTCCTAATCAATCAGGAACTTAAATGGATTATAAAAAAATTCTACTTTCTGTTTCAATTTTCACAACAATATAGTAAATGAAATTTCTTAAAGCTGCCTTGTAAAAGCCTACTTGACCTAAATTTATACAAGTAAATTCAAGATTGATATTTATATATGATTCATATCATACAAATGTATATTATTTTCTTGGTTGGCTCTTCCAGTGATATTTTTACCCTGATACTTTTTCATATTTATATGTACAATATCAAATCAGATGTACATGGATATCTTTGATTCATTTGTAAACTTTATGGCATGCACGTTTAGTGTTGTAATTTTCTACGCTTGCATAGGCCTTTTAATTTGGTAATACAATTATTTGTGTAAGTTTTCAAATTACAGTACTATACTCGGCGTCACATAAATAACATATTATTAAAATTTGAATAAAAATATCGACTACGACTTTATTGGCACCTACTGTCGTTCAAATTGTCATAAATGACTTGTTCATTCGTTCTGCCAAATGGCATCTTCCTAAACATTGAATCGTTAAATTCCGGCGAGATTTTAATTCTAGGTCCTAATATTTACATTGTCAAAAGTTGGCCATGCTTACAGTGATCTGGTTGCTAGGAGATGTTATTTACGTTTAAATGATTTGTCCAAAAACCGAAGAACCCAGAATACATTTCGGCGTTAGTTCGGAAATTTCGGATTTATTCTACGCAAACAACGTACAATACCGAGAAGTTGATCAAGCAGACGAACTCCACTGTTTTGATTATCCAGATTGAGAAGAATATCATAGTTTGTGAAAATGGTTAAAAGGAGGAGTTGTCTGCTTTATGTTACACATGAGCATGTACTTATTATTTCATACTAATTCTATTGATATTTATTTTGTAGGTATTACGACCAACTAGTTGCAATTGAAAACAAGTTACCAATAGCTGAGAATCAGGTATTTATGCAGTTGTGGTCTTTTTAAAGTGTTGAACTTGTAGTGAATGCAATGTACTTCTAGTCAGCTTAGAGTTAGATCTATCAAAAGTGTTGAAGAACTTTTATTTCAAATATATACATGCATAAAAGGTTTAAACAAAATAGAAAACTTTTTAGAATCTGCTTGTTTTGAAGCTGTTTTATGGAGGAAGACAATAACTTACATTATCCATTACTTATTTAAGGCCTAAAAAAAAAATATGTGTTTCCAATAACACCCTTTTCAAAATTAGGGTAGGTAGGTAGGTTTTTTTTCCAAAAATGCATACAATTTTTATTTGAGCTGTCTGTGAAGACTCTGTGTTTCTCCTCAAAAACTTCCATCAAAGTCCATCGATGCTCCAAACATTTCAGTAGGTTTTTAGCCTCTAAGTGCAATTTTGATTGCAAATACTGAACTTCGCCTTAGCGTTCTTACTGTGATAATGGGTCTCCACACCGGAAAGCGATTTAAATACAATAAAATGCAAATCATTGACGGAAAACACCGAAATTACGAATTTAAAAATTTTTTTTTTGCCTGACACCATAAAAAAGTTAGGCTAGGGTCAGTCGGGTTTCCGGAAACACATTTTTTTGTTTCTAGGCCTTAGAGTTTGAGCAAAGTCACATAATGATTAAAGATCGAAATTCAGATTTAATAGTGGTAGTGGTGTCATTTTTGTTTCAGATTAGAGTTAATTTCAAGTGGAGAGATGCGTTCGACAAGGAATCATTATTTTCTGGGAAAAGAACACTTGGTAAATTCTGATATGTTATATAGAAATACTTTTAAAGGTAGTAGATGCCTATGCAATAGTATATTAACATGACTACTATTTCTTCATAGACCATATACTATAGATTTTTCATCTAACACCCAGCATTGCATGTGTGGCTAAAGATAGACATTCAGTCAAACTGGAAAAGGTATTACACAGGCCTGTAGAAATGGGTCAGGGAAGTGAATACCAAATGAAAGAAGAGTTTGAATTGATTTAAAATTAACATTTCAAAAGTCAAAAGGGAATTTCTCGTTCTACTAACCCTGCCATAAATTTTCTTTACCTGGGATACAAATGCAAATCATCGTTATGTAACCTACCAACAAAATGAAACACCCTGTAAATTTTAGAAACACCATTGTGTTTGTCTGCTGGGGATTCCATTTTCATTCAAGTTACCTCTTTTTTCTGCACCCAAATATAAACATCGATTAGAGAGACTTCGAAATTATACCTGCTCTTACGGGAGGTAACTCTGCAAAAACAGGACAAAATATGGCTGTATCTCGAGCTCCGCAAGTAGGGAATAGGAAAAAGTTTTTAGAGGTAGATTGCAATAGAATTTTGACTGAAAAAAAATCGATATTTTGCGCTTTTCTTAATTCTCTTACGGAAATCTTTTATTTCTTGGCCAAGTCATTTACATTGATGCAAAGTGTGCACCCCCATGTTCTGGAAATGATTCCTATATATACACACCAAAATAGGGTATTTCAAATTAGATATAGAGCTTGTTTTATTTTGAATTGAAATTACAATCTTACTGCTATCAGCAATAAATCTTATTAACTTTTACTAGGCTTCTGTTAAACCAGTCTTTTATAAGAAACAAAATCATTATATGTTAGGTTATGTAATGATAGGTATTTTCTCTTCATACTTGTTACAGCTATTGCATCAGGAGCATATGAAAAAGTGTGTATGTTGTTTAACGTTGCTGCCCTACAAACCCAGATAGCAGAAGTACAGAACCACGATAATGATGAGGGACTGAAAACTTCAGCTAAGTATTTCCAGGTAATTATGATAGTGTGCTTTTTCAAATGTCATTTTATCTACAATTTTTGTAGTCATTTATGTACATGCATTCTATAAAACTTCCACTAAATTCAAGTTTATTTGAATGAAACATAAGAATTGTAAATTTGCAATCATCCAGTGAGAAATAGATAAAAAATGTCTTTAAATGAGGAATTTAAATGAGGTGAAGCTAACATTAAAAAAATGTTTCTTTATTTCAATTTCTTCCTTGTTTTGTTTTCTATAAACATTGCCTTATTACTATATTAACATACAGACAGGCTGATTTCTTATTGTTGGTTGAAATAAATAATTTCAGATACTGGGGAAGTTCTCATCTTTCTTGTTTGTTTTTTATATGTGTGTCTAATTTCCGTATATGCTCGAGTATAAGTTGATCTGCCTGTAAGTCTGACCTCCTCTTCAGCTCAAAATTTCTGGAAACTAGCCTTGACCCGCTTGTAAGTTGGACTGATTTTTGATAGCTGCATTGCTAACATTCCTTTCCACTAATTACAATAAGTATACCTGTTTGTTTTGATAACTTCAATAAATATTGAAATAAATTATTCCAAGCCTGAGTTGTTTTTATAGTAGCAAGTAATTAAATTCTTAACAAGCAATGTGGATTGTTTTGTTACAATAATTTTCTCATTCCTTCTAATTTTGGTACAACAAATAACTCAAATTAATATCATAAATATAAAGAAGAACAAAGAATAAAACAAAACGTTTATGATACTCTAACAACTCATTTGAAGATATTTCAGTAAGTTAAGAGGTTTTATCTTTAAGAAAAAGAAATTCATAAAAGGAATTGTTATTACCAACTGAAATATTTATTCCTTTTGTCACAAATTATGGTACATTATTGGGTTATGTTTCTATTACACCTTCAGGTTTTTGGCTATATGAGTGTACACAGGTAAAAATCAATACACAGAATGGATGAGTGGGAAATACGTATAAAATCAGTATAGTGGCAAAAAAAAAAGACCAAACAGTAAATACTATAAAGTAGAAGATGAAGACAGTCTTCCTAAATATGGCTGTTCAAAGTTGGTGTCACATTCATGTCAATTATCAAGCTTTTGACATTTTCAAGCTGAAAATTTTAGTTCATAGATCATTTGTAAGTGGGAACCCTTCCCAGCAGTTAAAAATTTAGTCCCAACGATCCAACTTATAGGTGAGTATATACGGTGTAAGCATTTTATATTGCTAAATCAAGTCATGCATTATGTGTTTGATTTCAGTCTGCTAGTGGAATTTTTGGACACTTGAAGGATGTTGTACTCTCCCATATACAACAGGATCCAACACCAGACATGAATCCAGATACACTCAATGCTCTTAGTGCCTTAATGGTAGCTCAGGCCCAAGAATGTATCTACAGAAAATGTGCTTCAGGTAATGACCACAATGAAATTTTATTTCCCTTTTATTGCCAGGGTTTGAAAAAAGAAAAGTTCAGAATTCTGTGGTCTGTCTTATTTGCAATGGACTTTCTATGACATCAGTAATATTTAGAAATGGTTTCTTCATTTATATAGATACTTTCTAAGGACTTTCCATTTTCACAGGCTGGACCATAAGCTTCAAATCTCAAATAGTTTTTCACCTTTCACTCAAGGAAACCAAATATACCCCTGCTCTGAATGAGGTTATACTGTTATACCCTTGCTTGAGCCCTGTTGTTGCTTACCTGTACTAAAATTTTACCAAAAAAATATGTTGTGTATGACTAGTTTTTTCATATTTTTTAAAAGACACATCCTTGACTGTTGTGGGGCGAAATTCTGTTGCAACATTGGTAAAATAGGGTAAATTTTATATTCTAAATGTTTATCACTTTTTCACCACTGCTTTGGTTTAAAGAGCTTTGAAGCATGCCATAATAGAATATTATTTAGCTAATTTTTAGATTCAATTCAAGTAAAAGATACAGTCTTTTAGGTTTGTTTGTTTGTTTGTTGGGGTTTAACCGACAGGTATATTACAAAAAGTCTTTGTACTGGTACTTCTCTCCTTATAAACTTTCCAAATAACTTCCTGTAGATTAAAGTGAGATCAAAATGTTATACTTATTTACATTATTTCTTCTTAAAGCCAAAACAAAAGATGAAATAGTTGCTAAAGTAGCACACCAGTGTTCAGAACTGTATGCTGATGCCATGAAATTGATGCAGTTAGCTACATTAAAAGAATTGTGGCCTAAGGTATGGAAGTGTTTTCTTAACTTACAAATGTGCAGTATTTTCTATTGCATATAATGATCCTCAAAAATGTGACTGTAATTTGCTGATAAATAAAATATGTACTGATTTGCAAAAGGGAGATTTCAGGATATAATTTGCTCAAGTATGCCTAGAATAAGCAAAATTTTCCAACGAAAAAGGGCTTGTGGTTCACATGACCATGACACTTCTTCAGTATGCTGTTATCTAGAAATATATTCTTTTGGAGTGTACTGGTTTGAACAAAAAAGTATGAGAATTGGTGTGGTATTATTATTGTTTCTTATTGTTCTTACATTTTGCATATTTCTTGTTAGATTTTGAAGGGAAAAACACACAGAAGACTTGTTTCCATTTTAAAGGCCTATATTTTTTTACTGTAAACAGAAAATGTACTTTTTATGGTTTCAGGAATGGATTCCATCAGCTGTAATGAAGCAAGCAGCTTTCCATGCTATGGCTGAATTTTATCAGAGCTGTGTATGTAAGGAAGCCAGAAGCTATGGTGAACAAATTGCTAGACTACAGGTAAGACTATATTGTTGGGTAAAATATAAAATGCCAAAGTTTTCACTAAGTATTTTGAATATTTGGAATTGAATAGAGGCATTGCCTTGAAGTTTTATGGTGATGCAGTTAAATATGGGCCTATCAAACATCCTACTTAATAACATGTAGATTGTAACCCTCATGCTACCTTAAAACAGGTGATTGATAGTTGTATTGAATGATTTGCAAAACATTATTTATATGGCTAATATAATCAGGATGTACTGATGTTGGTCCGATGCTAATTTGCTGTAAATAAAAAAAGTGTCTTTCATTAAGAGGCTTATAAAAGAAATGGCTTGACTATTTTGCTCCTCATGAGGACTGAAAAACAGTGGAAGTAAGTGTTGGTCCTGAATCTCTGACTTCATATATATATATATATATATAACATTATACATGTACATTTTACTCAAAATTCTTTTTGTGTTATATGTGTTTTATCATGTTTCTAAAATTCAGAGACCACTCTTTTTAAATCGGTCAATTATAAAATCAAACTTAGTGTTTTGAGATTTTATATGCATGTATCAGTAGTATGCACATTCACATACTGCAGTACATTTTTCACATATAAAAATCATGGCGGTACGATTTCACAAGTCAAATTGCTCATGCATGTACAATAACGATATTCTATTTTTATTTTTATCTTTGAATATATGGTTTTTCCAGTGTCAAAATGTGTCAATATTTGAGAATAAAGTTTGTTTACATCAAAAGGGAAAGTGAAATATTAGTATGATTAAATTTAAAAAAATAAATTTGAACATTTGTACTAAAAAAAAATCGCTGTTTTCCACAATATCATATTTTGAAGGAGACCTGAACTGTGTTCAACTGCAAAAATAAACTTAGTAAGAGAGCTGCAGGATGCAGAATATGGTAGTGATATTATCCAGGTCTTACATTCAATTTCAGCACGCCAATGATCTGATGTCAGCCTCAAGCCAGAGAGGTGGAACAACATTTAATTTTAGGAATGATCAAGGAAGGATTCAGAGAGAATTACAATCTGCTAAGAAAGACAATGATTTTATATATCATGACAAAGTTCCTGATGTAAAATCACTAGCGCCTATTGGTAAAGCTGCAATAGCCAAGCCTACAGCGCTTCCCACCACCAACATGAGTGATAAATTTCAAGGTGAGGTTTTACATGGAATTAATCTTCACTGTCTTCAAAGCAATACTGGTGGTAAATTTTAGGGAAAACTTATGTTTAAACCAAGCTATACATGTTAGGTTAATTTACTCTCCAGGTTTAATTTTATAAAGAAAGTAATACTTTGGTATGATAATTAATAATCTACTTTTTGTCTTACAGATTTGTTTAATAAATTGGTTCCAATTCCTGTTTATAATGCTCTTGAAGCATTTGAAAGCAGAAAGAACGGGATAATTAGTGGTGAAATTGGTCGACTCAGAGAGGCTTCCACTCTAATGAATAGGTAGTGTTGTACCTTAAGGAGGTAGACCTGGGGTAAGGGACATAACTCTTGAAATCAGTGATATGTTTGTATCATATTCAATTTCACCAAAGCCTTTCAAGCTTTCCTTTGAAACAGAATGCAATCAGTCCAAGTTACTTTGATGCTTACATGAGATTGATGTAAAATGCTGAATGCAAATGTTCCAAGGATTTGTAAGAGTTGTGTCCCTTACCCTAGGTCTACCTCCTTAATTAGTCAAGAATTGCTTGTAAAGTTTTACAGTAATATTTCTCAATTTCTGCAGGTAAGATTTTTTGTCTAATTATTAACAGAGTGTAAAAAATCATCAAATTTTTCATGTGGAAAAAAAAGTTTTACATCTTGTGAAAAAACTAAAACTCTTATAGGCAATGATAAAATAATAGCACTGGATATTTTTATAATTTAGAAATTCATTGCAGTCATCCACATAAGACCTAATGCTGAAAACTTACACTAGTCTTCATTGGAAAAGTTGGGTTACAGAGAATAATAGTTGGTAATTGGTTTGTATGGGGGAATGTCGAGATAATATGCAATGTCTCAAACACTTTTGTTCAAGATGGAGACATTTTCTTGATGGATAGGACGTTACATAGATACAATCGCGTTGTAACAATACATATTAATAGTGTCCATAATTGCACTATGCACTTCAGTGCCAAATTCATAATTGTAATGTTTTATACTATTTGCAGTGTTTTAGCATCATTGAACCTTCCAGCAGCGTTAGAAGATATATCTGGTAGCAACAAAGTCCCTCAGTCCTTACTGGACAAAGCTAAACAAGTACAAGATCTAGGTGGAATGCAACACTTGGACAAACTCATTAATGATTTACCAGAGTTATTGTGTAGGAACAGAGAAATCTTAGATGATGTATGTACCTGTATAGATATAATATTAAAGTGTTACTAACTGGCTGATTCTCTATTGGCCATGGTATTGATTTTAGGTTGGTTTTATTGGGCACCGGGCCTTAGGGCCAAGGGCCAATACATCTAATTGCGAATCAATACAGGGCCATTACAGATTCAACCAGTTTGCAATACTTTTATTGAAGAATCCAAACAGTTTGTACACCCGGTTCATATGACTAGTCCATATGACAAGCCAGTTCATATAGAAATCCATAATGACCCTTTGATGAACCGGAAACAGAACATGGATACAAAATGGGCCAATATGAATTCCTGTATTTGACAGAGCCAAAAATTAGAAAAGTTATTAACTGGATAGAGTTTCATAATAATTCTTATATTTTTGCGGAGTAGAGTGAGGGGAAGTGTATTTGTTATGCACATCATAAGGGCATTTTAGGGTCAATTTTTACATACTATTTAATAATAAATATTGATACAACTATTATTTTATGCATTCATTATTTAGATGAAATATTCTTTTGCGTTATGTAAAGCAATAAGAGTTTCAATTATTGCAATTACAATCCAGTTTCATTTTTTTCATTCTAAAACAATCATAATAATTTTAGAACGAACTATGTATGAAAGGTGTTGATTTGGCAAAACTTATTATAGTTAAGTGCAAGGCAAAAGAGAAAAATTTTATTGCACCATAGACTGTGGAAGCAAATTATTTTGCTTGTTTATACCCCCACTCAACTGCAATAATAGTTGAACTACCAAATGAAATTTCATCAAGAGCAAAGGTGGAACTGTCTTATACAGCGTTCTCCATGACCTCTTTTTGCATGGCGCTGGGCCTTGAATTCAAAACAATTGCCATGTGTTCATTTGGGGTGCGCCATGTATTCAAATTTGCGTCACACATTGCAAATCGGCAATGTATTTCCCAATTACTCTTGCTTATTAATCACCTATACCTGTCATAAATCAATATGATTGGCGCATGTGTGTTTATTCTAACGGTAATACAATGTTATGATCGGTAATTTCTGGGGTTAATGTGTCAGGGAGTGGAACATGTGTGTAAACAAATCTCGGATCAGTAAAATTTGTGATTATCACCGTTAGCAATATCAATAAGATTCAAATAAACTGAATGATTTCTATTGTTTTTTCATGAATAATAGTTTATAACTTTTCATTTGATAAAATATAGAAAATGTCAAGAGTTGAATTAAATTTGAGAAAGATCTATGTGAATGGAGATGGGGGGAGACAATCTTTTATACAACAATGTCTTGACGATCTCTACATTTATCTGACACAGAAAAGCAATCCAATTTGCCAATCTTTTTTGAAAGGGTGATGGATTGACTCCCAAAGGTCTAAAAGATTGCTTAATAACACAGATTCTGATGAAAACGACATACAACTGTCTAAGTTCTTGTGGTTAAATTACAAAGAACTTGTTTAATGGTATTATTTGTTTAATGGTATCAACAAAATAACCACACCTGCCAAAGATTTTAACTTCTCCAGAGCTGTGGACCTATGGTCAACCCTAGGGAAGGGAAAACTTTACCTTGATATATAATTTAGTTATACCATACAGACAGAAGGATTTACCATCATTGATTGTTAATTTCTATGTTGTACGTGTAGCTAGTACTATTAAATAAGTCTCATTCAACCTTATCATACTTAGTGTGGCAATTTATTTTCTGTGTGAAAGGACACACACCACAATGAAAATTTGTCCAAGAGGAGAGTGAGCCATGTGTTCATTTTGATCCACGGAGATCCCTGCTTATATATTATATATATATATATATGTTTCCTTTGTGATTGCAGTGTATCAAACAACTAGATGATGAAGAGAACTCTGACAAACAGTTACGAGAACAATTTAAAGAGAGATGGAGCAGGACTCCATCAGATAAACTGACCAAACCTATGAGAGATGAATGTATGAAGTACAAACATATACTAGATACTGCTATAGGTGCAGATAGAATTGTACAAGAAAAATATGCTTCACACAAAAATGCTATAGCTCTACTGTCAAAGCCATCTGTAAGTATTATCTGATAGTGAATAAAACTCGAAAATTTATGATATAAGGATTTAATAGAAAAAAATCAAACCTGCTTAACAGGAATGGTGATAAGTGAATATTGTAGTACATTTACTATTCTGCCCTTGTTTTGAGTGCTTGAATCTTTCAAATTCAGGCAAACTTGAAAAATAAGGAATCATGCTAAGGAAAAACACACAAATTTGACAAATGTTGGCACATAGTTTATAGTCTATTGAAGATGAATTAACAGTTTGTTAATCTTAGAAGTGTCAGGAGATTCATGAAAGGGAGTTCAAAGTAACAATAGAATGATGGTGAAAGTGAGTTATCTCTTTTTGATGATAAAATTGCAATGCATGTCATACAATTTATACCTTGAATTAATGACACTTAAAAAAAGAAATGATTGCCATTTCTGCATTTCAGATAACATTTTAATTAAGATTCCATTGAAAGACTAGTGTATTTTTTTAACCATTTTTCACCCACTGCCTGATTCTTATGGAGAATAGTACTTTGAAAGGATAGCAGAAATAAATTTATAATTTTTTCAGTCAGAGATGGAGAAAGGTTTACCGAGTGCAGGTTCATCAGGAAGCCTTTCTAACAACAGTGCTGTACAACAGCTAAAGAAGATGATGGAAGAGGTAGAGACAATCAAGGCCGAAAGAGAAGTCATTGAAAATCAGATCAAAGAAGCGACATTTGACATGTGTAAGTAGCATTAAATAGACAAGTCATTGGAATATCTTTTTATAGACCTACAATTTGTTTATTGTAGATTTACTTCCAACTTTGCCAACTATGCCAATTTCTGCTTTATTTGTTTACTGTGTAAAATCATGTATGATAAGTACAGTATTTGTACAGTGAAGTTATTTTCACAGGTTATGTATTTGATCAATAATTATGCTAAAATAAGTACCAGAGAATATGCCCAATAATAAGCATTTAATGTTTGGTAACTTTCAAGATAACCCTGTGCAGTACTCACAAAAATTAAAAAAAACACCCAAATGCCAAAAAAAGTATCATTTCAGTAAGAGAAATTGACATTGCTACTACATAGACTCACTACCCTTGTAATTTAAAGGCATAGTTTATGTTTATGGATATTGGCTATCTGCACAGCTGTTAACAATTTATTTTGTATGAAAATGTTTAAAATGTGGATGTTATATATTTGTCTATTCTTTATAGCTGGAAAATTCTTCAGTGCCATGGCTTCAGATGGGTTGATTGATGAGGAATCTATATCTGTTGGGGAGCTTGACAGGACCTACAGTCCACTTAGGGAACAAGTTAATGATAGCATTCAAAGACAGGAAATGTTGATGGCTAGGGTCCAGGTATGTCTTAGGCGTTATGTCATCTCAGAGAGATCAAGAAATTACTAAATTTTGAAAAAGCATATTTGACTCAACTGATGTTCATATTTGATTTTTCAGTCTGTCTCAGTTATATTGTTTTACCTCAGTTATATAAATAAATCATACTCTCAAGTTGGGAAGGTCATAGTATAGATTTGAAGGATTCACTTGGACACTAGCATCACAGGAAATTCAAATACTTGCCAAAACAAAGCTATTTTTGAAGAGTCTTTTTTTTTCACTTTTTTTCAACTCCAAAGAATTCTTGTTTAACTTTTTACATGGGTATTTCAAATACATGTACTACACTTTGTTTTGAAACAAAAAGTTGTAAGTGTAAAATTGATCATAAGTAATTACGTCACAACCAAAAATAGCATCATGATTTACAATTAATTTCACATGACCTTTTGTATTATAGACACCTGTATGCCATATTGTCATGGTTTTGAAAAATCATGTTTATTTTACAGTCCTTTCCTTCAAAATTCTTCATGACCAGCCTGAATAATAGAGGACTGTATAGGATTCAACTAGTTGGAAACAAGAAATGTACACATCAGTTCACTAGCCGGAATCAATTTTTACTAGCCAGAATCAATTTTTACTAGCCCCTTGCCACGAGCTAGTGGCTAAAGGCGAGCACTGATTTTATCATATATTCGAATTATGTATTTTTATGTTTGGAGAAGGAGTGTTATAGGGTTTAAACAATCATAACTATCTACATTTACTAAAAACATATTTTTATCTATAGGTATGATAGGTACATCAATGTATATCTATGCAATGTAAAGATGATACATTTTGTTTTAACAGAACACCAACACAGAATTCTGTCAAGCAAAGGCATCTAACCAGGGTGCTGCTCAAAGAGAACAAATGTTGAAAGATCTGGCTGCTGGATTTGATATGTACATGGAATTAAAGAGCAACTTAGAGGAAGGAACTAAGGTATGGCTAAAATGAAGTTGAGTGAGTGTCTGTGTTGTTTTATGGCAGGAAAATGATTAAAAAAGTTTACATGAAAAAAAATTGATTTCAAAGTAGTTTGGTTAACTGTCAAGGATATAAAGACAACAATGAAAATATAATATAAAATACTATGTAAAGGAAAGAATACAAAACAATTTTTTAAAATTATTGATAATAAAATAGGAATTTGGGATAATGCCCTTGAGAACATGTTCAATGCATTAAGTGTACGTCTGAAAACGCAAGAACTATTGGATAAATTGGAAAGCGTGATTAACAGAAATATTGTTCACTGTGCTGAATAACACAAAAACTTAACGGGTACACTGAACTTGTTCTTCACACTAGTCAATTTTACAAATTAGTCTCTGCATGAGCAATCATATTTTGGTTATTCATAAAAAAGGCATTTTAGTAAAAGATTAACTATATGGATTTGCTCAAGTATCTATTGTTATTTTCAAATAAATTTTAAATTTTGTGATTGGTGGACTGATATTCAATACCATTAGTAATGTCAAATTTAGTTAACGTCATAAGAGAAAAGTGATGTAACGTTTTTATCTTGCCATGGTCCAAGAGCGGAAATACAGTTTTATTTCTCATGTGAAATATTGAAATTTAAAATAATTTAGTTAATGCATGTTCCAGTCTTTACATCAGGATTTTATTTCTTTTATTTGTAGTTTTATAATGACCTAACTCCATTATTAGTGAAGTTACAGAACAAAATTTCTGACTTCTGCTTTGCACGAAAAACTGAGAAAGATGAATTGATGGGTGATTTACAGAAGAAAATAGCAAATCAACCAACTGGTCCTGCACCAAAAGCGCCAAGTTATCAGAGCCCACCAGGTAAGGTCATACAGGGAACAGGATTTTTTGTAAAAGTTTTTGTTCATATGATATTTATTTTAAGGGTTTTTTTTGGTTTGTCACATACATGTTATATAGCTAATAAAAGGATGAACAAATGAATTCTATAAATGTCATACCATGTTTCGTAGTTATCACATTGTACCAGTATTTTTTTTTAATATTAAAAGAGTTATTGATTATTGTTTATCTGGAATACACATTTCCTAGTTTTTATAGTTCAGTTTCTATAAAAGAAATGATACATTTTTATCTATGAACTTATAGTCTGATAGATCCTCTTTGAATTACTCTAAACCTAAAAAAATGCTTCTGATTGTTAAATGTTTTGTAATCCATTAACAAAAATAATTAATGTTTAATTTTCAAATGACTTATAGGGCTAAGTGTGTATGATAATCTAGAATTGCCATTGACATACAAACCTGGTTAAAAAAAACCATATTGAACTTACTGTCAGTGTTTCTGAAATGGTCATTAAAAGAAGTATCTGTATGCTACCACTGTTTGTTTAATCAGGTTTATTTCTCAATCTAATTAAAATAAGCATTATCAATTTTTCTGTTAAGTCACTGCATGTAAGATCTAACAACACTCCAGTCTACCTTCTGTTCAGAAGACCTTTTCAGAATTCGCAGGTTTTTCCCTTTGAACATTGCTTTCAAAATCATGAAAGATGAAATCTGATTGGCTGATCAGAAAGGTCATCAGAACAGAAAGTAGAATGAAGTGTTGTTAGATCCTATATGCAGTGACTGAAGGTCTTATTTTAATCAGATTGATTTATTTCCATAACTGATGATATAACAGTTTTGAGTTTACATTTAACTACATTTATTATTTTGTTATTTATCAAACATACTCAGGTAGATTTGCTGTGAATTGAAGAAATATGTTAGAATGTATATTTTAGCTATTTGTATTACATTTTCCTATTGTTTAAAAAGATTTGCATATAGATTTCACAGGGGAATGTAAAAAAGTAACTTAAATCTTAATGAAATTTCATATTTCATTAAAAATTTACAGCAAGTAGTTTTTTCTTAGTACCTTAAAGCAGATAATCTTTTAACTACATGTATATGTACTTGTAGATTTTTAAGTAGTTGATTTTAAAATTAAAATTTTCCATTTATTAATTTACTCTTTTGGAAATAAAAGTCTGAGAATAATACAAAAAAATGTGAAATTGTATTTTTTGTATGAAATTGATGTAGTTAGAATTGTAGGATCAAGAAATCTGCTATATGGTCGAATAGATATATTTCTGAGATTTCTTCTTTTCATACAATGTGTTCAAATCATCAGCTTAGTTCACTTATAAGTTGTTTGTGATGGGTATAATGCTTTGTTTACACTGTTGTGTTTTGTTTGGTGTCGTATAGAGTCCACACAGAGTAGGGTTCCACCTCCCAGACCACCCCCTCCAGCTTATACTCCAGCAGGAGCTCCACAGGGGTATAACCAACCTCCAACATCGCAGGGGTACAACCAGCCCCCGACATCACAAGGGTACAACCAGCCCCCTACATCACAGGCGTACAGCCAACCTCCTACAGCTCCTCAGGGGTATAATCCACCTCCAGCTGCACAGGGTTAGTTTAAATGATAACTTCTGCTAAGTCAAGTGGATGTGTTGGAATTTATATCTGAAAATAAAATGGTTAAATATTTGGGTATAAAGATAAAAATGGTGTGAGCATTCTAAACTAGAAATAGCCTTATAAAGCTTTGTACAGAAGAGAATTGAGCTGATAAAATAACCAAATTGAAATGGATCATCTTACCTATTCTTTTTTTTATGTAAGTATATTTTCAAGTACCATAATGACCAGCTTTTAAGACATCTCTGGTACTGAAACAATTTCAAATTTCACAATATTTGACCCTGTTCCTTATGCCATACAACTTTTACACCAAGTCTTTAGATAATTTCTAAGGTGATGGATGTTGTTTGTGTTGTACACCTTTTGAATGGTGAATGGATGTAGTTCTGCAGGTTACATATGTTAACATGTGTTTAATTATTTTCACTTAAAATTTTGGTAGAAGGTGATTCTAAAGGTATGAAACTTTTCCCCATCAGATGCAGATATTTCAATTGCTAGGCTTCAAAACTGTTACTGAAGTTTAATTCTTTACTGCTTGCAGGTGCATGAAGTCTTTATATTCATTTTCCATTGGATCCTTTCAGCTATACTATACAGGAAATAAGCTTAGCTTGGCCTTGTTGGCAATTTATATCGCAAATTTTTGTTAGGTTGCATACTGTATAACAGGTAATTTTCACATGGTGCTAAATTTGGTGTGTTTACAAGGTCTGAATAAAAACACCATATAATTATGCAAAAAATTAACTCTGAGTTAAAGTACTTAATAGAGCATCATTTTACATCTACCAAAATTCGAATCTGCAAAATTTGTTTGGGCTAAAAAAAAACCCAAAATTAATTTCCTGTGAAATAACCTGCCATACAGTATTTTTTTTTTACTGAAAAGTACCATTTAGTTTATCAAAGAAAATCACTGGGTGGAAGTTTGGCTTTTATTCCCACCATTTTTTGTGTATTCCCTGTATAATTCACACAAAACCAATCATCCTTTCTTTCATGACATATTCATCACAACACACACTGCTCTCTCTTACTGTAAATTTGGAAGTTATTGTGTTGTTTTTATTATTGTAAAGATTGCAATTTTAAAACTTTGCTTTACAGAATTTTTTGCAATGCTAACTTTGGTCAGAGTTTTCATCAAATTGGCAAAATGAAAATTGCAATTTTGCCCAACATTGCCCAAAATTGCAATAACAAATACATGCAATAATTTCTGAATTTACAGTATCATGTACACATTGGATTAATAAGATTTTCCATGAAACATGTTAATTCTTGAAATAGCACACATTTTTTTGTTTACATAGAAAGCTAACCACGATTATAAAATTTTTTAAACATTTTTGCACTATAATTTTACTTCAATTGTAATTACATGTAAGACATGGGTAATTTATGAAAGCTTGCTTTTTCCAGCCAATGCACCCCCTCTAGACCCTAACCAACCAAACCAGCAGAATTATGGTAAGATTCAGATTCTTTCTCTTTAAGTGTTTAATTTCCCAGGTACTTTTTTAACATATCATGATGTCTATTTAACTTGGTGGCTACAGTAAATGTATTAATTTACGCTGATACTGTCAGGCAAACATTGTTGCAGGTATCAATTTTTTTCTGTTTCAAAAAAAGGTTTGGCGTTGCAGTGTTAAAAATTAATTATGTGGGTACTATTTTAATGGTTTTTTTTGTCCACCGCGAAAATAGCGAAAACTAGTACACAGGAAAAATTAATATGTTTACAATACATGTATTTAATTTTTTGACAAAATGTCTTTCCAATATGTCTTCCACAATAAAGGGAATTATTTTTTGTGACTCATTTCCTTATATTTTTCTTCCTTGTGAAATTTTTAAAAATAAATTGCTTGCAAAAATATGTTGGTTTACAGTTTTTGATAAGATAGTAGAAATTATGATGATTTTATTCTTATTATTTTTTTTCACTCACACAGTTTATATTTCATTTTTCAATTTTAAATAGAAAATTTAAAATTTTAAGGACAAGGGAGACAAATTACATGTTAATACCAATGACTTTAGAAATTTACAGATAACAGTGAATTTTCTATTGATTAAGTTTAGTTATTGCATTATTAGATTAGTTCAAATTATACTTAGTTAATAGAAGATAATGAGAAGGTTAACATTAATCTTTTAGTATAGTACTACAGATTATAATACACAAATGCCAATTACATGTATATTAAATACTAATATTAAATGCAGTAGCCTGAAAGTTGTACTCTGAAATTTAATGCTAGGTTTACCAAAAACTTCCAAATTAAATTAAAAAAAAAAGGAATAAAATTGTTATTTATCTGTTATATTTTATACCTACAGGACAGCCTGGTGCCTGGGGAGCGGGTCCGTCAGCCCCATATCCACTGAGTATGTCCTTGCCAGCAATGCCATCAGGATTTAATGCTTACAATCCGTACATGCAACCATATCCAGGACAACAATTTCCACAACAACAGTATCCGGGACAACAACCGCCACCAATGCAGTACCCAGGACAACAGCCCTACCCCCAACAACAATATCCTGGTAACCCACCGTACCCAAATCAACAGTGGCGTTAATGTGAGGACATGTTTTCATGTATCTGTGTTTGTTTATTTATTGGATGTGATACACATTATGTTTTAATATTGTTATTTTCTGTTATAAAAGTCATAATTATGCATACTTAGTCATTGAACATTTTGTTATATGGTATTCAATTATTTTTTAGTTTACAAGATTTTAAGTGCTAATTATAGAATGGAAGTTTTCCATTGACTAAATAATGTAATCAGGAAAATAAATACTGAGAAAAAAAATGTGCAACTCTGATTTGAAAAAAAAAATCTTTCAAAGGATGGGAGTGCTATGAAAAGCTATATGTTTATCTCAGCTATGTTTAAGTAGCGAACTCTGAAGTAATAAGTGTATGTAAAAAAATGTTATTTTATCAATTTGTGCACTTTTTTGTTTTGAATAGTTACTTTCAATATTGCTACACAAAACAAGTATCTAATACATGGTAGTTTTTGCATACATCAATTTAAGTTTCCAATGATTTTGTTTTCCATCATGTTTCAGAATAATGCATGTTTACACTGATTTTCTATATGTTTTTCTGGTGCAGCATTATAGAGTAGGCGAGTCTAAAATCATTGGTCTCAGATCATTGTATCTACAGGTCCAATAAAACAATACACCAACTTATATGGTAATAAGTCTGAAAAGGAATATAAAATAGATAAAAGCTAAACAGAAGATCCTATTTGTGGATGATAATGGGACAATTGATAAAAGGAATAGTTTTTTAAATGGTTTATATTGTCTGTAAATAATGCAGTATTATTGAGAAGACACCTCTTGGAATAAATTAATCTTTGCTAAAAGTTCAAATTCCAGTAATAGATTTCTTATATGTACAAAGACAGAATGTATGAAAAAAATTTTAAGAAATCCAGTAGTCCTAGAACACAATTTTTCAAGGGTCTTTCAGTTTTTAAAACTGAAGTAACCAGAGTAAAATTACTAATCCCAACTTACTGTAAAAGTATTAACTTTTGTGGATTCTGTCAAGTGAGCATATTCACTGGTATCAATAATTGGGGTTTTAAAAATGGTGAGTGTTATATAGTGATTAAGTTGATTTCACATGTACTATTTTTCATGCTTTTTATGCTCATTGTGAAAATTGCAAAAATTAGTACACCCCAGAAAGAAATCTAAATTGATTCATCATTCTGAAAGAATAGGAAGGAAATTCTACACGAATGCTTTTAGGGTCCATGTTTTTTAGAACGGCTGTATGTCAAATCTATATTTTTATATAGAAGGAAAGTTCTGATGCTGATCAAGTATTAAAACAAGATATTGTATAAAATTGTAACTATTCCATTGTAGAATAGCACATTATGGTTTGAGTAAAGGTTGAAAAAAGTTGTAATAGAGGTGATCCTACTTTTTGGGGAAACTATAGTTTAATACAAACTGACTTGTATGATTCAGTAAAATTTATTAGTGCATATATGTATAGTTACTTTATAGATTTTCATATTAATTATATGAATGAGTTCTTGAATCATTTTCTTTCATCAACTTCAAAGCTACAGCTTTGCTTGGTTGGGATGTGTGCAAACTAACAGCAAGCCATTGTTTTTTTTTTGTGTTGAGCAGGCCATAGTCAGAAATCACACCTTGATTTTTTTTACTTTGAATACCTTGAATATTTACTTAAAGCAAAAAAGGTACTATGCACTTAGATTTAAGAGTATTTTTTTTGCCTTGTGCGAAAGCTTTATATCATACATCATATACATTATATCTTTATTTTGATATATTTTTTTTAAACTTAATTAGAAAGGTCATGATCATATATGATTTAATGAACTAACAAACATAAATTTGAGATATCTTAGGCCATTCCAAGAAATTTCTGGTTCTTGTACAAATTTTCATGAAAATCAATGGGGGAGATACTTGCATTTTTATTTACTTTTTTATTGCCAAAAAGTGATGTGGGTGCATTTTAAGAAAAAAATTGTAAGTGCCGCTTTTTAAACTTTTGTATGGTATTAAAAAGTGATGAGGCATCCTTAAAAGAGGTGAGGGAAGGAAGGCCCGAGAACCAAGGAATTATTTTAGCTGACCTTTATAATGGTTGTTCAGAAGGGAGCAGGATACTAGAATGTTTATATTGTTTGCCTTAGAAGTGACCCTGACTATGGCACTGTATGCACCACTAGGTAGTAAGTATATCAGTATTTCTGTATTGTGATTTGATTCATACCTTAGTTCTGATTTTTAGGTGGTATGTAGGTTACACAGAATTTACAATGTCAATAATTTAATTGTAAAACTTTTGTTATACCATTCAACAATAAATTATCCAATTTCTTACTCGATTCATGTGTATATATTTGGTAGATACTTAAATGACCTCAGTTTTTTAGAGAGGTCTTGTCAGAAATCATAATCCTTCTACATAAAAACAATTTGCAGGAGTTTTCTTGGCACATAGTAGGAAATAGCAGTAATCAAAAGAATGTAATCCAGGGACAAAGACCAGACATGGAAAACACATATACAACAAAGAACATAAAGTAACTAAAATCATACATACAAAGTAACATCATGTATTATAAAAAACAAGTCCAGTAAAAAAAACATTTAAAAAACACTTCTTACAATATTTAACTTCCTGAAATTTATAAATATACTACATGTAAATTACCCATTAACATGTTTTGTTTCTCAGTGCATACACATTATCTTTTTGATTACACATGTAGGTCATAGAAGGACATATATTGTCCTAACATTCATTTGTGAAAGATGCTTTTAATTGAATTCATAAGTATTTGGGATTTTTATGGGAAATATGTGATTCAGGTACCTTGTTCCTACAGCATGATAGATGTAGATAAAATTGTGTAAATATGTACGTGCATTCAAGTACATTGTTATATATTTTTTAGTTATTACATTTACGCATGTTTCATCATGCTCCTTCAATTTGAGTAAATTTTAAGGTTTATTAGGTCATTGCTGTGGAAGCATACTGCTTCTTGTATATTCAGGGGCAGATCTAGAAATTTATAAATGGGGTGGGGGTCTAATCCAGGGTTTCAGGCTATCATATGTCTATTTTGTCCAAATTTTGCACAAAACTGATGGAATTTCCCAACAAAAAAAGGGACTGTTGGACCCCTCCCCCAATATCCACCACAAAATAAAAATTTTGGAAAGAAATAAAGTCATGATACCCACTGGTGGAAGAAATGAAACCACTTTAACTAAGGCCTATGATCACAAAAACATTGCCTTCATATAACATTATTATACAACTGCAAAAAACATAATACGCTGCTGGCAATAACATGAGTACCCGTAAATGTCAATGGAACTCTTTGAAATTGTACCACAAGGTGTCATACCACTAAAGGAAGGCTTGGGTTGATTTTCGGGGATTATTACTTGAACTATGTGTAAATGAGGGCCCAGAAACAAGCATTTTCAGAATGTCAAAAACTACTATTAGGGAATGGATGTAGTTCAAGGTTCAATACTGCAAAAGGAACCCTAGAATTGATTATGGGTGTCGTAGCTTAAACTTTTATCTGATGTGCAGATAATAACTTTAGTGAAAGTGAACCAATCTCTTTTAAATTGTACAAAGGTGCCATACTGCCATAGGATGGCTGGGAATGACTTCATGGGTTGTGTTTATTGACTTGAGGAATAAGATGCAAAAAAGGGACAATGTGGTTTTAAAGTTAATTTTACTAAATTGATAATTGTTTAAATTGTGAAAAGAATAACATTGACAGATTTTATGATTTTTATTTTTTTTAAAAATATTTCAAGGTAGGTTTCAATTTCTTTAAATTCAGATTTATTGTTTTGTATATAACATTTCTCTGGGATAGAATGTTCACTTTAAACTGCCTATAGAAATGTCTCGGGTATTGAAATTTTTAGCAGATTAGGTAAGTTAGGACACATTTTGTTGAACATATATAGCACTTGTGATGAAAAAGTCTTTCTGCAGGGATTCTAATTAAAAGAAAACATATCCCTCACTAATTCTGTACTTCAACCAACCTGACATCTTGAGCATGTCCATTGCTTATATATGCTTGTAAAGTAGGCCTTTAATTGTGCCTGTCAAGTGCACTCTTTAGTAAAAGATTCTGTAATTAGTTATAAGGAAGATATCAAATAGAAGGAACTTCTAATATGTGACTTTAAATGGGAGATTATAAAGTTATATTACAGTGAATGGTTTTTTTTATCATTTCAATTGTCAAGGTCAAAACAGAATTATATTTAAAACACTAATTTTAAGTCATTGTTCATTCACATGAAGTATTTAAGTAACAGTCTTCAGTTTTCATAAGAATCATGCAAATTTTGAAATATGAGCCCCCAAAAAAGGCTACACATTTTTATTTTTTATATTAAATTGTTTCATGATTCTATATGTTGAAATGTACAATTATTCATTCCTATCTTTCTGCTTTTATGAAATAATCCATATTGAAAATCCAATAGTTCCTATTGTATTTTAGTGTCATTTATAGAGTTATCTCCCTTAATTTTGAATTCTATAGTGCATTTTATATAATTTTTGTCTCCTAAGAACAAGGGTTATATGAAAAGTCACATGTTGATCCCTGTTTAGTATAACAATTTAAAATGTGTAGGCTTTCCAGCCTTAAGTCACATTTTGCATGATTCTTATCTGGAGTGCTATTTAAAATGATAACAAATGCATTCACCATTTAAAAAGAGCTACTTTGATTGACAAGTACAATAGCAGTGGATCAAAGGGGAAGGGGTTCTAGAGTTTGAAACCACCTTAGTTTAAAGAGTTCGTTAATTTTGTGCTTAATTTGGGTAAGCCTATCCCCCTTTTTCAAAATCTCTGGATCTACACCTAAAGTACTAGCTACCATAACTGTGCATAGTCACTCCATTACATCCTTCTTTATTATTCATTGAACCATGAAACCATGTACAATTATATATGGTGTACAATTTACATTTGAAAGTACATACTAAGTACATTGATGTCATTACCCGAAGCCAATAATATATTCATTCATACTGTGTGCAAAGACCTTCGGGAGGGGACACTAAAATCCAACATATACAATATATAAAAAGACCAGAAGTTATGATAACTAGAAATACTGTGAATACCCCAACTTCAAATGGACTTAAATGTAAAACCTTTAATTTGGATTATCTCCCTTTGAAGTCATCCAACTTCACTCCCAAGTTGCACTTCAATTCCTCAATTGCATAATTCCTCAAGCGGTTTAGGAGAAGTTGCACTTACTAGGAATGTGAACATTTGACGAACGGAAAGTCAGACTGGGTGATTCCTCTATATGCCTCAATCTATGTTTGCGGGGGTGAAAAAAGCAAAAGTTGGTATTTGGTCATTATGAAAACCTAGGAAAGACTTAATTTTGCAACACTGTAACAGGGTGCTCCATTGATTTGAAGTTGCTGTTCTCCTTAATAAAATACCTTGCACTACATTTACACTTCAAATAATTGAACACCCTTTAAGTACTTCTCCATCTTAGAATCAGGCAAAATGTGTATAAGGTGTGGCACATTAAGTACACATCAAGTATTTATACCTGAAAACCTCCAGAAATAACCACCAAAGTGTTTGTCAAATTTGCCTTTTTAAGATACTGACAAGTCAATTTTAGTTGAAATGCACTAGGAAAAAATGGCAGTAATATTTTCCCACACTTCTTCCTTATATGAGCAGTCAAAAAATATCTATGTCACAGATGCTTTAGGATAAATTTAAATAGCTTTTCAGTTGTTTTTTAGATGTACTGAATATATTTGAGGCAAAAAAGTCAAATTGAGAAATATCATGTGCCACCCATTGCCTGATTCTTACACAGAATGGTACTTAATAGACTTATTGAGTAACTGCATATTAATTCAGTATGAATTGTGAGAGAACAAGAAATAAAAGCATAGAATTCAGATGTAGAGGCTATAAATACAAACTTGAACTATTGTATGTCATTAAATGACCTACACATCATAAAAATTATAATGGTTTCTTAAGGTGTTGATAAAAACTGAGGTCACCAACTTTCCAGCTTTTTTTGGGAGATTCAGATAATCAATAAAATGGAGATCAATTTTCTATTGAAAAGAACCAGTATACCAGAAGTTTTAAGTACCATTTCATATAAAATTCAGATACTGCCTGTGGTAGAGGCGATTCATGGCGTGAAAAAAAACATGGAACAGACATTGCTTTCTTGGTCTACAAATGCTATATTTCTATGTGACAATAGTCTTTCCTGTATTTAGATATGTACTTATGAGAAAACTATATATTAATCTCCCACTAAATTCAACCAAGTCAAGAGCGATAACTCTTGCAAAGTGCTAATTTCATGTGCATTCTATACAAATTTTATATCAAAAGCACAACTCCCAAATGGAAAACTAAGACTGGTTTTGTGTTCTGTAACCGATTCTAAACAATAAATAAAAGTGAATTTGGTGGGTTTTTGACATGCATGAATCACCTCCTGTCTGCTTTTTATTAAGGACTGGTACTTAACTACAGACTACCACCCAATCTGACCTAAGCTAACCAGCAACATCTTTTTTTATCTGTTCACCTTGCAGAGTAATCAAGGGAACCAAGATTCTAGAAGAAATCAAAAGACAAACACAACAAAGAATATAAATAAATCGAAATAATACACAAAAAACTGGGAGCATGGACCAGCTGTATTGGTAGGGTAAGCAGAGAAGCACCAACTGCCAATTTTCATCGGACAAGATTGGTAATGGAGATTGAATCCCATACATAAGCCACTGATGGCAACACCACCATCACATGATTTTGTGGAATAAATCTCATACAAATTCATAGAGGTCCATAATTCCATTTACTACTACTTAATCATTTTTTTAGAGAAAAAACTTTTTTTAAAATTCTTACAAAGTGAAAAGTCATTAATCCCCAAAAATAATTGAACCCAAACATTTGAAGTATATGACATTGTGGAACCACGAAGATTCAAGCTATCACAAGAAAACCAAGTGTCTACAAATGCTGCTGAGAGTGCCATACTATTATTAAACTGTTTTTGTTTTTGTTTAAAAATATCAGTTACAACAACCCATTGATGAATTTATATTATTTTATGGTCAGTTCTTTGGATGTCTCACCGAGCATAAAATCCTACCCGACAGGGTTCATTGTGATGTTTTGTCTT
This sequence comes from Perna viridis, assembly GCA_037379345.1. Classification (NCBI taxonomy): domain Eukaryota; kingdom Metazoa; phylum Mollusca; class Bivalvia; order Mytilida; family Mytilidae; genus Perna; species Perna viridis. Next base: position 31,368,037 of record CM074517.1, on the reverse strand, counting down.
GTCTTCTAGACTGTCATTATTCTGTGCAATGTATATCTTGTCTGTTCATTCAATCATTACCAGTTCTGATTTGTACTTTCTTTCTTGACCTCCAAACAGGGTTTTCAACCAAAATTGTTTTTTTTTTCTGAGTAATTTTATTGACTGTAAACGAGTTTCAGTGAAATCTTATGGATTCAGACAGGTTTTTTTTGGTGATGTGATATGTCCTCTGTATCAAAATAAATACAAGTTAGTACTGTACATGTATGTAAAGACACCTGGGGATAGATAGGCTTACAAAAAGTAACTGATTTCTTGATTATATCAATTATTCGATAAAACTTAAACAGTGTAAATTGTAAACATTTTGCCATTTGGAAAGGACAAAAATTCACAAAAAAGGTTGTCATGACTACAGATGAAGGTGCAATGATAATGACTTGAAATGAAATAGCTGCCAAAATTAGGCCAAAAAAGTGTTTCCCATTACAACTTAGAAAAAACAGGGAAGATAGTAACAACTTTTTTATATACTCTGGGAGAATTGTCCTGATTGAAAAATGACAAAAAGGCTATTTTTAGCTGAAAATATAGGGTAGGTAAGGTAATAGGAAACTGTTTTCAAGCATCTTCTTTATTTGGCCTCATGAAATGATGATATTTTTCATAATAAATTTTGGACATGCATGCAGCTTATCATTTATTCATTTTGACCTGTGTCATCAACACTGAAAGCAAATCTATTTTCCCTGAAAAATGCTTTTGAGTGTTTGCAATTTCATGTTTGTATTTAAAAATCTGTAATATTCAAGATCAGCAATTATTTTCAAAATTAACCTCTATTGGGCCTCCATTTTGATAAAAGTATGACATAAGAACTACATGTGCTTAAAAATAACTACATAGGACATCAATGTGGTTTTAAATTATGTAACAACAATTTTGCAAGAATAATTTGTGGTTTTAAATCAAAATTTTTATTTAAATTAGCCACCAAACTTTTTTTTTATTCTAGATATAGTTAAAACTTTGCATTAATTAAAACAACCAAAAAAGAGACAGAAATTGACAAAGGAATCTCATTCCTTTTTCAATAGATTGAGTGGTAAGTGTTTTCATTTAATGAAAAATTCACAGCATTCCAAAGTGTAGTGCTGTTTTGACAAAAGAGCAGTACTTGTCATAATTGTTTTATATTGTAGCCAAATAACTTAATAAACATTAGTATTACCACTCCGACTGTTACAAAAATTTGCGTTTTCTTCATTATTGTATCAAGAAAGACCATTTTGTAAGATTGCATAGAATTATTCATGATCCTTGTCAAAAAAAAAAAGACATTGAGTTATCTCTCTTTGAATCTTATTTGAAAGTCATGTGATGGGCAAAATGAACATGAAGTAATGTTATGCATGGGAAAAAATGACAAAAAAAAGTCAAGCACATGATTGAAAAAGGAAAGACCATATGGTAAATGAATGAATACACAAATATGTGCAAAACTATAAAAATAAACTCTGTCAAAAGTGACAGTAAATGCAATAAATGAACATTTTTTTTTCATTTCAATACTTGTAAAAAGTATATTTTTCTTGAACAATAAAAAGGAATTCAACAATTCTAAAACAAACATCTTCAATATAATTAATTGCCATTTTAAGCATTGAAATAAAAGAAGTCAAACTCCCTAACTATACATGATTAAATTCATGCAATTTTTGAGATCAAGGCAATTAATTATATGGCACTATTTGCTGGTTCATCATATTACCAACTTTCCCTTTTCAATAATTAAAAAAGAAATTCAATAATGCCCAAAAAGAGGCTAAGACATTGGCTAATATTTAAAAAAAATATTAACCTTCGCCTTTAAACAAATACCTATTTACATACACTATAATTTGACTATCAAGTCATTAAACAATCAATAAATGCCTCTCCACAAAAAGGCCTTACAGTAATGTAGTTAACCAATATTTCAACTTACAATGTAGTCATGCACAAGTTATTTCCCTTCATTTTAGATCAGTTCAAATTTCTGATAATTAATTTTATCCTTAATTTTTTTTTTACAAAAATTAGAACACTGCAAAAAAAAAGGTCCTTGAAAGATAATATTTAAACTGCTATTATTTTTTATTATTTTTATCAAACCGTTTAATTTTTTTCAACTAAAAACAAATTTTAAAAAAAATTGCAAATCAATTTTATCAATAGTTTTCAGCCTAAAAATTATTATTTTCTAAACTTGCCAAGAAGTCCTTATTTTCAAACTTCACCAATGAAAAATTTCATTCAAAAAACAAAATCTTATTTTGTGATGTGCATTTCTGGGCATGCAAATTTTACACAAATTTTCTGGCATATCCAGTTAATATATGGTTAACATTAACTCTACCTTCTAAAGACATACAAAAATATTATCCTTTGAAAGAATGCACCAAAATTGATACAATATACTAAAGTTTTCATCAATTTTCAAGTTCAGCACATTCAGTCCCAGGCAAATTTTCAACTTTTTTCTTTAATTGTTCATTTTCCTCTTTTAACTTAGCATTTTCTTCTTGAAAGCGTTTCAAAACTTCAACATCAATAAAATCTTCACCGCCCGAACTCAATGATCCAGAACTGTCACCGTCCTTTGAACGCATCTGTCGCCTTTTATATCTCTTTTCGAGTCTGTCCAGTTTGGATTCTAGTTCAACATAATCTTTAATCAGTTCATCTTTACTCATATTTCTCAACCTTTCCGCTGCCATATTATCATACGTTTCCGTAAATTGATGTTCTTGATAAGAACTGTCATTTTCAATTTCCTCATCTTCGGAATTAGTTGAGGAATACTCTTCTGACGATTCAGAACTTTCACCTAATCCTTCTCTCGATTCTCGAGAATTATTCCTATGAATTTGTCCCTCTGTATGCAAATCCGGGTGAATCTCTTCGTTCTGAATGTGGTCTTCCATCAAATATTGAGTAGTGTTATATGGTGCAACGGGGTGTCCATGCTTGAAAGCATCTTCCCTTTTCTGATTAGCACGAACCGTTTCTTTTTCCTCCAAATCTCGTCGTTCGCTCCAGCTAAGTTTATCATAAGGTTTATATTTCTTGTGTTTCATACCTCCCTTAGGGCGCCTCCTACGCCTTTTCTTCTTCTCACCGATCTCTATTCTGTCGGATTCTTTACTATCGATCGCCTCTAATCTTTGGGGTTCACCAAAGGAGTTGAGGTTTTCTTTCTCGTGCTCCCGATACGGACTTCCCTTCATTCCCGTCGTTGCGTCCATTTTTTCGTCACCCCGTGAAAAGTCTGCTTCCATCATCGCTGAACCGTTGGCTTTCAAAGACATCGAAAATAATTTTGACAAGTTTGTTATTGTTCAAAAAGTCAAAGATCATATTAGCGTGAGTTATACAGTACGCTGTCTACGCGACAACTGACAACAATTTTGCTGGCTGGGTTTATATACAAGTCGAAAATTTATTCATCCGCCATGGAAAGTAAACCCAAATGGCCGTATCAACATTGAAATCTAGACATGACAGTAGTGTTCCAACAAAATAACAATTCCAAAGATGTATTTTAGGTGATAGGAATCAATTTTTCAACATTTCTTCGCAGATTCAACAATGACAATAGAAAAGAGACTTAAAATCTGTATGTTTATTGTTGGTGGAAAATAGTTCCTAAATACCGCGAAGTAATATAATTTTGCTACGATCTACAGGAAAAAATAGTTATATGTATTTGTTGTAATGTTTTGAACCAGACTTTCATATTTGGTTGAATTTTCTTGCCTTCTTAAAGTTATGTGGCATATGATTAAAGCGGAGCATAAAAGCGAATGTTAAAGTGCAGGTCTAAGAAAGTGACAGTAAAAAGGGGGAGGCGACAGGTGCAACTGTTAAACTCAAATAAGTTACTGTAAAAGCTAGTTGTCATTTTACAAATGGAGTCACACCTTTTGGAATCGGAAACTGGAGATGGGAAAATTTCTTAAACTTATTCACATATGTTTGAGAATTAGAAGATTCAATACAGAAAGTGTATTGAAACTGGAATTTTAAATATTCAATGACTGAAGTGAACTTCTGTTTTTAGTAGTCCCAGATTGAAAGAAGAAAAAAAACCAACATTCTTGCGAGATACATTTTCAGCTATGCATTATACGTTGATCTAAATTGATATTTAACACGATTTTAAATTTCAAACGAGATTAATTTTAATAGGAACTAGTATTGAACTTTAAAATAAGTATTCGGAAAGGAGATCCCGGTGTACTATTTGCTCTATTTCTAAACAAAGTTCCGGACATCAGCTTGGATCTCGGGTCTTGGATCCACCACTGCGTATAAAATTTGTCGATGTGAAAACCTGGTCGATGAACTTAGCACAAAAATATCGAGTGACATAGCTTCGTTTTTATGCAGCCCCACTAGTATATACTAGTGGGGCTCCATATTTGATAGAGGTTGCATACTAATGGGGCCGGGTATTTGATACAGAGAGCATGTCCCAGTGGTTTTTGGAAAAAAAAGTAGATTGATGTGATCGTCCGCCTTAAATTGATGCGTTCGTTATGTAACAAACCTTTTTTTCTGGCACACTTTAAAGACCACCATATAGGTTTGCCGGGCAGACACGGTTAAATAGTGTTAGTAAGTCTCGTTCTAGATTCATTTTCCATACCGGAATTTTCTATGTAGAACTTATTGAAATACGAAGACCGATCTGCATTTTACTATTTATACTTCCGGGATTTCGAAACGCTGCGCTACATAGCAAAACTTCTCTTTATTGGTTTTCTTGATACTTCTTTTATCATGTAGAAATGTATATTTGTCATTGTTTATCAGTATTTTTAAACAGAAAAATGTTTTACTCAACACTACGAAAATGAAAAAAGTCTCCATGCATTTGAATGGTAGATTAGGACCCATTCTTGTAAAACCACAGTCATGTGACGAGTCATACATACCCTATTAACATACTTGACAATATCAAGCCAATGGTCATCTACTCCAGCAATTCTTAAGGTTGTCTGCATGACAAATCATTTTTAGACCTAGTATCGGGGTATGGAGGAACCGAACGGAATTCCAACCTCTTACGTTGTATAGAAGTAATGGACACCTTCCTGATTTCTTCAAATTATTCAAATGTAGACAGTGAATGATTTTGTTTTATTCGTGCATGGAGTAAACTGGTATTGTTGGCTTCCATTGTGTGTTCGGATTGCAAAGCAGCATTGTCTCCCCTTAACTACATCAACAGAAATAGAAAGCATGGTTACTCTGGTTATAAAAAAAAACACACCAAGCAATCTATAGATAACAGACGAAAAGACAAATTATAATTTAACAACTATGAAATTCTTTGGCACATAAGACATTTCATGCTGACTAAAATTGCCTTTGTAACAATCCCCCGCCCGAACAAGTTGAATGAGATAACAAGCCCAGTTATATCATTTATAAAAGAACACGTCAATTTAGCAATATATGAATAACGGACGAACAGACAAACTAATTAAACAAAATCCCTACCTAAAGCCTTTGGCATACGAAACATGTCATGCAGACTAAATTTGCTGATGTAACTAGAACAAGATAGGTGATGTGATGATCTATTATAGTGTTTGCCTAAGGGAAGCGGATTTACTAGTACTTCAATACAAACCTTACATGTGAATTCAGAATATTTATGTACCAGCCGTGGTAATAATGGAATACGTTCTAATTTATTTATTTGATAGATATTATCTAGTGCCCTGTCGTGAGGAGAGCAATCAGCAAAAAGAACAACTTGGATCGAGATTTGAACTAGGATTTGTATGTCAAACATCCACACAGCTGAGCACTATTTAATACATTATTAGCTCCATATTAATCATTGTCCTATAAAATAAGAAAGCAATTGCCAAGCCAGGTATTTTGTGTCATATATACTTCACCTAAATTTTTGACGTTTTACTATAAAATAATTGCAGAATTGAAGTGCCCTTAATTAGTGATATACGAACTATTAATGCAACAAGTATAAATTAAAACAGTACCACAAACGAACAACAGACAATCAGGACCACCCTAAAAAACAAATAAACCATAAAAATATGAAGTCTCAGTATATAAATACTGATCTTAGAAATATAAACGGTGAGGTTTTCTGCATGTGAAGACACCGGATAATAAGAAAGAACGTTCTATCCTACCCCTTCATTTGAAAATATTTTTATTATGGCACAAGTATAACGAGAAAAAAAGCACGATTCTTATAATATTGCATATACATATCCCTATCCGTCAAAAAAATTTCAATTCTGTCAAACATTATTCTGATTGCATGTAATATAACATACTCATTTACTTCTTCGCTGCCCAAAGGTTATGGTCCGGTTCCCCTCCCTTCACAGGACCATTACCATTGATGAAGTCAAATTAAAAGTGTTTCAATTGAACCAATTAAGAGGATGTTCATGTAGAAATCAGGCAAACCGATTTATGCCATGGTTGGCACACCTTAAATATTTCCCCACTGAATTTGTTGTTTTAATGTAATGTTTACATAATACAAAATGTATGAATTCAAAGATATGTTTTAAATCGACAATAGATGGCTCAGAAGATGATTTTAAAGTAAACAAAGGTGCAGAGTCATCAGGCTAAGAATACTGCATAAAATATCATCTCTTTTGAAATACCATACCAGCTAATTAAAATTAGAGCTATCAATTGTTCCATACAGCCACTTAGACTTATCAATTGCTCCTTTCAGTCGTTGCATTTAGTGACTGAATGAAACAATTAATAGGCCCAATTTTGATTAGAATGAATAACATATAAATTGTTCATAACAAAAATAAAGAGTCATCTCCCTTTTTCAATGAATTTTGATACATAAAACATCTAAACTTACCTGTAACTCATTTAGATGTAATTAGAAACTAGATATCTTGAACCCACAATACACATTTTTGTGCAAGGAAAATCCCAGTACAGTACTCATGCACAGGGGCGGATCCAGACACATTGAAAAAAAAGGATGCTAGCCGGGGCTCCTAAAAAATAGGGGTGGACGGACATTGCCATTCTTTGTCAATTTTACACATGAAAATGACAAATTGTCCTATAAAAAGGGGGTGTTGGCGCCCCATGCACCCCCTCTGAATCCGCCGCTCATTCAATCGTCAAAAATATCCTATCAAATGGGAGTTTATACCTGACCCATTAATATTTCAAAGTCTTAGACTACTGAGTTGTGTAATCTGAGGGCTGATGGACGCATGTACGCCACTGAACCTAACTACACGGTCTCATTGGCATTGCTTTGGACCCATCATATTTATGTGAGTGTTCCATTTTATTAGATGGAAGCCGTCTTATCGATCTTTCCGCCTTCAAAAAAAACTTCAGGGATATGAGGTTGTGAAGTTGAAAAGTTGAAAAGTATATATCTTGCGGTGTAGACAGATCGAATTTTCAGGAAACAGTTTTAATTATTCTGAATTTCCGAGTCATTTCATACTGTCTGTATAAGCCAAGAAAAAGGGACACTTAACAATAATATTTCACATTATGGGGAAAAAAGCATATGAAACAAGGATACAAGACTGGCTGAAAACTAGATATCAAAACAATATATGCATACACGTAGAATTTAATTGTCTATTAAATTATATAATGTTATTACGTACGTGACACCAGACACGCTATACTTTCCATTAAACATGGCACGCACGTGCATTTTATGTAATATTTTCCGAGTTAATTTTTAGACATAAACCAACTAACCAATTTTGATTGAAAGGAAATCTCGGTGGATTCAACGGGACTTCTTTGTAAAATGGTGCTCATGCAGTAATTTTGGGTAGAACATGAACGCAATAGAGCAGTCAGCCCCCACTTCTTTATCATAAAACGGTACCAATTTTGGGTAAAACGTGAGCAAAATGAGCAGTCAGCCTTGATCCCTTTTTTTTTATGCATTTTTGAATCCGTTACTGGGAGTCAATCATAGATGTCAATATTGTACAATCATGAGACTCAACAAAAAATGTCATAGGTATATTTAACAGACGACCCGGACGATGTTGAGTATGTGCCCCTGCCACTTTTTCAAAGGAATACAGGATTAAGTAATTTTGTCGTATTTTTTTCTTCAAATACATTGCCGAACTTGTGAGGCAGAATGAATAAAAAATATCATAATATAAGGAGGTCATTGCTTATTTATTCAATTTCAGGACCTCCTGAATTATTTATGGACCTCCACAATTTGATTTTGTGATCTTCTGAATTTTCTGAAGACCTTCACAAGTAATTGTTTTATTTCAGGAGCTCTTCTAATATTTAAGGAGGTCCTGAAATCGAATTCTTGGGGTCCATTTATAAGTTAGGACCTCCTAGACCTTCAATAATAATAGTTTAGACCAATACCCCGCCTCATACTAAAGTTAAGCATTAATAAGAAATAACTAGTGGTGGTTTGGTAAATGTATAAATGTTGTTTTTCGACCTTGTGATAATGACCTATATCAACATTGTGTTTATTTATATTTCAACCGAGGGGTAGGCAAAAACAATATTAATCAACATCTGACAAAGAAAATAACTCAACAAAAGTATCAATGCCTCCCTCATCTTCCTATATTTATAAGTTATATTCTAATTTGAATCTATGTCTAAGAATGGAACTTCTAATGCTTAAAATCTCGAACAGTTATTCGGCACTGTTTGAACCCCTTAGTAACCCCTCACATGAAAAGTCGGTCAAGATATGTCTTGTTTCTAATATGTTTACATATATTTATACTTCATTTCATCATTTATGAGATCCGCAAGTGACTGTTGTTATGAAATATTATCCATCACGTGCCTTTTTTATACAATTAATATCGTGCAGTACGGATCATTTTAAAATACAGTCATGTGGAGTTTCCCCCCTTTGTCCACGATCTTTGCGATATGGAAGGACAGATATTCAGTCTGGTTTACCCTAATGTAGACTGCACGAAATCTCTATTTCTATTTCAGTGACATGCCTTAAAATGTTGTACTTTATCTTTTTCCCAAAAAATTTCATTTATCAATTTTTTTAATTTAAATTTTTCCATCTGTTTCAGGTGTAACATCTGCTTTTTAAAATGTTAAATATACATGTAAAGTAAAACAAACGTTCGATTGTATTATCTGGATTTCAGATGAATAGCTGTTTGGATGCATTGTTAAATATTTTTAATATAAACTAAAACTTTTCTGTGTGATCATCGTGTAAGCATATCTAATATCTATACATTTACAAATCTAAAGATTTCCGGTAAAAATACAGTTGATCATTTAATTGGTATACAATGAAAACTATCTTGAACCAGGGAGTGTACATTAGCTAGGTGTTGTAAAGTCAAGAATTGGTATGGAACAAGGTCAAACATAGCCTTTTCTGGATTCAGCCCCATTTCTGATCCAATTAAACGGAATTTTCTACATAAAAGTCATTAATGATCTAAAACCTTGTCGTAAAATAGAGAATTTTATGCTTGAGAATAAGATTAAACATCCGCAGAAGTAGGTATTCGTCTGGGTACTTGAACATTTCATCTCACTTTGAAATGGCATCTCTTGTGCAGAGGGTCATTTCACAACTTAAAATTTTGAACCTGCTAAACCCCCATTCCTTTATGCAAATTAGTACACTACATTCGCGGATTTGTAATGAGTAGTGTATATATATATCTATCGTGAATTTATTTTACATCCTGTAAAGAAGAGCCTATACATAAGCCAACGAAGTGACTAGTAAATCAGAACGAGGTTATTTGTCTGCGGAGGAGATTGTCTCCTACGCAAGGTATCTTCGCTATTTCAAAGCCCTTAAGACTAGCGGAATGATATATCAGAAGACGGTAGATAGGAATGTGAAAAAGATTTTGCTTCATGCAATCACTGTCTACTATTCAAATTAATCAAGTCCAGACTTATATAGACTTTTTTTTTATAAAATGAAAACATAAATCATAATCAATTCAATTACAGCTTGCTTATGTATAGCTATATACTGATTGCATAGAACTGAGCAGAATTTAATGACCGGAAGTGTTCCGGGTTGTAATGGAAGATTCCGAATTCGTTTATTTTTTCACTGTCATTTTGTGTAACAATCATCCTACCGCACGAGCTTATGGCTAAGGATTTTGGGCACATTATCCCGTCATCCGAAGTCAAAACTTCCCATAAACGACCATTTTTGAGTAATATATAGATTCCAGCATTACAAGTCACAAGCAAGTTTCCTTCGCTATCAACACAAAGACCGTTCAACGTCACAAATATCTCGTTTTGCAACTTGAATTCTTTGTGAGTAAAATATCTCAGAAGCTTTCCTTCAAACGTGAAGAGCTTAATGCTACTGTTTCCAGAATCGGAAACATATATATGTTTATCCTTATCAACCGTCACATGGTAAGGATGGTCAAATTCACGTGGTTCACTTCCATATTGACCAAACGAGTGACAACTATTACCATCTTTGTCAAATACAACAACCGAATGCTTGCATATATCTGTTACTATAAAATGTTCATCGTGTGACAAACATAATCCATACGGTATTTCCAAAACATCGCTTGAGCCCACGAGCTGAACCAGTTGTCCGTCAAGAGAAAACAATTTTACGCACGCGTTAACACTGTCTGTTACAGCCACGACGTCATTTTTGGTCATTGCAATACTAACTGGAAAATGTATTTGGTCTGGTTTACAACCTTTACATCCGAACTTTGATTTAAAATTTCCTTCCATTGTGAAAATTTGGATTCTGTGGTTTTCGGTGTCTGCGATCACAATATCACCTGGAATTATAGGATAAACAATTGTGTTAAATATATTGTTTTGTTTGTTTGTTGGGGTTTAACGTCCGAGCAGCAATATTTTAGCTATATTCAGACGATGAACATGAAATTGATGATAAAATGAACATGAAATGATGATGAAATGAAAAAGGGATGGGACACAAGGACAATGGGGTCGACAAATTTTGATTGCAACTGGAAATAGGGAAAGGTGGTTAGGGTCGGGCAATTTAGCCTCCTGTGGCGGAGCCCTATGGTTCTTACTCCGGGAGAATACCACAGTAGAGTTCTTTAACGTGCGAGGAACGTGGCATCTTTCCCAACACGGTGCACCACTATGGTTTGCGGACAGGTTTTCCGTATTATAGCCTGTCAACCCCAGCATGTAACACACCAGGGGTACCCCATTCCACCATCTGGGGCACACATCCCAGTTGCTCTGTGGGCAGAGCGCTCTAGCCCCCGGCTAGGGTTCTGAGCACTATTTAGTCGCCTTTTACGACAAGCTTAGCGCTGCTGCAGGCCTATTCTTCAACGCCCGGATCTGCACGGGGCGTATTCCCTTGATGCATGTGTTTTCAATTAACAGAGGAGCAAATAGATAAACTCAAAATGAAAAAAAATATTGTGTTTGTATACGTGCATTTTCCTGCCCTTTCCTTCGTTTTCACGAGCGCTTTATCAATATTTAGAAAATGTTTGAAATTATTAATAAAATCGTGACATATGAAATTTAAACCAGTATGACTACATTCATAATTATACGTTACATGTATGAAACGAAAACATTAAGCAACCAGAGTTGACACTGCGCATGACGAGTTTGTGATTAATTGTATTTTTATGTCACACACGTTTGAAGACAGTTTAGATAATTATTAAAGAACAAAGTAAATTGCTATTTAGATTTTGAATCCATGCGTTTGTCCATCCGAAAATTATATCATGTTAAACTTTAATATCAGTTTTACAAAAGAGGTCCCAAATTTACCTAAAATGCATGAAGCATTCACATGTGGTATTATACAATGTTGCTCCATTGTTCATTGAAATGCATTGCTTCCTTGTTATTTTTCCATCTTATGACATAAAATATAACAATAAAAATCAATTTCATAAGAGTCAAGGACCACTCGCCCCTATGCTTATACACATATTTGTATATGCTCAGACAATTATAAAATTTATGTAAATGTAATATGTATATATCCCGCAGTGGCGAACCCAAAGAGGGGGTTTCAGAAAATAGTGGGCTTCTATGCTATTATGGGCATTGTTTACCCAAAACCAGAAACCCCCTAAACCCGCCATTGCCCCGTTTAAACAACGTGAAGAATACAAGTCTGTCACATCAGAAAATTATATGGTAAGCTAGTATATAGTGTTTAGGAGATTATAGGCCATTCAACCGAGAAAGTTGTTCATTTGAATGATTTAAAAGGTTATAAACAAGATCATACTTGACTCGAGAAAATAATATAACAAATCCAAAATAGAATATAAGTCCTATTTATAAACATGAAAATACAAATGAACGAGAATGTTAAGTAATGGCTTGAATAAGAACAAAGTAGATTTATTTTCATCATAAAGGATACGCCCCTTTTATATATCAAAATGCTATAGTTAACCGCATTTTTACCATCAGTATCCTATTTCAGTTGGGATTAAAACATTATAAAACGAGAGGTACGGGAAGACATGAAATACATGATAAAGAAACCGAGAAGAAGCTAATAAAGAAATGGATGTTACAAGAAATGAGGGGAACACCATTTTCTATATCGAGCTAGAAATGCTGCATGAGGCGAATGCCAGCAGCCATTTAACACGAGCATAAGTCACTTTTTTAGCCATCACTATCCTAACAGCCATGCACAAACCAAGAACGGGACTGGCTAAGATGTAGAGAAAACAATAAATACCAATTTTGCATAAATAAGCGAATTCTCTACCTGGTTTGTAGATACCACTCAACCAAATTGTGACTCGGCAGTGGCGAATCCAGGAATTCCGAAAAAGGGGCACTGAATAAATTCATTCCAGTGATTTGCAGTTTTTGCTATAGACAAGCAGCATTTTCGTGCACAAGGGGCTCTACCTTCCCCACCCCTTTTAACTAAATTCAATAAAAATTAAACGGAACTATATTTTGAATAGCCATGTTGTTACTTCAGTATAAAGCTGTGCGCAAAAGTGCAAGTTGTTTTTTTTACTAACCACTGTAATTAATCTACAAGAATGCTGGAGTAATGATTGTACCAGGCAATGTACATTGTACAACAGCCTTGAGGATTCCTGTTTCTATATATAAGGAAAAGTGTATAAATTATTTATCATTATCTGCGCAGAGCGATAAAAGCATGTAATTCTTACATATTAACACTGATAAGACAATTTTTTTTTCAAGTACATGTATTTATGTGTTAGATAGGAGATGTTTATGTTCAGAAAGCTTAATATGCAACTGTATACCTTAAATTTCATTACATTTAAACCGGAATAAAAATAATTTCTATAGGGAAATTTGAGCTTTCATAAAAAAATTTATCAAACTTCTCACTTTGTTATGGAAATATTGTCATCTGAGAAGAAAGAAGGATCATATTGATTAAGTGTAAAACAAATCTAGAGGACAAATGGGACAATAGCATAAATAAGTCGTACAGGGGAGAAGAATAGGTACTAATTGGGCGTCTGAGCTGTTCTCGCACAATGTTTTCGACTTGCACCTGTGGCTCCCGGCTATATACGCCCCCAAGATGTATAAGATGTAAACTGAATATTAAATGTCAAAATCAGTATCACATGCAGTATCAAACCGAGACTCTTGTATCACCCAAAAGACCACCGGCATGACATGTCATGTGATACAGATTTTAACATGTCATGTTCATTATATCATATATATATATATTAACTATACTTTAAATATGGTTGGTGAAGGGGTGTGATATAGGGTATGCGATTTAGGTTTAGGGGTGTGATATAGGGTATGCAATATAGGTCTACGGGTGCGATATAGGATATGCGATATAGGTATAGAGGTGTTATATAGGGTATTCAATATAGGGTAAACAATATAGGATTTAAACAAACACGTATTATGCATATACAAAAATGGTATATTTTAATCTAAATATATAATATAAGGCATTATTACTGTTACGGCCTTGATCACTGAAGACTATTATGTTAACATTATCAGCCCATTATCTGAGTTAATGTTACATGTAAATAGGAACAATTCACTGGTTCATGCATGTAAAAGTGTACTACAATGAATGTACTTTCCATTTTACTCGCCCGTCTTTAAGTCTGGAACGTATTATGGTATTCCGTGTCTGTCCGTCCGTCCTCACGTGCAATTTGTCTCCATGGAAGAAAACTTCCTTTCGTTATTAGATGAATCCCGGTTATTGGGACTTTTAGAACCGAAAAGGGGACGTATCGATTCATGTTATAAGCGAAACTGCATGGTTATTTACATATTGTTCAATGGAATTTGATGACTGTTACTTAAGATTTCCTACTAAAAAGTGAAAGGTTTACAATATGTTCTTCTGTATCAATATCGGTATCTAGATAACTTAGCCAAACCTGATTTTGTAACGGCTACTCCACATGGGTTTAAGAACTGGCCTTTATATTTCCCACGTTTTCCAACTCTCCTGATCAGTTTTTGTCTTTCCATTGTCGATTTGCGAGTTGAAACTATCCCTGAGAATTTGTTTCTGAGTATATGCATCATTCGGAATTGAATTCTTAGTCATATGCAGGGAGTTGTCATGGTTACCGCTACAGGGTTTTCTGAAAAGACAAATGTTTGAGAACACTCAAAGTACAGTGATCTGTTTAAATCTCCAGTATTCTAAATTTCAATTTGTTCCGATACTTAATCTTATTGAAACCATTTTGTCAAAAATCATGATACGAGGTGTGACTATAAACTATTAAAAACACAAATTTATTACTCCAGACCCATCCACTGAGTATAACGTAGGCGGTTTTAGATAATTTTACTGAACATAGGTATAAGGGAAACAGATATTGTCTTATTTGTGAGACTTTGCTAATAAAATTTAGTTTCGGTACTATCACGTTGATTGAAATGTTATGATTTTTAGTTCTGTGTCTCCTGTCTCTGTTTTCTTCTTTTTATCTTCAAAATTCAATTTTGTAGTCTTCAATGAAAAATTCCGGCCCGGGCTATGTATCATCTATTTAAAAACAAAGTACAAGGAATTGTACATCAATTTACTTAAACCCTACATTATGTCTATCCATGAACCTTTTATTGTCGTTTTAAGTGTACTGCAGATTAAAGGTCTGAATTATGTATTCCTTTCCTATCTTTTCTTACAACGTATGGTTAAGAAATTGAGGGTCGTGGCATTTTCAAACAAAATTAACACTGACATACGTCTAGCTTAATTCGATATTTTGCGAAAAAGTGACGTCTCAGTATTAAAGACACGTTTCTTTCTCATTAATCACATCAAAAGAAAGAAAAAAACTGTAACATTAATCGTCAATAGAATTAGTTAGACCAAGCGTAGAACATCCGAGATAAATCCTGCACCAAGAGGGAATTACTGCCACACGTGGTCAGTATAGCGGAGTGATATATAGCTAACCCGGAAGTGGTTATTAGGTCTGCGGAGGCGATTTCAAACATTTTCGTTAATCAGTTTAATCACACTGTACAAATCAATAACGTAATGTCCCGTGCTGAAAGTCATTCTTTGATATTTTCACATATTCTTGACATACAACTGAACTCTGCACGCAATATGATCGACAAACTGGTTAAAATATAGATTTCCGTTCAAGTAAATTACAAACCATACTCCGTAAACAGTAGTTTGTTTGAACTTCTACTTTGCAATTAAGGATAAGAAAAAAATCTGTTTAGTCGAACTTTTAATGATTATTTGTCTATAGCAGGGATAGGACATTATTGTAGTGTTAATTTTTATGACACTCTTCATGAGTTGTCCATTTGCATACACATCAAAATGATGAAAACCTTTAGTTAACATGGTAAACAAGAAAAGGACATTTTTTTTGCAGAGCAAATCTTTGAAATCTGACCTTAATTGAATTGTTAACCAATTTGGAATAAGGTCCTAAAAAGTTGTTTCACCACAATATCTGTGATTTGCAAAATATGATGATTTATCGGAATTAAAAAAATACAAATTTTAGTGAGCTGGAACTTGAAGATTTTAGGTCGATTGATAATATAAAATCATATTCTTTTCCATTTCACATCTTTTGACCTATCGTACATTTGAACATTACTAGCAAAATAAGAGTATTTCTTTTTCGAAAATAATTTATATTTGACATGCATCTTATAATGTTTTAAAGCTTATGTCGGTTTTAAAAGCTCATTAGTGTTGTAATGTTTTATATGTACCGACTTCACTTTTAAACTTTGAACTTGGTTGTGTAACGCAACAGTTCATCAATCGGCTAAGATCGGCAAATTTCAAGCGCAGTTGCGATATGCTCAATGTTAAAAATCGAGTGAATTCGTAATCGTTTAGTCCGATTTTCCTCTGACCTTGCAACCCTCATTTTTTTATTTGGATATTGACCACCGAACGCTTCCGTGTCCGCAAATGAACTTTTTCATCTCACTCTGATGCCAGCAGCAGAGAAAAAAATGAGAAATTGTACTTCTACATTTTCAGTGCTTTCCGGTCCAATATTAGTGGCGGATAACCACGAACAGTAGATTATAAGATAGCGTATAACCCATATAAAACAGATAAGGCGAAATCCATTTGAGTTTTAGTCTGTTAATACATACATATTTAGACCCTCGATAAGCAGATCAATACAGTACAGCAGAAAAACTGGTTCATCTTTAAACATCGTCATGGTTTTCATAAATTGATCCGATATTGGAGACCATTTAAAAGCCTACTTAAAATATTATCGTGTTTTGGGTTGATTGTTTGATGTTCACAGTTTTGTAATTCCCATGATATATTAGAACAAACATTGCATAATTTGTATTTTAGTTGCGACATCTGAAGGGCTGCTATTTTTGTTCAATAATCTGAAAAAAAAATGTACCAAGATGCCTACATCTTGTTGAACAAATATGTGTTTTCATGAAATTTAGGGGTTGCGTAATCCATTTGCACAAATTTTTCATAGTAATACTTTAAATGCTTCCATTTATCCTTCAACATACGGCAATATCGATTATTTTGGGATAGGTTATCACAAGGATGGAGGAACAAAAAAAACAAAACAAAACAAAACAAAACGGAACAAAACGAAACAAAAAAAAAACAATATGTATATTTAACAATGTACAAAGTTTGAATAATGTTGCAGATTTCACAAAGTAGGTACCCCTAAGCGCAACGGACGGAGTCAGGCGGCTACTATACCTGCTTCACCGTTAGTGACGCAGGGAAAAATCAATAACTTATAAGGGGAATAAGATATACTCAAATCTTTTTATACAAAAAAAACCCCAAGCTCCTTAATTCCTGACATGTTATAAGTAGAATATTCTGCAGAGTGTATCAAACATTAGTTTACTGAGTAAATAATCCCATGGCTCGCTCTGTACAATCTCCTTTATAAATAATCCCATGGCTCGCTCTGTACAATCTCCTTTATAAATAATCCCATGGCTCGCTCTGTAGAATCTCCTTTATAAAAAATCCCATGGCTCGCTCTGTAGAATCTCCTTTATAAATATTCAACCCATGGGTATACATTTTCTACTGAATCAATGATCATATTGTTACATAACTTAGGATATTTAGATGAATTTTGATGCTTTTACTCCTTATTTATACAATCTAACCATAATTTTCATGTGTTTCCCATTAGAGAGATCGAAAGCAATTATTATTTGTATTCACATGGTTTGCAGTAGTGCCTTTAAGTCTCGTGTATGTGAAAGGTAGGTGTTACTCCGATATGCATGTAAAGTTCGGTTACATCAAGATATATAAAGCGTACCTATTACTTTGCGCGGCTTCCGAAGTGTTTCTAATACACAAAAAAGATGGGTGAGTAAGATAGGTAAAATACCACTTTATCTTAGAATCAGGAAAAATGTGTATAAGGTGTGCATCATATTAAAATATCTATCTACTGTTAAGGATAATTTTTAAACTTATAGAGCTTTTCTACTTTGTACTATCATATTATAGATGATATTCCTAAAAGCTAACTCCAAAACTATAGTTGACAACAACTTATACATGTACTCTGTATACAGAAAACAATTTTGGTTTTAGTGCAACATTCAATGAAACTGCTTAAATAAGATAATAAAACCGATATTTTTCATAAACTGATAAATTCTAGACTAGGCAATAGTAAAAAGGAATAGTCGGCATAAAAAATGGCAATATCAACTTAAAAACCAGAAAGTTGGAAACCACCGTTATGGTCCCTACTTGGTTCTTAACATTTCCACCCAAGTTACACCAGGCAATAGTGCTTAACCTGTCGCTTCCATGAAAGTTTGTTTTTTGTCGGGTTTGGGTGTCAAAATGGCAAACGAAGTGTTTAGGGAACAAAACAAAAGATGTCCATCATCAGATCGAATGACAACTAATCACCAATGATCATCTGACGGTTTGTAACCATATCATCATCGGCTTAAACTGTCGACTTGAAATGTCAATCTGTTTTCATGAAAAATAAGGACGCACCAATCACAAATATGATCAAAACTGCAAATATAATACAAAAAACAAAAGTGCGCCAATACTGGATTTAGCTGTCCAATACGGCTTTTACCCGTCCAATACGTCATATTGGCCAAGTTAAGATGAATACTGACCTAAGCCAATACGTCATATTGGACTAGTTAGTCGTTTAAGGTATAATTGCGTAATGTTTTCCATATTGGCAATTTTTGGTCCTCGGCTAGTCATATTGGACTTCGGCTACGCCTCAATCCAATATGGCTAGCCTCGGACCAATAACAAAGGTAATATGGAAAACCTTATGCAATAATACTATATTACCGTCGGGCAAGGGGAAATTGTCATTGCCTGACGATCTTCCTATATATCATCTCTCTACACAAGATTACCATTGCCCGACGACATTACTGTATTATCTCTCTACACTAGAGTCTGTACCAAAATTTCGGAATTCTGCAATAGCAGCGATCGGAAATAAAACTGTCATCACCAGACGAAGTTATTTAACAGCTTAGTACTATGTTACTTAGAATGAGGAAAATGCATTAAATACTCGTCCTGCTTATGCATGCATGTTCTGAAACAGAGTTATCATCAAATCGGTCAATAAAAAGAAGACAAACACTTTATAACGGAACATTTGTCAAACAACGATTTAAAAAGTACACGGCAGCAACTGTCATGTTTCCTAGGATACATGTAGGATCAAATCTTGAAATGATCTGAAACAGCACGGAACACGTCGAACTCAGTAATCACAACTCTGTCTATATCTGCATGTAGTGTCAAATGCTGTCTCAGGACTATTCGGTAACATAAAATATATTGAACTATATAAGTTTTATCATTAAACATATATAAAAATCATTTTTGTGACTAAACAAAACAACCACTACACAGCATATATTGCATTTATGAACAAAACAACAAAGAACAAGTTCACACATCTCATGATAATATTTCTGTCCTCAGTTCTAATGACTCTTTCAAAAAATAAAAAATAAAAATTCGGGCATAGTCTATGAGCATGCTTAATATACAATTCCGCGAGGTAAATTCTTTTGTTCTACCTAAGCCATACCTCGCGGAAGTATTGAGCATGTTCATCAACTTACCACAAAAGGGTCTATTATAATTTTTCCAAAGGAAACAGGATTTAATAAATATACATGACTTTATTTTGTATCAATTTATGTTCATCCGAACTCTTCGACAAAGGCATACATTATCTCATTCCATAGTTTATAAACAAAGATTCCCTCAAATTCTGATTTTAATATAAAATGGTCTTCATCTTCGATAACTCCACAATTTTTGCATCGTCTTTCAGTGCGTGGAGTGTTATTATTAGGACCGTTGTCAATTTCAAGTCTATGGTAGCTGATTCGAAACTTAGTCATTAAACGGTAAATAGAAATGCCTTTCCAATTAAGGTTATATTTCTTTTATAAAGGAAAAGCTTGCTGCTTTCATCAAGTTTGTCCAATTTGTTCTTTAAATATTTAATTTTTTATTTTTCGGATATTTCACTTTCCATATTTAGTAAAAACCCCTTGCGAATTAAGATATTTTGAAAGTTCAACAGGCACTTTAACAGTGATTGGGATTACCGTGCACCATGCGCCATAGTCGTATTTCCTCTTAAAATGTCCCATTGAATTGAAGGGTAAGGAGGCCATAGTTCTATTGGCAAAATTTTAATCCCAATCACTGCTTCAATAAATGGGTTTATAATGTCAGCAAATAGTCAGACAAGATATAAAATTGCTTGCGTATTTGTATAATTTTCAACAGGAGATCTAACCAATTCTGTTCTTACTCCCATACTCGAAGACGTCTTTTTGTTCCCAGGAGATGCTTAAAAAAGCGAGTTTTTTCTTAAATGGGGATCCATCAATAAAGTGAGATGGTCAATAAGAAAATAATCCATTGAGATATTTCAGGGCGATACATTTACTATCTGGATTGACATTATAAGTAGGTGCATTTGTAGTAGTATTTCATCATACCCGTTTTCTCTCAAAAATCCAAATTGCATGCGTTACAAAGCGACAGGGTTGCCATACAGAATTTTAAGGGGAAATGGGGTTCGGAGGTGTGTTATTTGGAAAAATATCAGGCAAGGTGACGAAAATTCTCTTTGTCTAATTCGAATTCGAACACTAGGTTGTACTTTAGTTAATGCATATGAAAAATACATAAGATTTGGCAACTAAAATATAACTTTTATACTTGTCCGAGTGATAACTTTTAATGTCTTGGGCAAAAGGACAACCTTTGATGTCAAAACCTGCTCAGCCAGAGATGGTCGTTTCCTCCCTCAATACTATAAAGAGTGGGTATCGAAAATCAGAAGTTGTTCGAAGCTTGACGAAACATCCACTACGGTTTACCAACGTGGGTTTACCTCTCTTTCTTTGCATATGATCAGTTCTACCGTTGACATATATCTCATAAAATTGACCGTACCACTTTTTTTCTGAAGAACTACGTCTATTTTTAACTAGAGAATTGTTTTACAAAAATATGGAGTTTTTATAATTCGAGTTTTGCCACAAAAATAAGAATTGTTACTTACTTGCATGGAATGTGTATTTCAGTGCTATCCTAAGATATGAAATCGTCGATGAAAGAGGATAGGTTTGTTAGCATTATGACTGAATATTTTTAATGAATGAATTAGTCAGACTTGCATATAGTCCTGGAATTACTCAACTGAATACAAATCTCGTTATAGCCTTAGATTATTGCTGTTGACATATCTCTCTGTGTATCCGATAAAAAATCCAATAATTTCTTATAATTTAAATAATAACTTACCATATCTGTCGCATTTTTGGCAATACCTCTGTAAAGTCTCATAAAGAAATGCTTAATTTCAAATACACGTGACGTCATGTGTCTGCCGATCTTCGTCTGCTCGGGAGATGCACACATTCCATCAGTTGCAGAAGATAACTATTGATTTTTCTTCGAATACATTGAAACTGAATCAAGCAAAAAATTTTCCTTGACTGAGGCACTCTTAGGTTCTATATAAATGATAAAATATTAATGGTCAATAAGAAATTTTGGCTCCTACCATTGGCGGAACAGGTTAACACAATTATATTTAATATTCTAGCTGTAAGATGCTGATTGGCGCCGGAGTATAGTCTCATCAGTTTTATTGATTTGAAATATAAACTGGATTAATGTCAGGTTGTGATTTTTGCTTCAGATAAACCAAATTAGAACATCAATAATATTGCGATTACTAACACCAACAGTGCGGTATTGTCGTTTCACAAATGTAATAATCTGCTTATAATCTGTTCATGACAACGCACTGAGCGGCAAGTTGCTGGTAGAATGACCACCTGCTCTAGGTCATCGACGGACCACTGAAGTCTAGACAATTACAATGTAGAAATATAAAAAAAAATGTTAAAATAACCTTATGGATTGACTCCATGACATAAATGTATATTTCCATTAATGTTCTGATGTAGGAAAGATTTAAAGCACCGTAAGAATTATTCCTAAGCCCATATTATGAACTCGTATTTTTTGTGGTATCCGAGCTAAGGGCCATTTTACTTTATTGGGAACATTGATAAATGTATGTTGTAAAATCTATGGACACTGATGCTATGTAATGGGACATTAAATTTGTACCCACCAAATCTTAGATTTTTTGCAATTCAGTAGTTATCTTAGAACATCGATCACAAATAATTAAGAAATGCAGGATATATAGCCATCACCATGTAGTACTGTGTGACGTGTCATGTCTTATTGAACTAAAGAATGTTAAAAAATATGAAAATTACCTTTTCACGATCATATGATACTTGTAACCTTGAGTGCAAGAATTGGACAGGAATGTTAGAAATGGCCAGTAAAAGTTGTAAAATGTATATTTGCTATAAATTACCCATTCCCGCCGAAAATCACTTTATCTAATATATTTCTAAATGTCAAAGCCTCGAAGAATTTATGATTTAGTAGAAAATGGTTTCTTTGATATTTTCTGTTTTGTACCATCGCAATGGCTACCTTGGATGCTATTTTGATGAGCTTTGGCGATCAAAACGATTAAAATATGTAATTAGTGATCATGACCTTGACATTATGAACCCCAATTTTTTCAATCGACACTTTAAAAGTTACTATTTTTAATGGAAGAAATGATATATTAAGTAAATTTTAGTGTCACTGTCAAATAATCTGTTCATATAATTATTACTGAAACAATTAAAATATAAAACAACAATGTTGAGTCGACCTATTTGCCTATTTTTAGTAACATCTTAATAATAGTATATTACAAGTACATTTTTTTCAAATACTAGTAGTCCAACATGGGTACCTGAAAGATTCTTTTTGATATAAAAATAGCTCTTTATACTGTACGCATTTCTGTAGTTAATAGACTTTGTTATCCTTTACTTCTCTTTTTAAGGACTAAATAGGGGAGGGTGTGCAGTGTAATCAATCCTTGCAGTAAAGCCTCAAATATTTTGTGGATATTCATTCCATAGGAAGAACTCTTAGACCCCACTGATTACCAACAATAATAAAAATGTGAGAATCCACTATATAGATAGGTAAGTCACTGCAGATAACTTTATGACAATTTATGGAAATAAAGCTATATTGAGACACGCAAACAAGCAAATCCAGCATTTTTTCCCTGTAAAAAGTATATATTTTTCAAAACCTTACATTATGGAGATACATGAAAAAAAGATAGATATTATATATTTTTCTATTTTTTGTTATGAAAACCTGTAGCCATGGTAACAAAATAAAATTATACATCAGTTTTCATAACAAATTTTGGGTGCCTGCCCAAGATTAATTGTCGAAAAACAGGTTTTCTAAAATATCAGGCGCTTAAAAACTGCCAGGAAAAGTAAGTTGGCATGGTATTATTGTAAAAAGCAAATAAAAAGTGTACCTTTTAAAGTTCGTGCGAAATTTTGCATTTTTGAAAAACAGCCAGTTGGTTCAGGGAAGAGAACCCAATCCGGTGAGGACCTGAATCTTTCCGGATAGCTTATAGCATGCATTTTACACCAGTATTGCATCTATTTATGTACGATTGCTCTACTACCTACAATCAATATTTCCACCAAGTTTCACCTTTTATTTTTAAGTTTAAGACAGGGTCAGTTTTGTGTACGAAACTGTACACCTAAATCCCATTTGTATAGTGCAACCTAAGGTTTTTTTTTTATAAATGTAGTTTTTCGGATAATTATGGTCCGGGTACTTAAACGCCACGTAACGAACTGTGTGACGTGTCATGTGAAAGTCTCATTGAACTATAAAATTAATAAATCTAAAAATTACCTTTTCATTATTATATGATATTTGTAACCATAAGCACGAGAATTGAGCAGATATGTTAGAAACAATGAATGGTCAAGGATTGAGTTTCAGTGTTTATATGTATAAATGAGCCTTTTTCGTTCATATTTGGGTACATTTTAGGGGTAAGGTAGCTATTTTTACTTAATGGATTTGAAATTGTTCAAGGATGAATTACCTGGGCTCATTTAAAAGTTAAGGTACTTGATACATTTAAATGCACTGTATCATTAGAAGTTGAAATAAAACAAGGAAAAATCTGAAATTCTGAAAATTCCCCTTTTTATTACTAAATAATAATTTTAACGCCCTAAAGTAAAACCAAAAGCACGAGATGAGTTAAATTACTCTTGAATTGCAAAAAATAGTAATAATAATACATCAATTAATAAATAAATAAAAATGATGCCTTAATTTGGCAATTTTAAGCAAATATCTTGAAAACCATTATAAATAAGTTTTTGTTTGTTGGGGTTTAACGTCCGAGCAGCAATATTTCAGCAATATTCAGACAATGAACATGAAATTGATGATAAAATGAACATGAAATGACGATGAAATGTAAAAGGGATGGGACACAAGGACAATGGGGTCGACAAATTTTAGTAGGGTTGGGCAATTTAGCCTCCTGTGGCGGAGCCCTATGGTTCCCACTCCAGGAGAATACCACAGTAGGGTTCTTTCACGTGCGAGGAACATGGCATCTTTCCCAACACGGTGCACCACTATGGTTTTTGGTCAGGTTTTCCGTATTATAGCCTGACAATCCCAGCAAGTAACACGCCAGGGGTACCATATTCCACCACCTGGGGCACACATCCGAGTTGCTCTTTGGGCAGAGCGTTCTAGCCCTCGGCTAGGGTTCTGAGCATTATTTAGTCGCCTTTTACGACAAGCTTAGTGCTGCTGCAGGCCTATTCTTTTAATACCCGGACCTGCACGGGGAATTATAAATAAGAAATAAACTTTCAACTGGATGATGAAAAATGGATAAAGGTCTGTAAATTTAAGCTTTCTATTAGTTCGAAGTTGTATGTCAACTTTTTGCCCTTGAAACGTAAAAAACGTTTTTCCTCAGTTTTATCCAATATTTCTTTGAAAAATCAAATCACGATTAATTAATATCTTCATAACCTGGTTAAGGCGGTTCCCAGAGTTACTGCGACTTTTTGCAATAAGACCAAATGTTAAATAATTCCAGACATACGAACTTTTGATCTTTAGCGCTTCTGAATTCAATAAAAATCAAGTATTAAAGTTATACCAAATGGCCAATCTGATCTTTCAAATAATAGCTTTGATAAAGCTTACCAAGGAAAAACAAGGGAGAGTCGAAAGAGATTCCGAAAAATTTTAAGGGGAGGTTACTCATAAAATTTTTATCATGTGACATTGGCCACGTGTGCTGTGTGGCGGGAAAGTCCTTCATTGTTGTAAACAGCGAACTATTCTGAGGGGTCTGATTGTTGCCTGTGTGAGAACATGGATGTAGCAGAGCAAGCAGTTGTTACTAATCAAGTCAAAGATCAGATTGGAGAGCGATGTCAGAAGCTGTTTCAAGATTTTTTAGAAGAGTAAGATTTTGGGGACCTCAAATGTGGCTCAAAAAACGTATCTGTTGAATGAAATCAGGGGTATTATAGTAAATCACCCAACTTGTCCCCAAGTTTGTTTGCTATTTGTTAGGCACTCTTTTACTAACACCCACAAATTCAGTAAATGGGTATTATGACACAAATTAGTGTCTCTGCTATTTCTAATAATATAATGCCATAGTTAGTTGAGGCATTGAAAAAAATACGTTTGTTTTGGGTTACATGGATGAAATAAAAAATAGTGTAGGTAGGTATGTGAAATCATTATATTAAATAAAAAATTTTATATTGTGTATCACGAGATGATTTCTTGATTTTGTTTGTGCTTAACTGAAAAAAAATGATAGTTGAGCAGCTTTTCTTGAAATGTATCCGTAAAATGTGCTATGTTTGTTTAAAGTGGCCATAGTTTAAGTAATTCATGACAATTATACATGCTAATCTACATGTACTGCTCAGTATCATGTACTGAGTTATCATAGAGAACTTTTTATTCTAAGACTGCTAAACATTTTATTATTTTAGTTTTGGTGCTATTTACAGACATGATTTTTTCCTATTTTAGTGGAATTCCTTTGTATAGTTACATCCCATTTTGCTAATTTACAATTTGTTTGTTGACCTCGTAAGATCATCCCTGTTTTTTTTTTTTTGTGCCAGCCAAGTTAGGGCATCCGACACTTTTTTTTATGGCTTAGCTATTCAAGTATACTGTAGTTAAATTCTACATTTGTATTTCAAGGTTTCAGACAGATGATCAACAGAAGTACTTATCAGAGGTCCAGGAACTCATTCGACCAGAGAGGAACACATTGACAGTCAGTTATGAAGATGTTGAAAAGTTCAACCAACAGTTGGCTGTTACCATATTAGAGGAATATTACAGGTATTTGAAGACAACCTTGATCTTTTTCAATTGTCCTATCTAGAAATAAATACTTGCTAATTATTATTTTCATATTTCTTAAAGGGGAAGACCACCTTTGCATGAAGTTAGGCTCTTATGTAAAATCCTACGCATATAAGCAAAAATGAAGAACCTTTAATGCAAAATGTGCTTTTGTAAAGTGCTCAAGGCTATGCAAAAATCAAAATCTTTGAAATATATGTGGATAGTCATCTGGCAGAACTCAACTATCTGAAGGAAGACCATAAGCAGACCTGATTGATTTTACCTGTAACTTCCAGTTAGCTCATAACGTCACTAAGTCGGTTTGGTACTGGTTCAAGTACTGCATATAACATGGAAATGAAGAGTATTCCGTAAATATTTCTAAATTTTACCTCATCACCTAACATGCTGTCTTGTCAAGCTTACAGTTGCACAAATGATCAAAGAGAAATATTCAAAAGGTTTTTTGACGGCAACACCAACATTCTCCAGAAGTAGCCGTAAGATTTTCCTCAGACAATCTAGTCTTCTGGTTGCAAATCCTGTTGTTTGTCAATGTTGTCTGACATTTGCTGACACGTGCCACAATGTCTTCTGTATATATTTGGACCTGAAATTATAGGGGAAAAGTCCCAGATTTGTGGTTTCTTCAGACATCGTTATCAGTTGCTGTACCTATTTACTTTAACTTCACAAACTGACTTTGTGATGTCACAGCTCAACCGATCATGGTGGCACCCATAGGTGTGGGAAATTCAAATTCCCTTATCATTTATCAGGATTAATTAGTTAAGAAAAGGAAATTATTTTGTTTCAATCTAATTTTCATGAATGTATAACGGATAAGTTTCAATATTTATAACTTGCACAATATCGTCTTCTCCTTTAAACTGTGATATTCAGTAAGATATAAACTAGCAACATCTTGAAACTTGATACAAAATTACATGTACTTGTACAAAACCCCATTTTAGTAAAAATAAATTCAGAATCAGAAATTTTAGAATTTTAAAAATTCTTTCATTAGTTGATGACCTGTGTTTTTATGTACTTGTTTTACTTACCAAGTTCATGACAAACTGTAAATTTGCAAATTTGTTTTCAGAGTATATCCATATCTGTGCAGAGCTGTAAGAAATTATGCAAAAGATTGGGGACAGATTCCTCCAGCTAAAGAGTTCTATGTCAGCTTCACAGATGTCCCTACTCGACTGAAGTAAGACCTCATTTCTGCTTGTCATTATCCCCCCCCCCTTTTTCATGAAACAAAGTTTGGGGGTATATAGATTTCACCCTGTCTGTCTGTCCATCTATCTGTCCACAACTAATTTCTAAGCAGCTTGCAGCATTGTTAAGAAACTTAGTGGGATGTAATATAACCTCATAGAGATGTGCATACTGTCAGGAATTTAAGTTTTGGCGAAAATTGTAGAAATAGTGGCTGATGGACTTAGGTGTTTTTCAGCAATATTTGGTCAGATGTGGTGTCGGCAATTCCTCCTCGACGACTTGAAGGATTTTTATGAAACTTGGTGGTGTGTTAAATTACATAATTGTGATGTGCATATTTACTTTAATTTATGTTTGGGCTAAAATTTTAGAAATGACAGCTGTTGAACTAAGGTGTTTTTAAACAAATCTAGTGTCTGATGCGTTGTCCACAACTCCTCCTTAACGACTTGCAGGAATGTAATGAAAACTCTATGGAGTGTTAGATTACCATAGAGATGTGTGCATATTGTCAATATTTTATGTTTAAAGTAAATTTGCAGTGGTATTCTGTTACTGTGTTGTCATTAACAAACAGTTTGGTGTTTTAGAATGGCAGCAAAACTGTGTGTCAAAAGTGCATATCGATCCCCCACAAAAATTGTGTCCAATATGGATAGTTTGTCCAAACTGGTCCCTATATGTACAGGGTTTAACTGGCTTTCAGGGGTATTAGTCCCGTTAGGAGCAATGTCTTGTTTTGAATTAGGCTTGTCAAGAAATATGAAAATAGTACACTTTTGATTAGAAAATATTACTATGTATAAATTGCCAGTTTTTGTCCTTGTGACTCATTTGTCTTTCTGTTACTAAGCATTAGAATTAGGACTGCTGGTAGCTTCACTCCATACATCTGAAGAAAAGAAAACAAATGTTTACCACATACTACTTGATCTTTTGATTAATCCTAGAGGTGATCTTGTGGTACTGAATAACCTTGAGTGTGAGAGATATCATAGTGAGTTCTTATATCAGTTCAGTCACAGCAGACTTAAAAATTGATATTCATTGCTTCTCTTCCAAGTTCAGGACCTATAGGTGATAGAGTTGCAGCTGTTTGACTTGCACTAGGACTAGTTCAAAGTAGGGTATTCTCAGTTTATCAAACTTTCATGTCCTAAAATATTTGCTGGAGTGCTTTAAGCCACAATCAATCAATACTTTGACAAAATATAAAACTAACACATATCTATATACACATATCTTGTTGAGAAATGAAATGACTGTGATTAATAATAAATTTCTGTCACATTGAACTTAAACGATATATTTTGACTTATCTGTTGATTCGCCGAATTGTTGGTTGAAACACATTTTGTAAGTCCCAGGAAATGTAATATTTTCGTTAGTTGTAAGGCATGGGTGTTGTTTAGGAATGGGTCACAGTTATTCTTTGCATAGTTCAAGTTTTGCTGGGCTTGTGCTGCATGTTTGATTCCATCGTTGGTTTGTTTGTTTGTTTTTTGTTTTAAAGCTTTGTTAATTGTACAGTACTTAAATTAAAATGACGAGAACTGTAGGGGTTGGGCATACTGTGTGTACATTATTGTAAGAAATCTTCTGGTAATTACTTTACAGAGTTCGAGAGCTGACTACTGCTAAGATAGGTACCCTGCTGAAGATCACTGGTCAAGTTGTCAGAACACATCCAGTCCACCCTGAACTTGTCAGTGGAACTTTCATGTGTCTGGATTGTAGAACCATCATTAAAGACGTGGAACAGCAGTTCAAGTACACACAGGTATACCACAAAAAATTGCTGAAAGAATACAGAATTACCATGTTATTACTACAGTACAGTGTATTAAGAATGGAAGGTTGTTTTATTAAATGCTTACATTTTATTGTGCTAATGTTATGGTTTGTATTTGATACCTATAAGTCTTTTCAGCTCATTCTTCAGAGATTTACACAAAGTCAATTAAGAGCTGTTTTAACAATGAACACAACTGAAAATTGATAATACTATCAGTGTTCATTCCAGAAAATTGCTGAAGGGGGCCATTTCCCCCCTTGATAGCAAAACAGGGGGTCATTTTCAGAATAAGGGGGCCAATATGGCTATTATAAGGGGTCAGTTTTACAAAAGAAGAAAGATTCAACCAACAAATAATTTAACCTCAAGTTTGTATACACTTAATAGTTTCATTTTAAGTGAGATGCATCAACTTCAAATGAATAAAAAATACTAGTGTATGTTTTTTTTTTTTTTTTTTTTTTTTTATTATTATTATTATGGCATTGTGTTGATTCAAATTGTAATTCAATATGATGTTGCAGCTCCACTTAACATCTTTCTGTTCTTAACGGGATCGTATCCAACCCGGCTCAGGCCCACAAACAATGAACTGTTTTATCTTCACTCAAAATTCTCAACTCTAGGTTCATTGGCCATGTCAGTTTGTTTTCAGTCAGTGGGCTGGCTGATCTGTAATTTACTGGGTCCCGTCAATAGGATCAAGGTAAATGATGGTGTCCTCTGCACATCGCCTGCAATTTCATTAAATTGTTTTTGACCTGTGAAAAGTTTTCACTTTTGCTTCTCATTATTACTATGAACCGGTCAAGGCCATTGGCCCTTTTAAATGACAGAAAAGCGTCCAGACACAGAACCAAAAAAAAAATCTGGAATTTCGGAGATCAACCTACGGAACACTTTGCGCCCGCTGGGCCCACATGTCACAGTTTTTGTGCACCATGCATAAATATCTGCACAAAATGGCGCTAGGACATGCTCTGGAATGAACACTGGCCTTGTTTAAGAAAGTAGAACTGCATGTATATGCCTGATAAATATACAACTGAAGGACAAAATTTAAGTTGAATCAAGATCACTTTGGGCTTTAAATGAGTTATGTAAATTTCAGCCATCTATTTGCCGCAATCCTGTATGTAACAATAGGTCCAGGTTTATGCTGGATGTGAACAAGTCGAAGTTTGTAGACTTCCAGAAAGTCAGAATACAGGAAACTCAAGCTGAACTACCTAGAGGTAGCATACCTAGAAGGTTTGTTCTATTGATAGGACTTTACAGCAGCATGATGTTATTACTATTAACAAGGGCTGTCTATGTTTAAGTACATTTTGTAAATTTTTCAGTTTTTGGTTACTTACGAATTTCCCCATCATTTTGACACATCTCTCTTTTATTACATGATGTAAATGCATGTATATTGATGTAAGTGCAGCATTATTTGATAATATAGAAAATAAGATAAAACAATGTTAATCAGAAGAAGTTGAAAAATTTTTCATATTCATATGCTGTTTGTACAGTGGCGTCGCACAACAAGTGAGTGCTTTCATCTGAAAAAAAAAAAAAAAACATGTCTGGAAGTTTTTAATATTCTCTGTAATGTCGTAAAATATCAACATATTGTAATTTAGCTTAAAAATTGTTCAATATACACTTCTTTGTATGTTATATTCCTTATATCTCATTGCAGTGTGGAAGTAGTATTGAGAGCTGAAGCCGTAGAGACGGCTCAAGCTGGTGACAAAGCTGATTTTACGGGTACACTGATAGTAATTCCAGATGTTTCTACCATGTCTACACCAGGTATACTTTTTATTTTTTATGACCCTTTCTACAGTCTTTTGGCCATTATGTTTTACTGTAGCTAGTGTGCCTACTTTTTCATAATTTTTGTAAGCTGAAACATGAGTCATTTTTTAAAAACAAATCGGACTATTGTATGTAATTTCGCATGATAGGTTCTACTGTATGTGCAATACCGTATAGTGGCTATAATTTTGGAGTATTGTAGCGGTCTTGTCTAAAAATGAGACAATAAAATCTGCAAAATACTGACTCCGGGCTTAAGTACTCGGTGCACCAAAAATAAATGCTGAAACTTGGTATACTCATTAGCTCAAAAATTGCCAAAATAACCCACCATGGAGTAATGGAATTGGATGTGTTGGAGTATCCATTTCCTGTTAACAGATCACTTGAAATTTGGTAGTTTTTAACTTAATTTCTTAGATAGATAAAGGTCTTATTTCTTAACTCAGTTTAATCCACTGCTGGTAAACTTAACTGTGAGAAATTCATCATTCCTTGATCCTAAAATTCAGACCTCAGCAGTATTGCTGAAATAATTACATTGAAAATAATCTTTTCAGCGGCAAGAGCAGAAACTGGTTCTAGAGTGAAAGGCTCTTCAGGATATGATACAGAGGGAGTCAGGGGACTGAAGGCTCTTGGTGTGAGAGATCTGACTTATAAGATGGCTTTCCTGGCTTGTACAGTGTCTTCTGGTAACCCTAGAGTAAGTCTTTGAATAAATCATTGGCCTAGCATTTCTTGTCAACACTTGAAACAGTGACAAAGGGCAAGGAGCACGTAGCATAATTTTCTTTAAAAAGGCACCGATTTAGTGTATTATCTGTTAAATGCCTGTTAGGGAATAGGTATGTAACAATACATTTTTTCTCCAATGGTACATATCGCAATATTTAATCGTTAATGTCGTAGGCAGCCACGATGTACTGTGAACCGAATTGTCCCAAAGAATATAGCAATTTATTAGGGAAGACATGTAACAATGTAGATAGAACAAGCGCTGGTAAACTGAACTCATTATTTAATGTAAGTACATGTTATTGGAAACTTAATTTGTGCTGGGAATAGAGTAAAGAAAAAATGGGGGAAAAAAAACTGCTGAATATGTGCTCCCTGATTTCATAAAATAATTTCTGAAATTGATGCAATCTTTCCAGTTCGGTGGCAGAGATATGAGGGATGAAGAGATGACTGCTGAAACTATCAAGAAACAGATGACTGATGAAGAATGGCAGAAAGTGTATGAAATGAGTTTAGATAAAAGTCTGTACACCAATCTGTGTAACAGCTTGTTTCCCACAATACATGGTAAGTAATAGGAAATAACATTCAGTCTTGGTCTTTTTACATGAACCTCCTTGGTGATCTCATAGGAGCATGCTTGCCTTGAATGGGACTTTGAAATTGGTAGAAGATAAAGTGAAGGTATGTTGTCTCAACAGTGTGGGAAACCATTTTTTCCCAACTTGCCATTCTGGCTAGTGGAATATTGATCTCTGCTAGCCAAATAGAAATTCAACTAGTCAATTTGTTTTAGGTTTTTTTTTTCCGTACTGTCATCTGTTTTCTCTTGGATTTGACTGTCTTCTGCCAAAGGCCAAGTGAGCTTATGCCATCACTTGGCGTCCATGGTTGTCGTGTAAACAATTTTTAAAAATCTTCTCCTCTGAAACTTCTGAACTGACAGGTTTTAAACTTGACATGATTGTTCCTTAGGGTGTTCTGCACAAACTGATCATTGGGATTTTTGATCCATGAAAAAAACATGGCAGCTGTTCCTAAAAATAGAACATAGGGGTCAGATTGCAGTTTTTTGCAAATAACTCTAAAACTGTTGCCTTTAACAAATTTCTGGCAAGGTAGAATTGTTCAGCATCATGAGGTGGACCTATGCCAAAATTTTCAAAACGATTGGTCAACTGATGTAGGAGTTATGGCCCCTGAAACAGTTTTTTTTCCATTTTTCGCATGTGTAACTTTGAAAATATCAAAATCCATTGCACAGAATTCAATGAAAGTTTGCATTTATGCTCCTTAGAGTATCCCACACAAAATGGCCGTTGGATTGTTGATTAATGAAAAATATGGCCGCCATTACTAAAAATAGAACATAGTGGTCAGACGGCAGTTTTTTGCAAATAACTCATAAACTGTTGCCTTTACCAAATTTCTGGCAGGGGGGTAAAATTGTTAAGCATCATGAGAAGGACTTATGCTGAAATTTTCAAAACTATTCAGTGACTAATGTAGGAGTTGTGACCCCTGAAAGTTTTTTTGTTTTTTTTTTTCACATGTACAACTTTGAAAATCTTCTCTAAAACCATATAAGATCATTGAATGAAAATAAGCATAATAGTTCTTCAGTGTATTGTGCTCAAAATGACTGTTGTGATTTTTAATCCGTGAATAGATATGGCTGTCTCTACTAAAAAATAGAACTTGTGGGTCATAAGATAGGTTTTTGAAAAAAAATCAAGAATTGTTGCCGTTAGCAAAATTCTGGTTCAGGTCATGAAAATGCTATGAAAAGCATTTCCTGCATTTGACAATTTAGTTGATTTTAACTTAGCCTGTCTCATTCCTCAAGTTTTTCAAATAAGCAAATGGTTAACCAGGTGAGCAATTCAGGCTCTCTTGAGCCTCTAGTTTTCTTTCTTCAACTATCTTTTCATTTGTTTTTTGAATTTATCACAAATTTTTCCATTTTCAAATATTCCCTCCCATTGAAGTTTTTCATGTATTTTACAAATAACAAAATAAGTACTCCATTATTTAACTCGTATATTAAAAATAGAATTATATTACAACAGATTCATCATCACGAAACAAGAAAATGTTTATCATTTGCTTCTTGTTCATTTTTATTTTGACAATAAATAACTAATTTACAAAGTAACATATCTTAAATCACCAAGATAATTTCGTTTGAATACAAATACGAGATCGGGACCGTCGAGTAGGTTTTGGCACAGCCCTTTTACCGGAAATTAAAGTGGCTGATTGTAAACGATGCTTTACAAGTCAATATAATTGTGCATATCATGCTAAATTCATTCAAGCTAAACTTCTTAAAATGAAGGGAATATATTTTTAATGTATGATGTTAAGGGATGTTTTACTAAATAACCTGTTGGCTGGTCAAATTTCCTTAGAAAT
The DNA here is from genome assembly GCA_037379345.1 of Perna viridis. NCBI lineage: Eukaryota > Metazoa > Mollusca > Bivalvia > Mytilida > Mytilidae > Perna > Perna viridis. The sequence goes on along the minus strand of CM074517.1, from coordinate 31,333,685 downwards.
GGCCATTCAAATGACGGTTGCCAAATTGATGAGTGTAAGCTAATGAGAACTCGCCAAATTACACATCTACTCATATTTGGCCAGCGGTGGTTTTCCACACTGCTCCAGAGTTGGAATAATTAGTTGGATCGGAGTGACATGCCTACCCATAGGCTATTGCTACAAAATAAAATTCTTGACTCAGCGTGTCGAGTACAAAGCATGTGCTGTTGGGTTGGTCAGTTGGTCTCTTTCTGAAATGCATGAAATATCTGATATAGTATCGTAAACCATAATCAATCAATCAGTAAATTTATTCAAATGAAAAATACTAAAAACATGATTGCACTAAGTTTTAAAGTCCGCTTTGGAGTTTAGACAGAATTAATTCATTTCTTATTACTGGATCAATGGTTATCTTGAAAGGTTACCAGGCAGTGTTCTAGGATTCCACTTTCCCTGTCACACAGGGCATGTGCAATTTATGCATTGGAAAATGTATATTATGTTTTTCTTCCCTTTTGGCAAGAAGAAAACTGCAATTTTGAAGAATTTGTTAAATTTCAAAAGCAGCCGTTAACAGTGGGAAAGATCAACCTTACATGGAGGTTTCCTTTTGAAATGTAAAATTTTCAAAACTCCTTAAACCAATGTAATTATGTTTATGCTTGATGTGGCTGCCGTTGTAAAGTGACAATTCAAATTTTAATGCTCAACTGAATCACCGGTGATGTAAAGCTATAGAGGTTGAGTACCTTAGCTTGAATTAGAAGTAAAATACTTGAAAATTAGTTGACACTGTGTCTCTGGCTTTCTATTCCAACAGGAAATGATGAAATCAAAAGAGGAATTCTACTCATGTTATTTGGAGGCGTACCAAAAGTCACGCTTGAAGGTACCAATCTAAGAGGTGACATTAACATCTGTATTGTTGGTGATCCAAGTACTGCCAAAAGTCAGTTTCTAAAACAGGTGGAGGAATTCAGCCCTCGTGCTGTGTACACCAGCGGAAAGGCTAGTAGTGCTGCTGGTCTGACGGCTGCTGTTGTAAAGGATGAGGAGTCTTATGAGTTTGTTATTGAAGCAGGTGCTCTTATGTTGGCTGACAATGGGGTCTGTTGTATTGATGAATTTGACAAGATGGACCCCAAGGATCAAGTGGCTATTCACGAAGCCATGGAACAACAGACCATATCCATAACCAAGGCTGGAGTCAAGGTAAAACATAGCTGATGTAAATATTTTATTAACAATGTTTAGTCTGCTACTGGCATGAATCAGGAGTTGTAAAATTAATCTTTTATAGGGAATCCAACACTTTGGTTTAATTTGATATCCAGAACTTATCACTAAACTACTTTTTTTTTTTTTTATCAAAGTGTGTATAAAGTCACAGGGCTAACTATATAATTTTGTAATACGAAAAATAAGAAAAAACAAGCTTGTTACTCATGAATAATCAAAATTTTTCTGAATCCTATTTTAATAACCAATGAAAATGATGGAAGAATATGATCATGTTATTTGAGAAAAACAACCTCTTTTTCAATTAGCTCACCTGGCCTTTTGGCCAGGTGAGCTATTGCCATCACTTGGTGTCCGTCATCGTTAACAATTATACAAAACTCTTCTCCTCTGAAACTACTTGACTGATAGAACCACACTTAGTATAAATGTTCCTTGGGGTATCCTGCATAGAACTGGTGTGGGGATTTTTGATTTGTCAAAAAACATGGCCGCCATTACTGAAAATAGAACAGGGGTCAGACAGTAGTTTTTCACATACATCTCCAAACCTTCTGACATGAGTTAAAGTGTTTAGCATGATGAGATCTATTTCTTGTCAAAATTTGGTTTTAATCTGTTTAGCTATGTTGGAGTTATTGTCCTTTTTCAATAATTTTTGCTAGTTTTAATGTGGGGATTTTTGATCTGTCAAAAAACATGGCAGCCATTACTAAAATAGAACAGCGGTCAGACAGTAGTTTTTCGCATAAATCTCCAAAACTATTAGGTTTAGGCAAATTCTTTCATAGCTGAAATGATCCTTATTTTTAGGACTACAAAAGTCTTCAGGGATAAAAGTTGTCAGATGACTCCTTGTAAGAGTTAGTGCCCTTGAAAGGGGAAAAATGACTTATTTTTTTTTTAACAGTTTTCGGTCAATATCTTGAAAACTATGATAGATCAAAAGAAACTTTCAAGTGTTGAAATGATCCTTATGATAAGCCCTATCAAAGACTTCTTGAGTCAAAATTGTTTGACAACTTCTTGTTAAATTTATTGCCTTTGAAAGGCAAAATTCAACCAGATGGGCAACTCAGACTCCTTGGAGCCTCTTGTTTGCTTTGATATCAATATTTTTTTTAGGCTACACTAAATGCTAGAACATCTGTGTTAGCAGCAGCCAACCCTATTGGTAGTAGATATGACAGAACCAAGTCACTGAAGCAGAACATAGCCCTGACAGCACCTATCATGTCCAGATTTGATCTCTTCTTTATCCTTGTTGATGAATGCAATGAGGTAAGTCTTAGAAAAAAAATTCTGTATTGAACAGATATAACTTCTATCAAAAATATATTCTAGGGAAACTTGAATACAACCATATTCAAAACATGGGACAAGTGAGGGAAAAAAACAAGAGTGGAGCTACTAAGAACAGATAACAACTGAAACTAAGTACAGAAAATTTTGGAGCATGTGGAAACTACTTTAAAAACTGACATCATGCACCAGATGCCCTGTTGGGTTATAGCTAACATTTTAAATTTATGTGTTGCTCATGGCAAATCTGACAGTGTTTTGGAGGAGCTAACTGGAAAGAAAAGTCATTTAAAGTAGTAAAGTATTTGTTTAGATTTAGACTTGTTCACTGGACAATAATGTCAGTGTCCACAGTGAATTAGCATCACTAAAACTTTCCTTTACGTTAAGCCTGTTATAAACTACAAGGTATAAATAATAGCACTTGTGGATGTAGACCTAGGGTAAGGGACACCACTCTTACTATTGACCAAACTTTTCGACCAACGTGATGACTTCATTCAGAATTGTCAACTCTCCTTACATCTGTGGCAACATCCCTTCAGTACCCGTGTATGGAGTTTTCAAGTCACATCTCATGCCAGAGCTTGCCATGACTTTTTGTACTGTGCTAGACTTCTTACAGTTAGGTTTCTGGAACAGGGCTATGTTGCTACAAGATTGAAGTTGTCACTACAGGAGTTTTATTAATGATCTGGTGGATCATTATGATGTATCCATCTGTACCATGAAAACTGATTTGTTCATTGTGTCATAGTTTTCCTTTCCTCTTTCATCTACCTCGGACTTGACTTTTATGAGCAACTTGGCGGATGTTTCTGGAAAAGTAGAGGACGCTTATCCTATTGGTGCACCTGGTCCATAAAATAATGAAAACAAACTTGTGACATAATTGATTTTTCTCTTACAACAATCTTTTGTGAAAAAACAGGTGCTAGCTAAATAGTTCCAGAGACGTATCAAAAGATTTCAATGTTATGGATTATGGGTACAAATTGACATATTTTTAAGCTTTACTTATTGTATTGCAGGTAACGGATTATGCTATAGCCAGGAGAATAGTAGACTTACACAGTAGAGTTGACGAGTCAGTGGAGAGAGTCTACTCCGTAGAAGATATAACTAGATACATTATGTTTGCTAGACAGTTCAAACCAAAGGTAATGCATAAAGTACGATAATTTGTATTGTGACAAATTGATTTGAGATGGACGTATAAGTTCAAGACTTGTTTCACTAATTTTGGAAAGCTGATTCTATCTAACTGAAATGGATTTGCTTTGTTTTACTGACATTTTATTTGTCAAAAATTTGAAAAAGAATCTCAAGTACATTTTTTTTAATGTTCAGTATGTTTTAATACAAATTCTTTTGGTATAATTAGAAAAAAACTTCATACACTAGAAATTTAGTCGATGCTTACAAGCAGGATTGTTATCACCACAGATCAGTAAAGATGCCCAGGAGTATATGATAGAAGAATATAAACGTCTACGTCAACGTGACGGTACAGGGGCAGCCAAGTCATCATGGAGGATCACTGTACGACAGTTGGAAAGTATGATCAGATTGTCAGAAGGCATGGCAAGGTTACACTGTCAAGATGAGGTAATCAAGTCTCGATTTTTTTTTTGGTCTGACTAAAATAGTTTATTATGGCTTTAAATTCAGATATGTTTTGAAATATTGAGTTCCAAGTTTAACAAAGAGATCACTAAGTGTCTGTAGTTAATTAAGTTGTTGTAGCTCTATATTAGGGATGTAAATTTACCATTAACAGTCAAAAAAAGTTTTGAAATTTAAGGAAAAAGAGAACTTTAATATCTTGTTTTGATGATCAATGATGACTAATCACTGCGCAAATATGAGGGAGATTGGATAGATTACTCCTAGAAATAGTTGAGTGGTCTCCCTTCTTCCACTGTATGTTAGTGAATACTGAGACATATATTTGCCCTTTGCATAATGTTAAGTAATGAAGTGAATTTTTCCTTTGTTTGAGAAGTTGCTAAGTGATAGTAGAGTTACTGTTCTTCATTTGATTCTGTTAATCCTTCTGTTTTTTTAGCACTCTGGAATCAACTTTCTTCACTTGATTCTGATCAAGCTTTGTTCAGATTTTGTAAATTTAAACCTTGTTAATTGTCAAAGATCAAGATTAAAGTTACAGTGAAACCGTCTTAGTGACCGCCTATATTCAGCAATAAATTGTCTTAGAAGACTGACAAAATATCCCTTTGTAGTAAAATTATATAATAATTATATTTTATATAAAGACCTGTTTTATGTGACCATGATCTTGCTCTCTTTTGGAAGGCTACTTAACACAGGTTTTAAACCCAGTAGGTGGTACTCAACTCCTTGTAAAGGGGGCCATTTGTTTAATCAATATTGTGGTCTATGTGTTTAATAAAGGGGGCCGTTTGTTTAATCAATATTGTGGTCTATGTGTTTAATAAAGGGGGCTGTTAGTTTATTGTGGTCTATGTGTTTAAGTTGACCATTATTTTTTTTCACTTGCACTTCTTTGAAGTAAACTTTTTAAACACTTGCTACAAACATGATTTGACCCTGGTAGATGAACAATGGTGACTAATCACTGCGCAAATATGAGAGAGATTGGATAAATTACTCCTAGAAATAGTTGAGTTGTTTCCCATCTTCCACTGTATGTTAGTGAATACTGAGACATCTATCTGCCCTATCAATAATATTAAGTAATAAGTTTATTATTTCTCAAGTCTTTTCAAAAGTAGGTTTTAAATTTTTTCAAGTTACCTTATCATTTTCAATTGAAGTATGTTTGGCATGCTTAATATATGAATTATGTTGCTAAGGGAGAAAAAACAACTGCTGATAAAAACTTGTGTTTTTAGGTTCAACCAAAGCATGTAAAGGAAGCATTCAGGTTGTTGAATAAGTCTATCATTCGTGTAGAACAGCCGGATATCCATTTGGAGGAGGAGGAAGGAGAAAATGAGGAGGATGTAGAAATGGAAGGTTTGTAATGAATATTTCAGATTTAAAAGTCTGCATTATTTCATTATTTTTACTGATTGACAAAATGTCCATTGTACCTGAAAATGTAGATGAAGTTATTTGGTGTTCAAATTTTTGAGAGAATGGTTTTGGGAAAAAAAATAGTGCCTCCGACATATAAAAGAACAAATTGGGATAGCACTCTCTGATTTAAATCGAAGTCTACTTTGTTAAAATATGTTGCTAAGTTTTATATTTACTACATGTAAGTTTAGTAATATCCTATCCCATACATGTTCATATATCTTTCAAATTTGGCAGTAATATATGAAAGCAGAAATTAAATGAATGGATTGATTGATTGATTGTTGGGGTTTAACGCCCGAGCAGCAATATTTCAGCTATATTCAGGCGATGAACATGAAAGGGATGTTAAAATGAACATGGAATGATGAAAAAAGGGATGGAACACAGGCAAAATAGGGTCGATAAATTTTGATTGCCACTAGAAAAAGGGAGGGATGGGTAGGGTCAATGAATTTAGCCTCCTGTGGCTGAGTGCAAAGGTTCCTACTATCGAATACCACAGCAGGGTTCTTTAACATGCGAGGAACATGGCATCTTTCCCAACACGGTGCACCACTATGGTTTGCTGTCGGGTTGTCCGTATTATAGCCTGACAACCCCAGGATGTAACACACCAGGGGTACCCCATTCCACCACCTGGGGCACACATCCCAGTTGCTCTGTGGGCACAGCGCCTAGCCCTTGGCTAGGTTTCTGAGCACTATTTAGTCGCCTTTTACGACAAGCTTAGCACTGCTGCAGGCCTATTCTTTGGACACCCGGACCTGCATGGGGTTAAATGAACGGAAGAAATACATGTATTTATAAGTTCTGTATGTGAAGTTTTGTTTTTCAGAGTCTAGTCCTGTAGAACCAACTCCTGCAGAACCAGAAACTCAACCAAAGAAAGGCCTTAAACTGTCTTATGAGGATTATAAACACCTTGCTAACCTGTTGGTTCTTTATCTAAGAAGACAGGAGGAGGAAACTATGGGTGAGTTAGGTCGTTCTTCATAGAAACCAATGAGGGAATGGAGCATTTTATTTCACCATTTTATTCTCCCCAAATTGATGGTTGCTTTTTACAACGTTCAAAATTGTGTGTAAAGTTCATGTAGATTTTGTTAACTATTGGTTCTCCACTGATATCACTTTAGACCTCTCCTAGCACATGAAAACCATACCCGAACTTAAAATGTATGCCTCCAATAGAAATTTTGCATGTTACTTTAAATCCAGATGTAAGTGTCTGTAAAGACTTTGACAATGAAGCCATTCTTCTTGCCTTAGGCCACACTAAAAATGTCTTTAGTTTCACTAGCTGACCTTACCTCCTGACTAAGGTTAGGTAGGTAAGGAAAACAATTCTTCCCCAACGTTCAAATGTTGGGAACTATGATCAAAGGAGTAAAAATTTGTGTTGAAAATTGTAAAAATTCTAGTCAGAGAATGGCAATAAAATAAATTTGGGTAGGACCAATTTTAATGGGTAGATAGGATACGGGAAAACAGACTTGATTTTGATTTTGCCTTTGTAGGGGTTGAGCAATCAAACTGGAAAGTTCTCACTGAAGAGATGTACATGTATTAAAGTGTTTCTTCTTCTTATTCAATAAAGAAGTGTCACTTCTCCAGGTTGATTTAGAATTAAAAAAATAAAATTCATTTACAACAGTTTCGTATGTTTTTAGATGAGGAAACACAAGGTGTAAGAAGGAGTGGTCTTGTTGAATGGTACCTTAGAGAAATTGAAGGTGACATTGATTCGGAAGCAGAGCTGATAGAGAGAAAAACTATTGTTGAGAAAGTTATTGACAGACTTGTCTTACATGTATGTATTTTGATTAATGGTATATTTATAAGTAAATATGAAGGATTGCCTGCTAAATAACAAGAGTAACACTGGTCTGAGAAATTTTTTCTTAACCTTCATGTCATCTCCTGCCTAACAAAGTCATAAGATTTCATTGCATCACAAACAATTTAGAATATTACGCATAGTTCTGTTGAGTCAGGGCTGGATTACAACACTTGGGTATTTTTAAAAAATATTGAAGATTCTTTAAACTTGAATTTCTAGTGTCCCACATTACAATGATTAAATGACTATTGTCAATAGTGGTTGAACTGGTACACTTGCATTAAAAATGTAGGAAGTAATTATTGTGTTAGTAGAACTACAGTTCCTGTGAATCTTGATAAGAATTAAAAATTTTGAATGAAAAAATGTATGTCTGTGGCCTAGGATCAGGTTGTTTGTGCTCTTGCATAGTGTAGATCGGGCATATCTTACAAATGGGTTCTGTATTGTAGTCTTTTACATGCAGAGATGAAGTTTTTCTGCTTTTCAGTGGAATTCTGCTTTTTCATATCTGGTTTTAAGCCCTTTTTTTTAGCTCACCTGGCCAAAGGCCAAGTGAGCTATTGCCATCACTTGGTGTCTGTCATCGTTAATATACCCTGAAACTACTTGACTGATTAGAACTAAACTTGGTATAAATGTTCCTTGGGGTATCTTGCATAGAACTGATGTGAGGATTTTTGATTCGTCGAAAACATGGCCGCTGTTACTAAAAATAGAACATAAGGGTCAGACAGTAGTTTTTCACATATATCTACAAAACCGTTAGGGTTTGCTAAGTTCTGACACAGTAGAAGTGTCAAGCATGATGAGATCTATCTCTGGTCAAATTTTGGTTTTAATCTGTTCAGCCGTTTTGGAGTTATTGCCCTTTTTCAACGATTTTTACTATCTGTAATGTTATTTCATTCAAAAATCTTCTCCATGACACTATTAGACCACCCATTGAAACCAAATTTGTTGTGAATGTTCCTTGGGGTAGCCTGCATAGAACTGATGTAGGGATTTTTGATTCGTCAAAAAACATGGCCACCATTACTAAAAATAGAACAGTCAGACAGCAGAGTTTTGCATATATCTCTAAAAGCATTAGGTTAAGCTAAATTCTGACGGGGTAAAAGTGTTCAGCATGATGAGATCTATAACTGGTTAAATTTTGGTCTTAATCTGTTAAGCCATGTTGGAGTTATTGCCCTTTTTCAACGATTTTTGCTATTTTTAATGTTATTTCTTTTCAAAACTCTTCTCCTCTGATACTATTTAACCAATTGAAACCAAACTTGTTATGAATGTTCCTTGGGGTATCCTGCATAGATCTGATGTGGGGATTTTGATTTGTCAGATGTTTTTCGCATATATATCCAAAACCGTTAGGTTTAGGCACATTCTTTCAATAGCTGAAATGATCCTTATTATTAAGACTACAAAAGTCTTCAGGAATAAAAGTTGTCAGATGACTTTTTGTAAGAGTTAGTGGCCTTGAAAGGGGAAAAATGACTTTTTTTTTTAACAGTTTTCAGTCAGTTATGTTGAAAACTATGATAGATTAAAAGAAACTTTCAATTGTTAAAATGATCCTCATGATAAGCTCTACCAGAGACTTCTTGAGTCAAAATTGTTGGACATATTCTTTGCCTTTGAAAGGCAAAATTCAACCAGGTGGGCAATTCAGGCTTCTGGGAGCCTCTTCTTTTTTTTTTTTTACTGTATATTTCTTTTGATTTTGCCAATTTTCCACGTTGTTATTTTTTTGACATTGTAAAATCAACCCTGTACCTGGTTCCTATGTGTGTAGAATAGACAGAATTCCTCGTACTGTTGTAAAGAGGAACATTTTCTAATTTTTTATAATATTCATAAATGTTTTTTTTGTTGTTGCAGGATCATGTGTTGATAGAATTGAAACAGACTGGGTTAAAAACAAGTGAAAGTTTAGTGAGAGAAGATGATCCGTTCTTGGTTGTCCATCCAAACTATGTTATCGACTCGTAGATGCTTACAGTTTGAATTCAGATAAGACATGGAAGTCTGTCAAAAGATAATGCCAACAATATGAATGGAGTTAATTTAATATGGCTGAAAATTCTAATAATTGTCTTAAAAATACACATATTGTTTAGGCTGTGAAACAGGTTATCTTCTGAGGATAATTTATCTTAGAAAATCAATTCATATAAGTGCTTTATTATATATGTGAATTGCAATTTTGTTTATATCATGACACTCAGTAAATAATTGTTATGTTTATGTTGTCAAATTCGTTAACCAATCAGATTCTAAGAGGTATTATTTACCAAGTAGTTATGTTGAATCAATTTGTATGCAGTTACTGTGATTCTTCGTTCTTTAGAAGGTGATTTTCATATGACTTGCTACCCATTAAATTGATAATATAAAGTATTGTGAAATCTGCTTAAACCCAATCTCTTTTTGGACTGATAGATTTGTTGGGTTAGATCAGGTATTCTGTCAGGTTCAAAATGTATTGAAATTGATATGAAGAGAATTCAGAAGATTTTATTGGAGATGTGGTATGATTGCCAATGTGACAATCATCCACCTAATGCCAAGTCATGAAACAATTAAACTTGTACATGTCTTCAATGATGGGCCGTAAGGCAAGCTGCAAAAGGCCCTAAAATAAATGAAGTGAAACTATTTATAAAAGATGAAATTGACCTAATCTATACAAAAAAAAAATGTACAACGAATAACAAAGAACAACAATCACTGGTATACAGGTTTTTGGCTTGCGACAGGCACATAAAGTATGTGACATGATTGTGAGTGCTCAACCCTCCCCCCTAACCCTGGGACAGTGGTGGGAAAATGCAACAATAAATCTGTTGAATTAGAAGATGTTAGGTTTACACAGATTACCAGTTTATCCAGTGTTTAGTTTAGACAGGTTTCACTGTATATCATTTTGTTTTTCATTCCTGTAAATTCATCTTCGTTATTTGAATATGCTTAAAGAGGTAGACCTAGGGGAAGGGACACCACTATTACAAATCATTGGAATGTTTGTATTCACCATTTACATCAATCTTGTGTAAGCATTCTGTTCTGAGTGAAAGCTTGAAAGGCTTTGGTGAAATTGAATATGATACAAACATATCACTGATTTCAAGAAATACGTCCCTTACTTTAGGTCTAACTCCTACTTAATGTACATTATACTGTATAACACTTTATTTTGAATGAATTGATTGTAAAATATGCATACAGATTGAGAGTTTGATTTCGTTTTCTACAGCAATAATAATTTGTATATTTTATGTGTATATGAACATTTTGATGGAATTTTGACTGGAATTGTAATATACATGAGTTTTCACATAAGTTGTATATGTGTATGTTGTATAGAAAAAATGAAACTCTATAATTTATTTGTTCTTATGTGTAAATGTTCAGGTTTTCAATTTTTACAAGTTTATAACCAAAACTGTAATAATATCATATTTAAATTCACAATATTTTTTTCACACTCTTGCAAATATTTCCAACTTTATTATTAAAAAAACTAATACTTCTTGCAGTTAAATGTGCACTGGACAACTGAAAAGCAGCTATAAATGAAGTGTGTGCTTTCAAAAGTGCAAATAGTATTTTTATGTGAACTCTGTTTATGGATATTGTCTTTCCATGTGTTTTAAAAAAATATGCCAAAACATTACAAAACATTTTTGAGATGTCATATTGGAAGGAAAGTTCCTTTATTTTTTCATCCTTCGATTATTTTGTTTCATAGTTGTTTTAAAAGCAATATTAAGGAAGGGCAAATAATGTTCTTGAACACGACCCAACTGTTAATTCATTTTGTACATATGTATAATAGGTGCTGTAGATTGATATATACCTTTAGATATGGCACATCACAAACTAGTGTCTGTTTGTTATTTGTTGATTTTGTTACAGTGAATAAAACAGTTAACTTCAGGTGATAGAGCTGGTCTTCTTTGTAAAGAATTGACCATTACCTGATAAATGCCATAGGTAGTTCACTAGACAATTGAGAACGAGATTTAAGTACCATTCTGTGTAAGAATCAGGCAATGGGTGGCACATCATAAAACTCAGTTTGGTCTTTTTTGCCTCAAATATATTTAATTTATCTAGAAAACAATTGAAAAGCTATTTGAAATTATCCTGAAGCATCTGTGACATAGATATTTTTTGACTGCTTACTTGTAAGGGAAAAGTGCTTTACAACTAAATTTGACCTAGCAATATCTTTAAAGGGCAAATTTTACTAACACTTTGACCGTTATTTCTGGAGGTTATCAGCTGTAAATACTCATTTTTGCAATACCATCTCTGTATTTTTTTCCTTCATGTGCCACACCTTGTACACATTTTGCCTGATTCTTAGAAGGAGAAGTACTTAAAGTTCTATTATTCAATAGGTATTTCAATCTATGTCGGATAAAAGTTTAAATCTCCTCAACTGTGTTGGTAACTAACTGTTGGCAGTTATTAAGGTAATGGTCATTCAACCAAAGGAAGAACAGATCTATCCTCTGAAATTAACCGTTTTACTGGTTATAATCTCTTTAAACTTGTGTTATGAAATATGTTGTTTGTTAATGAACTTATGCAAAGTAAATCTCAGATGTGTAAGGTCACTCGAAGAAAAACATTGATATATACTTAGACAGATCTCCACTTTTACAACTACCGTTGTGTGTTCAGTTTAATGCCTGGTGAAAGAAAATGTCACATTTCTATATTTATACATGAACAATCAAGAACAATTTGTGTATATCCATCTTTTTTTTTATTAAGCAATCAAGAAATCATGTATTATTTTGTTTTCAGTTTATTCAACATTAACTTCCACCGATTGCTTCATTGAATCACACATGTATTATGTGCTTTGTAGAAGTATTCAATGTGTTCGAAATATTTTTTACATGTTTCTGATTGTTTTAAACTGACCAGATGTGTTCAAATCAACTGTAGTCATGTTTATATCACATTCAATGTACAATTGGGTACTGTCATCAAGGGCATTCTTCCTAAACATTTTATTTCAACTATTTTATACATGTTAGTGTTTTTAAATTCAATTTTTGAAATTCATTGTGACCTAAACCAGTGTTATGTTGATTTATGACTAGGATTTTAAACAATTTTGATAGAAATTATAAGTATTGTTTAACATAATTTTAATCGTGATAAATCTTTTGGACAACCATGTATTGATAATTTTAATCGTGATATATCTTTTGGACAACCATGTATTGTATTTTTCTCTCAAAATTTTGTGTAAAGTGACAATTCCATACAAAAATGATTTTTTTTTACTGTTTTCAACTTCTGTATTCATATTCAGTTCTGATAGAATCATAGATGACAGAAGTGCTGGAGTTGCATTCAAGGTTATTATAGACTTTCGAATTTGTTGGGAAAGAAAGTTACAACTTACATGTTCATACTTTAATAAAAAACAATGGAGTGTTTATTGCACAGTATTGTTTCTTGGATAGTATTTGGATTATCCCACCAGTTGTTGCTCAAAACTACATGAATTATCTTGTATTTTAAAAAGCAACTGTGTCCTCGTTGTATTAATTTATTTAAGAGCAAGCAAAAGAAGAGGAACCAGTCCACATGATTTTAAGAGCCAGTAAAAGAACTTGTTTATAGAACCTGAAATTTCATACTTTTAATATATTGTCTCTAAAAGACTCCTAAAAGATATATTTAGAAGTAGGTTTTATGACCTTCTTTTCATGATTTCAATATGTTCCATTTTTAAGCCACTAGCCTGACTCTTTTAAAAATATTTTTCGCATAAGTTATAGCAAATCCTTATTATATTTTTACAAACATGGAGAGCTAGTGTCAAAAGGCATCCTTAAACTTTTATTTAGATTATTTCTATGATTCATATTTCTTTTTGCTTATATAATTCTACCTGTAGTAACATTTTACTTGCCAGAAATTTAATATCTGTCTCTCAAACAAACATCATTCACTGCCAATTCTTCGTAATAAATGGGGCATAATATTTATGACCTTTGGGAACTTTTATTAAGTATTTTTTTGTAGAACAAATGTGTTTAATCAGGGCCTTACAATGTGTTCAGCCTTTTATATAAATGAATTATTATATATTATTGCATGTATTCAGTCTCCACTTTTACCACAACATGTGTTCAAAATTGTACAGGTTGGCATTATACAGCCATGGAATAAAACTATACAACTCTCGTTATTTTTTTGTTTTTTTTCATTATCATTTTATTAGTTGGTCTGTAAATAGTTGTACTACATCTAAATCGCTTGGATATAGCTGAAATAACGTTGCTTGGGCGTTGAACCCCAAATCTACATCTGAATATGCACTTTCCTGATTCTGCAGCAAGTAATTTTCATGATGGGCAATTCAGCCAATCAGAGCCCATTGGGCTATATAATGTTCGTTGTTTTTTTTTGTTCAATGAATCGTAAGGGCAAGAAAACTATATGTCAGTTATGTTTTGGCAAAACTTGACAAGTTGGTCAAATTATCTGTTTATACCCCTTTATATACATATTGGATCTGGACTTGGTTCCTTATATAGTGGGAGAATCTTGTACTTCATTTTTATTTCACCCTGTCTGTCTGTCCAAACTATTTCCTATGCAGTCTACAGCATTGTTATGAAACTTATTGGGATGTAATATAACCACATGGAGATGTGCATACTGTTGTGTTCATGTTTTGACAAAAATTGTAGAAGTGATAGCTGTTACATTTTTACACTTCCCCATTTTTCAACAACTTGCAGGACTTAAGTGTTAAATTGCCATATCAGGATGTGCAAATTGTCAGGAATTCATGTTTGGACAAAAATTGCAGAAATGATGACTGTTGGAACTTGGGTATTTCTCAGCTTAACTTTGTCTGATGTGTTGTCTGCAACTCCTCCATAACAACTTGTAGGATAGTAAAGAAACTCAATGGAGTGTTAGATTACCATATGGGGAGTGCATATTGTCAGGAATTTATGTTCAGACAAAAATTGCAGAAATAACAGCTGTTGGACAAGGGTTTTTCAGCAAAAGTTGGTCTCTTGTATTGCATACAACTTACAGGATTGTAATGAAACTTTATCAGTATTAAATTACCACACTGGGATTGTGCATATCGTCAGGAATTTTTGAACAAAAATTGTAGAAATGGTGATTGTTGGAACTTGGGCAATTGTCAGTAAAATGTCTGCAACTCTTTAATGAATTGCAGGATTATAATGAAACCAAATGGAGTGTTAGATTACTATATGGAGATGTGCATATTGTCAGTAATTAGTCATATTCTGTACTGATGGGTGTGGGGGTTATAAGTCCCGTTAAAAGCAATGGCTAGTTCGTAACATACAAGAATGGAGTTGTACATGAACTTCTATTCTTTCAAATAAATTGATACAACTTTAAACTCAAAAGCCGTATTAAAATCACTATAAAGTTGTGTCAGTACTAGAATAGTGTTTTGTCCATTTGACAAAAGTTGGAAAGCACATGAAACCCATCTAATAACCACTATGAAAAAGAGCTATTCATTACATAGTTAAACTATAATGTGTTCACAAAACTTCAGTTGGTGTGACACTTTGGCAAATAAATATCCCCTTATTTGTACCATAATAATTACTCCCAGCAAACAAAGTTTGGGGGCAGTCTGTATGTCCATGGATCTTGTGAGCACAACTTGTCCTTAAACACTTAAGAATTATAGGAGGACTTCAGAGAGAGATAATCCAACTTGAGGGTTTTGCATTAAAAAACAAAGCCTCCTTTACCATGCGAGGGATTTTGACAGAATTTTTTTTTGAAAGTTAAGCATCATCTGAAACTGCATGAAGGAATTTACAATGTCATCATTGTTCAATGAAAGGCAAGTAATCTAAATTGAGGGTACATTTAACTCATTTGAAATATGGGAGGGGACTCTTTGTGAGCTTTTAAACAGTATTTTGAGTTTTTACATACATTGTATACATTTTTATAAGGACAAATTATCAGTTTACCACTGTAAGGTGTTCAGAGATTTTGCACTTAAAAATTTTAAAACCAAAATATGATTTTTTACAAAAAAAGATCAATTTAATTTGGACCAACATCAGATATGTTCAAAATTTCAGTACACCACTAGTCAATTTTCCATTTGTGTCTTGCAACATTCCTTCCTTATGGAGTTTTCTATCACAGCAGATACTCTGTGCCAGAGCCTGTGGCAGTTACATTGATCTCTTGTACAATGCTTCATTTCTTATAAATAAGCTACTTTCTTGAAGAAAATTATGTGGCACCAAGATAAAAGTTGTCACTACATAAACTCATGGATTGTCGTGAACTGCCATCTCAACCATCAGGACAGATTTGTCCACATTTTCCTCTTCTGTTATAACCCACATCTGGCATTCAAATGAGCAACTTGGCAGGTATTTCTAGAAAAGCAGAGGATGCTTACTCTACTGATGCACCTGATCTGAACTTTCAGTTGATTGTTGAATGCTCATTCATTCTTGTGTTTTATAATATTTTAGTTGACTTGTGTCATTTATGGTGATTTGTCTGTTTTTGTGGTCGAAACTTGCTCCTACAATGTAAGAGATTGGAAATCATTCCTTCATACTGATTACTCTATCATAGTTTAATCTTCTTGCTTTTACTTCAGTATAGTTGTGTAGATTTTGCATTCTAAAATTGTTGCGGGATTGATTACCTGACATATTACATAAATATGCTTGTTTCTTATCTGTGGCCGATCAATGGAGCAGGGGTTCTGGTGTTTGTACCTCCCTTTGTTAGACAATTTTTGCAAAATTAAAGACATGAAATCCAAGAACACCTTTTTCAAAACCTTTGATCCTCACCTGTAATAGAGTAAGTAGGAACAGAGTTCCAGCCTTTCCCTTTCAGTATGCCAGTCTTATCCAAAATAAATCAACAAAACTGGCCTGTTTCAACACAATAAACATTAATACATTGTAATCTGTCCAAATCAAACCCAATTATGTATGTTTAAGATAGGTGATAGGTTTACCCAGGTTCAAAATACATTTAATTTTAAATAGACTTCAAAAAAGGTGTCTGGTTTAGAGAGGTTATTGGATCATTCAGGGTTCAGTTTGGACAGTTTTCCATCTATCTGTATTTTCCATACATTATAATCTTGTAAGATGTATAAAAGAAATTGTGTGAAGATTTAATGGTACAAACGCAAAGTCGATGTAATTCACTAGAGCTAGTTTCAGAACTACTAACTTACTACATGTACATTGTATATCATATTACACTTGCTCATGACATATATCAGCAAACATGCATGTAGCTATAGTATTTATAATATTTAACAAAGCAGGAAGATATTGGTTTTTCCATTGTTACAATTCTGTAGAAATTCTATATTATACAATTACACTGATTTATTTTGTTGATCTTGCCATGATCATTGTACATGTAATTTGACTATCAGTACTACATAAGGAAAGATAAAAGTTTTTAAGGGTTTAAAAAAGTTGATAATGAAAATCATCCAGTTCATTCAATACTGTATTGATACTTTGGTTACACATTATTTCTGTTTTATATAATTTTGTTAATATATTCAAAGATAGTGATGAATCCAGACATGGGGAAGAGGAGGTTCTGAAAGTTGAAACCCACTTTTTGATGGAAAATTTTGTTAATTTTACGCAAAATTTCAGTCCAATAAAATTCTTACATTTTATTTACAATATAAACTTCAACAATCAAACAAGCATCATCGACACTCATCAATACATAATCATTCAACACATGCAGTTAACCATACAAAATAAAGCCTTTAAGGTCTACAAAAGTGCACCATTGTGCATCACACATGTACTACAAGAAAACATCCAGCCTTTTTTTAAATCTTAGTTATCTACCTTGATAATATCTTTTAAATGTATGATGGTTCAACAAATATGGACTCTATTACAATGAAATAAAACAGCTATATTTTAAACTAAGCAAGGGTAGTTGTAAATGCAGTGACTGTATATAGATATAAAATGACATGTATAATACCACATGTATATTTGCATTTATTTTCGCTGTGTACTTATTTTCATGAGTTATGCAATCAGTTAAAACAATGAATCACAAAAATAAGTATCCACAATTATGCACATTTAGCATACATCACACTATGTGATTCACAAAATAACTTTTATTTCAACATAACTGGAACTTAAATACTTGCGAAAATATTAAAAACAGTCAACAATGAAAATAAGTACAATTATGATAGAGTTCTCCCTTGTTCTTTTATACTCATACCATTAGCACTACTTTTTTTTAAATAATCTTGCTAAGAATGCACTAGAACTCTAATAAAATCCTAGTGAAAAGATCTTCCACAGGATGTGATAATATGGAGACACACAAGTTTATAATAACAGGACACTTGAAAAACATAGCTGGATCGTTTCCTTCAGCATACATCAGCACATCCATTGAGCAGCTATTTTTCTTTTGAAACTACTTATCACATTCACACTTTCATTCATCTGAAAAAGTTCACTATGATTCTTTTACATTGTCAGGTAACGTGTTAAAATCTTCATCCAAGAATTTTTCTTGTTTCACTGCATACATAGTATAAAAATCTGCATTGGGTTAAGGAGTAACAACACAAATTTGATTCTTCCAAAGCATGTGTAGCTAAGGAGTAACAACACAAATTTGATTCTTCCAGAGCACATGTGTAGCTACACAAATTGCACTTAGGTCAAGTAAACTTAAATGGTAGATGTTCATTCAATCTTCACAAAAAAATATGAGGTGGGATGGAAGATTTTATTTTTTATTACTTACCAGATATTTACTATCCTTTGAAGTATAGATACAAATGTATGTACTAAGTTCCTAGCAACATCAGTTTCAGAGAAGAAACATCATTTTAGTCACCAATAAATGAAAGATTTGTGTGTAATAGTATCTCAATATTAGAAACTGATGTGAAAAAAAAATCCTGATTTTGAAATTCCCATCCCATCCAAATAAAAACATTTTTGTCAATTTTTTTTTTTGGGGGGGGTGGGGGGGGACAGGAGGGGACGAGAGTCTACGAACTAATTTTATTTGACCTGATACACACATGCAATATATATAAAATTTTTAATTAAGATAACAGTAATGATCTGTAATTGTACTGCGTATTTTTGAAGTAAGTACGAGTACATCCCCGGGCCCAGAAAAATGTCAGATAGAGGACAATTGCTGGTGGCCTATGCTCTTTTTAAAGTAGACAACTAATTACTATAGGCCTATGTCAAGTAAGTCAAGCACTTTTCCGTAGTAATAAATACAAATGTACACAGGCCCGGGCACCACAAAAGTAAAATAAAAGACTGAAGTCTTCAAAGTCACTAATCGTCAAATATTCACTGTCACTGATTTTGGCATACTTTAAACATCCGAAATGGTACAAATGCGATATACTCTAAAATCAAAGTACTTCCACTGAAATTTTGGTTCCCTTGATATTATTGTGTACTCATTTGTAGCCATTATGACCCGAATTGCTATATATAGATATCAGTGTACTGATAATATATATATGAACTTTATATAATCAATACAATGTAGTAAGGAATGCCTGTGTTTGAATCAGCAACTGAGTAATATTACATAAATTCAATGCTAACTGATCATTTTATCTTTTAATGTAAACTTCACATTCTAATACAAGCAAAAAAACATGCATAGACATGTGTATGATATGTTTTAAAAAAGGCACGTTGTAGTGATCTTTGAGTTGCTTATGATGTTGACTGAGAACCAGTTTATGAACTAGATTTAGCAGCTGGCAATGAATATTCATAAATATTGGGGCGTGCTAATATATATGACCTATATAGTCTTGTAACTAGCCTCAGTGCCTGGAGCGGAAACTGGGCAATGTGCAAAGCTCACTGATTATTTCATGGAACTTCCTGTTCTCATACAAGAAAGAAACAGACGTAGAACACACGTGTATGATATTTAAGAGGTACATTTTTATCATGTATGAATCTGGAACTACAACACTTTGGTGGTGAACACGGCGAAGATCTGCTGGATTATGTGGCATATGACTACACTTTAATGCAAATCATATGCGAATATTAAATACAGAAATTATGAGTGCAAGAAGTCGTACTAACGCTATTAGCGACGTAAAAATACTTAAGTCTTAGAATTTTCTTAACTTCCATGGTAACTTCAATCAAAGTCTTTGAGATTAATGACGCAACAAACAGTTGAGAATTTTCTCAGACTGAAGTAATTTTTCAAGTTTTGTGGTCCCGGAGCCAGGAATTTTATTACATTGAATGATTTTTTCAACTGCACTTTATTTGAAAGGAAACAATCCTAATATCGTAGTTTGACATGTTTAACCAACCTAAACCACATTAAAATAAACAATGGATCATTGATCATTACAGATGCTTGTAAATGCACCATGTGTTAGAATGATAAAAAGAGTTTCCAGTCACTGATTAGACTAAAATGACAAATTAAACCGACATGTGAATTTACAGATGCTAAAGTGTCAGAAATTATCTCTTACAGTCAGGGGTTATATAAATTTTAAGAAGTTAAACCCCAACAATCAATCAATCAATCAATCATATAAATTTTTAAAAAATATTCCCAAATGATAGTCCCAGATAAAATTCACTTTTGCATACTTGTATTTAGTTATAGTATGATAATTACAACAGCTTTTAAAAAGTATAAAAATAGACCAAGAACTAATTCATTCAGTTCAAGACCATAATTCCAGCAAATGAGACAAACTCTGTATTGCAAAAATACAGGATAAGATGGGTCTTCATGTTTTATTTCTAGTAGCCTGTAGGTACAATGAATAGCCGAACTCACCACAATCATTTAGCAATCCTACAAAAAGGAAGTTGAAATAGGAAAGCAACCACAATTACTTACATATTTGCCTCATCTATATAAAGCCACATACCAAATTTTAAATCAATCCATTCAGTGGGAGTCCCCATAATAGCGATGAAATATGGATAGAAGAACAAGTAGATAGACAAGGTGATTCCAATATACTACCAATCCATGAGTTACCAGGGGACCCTGATGTAAAGTATTAATGAAACTGGGTCATACATACATATGTAGCAGCATCAGAATAAGGTACATGTAGTCCCTTCAAAAAGTAATGAAGACAAGAGTATTTCAGGGGAACCATCCTATCCATGATTTAAATAGTTGTATTATGCTTAACATCAGACATACATGAAAATCTCCAAAGAACATCTAACCTAATCACAGTGTTGTTCATCAGTTTGAGAATCCATACATGTAGTTTGAAGTTATTTTATACTTTAGCATATTATCAATTAACTGCTTCAACACTTAATCCTCAAAAAGATCAGTCTGAATGAGAAGGCACAGTCAAAACAATTATGTCATCTTTGGACAAATAATGGAGGTTACTTCTTTTTATTGCCTGTTCCCTTTCCTGCAAAATGAGTCATGACCAAGTGGTAATTTCTAAATTGGCTACCCTCTAAGAAGCAATTCAGTGGGTAACCAAATCTGAAAGTAAGCTTTGACACTGTACTGTTAACAAAGTGACTCAGTAAATGCAATTGTTATCTAGACAGGCAGCAGGCAGTAATTATAATAATGTGTGTAATCCTCCATCCATATATGATCCTGTTATCTGTTTTGGGATTCAGTGTTATCCAAAGCTGTTTCCTGATTTAGCCCTTAGTGGATGGCCAAATCAGTAAACAGCTCAAGAAACTGAATTCCAAAATGATTGCATTAAGGTTGTCTTGCAAGCTGTTTCCTTACTCAAGAGAAAAGACAAACCTTACTTAGAAGTACACTTAACATCTTATTATAATAATAACGGAATAAAAAGGATACAAATTCCAAGTGCAAAGAAACCCAGTCCCAAACCAACTCTTCGTCCACTTCTTCTGTATATTTGATTCACCTCCCATCGTTCTCTATTCACTCTCTTGAATTTCTTGTAGAAATATTTTTGTGAGTCTGACAGTTTGTCTATGTTTGCATCAATATCGAAAGCTGGTGCTTTCGTATCACCAGGTTTCGGAACAAATTTATTTTCCATTGTCATGCGTTGATCCTTTTTAAAATGTTTATTTTTTTTCACATGTACAGCCTACAGGTCGTTTCTTATACAACCTTGTCCTCCAGTAACCTTAGGTAAAGTGTTCATTTATCACAACTTTAATCTCAGAATGTCTTTTGGTTTTTAATTTAACATTGTTTGCTTCAGAGCGTTACTTTTCATAGAAAAGTTACACTGTGTTTTAAAAAATACATATGGTAC
The DNA here is from genome assembly GCA_037379345.1 of Perna viridis. Taxonomy (NCBI): domain Eukaryota; kingdom Metazoa; phylum Mollusca; class Bivalvia; order Mytilida; family Mytilidae; genus Perna; species Perna viridis. Next base: position 31,311,921 of record CM074517.1, on the reverse strand, counting down.
AAATTTTGTAACGAAAGGAATTAAAATGGAAATTTTATTTTCTCACAATTTTAGAAATTTCCTTTACGGTCATTAGACAAACCAGATAATTTTTTACTAGCAGAGTCTTTCTTGCGGTTGATCTTCAAGGAAAATGCACTTTCCTTAGACTGGTCTGTGGAGAGCGAAGGCAATAGACAAGAAACCAGTAAACTTGTTTACAGCAGTGTTTCTGCTCAAGTTTCTCAGCTGCTAGTTTTGCTGCCTTTGTTTGCTCTGCCAGGTGATGCCATGTCAAAATCAATCTTGACTGCCCAAGATTCAGTTAGGTGAATTTACCTTTGATTGTATATTAATCACAAATGCAGTTTTTATTACTTGACCAAAAATCACTTGTCTTCACTGGTTCACCAAAGCCACTGGCTAAGGCTAAGATTCCGAAATTAGTAAGCATGAAACTTGACAGGCAGTGTGTCTTCATCCCAACATATCAATATCCAAATAAAACAAGTAGGATTGCAGGGTCAGGGGAAATCCGGACTAGTCTGGGTTAATCCTAGTTTTATAACATAAAATTAAAAATTGATGAAAATACATGCATTTACTTTTATTGTTGAAGTTTTCCATTTTTCTTATCATTTCCCTTGCATCCATGTTTTAATTTCAAATACTCTTTTTCGATTTTAAATTACATGAAATCTTTAATGAATAAATTATCTATAAACTATGAAAACCTAGGCACTATCAGATGTCCACATGGCTGGTTTTAAATGTTTTATACCAATGTTCCAATAATTTATAAAAATATCTAAACCCAAATGTAGACATCAAAGAGTCCAGGTCAGGGTCTGTTATCCGTTTAATGGCTGACAAGTGCCGGGAAAACTTTGCACAAAAGACTAAGAATCTGACAATTGTATTACTTCACATAATTATCTTGTGAAAAGTGTCTTATTGGTCTTACTGCTACTTTTATGGTCTTAGTGCACTAAGGTAGGTCTAAATTGTGGTGTTTAGGCAGACCCATCTAACAGTTTCTGTTATAGATATATTATTTTCTGTTCTTGAGAAGGTTTGTCTTTGTTTTTTATCTTGTTGATGAGAACTTGTCTGGGTACATTATAGGCTGGACTTCTTCAATTTGTGAAGTATTTCATGAAATGCAAATACAGTTACTTTTGGGGATATTTTGGTAGCGTCCCCTCTTAATTGTGAGATAGTGAGCACTAATCCTACATTTAAAAACTGTGGATTTGTCAGATTTAAATTTGCATACATTGACATAAGCAATGTCTACAATTTGATTGGCATAAACTTTTATAAAAGCAGAGTTTATTATTTTCTCTTAAGTAGCTGTATTGATTTTGAATAGCTTGATCGAGTATTCTTTGTTTTATATTTGATATATTTCGTTTAATATTATGGGTATTTAATATGAGGAAGCTAAATCCCAATTCCTTTATCCATTTCCAGATTGTTGAGACCCATTTGTAATTTTGGGGGATATTGTTATATGTCTTATTAACAAGTGTGTTGTATGAATTACATATGTGGTCCAAATATTTGATAACTTGTATCATTACTTTTGTTTTTAAAGGGCGTCTATTAAGCTCTGCAAGGCATGCAACATTTGTTGCTTTGCTGTATAGTCCTAAAATTTCTTTAATAAACTTTATGTGAAAATGTTCAAATGGGTCTGTGTCTTTAAAGTTCAAATTAATTCCCCATATTTCACATCCATACATAATAATGGGGTTGATTCAAGTATAAAATAGTTTTTCTAAGAGGGAAAAAGCATTATCCAATCCTATTGATTTCTTTATCTTACACCATGCTTTTTTGCCTTTTTCCATTAGTAAATTGATGAAGTGTATGGCAAGCCAAAGTGGACAAAAATCAATATTTTTTAATATAAGAAATCACATTTTTACAAAATCATTTTGTAAAATATTACAAAATCATTTTTGTAATATTAAAAAAATATTTTATAATAATAGAAATTCATTTTCTAATATTAAAAATTCATTTTCTAATAGTAAAAATTCATTTTCTAATATTAAAAATTCATTTTCTAATACATGTATTACAAATTCCTGATTTAGTTATACATGTATTATGAAATATCACACATTTTGTAATATTACAAATTGAATTTGTAACATTAGAAAATGAATTATAATAATAGAAAAAAATAACTTCTTATATTAAAAAATGACTTTGCAATATTGTAAAATCAGTCAATTTTTAAAAACACAAAATGATTTTCTAATATTAAAAAATCGCAACTGAATACAACAAATCATTTTTTAATATTAGAAAATCGATTTCTAATATTAAAAAAATCGTTTTTTAATACATGTATTAGAAATTCAATTGAATTTTTAGTGTTTTTTAATATTAGAAATTCAATTGAATTTTTGATATCAAAAAATGATTTTTTAATATTAAAAAGGGTTTTGTAATAATAGAAATCAAATTTGTAATATTAAAAAAATCATTTTTTAATAATTGAAAACACTTATTTTGTAATATAAGAAAACATACTTTTTGATATGACAAAATATTTTTTTTTATATCAGAAAATATTTTAATATTAGAAATTTATTTTGTAATATTTAAAATTCATTTTCTGATACATGTATTACAAATTCCTGATTTAGTAAATTGAATTTGTAATATTAGAAAAAGAATTTGTTATATTAGAAAAAGAATTTGTTATATTAGAAAATGAATTTCTAATATTAAAAATCACTTTGCAATATTGCAAAATCAGTCACATTTTTTTTATATTACAAAATTATTTTCTATTATTAAATAATTGTAATTGAATACAAAAAGTCCATTTTCTAATATTAAAAAAATCGTTTATTTATGTTAGTAATTCAGTTGAATTGTTAGTATTAAAATATGATTTTTTTAATATTTAAAAAGGAGTTTGTTAATATTAGAAATCAAACTTGAAATATTAAAAAAAATCATTTTTTAATATTAGAAAACACTCATTTTTGTCCAATCTGTCATAGCAGTGTTTAAATTACCAGTATACCGTTTTTTGTACTTTATTCTAATTCCTAAATAGCTGTATGATTTCACTATTTCTAGATGATTTTGATCAAATGTAAATTTATTCATGTATGATTTTTAGCTGTGTTGAATGTTTTCTCCAAGAATGTCATCTACTTGGCTAATTAGATTAATTGAACTTCTTAAAACATACAATGTACATAATATCATATGGAGTAAACATTGCCTATAAAAGCCAGCACTGTGAGTTTCACCATTATATTCGAAATTTCATTTGACTGCATGGGCAGATCCAGCAATATTTCATAATGTGTACATTTCCTGGTTAATTTATCAGTTCCCTATAGAAGCTTTAAGGCAGGAATATTTTACACATATTAAACCTAGGATATATAAACAAATGCACGTTAAAGATTTTAGATGCAATTGACAGTCTGTTTGATGAAGAATGAATGCCTTTCCTATCTTTGAAAAGCTATGTTTCGATTTGGATAATACAATCAAAGCTGTATTTTTTCTGAGGCAGGTTAAGTTCTTGAACAGCCGGTAGAACAGAACAGCGGAGAAAGATACGTACATTCATTTCCCAAACTTTAAAACCATATTTGTTACTTTTATTTATAGAAAACAAAATAGAGAAGACCTCAACACTATCAGAAAAGAAATAACTAATTTTACTGAGATTTGATCTTTAATCAAACATTATTATTTGTTTAGCTGAAGAAAATGTTCAATTTTCTCCATAAGGACAGTCACTTGTATTACTTCATGGACGTGACTTTTTTCATTGATATATTAGGAAACTAATAATGGGAAAGTAAGATGTGTGTTATAACAGTATCAAGAGCTCACACTGCTCTGTGGTGCTGACTATAGATTTCACACTGGGATTGGATGGGTCAAATTTATAATATAACAGGTTGTCTCCTGTCCTCCATCCCCACAATCTTAGGGCTTCTGCTCAGATCAAACTGCTTTTAAAAACTTGAATTGTATAATAAGTAATTTCAGGTGAATTTTAAACAATTTGTATTTAAGGTAAATTAGATTACTATCAGGCAAGTAATGAAGTTAATGACCTTTAGCTGACTCTGAATGGTGCAGACACATACAGAAAGGCATTGACAACTGTTTTGCTACACACAAATTAGGGCATGAACAGGATCAAAGGCCAGATTTGACATACAAAATCTCAGGTTCAGCATTTTGCCCACAGAGGGTTAATTCTTTAACCCATTCAAGTGATGGAATGAAGTGGAAGGATTTATTACAGAACCATAAAGTGTAAAATAAAACACATCTGCCTGCTCATTTATTTTGTACATGTGTACATGTACCTTCAGTTCTCCCATTACAGTGCATAAAACGTATGGTTACATTAAGAAAGGTGTGTGTTTCATTTAATCTTTTTTTTTTCAGCTGAAATAATGTACTCAAGTTTTTATGTCATTTTTCAAAAGACACTGTTGAAGTAAGAATGTTTCTCTCAATACATATAATGTATATGTATATTGTCCATTTACATTGTTATATAGTAATATAATTATGTACCAGTCCATCTAAAATTCAGGCACTGCCTATGGTAGAGGTGATTCATGGTGTAGAAATACCCACCGAACACACAACAATTTTCAGGTTTACATATGCTACATTTTCATGCAACGATAGTCCTTTCTGTATTCAGATCTGTTCTTTTGAGAAAATCATACATTATCTTTCACTTTAATGAACCAAATCAAACCAAATAAAAAAGATAACTTTTGCCAAGTGGCAATTTCATGTACAATTTATATAATTTTTTTTTCTCAAAAGTATAACAACCAGATGAAATTCTTGAGACTGATTATCTGATCAATATTTGTTTCTGAAGTAGAAATTCGGTGGGTTTATGACATGCATGAATTGCTTCCTGCCTGATTTTTATAAAGACTGGTACTTAATACACACATGTATGTGTACATGGTCATAATTATGTAAGGTGTATATTGTAGGATGGTGGTTCCTGATCGTGGATAATGGGCAATAACAGTAGCAGTCAGAAGCAGGAGCTATGTGTAAGCAGGCACAGCTACTGGTCAAAACTATTGTCTGTTCCACCAGGATGGTCAACTCAGACATCATACAACAAGTGGGCTAAACATTACAAAAACATAGCTGGGTTTACAGACTTTGCTGATTTTACAACATGTAGAGAATCAAGGAAAAGACATGGCGTCTTAGTGAAACCAGACACTTATGATGGCAGATTGCTTATTGCTTCTTTGAAATCAAAGTCTGAACTCACTTTGATTGAGAAACAAAAATGGAAACTTTCTACTATAAAACTTCCCAGGATTCCTCTGACTGGTCTTGAAGATCCCTATTGGCTTCATAGCCGCCATAACAGAAATAGGCGGGAATGTAGTATAATCAGTTACCATGACACCATGGCTGTGCTTCAAATGAACACTAATAGGTATCATCTTTCACCACGATTCTATGTCATTGATGTTGAAGCTAAACAAGTCATTGGCCATTTTGTCGTGTTCTACCACTGTAAGAGATGGTACGAGTGTTACATTTCACCTAACAAACGGCGACTCTTGATAAGACCAGATAACCTGACTCGATATGTGTCATTGCCAGACAACTACATGATTGAGAACATAACTTTGATGCCACAGGCTGAAAAGCTTGTGATAATGGCAATTCCGCCAACTCTTAGGGCTCATGTTGTTACATTTAATTCACTGGCTGGTGATGACTTTGCACTGACAGCTTTTAACAAGGAAATTGAACTGAGGTCAGTTGGAGATTGGAATATTGTGAGGAAGAGTGGGAGCTTGCATGTGCCTGCTTCTATTCAACAGATTAAGTCCAGTCCCATGGGTGATTATATTGTTGTTAGATGTGTTCATCCACTTTATAACAAAGAATATCGTACAAATGTTGTTGCAGTAGTCAGTTACTCAAACTTTGAACTTTTGCTAAAAATAGATGTCCGGGGGTGCTATTGGCCTGCAAGTGAAGTTATCAATTTACAAGTCTTTCCACATTTTTCACCAAGTGAAGCAACAATTGCTGTTATGAAAAACCATGCTTACAACAGGAGGGTAATTACTCAAAAACTTCCAGTTGTTCGACTGAATCTGCAGTACTTGTGTAGGAGGACAATACTACACTTAGTGAGCTATAGAGACGTTGACAAACTGCCCCTCCCAGCCCAGCTGATGTACTATGTTCAGGCTAAACCACAGAAAATTTGTGAAGTCTGAAAAACTCCAGGTGATTCATTCTTTAAGTGCTAGTGGAAAACATAATTTTAAAAAATTATGTTAAAATACTGTAAACCTATTTATTCTTACACAAACCTAAATTGTATCACTTAGACTGTCTGAAACATGTATACCGTAATTAAAAAAATACATGAAAATAATCACTTGCAAAAGTAAGTGGATTTACAGTCCATAGAACATTGGAACATGTCTCATCCAACACAACTAGGGACCAGATAGTTTTGGTCAAAACAGATTGTTGGTACACACAGATTGAAAACAAATAAAAGTTCTGTTAATAATTTTATGGGAGTCAAAAGTACTTAAATTGGTTACAAAATATATTTTGCATAAAGTCCTAAGTCTCCAAATCATTGTGAGTTATTATGTAATATAGAAATAAATAATTTTACGCAAACGACTTTCAGAAATATATCACTGATTACTGCATACAAGTTCAGTCTGTGCCAAAAATTTTAGCTACATATATAGCCTGAATTGTGAATTTCAAGAACTTTCATTTGGTGATTTATCAAATTTCCACTAAGTTTTCCTTAAGCCCAAATCAGTTACTGGACTCAGGCATAATGCTAGTGACTAAAGGCACAGACAACATGATTTTGGCTTCCTGGGTGTTGGATTATACAGGTTTTTTGGTACATACATGTATATTTTGTACATGTATATACATGTAGTATATACATTAGTACATGTAGTTTGTATTTTAACTTTCTTTTTTAAACATTGCCTTGCTGCATGTACTTATAAGTTAACTTTCACTTGAGGTACATGTATTATTTATGGAAATTACGTGTACCCAAAATATATTAGTCATAATATACAGCTTGAACCATTTTACTATAACAAGTTATTTATATTATGATATTAAAATACTCAAGATATCACTTTCATGACAATTACATGTAGAATAAATTATGTTATGTTTCTACAATACATAATGCATGTACTTAGCCTTTTACCTTGAAAATGTATATGATAGTTTCATGTTTTGCTAAATTTACTAGTATTTTAATGAAATCTTAAATTTTGTCTTTGGCTAACATGTTTATTTTTTTTTCATTGGATTTTGAATTCAAATATCTTGTGGCTTATTATCGTGAGAAAAGAATTTATGTACTACTAATGTTATTTTTTTTAATGGAAAACACCAGGTTCATTGTTGTGATTTTGACTTTTCTTAAAAATGTTCATGGCATCCGTCACTTAGACCACAGGACCTTTCTACCATTATCACATATACAGTATGAAGCATTGGGTGTTTTTACTTTTAAAAAAATTCTCATACAATTTTTGGCTGAATCTTGAAATTTTAACTTGATGTACTGTTAAAGACTGTATCAGTCTTTGTAAGAATCATGCAAATTCTGTAATATATGATACAACCCCAAAAATGCTACACATTTTCATTATTGTTATTAAGTTACTTTATAGGTCTATATGATGAAATGTATATTCATTCATTCCAATCTGTCTGCTTTTAGGAGATAATTGATATTTAAAATCCCATGGTTTCTGTATTTTAGTCTCATTTACAGGGATATCTCCCTTAATTTTGAATTCTTCAGTACTTTCTTTAAAATTTATATCTCTTATGAACAAGGGTTCCATGAAAATCCACATGTTATTTTCTGTTTACTCATTTTAAACAAAATATCAAAAATAAAAAATATGTCGGCTTTTTAACCATATATCACATTTTGCATGATTGTTAGCTGGAGTGCTACTCAAACAATAGCTGCATTGGCTGTTGCAGGCTGCAAAAACTTTAACGAAGACTGCTTGAATTGTTGAAGACAGGAAACATTTATACAATAACTGCTTGTACTGTTGAAGACTGCAAACATTTATACAATGACTGCTTTTATTTATAGGTGGTGCTTTTTAATATTGATGTATACTCACACTCAATATTGTTCATGTAATGTATAAAACGGGTACATGATATATTTTAATGTATTGTTATTACTTCATTTGAATATTTTAGAATTGAAAACTAATATTGGGAAAGGAATTGGCTTCTTCTTTTCATGAAGTGTATAGGTGTATGGAAACCAATTCTGTATGTGCAAAGTTACATGTACATGTGTACTGGTATTCTTGATTTCCTGTTGTATTATATACCAGTAGATTAATTCAGCTAAAGTAAAAAAAAACTTGTGTTCAACTGTTGGATACTGTTGGATACTGTTGCATACTGTTGGATACCGTTGGATACTGTTGGATACTGTTGCTAAGGTCCTTGTTACTTTGATTATTTATTATGGCACTCAATTAATATGATATTACTGTTGTTAAAATATTTCCCTTTCTCACAAATTTGTTGCACTTTTCTAAAGAAAATATTAACTCTATTGCCAATGATGAAAGAAAAATTGAATGTATCACTCTATAACCAATTCTATTAAAATTTCGTATTAAAAAAATTGAGATATCTCTGTGGTTTTGATAAAATGATCATGACATGACATCATTGACATGCAAAATCAGAACTGATTGCCATGTTTTGTAATTGTGGACAGTACATGTACAACTTGGATGTAGCTACAATGATTAAAATTTTCATATTTTTTTTTTTATCATACTCGTATTCATGTATTCATTGATTTTGCAAAAAATATAATTGTGTACTAGAATTGCAATACATCAGGGGTGTAGCTGCCTATATGCAAATACGCAGTTGCGTACTTTAGGAAAAAGTAACAAAAATAAAAACTCTCATTTTAAAGATGAAATAAAGGTTATTTATCACATATGCATACCATGAACGTAGTATGGGCTCTGAAAATCTGGCTCCAAAATCGTTAAAATTCAGGAGTTTCCCTCAGGGCTTTGCCTTGCTGGACTCACTGGGGGCTTTGAGTGACCCTCCCCCAAGACCCCTCGCCGTAATTTTGCGTACAACTAAAACAGGTCTAGCTACGCCCCTGTACATGTTCATGCAATGAATTTTAAAATTACAGTACATGATTTTTACATGTAGCTGTACATGGAACATTTTGAACTTGAAATTCTTGTTAATCTCATGCAACCTCTTGTAAATGTATGTATTCTATTCTATGAGCAATTTTATCAAACTAGTCACTCTGGTTTTTTTTGTAAGCCCCTCCCCCCCCCCCCCCCCATTTTCTCACTAGTTATAGTCAGCTTGTTGATAACTTATATTCTCAAGCAATAATTACACAGGGTAAATTTATACATATTATTTATATTTTGTACATAAAGTGTATGTTATTGTTGTTATCTTCATTTATTACATTTACACGTATATAAAACCATATCCATGCGGAGTCAATTAGCTGACTTAATAGAAGAATGCATGTCAAAAAGCAACCAAAATCACTTATATTTTTAATTCAGAAACAGTTACCAGTGCTTGTTTGTCATTCAGTTCTTGCAATTTTGAGATAAAAGTTATACAGATTGTGTATGAAGTTAGGTCTCACTAATCACTTCTGGGTCAAATGGCCACCCCTTGTGTAGTACCAAAAACACAGTGAACCTTGACCTATGCATTGTAAGTACATTATTTGTGTGTATTCTGATTAAAAGTAGTTAAAATAAAGCTGAGAATGTGTACTTTAAAATCATATATGTAATTTACTAAAAAAGTGTATGAATATTGTTTACGTGTGTGAGTAATTTGCCTCCATGCTGTCAGTTAGCAGAAAAGGTAAAAATGTTGATTTTCAGTATTTATTATTCAAGTAAATTTGTGAAGAATTTCAACGGACATCGTACCATTAGATTAATGATTTCGAGAGCCTTATTTTCCACGCTTTGCAATGGTATGCAACTTTAAGGTGTCATTTGTCCTGGGAATTCAGTGAAACATTGAAAATTACTTGATTAACATATAAAGTAATGGAAACATTAGAAGTGGTTAGTGATACCTTAGCATTTTGCAAGAGTTATCATTCTTGATTTGGCTGATTATTCTGGAAAATAAATTTATGGTTTCTATAAAGTACAGAACTATATGCAAAATGACTATAGTCCAGTAAAGATTTGGTGTATGTAGTCCCCAAAATTGGCAGAACCTGAGTTTTATGTGGATTGGTACTTAATTTTCATGTGGGTGAACTTCTGTCAACATTTGAGGCCCATAATGAGGGTTTACATGCCAGTAATCCTGTCATTGCCAATGTTTTGCTAATGTGATCACATAATCATTTAATATTTGGTCATGTAATCAGAAAATATTTCCTATAGTAATCAAAGACTGTCTATAATATTCAAATATTTTTAAAATAATCATTGAATATTTGGTGTAGTTATCAAATAATCACTAAAAACAGCCAAATAATAAAATTCCTGGAGAAGGCTTAAGTTTGTATTAGGTGTTAAGTAACGGGTATATCAGTATTTTTTAACTTTGCTGAATAATTATTTTTTCTAGAACCAAAATCAGCATTTGTAATACACATAGCCTTGTGCCTCAAGAATATAGAATAGGAATGAGTGAATTTTTGATTGCCCATTTTCTAATAAGCAAGACCAATGTTTTACCAGTTCCATATAGGTACTTGCCATATAAATGTCCCATAACACTTTGATAATAATTTTTTATATGGATTCGTGGCTTTGCTCAATGTTATACTGTAAATAGAGTATTAGACTGTATTCAAAACAATATTTCCTATATAGAAAGGGAAGACATTTTACATAGGATCTGTCATATTTTACACACTGACAAGTTTTGATACTATACTGCATGGTATGAATTAGTTTTGTGTTCTATAAAGGTGCGTTGACATGCCATTACAGTCTTCGTATATAAATCTCTTATTGTATACCACTTTCAATCTGTCCACATGGACTCTTGTATGTGTAGTTTCAAAATGCAAATTGGTTTTGAACTTTCCTTTTTTTTTTTGATAGTCGCACTAAATAATTCTTAAGTAAAGTGGCTCAAGAGGATGCATTTTAAATAAATAATGATAAATTCATAATTGTAGGAATATGAAATTTCCTTCTGGTAGGGATGGTTTAAATTAGTTTTCCATTCAAAAGAGTTTAGATTTTTAGCATTTGGGCTTTACCAAGCAAGTAAAAGTAAAATTTTACTTTAAGAAATTAAGAAACATTTTAATTTAAGATTTGGTCAATGGTGAATCTGTTTCTCCCATGAAAATTGTATAAACTCAGGAAATATAGAAATGACAGGAAACTGCTCATGGATAATTAGTCACTGTTTGGTGGTTATGAAGTCATGCTGTTATATATATTATCACTTGCTTAGATTAGAGACATATCGCAAAGAATTTATATATAGTAAAATATGTCTAAACTAGATCCTTTTTAGTCCATAAAATTTGGTTCATTTGGTTTAGACAGGTGTATGATTTACCAAGTTTTAAAATACACTTGAATTAATATGAAAGGACTTTAAGTAGCAGTCTTTCTAAAAATCAGGCAGAAGGTGATTCATGCATGTCAAAAACCTACTGAATTCAGTTTTATTTCTAGTTCAGAAACAGTAACTGATCACATAACCAGTCTTAGTTTACTATTTAATTGTGCTTTTGAGATGAAAATTATATACATTTTATATGAAATTGGAACTTTGCAAGAGTTATTGTTCTTGATTTGCTATGATTTGGTTGATTTAGTGGGAGATAAATGTATGATTTTCTAAAAAGTGCAAATCTGAATACAGAAATGTTGACTGGTACTGAAATAGTTTCTGGTTAAGACAGGTTTTTAGAATATTCAGGATTCAGTTTAGACAAGTTTTACTGTATTCAATATATATCAGTTCATTTCTGCACGTCCACATGCATTTTAAGGCTTTTGCACAAAAGTGTTTTTTTATGCTTTAGGTATTTTGAAATACATTCAAGATATCCATGATATTGGTGCATGGTGTATTATTAGCATTAACAGTACTTTTCAGATTATTAACCATAGTGAAAGTTTGAAAAAATAGTTGAAATGTTCTGAAAATTTATTTTTTAAATGTGTCCAATGTTGATGAGGTCTTTGATGAATTTAAGCATCCCTTGCTGTTTATGTATCCTTGTTCAATTCTATTTAAAATAAAGTTAAAATTTCATGGCTTAGTATGCCCTTGAGGGTTTTTGCAGGGACAGATCCAGGCACTTTGCTATGGATGGGTGCCAACCGGGATTCATCAGAAAAAGGGGGGTGAGGACATTATTTGCTGTTTTTTGTCAATTATATGCATGAAAATGACAAATTTTCAAATAAAAAGGGGGGATGCCAACCCTCTGGATCTACCACTGTTTTGGAGGATTTTGTTTTGGTCCCCCCTTCCTGTATCTGCCTATAAAGTGAAAAGTTTTTTATACTTGTTCTGTATTATTTTATCAAATTTACATCAGTCGTTGCTTGTTTATTATAGAAGTGACTGTAAGATGGTCATTGAGAAACTGCTTTGTGATATATGCTGCTTTAACATTCCATTAGATTTTTTATCTAGAATCCTTTAAATATTAATTGATTTTTATTGGTAAGCAAATTTGATGTGGTTTAACGAGTGGAACAAAAATGGATGACAATGCTTTGTTTTACTACAGTTACAAGTTTTCTTTTCGCTATTTGGTATTTCATAGTTTACGTATGTGTTGCATTTAAGTGTGTAGCGACCATGTTTTAATTGAAAAAAAAAGAGAAATATTTTTGTTGACTTTTGGTTGGGGCTATCGAAATCCTACGAGAAGGCACACTTATATATTTGCATTGTCTGATATATATTGTTAGAATTGGAATATGAACTCATGAAAGTTAAAATCTTGATTTATATTTAGTATTTCTGGGTAAAATGATTTACATAGGTCTAAAAAGTAATTGTACATAGCTTATTCGTACCTCTACCTTGAGACTTACTGTCTATAAAATACTATTATTATTCAAGTCCCTACCTTTTGCACCGTTTTATATTACTACTATTTAAAGATATCTTTTTATTTTGACAATTTACATTTTAAATTTTCCTTTTGAAGCTTGTTGTTAGCAGGTGAAATGTGAGAGCTATAGGTGCATTTAAATGTAGTACAACATCAAGAAAATACTTGAATGTTTTGTGCATATATTTGATTATATAGCTAAAGGTGCATTTCAAGATGTTGCAGGTTATAGAAAATATTTACAATAATAGCTTTGTATATGTTTTTGTACATATTGTCCAATATGGTGGCTGTAGGGAAGTTTATAGATCATTTCTTTGATTTGCATGAATATTTCTGAACTGATCTTATTACACCCCATGCAATAAAGTTGCAGGGGTTTAATGCTTTTGATCCATCTCTCTGTCCATTCGTCTGTTCTCACAACTTGGAAAGCACCTCCATTTTTGACACATTTCCTTCAAACTATGATGAATTTTTAGTACTAATGAAATCTTGGATGGGATAAATTTTCATAAAAATTGGTCAAGGGGGACCATTTTTTTGGAAGGGAGACTTAGTAAAAAAATTATTTAGGCGTGTTCCCTGTGTAGATCCTATATTTTTTTTACAGATTTCCTTCAAACTTTGGAGAATTATTAGTTGCAATACAATCTTAAATTTCACAATTGTTTAACAATAGACGTTATGAAAATTGTGTTAGTTGAATGTCAACTTTTAAATGAACATTAGCTGGAACACGTAATCTTTAAATGTGTCTGGAAAAATCTGGTGAAATATATCATTTACTTACATGTACTTTAATTACTGGTACTATGTTATACTGTAAATGTCAGAGTCTGTGATCACCTCTTTAAAGAAACCATGATAATTTAATTTAAAGATTTTTATATTTTTATGATATCTAATTTTATCATTTTCTACTAATAAGTAGATTTTGATATTTACTTTTTAATAGAAAATGATAAATATATTTTTTTTCTTCCAATGTTTCACGCCACCAGTTACTACAAGCCAAAAACTAACGATAATTTTGATTAATCTTGAAAATCATCGTTGAAATGTATTTTTTTGCAAAGATGGTGTTTAATTGGAAAATGCTCTCTCTGACAGATGTGATAATTCTTCTATTATTGATATTTTGTAATTACATAGATGTTGCAATATTTATAACAATGTTTTACTAATAAATAAAATACTTTGTTTCAAAAATATTTCTTAGTGATTTGATAGTGTATCTTTTAAAACAAATATGTTCATGATGTTGAAGTATGGATGCCACAGATGTCTTCTTAATCTTGTGTATGCTGAATTAAACTGATCCGACGTTATTTATCTCTGAACAGTCCTAACTTCATTCCACTGCTATGAACTTCCTTTTGATCTGCCGAAACGAACTTGAATACCTATAGATAAGTGACATCGAATCGTCATGAAAAAGTGGTAATTTTGAATTTCCAATTGTAATATTCCCATTTCTCAATGGCAATATAACATCTCTAGTCTCCCCAACGACTTGCGGATTGTATTGAAACTTCATGTGCTGTTAATTTACTATATTGTGATATGCATATTGTCAGGAATTTATGTTTGAACAAAAAAATGTAGAAATAATGACATTTTGGAACTTAGGCATTTTTCAGCAAAACTTGGTCTGATGCGTTGTCGACAACTCCTCCTTAAGTGTATTTTAATTCTTTTTATTTTAACTATTTATTATTTGTATCTCCCGTACTGTTTTGGATACTAATTTTATCAGTTTTGATTGGTGGCAGTTCTATACTGCCGGTTTTTATTTTAATGGACCGGAATGGAAGTGGGAGGTTTAGCGTTATAAAGCTTGGTTTAACCCACAATATCTATCACTGTACAAAGTCAGGAACATTGCGACGGTTTCCAACCTACCGATTTATCTCTTGACATTGCCACTTGTTATACGGACTTTCTTTTTTATTATTCCATTTGACTATTGCCTAGAGTTTATCAGTCCGATAATTTTGTTATTACCTTTTTTTCTTATTCACTTGCCAATGGCTACGATCTTGTCCCCCTCGAGCTCCCTAACGTAATCCTTGCCTAGCGAAGATGCTCTTCATTAATCAAACTATATAGTTTTGAAATCTGTTCTTAATAAAATTGACCCATCAACTACCAGAAAAATGTACTTACAAAATGACTGTTTTGTGAATTTTCAAGATGAAGGCGTATTACAAAACGTTAACAAAGACATAAGTAATGAAACTTTCGCATTTCTATACATTTATTTGTTATAGAAAATGAACGTATAAGAGATTATTTTGTTACATGGACGTTAAGTGTAATTATGCCGTAATTCTGCAACGTTTGAGACAATGATTCATGAAATGGTGTTAATTGTTGTTTGGCTGCTACAAGCAGAATCATTTGTCCCATTTTTGAGAATTCCATTCTGTGGAGAAACCACCATAGAACTGCGCCCATTATAGACGGAACCAGTTGCGCGCATGGATGTTGAACTGATCTGGGACATGGTAGTCGAATATGGCCGCCGTAATGGCTTCCTCCTACAGCAACAGATACTGTTAATAAACATCCTTCGAAATTTTCTACCGCTTAAGAAGTAGAGGTAAAAATTGATGGCATGATTAAGATCCGAGAGAAAAAATATTACATTCACAACAAGGAAGTATGTAGCATAAGTATGAATGTCTTTCTTGAAATTCCAGTAGTTTTTCAAGATAAACAAGCAACAGTTTGGTACAGTTAGTATAACGAAAACCACTGAGATGCTGATCAACATTACCGTTATCTGTTGCTGGTGTTTCACTTTGTCCGTGCCTTTTGTTTTGTCTATTTTATTTGTCAACATTTTTTGTTTACTTGAAGCCATTTTAATTCCACAAATGATCAAAGTATTGAAAATTATCAGCAAAACGAACGGAATGATGCTATATACAGCTCCGTCAATCCAGTACCAAACTTTTGCCGAAAATTCTAGGTATTGATCATGAAATGTACAAACCCATACATAAACATTATGAGAATCCTCCTTCGCGGTTATGAAAAATTGAAAATTTACAACGACGAGAAGAACCCCAACTAGAACCATATTTAAACAGGCACGTCGTTTTGTGCACAATTTTGTAACTCTGAGCGGAAACCAAATTGCTATAAAGCGTTCTATTGTCATGGAGACCAAAAGCCAATTAGAATAGTGCATAAGGTATGTTCCAATGAAGAACAACGACTTACACCCAATATCGTACATTCGGATATCGTACAGCGTCAACAGCAAGTACAACAGCTTGAAAATTAAACTCAAAGCATCAACCACAGACAGAACCGCCATATAAAGTGACGATGACGTTAAGGGTTTCATGTTGCATATTGTAATAAGTGCGCAAACACTACCAGGAATTCCGATTCCATTCAGTAAATATAGGTAGTAATTGTTGATATAAACAGCAGCCCTGTACTCAGTATGAGTCATTAACTGGTCAACTATGGAAGGTCCCTTGGCAGTTGTCGTCTGGTTCGGAAAATATGTCGTCTGGTTCAAAAAGTCTGCCGTCTGATTGATATAGTCTGTCGTTTGAGCCATATAGTTTGACGTCTGGTTGTCTAAAATTGTTGTGTTTTCCGGCAACATACTGTTGGTATCCGACATGTTCAGGCTTTGTTAATATCTTATGAAGACATCAACCTGCAATAGTAAAGAATTAGTTTCAAATTATATCCTTTATCTTATCGTATGTATTAGACTACTTTTATCCATATGTTAGCATTAGTGTTAGTAGTTAGAGCGAGTTTTGCCCTTAATTGGTTTGGAAAGTTTGTATTTGTGTCACAAATTAGGTACAGCAGTTGACAAGACATAATTGTGATGGACATGATAGCAATCATTCTTATTCGAAGTTCTTTCTGTAGTTTTTGTGTATGGATAGATTCTTAATTTTACGGAATAACCGGCCGGTTTACGTATTAAGTTGGGAGAATGCTGTTTTTTTATTGACCATGTTTTTATATATTGCCTGACTCCTACGAAGAACTTCTTAACGCGGAAATATTTTGTACTGTTTAACATTTGAAACGACATGATACTATAGATGACGAAAAACTTATCCCTGCATATCATGCCATAGTCACGTATTCAATCCAGAAGATGGATTTTGTTCTTTGATCCAGATGAATATATATATATATTTTTTTTAATAAAAATGCATATCCAAAATCAATAAAGCATAGTTCCCTTTGTAAAAATTCTTTCAGGAAATGTCCAATGGCGAATTACAAGTTTTTCCGCTAGAAGTTCAAGAATGACGCGAGTCTTGTTTGAAAGAACCAAACCGAAACACGAACTTTTCATATAAATATAAAATATAAAAAAAATATCTACTATCGACAAATACATGATGTCAACTTCATGGTGACATTTACACAACGGTTAGATTACACGTTTTCTACATTAATTCAAAAATAATATAAAGCCACACAAGAAGTTTGATAAGTATTACAAAACACAGTTTCTCTATTTGAATACCGCAACGAATAATTTAAGCCTGGGTGAAACCTTGATTCATTGATTTTAGGGTTTATATATTACGTAAAATAGAGAAGTGCAAAACAAAGTTTCTGTGAATGATCTATTCATTTTTGTGAATTTTATGCGGATCTGTTTTTCAGAATTTAGCTTTTCTGAAAGTAATCTCCTTGTAAGAAGTTCATTACTATTGCGTTGACATCAAAGTTCCATTGCCAATTAACTTTCTATGACATTTAAATTTTTATAAATGGATATACATTACCCTAGAAATATTCAGATATGATTGATTTTTTTTATTCGAGTCTCTGATTCAAATGAAGATTCTACCATCTTTCACTTCACAGAATTAATGGTTATTAATTAATGTGACACTTTTATTTCGTAATTATAATGTTTCATGGTGAAATTGACTTAGAATGATAATATTTAAATCAAAATACGTATGTACTGGGATCGACACATTCAAACGTTTCTAAACCAAAGCAAAATTCACCATTCAGACTACGAATGACATTAAATTTATCTTTAAAAATCACACCGAAATCCACGTGGCATCGTAGCAGTGCGCAAGTTGTGTAAAATTCAGGTTCGATGTCGGTTTACATGAAAACCCTGGACGAATGAACACAAAACTTTCCGACATACAGCATTACTGCACTACTACTTAATTGACCTTTCTGAGTTTCTAAACTTTCAAGTCAAAATTCAATTCATCGACCACCATGTCGAAACTGTCTGTCAAATCATTCAAAATCAAGCCACAATCGTTGAAATGAATAATGTCCTTAGATACATGTTCTTCTCAACTAGTTGCAGTAGAATTATCAACATTCCTTTGCCATCACCAAAGCAGAGTTTCATTTTAATTTGTCTTTTCCGGGCTTCCGATGTCACGAGGCGGTAACCATACTACAATGTTAAGATTAAGATCAGTTCACAATTTGTTTTCAATTTAGCTGCCAGTTTTTAGTTTAATACGACGTTTTTTGTTCAGATGGATATTAGATAAAAATGTCTCCTATGACCGTAAATAATAGAACGTTCCCTTCCGACTTGTCGGTCTAATGCAAATAAGGCTCCATTTCTATAAATGCTTCCCTTTTGTTTAAAATCTGGTCCCCAAAAAGAGCAGCAAATAATAGCCTGGTAACCCTTTCTTTGTTATTCTTCTTAATTTTCCTGTCTAGGATTGATGACTAGGTAAACATCAAATGATTTATTATGCGCCTAAGAATAAAGCATTTGTAGGTAAGTTGAGTTCGCAGTAAAACGTTGTTTAGTGGATTTGTTGGCGTTAATAACATAGAATTAATTTTGATGTATAAGAAAAACTATAAAACGGGACCTGAGCCTTAACGGAGTATGTCAATAGAACTATTTTCCTGTGGCGGTGTAAGAGATCAACGATATAAAACAAAGAAACAAGCAAAGCAAAACAAAACAAAAAAAAAATAATAAAAAAATGAAATAACAACTCACAACATACAACAAAAACAAACAGACAAACAAAAAAACACCATAAAAAAGCAATAAAATCAAATCGATTTTATTGATGGAATGATATAAAAGTGAATTAACGTATAAAACTCATCAACTGAAAAAAAAAGGCACACACCCAAAGCTATCCTATTGAGCAGCAGGAGCTGCAACATCTTAAACAGATGTACTTCCATTTAATATTCATGAACTTGAACTTTACATATAGTTTGTCAAATGTCAACTTATTCGAATCAGCATGTGTCTTGTCTGCTAATCTTGACTAAACTGAAATATGTAATACCGAACTTCAGGGGCGAAAATCTCCAATCATTATAGACAATCCAATTCTTATTATTCTGTTTTGGAATTTTGTTATCCCAAGAACATATTGTGACCTACTAGTATTTTTTTTAAAGTGCAAATAGTTGCAGCACATGCTCTGTGCCTCTGTTTCCACAACTCTTCCTACTACCGAAACTCATGAATATCAAGTATGGCACTAGTAGTCTCCTGTCTGGCATTTGAAATTCATAAATGTAGTTGTCTAATATCGTTTCAATGTAATTAGACTGTACTGATGATAAAACAATACACATACCATTTTCCATTTTCTTTTTTCACTATTCATTTGCTTGCAACCCGTTATTTCAATTTTTATGCAACTTTGTTATTTGCAAGTCGAATTATGTTCTCCTTAAATCTACACCGAGCATGCTTGAATTGTACTGAAATTTTGCATTTGTTTGACCTCTCTCATCTCTCGATGGATCACTCTGGTGTAACATTTATAATGGGTATTGGTATAGAGCAGTATGGATTTGCAGTTGGTCTTTTTTGTCACCAATTTAAGCTCATTGGACAATATGTCTGTGAAATGTTCATTTATGAACAACTGAAAACTGAATTATTGTAACCATACCGATTTATGTAGAGGTACATTCAAACATATAATTGAAATACTATTCTTTTTACTTTTGTTTTTTTTTTCATATTCGTTCAGCAAATCCTACTTGTTCATTCCAAGTGTATCCTGTACGGGACGTTTCATATTCCTCCAATGAGTTCGAGTGCTAGCTGGAACTTTGTTGACGATACAATAGAACCACCGTCAATGATATACAATCCGATTACAAAATCATTACCTGTGATTTTAATGACAATCAATCGGATATGAATCGGAACTCGAAAATACCAAATATATCAATTCGTTATAGTTTGATGCATTTAATAGACCAACCGAGGAATTTTACCGAACACACGTCTTCGTTATTAGATCTTTTTCTTACTAATAAAACTAAATTTATTCCGTACACTGCGGTTGGTCCATCATTACTTGAACAAATTCGGTATCATGTCCTATCGTAGGAATAAATAACGTTCCGAAACCGACGCAAACATCAACTAAGCGCAGTTGATATCTGATTAATATCATCGGAATCAAAAACTGAATTCTAGTCCGAACCGCCTAAGATACGTCGAAACTCGTCAAAGTTACTGCGATAATAAAGCCATATGTTGCGCTTAGTTGATGTTTGCAACGGGCATTGAGGTTATTTTTTTGTTCTAAGAGCAAAAGATTCAATCTAGTGGATTCTCTAAATTGTATTTGTGGTCGTAATGAATCCATTTCTCATTTTTACTACATTGTATAGATATAAAGAACTCTGAAATGAAACAATACCAAATTTGCCGGTCATTTTAAACACTGGTCTACTCATGTTTGGTTCGAATCAGCTTAATGATGGTAAAAATATTCACATTATTATGACGGTACAAAAATTTATTCTAAAGAGCAAACGATTCAACAACAACTTACTTCCAACCCACGTTGTCATATTTTGCGAAATTATCGAATTAAGAATTAAACTCATCAATTCTACTTATATTAAGTGTGTGTGTGTGTGTGTGTGTGTGTGTGTGTGTGTGTGTGTGTGTGTGTGTGTGTGTGTGTGTATGTATATATATATATATATATATTTATGTTATTTCGCGCTATATTATAACATGCTGTTCCTTATTAGAGCATGTATTTGATACTCACATTGAATGTGAGTATAATGCAAGAGATTGACTTGTAAAAGCGGAGACGTTTGTTTCCAGATCTTTTCGGTTGTTGTTATATTCTGAAATACTTTGTTACTTGTTTTTCTCTTTTGAATAAACAGGTTTAAACGAAAAGGTGACTTAACATGCTTTGCATAAAGGCATCCTGAACTAATCTCGTTACTCAGAGAGCAACCAACCAATATGATACGCAAAGCAGAGCATACTGGCCGCTATCTGTTAATTATCATGTATACACTCGTCGCACAGTTTCATTTGTGCGGTGGTGAAAAAAGTAAGTCAGTCGACATGTCCCATGATTTCTAACTAGTCTTTCACAAAAATTGTAAGCCATTACAACTGATATTTAACCTTAGTAAAACTAATTTGTGATGATAATGTTTGTTTATGAAAATAGCTTTCGTCATGGTACTACAGTTGGAATGATAATAATACATGTAAATAAGAAGTGCTATTATCATTTACATGAAAACTACTTTACTGTAATCTCAAACATACTAATCAAAGAATATATGACTTCCGTATACTAGTATGTTACATTTCTATTTTATGAGGCTATTTTGCTGTCTTTTTTTTTCAATGTATTATGAATAGCACGTTTTTATTAAGTGTCGTACGGAGCTTCGGTGGCGCATTGGAAGATACTGCATTACTATTAACTGTACCAGATGGAACAAGTGTAATTGGTAGTTTTGATCTTTGATCTTTGTTTTTTTTTTGCTTATTTGATGTTATTATTGACATGTCAAAATTCAAATGCGATCTTTAAAATCAACCAGGAGTTTTTCAACTTAATGCATGTTTGAGTGTTATTTTTTGGTATCATGCTGAGTAGTGATGGAAAGAACAGTTTATGTAGTAGATAGCATGTGACTATTCACTGCCATACCATAACAACAAAATGACATTCACGTCTTTAATCGATACTTTATAAAAAAATGACCGTGCTTTATTGTCTAGAAATATTGCTAAATAGTTCTATAAAATAAACTACTTAACACAAACTTTTTTATTGGTGAATAACTGCTTGAGATAAGGTCATTTTAATATTGTGGCCACTAACATTTCCCTGCTATCGATAACATATTATTCTGCAGTAATCGGGACATGTTTATTGCATACCGGGATGATAATTTTCTTTATTAGCCGACCAGTCAGTTTGCAGATCTAAAAATTGAATATAGGAATTTTATATAACTACAACAAAACAGAGTGATCGGTCTCTTGTGTTTGTCTTGTTTGTTTATTTGTTAGGGTTTAACGCCCGAGCAGCAGTATTTCAGCTATATTCAGGCGATGAACATGAAATTGGTGATAAAATGAACATAAAATGATAATGAAATGAAAAATGGGATGGGACACAAGGACAAATTCCGATTGCCACTGGAAATAGGGAGAGGTGGGTAGGGTCGGGCAATTTAGCCTCTTGTGGCGGAGCCCTATGGTTCCTACTCCGTGAGAATACCACAGTAGGGTTCTTTAACGTACAAGGAACGTGGCATCTTTCCCAACACGGTGCACCAATATGGTTTGCGGTCAGGTTTTCCGTATTATAACCTAACAATCCCAGCATGTAACACGCCAGGGGTACCCCATTCCACCACCTTGGGCACACACACAGTTGCTGTGTGGGCAGAGCGCCCTAGCCCCCGGCTAGGGTTCTGAGCACTATTAAGTGACCTTTTACGACAAGCTTAGCGCTGCTGCAGGCCTATTCTTTTGACACCCAGACCTGCACGGGGCCGGTCTCTTGTGTACCATACTATAGTATTTCGAACATTTCGAAAATACAATCTTAAGAGCAATGCGCTACGCACGACGTTCCTCCTTTTTGTCACTTTTTCAGTTTATTTCTGTTTTTTTTTCTTTTTGTATGTGTTACAAAATGTGTAATGACACATCTGTATTACGATAAAATTGAAAAATTAACATGCTCCGTTTCTGCACCAATTTACAACGAAATCAATACGTCACTAATTTTTCACAATCTTCCACGTATAGCTCATTGTAAAATACACTCTATTTATCCTCTTAATGCCAATTTTCGTTTGACCAAAAATGATATTTCCATATCATATTGATGTTTTATATTTATGTTTGAAGAAAAAAAAATAAAATAAAAATTAAAAAACAAAATATTTACTGTACACTACTTGAAACCTAATAGTTTTCCTCATTAGTAGATAAAGTGGGAAAATAAATTCCATATGACTTGAATTGAAAGACAAGAAAAAAATGATTTCTGTCATTAAAGAAACAAAGTAAAATTTCAGCATATACATTTTCGTTGACAATTTAAATATATTATTTTAATCATTTCAAATTGATTTTTGATTGCCATAGGTTGCAAGCCACAGACAAATTAAACCAGAAAAATGCACACATTCAAGTGTTTCTTTTGTCATCCCTGTATGGTTTTTGTCTGTCGTTGTAAGGTAAAAAAGTGTTTTTTGTTCATATGCTAATTGAATCGTCACAGAGAATCTTTTTCGGCGAATGAACTAAAATTGACGCATATTGACATTGATTGGAAAGAATGTCGTGCAGGTTCATTGTATCTATATATTTTTTTGCTGCAAATGTATAAATGCACTAATCTTTTCCGTAATCGATAGTACATTATTGGACAAGTGTGAATGACCCTACATTGCCAAAGCAACTAAAACATGTTTTGATGTTGGTTTATACAATCTGCTTTGAAGAATTATTATACTCAGCTCATTGCAGCAAGGTCAAAACCGCTATTTTCATGAAATTATATTTAGATAATGATGGAAATGCAGCCTACGAAAAAAGAAGCTGATTATCAAGACAATTTGAACAAATATGAAAACATCCAACTGGAAATATGTCTGGGACTAAAATGTGAGTTGGGAAATCATGGTTGGAACGATACTGAATCTCAGAAACACCGGGAGAAACAACAAACGACATTCATAGGGTGGAAACGAATGATAAAAAACTTGAACTTCAATCGACAAGAAAAATGGATCTAGTTCACTAGCTATAACGAGCGATTTCTGCTATTTTAGACATACACAAACACGAACAAAAACACACACTGAATTAATCGAGTAATGCATGTTAGTCAATGTAGACATTGGCAAATTTAAGATCGTGCTCGAAATTTGGTTGTTTTAACAACACCAAGGATAGGATTGCTTATCAATGATTTAATACCCACGTGACGAAAATCTGCTGTTGATAATGTATTCCTATTTTTACCCTACGTGTAGCATCTTTCATATCAAATTGCCTTTATTAACTGCACAACTTGTACATTTGCCCCCTTCAATTTTGCTTATTGTAGAAATTGTTTCCAAAAGAAATAAATTATTGCATTCAAGAACATCATAATGTCCTGACCCTTCAGAATGTTATGAAGTAGTATTTACTTGACAATTGTTCGGAATATTTGGGCCACTCAATAGCATGATTTGGCAAAATAGGCAAAGCATACCGAAGTTTCCATATATGCTTCTGTTTTTGATATTTATTCAGAAAAAATCAGAGCAAACATTTAAAATGCGCTGAAAAGAAGTTATGCATGTATGTATTAAATTTGAAAAAAAAAATATCCATCATTTTTTTTTAGTTCTAGATGATAAGATGGAACAATATATTAATAAATGTTAAACATTTTACATGTGATTGAATAAAATATCAACTATGATAAAAATAAGGAAAATATTTGGAATGCCTTTCCATCACATTGACATTTTGTGTACAACTAAAAGATTACATATTGTTTTAATTGTAATCAGAATCTGTAATTGTAACACAAATGGAAGAAACTCCTAATACATTGAGGTGGTATATTCTAGGGTAACAGAATATTTCAAATTTCAACTTTGCACTTTGGTTTATACATTCAACAAAACCCTCCTAATTGACCCATTTGCAGTGATAACGAGGGCACGTCTACTATCAATTTAGATAAATCGTTGATTGTCGAATGATACCCAAATAATAAATATTTTGACACTTGTCACCCAAGGATCGTCCATGTTTTAAAAATTAATTGTTAATTGAAAATGACAATACACATGCGCTACATGTGCTTCTGAATAGGTTCAAATTTTATGTCTTATGCATATTACTACCCAAAGGACTTGAGATAAAGGATAGTACAGACACTGTGAAATCAGCTTCATATCTTGACCTACACTTAGAGATCGGTGGAAAACTGTATACCAAACTTTACGACAAACATGATGACTTTTCATTCATAATTGTCGACTTTCCTTTCATCTATGGCGACATCCCTTCAGAACCTGCGTATGGAATTTGCATATCAGAACTCATCCGTTATGCCAGAGCTTGCCGTAAATACGCAGACTTTTTGTATCGCTTTAGACTTCTTACAATTAGGCTTCTGGGACAGGGTTATGTTGCTACACGGTTGAAGTCATCACTACAGAAGCTTTATTGTCGTCATCATGAACTCGTGGATCGTTATGGTGTATCCATCTGCACCATGAAAACTAATTTGTTCAACGTGTCATAGTTTTCCTTTCCTCTTTCGTCTACCCGGGACTTGACTTTTTATGAGCAACTCGGCGAGTGTTTCTAGAAAAGTAGAGGGCGCTTACCCTATCGGTGCACTTGGTCCATGCCCCCAGTGTTTAGTCCGAGTTGCTCATATACTTTCGTTATTTTATATGTATTATTTTAGTTACTTTATATTCTTTGTTGTGTTTGTCTGTTTTCAATATCTGGTCTTTGTTCCTGGATTACATTCTTTATATTTCCGCTAGAATCTTGGTTCCCTTGATTACTCTTTGCATCAATAGTTGGAACAAAGAATGCAATGAATATCTCTTTTTCTTGAGAAATACAACAAATCACTTTAGATTTGAAAGAGACTTTTGTAAATTACCATTATTAAAAAATAGAAGAAGCAATATATAATTTTGTTCGAAGAAAATGTGATTGCGTCCTATAAATTTAAATTGGTAATAATTATTTTTAAAAATGCGATGTTTCAGTCGACGTATATTGGTTGTTAAATTACAAAGAGACGATTTCATGTGTCTTTAAAAATTTGATAAGACACAAGGTTTAGAACATATTTTTGCTACTAATGCAATATAAACGCAAAACGTTTTGCAAAAATAAAGTGCAGTTGCGTGGATGAAACATTATACAATGACCCTCAACATATTAAATTATTCAATCAGTTCCATGGTGTTTTGTCCAAACTCGCAAAATAAGGAAAAACCCTTTTGAAATTATTTAAACACTAAAAACAATAAATTCCAAATGAAAGTGATTCCATACATGCATGATCTTAATTTAGAATCGCTAAGCATCTGAACTGCTTTAAAAGACAAACGTACGATAATTATTTTTCGGACTTACCTGAAATTGGAATTATGCAATGGTCCTAACATATACGTACTACAGCTATCATCACTTCACAATACAAAGCAAGAGTAAGTTTTTATAGTCACGCAGGCAATGGCATTTTCAATGTTACGGATTATTTGAAATTGTCAATAAAAATGTCAATCAATCATTCACACATTTCCCCAAAGAAAAATTTTGATAAATATCATCGTCACAAAGCAGCTAGAAACATAGAGTTACAAACAAGGTTATTAAA
Source organism: Perna viridis (assembly GCA_037379345.1). Lineage (NCBI taxonomy): Eukaryota > Metazoa > Mollusca > Bivalvia > Mytilida > Mytilidae > Perna > Perna viridis. The sequence continues at coordinate 31,285,107 of CM074517.1, read as the reverse complement.
GTTTTAAGAAGATGTTCACCTGACGGCCTTTACAAATACGGTTGCACTAAAATTTGCTGCAACAATTTTTCGAAATGACCACTGAACTTCATTTGATCATCAAGTAAATTTTCAAGTATAAAATTGCTATTGGTAAATTTGTTTGATATTCGTATTCGGCGAGGCTTTTTGAAGGAATATATCACGATTGTAGATGTACTTTAAAAAATAATGATATATTACTATACTTTAATCAATAATAGATATATCTAATCACGAAAGTTTTTTGCCAATTTCACAGAAGAATTGACATCTATACTTAAATCATGATGTACTGACTATTACAGAGATATACAAAGAGTAATCAAGGGAACCAAGGTTATAGTGGTAATAAAAAAAAGTAATCCAGGGACAAAGACCAGACAAGAAAAACAGACATACACAACAATGAAAATAATGTAACTAAAATCATATATAAAAAGTAACAAATGCAAATGAGCAATTCAGACTCCACTAAAAACTGGGAGCATGGACCAGGTGAACCGCCGAGTTGCTCATAAAAAGTTAAGTCCGGGGTAGGTGAAAGAGAAAAGGGAAACTACGAAACGTTGAACCACGATTTCATGATGACGGGGTAGACTATCGAGTAAAGGAAAAATATGACACGTTGAACAAATCGGTTTTCATGGTGCAGATTGATGCACTGTTACGATACAGTTCATGATGACGACCATAAAGTTTCGGTAGTAATGACTTCAATCTTGTAGCAACATAACCCTGCCCTCCCAGAAGCATATTTGCTGGAAGTCCAACGTGGTACAAAAAGTCTGCGTTGCTACGACAAGCTCTGGCATAACGCATGGGTTGTGATATGAAAACTCCATACGCAGGTGGTGAGGGATGTTGCCACAGATGAAAGGAAAGTTGTCAATAAGGAATGAAGGAATGAAAAGTCATCGTGTTTGTCATATAGTTTTGTCAATATTTTTCCCTTACCACCGACCACAGAGTGTAGGTTAAGAAATGAGGCTGACTTTACAGTATCTGTAGTATATTAAAAAATACCCTGTCCAGAAGTTGAAATGATCGATTTCGTCCTAGTGTGAATAATGTTTGACAAGTGTCGCGAAACTGCATTAATGTTCCTAGATTATTACTGCACTGTACTTATTTTCCCACCACTGAATCAGGTTAGGGGAGGGTTGAGCGCTCACAAACATGACTGTCGTTGTCTGTTCATAGTTATACGTTTTATGTTTTCTTTTTCCATAAATACGAAATTCGATTTTCGTATTTTAGGAATAGTGTCTTTATTCTTTTTAAAATTTCGGGCCTTTTACGGCTTGCTTTATGGCATGTGTTTTTCCAAAATTGAATTCTGTGTGGTGACATGTAGCAGTTTAATTGTTCATTGTGTGGCTTTTGATGGATGACTATTTCATTGACAATCATACCATCTCTCCTATTTTTATGTATACGATAAATGAATAACTTGAAATTCGAAGTACATATATATATTCTTGTTCTATTATTGTTGATTATAATATTTAAGTCAAAACCATGGTATACTCTGGTAAATTTGAAACTAATAGAAAAAAACAAGACGCACATTTCGGCCTTTTTCGTATTTTAACTTACTTTTCACTGAAAACTAAATTGTTCAAATGGATTTGTGTTGTTTAAAGTGACAAACATCTGAGGCTTAAGTAAGAAATGTATTGGTAATTTTTAAGCGAATCTCAGTCGACTATTTTATATGTTTAGAATCTGTGACAAATATGTAATGTGCAATAATGGCATCATGGGCAGAACTCGATGTTCTGAAATTAATTGATACTTAGAAAGCTTGGAGAACATGTGGCGTAATTGACATTTATTGACAATGCTGACATGCATCAATAAGATTATGAAATGGCAAATGCATTTATACTCGATAAGAAGAAAAGTTTTGAATCATGAAGAAAATTTCGAAGTAAAACTTTTATTTACAGTAAAATCATTGTCGTGTAACGATAAAGAAACATGTTGCTAGATAATCAGCAATAGAAACTTTGGTTTGTAGATACCATATGAAAGACATTGTACATTTTACGATGTTATCTCCATTGATAACCCATAATTTGTGGAATGGATTCCATTTATTTATCCACCAGAATTATAGATTAAAGATACTACTGAAACAGTCTTCCCTGCGTTATTTTCAGACCTTTACCCTTCACGTCAAATTCGACGACAGAAATCGTCTCGGTACAAATATAAATGACAAACGGGACATTTTTAATTCAAAAATATAAATTTCCTATTCATGGGCAGAAATATACCAGGTTACCCCTGCATAGTGTTTTTTTTGTAGTTGTTCAGGTATGTCAGAGCTATTAGCAATTATTTTAACTATGTATTGAATCTAAACAGATTTTTTCCTGATGCTCAGAATTTATTGGAATATTTTTTTGTTTCTGACACAGAGATAGAAAATGATGGACTCAATAATATCATCTAATATATATATGTCTCCTGTTATTTGTACTTAATTTTGTACAATAATTTTCATCTTGAACTTTAGACATCTTTCTGGACTATACAATATCTCACATCTAGTAATTCCATTCAATAACATATATCATTCCCCCTTTGAAACACACTTTTTTCGTTTAACATGGGCATGATTGCATCAAATACAAAAAATACCAACCATATAAATTGGAAATTTCGAATGCTGTATACGTGTTTTAAGGGGTAACTTCTCACCAGCAGCATTAGAATCAAATATATAAGAAGATCTAAATCCAAACTTTATCATATACAAGAGATACTCAAAACCAAAATTATCAAAATATGAATCAAATTCATCATCAGAAGAGAGGTTCTACCTAAGTGCTGTTTAAAAAGTGAAACATATTGTCACGAAGTATTTTCCACTAAATATGAAGTTGTCCTGTATTGAAAAGTGCATAATATCAGTTGATCAGGGTGAAGAGATTATCAATTCAGAATGTGTTATACAAATATGATTTGATCAAAATTGCATTTGAATAATTAAACAGTTTGTATATGATTTTAGCCACAATTTTATTTTTTCTTCTAAAAATATTCCCATATGTAATCCTGGGATTTAGATGCTGAACAAGATGCTACCTGGATAAGCAAGAAATTCTTCCATTTGACGGAAGTGCCGATATAACATATCATTTAGAGTACTTAAAACGCCAAACAGTAATATATTTTCAATTAACAAAGAACAAGATAACACGAAGGCATCAAAATTAAACACAAAATCTTATTTCAACCCCTTTAAAACGGATAACTCGGAAATCATCTTAAGCTCAGAGTAAACAGAAACAAAAGTACAATCGAAAAATTTCATGCATGCTTGCCTTTGTTGTATACCTTTATGCTTATAACTGATAAGTTACATTGTACATTGTAATTTCCTAAAGAGTTCTAAAAACGTGTATTAAGAGTAATCCATGAAATCAAAACAATACGTTCCAAAGATAAGAACTAGACAGGGAAAATACAAACACACACAACAAAGAACATAAAAACTTAAATAACATGTACAAAGAAACAAAACTGAATGTGCAACTCGGACTCCAATTAAGCTGGGAGCATGAACCAGGTACACCGGTTGGGTACGCATCCTCTGCTTTTCTGCAAACACCGACAGAGTTGCATATAAACGGTCACGTCCGGGGTAGACGAAAGAGAAATAAAAAAAAACTATGACATGGACAAATTTGTTCTTATGGTGTAAATAGTTACAGCAGCACGACTTATGGATTGCCTAGAACCATTTCAGCTAGTTGTATACATTTGAATGCGCTTCAGTGGTAGACAGTCAACATCAATGTAACAACCAAACAAACAAACAAACAACAAAAAAAAACAAACAAAAACAAAACAAAAAACAAACAAAGCAAAAACAAAACAAAACAAGAAAGTTTAAATAAGTAAAAAGAAATCCACATGAACTTACCTTTAAACATAAATCCTCACTTGTTGGATTTGTTAAGAGAAACTCATTTGGAATTTAACGTAATAATCGTATTATTTGACTGTCAATAACATCATTTGGAAAGCGGCAAATTAGTTCAATTTTCATTTTATATTCGCCTCAAGAAAAGTGATTTTCAAATAATCATATGATTAGCCATAACTCTTCTCATTGGTCCTTATAATCCTTCAGATTCAGAACTATAGAGAGACGAAATAGAAAATTCTCTGAAAGGAAAATTACAGTCCTTATACATACATATTATAGATCAGAATAAAATTTTGTAGGTTTGATTATTTTACCACGGGGCATCCTCCTTTTGCCTTTTAAATTTAGTCTGATTTAGCGAATAAAAAGTTTATTAAAATTTTCTCGAGAAATCTACCCTCATTTGCCTCTTTTCACTTTTCGTGATTGACAGGTAATTAAAATCAATATTACTTAAGACCTTTTCTGTCAGTATCGATTTCAATGGTCCATTCAATGTAAAAACAAAAATGAAATCAGAAATCTGTCAAAGAATAATTACTTATCCAATATAAAATTGTCCTGTCGAGCGAAACGAAAACATTAGATGCCCATTTACAAGTAACTTAATTTAGTCTTTGAGGCGAAACCTGTTTTAACACATCAATGACATTTAACATTAATTAAAATCAGATTTATTCAAAAAATAAAACTCAAAACATTTTTGACATTTGACGAAGCATTCAGTAAAACTGAGTGGATCAGATGTTTACACAATGTTGATCAAATCCAACCGTCAGTGCATGATGTTCTAAATAACCAGTTAAATCAATTTGATTATAGATCCTATGCGAAAAAATTCAATTGAGAAAGTTTAGGGGACAAAATTTTTAGTTCAAGTCAACGAATGTGAGATGAATTACTAGCGGCATACTCACTATTCTCTATGGTATCGTTTAATCTGCTTTTGGACGGCTCGGTATTTGCGATATCACACCACTCGTGATGTAATATGAACAAGTAATATGAAAAATTCGCCGTTGCGATAGGTTGCTATGTGAGTGTATCGTTTTCTTTAAAAACTGATTGGTCGAAAACAATGTCGTGAAGTTTCTAACATTTTTGTCCAGAAACCATTGATGATGTCACAGACGTACGATCTCTACGCTAGAATTTTTGGTATGAGAAGCTGAAAGTCAAACGGCTAAAATATTCAAAGAATCATGGAGAAAAGGTTTTATAACTTGTAAAAGTTGAATATCGCAATAATTTCGACTCTATTTAATTTCAACAACATAATTTACTTGCCTAGACTCGGTTGTATTGATGTTGAAATCAAATAACTTGATGTTTTGTCATATTCAACTTTCACTCATTATGAAATCTAAAATTACAAAGCGGACGTTGTGTCCTGACACAACACCATCTTCATCCTCAATAGTGTATACGTAACGCCGTTGAAATACTCCGGTAAGAATGTATTTAAATATTTTTGGTTTATAGTATGCAGTTTACTTCCAAAGTATTTGGTTCCAATGTTGAGAATGAGAGGTTAATCCTTGAAACACGTGTACAGCATACCGAAATTTGCAGTATTTGTATGATTGGTCTTTTTGAATTTCTTAACTAATGTGTTGTATTTCTTGAAACTATGATTCAAATTGTTATTATGTTCCGATGTGTCTTAATAATTCCAATCTAATTAGAATATATCTTTTTCGTGCATTATGTTTTTCACTTTCTACAGTCTCAGTGGTAATACATGCTTTCAAAAAAAGCGATGGATTTATCAACTGCCCTTCGTGTTTATGGCTAGATCTGATCATAAATCATATCTTTATGATGGGTATTTTTTTGTATTTTACTGGGTCGATGCCACAACTGGTGGATCATATATCCCTGTTATTATTTACAAACATAGTAGTAAGGATTGTCTGACCACAGTAATTTAATAATCTATATTTCAATAAAAACACTAGATGAACAACACAACTTTTAATTCGGAACCTGCAAATAGTATTTACCAATTTGACGTAGCACGAAATTCAAACCCGTCAAATACTGAGGTTTCAATTCTTGTATTAAACGAAAAAGTTGCCTTTTTTAAATATTCTAGTAGAACTTACCGATGCTTAATTCGGCTTCCTATTTCGAAATTGTTGTTTTGATTACTTTTAGTAAACAATTTATCTTTGAATCCTGAATTTTCAAAGTATTTGGTTCTAATGCTGCTGATGAGAACTATCTCCTTGAAACACGTGTACAGCATACTGAAAATTGCGATATTTATGACTGGTTATTTTCATCTAAAGGAAATGTATAAGATGTATTGAAGGCGTTTCAAAAACAAGTACTATCTTTGAAAATATAGATGGTCGACGCAGTTACGTTTGTTCTTTTTATTTATTATTTTCTACATTTCATTCAGGAAATGACACATGGCATGCAATTTTAATTTTCGATACAGTTTTTTTTTCGGACGCAACTAAGTTATCAGTATTTGGCCAATCGGGAAACAAATACCATAAGATGACTTGCGTTTCCATGGAAGAGCGTCTTTAAGGTCAAAGGGTAAAAATAAAAACTATACCGACTGCGTCGAAATAATGTTTACGTGCATACTATTTGAGTTGCCTGATTCAGTTACATATATTTGATCATGATATGCACGTAGTTTTTGATTTTTTATTGTTTCAGAGATATTTAACGTGTGACGAGGAGAAACGTCCTGACTGCACACCATGACCGAATCAATGACAGTTTTGTGTTTGTAAACTGTAAACATATTAATTCTTTGCGGTTGCTATTTTTAAAGATTCTGCCAAGTGAACAAATTCGCCGGTTTCACTTTCGCGGTTTCATAAAAAATGATTAATTGTATATAGTGATAAGAATCAATTTCGCGGGTACCTTTTTTTTCTGTACACTCCGAATATTACAATTCTATCATATTTACATCCACAGCGCCTATTCCTCAATCATCTGCGATCTTTGGGCTTACTATTTATTTGAGGCAAATATACATCAGAATAATTGAATGAATATTAAAAGTATTTCTTGTATAGACTTTTCTTCTATATCTTAACATCACTATCCGTTTTTGAGTGGAATTTAATGTTGTAAATCGCTCCATTGCAGTCGATCTGAATCAGGAACTATGAGTTTTCATATTGATGTTTTGAATAATACTCTACTGCGTCTAACTTGAAATCATAAAATTTCATGTAAAAACAATTTTTCAAATGTGAAATCGGTGTAGGAAATACCATATTTAGAATGCTTCATTTGTTTCTAATTGCTGATAAGTTTTAGATTCAATTCATTTCCCGTGTGAACCTAGTTTAGTTGTTGCAATCAGTTTGAAGTCTCAAGTTATTTTTTAAAGAAAAGGTGCATTTCTTTCTAATAGTCATGGTTTGTTTTCCACGACGCAATTAAACGCAATATGCATATACACTGAAATACTTGTACGCAGTTTTTGTGTCAATCATTAAATAAGACGTTAAAAAATTGAGGACAATTGTTTTCAAATATTGAATTACAATACTTGATATGCAGTACAGTGTATTGTGCCAAAAATATTGTAGAACAGCGTCATGACATTAAACATGGATCAGCAATAATGATTTGTGATATATAATATAAAATAACCAATCATATTGTATTGCAAATTTCGATATACTGTACATGTGTTTCAAGGAGTAACCTCTCATAATCAGCATTAGAATCAAATACATAAAAAGATCTATTAGTAAATCAAAAAGTCAATTGTATACAAGTATTCAAAACCAAAACTATCGAAATAGGAAACCAAAATTCAACATAAAGAGTTTATACTATGTGAAATACAAGGAATGAAGCCTCAGTGTTTTAGTTGTTAAAATATTGAATTTAATTAAAATTTATGTTATGTAGTGTTTTGTAACATTTGATGATATTGCAGAATGTCGTGACTTTTGGTGATTGAACATGTATCAACAGTTACAATAAAAGCAGTTGTTTTTATAATTTTGTGACAATGTAAATAAAACAGCAATTTCTTTTAATCATAATTAAATCCATACTCCCTGAACGATGAAATGGTATCAGTTACATGGTAAGAACAAGTCTGGAAATAGAATTAGCATTGTTTGCTTTTTACTACACCATGCAGTCGTCTAGCACAACAGTAGGTTCACTGCTGTTTTACCCATTTTATACAACACTTACCTACATTATGGCCATCATTGATGCGAAAAAGTTTGGCTAGCCACAAAACTTAGTTCAACTCAACATTTCACTTTGAAGTCACTCTACCAAGTCAAAAACATAGTGGCCAATTTCGTTTTCCCAGTTTTCCCTTGATTTTGCAAGTTTATGTACTGTTTAAGAACAGATCTCAAATCAGTCACCCACTCCATATAAAAATCAAACAATATATAGAGTGGGTGACACATAAGCCTCCAACATTGTCGTTTAATATATTTGTTTCAATTAAAGGATTTAAGTTTTTCAGTTTAAATGTATTTTAGAGCTTTGTTGCTAAAGAAGTCAAAGAGGGGTTCGGTTTTGATCGGCTTCATAGTATACTTTTAACATACCATTCTTAGGAATAAACCCCCTCTTCTTTCAATAATCAATAAGGATATGTAATTTTGATGAAAGATTAACATAAACAAGGAATTCTGGATCAACATAATACTTTTTGAAGCAAAGAACATAAACATGCGTGTCAATTCAGATTCTGAATTTAAAATATAAAAAATGCGATTTTCATTTCTGCGAATTTGAGAAAAATTCCACGTCAGTAATGTTAAAATTTCATTAAGCGCGTTTTAGTATTAAGAATGCAAGTCGATCTTTTTTTGCATTACCAGAAACATCGCAAAAATTTCTGTAATTACAATATTCTAGCCCAAATATTTCTACAAAAGAAAAAAATCGTTAATGATTGTAACAGTTCTGATGTTTTGAATCATTATCAAATTCAAAGATTGGAACGAGTCATGAACATAGCGTTATGAAAAATAGATGAATTAAAGAAAACTAAGATAACCAAACTAATAAAGAAATCAAGATAATACAGTAAAAACAAAGAGGAATTTGTAATATTTTTTCTTGAAACACAGTTTCAGCATTCAATGTCATTATAACTTTATCTGTACAGTACTGATTTTGATCAAAATTGACGTAATGTTTTCTTAAGTTATACTCTATAAGACATTTCATTTTATCATAAATTAAACAAGTATTCTGACTTTATTTCCAATCCACCTGTACCTTGACAATAGGTTTAACGAACATCATCCTTCAATAAATTGATCTAAATGGGATGGATAATGTTCAATCAAATTACTCATTATCTAAATTAACTCATTGTAGTTGTCAATTTCATGCTTATTTTACCATTTAAAGCGTATTTACAATTTACCTAAATATAGGCATACGTCAAGAAATAAGATTTTATTTATAAATAATATTAAGGAAAGTCGATAGATGGAAAGTAAACAAACTAAGATGTCAAGGAATGGGAAAGGCCACAAACATGGAAGAACACCACAAATCAATCTAAAACAACAAAACTAGAAAAAATGAAAGGGCCATTTAGATGACAATTACCAGATATATCTGACAATTCGTGTTTTTTTTTTATTTTGCTTTTCTTAAAACCGTTGCGAAGTGCTTACAAGTGATACTATACTCGTCTTCATTGAGATGATGGATTAACAGTTGAGATTTATGCATTCAAAAGTTTTAAACCAATTTTATAATGACGAATTTATTTGTTTTTAGTTATACGTGGGAGTATGAAGTTCAACTGCAGACATATAACCGCTTGCTGATCTATAACATATCCATTTGCTGGCTAAAACAAACAAGCTCAGCTGTTTGGGATGTGAAAAAAATCACAATATATGAACAAACTAATAATAAACCAACGGAGGTATTTAGAGTATACTATAAGAGTAATCAAGAGCACAAATATTCGAATGGAAATCAAAAGAATAAAATACTAGGATAAAGATTACACAGGGAAAAAAGACAATTACAACAAAAAACACGGAATTTCCAAAATAGCACGTTCAAATAAACAAAAGTAAATAAGCAACCCGGACTCCACTAACAAGCTGGGAACAATGACCAGGTATATAGACAGGGGAACGCTATTTCAAAAGGAAATGTCTAGTTTGAATTAGACACATAACATTCTGAACGCCACTTCAACTCAAAAGACATTAATATTTTTTTCGTACCATATTTCATGTTAAAAATCGGAGAGTATGGACCAGTATGTATTTTATCATATAAATAACGATTGTGTGACAAAACGATTGTACATTTGGAAGTCCTAAAACACATATGCAGACATAGGTTATGCGTCCGAGTTTATTGAAACAAAAATATAATATTGAAATAATTTCAAAAATAATTTGCAGTTATGTTTTCAATGAAATATTAAGAGGTGGCATGTAGAAACCAGGTAGATCCCATGATTAAATATTATCATATTAAGTTTTTTTATTCAAATGTAATGTTAAACTCATTATGATGTAAGAGATAAGGCAATAAGGGATGATTAAGAATATATTCCCAAAGATTCCATAAAAATCAATACCAAAGACTTATTTCCTTTTATTCTAAAGTTTATAGTGCTTTCCATTTAACATTTTTTTCATTCTTTCTGAGTAAATAATAAATTAACATTCTTTTTTACAATAACTTAAAGTGTTTTTGATCATGTTAAACTCATTATGATGTTAGAGAAAAAAGCAATTGTGGAAAATTCAGAATACATTCCCAAAGATTCCAAACAAATCAAATAAATCATGAATATACTAATAATTTCCTTTTATTTCAAAGCTTCTAGTGCTTTCTATTTAACCTGAATTATTCTTACTGAGTATATAATAAACTAGCATTCCTGTTTACAAGAACTTAAGTTTTTGATCTCCAATGGATGAAAACGTTTTGGAAACAAAATACGGCATGTGCCTTCCATTATCTTGGTCTTCCATGGACGCCATCTTTAATGTTAACCAAAATTATAAAAAAAGTTAAACTATAAAGTTTTTTTTTATAATTGCTTGAATCATCTATAGTTCTTTTGCCTTGAAGTCCCATGAAACTACAATTCCTTGCAGTGGACCGAGAGTCAATTTTGTTGTGTCAACATCGGCATCAGTATTGAATCCTACGTCACTTCCTGTCGTCATTACAGCTGATGATGTTGCATCAATGGTGCTATGGAATGATGTGTAGTCATGGGTCTCAGAACTTCCACCAAAATTAATTGCTACCAAGTACCTTATATGTGAATAAAAGAAAGAATATTCAGTTAACACAGACTATTTTTATGATTGACTGATTTTATAGATGTATAATACTAAAATATGCATTCATAAATAAATTGTCATTTTGGCCATTCTCATTTTTAACATGCTCTTTAAAAATGGTCATTGATTTTGCACCATTTTATTGTTGTTTTGTAGTTCCAGTAAGTAAGAGCTTGCACGTGAACATACAAATCCTACCATAGTTTTAATGTGTAGACTATCTTTCGTCCTCTAGATGTATTGAAGGTTACATGTTTGTGGTATAATTGTTTCGTGTGCTACATCGCTGGATTTATTCATGTGCGTAATCGTTCACGACATTTTCGATGTTAAAAAAATGAAATATTTTACTTATAATGTGAAAGAACAGTTTTCATGATTTTCTGAAAAAAATATTATATATTAAAAGGAAACAATGAAAATGCTGACACAAACTTCTCTTACCCCGTTACACCATCAAACTCTCTAACAAAAGAGAATATGTTGTCATTTGAGTAAGCTGTTCTATATTCTCCATAGCGGAAGGCGTCGTTTGCTCTCAATGATATTAACTCTTTGATGTAGCCATGTAACGACCCGGATACACTGCCTTGTGACTATTGAATAGATATGCAACAAAATATTGAGTGTGCGAAATATTTAAAGTGCGTCAAAATACAAAACACAGAAGGAAGAAATTTTAAAAGTCAACCGTTTACACAGTGTATAGATTAACCATTCCACTTTCTACTTTATTAACGGAACTAGTACAAAATATAAAGAAACCTAAATCATGACTATCCCCTAAATGCTTATTACATTCATGGATGTTTTTGTATATACCCTAACTACATATTTCAGGATTGTACCCACGCACGATTCTTCATTAGATCATCCTTAAAAAAATGTTGGTTTGTTGTTATCGACTTACAATTTCAGATGTGAGTAAGTAGGTTGGTGATTTTTTTTCTTCCGAAAGATGCCGAAAAGTGAAGCCAATGTGCTAAAAAATAGAATAAAAATTTATCCTGGAAATGATGGAAAAAAGTGAGTAGGTAGGTTTTTGACGACTAGGCCCATGAATAGCAAACCAACATTTTTTCAAGACCGGTCATATTTCTACGTACTTTAACATTCACAGTTCCGTAGTCACTATTTACACCGTTCCATGGGTTGGTACAAGTTGATGTACAGTTCTGGAAACCTGCATTTGTCGTGTTTTCCCATTGCATTAGTCCCCGCATGGTATTAGTCCCAGCAATGTCTGACATTCCTATCTCTTCGCCATAGTACAGAATTGGAGTCCCCGGAAGTAACATTGAAAGCATGTAGAATGGTCGACTGTAGTTGGCAGGAAACCTAGAGCCAAAACGAGGCATTTCATCGACCCCTGTCTACAAATGGCAAAAGCAAAACATTAAAAATATTTTCCATTAAGTCACAAGCTTCCGACAATAATCATAAAATAGGAATCGGTTCTATGAAATGCATTAGGGGAAAAGTGACTTCTTTCTGAGATGTAGACTTTGAAGACCGTGTACATGTAGCATGCTTTGTCAATCTATCTTATCATCTCTGACTGCTTTAGCTTAGTATTTGGCTAACACTACTTCAGAATGAACAGAAACTTAGACTAAGATATAAAACATGGACAGGTTATAAAAAAGTTTTAGTTTTAAGAATTGCGGGTTTCCCGGTGTTATAATCAAACTAATTAAAATTCTCTATAGCTTTTACTTCAGAAAGAATTAAAATTTAAAAAAAAACATTGTATTTCTCTTACACTGATAACTCTCAATCATTGAATTGACAACGTCAAAATCATATGTCATAAGAAAGCTTAAATTATTTACTTGTACATACCATCCATGTAGGCCATTTGTTCGTTGAAAATTTACTAATCCAATCTTTAGTGTAATCTTTGATGCATTTTCCATTACATGAATCTTTTCCTACTGGGTTAAGGGAGAGTTGTACCCCACTTCCCGGAAAAACACCGTAGTATGACATTTTGTCCATAACTGTTCCGCTTCTGTCCGCCATTAATATCCTGCAATAATTGATTAAAAATGTTTACAGAATGATTGATGTACTTGGTGGGATTTATTTCTTTGTATTATTCAAAATGCAGAAAAAATTCGTAGGCAAAACGGCTAGATTTAGCTATACTTTTTAACATTTTAGCGCTACTAAATAGGATGTTAACAAATCATTTGAAAAAAAGGATTCAATTCATACTTAAAAATTCATTTCAAAGTCTTCATTACTACCAAAACTGTATACTGTCAATTTACTATCTAAAGAATTTTTGAGAACTCTTTGCATCCACAATCATGATTGAATATCGGTAACTGCAGTTACCAACGTATACATGCTGATCTTGTTTTTTTTCAAAAATTTAGCAATATAAAAAAAACAATGGAATTCAGAAAATATGGAATACAAACAACGTGAAGTGGTAGCTTTACTTACTTTGTTGATGTGTTGCTTAATTCGTTAGTGATTGCTCTGAATTTTGACAGCTGATATATATTACTCTCTATCCCATACGTATATTCCCGGTTATTCTGAAAAAGTAAGAAATTCGGCGTCTATACATTTGATGAACATATTACTCCAATGAATTTTGTGACAAAGAAGATTCTGAAAAAAAAATGCCGCATCATGAAATAAGTGCAAAGTTAGAATCGAAAATTTTCTTAGCGTATAATAACACCTATCTCTTGTAAAAGTGTTAACTAAACTGAATTGGCAGGAGGAAATTCATGCATATCAAAACCTCACCACAGTTACTATAATTTCTAATTCAGAAACAGCTACAAACCACATAACAATATATTAAGTTAGTCATTCGGTTGGAAAGAGTTCTCGGGGTTGGTTGATTTACTGAATTTACTAAAAATACATAATACGAAAGAACTATAGTTACGGAAAAATATATCATGCAGGTCGAAAAACATCATTTGTTAGGTGGGTTTTCTGCACCTTGAATCACATCTACCCTTGAAAGTGTTAGAATATACCGGAGGTAATGTGCTTTCATTGCGCATGTCGTAATCTTCCATCATATAACCACTGTTTCGAACATAGAATCCATCAACTCCTTCAGTTATCATCCAATACTCCATAATATCCTAAAAAGAAGTAAAAATGAGTACACAGCATAAACAAAGACTGACAAATAATAATAGCATCAATAATTTCATTTGAATGTTTTCAGAGTTCAATTTTCCTTTAACAGGCAAAAGACGATTGATTGATTGATTGATTGATTGTGTGGTCGGTATTTCATGCATTTCAGGATGAGATCGTTTGACTCGCCAAACAGACCCTGCCTTGCACTAGTTCGACACGCTGATTCTTATTTCCAGTGTGCTAGTTCACAGAAGTACCAGCCTACAAGTAGGCATGCCATTCCAATTTGGACATATTATTCTAACTCAGAGCAAACCACTCATCAGTCTATCTCCTATATGCCGTGCGCTCACCAGAAATGCATTGACTACAAATTTTAAAGCCATTGGTATGACTCGACCTGAGTTTGAACCCATGATTTTCACTTTCCAGGTGAGCACCCTACCCTAGACCACTGCAGTGGATCCAGAGATTTTGGAAAGGGCTCCCAGACTATCATCTGCTAATATTTGCCAAACTTTTGCACAAAATTAAAAAAAAGAAAAATTTTGTAAAGGAGGGTTTGAACCCTTTAAATTCACCCTGGACCACCGAGGCGTAGCAAAAAAAAAATGATACCGATGATACTCACTTTTAACTGGTCAAGAACTAGTTTGCTCCTGAGGTTTAGGTCTGGTTGGTTTACATCAAACTGGTGTAGATAATACTGGTCTCTGGTTTTGTCCATTTCCCATGCAGAGCTATAATCAATTGTGAGCTGAAAATAAATAGGAATATCTATAGTAATCAATGTGTTTCTAAGTTAAACTCAGACACTTCCACAGTAAGCTAACTTTCTTACATGTTATTTAAATCGGCAGACAGTTCAAAAAGCCTTTTTAGTAAATCATGCATCAAACTCCGAAGCTCGCACAACACAGTGAACCTAGGCATAGGGCCTCACCGCTGTTTTGAAGGTTTGTCCTTACTCGGTGCCTGTGGCCCCCTTTTAATGTACAGATTCAATGTGTATTCTTAAATAGGAATAAGATGAAAATTAATTAACAATTAAACCAGCAATAATTAAAGCGGTTGGATTAACTTAAGTCATAGGGCTTGCTCCCTCTATCAAGCTTTAGTCGGGCTACATTTTTGTGGGAGCAAGCCCTGTTGTTTAGTGTATCCATTACCCTACCATTATATCCAAGTTATGCTACCAAGGCGTTTAATGTGAAAATACGGAAATCAAACTATTTCGAGAGATTGGAATTTCGAAGAATATAAAAATGATTCAATGGATCGAAGAGTATAATTAATGCCATCATGGTTTACTTTCTATTGACCGACACGAGCCGTCTTTGTCCCAATTTTAAGCCGAGAAATAAAAAAATGTTCGTGACTACTAACCATCGGGTGGTCATTATATTTTTGCGAGTGTTTTCCCACCATTTTACATTTCCAAGTTTTCTACAAACCGATTCTCCTTCAACTTATTCTTGATTTAAATGGTGTCTCTACTTTCTATGGTAAAATTAAGATTTTAAAATGAGCGCGAAAGCTGGCAGGTTTAAAATCTTAAATTTTACCATCTCGTGTGGAGAAAAAAATTAAACCAGTCATTAATGAAGGAGAACCTATATTTCTCATACGTCTTGTACGTCCATATATAGTTACAAACAACTTGAAACTGATCAATAATGGAACATGAATCTATGGTTAAATGGAACAAACCGCATTATCGAAATAACCACGGCTAATTTGCTTCGTTAATAAGATAATAATAATAAAAAAACAGTACTTGAGAAGTCATTATACGACAGTAAACAGTTTGTATCAAAATTAAGAAAATAATGCTCAAAAAATCTTTTAGATATATGAGAACAAAGGAAATACAAATGAGAGAAATATCTTTTGAATCTGTTGTTGGTATGAATCTTTGAAATTGCTAACTTTGATTAGTGCATGGGGCAGAAATTAAGGCAAAATTGGCGTCGTTATTAACACTGCATGGATACGTGAGAAGTAACATAACAAGGAATATAAAAATAGCTTCAATTCAATTTCTGTCCTCGTAACTAATGTTGCGGCGTCACAGCGTACTTTGACCGACCTGGAACGTCTTGCTCAATATCAACCAGAATGTCATGATACAGTTTCTGAATCGATCTATTGATCTATAAATAATTACCCAGTTCGTTGGATTATCCGACCAAACATAGAAGTTCTTGTATGTATCATTAGACTGTTTACTTTGCTGAAACCATGAATGCTGTGCACTGGTCTGATTTGGGATGAAGTCAAGTATTATCTTCATTCCTGAAATGAAAGAAATATAGAAAGAGTAATCAAGGGAACCAACTGAAGGTTCTAGCGGAAATCAAATGAATGTAATCCAGGGACAAAGACCAGACATGGGAAACAGACATACACAACAAAGATCATAAAGTAACTAAAATAATACATACAAAGTAACAAAAGCAAATGAGCAACTTGGACTTCACTAAAAACTGGGAGTATGGACCAAGTGCACCGGTATGGTAAGCGCTCTCTGTTTTTCTAGAAACACCCGCCGAGCTGTTCATAAAAAAGTCAAGTCCGGGGTAGGCGAAAGAGGAAAGGAAAAATATGACACATTCAACAAATCAGTTTTCACAGTGCAGATGAATATACCGTAACGATCCACGAGTTCATGATGACGACCGTAAAACTTCTGTGGTGATGACTTCAATCGTGTAGCAACATAACCCTGTTCCAGAAGCCTACTTGTAAGAAGTCTAGCACGATACAAAAAGTCTTCGTAGTTTCGGCAAGCTCTGGCATAACGTACGAGTTGTGATAAGAACACTCCATATGCAGGTGCTGAAGGGATGTTGCCACAAATGAAAGGAAAGTTGACAATTCTGATTGAAGAGTCATCATGTTTGTCGTTAAGTTTGGTCAATAGCTTCCCCTTATCATCGATTTCTAAGAAACTATACAAGTAATTGTGGCCAATTCAGAATCTGGGTACAAACAATAAAACCGTTTTGATTTCATTTAAGATGAAATCGGCATCATCACATAAAAAAATATAACTCTCCCACAAAATGTTTTTCTTTATTTTTACTTTTTGTATGCGGGAAGGACATGTGTGTGCCAACTGTCGACTATGCACGGAAAGGACATATGTGCCCATGGTTGACAGCCCCGGATGGTACATTACTTCCAAGTTATATAAATTTGATTTTTGTTCAGCAGCAACAGGTGGTAAAAGTTTTATTTGAAAATATTGTGGGGGAAATATAGAATCATATTTAACCTCAAAAGGACATAATAGTTATGTTTTCTTTTTAAACATTGTAAAATTAATGCCGATAACCTTACTACACAGTCAAAGAAACGCGATCAAATCAACTGCAATATAAAAATGAAACAAATATGGGCGAATCCAAATAAAAAAACACTCGTATTGGAGATAGTGTGAGGCAGAGGTCGAAGTGGAATAAACTAATACTTTTACAAATAATTATGCTTTTTACGGTTTCAACACCAAGATTTTGTTTTTGTAAAGATCCGATAGAGTAAATATATTTTCGCGGCATCACAGGTCAGCTTTGAGTCAGACCGAAATCGGGATCTCAATGCTCGTATGGATATATACAATAGTAATGTAATTATCTTTTTATGTATAATTATGTGTACACAATAGTTTATTAGAAATGACCAGTGCATGTTTTTATATGCACAAATATGCATATATGACTTATTTGATATTGAAACAGTTTCGGGAGATTAAGATTTCAAAGAATTGAGTAAGCAATTGCTCATGAACTATATGCATCTCTTTCTTTCTTTTTTTTTTTTTGGGGGGGGGACTTCTAATTTCAAATGGAAAAAAAGTTTCTATTTTTCATGAAATTTTTTACTAACCTTTGTCGTGGACAGCTTTGATCAGGTTCTTTAAATCTTGTAATGTTCCATAAATAGGGTCAACGGATTTATGATTAGTGATACCAAACTCTGAGTTATTCCCATCCATTTGATATATTGGGCTCAATGACACAGCGCCTACTCCAAGACCCTTAATGTAATCCAGCTTTGACTGTACTCCTGTAAAAAAGATATTTGCGTAAATGAAATGGCCAAGAGATTCCAGGTTTTTGAGTATTGAATATTTTTCAGTATAATGATGGCGTATACATGTCTTAAATACATTTCAAAATTACTTTCCAGATTTTTTTCTGAAACCAATCCCAAATTTGGACCTCATAATAATTGGAAGCGGTGTTATGTTTCTTCCTAGTATTTTCTATGCTTTTATGTACTTAATCTACTAATTATTTCAATTATTAGTACCATTCTGTGTTAGAATCAGGCAATGAGTGGCACATCATATTTCTCAATATGTTTTTTTCCTCAAATATATTCACTACATCTAGAAAACAACTGAAACGCTATTTAAATTTATCCTGAAGCATCTGTGACATAAATATTTTTGGACTACATATATATATTTTCCCGCCATTTTCCCATAGTGCATTTCAACTAAATTTGACATATCAATATCTTAAAAAGGTGTTTTTTCCTTCATGTGCCACACCTTATACATATTTTTCCTACGTCTTAGACGGAGAAGTACTTTAAAAATAATAAGGTATTCATTTTCGAACTATGACATTAGAAATGGAAAAAAACGGATATGGTGAAATGCGACAAATTCACAAGCGTAACTTGTAAGTGGCAATTATAAAGCAAAACTTTATAAAAAAAATGCTGTCGTTTCAAATTTTGGTTGATGATTAGTGATGAATTTCGTACTGTAGTCTAGAGTAAATATTTTGCGGAGTTTATTTTGGAATTTTTTATTTTGACAAAACGCTAAAATACGTAAAAATTATCACCCTCGCGAAAATCTGCCGTTACACCATGTAACCTAGAAACAAAATATCAAATACTTTCAGAGATCATCTAAGGTCTTAACAAATGTAAACACACAATCAATGAGTAAGCTCTGAAACAAATGATATATCAAATTACCTTTTATGTCACCATTTCCGTCACCATCACTGTCGTAGAAACTTCTGACGTATACCCGGTACATGACGTCATTCTGCCACCATGATCTGGCATCCTTGTCGCGACACTTTGGGTAAGCAAATATCAGTGCCACAACAGTAATAATCAGAGCAAACCAACCAATCAGAATGATTCCAACACAGATCATACGCAGTCGTACCCAGAATGGTTGAGATGAGTGTCTCAAAAGTTCCTCTTTTCCCATCCCGCGAAATGGGTTAGATTGTTGCTGATCGGAAGACATGTTTAAATTGACATCGTCAGGACTCCTAAAGGTGAAACGAATTGATAATTAAAAAAAATATTTTTGCTACCACGGATCAGGAGTTTTCCTCAGTGATGGAAGTATTTTAAATTAATAATTTAAAACACATTGACTTACATTTTTATTGAAATACGAAGAGTAGCAGTAGGTAAGAATACAAAAAGGTTTGGAATGTTAGATTTACCAGATTCCAAAGACAACGAAGTTGTTCAATTCATTACATTTTAAATTAATGTACTAGGTTTCAATAGATTTTAATACATACGTGTATTTCGGAGCACCTCTGTCATTGTCGATGCTACTAGCACTAACGAGATAGACTCCAGAGCTCATAGTTGTGTCAGGTCAGCTGTAGAAAATAAGGTTAAACAATTTAGTTGAAACTATTATGAGACAGGTTTAATCTGTATAGGACGAAGTTTTTAAGCTAGAGTGGCCTTTCCGATGACAACCTAAATTCTAGTAGTCTTGGAACGACTTGTCTGTGGACTGAATTGATCTATTTGTTCAGATACGAAATTTGCTTGCTCTACATTGAGTTTGTTTTTCTCATTTGGAACTATATGATTATTTTGCCCGCACTTAATCTAAAAATCCCGGAAAGTTCAGCTTGATGTAACTTCCTCTCAGACTGAAATCGGGGTTCCTAATTTTACATCTTAAATTCGTGTGCATTAGCGTTTTGAGGAATTCCTCCTCTATTACCACTGTATCTACTGAAATTAATACATATGATGCAGGGAAAATATTTATTAATACAAAAGTTTACGCATTCCATGACGGAGACTAAAATGATGTCTGAAAATAAAAATTAACCAAAAACCAAAAGCAAAATCCATTGAATTTTGTGAATTCCGAAATTAAAGTTTGAATTTGTATAAGTTCATTCTAAAGGGCTTTAAAACCAAAATCGATTAACCATGACAATAAAACAAAACATCCGTAAGTGGCGGATCCCGAATAACCAAAGGGGGGTTTACTCGGGCCTAAAATTTTTTTCTCAAGTAAATTACGAAAAAAAATATGCATCATAATTCACTTGTATTATTAAAGCGATTCTAAACAAGGAATTTGTTCGATTATTTATTGAACTTTGTTGCTTTGTGAGTATACTAAAACCTGTCCAAACCGAACTTTTATTTCTTATCAGGAACGATTACAGACCACAACGCCGGTCTTGCTTTGTCATTTGTTCTTGCACTTATATAGGTTATGTATGAAATTGGCGTACACTTTGCAAGATTTCGGTTTGACTTGGTTGAATTTAGTGGGATACGAATGTATGGTTCTCTCCAAAACGCAGATTTTAATACAGAAAGGACTATCGCCATGTGAAAGTAATGTATATGTAAAGTGAAAAAAAAAATTCGATTGTTCGGTGGGTTTTTCTTCATCATGAATCGTATTAACATGAGCAGCATCTGATTTTTATATGGACTGGTATTTATGTGAATTATAACCTTAGTAAAGGGGTTTGGTTAAGACCGGTTTCGTTGCATTTTCAATATTATTATGATAATTATTAAAAAATGTTAAGTCTATAAGGGCCCTCTTTTCACCTGGCAACCGTGTATACATGTATGTTGTTTTTGAAAGATGATTTTGAAACAGTTGTTACATTTAGATTTATTTATTTCATTAAAATAATTATGATAAAGCCTGCCAACGAATAAATAATTCTTTAAAATGCTCGACTGAACTATTTGATGTACTAAACATGTAACAACTGTTAGTTGTTCTGAATAGACCAATTACTATTCAAGTAGAAATTTACCTGCATATAAATCAACTGCTTAAAACCTCTATTATTGACGTAAATATGTATCCTCATTTTTTAAATACATGTATACACATATCTATATACACTTCAATTTACATTTCAAAGGGCTTACATACAAATGTACATATATCAAAGCTTTATCGTAATGATTGTTTTGGTATCCTCGTTTGATCATTAATCATATCAAATTTATTATGTTAGTGGCTAGTTATAAAAACACAGTTTGAGATAATTTGATCACCATATCATCTTCTTATCAGATTTGATTATTTTGGCGTCTATTTTTGCATCCTCTTTCAAAATCAAATGTTAAAGAAGGTAATACAATTCCTTAGATGGCATATACTGAGGAGCAAAGTGACCCCAAAAGAGGAAGACAATTTTTTTAAAACTGTATATAGGAGTACGGTTAAAAAACATCCTAATTGAAATCATTTCACAAAAGAACATATTCGTGTACGTATTAATTATATAACAATTTTTATGCCACCCCAACCTGTGGCCTTTTCACAAAAAATCGTTAGTGTAAAATTAGTCGTAAGTTATGACGTCACAATACTTTGATTTACTATGACGTCATAACTTACGACTAATTTTACACTTACGATTTTTTGTGAAAAGGACCACTGCTGACCTATATCTAAGGGAACGACCATTTGATTCTAATCGCGGGGGGGGGGGGTCATGGAAAATTTAGGGGCCAGATATTTATTTTTGAAATTTTGATGGTCAGAAAATTTATTTTTATTCACATGGAGGCAAGATTATTTATTTCCATTTCGCAGTATGAGGTATCTATACTGAAGTCAGGAAACTTTATTTTCTAGGAGGTGTCGGGCAGATTATTTATTTCCAACTTTTTCAGGGCAGAATATTTCATTTCCAAATTCTGCCATACCCACCTACCCCCAGAATCATATGGTCGTCCCCTGTATTTAGAAGGTGTTGTTCTGAAATAAGAACAGGGAAATCGAATGATTATTTGCTTGCAATATATAGCATTATGAAATAAGGCACAATAGGTATACGCAGTCATATCAAATATCCTCATCCGGGTGAGTAAATGAACATAGTATACAAAGCCTTTGTTTTTTTTGTGAAAGTAAGAAAACGAAACGAGAGTACACCACAACCTACGCTAATAATACCTACTGGTTAAAAATGTCAAATTTAAACAAAATTGAGGTATTCGTCACTACTGACATTTTTGTAGCTGGACACACAGCATAAAGATAGGTTAAACCTGAACCCGTGAAGTACTCAAAATATGAGGGACCGCTTGAAAGACAAGTCATGCCCCCTTTTTACATTATAACATTGAAGGTATGACCCTCCCCTTTCCATCAGAGATCTTCAGTTTTCAACATATGACGAGGAAATATATGCATGTCAAGTAAAAATGGTTTTATATATAGGTAAATAATATATAATTTACTATAAAGAAAATTATCGCCTACCTTTGTGACTCTATACTTGATATGTACAGATTTTGAATGTTTAGGGTAGGTGTCTCACCTGGATGGCTATATAAATTACCTGTAACAGGTAAAATGAACTTAAGGGGGATACTTACTAGCTTCCAGCTGAATCTAAAGTAGTAAAGTATTGCTATTCGTTGTTAGTGTGTGGAAAGACAATTTGCTACTTTTTTGACAGTTTGTTGGACTTTTATGGTCATGTATTGACTCAGGATATCTGGTTAATCAAGCAAGAAAGTGCTTATATTCAGACAATGTCATAATGATTTATGTATGTATGCATGTACACAATTTAAATGTATAACGCCGTAAATCCACTAAAAGAAGATGTATCTGTCTATGTGTTCACCGATTAAAACAAACCAACAATCGTATATACATATGTATGATTTCAGGGGCGAACCCAGGGGTTTCGGAAGGAAACCAAGATTACTGAATTATTAAAAGTTTGAAATAACCTCAAAAGACATTTAACACACAAAAACTACTCCTGATAACATCAATTGAAGCCATTTAACATTGAGGGGAAAGTCAGTGAATCGTTTCTCTTCTTTGATTTGTTTACATTTGTTATATTAAAATTCGAATTCTGTAATCTCAAACCTTAATAACTATTAATTTCACAGCAAGAGATACTTGTAAACTATTGTGTAAAACGTACTGGTATTTTACATCGTTATAATACAGTACTTGCTCTGTTTTATACCAGGCTACAGAAATAAGACAAAAGTTACAGGACAACATATTTACAGCGCCATAATTGTAAATCGTCTGCTCTAAGCTTGTTATTATCCCGTAATTTTATTGTTTATTGTTTATTATTTGCTGTTTTTTTTTCTGTTTTTACTTTCCATCACTTCACTAATTCTTAACTAATACAATAATATTCCAAACAAAAAAAAAAAAAAAACAAAAAAAAAACCCAAATACAAATAAAGTAAAACCAAACAAACAAATAGAACAATCAAATACTAAAAAAAAACGAAAACAAAACAAAAAAAAAAAAAAATAAAATAAACACAGAAAGAAAGAAAGAAAGAAAGAAAAACCAGACAAAGAAAAAACAAACAAACAAATAAAAACAATCAAAAACAAAACGAAACAAAACACAAAAAAGCAAAATAAAACGGAACAAATTAACAAGAATCACTACATAAGGCCCTGTGCTTAGAATATCTTTTATAAATCTGGTTTTCCATCTCCATTATACAGTTACCTACATTTTGACCTTCAGCATTTGTACCCGTTAAGTACATACGACACTAAAATCATGAACTAGGGATTGTTGTTAAACAAAACTTTGTTTAAAGTTTTTATCTTTCATTGTATACATTTATCCATTCACGTTTATTGTTGATGTTATACATACATACGGGAACCATTTGATTGTTAGGGCAGGAGCGTAGCTGAGGCCAAATTGAAGTGTATGCAAAATTACGGCAGGGGGTCCAGGAGGGCGAAGCCCCCACCGAAGCTGCGCGGAGATAGCGTTTTAGAGCATCATTTATGCCTCTCCTGGATGTATTTTATCTAAAAAAAATTGGCAAAATTAAGTGCAGGCAAAAGCTTTTTTGCCTAATGGCAGCTACGTGCCTGTAGGGTATAACTATATATGAGCGATTCATGTTGTAGCTTATACGTTCAGGCAGGATTGGAACTAAAAGAGAAAAATATTCCGGACGAGCCTAAAAAGCCTAATAGTTGAAAAAAGAGGGGACACGGAATATAGCACGAAAAATTGGATACCAAATCCATAAAAATCAAAGTGTTTGTTCCTATAATCCTCTGCGCATGAACTTGCGACTTCAGTTTCCTAATACTACGAGCAAGTTCATCTGAAAGCACTTTATTAGAACATTAAGCATTGTACTTTTAGTGCATACAACACACGAATCACCAGATTAAACCAGAGCCTTTTTTCACATGATAAAATAAAACTTGTATTCAACGCGGGAAAAAACTTGAATGTTTACACAGGCGACCTATATTTTGACCCAGATCTCTTACGTTATCGATACAGGAGAGTGTCTCGAATATATAACAACAATGCTGGTCCAAAGTTCCTGACATTATAATCGAGTATCAAAATAAAATGAAACGTATAAAATATTTTTGACGAACAGACGTGTTTTTTTTTAGTTGAAAACGTGGAAAAATGATTTCGATGGATAATAAAATAAAGGAATGGACAAATAAAGCCCTTTTCATGGTCACAGTGTTCGTACTGGCAACTTCAGCGCGAGGTTAGTTGTTCGATTATTTGGCACAATTAGGCAAAATATGTGTAATTAAACAGAAAACGAATAATATTTGTGTGATGATGTTTTTTATTCCAGATATTGATTTTTTAAAGATACCTGACCGATATCAGATTATTTTTGTAAATAATTTAAAGGGCACTGTGTCAAATCAATAAAATATCTATAGATACACTGTTATATTTGCCGTACGAATTATAAATTCTTTTAATATTTGCCAAATATACCTATTATAGGTCATGCAAATGAAAATTACTCAGACTGGATATTTTCTTAATAGTGTACAGATACACACTCATATAGATACATATACAGTTAACCTTAATGGTATACCCAGCTTGGTATTAATTGGGAGAAGTTAGAATATTCGGATTTTGCATTCTCATTCATATATTTTTGTACATGCCTTAATATTGATAAGTGACCATCGATTCCAAAACAACGTAAAATTTGATACTAGATTGTATTCATTCAAGTATTTAAGAAGGGATGGGGATTCAAAATTCAAAATTTTGTAAAATATTTTCCAACCCCGAGATCCTCCTTTGCATTCGCCAATGTCATGATTATACGAAGTTAACATGGCATTGAAGTAGCAATAAAAAAAATCAAAAAAAAAAAAAAAATCTAAGCTTTGTTTTTATTTCAGGAGAATGGCTGTTGATGTTTGTATATTTATTCAGAGACAAGGTACAAGAGTCGTTCCATGGCAACAGCTTTCCATCTAGTTCCAACAACATCTCACAAACCATACCTTTACTGGAACAATGGAAACTACAGAATATACATTTATTTTTGATCATGTCCATTTCGGTTTCATTCCTGATGTTCTGGGGCGTTGGTGGATTCTTCCAGTATTATTTCTACTACAAAAGACGCGATCAGGTAGTATTATTATGTACTAATTGCATTCAGTTTAAAATTGGTTAACTTAGTCTGTTAATATTTGAGTAGCTGTCTCTGTAAGAATCATGCAAAATCTGAAAACATGTGATACACCTGAAAAAAGGCTACATGTTTTTTTGTAATTCAGTTGTTTTATGGGTCTATACTATGAAATGTGTAATTATTCATTCAAATATGCCAGCTCTTAGGAGATAATCAACATTGAAAATCCAATAGATTCTATTGTATTTGAGTGTCATTTACAGAGTTTTCTCCCTTAATTTTGAAATCTACAGTGCATTCTATATATTCTACTAAGAACACTGATAATATGAAAAAATGAATGTTAATTTCTGTTTACCATGACAATTCAAACAAAATATCAAAAATAAAAATATGTAGGTTTTTTTACCCATGAATGGTATTTTGCATGATTCTTAGTTGGAGTGCTACTTAACTTTTAATCCTTTGATAATGTTTGACAATAATATTGATACAACAACAATATTTTCTGAACCGTGTTATGTTTGAATGCTTCAAGTATGCTTGTTGATTTGAGTGAGGCAAATAAAAGTCTTGAAGTCGAATTCCAACTTCAGGACATTTGCACACAGAATAGTCTCGAGATCTCAGGACATCATTTAAGTTAGTCGATTGAAACAATGCATAAATTGGTAATTTTTTTTATTATAGTAGCAGTCATGCTATACATGAGCACGATGTATACCTTAATTTCTCATATACATGCAGTACAGGGCCGGATCCAGACGCTTTAAAAAGGAGGGATGCTAGCCTAGGTTCTTCAGAAAAAGATGGTGCTAGGACATTATTTGCCATTTTTTGTCAATTTTACACAGGAAAATGACAAATTTTCCAATAAAAATGGGGGAACCAACCCTTTGCAGTCCCCCTCTGGATCCGCCGCTGCAGTATGCGAAAGGAAACCCAATGCAATTTTTCCCCGTGGAACGACAAATATCCAATTATCGTTCTTAATGCTTTTGTTCGTTCAAAAGGTATGATGTGATAACACTGTTCGAAAAGGGATCTTTATCAACCAAAATATCACAGCCCGCCTGACTCAGATTATTTCAGATAACTTATAATAGATTTTACAATGCGTACTCTGGTCCTCTTCCGGCATAAATTCAAACAAATATATTTTTATAAAGACTTTTTCTCATGCTGTCTTTTCTAAAAATCTTAAACTTATTTCCTCATTTTTTTTCTTTAGGCTTCTGAGTGGAAATGTCAGCCTGATAAATTCCTAACAGCAGAAAATGAGCGGCATGAGTTCTTCTTGGGATCAGCAAACATGCTTCTTGGTGCGACACTCTCCGGATTTATTGCCTGTTTTATTGTTAACGGGGGTAGGTCAACCTTCACAGTTAGTTTAAATTGCATGATTTAACTAAATTGTATACCCAAATAAACTTTTGTTATGAATGATACCGTTAAGTGTCAGTAACTCTCTGTTTGATCTTAGCTCTTTTGCTTTATTACAACAAATAGGTTATATCCCATTTCCGGTCCAGTGGTCATATATATTTACCAATTTTCTTATTATCTCATAAGAGAAAGTTAAAATATTGATTTATTACCCTGTTTGATTCAGTTGAACCAGCACGTACAAAAGATGTCTCAACTAATTATTAATGCCTTAAACTGTATGTCTGACGTAAATATGTAGATTGCAGGAGGTCTTTGTATTTTGTTTTAATTTCTCTCGAAGTAAAGATACGAACCCACATATATTCAGGTCACACGATATTCTGACTCTTTATGACTTGTACCATTACAGGTTATACAACTTTGTACTATGATCCATCAGAAAGAGGTTGGTTATACTTCCTGGCGTCCATACCGGCATTGTATATTTATATAGATTGTTTGGCATACTATTTCCATCGACTCACCCATACAAAATGGCTGTACGTCAACATCCATAAAGTACACCACCGATACCACCAGCCGACGGCTTTTAGTACTGTTGCCATGCACCCAGCTGAGTTTTTGCTCCATCAGAGTTACCTCATTCTTGTTCCGTTTTGTTTCCCCATTCATGCAGGTATATATTAAATTTTACATAATTTTAATTATTAAAAAAAACAACAACACAAACGCGCAACCATTTAACACAAACCAAAACCAAACCACAAAAAGAAAAAAAATACATAACATTCAATAAAAACATATTACTAGTGCTTATTCAAATTGTAAATAGCAGTGATCCTTTTGCAAATTTATTCTGACATAACTATATGGAAATAGCATCGATTGTGTGAAAATAGACCGATCAAGAAATTCAGAAAGAAAGCACTGCATGACTGATCATAGAGGGAGGGGGTCAACTAAAAAAAAGCAAAAAGGGGAAGGCCCATTGATTCTGTTATGGTTGGGAGATAATGTCTGCAACTTTGAACATTGCTTAAGTGTTTGCAAAATGAAAGGAATGCAATTTGCTATAGATATGATACTTTTCATTATAAATTTAATTGCAGGAGTTTACATTTTTCTTTTACTGTATGTATATTATTACGGCATGATGGACCACTCAGGAGTAAAAATGGATGCCTTGTGGCCATGGCAACCACCATCAATGTTCCATGACAACCACCACAAGTGAGTTAACTCTTCTGTAGTTCTAAATATGTCGACATCAATATGAATGTTCAAAAACGCTTTAACTAACAAAAAAAAGTTTAAAGGAAATTGACAATTTCAGTTACCATTAGTATGTAATAGTTTCATATACAATAAGCGATATTGAACCCCTGTGCAATCTGAAAAAAAAACTTATTCCGCTTTGTGGATCCTTTCTATAACACATCAGATCGAAATTTGATAATCAAAGTTATTCAGATCTTAAAAAAAACATAAGAACATTAAGTCAATTTTGGTAGATAAAAGATTACCCTTAAAGCAAATCCCCAAAAATCTTCGAAGAGGTTACTTAGCTCTCATAAGCGCCGTTTTTTTGCTTGTCATAACCTTATTTCTGTTTAATCAAAGGTATTTCCATGTCAACTTCGGTTTTAATTCGTATTTCTTCGACTGGTTCCATGACACTCTTCGACAGGAAGACAGGGAATACGGAGAAGACATATTTGGTGGAAAGGGGAGAAACTTTGTGAAGAAAGTTCGATAATTAGGCTGAATCTAGTGTCTTACGTTTCTTGTTTGTTAACATAATATCATATCTTGCCACTATTTTAAAAAAAATGATTTTCTAGTCATTCACAAGCAAACAATTTGTAACTTGTTCTTTAAGGGGGTAAACCTATGGTAAGGGACATAACTCTTACTAATCATTGGAACACTTGTATTCACCATTTACATCTATCTCTTGCAAGTTTCAAAATAACTTTGACTGATTTCACTGTGTTGCAAGGGAAAGCTTGTAAGTCTTTGTTGAAATTGAACACGATACACGCATATCACTGATTTCAAGAGTTATATCCCTTACCCAAGGTCCACCTTCTTAAATTGAAGAAAATTGTTTTATACATTTCATGGACTGTTCTAATTGCTCCCCTTTGTTCATTTTAACAAACTTTTAATTTGTAATGTTTTCATGCTGACATAATCCATGTATGGGATTTGTTTTTGTATGTTTTAAAAGTTGTAAAATTTGATTTTCACGAGAGGTAACATATTCCTTGTGACTAAAGCGCTGTTTTAAATGACTTCTAATGTTTTAAAATTATTGTTTTTTTTCCAAGCAAATCGTGACAAAATGCAGGTTGTAGAAGGAAAATATCGGAATTTACATAATGTTTTTAAATAACAAACTTTATCAATGTTTTGAGTGAGCTGTTACAAAATTGTTGAATTCAATGAAATATATTATAACTGGAATTTTTTCTATGATGAATTGTTGCATTTTCGCTTTTAATTCTTAATTTACAATATAAGTTACAGAATGAATTCAGTGAAAAATATGTACATTTTGTATGTTTTGAGAATTAATAACAATTTTCCATGCGAATTCAATGCAGAGTAGTCATGTGTTTAGAGGATTCATAACAATTTTCCATAGGATTCCCGCTACACAAATTCTTGACGTTAAGCGTCATTGACACATAATTTACCAATGCAGTCTTAGTATTTTTAGTGTCGTCGTTGATAATTAGTTGCTATGCAACTGTTCCTAAACAGAATTCATTGAAGGACTTTTTGTCTTGAGAATTCTGTTATATAATTCTTTTTAGTATTTTCAGTGTTGTACAATGTAGTTGATAATGAGCTGCTATGGCAACTGTTCTTAAACAGAATTCATTGAAGGACTTTTTGTCTTGAGAATTCTGTTAGTTAATCTTTTTTAAGTATTTTTGGTGTTGTTGTTGACAATTAGTTGCTATGACAACTGTTCTTAAACAGAATTCATTGAAGGACTTTTTGTCTTGAGAATTCTGTTAAATTAATCTTTTTTAGTATTTTAAGTGTTGTAGTTGACAATTAGTTGCTATGACAACCGTTCGTAAACAGAATTCATTGAAGGACTTTTTGTTTGGAGAGTTCTGTAAAATGCTTCCTTAACTTTATTTTTGCTGATTATGTTGCTATGACAACTGTTCTTAAACAGAATTCATTGAAGGACTTTTTGTCTTGAGAATTCTGTTAAATTAATCTTTTTTAGTATTTTAAGTGTTGTAGTTGACAATTAGTTGCTATGACAACCGTTCGTAAACAGAATTCATTGAAGGACTTTTTGTTTGGAGAGTTCTGTAAAATGCTTCCTTAACTTTATTTTTGCTGATTATGTTATTTTCAAGTTTATTGCATTTAATTGTTTCTGTTATTATGATGTAGTAGATGATAGGACAGTACAGGTCTTTTTGTTTGTTTGTTGTGTTTTTGTTTGTGTTAAGAAGCCAGTAATTAAGCCATCAGGGTATTTTTTTCTAATTTTAATAGCCGTAGTTTATCTTATTACTTTTTAAAGTTTTAACAATTAGTTCTTTATACATCTGTTGAATTGTTGTAATAAATGTAGCATTAGTTGGTTTGTATTCATTTTGGCCTAAAAAAGACACGACGGCAAATGTCCGTAGGTGCTAATTTCACAACATTCAGTTGTTTCTCTGGACTTTACCTTAACTTTAACCTGAAGAGGACTATATTTCAACATGATTCTACATATGTCAGCTCACAATCCTCAGAATGACATGTTGGGTTAGCGAACTTATACTGGTCACCGAAAGTGAAGGGTCTATAAATAAGCATAGGAAATCCTAGTTTTTCACAGGATAGGGGTATATTTAGAAAAAATGCATTTATAAAATGTATAGAAATGTTTTTCCTTTTAGAAACACTTTCAAATTTTGAAATAAAATGAGAACTTTTTTCACAGCGCTATGAGGAACTGGAGGTAATTTCTGCGTAGTACTATTTTTGCGTACGTTCCAAATGCTCGTTGGTTGAATTGGTTTTCTGTAACATATAGTAGGTCCATTTAACTTCATATGCAGATCCGAGACGGGGGATAGGTGGACGAAACTGAAATTGCTTTATTTTATATGTTTAAACGTTGAGGACAATTAAAAGAAAGTGTAGTAAAACAATCAAGCAAATTCATTACTCAGCATTGTCTTTTAAACATAAGTGAATATGATGCATATTTTTTCACATATTTCTGGAGGAAAAATTTGAGCTGCGGGTTTGCTCTCTTGTAGATATTTAGATCCGCCATTGAATTTCTTATTTTGCTCTTAAAACAAATACCGTTGATAACAGTGAACTGTTAGCAAAAAACTGAAAATCAGAAATCTTTTTTGATTTATACCTATTGTCATGAAAAATTCTTTAATTATTTTCCTCTTCAGAATTCAACTGTTCATTAACTTGAGATTGCAGGGAATTCTAACTTCGTGATTACTTGTGAAACCGGGTCATGGTCTACCAAAAAACCAAAGTCTGTTAAATATATACATCAATTTTATTATTTTATTATCAGATAGATACTTTTTTTTTATCTAAATTTACTTTGTCAAAATATAACCGTCATACCTGTACAAACGCACCTGGTCCATGCTCCCAGTTTTTAGTGGTCCGATTTGCTCATTTGATTTTGTTACTTTGTATGTATGATTTTAGTTACTTTATGTTCTTTGTTGTGTTTGTCTGTTTTCCATGTCTGGTCTTTGTACCTGGATCACATTCTTTTGATTACCGCTATAATCTTGGTTCCCTTGATTACTCTGTCCATCAAAAGCGTTACATTTACCAGTCAAAAACAATTACCGTCTATTTCTGACAAAAAGATTATAGACAATGGATTTTCATTAATTAAAATATATCTTCTGTACTATTTCGACTACTTGTTGGACAAAATTTGCCTATACTGGAAAACAATTAGATTGAGGTTTAGTGCGCTATAAAACATGGTTTAACCCAATTTCAGGCACAGATAAGACGGATATATAGGCCACCTTTAACCTCAAGCTATAACCTATCTCGAGTGCGTTTTAAGCAAATGCATACCGCATCGATAAACATCCTCCAGAATTTTCTGCCGCTTAGGAAGTAGAGATAGAAATTGATAGCATGGTTCAAGTCGGAGAGGAAAAATATGATATTGTATATAAGATAGTATATGGCATAAGTATGGACATCTTGCTTGTAATTCCAGTAGTTTTATATTATCATTAAACAACAGTTGGGTAAGGTAAGTATAACAAAAACTACGGACACACTTATAAGCATTATAGTTATGTGGTGTTGGTTCGCCAGTTTTGCTGATTGTTAGTATGTCTGATTTGTTGGTCAATTTCATATGTTTGCTTGAAGCCATTTTTAGTCCCCTAATAATTAAAACATTGAATATGACAAGCAAAACGAACGCAACGATGCTATATGTGACTCCATCTATCCAATACCAAACTTTGGCCCCAAAATCTGAGAATTCGTCTTGAAATGTGCATTCCCACATTAAAATGTTGTGCGTATTTTCAATATGAGTCCAACTCATTTCAAGATGAGTGCATATTCACGGTAAAGAGAGCTATTGTCACAAGCGACATGATAATGCATGCACGTCTTTTTGTGCACAACTTCGTAACTTTTAGCGGAAACTATACTGCTATAAAGCGTTCTATTGTCATGGAGACAAGCAACCAATTTGAATAGTGCATTAGGTAATATATCGTAAATAACATAAATTTACAACCGAAATCGTATAGTCTAATGTTTCGAAGGGTTAATATCAAGTACGTGAGTTTAAATATCAGAACCATTGCATCAACGAATGAAAGTACAGCCATGTAAAGTGTGGATGACGTCAAAAGTCTCAATTTAGATATTGTAATGAGCGCAAAAATGGTACTCGGGACTCCTAATGCCACCAGTATACAAAGGTAATAGCGATTGATTAATACGGCAGCTTTAAATTCGTCAAATTCCCATAGCTGCTCTATAAGTGTTTGTGGTGGTGCTACTGAATAATAATTCAGAAAGATTGTTTGGTTAAACGAATCTACCGCCTGGTTTAGAATTGTAGCAACTGCCCAGTCATTCATAAAATCAGGCACTGTTTTATTATCTGGACATGTGTTTGTAAATGACATCTTGATGTGCAGTTTGTGAGTTGCCTCGTTGTTACTACATATCTGTTAAAAAATAAATAAATAATTATCTTGATAATCAGGAAGATTTATCAGATCAAATATTCACTGTTACGTTCCATACTGCATTGAAAATATTCATTGGTTGATTGGTGAGGTTATCTTTACCATTTGAACAGACCAATGTCGTAATTTCACTCTTTCGTTTTCATCCGGATTTGACATATTAATGCGAGAACTCGGTGGGTATTTCCAGAAGAGTAGAGGACGTTTACCCTACCGGTGCACCTGTTCTATACTGCCAGTGTTTTAGTGAATCAGTTATATATTATTTTCTGCGTGTATATACTTTGTTAATTTATGGTGTTTTGTCTTTCTATGGTCAGTATTTTACCAATACTCTGTCCCTCATTCTTATCATGATCTTTTTTGCTTTTATTTGAAAATCTTATCTTTATACTCATATAACAATACAGCTCTTGGATAGTATATAAGGTCGTGTTTATATACTAGACGGGCTGCATATTTGATAGTGGGCATTATCCGTTGTGCTTTACCTATGCGAGAGGGAACTATTTGTACTCATATAAAGACTATTAATTTTTTTTAAAATTGATTATGTAATGCCTAGTTGTAATGGGTGATGTCTCGGCCAACGGGAACATGGAGAATTCCCAGAACTCCCGTCATGCGTTTGCTTGAAAAGTTCAATTAATCATTTCGCAATTACGTACAAAGAGACCTATTTTGAGCCGTTTATGCTTTAGTAGTGCTTCCTTCATATGATGGACGTCTCTGACGCGCTGTACAATTTTTATACATGTAAGAATATGCTTTTTGCATCTATTAGCGTCTTGTGATTAACCGGAGACGTTTGTTCCTGGGAAACAAATGTATTAATAAAATCAAAATAAATAATATTAATGTTTTCATTAGTATTCTCAAAGTTTATCAAATAAAAATAACGAATACTTACGTCTGTCTTTTATGGGAATTCTCAACATCGTTTCGCTCAATGAGATTATATCATAAATTCATCGAATATATTTGGTGAATAAAAATATAAAACAATGTTTACCATGGATAAAGCATTATTAATTCATAAAAAAAAACAACTAAAATAATGAAAAAAAAAATATCCTTATTTATGCTTCATCTCTGTAGAAATGAATGGCAGGCTTCAGGGCATTCATTTACGTTGATTGAATTTGCAATAATTTTTGAAAATCAAAAGGAAAAAGATTGAATTATTCATTGTTTTAAACTCCTATATTTTATCATGCTTTGAACATTTCACACACTTTTTAGAACAAAAGTTACTAATGATTGATGGTAAGTTAGAACGACAAAAAGAACACTGTTTTTATTTCCGACTTGAATGGGTATAATGATTATTTTAAGTATATATAAACTATTGTAAATTATACGGTTACCACAGTTTCGATGGTTGTCATCGAAGACCTACTGCTATGCTAAATCGAAGGGAAAGTTTTGTACCGAGGTCACACCGTGAAATGAAGTGGTCATCGCTGAAATTTCATCGGTCTGCCTGTGGTATGTTCGTTTTGTTTGTTTGTTTCTAAGTGTGTTTGTGTGTGTGTGTGTGTGAAAGAGAGAAAAAATTAACAAATACAACCACATTTAATTCCTTGTCTAGAAAATTGTACAACATATACTGTGCAGACATATATCTGTTATATGGAGAATTGATTATGTAATATTTCAATCAGATTTTTATATTTGAAGAATTCCTGTTTTACACTTATAAATCATTGTGTTGTGTCAACTGCTAGTTTCTTATATATTCTTTGTGAAGATGCATTGATATACATATGGTCATTATGGTTGGTTGTTGTATTGTATATAAGATATAAAACAGTAAAAGTACTTGGCAAAGTTTCTCCCATTTGAATTCATTTTGTTGGTATGAAATGACTAAACTGATTCGCGGTTTATGACGCACATGTAGTAAAGATATATATTTGTATCAATCCAATATCACACAGAATGAACTTCATAACTAGTTATTGAATTTAGAATATGTTATGATGACTTAAGTACTTCTTCGCCTAAGAATCAGGCAAAATGTGCATACGGTGTGGCATATGTAAATATACATAAAAAAAAAACAAAAAACAAACAAAAAAAAAAAAAAAAAACAAACAAAAACAAAAAACAAACAAACAAAAAAAAAAAAAAAAAAAACCAAAAAAAAAAAACCCAAACAAACAAACAAACTAACACAAAACTTACGCGTAAAAACGCCAAACTTACGCGAATTAATGCGAAACATTTGTTTTGTTTATATATATATAAAGGTAGAAAAAAACGTTTAATTTGTTCGGCTAGTATATTTCTACACTTTGACTTCGATATTTTCCCCTAGAATTTTCATTTTTCCCTTTTTGTGTTGGAGGTCGAAATGGGGAGATAAGTGTTATCTACCAAATATTTTGTTTAAAACAGGGTCATACAAATTACCAAGCTGCCCCTCCCCATGATTATATAGCGATCACCATGATGCTTTGATATAAAAAAAAATGGCTAAATAAATTCTTGCTTGTCGTCGATTCAAAATGCTTTCACTTTCAAGGAGACGCTTATTGATGATCATCATGGCAGCGAGGGAACTCACTGCTACGTATATTTCTACTAAATGATAGACATTTGAAAAAAAAAGTAAATGTCGGTCTTCATAATATATATAAAGTATTTTGCATTATTTCGCGTAAGTAATGCGTTATTTTGCGAAAGTATCACGTTATTACGCGTTAGTTTCGCGTTATTTCGCGAAAGTTTCTTGCTATTTTGCCTAAGTTTCGCGTTATTACGTGAAAGTTTTTTTATAATTCCACGTTAATTTTGCGGTATTACACGAAAGTTTCGCGTTATTACGAGTAAGTTTCGCGTTATTACGCATTAATTTCACGTTATTTCGCGAAAGGTCTAATACATAAACGACAAAATCTCGTTCAGATAATTCATAATCATGTTTTGATCAAATAAAGACCCATATATTGAATTTCTGCTTTTTGGGTTCTTTTTCTTACACGTGCAACCAAACTAATTACCATGTTTTTTCGGTAACTTTATTTGTTAAACCGTTGCTTATTGAAAACTTGTTTGATCATTCCATATTATGGTTTTAATTTTTTCCCAGTTGATGCGTCATGTAAATTCTAAATATGATTTAATTTATGTATTAGTTGTGTTCGTACTGCTTCTGTTCCACCTTTTACTTTTAACAATTTACACATTTCTCCCTGTTTTAAGTTTTATTGTCTCTCTTTATCACGTCTGCACCGTACGTTTGCACTTCTCTCTAAAACATGCCCACATGCATATCCTTCTCAATCACACCACTTTACTCATTGAAGAGGTTTACTTAGTTTTATTTTTTGAAATTTTTGTACTGATCTCTCTTGACAAGCTTAATTTTCCAACCAAACTTCTCTTAAATGGTCTTGATGACGGATGATATAGCTACACAAAGAGAGAGAATCGGACTGTTTTACTCATTATCACGTAAAAGAAACTCTAAGAAATGTCTCTCCTTGTTTGATATTATGCTTAAATCTTAGTTATTCGCAAATCCTGAATAATTCTGTCTCTTTTCTTCACTTAAACGTGCAAAGCATTAAACCAAAACTTGAGCAAATAACAATTGAATATAACGACTATAACTGACTTCAAATCTTGTCCTATTTGGATCAGATGAGATGTCTGATGAGTATAATGTTGAAATGTTTACCAAGGTTCAAAAGTTTTTGCTGCAGAGCAAACGCTTCAAATCAAGAAAATAAATTACACAGTTACTAGTTTGAATAATTTAAAGAATTCCTTACGTCCAGAGAAATTACATAGGGCATTAAGTATCAACCTCTTCGCTTTGCACCAAACGCACCAAATGCACGTAATAAGCACTTAAGCACTACTTCCTTGAGCAATGTTATATGATATAATTATTATTCATGTTTTCAGGAGACGAATTGATATAAGACTTTAAGTCTTGTTTCTGAATCCTGTGATTAATTTGCTATTGTTCGATTCATTCTATTGTTTTGGTTTGATGTTAAAATGTGCAAATTAGTTAATAAATATGTTTAAACTAATTACGCGTTAGTTTCGCGTTACTTCGCGAAAGTTTCGGGTTATTATGCGTAAGTTACGCGTTATTTCGCAAAAGTTTCGCGTTACTACGCGTAAGTTATTTTTATTAGTTATTTTTTCGTTATTTCGCGAAAGTTTCGCGTTATTACCCTTTAGTTCTTGTTATTACGATAAATTTCCTTATTATTACGCGTAAGTTTCGTGATATAACACGAAAAAAAAATTTTTAGTCTACGAAAATGAGCTTAATGGGCTTTCGTAATTGAATAAAGTAAAGGCAAAAATATAAAAAAAAGCTCAAAGGGAGAAAAATGATGTATCACCCACTGATTGATTCTTACACAGAATAGTACTTATCATATCAATGTAAGTTATCACAGTTTCCAGAACCAAGCTTAAAATTCACGGAATATCACTATGGAGATACTCGAGAAATTCCAATGCGACGACGGTCCGGCTAAAAAACAAGAAAGGAAGAACGACAGACAGACAGACAAACTGTTTTTGTGTTGTAAGCCCAACTTCTTATTGTACCATATCATTTTCCGCCATTTTAATGCTACTACAGCTAATTTGGAGACATTCTCCGTCATTGCTGTTATTGTTCAAGTTTGAGTTAGCACATTCTTTTTATGGTTATGAAACAATGCACAGTTGTATTTGATCAGTAGTAGCGTGATTTTGGTGACATTTCCTATAAGAAGTTATCAAATTTCTGTAACTTTTTGGCAGATCAACAAACTATTATGACGCTGATTAGATTAATTAAAACACGATTCAATGGCATAGGCATTTAATTAAAAAAAGTTTTAACTATTTTGTTAAGGAGTCTATTTGCGTGATATGAAATCAACTGATTTTTCAATAAAGCAGTTATTTTTTGAATGAGTTTATGTAACCTGCCCGTCTTCAGTATTGCACAAAAGAACATTATTAAGTTG
The DNA here is from genome assembly GCA_037379345.1 of Perna viridis. NCBI lineage: Eukaryota > Metazoa > Mollusca > Bivalvia > Mytilida > Mytilidae > Perna > Perna viridis. The sequence goes on along the minus strand of CM074517.1, from coordinate 31,246,427 downwards.
CATTCTCGCTGGGTTCAAAATTGATTATGCTGGGACTAATGAAACTTTATATATATACAGGTTGTTATTTAAACGTACGGTTCGTACATTGACAAGGTCTTCATTCATCTATATATAGTCTTACTTCCTGGTACTAGGTATTCTTTAACCCGGGTGATAGGTTGGCAGTGTTTTCACTGTGGTCACGAGGAGGAGATAATATCAATTGTTGCGGATGTTGCGGTAGTCAGGAAGACGAATAATGAAGAATTATCGAAGAAATTTGGTAAGTTGACGGTTGAGTAATATTTTTTTTCACAATGGAAACACAATGGAAACAAAATTACCAAACTATTCAGTAGAATTGAACGATATTTTTGTGTGTGTATATATAGTTTGCTGTTTTGATGTGCGGAAAATTTTAGAGGAATTTGAATGTACTTGATGGCAATAAATGTTTTTGACATAATTTAACACGAATTAATCAAAACATTACATGGAAAATGTATCATATGAGTAAACAGTAGCTTAAAACCCCGATAAAGTCACAATTTTATCTTAAAAAAATCCAGATAAGGACTTCCTCAAGAGGTTTCCAATTGATATTTGCATATAGCTTTTTTTGATAGCTTGTAATTCTTGATATCGCAATATAATGTTATCTTTTTGAGTGCTGTTAGAATCAAAATTGTATGACTTAACATATAGCGTTACCCTTCTTAAATCATTTTTTTCATTCTCAAGAGTGAAACTTGAAGATGTGTGTTTGGACAATGCATAAAAGTTATGTGGAAATTGTCCATAAACTGAACACAACTCTTAGTGGAAATTAACAATCTAAATGTCGGGTAAAATACCGAAAGGTCAATAAAAGAACATTTAGATACACCACTATCAAAGAACATGACCTAAATGTGAAAACAGGAAACAAGAGACGATCCACAATGTAGCGAACAGAATAAAGTACAACTACAGATCGAAAAAACTAGACACTAACAAATTTTGACCATAACTTCAATGAAAAGTATCTAAGCCACATTTCTTTCTACAATCGATTTTTTTGTGTGGGAACCATGCAACATTTAAATTGTCATGCGCACAAAAAAAAAAAAAAAAAAAAAAAAAAATGAAATCAGTATCAGAGAATCTCACTTCGTTGTAATTATCTGTGTTTTGTCTGTTCAGTTTACGCATAAAAATATCTATTTTATTGCATAATTCATCCTTGTAACACATGTGTCATTTGTTTACTAGACTCTGTGAGGAAATAATTGGTTCTTTCAGTACCCTTTTATCATCCTTCTTCAACCAGTATTGAACACATTTACTTTCAATTAAAAGTGTCAGTTTACATTTATTTTCGAACTAGCAGGGGTTTTGCAAAAGGAAAAAAAATCCGTTTATAAAAAATCCAGTGTAATACAATCTATGTGACATTGGCATTTCCAAATACAGCTTTATTTGAACAAAATCAATAAAACTTGAACCATTATATTTTCCTTATCTGAAGAATGCGATAAACGGTGTGTTAACATAAATATCTCAGTTTAAGATCTTTTACTATTGACAAGTAATAATGGTTTTACAGTCAGTTTATGGTCTTTATTTCCCTGTTCTTACCTGAAAGGTGTACGTTGGTGTCATCGTAATTTTTAAAACCGATTTGGGGAGGAGGGGAGCGTAAATAGAATTAAAGGCTAAGTGAAATGAAGCAAGACAATTTTTTTGGTAAAATTGTTAAATAAAACAAGATTTCCTGCCATTTTTTCCCCCAAATTATGAATCTACATCTTATGACTTCACTATTTTGTTGTATTCCGACTTCACCTACGAAAAATTGAAATCATCACCCGTCGACTGTAGAAATGAAATTTACGATATAACACTACGATAACATTATTTTAGCCGGTTTCGTAGCCTTACATAGAACCCAATAGAATAGTTGTACTGGTCTATGATTGATCTCTTATGTTAGCTTTATCCATATCAATTTGTGTTTTTTTTGGTTAGTTTGGTATATGTACCACCTAGTAAACTTTTCTCACTTTATAAACAGACGCCAGACAATGCTCCGTTATTGTTTATATTTGATCACGACTGATGACAGTGGAGGATTCAGAAATTCCGAGAGTTCCGTTTATGTGATTTTCAGTATTTTATATATCATCATGGACCATTTTTCGCAAAAGAGGTTGGGGGGGGGGGAGGGGGGGGGCTCCATAGAGCCCTCCTTGCATCAGATATTTGATTGGGTGAATTTCTTTTGGGCATGTCATTCACCTGTGTTCTTCACTTTGATACATGAACTATTCATAAAGCTGTACGGCATACCAAGGGAATATTGTGTCACCTTAAATTTTTTAAATACTCATAGCAATTAAGAATTTTTAGCCCATTAAGTATATATTATTTTTTTTTATTGAATTTCCTGTATAACACTCTACTTTTGTATTATAGTTATAACATTTATAAATCTAAGAGTTGGATTGATTGATTGTTGTGGTTTAACGCCCGAGCCTCAATATTTCAGCTATATTCAGGCGATGAACATGAAAGGGATGATAAAATGAACACGAAATGATGATAATGAAAAAAGGGATGGGACACAAGGATAATAGGGGAGACTAATTTAGATTGCCACTAGAAAAAGGGGGATGGGTAGGGTCGGGCAATTTAACCTCCTGTAGCGGAGCCTTATGGTTCCTACTCCGGGAGAATACCACAGTAGGGTTCTTCAACGTGCAAGGAACGTTGCATCTTTCCCAACACGGTGCACCAATATGGTTTGCGGTCAGGTTTTCCGTATTATAACCTGACAACCGCAGCATGTAACACGCCAGGGGTACCCCATTCCACCACCTTGGGCACACAACCCAGTTGCTCTGTGGGCAGAGCGCCCACAGGGTTCTGAGCACTATTTAGTCGCCTTTTACGACAAGCTTAGCGCTACTGCAGGCCTATTCTTTTGACACCCAGACCTGCACGGGGCTCTAAGAGGTGGAAGCATAAACTATAAGGAGACTGTTACTGGCACGTTTGAAACGCTTCCATCGAAAAGGCACTCTTGGAAACGGTCTTAGAACATACACGAACAAGCATTCGGACCCCATGGTCTATTTATTGATAGAAATAAAATAAAATACATTTATCGGTACATCATGTCCGTTTTTTAAGTTGTGGTTGAGCATCGACATTTATCATCAACATTTAACGGGTCCAAAAATACAAACGTTCATGAAATCTTTTCCCGGCGATCCAGCAATTCCCTTTGAAATACTAGCAAGGGGAAGGGTTTTCAATTGACCCAGTGGTTGGGAAGCGGCCATTTTCAAGATTTTTAAAGATATTCACAGTCTGAAGGGTCATTTGTTAAGAAACCATTTAATTTTCTGTTAGATGAATGGGTCAGTTCCAGTCAGGAATGGGAAATGGTTCATGGCATTTTGCTTTCCTAACTCCTGTAAGCCTTAAGTTTTTTTTGTACAACACATCAAATTGTTCACAGTCATTATAAACATATCAGAAAAAAACTAATAGAATATAAACGGCGCATTTTATTGCGATCGGAGATCCAGGAAGAAAGTGTATGTATTTCTCATGCACGCAAAATATGGGATAGATTTTTAAATGCAATTATACATTACAACTCGGTGAGGTTGAATGAAGGTCGATGTAATTAATATATTTTCAAGAACTTAAATAGCAATGAAATAAGATCGAAACTTCCTGCTTGTCTATTTATTTAAAAGTATTTATAGAGATATTTAAAAGAATGGTGATAACAATTCTTTTAAGGTACGATAAGGGCCACAGTTGGCTCCTTATTTTACCAAAAAATCAAGTTGCGGGAGACACTCAAAAAATTGAAAAAAAGTGTTCCAAAAAGTGCCCAATTTCAGCATACTTTATGGAAAATTTGAATCACATTTTCAATCATTGAAAAATGATATATTTGTAAATGTGGTTGATCTTGTTTAATCATTCATTTAACATTCTAAACAGTAATAAAAAAATTCCAACATCAGATATCTTATTTCAAGTCATGCAGGCGGCCATATATGGACCTAATAGTAACTTATCCTATCATAAGACACCACCTACTTTCTCTAGTTAATTGTACGAATGTTTGTTTATGAGCTTAGCCTTTGTTGGTGCGACCAAAAGATTAGTTAATACCGTAAATTAAATATGCGGCAGCCATAAGTGTGAATATTTATATAATGATCCTGTAACTTAAAATAAATTTGCATTTCTTATGCTTGACCGCTAAAAAACGAAACAAACAAGATAATTAAACATTTGTGCGATTTGGTTGATTTATTGGTCCAATAGTATCACGTCTGTGCATTTGAACTTTTTAATTTTCGTATGTCACAGATTTTGTTTTGTTTTTTTGGTTTTTTTGGGCGGAGGGGGTCATCTTAATTTTGTTTAAAGGATTTTTAGCGTTTTTAAGCGAAAAACAAGTTTCTCAGTTAGAAGTTTACATTTTTTGTGTTATCTCGCGCTAAGGACTTTTGCCCTTTAAACCAGAAGTTTTCATATAAAAAATTATGAAAATATGTTTTTAATTTGATTGAATTTATTTGTCTGTAAAAAAAGTCATAATATGAGTTTTCAAAGTATTCATTTTTTTTGTTTTGAAATTTGAGGTAAAAGTCTGCAATTTAAAAATAAAATGTTCCTTTTCGTAACATAATGAATTACTTCAGTATCAGCACAAACTCGTCCTGAAAAGGTTGAGGCAAAAATACATAAAGCGTGACAGGCGGACAGACGGATTAAAATTGTTAAAGAAGGAAGTATTAGGCAGACCTATATTAGTGCATATCAGTATCTACGTATAGAAACTCAATATAGACATTTTGAAAGACTACGTATGACTGTACAAATGCATGCCTTTAATTTATATTTAGATCAATGTTTACGTTTTAACTCGATCCAGATATCAATAGACATGGCTAAGTGCCCAACTTCGCATTCCGATCTTATGCATTGATGGATCGACATTATCATTTGACAAAAATGATGACAAAGTGAAATTGAAGACGGCATGGCTGACCTGTCAGAAAATGATAGTATTTACCGAGTTATAAAGATAGGCTTATGCCAGTCGTACAAAACTTGACGAATAAGAATGATTCTACGATCAGATTACTACAACTATCGTTCAGCAACCATCATGAAAACGGGAGCATCCGGCATTTTTAACACTACTGTCACGAGGTCAGCCGGAGATATATACAGCTGGAGAATACATGCTTTCAAATTTTGTTTTAAAATTTCTCAGTATCGTATTATTTCATAATAAGTACCATTGAGAGTATAATATTCCTACGCAATGCACATAAATTATATGAATCACGTTACAGTATAAGGTGTACTTAATGTATACGTGTGGCTGCATATAAGAAATATTCAGGGATCATATGACCACCAATATATCACATTTTATACAATATATTAATATTCAAACACTTCACATTTGGTACTTGTAGAAAAGAGCTCGAGTTCGTAGACATTTTTCTATTAAACATCAGAGTAAATATACATGTTCAATTTACCTTTTACGACGTTTGGAAAAAAAAGATTTATATGTTGACTACAGAGGTTACAGACCACCAATTCAAACAATGAGCATTGGAACGTACGCAAAAATAGTCCTACGTAGAAATTACCCCTGTTCCTCATAGTGCTGTGAAAAAAGTTCTCATCTTATTTAAAAAAATTAAACAGTTTCTGAAAGGAAAAACATTTCTGTACAATTTATAGGTGCATTTTGCTTCTTGTGATGTGAAGCCTATCTCCATAATGATTTCTATATATGCCCCTATCTTGTAAAAACACTTGGATTTCCCATGTTATTTATAGACCCTTCACTTCCGGTGACCAGTACTGCACTGCAAGTCTGCTAAACCCACATGCCATTCTGAGGATTGTGAGCTGACATATGTAGAATCATGCTGATATATAGTCCTCTGCAGGTTAAAGTTAAGGTAAAGTCCAGAGAAGCAATTGAATATTGTGAAATTAGCATAGAAGCCTATGGGAAGTGAAATTAGTGGTTTCTATCCTAAAGAGCTTGTAAGTCTCGTTTAAATTTTCTTTTTTTTTGATCCGGGATTCTTATTTTTGAAAGCATTAAAAACCGAAGACCGATTTGTATAAAGTTTGCTACCCCAAGGTACATCAATGTGAAGCATAGTTGTCAGTGTTTTCTACTTCGCGTTATTACAATACTTAGATTTATTATGTTGTGTAAATAGTTCCGCGTAATATTCTTTTCACTGTTGTTACGCACAATTTTTTTTTCGTTGAAAAGATTGTTGTCGTTTTTATTCCCTTACCCTTGAATGGGAGCTCCAGGGACCCGTATTCGTGAAAGCCTCGTTGTCACGCGACGAGACTTACAAGTCCTATATACTTTAGCTTGGTCTTGGCTTCCGGCACTTAGAACATCTGCTGATGAAGAAAGTCAGAGTATAATTAGACCTATGGTGGTTCACTTGATTATGTGAACAGAGACTGCGCAAAAAGAAACGAAAATTTTAATGAATTCATTGAATTTGTTACCCGATGACATGAAAAGTCCTTTCTTCAGATTCGTGATCACTGGACATTTAAAAGAGTAATCAAGGGAACCAAGGTTATAGCGATAATCAAAAGAATGCAATCCAGGGACAAAGACCAGACATGGAGAACTGACATACACAACAAAGAACATAAAGTAACTAAAATCATACATACAAAGTAACAAATGCAAATGAGCAACTCGGACTCCACTAAAAACTGGGAGCATGGACCAGGTGCACCAGTAGGGTAAGCGTCCTCTGCTTTTCTAGAAACACCCGTCGAGTTGCTCATAAAAAGTCAAGTCCGGGGTAGACAAACGAGAAAAGGAAAACTATGAACCGTTGAATAAATCAGTTTTTATGGTGCATATAACGATCCATGAGTTCATGATGACGACCATAAATCTTCTGTAGTGATGACTTCAGTCTTGTAGCAACATAATCCTGTTCCAGAAGCCTACTTGTTAGAGTTCTAGGGCGATACAAAAAGTCTGCGTAGTTTCGGCAAGCTCTGGCATAACGTATAAGTTGTGATACGAACACTCCATACGCAGATGCTGAAGGGATGTTGTCACAGATGAAAGGAAAGTTGACAATTCTGAGTGAAAAGTCATCACGTTTGTCGTAAAGTATGGTCAAAAGTTTTCCTTTACCATCAATTTCCAAGTGTAGGTCAAGATATGAGGCTGACCTTACAGTGTCTGTAGTATCCTCTTTATCTCACGTTCATTGGGGTAGATGCGATGTATCGGAAACCCGAAATTAGGATTATTTAAAGATAATACATCATCTATATAGCGGAAACTGAGATTAAAGGATCTAGCCAAACGATATTCTTTCTTTCGGATCAAATCAGCTATAAAGTCAGCCTCATAAGAGTAAAGGAATAAACTTGATAATTATTTTCTATAATTTTAGCATGTTGAAATTGGACAAATTGTCCCTTTTTGTACTGAGTGGCACCGCCATTGTGTAGACTATGTAAAATCTATTACACTAAAAAAAAAATGAAATAACCGAACACTTCTTTGTATAATGCTGAAATATTCCCGATAACGACGCAATTTATCTTTCACGGCATTTCCCACAAAAGTTCATGTAAAAATTAAATTGTTCAAGATTATCTGAAATTAAATCACAAAAATGGGCACCTATATTCATGTGGTATCCTTTTTACCCAAATCTAGAAATATTGATTTATTGCCTATTTTTCCGTCCAATGGCCACTCTGATCTGAAAATGGCTCTGGTCTGTCAAACAAATAGTTTCAACAAAATGCTTTCAATTCATAAAGGTATTTTGTGGGTTTTAGCTTTATTTTCTCAGAATTGAATTTTACTACAACCAACCAGTCTGTCTAGTGACTGAGTTACAAGTGTATGCCCTATGCATGAGATGTCAAGAAACCATTTTTCAAAAAAAGTCTTCTGTGAAAGTACTTTAATTCGTGGATACCAATTTTCATGGATTTGGGAAGAAAGACAAGTTTGTGAATCCTTGAATTCGTGGTTTTGAGGTTTTCAGTATAAATATCAATGGATATCTCCTTTTCGTTTGGAGCCAAACTTCGTGGTTTGGCCTACCCACGAAAATTGGTACCTCACGAACAATAGTACTTTCAGAATATTAGATTAACCTCCTGTCTTATTGATTGTAAAAGTTATTTTTACCTAGGTCACAAACGGTGAAATCTGGTCGATCTAGTAGCCGCTCGATTCCTTCCTTCAGTTCGTTCGTCTATCCGTCACGATTAGGGATATTTATTTTATGCCAACTCTACTCAGTTATTATATACGTACTGAAAATGGGCATTTGTTATTCTTAACATATTTGATAATTATTTTCTACAATATTTTAGCATGTTGAACTTGGACAAATTGTGGTGAGTGGCACCGACATTGTGTAGAGTATGGAAAAATCTATTACATTAATATTATTCAGTTTAAACATATTACGCACCTGTTACTATGGCAAAGTAGATATTTTCTCCGTACATTTTCAGTATGTTGAAATTAGCCATTTTTTCACTAGTATATGCTACCTTTGGGACATTACATATGGAATTTGTACCCACACTGTAGATTTTTTTTTAGCTTACTCAGTTTTATATTACATATTGGAGACACTAACAAATAAATGACAGTAACATAGGCGCAGACATGTTTTGATCTTGTTATATTTTATGAAGACTCAACGGAACGTTGTTACAATAATGATGGGGAGCTAGAGTTTTGAAGCCAAGCTAGAAATAGATTTATGCTCTTGTTGGCGATGTTCATTGTTTGTTTGGTTTATTTCATGGCCACATTTTAATGTTTATAATTCTACATAGAACTATGAGGCTGATAACTTTAATCATTGAAAAGCAGTTTCTTAAAAAAAAAAAAAAAAAAAAAAAAAAAAAAATAAAAGAAAAGAAAAAATATGCTCCACCTAAAATTCCTTCTAGATCCACCCGTTTCAGTTAATTTATGAAGAGACCGCATATACTGTCGGGATATATCCATTTATCACATTCGTAAAGGAGAGGTAAAAACAAAAGTACCAGACTCAAAGCCGTAATATATTAGTATAACGTACAAATTAAGGATAGACCGGGAAAATGTAGATATATGATGCCGTAAATAACTCATCATATCATGAAACCGTTATATAGAATCATTTGAAATTACAACTGCATTTTGTCCCATCATTTATTTCATAACAAAAATTACAGCTGCATTCTTTTTCCATCATATAGCAGAATACATGAATTCCCCGCGTATGTATTCGATGGTTAAAATTATCACACATTCAAAAATGTTACCCAACAAAAAATTAGAACGATTATACAAACAAGAAAAAATACATGAGGAGACATGAAAGAGAAAAAAATGTTTTTGAAATCGTTATATCATGCGATGTATTGTTTCTTAGATGTTTACCTAGAAATATGACCACTTAAATATAAGATGACGGTAAATCAGTAAAAAAATCCGGGAAGGACAAAATTACTAAGGTAAATTCCAAGAAACAGCTACTCATGGAAGATAATTTATATCTGATATTTAATACTTTGACTTTACAGGGAACTATCTTTTGTTCGTGCTCGTGAGCTATGTGAAGAGAAATCTGTTAGCTGATACACAGTTCCTCGATGAATAAGGTGAGTAGATGATTTCTATATTTAATCTTATTATCAAGTATAAGAAAAAATCTAATTAGAATGTTACATGCTTTTTTTATATCAAAAGTGTCCCACATTCCGTTTTCTTTTTGTCGTTAGTTTTTCAAAAATCATGATTGTCATTAACACACATGTTTGTTGATTCATCAACTTTTATAATTGTTTTCCAGTATTAATAAATTGTGATATATAACGATAATAGGTATAGTGTATATGTCAAAGAGACAACAAACTGACTGGGATGAAAATGCTAGCCTAAGGCCACTTATTGGTCTTCAATGAACGACGTGTAACCTGTAACTGCCCCCAAAACATCATTTATACACTGGTACAGTGAAAGAATTGCTCCTATATACTCAAGTAACATAGAAATAAACTAAAGGTGAAAACGAAACAAGACATACAGAGGCCAGAAATTCCTGAATTGGGACAGGCGCAAAAATGCATGCTGATATATTTTACATACTTGAAAGATTTCGGATGTGCTTTAATGTAACTTAATGCAACCGTGTACACGCGAAATACGATTCCTAAATGATAGGTTCTGCATTGTAAGGAACTCCACGTGTCTATATATAATTTAAAGCAAATGTCCGATAGAGAAAGTGTAAAATTAGTATGTATCGTGTATGCGAGGACCCCAGTTCCTTCTTTTCCGCTATTTAGTGGAGTTCTTTCTGCGTGTTTCTGTTTATTCATGTAATGTGACATGCTGTTCTTCTATCGACCATTTATTGTTCCTTTCATCGTTTTGTACACAAATTATTTCTCATTTGTAATTTCGTTACAAAAAATGACTACCTTTTCCCAAAACTTTGACGTAGACAAATCATTTTTTTTCAACGATTTGTAAATTAACAATGGCGGGGTTTCAAATTCCATGATTTTGAACTTTATAGATATCTTTCTAGACCACCCTACTTCTTTTGTGACTCAGATTAATTTTATCCACCTGTGGTTTTTGGGATAAGCATATTTAACAATTGTGAATACATACAAACTGCAGGTAAATCAGTAACCCCCTCCCCCCCCAAAAAAAAAAAAAAAAAAAACGCTACTCGACGAGAATAGTTGCGAATTTAGAACTAAAACTTAAAAAAAATGATTATTCAACTTATTAAGGAAGCTAGAAAATGATAAGATTCTTCCTCATACATGCCATCAATACGAAAAATTACCACAGCTACACAATACAAAGTCGAAATACATTTCAAACGATGAACTTTCAAGGAAACAAAAACTATAAAACAATGAATTATATTTGACCGTTTTGTAGAACGTATTGTAATCTTCAGAAAGAGGAAAGAAAAGAAGATTTCGAGATACAGACAGGAATGGAAGACAATATTCCAGTTTCAAGGTATGCATTTTGATGGGTCTTCATTTCTCTATCTTGGTTGATAAATGTATTGCTTGTATGAGTGCATACAATATGTTTTTAAAAGCATTTGTAATCATGGTTTTATGGCATATTTAGATAACGACTCTTTGGAATAAACAATTGTATTTATCTTTAAAAAGCGCCATCTCTAGACTGAGTCGGTGGATTTCCATCATTATGTGATTGTAATGTACTTCAAGAGGTATTTGTGTTTCAAATTTCAATGTTGAATGCCAGTATCTGAATTATGAATCCACTTTAGTACTTTTGAATTCTTATTTAAATCAAGCTCTTGCTGTTAGTCTATTTGCTAATAATTAAAAAACAGGAAAAGTTAAAAACAGGAAGATTCTATAAAAAACAAAAAAAACATTGCACATAGCAAAGTTAGCCCACTTATTTTGATATTACACTGGCGGAAAACGTTCGTTTTTTTCGTGGCAACTTTGGGGAAAATGAGCAAATAATATCCTGGAACCCCCCTTTTTTTCTAGAAACCATCTAGAACTCCCAGACTTAACCATACACTGCAGGATATATGTAAAAAGTACGTTTATTATGCATATGCGTAGTGTTCCCCACTTACTATTTCCGAAAATAAAGTATAAATCCCATATTTTCCCATTTAAACACAATTAAGTTACAAGGTTGAGCAATTTATACCCGTTTTAAAATTGTACTTTAATCCAGAACTCTAATTCAGCCGCTGCAAGGTCGAATATGCATACTTTAATAACTTACTGCGCATATATGCATTTAAACTTGTTTATACTAGCTGCATAAGGAAGTATAGTAGAGTTTTGGCATAAAAGAAACTGAAAATAATTTAGATTACGAAGACCAGTGTGATCGATTTAAATGTTTATGAAACTTATGTAATATGTTAATGAAGATAAAATGTTAGTGGAATAGTCAGTTCATATTTATGCAAAAAATGTTTTGTTTACACACATGACTTAAAAAAGATATTGAAAGTATTTTTTAATCATACAATCTAAGGTTGCTATTTATTTCAGACGAAAATTATAAATGTGTGGAAAAAATAAACAAATAAGGGTAACAACAAAATTACCGAACACTAATCCGATCCATAATCAAGTCAACTCTGGCAAAATAGGTATTACACCGCCGTAGCAGCTGGTACCGCAATGGTCCTGACTTGGTACAGGCACTTCAAACGAAATGGTGGGTTAGATATAGGTTTTACAGCGTGCTAAACATCCCTCTTCCATTGCGGCATAACTATACCAGTGGTAATTAAGAATCATTTGCATGTTACTTTCATATTAGGTAAATCAGTGTCACATCAGCTCGGAGAGCATTTATTCTAAGACAATCATTACTCATTGTTTTAGAAGAAACCGAGTTTGTTTTCAAACAAGGACTGATATCTAAAAAGCAATTTGATAAGAGACGTTTTAAGACATATTTCTTCATATCTTTGATTCAGGAGTCTGTTACGCAGATATTTATGGCGTTCAAGGAAATCAGAGTAGATAGTACTTGCTCCAGCGTAGCGAATCGATTGTGAAATATAAACACTATATGCAGGAGGTGAAGGGATATTGCTGCACATGTAAGGAAAATGTATGATATTAAAATTAAAGTCGTCTCTTTTATCATGAACCTTAGTGCTGAGATGACCATATAGATATTGACATTCCCATGAAAGTGGTAATTTTTTACCAATAAGGAAATAAATGTACTATGAATCACCTACATTTTTGTGGAGCTAGAATAAACTTTATCTTATTATTTACTTTGAGATTTATTGCGTCTTTTATAATATGAAATCACACTCTTTGATAAATATTATTCAGTTAGAAATAAATAACTCAAATCACAAGTTGCCAACCGTGTACCTGTTGTGTTATACACTACATTTTCTGAAGATGTGCAAAATAATGAACGTTACATAAAAGATATTGTAAGAACATGTAATTTAGTTGACGATTTGGTATGTTTCTTGAAGCCACATTTTGTGGATGCCGGCTTAAATAAGTTTCATTGCTTTTCTAAGCGTCTCTGCAATGTTTTTTTATTGAATGATTCAATATGGGAGGTGAAATAGAAAACCGAATCAAGATCCTTTAAATAGGGTAAGCGAGATAATTATAATAGTTTAGGTAGGTATTTAATACAAGGTAAGTTTATCAACATTGTTGCATTTTTGCGTTTTTAGAATCTGGTAAGTTACATGCTTGTAGCATTTTGTTGTATTGCTTTAAATATTCTTACAGTCTACTTCATGCGCAAATGAGCATTAATTTACTTACAAGATCAAAAATGAGAAAAGTATTTTTTTCATATGAAAATAAATCAATTTGAATTCATTTCATAATTCATAGTTTTGATCTTGTAAAGTAACTTACAGATACTAGCTCTAATTTAATCATTCAGCATCAATTGAATGGTTGTCAAGATTAGACGATTAGTCTAGAACGAATTTGTTTTGCTTATAGATGATCCAGGCAAAGATTTGTGTATTACGGAAATGGGAAAAATGGTGAAAGTTGTGTATACAGATAAAGAAGAACAATTACACTCGTTGAAAAAAAAAAAAACTAGTCGGAGTGCACAAAGGCTGATTAAGTGTAAGAATGTTTAAAGTACATATAATCACTTATTGAAATGTAGCCACATAAAGAAAAGTCAAATCAAATTAAACTTAAAGAGTAGATCTAACGGTATTTGTCACCTGCTCGTCTGAAAATTTACTTCGAGTCGATCATTCGTAATCCCTAAAATCACAGAACTTTTGGACACGAGTTAGATTCATGAAATGGCCAAAATCGTACCTAAATGATGTTAAAATGATATTTTGCACTTAACCATCCGCCTAGTGTATGGCCATGAATGATAATATGTAAGTCCGTCGTTAAAACAACATTTTAGTTAATTGTTTATCACTTAATGGATCTAACCCGTGTCCTAAAGCCCATGTGCCTTAAATTGGTAGTGTTCAAATCATTTGAAATAGTAATCTAGCGTCCCAATGTTTACATTGTCACACAGGCCGTGACAAACTACCATAACGCCAAACTTAAAATATCACTTCACAGATTTTTGTTCCTAGCAATAATTTGAAATTAAGAACCAAATAAGTCTCCAGACTCCATTAAATTTTGATTTAAAAATGATGCAAGGAAAATCACTACCATATTACCGGTTTTGTTTATCTCTCGTTTCTCTTCATTTCAGGTCAAACTGTCAGAACTAAAGGTTATACAATATTTTGGTAGGTGTCGGTTTCATAATACTACACATGTAAGTACGCTTCCAGGTAAGTGAATGTGTGTTTTGTATTTTTTGTTCAGGTGAGCTGGGGTAAGTAGTGTAGCCTTAGATGTATAATGTCCCGTAGTAACATGTGTGATATATGTGTGCATAGGCTGACAATAATACGCATAACTTAAGACCAAATATACAATTTTATTCAAATTTCATTCCTTACTAATTGTATGTTTAAACCTTTATGCAGTTGTTGGATTTACAATTTTATCTGAGCTAAAATGAAGTGTGAATTTCATGACAAATTTTTTTATGAAGAAACTTATAAAAATAATAAATAAAAATAAGTAAGATAAAAAAGAAAAAAAAAATGATAAAAATAACTCTTTTGTATATCTGGTCTTGACTGTAGTTTAGGAGCGCTTTACTAACATGTTAGGAATTCTTTGAATTCCAAAACAGCTTTACAAAATGAATGGAAAGTGCAAATATTTTATCACTCATTTCTACTTTTGTATGTCAATGTTTAAATGAAAGCAATATGTTCTAACACAAGCCTGATAATACGCAAAAAAACTCGGATATGCCGCATTTTCCATTTGTTTGTCGCAATTTAGTTGTAAAGGCAGCAGCATAATTGAAACATATCATAATCAATAAGGTTACGGTTGATTATGTGTGTTACATCATTAATCATATATGGTAGCACAGAAAGCCTATGTGAATTGTTTTAAAACACGAAGCAAGAACATTTAAACTATATTATTCAGATACAACGACTGATGAAAGCACAACGGAAGTGATCCCGACAACCGTACCGGTACAATCAACAACATCATGTGCTGGGGATGGTACTTTAAACAGAACGAATGCGGGTTTGAATCGAGAGTGCGGTGCGTACAGTGGCACTGGAAAATGTATTATATCACACAGCGCTTGTACGGAGATCTCGAAGACTTGGCAGTGTAAATGTGTTCAAGGATATGCTGAAAAGTCTGGTCAATGCGTAAAAAGTAAATGTTTTGTATTAGTTTGATTTTAATTTTGATTATACGTCGCTTGGAATGTGGAAGTTACATAGTGATCATGTTGTTGATCTTTCATTAAACTGAAGATAAAAAATGAAATGAAAAAATTAAATAAAAAAATAAATGAAATGAATCGCTAGAACGTCCACAAAAAACCTTTACACAATTCCTTTTTTTTTTGAGAAAAGGTAGCAGTTAGATCGGAAAGACAGCAATCAAAATGATGGTTCCATTAATGTTAAATCAAATTAATTTAAAAAGCTGGAAAGTGAGCAAAAATAAATAAATAAAAAAAAAATACTACGCAATCAATAGGAAAATCAGTCCTGATCATCTAAAATGATGTATGTACATTTACATGCATGCATACTCTTCTTTAACACTCATAAGTGTAGAAATCTTATTTTATTTTGCAGTGCCCAATGGTCTTTTTAAGGATATTGACAGGACAAGAACAGTTTCAGTCAGTGAAAACGCTGGAGAATCTGGTAGTATTCTTTATTTTATTACGTAGACCATTCACCCAATTTCAGTTGTAATAAATGTTAACAAATTTGAGGAACTGGTCCAATTGTTTACAAAAAAAAATTCTGGAGAAACTGCATTTACTTTGATAAGACCAATCCCAAAATTATATTATTTTTAGAGACTCTCATTTAGTGAAATCTATAATATCAGTTGATATTAAAATGGGGGTATTCAACCGAAAACCTTGTCGAAAATGTACGGAATAAAGCACATAATACCATTTCAGATTAATTGTTTCAAGCGGTAGTAGCGATGTTTTTTTTTTGGTACATGTCCTTTACGAAGTTAAAAATTCTGTCATCACTTTGGCCACAGAAAATAAACAAAAACATCATGATGCTAACTAGGTTAGAAGTATAACTAAGTTTGAAGCGTTTACCAAAATATTAAACAAGATAAAATTATGAATCAATATCAACTTAAACTTGAATCGCATGGATCAAGCAATGTGGTCCGTAAAAGAGATACAAAAACCCAAGTTTGCCTGCGTCAGCAAATTTGAAATCGATCTAGTGAACTCTCCACACGCTTAGGGACTATTCATATCGTGCGATTTGTTACTATAAACGAATAATATTCAAACTTGTCACATTGCTTATAGAAGATATAAAAACAATTATTATTTTAGTGGGGTGAATCTAACAATTTTTACATGGGGGTGAAGCAAAACCTACTAAGTCGATGTATACAAATTTTCCTTTTTTGTACCTTTATTGTTTTCAGTGAAGTGTATTTGTTTTATTTCTTTTAGGAGTGATAAATAGTGAGCATAGCTTAATATTGATACAAATGTAGTAGAAATAAAGTTGAAAACTATGCAGTTACTTGATTCTGTTTCAGTTTTAAATGTGATCTTTTCCGAGATAAATGGTTTTGAAAGTATAACAAATCAGGAAGCAAAAATTGTTGGATCCGATGCGGAACATTTTGAAATAATTTATCCAATACAAAGCAGGTTTTTAATTAAAACAAAAACTAAATTAACAATGCTAAAATATGAGATAACGGTCATTGTATCAGTCCAGATTGATAATGTAATAGTACGGGATCACGTACATATAATTGTCAACGTAATCAGGTCAACGTCAGATATCACACGGAAGACACTTGTAGTACTTGATGGAACGCTAAGTGGTAGTACTATTGGTTTCATATGCACGTCTTGCATAAAACAAGCAGTTTTATATCCAAAACAAGACATATTTTCAGTGGAGAATGATGGTAGTGTCAACACTACTAAAAATATTGATTTGGACTCACTTATAGGCGAAACAACAATAACTTATTCCAAACAGTATAATATTACAAACAAAAACGATCCTTCGGTTGTACTTGCAATAATTGACCTGGTCATAACAAGACGTATGTTTACGAAACAGCTTCCAGATGTTAGTAAGATCGATACGAAAGTAGGACAATTTGATCTTCATGATAAGTTGAAGATTGAAAATTTAGGAGATACAGGATTTACCATCAATAGTGACAATTACTTGTTATTAGGTACTAATAGATTAGAATACGCCGAAAGTCAGAAAGTTGAGAAAACATTGCAAATTAGTATCGGCGATGTTTCGTTCAATATCGAAGTAGAAATCGAAGTTTTAGATGCCAACAATAACCCACCATCATTTCCGGAGAATAATGAGTACAATTTCAAAATGATTCAATCAGTTTATCCCGATTTGATAGTAGGTTTCGTCAAGGCAGAAGATAAAGACACAAAATCGAGAATATTTTATACAATATCTCCCAACGATAAATTAGAAATAAATAACGATGGCGTCATATCTATTAAATCTGCCTTTTCTACCAACGAAAATTACACCGTTAAAATAACAGCAAGTGACGGTTTGTATTCAGAAGATGTTGATGTGATCTTTGAAATAATTCCCGGAGTCGAACAAAATCTTAATAAATCTTTTACTGGAATGGTAAACGAAAATAGAAGTCCAGGTACCTTCGTCACTACAGCATCTGCCAGCGGTTATAAAGCGTATTCGTTCGCAGACTACACAGCAAGAACTAATTTTAAGATTGATTCAAACACGGTATGTTTATGCTAAGACTTTTGTGATATGCCGTTATGCGACTGCTTTAATACTATATTGTAAAAAAGTGCTTAGTAACTTTGTTTTACTGTCCATTTTGATTGAATATACTGGTAGTTTTTATCTTTGATGTTTTAAAAGTGTGAACTGATCCAAACCATATTAGTACATACAACCTGTTCAATGATTAAAACGTTCCTTAATTAGATTGATTTGTGTCGTTAGGAGCTTGCTCTATCTTGTAAATAAAGGAGGCTTCCATACCGGTGCACCTGGTCCATGTCCTGATTTTGTGGAGTCCGGGTTGCTCATTTACTCCTAGTTTTTTTGAACGTGTTTTTTTTCGTGTTCTTTGTTGTGGGTGTCTGTTTTTTTTGTCTAATTCAGAATTATTATAGGAATAATTTCTTTCGTGTTCCGCTAGAATCATGGTTGCCTTAATTTTTTCAATTAAAATAAAAAATTATGAAATCATGTGCTGTAATGTTATTAAAACAATCTATTCATTGTTATCGAAATATTGTTTATGAAATCATGTTGTGCTTTGTTAATATGTTTACTATAACAAATGTTTATGCAGGGCCTTATCACCACAGTGAAGGAACTTGATCGAGAGCAGCAGGATAGATATAGGTATACAATTGTTGCCCACAAAAATGACACGCAGTCATGTACTCTTGTGGTAAGTACTGAAAGGAAACAAACTTATCACCGTATTCAGTCTGAATATATAGCTCAAGTGTACGGAATAAAGCAAATTAGTCAATGTGTCAAATTAAACAAATATTTCAAACATTTCCACATTACTTGTATTCGGAAAACTTCCCATTCTATGGTTTATGGGGGATAAATATATGGTGTAAATGTGAAGGTTATACCGTTCAAGGACTGTATCATAATATTTAATAAGGAAAAAAATATAAACCGGTGATAAGACTCAAATTTATTACTTTCATATAAACATTTCTATTATCTTGAGCATCAGTGATTCCTTTTGGGAACATGTGTATTTACGATTTGAATTAAAAGACTATTTTTCTTTTAAGATTTTCATATTTTAAATTTCTTAGGTATATGAATCTGCCATCCCAAATAACGTAAGGAAATTAAATAGACCACATCGCTTTCAAATTAAAAACGTTACGTCATAATTTATTTTCCTCCACGCAAATAATCCAGTGTAAAATGCATTTGAAAAGTTATAATTGTGCAAATAGTTCTTGGTACTTTAGGTCTTATTACAATATATGGACCGGAAGGTCGCCCACACAATTATGCCTCGGTCCATAATTTTCTTTGGCGACCAACTGGTCCATATATTGCCTTATGACCCGCAGCATAATGAATTATTATCTCAGTACATTGCGTTTCCCAGGCATTTATCTTCATTAATAAAGTTTCACTTTTTGAGTCGCAGGCCCCAGCGCCATAAAACATAAAAAAGTACTTAAGTCTGAGAAAATTCTTGATTGTTTGTGACGTCATCAGTTTCAAAGACTTAATTTGGAGTTACAATAGAAGTTAAGAATATACTCAGACTTAAGTATATTTTAACTTTATAAGCGTCTGAACCTGATGTTTTCATAAGATTATTATTTCATAAGATGACCACCATCTTAGTCTAGTTTATACGATCAGTTATCATGTGATAATAATGTGTCACATTTTTTTCTTAAAGACCGTTGTTATAAAATAATGATAACAAATCAAAAAAAAAAGGAACACCAAAAAGACATGATCGAAACTAGCGTATTTGTTGTAAGTTTGCATGATGATACCATATTTTTAGAAGGTTATTGGTGAAGTCACGATAAGAATTGGAGACGTTAATGACGAACCTCCTGTTTTTGCCCATCCATTTTACAATGCAACTGTTCCAGAAAATGAGACATCCACTTCATTAACGGTAAGTTTCCAGTGCAGGAAATGGTCCGCAAATATGTGAGAGTGATGTGTGCTTTCGACTTACAAATTTAAAACAGAGGGGATGTCAGGCTAACATTTGTTCATTGTATCTTGATCATATACATTTATTTAAGAGAATTTTCAGCAAGTTGTGGAATGTATTTGAACCCCGAAACCCAATTTGATCAACCACTGCCTAAAATAATATAATCCCTGTTGACATATAACAATACTTTACAACTTTAGAAAAAAACTCTTATTGTTAATATTTTATAATTATTGTTATTTATCAAGAGTCTTTAAGTCTCAAGAAATTTGACAAAAAAAATCGATTAATTCTTATTTTCAGTAATAAATTAATTATTTCCTGAATTAAACAAATATGAATTGAAATAGTGTGCACGCAAGATTTATTTCAATCAAGCATTCATATGAATTTTTCAAAAGTTTCGGGCAGTTATGCCATATGGAAGTCACGTACAGTGAATTTCACGTTAAAGTCATGTTAAATTAGTGTGTATTTCGTGTAAAACTTGGGATCCAAAAACTTATTTTGCCTGTGTAAAAGTGTTTTTTATCGAATTAAAGGATAAAAATGAATTTAAATTTTGAATAGATTGACAAACATATTGTCCGCTGTTAAACAAATAGTTTTCGCTTGTTATGTGTGATACTTTTTTTTTTTTTATAAATATTTTCAGATGCATGTTTTAATTAGCACAACAGACAAAGACATAAATCCGTCGGTTCTCTATAGCGTTGTTTCCCCTTCTGACAAATTTAGTATAAACAGTATTACAGGTAATTCTAAAAAAAATATGGAGACACAACGATTTATAAATTAAGCATAGACTTAAGAGAGTGTTCATTAGGAAACCAGACAGGTCCTATGGTATTTGTGGCACATAGTAAATTCAATCTCAATAATGTTTTTGTCCTAGTGTTGTTTTATGTTCAATCGGAACACCCCAGCCTTTCTAGTTACACAATAGAAAAACCTCGAAGGCAGTAGGCGGATGACTCTGTCTGGAATTTGACTGATCCGATTCTAAAATTATAGTTAAACTGGTTGAATTTTTTACCATTATTTTATCTTAGTACCTCTCTTCGCGCCAAAATTCTCGGAAGAGTTGTTGTTCTTTATTTCTAGTGATATCCAACTAAAGTGTTCAGCACCACCCTGGTGGACAGAACTACTTTGATTCGCGTATGACTACAATTCCGGCAATTTTTTCAAGAAGAAATTCTCCTTTCTGCATCCGAGATTATTTTTAGTGTAGCGGAAATGGCCGAGTAGTTCGATTTTTTTTTATGTCATCGTGATGTCAGAGAGAACATGGGACTCATAGTACATGGTCAAAGTAAACTAAACCATTTCCCTTTTTAAAAAAAAAATTGTAGCACTCCCTGGGTAGTTTATTAAGAGTGTGTTATCCAACAAACGATACATGTATCACCCTTACAATGGATTAACAAAATATAACACATATTACGACATCTCTTTCAAATTGTTATCATTTTGATCTTTGTAAAAGTTTTGCTAAATTGTTGAAAAATTAACAAAATGTTTGTTTACGATCCTTAAATTGCTCCTTTTACGACCAAGCTGCATTACTTGACATAAATTTTCGACCTGTCCAATATCATTTCTCTGACAGTGGCACTGAGATGAAAATGTTTTGAAATCAAAATTTGGAATGGGCCACTAACGGTCTGTAAATATAGGTCTTCCATGGACACCCTTATAGTTAATGAAAACAAAACATAAAATATAAGTATAAGTATACATATAGATAAAATTCGACTGAAATTGATTTCTTAATAGGTTCTATTTTTTTAGGTTGTCAAATCATATTTCAGAAGAAACATTGGGTATTTCAAAAATATAATTTAAAAAAGTAATACTCATAATGCAATCTGCGTACTTGCAAATTAATAGCATGCTGGTACTAGTATGTTTTTTTTACACAGATTTTGTTGTTACATGTACAATAAATTGTTGAAAAAAAGTACAAAATTTGTCAACTTATGGTATTTTATTTAGATGAGTATTATATTTTACGACAGAACTCAAAAGCTTCAACAGATCAAACATTTCCACGATCATAAAAAATGCAAATTGAATTTTTATTTTGTTTTAATAGGCGAAATAAAAACAATAAGAGTGCTTGACAGAGAAACTGATCCTACGTACGAGATAACTGTCAGAGCCAACGACAGTGTTAACAGTGCCACGGCAACGGTAACAGTTCAAGTACTTGACAAAAATGATAACGAACCAAAGTTTTCAAGACATGTCCCAGGGTGAGTGATTCACATCAAAAAGATTATATCGTCACTAAAAAAGTGGGATCACCTTGTCCGTAGTTCATTCCTTCAGTCCGTCCTTCCAAAAGGGTAATCAAGGGAACCAAGGTTATAGCGATAATCAAAAGAATGTAATCCATGGACAAAGGCCAGACGTGGAAAACAGACATACACAACAAAGAATATAAAGTAACTAAAATCATACATACAAAGTAACAAAAGCAAATAAGCAACTCGGACTCTGCTTTCAAGACATACCCGCCGAGTTGTTCATAAAAAGTCAAGTCTGGGGTAGACAAACGAGGAAAGGAAAACTATGACCCGTTGAATAAATCAGTTTTTATGGTGCAGATGGATACACCATAACGTCGAATTCTCGTCGCAATTATCTCCGCTGCACATGATTTTAAATTTGGTGTGTGACTATATAGGGATAGGAAATATTGTGTTAGCAATTTTGGTTGCTCCCCGATATCAACTTCCTGCTCTATATGGGGAATGCATAGCACGACAATGCCTGCAACGACTTGGTTAAGACATAGTCATATGGTATTTATTTATTTTTTTAAATGTTAAGAGGGGAATGTCACGTGCTAATTCCCGTTCCTTTACCGCACTATAATCCCCGTTTAGATTCTTAAGAACAATTACTATTGTAGGTGTTAATCGATTGGTTTACTGTCCTTAGAAATTGACATTTCCTTGAACATTGATAATGCCTTCGCCTGCGGTTGGAGGCATCAGCAACAGTTCAAGTAATATTACCACCCATTTAATGTATAATGATAATATCGCTACTTAAACATTTAAGTACCAGTACATATAAAAATTCAGACACTGCCAATGGTAAAGTTATTTATGGAGTAGAAAAACCCATCAAGGAAACAATGCTTATTAAATCTACATAGGCTATATTTCCACATAACAATAATCTTTATTGTATTTAGATATGTATTTTTGAGAAAATTGTGCATTCATCTCCATATAAAAACTACCAAATCTAACCAAATCAAGATGGATAACTCTTGCAAAGTGCCAATTTCATGTACTTTCTACATGATTTTAATCCCTAAAGTGCAACAACCAATGAAAAAGTAAGGCGGATAATGTGATCAGTAACTGTTTCTGAACAAAAAAAAAAGTTTTCGACATGCATGAATCGCATCCCGTCTGATTTTTCTTTTGAAAAATTCCTGCTACTTAAAAAAGAACGAGTATGTATACGGATACCCGAAACAAATTTATGAACAAAGCCAAAGGCTGAGTGCGGAAAAGCAGGTAAAATTTATATAAACAGCAAACGTTGAAAAAGGACTCTTCGTAGGAAAACATTACTTATACATATACAAGTTTTGTTTTTCAATCTAATTTTGAAAATACCTGATCACGCCAATGTAGCCAAAACAAAATATTGAAAGACAGGACCGCTTTAAATATGCAGTTTGAACTCTGGAAAACTCTCAATACTGAAATAACCATATTGACCCTCGATGAATATGAATCATGTCGACCCAATTAAATTTTCTAAATATGATATAGACGAAATTTGAAAGCAGTGCATTTGATTACCTTACATTAGTGTTCTTCTAGTCATGACTTGTATATACTGATCTTCTGTATGCTTTTATTTTACATTTTTAGTATTTTGACCTTAACCATTTGTACTTGTACTACTTTTGTTGTGGTAGGAGCATATCTTACGTTATATGTAACTCAATAATTATAGACAAAATATTATTTTAACTTTGAACAGTGTTTTATACCTTTTTGAGATTTGCACATCCCATAATGTTAATTTTTGACCTAATTTAATATGAAAGATTGACATGTTAAAGTAAGTCTTCTTTTTTTCTGCAATATATGCTATCAGCGGCAACCGCCTCGGTGGTGTCAGGGTAGTGTGCAGGCCTCGAGTGCGGGAGATCGTTGGTTCTTATTAAAATTGGTAGTTACTGCTTCTCTACCAATCGCGTGGTTTAAAAAATAGAGTGATGATTAGTGTGCTCGGAGTCTGAATAATGTGTTCAAGTGGGGAGACATGCCTACCAGCGGGCTGTTGTTTCCATGAGTTACCACAATAAAGACCCCGCTCTGCGTGTCCGACTAGTACAAGGCCAATCGTTCTCGTCCTGAAATTCATGAAATATCTACCATTAGATGTCAAACCTTAATCAATCAATTAATCATTTGTTTATACATTTTGTAGTATGTAACCCCAACTATAGTGTTTAATCTTGTTTAATTTGATATATGCTAACATACATATTCAGATGCAGATCTAGGCATGTTGTCGGTCATTTTTGTATTTACAGATTCATTCGGAGAGCAGTTTGAATATAGCTTTATTATTACTGTAGAAGATAAAGCCATAACGAATTCTCCTTTTGTTTTCTGTAAATTGTATACATAGACAATAACAGTGAATTGAGTTGAAAAAAGCTAAGTAACGAACGAGGATTAGAATCGGGATGAAAAACAAGGCTTTGCCGAGCGTTTTTATTATTAGTGACAAATTCGTATATCGTTTTTATTTGTCAACCTTATTTTTATCAACCTTAAATAGTACCGAAGAAACACCTTAGTCCTTTAACTATTTTTGTCAGCCCTATTATTATTAACTTCCAAAGTGGTAAAATTTGGGTGCCATGTTTTGATCATCTCTATCTTGGAAAAAGCTAATATTCGATTTGTATTTAATCAACGAAGTTAGCTATTGTTTCCTATACTAATATGGTTCTCAGTTGCATTTAATAAGTATACAAGAATGAAGCCGCAATAATACCGTTTTTAAGCTTATGATATACATGCACAAACCGGATATTGATGTCTTTTTTGTCATAAGTATACTGAACCAAGTTGTTGATAATATAACCACTTAAATTATTATTGTCTTCATACTGCAATCTAAAGCATTTATTAATTAAGTTCGCTTTTTATTACGACGTGGCTTTTTAAAAATTTCTTCCCTACTAGTTGCCTCGATAATGACACTACGACATACAGGTAGTTCATTCAAGCATAGGAAAGTAGTGATATACATTCCAGTGACTGTATATCACCAGAAAATCTACTGTAAATACATTTTGGTGATCAAATAGAACGATTGCCGCATAAATAATCATTATCAGTAACAAATCTTCTGACAAATTTTGAGTAAAATTTCCTCGGCAGAGTTTGAGCAATTAGAACAAAAAAGTAATTTGGTGTTTAAAATCTGAAGTATTGATAGAATTGAACCATTTTAGTAACAAGGGTCTTTGACAGTGGTCAGATTAATATCAAGTATTTTCGCATTTCAGAAAATTTATATTTCTCAATGTAGCCATAGTCAAATGTAATCAATACTATTTTAATGTGAATCTTCAACAGTGAAAAATTGTTTAAGTCTTTTCTGGTACAATGTCAATTAAAACCTGAATTTCAGGTGTTAATCAAAGCGTTTTATTGACTACTGTAAACCAGAATGTTTTTGCCTTTTATGATATCAGTCCAATATTGATAGTATCTATTTTTGCCATTAACATTCAGTTAAAAATGCGTTTCCATAATAAAGGGACATTTTCGCGATGTTTTCCTACTGGCGAAAGTAGCGAAAATAAATTGCTTGCGAAAATAAGTTCATTTACAGTCATTACGGCCAATATAAATCACTTCTAGTAAGTCCACTGTGATGTGTTCTATTATTTATATATTTCATTCAAAAGTCAAATATCACAAAAAAGGGTTATTTTGTTTACAGTTTTTCAGTGTCAGAAAACGCATCAATAGGCACAGTGGTTATATCTATATCAGCCAATGATTCTGACGAAGGGAAAAATGCCGAGATTACATATGACCTTGACAGTCCAGGAGGCTTTTTCAAAATCGATCAAACTACTGGTGAAATAAAGTTACTACGGGAGCTAGATCGTGAAAAATCACCGATTCATTATATCACAGTTTATGCACGTGATAATGGTGACAACATTTTGTCTTCAACATCAACCTTAACGGTTACAGTCACGGACATTAATGACAACAGTCCTAAGTTCAATTTAAGTGAAATGACAGTGTCTGTTGAAGAGAACAACGACTGCAC
This sequence comes from Perna viridis, assembly GCA_037379345.1. Lineage (NCBI taxonomy): Eukaryota > Metazoa > Mollusca > Bivalvia > Mytilida > Mytilidae > Perna > Perna viridis. The sequence continues at coordinate 31,220,204 of CM074517.1, read as the reverse complement.
AACAGCTATCCTGAAATTGAATGCTACTGATGCAGATGAGGACAATACCCAAAATAGCCAGATAACCTACACTATTGTGAGGTAGTGACTGTAGATTATTTAGGACAATAAGTCGCTGATATATTACCACGACTTCCTTTAACAATTTTGAACATAAAATTTCTTTTCAAAGTTAGAAAACATACTTGATTATTTTTTTTTATAATTAAACCTAAAAGTAACAAAAGATACATATATATATTTCTTTTAGAATGTTCAATCATTTTTTAGTACCTATTGTCACTCATATGACTAGTTCTGGTATGTTGGTTGTCTCGTTGGTTCTGTAGGGTTTGTATTCCTATTTTTTTTCAGCAATGATCAAGACATTACTATAGACAATAATGGTGTACTGAAATGCAGACAATCTTTTGATTTTGAACAGCAACGGTCTCATACAGTAGTCATACGTGCCTCAGACAATGGGAAACCACCGCTATTTGCTGAACAGAATGTAACCGTTAATATAAATGATGTGAATGATAATCAACCAGAATTTAAGAAACAACTAACTAATCTAACAATAAGGTATTAAACGTTTCTCATTTTAAAGATGTTTTGGGTCCAATTTGAGGATCTAATTTATGTTTGTTATTGCTTATGAGTATTCATCAAGTAAAAATAAATTTCTCGTATCCGAGTATTTTGATTATTTTTATTGCAATAGAAATCGAACATATACGTGTACACAAAAGTATTTGTTTTTAGGTTTTTCATACATATATATGTACCATACATCGAGTACTAAGTTACAACCCTGATTTTTCCTACGAGAAGGACAGACCCGGCCAGGGAAAGCTACATCTAATAGCTACATTTGATATTGCCCAGCTGACCGAGTGGTCTACGGTGCTGCTCTTTGTGCCATAGATGTCACATCGGTACGAGTTCGAGTCCCGCAGAGAAAACAACAAAAAATTTGCTTCTCAAATTTGACAGTTCTAACATCATTAGGAATGTTTCAGACCCCTCTATGCTTTCTATATCTTCCCTGTATCAATTTGATACGATGGAGCAGTGTAGCGAATAGAGTCGCCACATTTCGAGACCTATATATTTGACAGAGCACTGCATTTATCTTTTCATTGAAATGCTGTGATAACCTGAGTCATATATTATACTTGATAAAATGATGCTATAATTGGGATAGATCAAAAGTTCACACTCGGAAATTAGAGAAAGGGGAAGTATCAAGTTATTATTGGCTTATTTTGTTAAAATTTGTCAATATGGCATACTGTTCCAACAACAAATCTCACACCCTGTACGCCACTGCATAACAATAACACCACACACAAATACAACTGCAACCAACAAGAAAAATGTAAATTAATTATTTTTTTTTTATATTTCGTTAGAAAAAGGGAACTTATTTATTATTTTCAAAAAGTAATGTTTACTTCCAGGTATGTCAACGGCGGCTCCAGCATTTCCCAAATCGTTGAAATTGTCAGTGCTACTGATAGGGATTCGGGTGAAAATGGAATGGTGACTTACAACATGAGTGGAACAGCAGCATCCTTCCTAAATATTGATCCTGATCGTGGTATAATACGTACGAACAAAGGCATGGTGCCAATAAACCAACAATATACCCTTACTGTTATAGTCAAAGATAAAGGAGATCCACCAAAACAAACTTCGAGTAATATAAATGTCAATTTCCAAGCTATTCAAACACAGCCGGTAAAGTTTAACCAAGAACTTCTTGAATTTACAATCAGTGAAAATAATGCAATTGGTAATCGAATTGGGTCAATTAGAAATAACGTATTGCATCCTTCTGGGACGAATGTATTGTTTGAAATTATAGATACTGTGTCAGTAACTGCATTCTCAATTAATGCCAGCACTGGAATTATTACTTCGTCGCTCACTTTAGACAGAGAAGTTCAGGATAACCATGAGTTTGTTGTCAAAGTGAAGAACTCTGTCAATGGAGAACAGAGTGATCTTTCTGTGGTAAGAACATAGACGATCAGTCTACTACGTCATTCAAACAGCATTTCTCTAATTAACTATGACGATGATGAATTCATTTACAAAAATGTGTTAAATTAACAATGCATCAATACCGGTACAATACACAGATTTGATATCGTATTAATCTTAAGAACCAAATATGAAATACATGTAGGATACTTCATCGTCGAAGATTTTATATATTTTGTAAACTTATAACAATCCAGCATTTTTAGGTAAGTCGTTCTTTGCCACTTTGTTCGCCATAAAAAAAAATTGCTGTTTAGGATAACTGTAAGGTACCTTTTCGGTAGTTTACATAAAAAAAATAAAGGGTTATTTTAACATAGATACAAATTTTCGAAAATTTGTTCCTCAAAACTGATGAAGAATATTTCTTGACAATCCTATTGATATATACAGATACGAGTAGAAGTTGAAGACGAAAATGACGAAAAACCTGTTTTTGGAAGAGTCCAAGATTACACGTACACAATCAGTGAACACCTAGACACTGGTGCACACGCCACGGCAGATGTTGAAGAAATAACAGCCAGTGATGCAGATATTGGAAATAACGCAATAATAGACTTCAAAATCGAGGATGGCGGTGGTTAGTAAACGTGTATTTTTTTCCTTATCATATATGTAAATTATAACATGTTTGCAGAAAAACGAAAGTTGAAGTTAAAGTTTCATTTTAAAACTAAAGTGATTTACTACAGAAACTCGGTTTAAGAATTCTTATAATGAAACGATTTTCTAGTAGACATAGCGGTTAAAATAATTGACCAGAAATTGCTCTACCCTTACATTGGTATTATCCAAGTACTTATACCACAAAACATCCCTAAATAACCATTGAAGTCTGTGAAGTATTGATAGGTCAATCTTCCTGAACCTTTTCCCTATATAAGCAGGTAAAAATTTCTTCGACACAGGATAAATTCAAATTTCTTTTCACTTGTTTTTTAGTTGTATTAAAATGTTGAGGCAAAATACCAAATTGAGTAAAATGATGTGCCACCCATTCCTTGATTCTTATAAAGAATGGGACATAAAAGTCTTATTATACATGAAGAGTTTTCGCAATTGCTTATATATAAGTTAAACAACTGTTACCTACTTGACAAAAATGATCATGACTTTAACGTTACATGTTTGAACATGATGATAATTGAGGCATTTCACGTGGTGCATTTTATAACATTAAGAAAAAAATCTTTCTCAATCTTTTTAAGAAGGAAATTACTCTTTTCCTGTGAAGCCTGTAGAAGCCGATAAACTAAATAACATTTGATTGGTTATGAGTGAGAGAATGTTTTATTTAGTATCATACTAATATTTTTTAACAGATTGCATAAAAAAGTTTAAACTTACAACTATGGCAGAAAACAAAATGGCTGTATCGTTAAATGAAAATGTTGACTACGAGAAGATGAAAAGTTGTACTTTCCTAGTTACGGTATGTACACGTGTATTTATTGAAGTTATCCCAGTGTACCTGAGTATGAACAACGTTAAACACTTTCCCCCTAAACAATGGAATTCTTACTTTCGTTCTAAAGTACTTGTACACCAATGATATTCTATTGTCATATGTTGTAAAACCATTGATATCATTGTTTTTATGACATATCATGTATAACGAAAATAGACGATATGTTTCATAGTTTCCATTTCGATTTGTTACTATTTTAATCTTGTTTCGTTTGGTTTGGTTTATTTTTTTTTTATGTTTGTTGTTTTTTTGAGCCCCTTTTTCTACGTACCTATAAGATTAATTATTGATCTTTTCAGGCCTTCAATCGCTACGAGCCACAAATGAATTCCACTGTTCGTGCCGTTGTAAGGATAATGGATTATAATGACAACGATCCTGTTTTTGAAGGTCACACAAACAATGAATATGACATTGACATACCGGAGGATACAACAATAAACTCTGAGGTAATATTTGAACAGTACATTTTTCGCTTCAAGTAAAAACAATTTGAAAATATTGAAACCTTTAGAAAACCAGATGCGTGTTTTTAAAAGTTATGACATTGTGTTACATATTACAGTAAAACCTTTCTATGCCAAAGCCGTTTTCTACTATATAAGATGTCCAGTTAATACAGGTGCTCGGTTAACCCTGGTTTAAATTACATTTAAACTGATAAATTCAAAACGTATACAGGTTATAGGATAGTGCATTTGTTGCGTTTCACCACATCTGTTCCTTTTTTTACTGTTGGTTTAGACAAGTATGGGCTTAAATCAGTATTCGGTTTTAACAGTTCTAGATCTGCTACATTTTTGAAGTGATACACAACTGTACATTGACAATACTACATCATAAGGAGTGATCTGTAAAAACAATAGATAATGTTTTGAAGCGTGGCATGAGCTAATTAAGTAGCTGTCTTTGGAAGAATCAGGCAAAATCTGAAAAATGTGATACACCCCAAAAAAGACTACATATTTTTTTATTTTTGTAATTAGGTTGTTTTATGGCTCTATACTATGAAATGTGTAATTATTTATTCAAATCTGCCTGCTATTATTAGATAATCCACATTGAAAATCGAGTAGATTCTGTTGTATTTGAGTGCCATTTATTTGATTTATCTCCCTTAATTTTGAAGTCTACAGTGCATTTTATATAATTTTTATCTCCTAAGAGCACGGGTTATATGAAAAACCACATGTTAATTTCTGTCTACTATGACATTTCAAACAAAATATCAAAAATAAAAATATGTAGGCTTTTATCCCCATGAATCACATTTTGTATGATCCTTAGCTGGAGTCCTACTTAAATCACAACAAGCAAATAATGCAGATTTGATCTAAAGGACATAGGCCATAACACAATAAGTAAATTTATTTGTTGCCAAATTTGCTATTAAATGATATGTTTGCATTTTTGTATAATTAATATAACGGAATAAAGAGAGATTACTCTTGATATAGGACTTTTTCGTGTGTTTTATGTATTTAATTACTTTTACAGCAACATTTTATATGAAAAAGGTGACTGATATTTTGAACTTTGTTATCTACTTAGTGAGATTTTAAACTTTAGAGCATAAGAATTGTATAGCTTCTGCTCATGTAAAACTGCCACTGAAATGTCCGTCTTAAATTTTACATGTAAAATACCCGTATGTCACTCAGAAATGAATATGTCAATTAGTAAGTTACGTAACAAATTTTATGTGTAAATTATAGAACACATTAGACATACACAACATATTTATGTTGCCTTAATTTGATTTTAAGCCGATAGTTATCGGTAGGGTGACTGATGCAGATGACCGGGAGAATAAAGACGTGGAGCTTAAAATATCAGACGATTGCTGGTTCAACAGTATCAAGGGTATGGACTATAATGTAAACAATATATATGGAGCAGGATCTTGTCTTTAAACAAGCGAATGCCCCTTTTAGCTCACCTGGCCTTCAAATAACATGGCCGCCGTTACTGTTACTAAATATAGAACAAAGGAGTCATACAGTAGTTTTTTTGCATATATTGCCAAAACCGTTAGGTTGAAAGTGTTAAGCATGATGAGATGTATCTGTGGTCAAATGTTTGTTTTTTAAGCTTTTTTTGGTATTTTTTTTCATACTTTTTCATGTAATTTATGTAATCGCAATTTTATTTAGAATTCCGTAATGAAAATTATCGGATAGATACACAACATACGTGGCGTCTCGTAGCACTCCACCGTAAAATAGTCACGGAAGGAAACTTTGCAGAGCTTATAAAACTTATTAATTTGGGTAACGGAAACTGAATATAAAAGAAAACAAATACCTTGCACTTCAGAAAAACATCGATAAATAGATTATTTAGTATTTTTTTCAACTTGCGGGAGTTTCTCATGCTCTTCTCGTCTCGCCGCGAAGTCGCTTGACGAGATAAGCAGGATAAACTCCCTCTCATTGAAAAAAAATATTGGATAATCTAATATTATCGAAAGTGCAATTATTATTCAGCACTGTGATACAAAAATGTGTAAAAGGGTTGGTTCACTTTTCAAGACATTCGACCGAACTATTTCTTGAAAATTAAAAAAATCCCCCAGCAGTAATATTTGTTGCTTTTAATATGTAGGCAAGCATATAGACAATTTAAAAAAAAGATGCTGTAAATTGTGTTTGAATCGACAACTAAAATAAGATCATTTTTAATTTCTATCATAACGCAATTTGTGTTCATGTAGGGTAAGTAAGTCTCTTTCTAGTCTCATTTTCTTTGCCGAAAGTTCCGATGTAGAACGTATTAAAAACCGAAGACCGATCTGCATTTTATTGTTTACTTTCGGGTATTCGAAACGCTGTATAACAATGCAAAATCGTATATTTTATGTTTTTTTTAATACCTTTATCATTTAGAAATATATATTTGTCATTTTTTATTGGTATTTTTTACACAAAAAGATGTTTTCCCTTAACACTGAACTCAACGTTCTCTAAATGACAAATCTCCATGCTTTTGAATGGTAGTCTAAGACCCATTCTCCTGAAATCACGGGATCACACGACGAGACTTGCATACCCTATTGTTCGGTCTCAATATCTAATTATCAATAACTTCCATATTAACAATAGATGAAAAATGCAATTTTCATAACTGTTTATAATTATGTAAATCAAATAATATTTAATATACATATATAAAGAATATTTAATAATATCTTTTGTAGATGATGAACAATTTTCCCTGAAGCTAAAACCAAGTCAAACCCTGGATTATGATGATGGACCAATCACGAATAAATGTGTAATTACAGCAAACGATAAAGCCAAAGACGAAAATCTTAGACGATCTGCTACAGCAACAGTCAACATTAGAATAACTGATGTGAATGATAATCCACCAGTTTTTGACAAGAAAAAAAAATATGTCAACGTACCCAGAGATGAGGAAATAGATTTTATTATCACAACTGTTGTTGCAACTGACAGAGATTCGGGTTCAAATGGCAATATTACATATAGTTTAAGTAAGAACAAACATTCTGTAATCTCTGTGATAGCTCGTTTTGCTTTTAGTGGACTACTTAAGAGACCCTCCATTTACAAAGCAGGCAGATCATATGATATGGGCGGCGCACGGAAAATTCTGCTGAAATGTCTATTTACATCAGTAGATAGACTGCTGGATAACTTTGTTGCATCAGGATTTAATTGATTTTCAAACCTTTGTTTATGCCAAACAGTCGTACATGTATTATCAATTTCAAGAATACGGTCAAATTAATTGTTTTATAAGTAAATCACTCTTGCATCTTTTTCATGTTTATCAATTGTTTGATATTTATACAAAAAGAGCTTCTGGTAAGTTTTTATGATAATGTATAAGTTATCAATTAAGTCTCATTAGAATACTTCAAAGTTTATCGATCACAGATGATAGATTGGAACGATAGTTTACTGCAAGGTTTTGTTTTCACTTTGAGATAGCTGACTTTGTTGTTCATACACACTTTACAGATTAAGTGTTCTTGAACCTATTTTCCAGGAAACTCAGCACATTCAGCCAGCTTTACAATTAACCCATCGACTGGTGCATTAAAGATAAATGCTCCGTTAATAGCTATTGAAAAGGACAAGATAACACTGACGATTATTGCAACAGATAAAGGAAGCCCCTTGCTTTCTGATACCATGCAGGTACGGTCCGATAGAGTAAGAAGTAATTTAGTAATTGATTTAAACATTCTCTAAAATACTTGTAGGTAGAATATGAATGGTTTGTCAGATGATTTTGAATTCTTACAATTTGCTCAATATTTTGAGATATTTATTAAACATGACCCATAACCCATTCACCAGTTTGTCATGCCTGCCCAATAACTGCACCATGCCAAATTCTCTTCTCCGAACATAAAAAGGGCAATATAGTGATAATAATGATAATATTAATAAAAAAAGCAGCAAACATGTTTGGAATCAGTGAATTATATCTACTCAATATCATTCTATTCAAAGATAAACTTTCTTTTCCAATTGACCTTTTTTCAGTATAGAACAAATTGAAAATCGTCAATACATTTACATTATATTGTTTTGTTTTGACATTAGACTTCGTTTTATCCTTACATTTAAAACTTTAAGTAGCACTCCAGCTAAGAATCATGCAACATGTGATACATTGTTTGAAAGCATATTTTAGTCCCCTACCGCTTTATAGCCAAAGGGGACTTTAGATGTACAATCCATCCGTCTGTCTGTCCATCCGTCCCACCCTCTGTCTGTCAGTCCGGAAAAAAATTTTCAAACTTTTTTCTAAATCTTGCAGATATACCTTGATGAGTAACTTATCATGTTATCACTTCGATTTGCTCCGCTGATTTTTATTATGGCCCTTGATTTTGAAAAAAAAAATACCGAAATTTAAGTTTTTCTCACTTTTTTGTAAATGCTTAGATATACTGAGCTGATTTTTGCAATGTGTGTGTACCCATACGTGTTACAGATCAAGTATACGTTTGGTTTGGTTCCGCTGGTTTTTATCCCAGTTATGACTTTTGAATTTGAAAAAAATACCGAAATTTAAGTTTTCTGCACTTTTTCTAAATGCTTGCAGATAATGAGCTAATTTTTGATATATTTGTCTACCGTGATGAGTTACAGAACAAGTGTACGTCTTGTTCCACTCCGTTGATTTTTGTCCGAGTTATGGTACTTGAACTTTGAAAAAAGTACCGAAATTTTAGTTTTCCGCACTTTTTTCTAAATGCTTGCAGATATTGAGCTGATTTTTGGTGTGTGAGTCTATCTTGATAAGTTACAGATCAAGTCTACATTTCGTTCTGCTTTACTTGATATTCCAAGGTAGTATTTGGGACAGTGATATAAACAGCCGGTAGGGGATAATGTATTGTTTTGCAATACTCCTGGAATGCTTATTTTTTTTATATTTTGTTTACAATGTTTCAGTTAATCGAAAATACCATGTGGATTTTCATAGAACCTTTTTGAATGTACTGTAGAATTCAAAACTAAGGGAGATAACTCTGTAGATGACATTAAAATACAGTAGCAACCATTGGATTTTCAATGTAAATTATCACCTAAGGGGAGACAGATTGTAAAGATTGATTATACATTTTATCATATAGACCTATAAAGCAACTTTATAACAAAAATAAAAATCAAAATGTGTAGCCTTTTTTTTGGGGGTGTATCACATATTGCAGAATTTGCATGATTCTTACAAAGAATGGTACTTAAGGATAAAAGGCTTTCACTAGATTAACAAATATGTTTATTATTTCTCCCTTCTATACAATGTAGGTATCAACAATTAAAACAAACATTCTTTATTATTGCTGCAAATTTACCATGTTTACAAAACTTTACAATGCGATGACTTTTTGATTCATTCATATATCAATTATTTACTAACAAATTGCAGAGAATATTTAATTTGATATAAAAAATATACCAATTCTTGCCCACAGGTGGAAATAAACATCACTGATGAGAACCCTAGACCGTTTTTTACTAAATCAGGTTCTGTGGAGATTCAAGAACATAATACACTCCCTGATGGTTTAATTGAGCAAGTTGTGGCTTACGACAGAAAATCAGGCATAGTTGAGATATGTGACTGTATTTACTACATAGATACTAAAAGAGGTTGGTAAGATTCACCATATCAATTTTCTTTTCATTTAGTATTGAGGAGCTGATCGTTATACTTAAATACTGAGTGAAATGATGAATACTGTACATATTGGGTGAAATAATAGTATACAATATATTTTATCACTTGGTTGTATACCAGCGTATTAAGCACGAAGTTATTGAATACTACGTAGGTAAGGTAGACATAATGAGGATGGTATTATATAAATAGCATATAGCTAAGAGGGTGATAGAGCAGTTTGTTACCCCGAAAAAATAGTTGTCACTATATTTTCAAGGGATAACAAACCTCTCTATCACCCTCTAAGCTATATGTTATTTATTTTATTATACTGAGTGTTCTATTGTCATTTTTCAAAGTAAATTTTAACAGTCAGTTTTGTATGTTTGTCGTTTGTCTTTATTTTCTTCATTAAAGTTGTTTTATTTTCTTTCAAGTTTGCCTTGATTTCAAACTGAAAAATGTAAACTGTGGGTCACACGCCTTATTGGGACCTTTATTGAATGTATTGGTGGTGGGCCTTTTCCCTGCTGAAAAACACAAATGTCAAAAACATATTTTTATTGTTTTTGTTTTTTACTGTTTTAAGTTTTTTTTTGTGTATAGTTATGTAATCTAACTATACATACGCGATTTAACAACAACAAGAAAGAAATTCAAAAACAAAAAACAACCAAAAAAAAAAAAAAAAAAAAAAACCAATAGAAAAAACAAAACAAAAAACGCTGGACTGAAATCCTATGTGATACTGCATTATTATAAACTCTTAACTGAATACAGGTAGTATACATCAGCATATTATAATGAAGTTGTCAATCTGAACTTCATTAATGATTACAATATTCTTCAGACATATGTATATATATGTCTGAGTTGCTGTCTTTTACTTGACTAAGTGGTGCACTTGGTCCATGCTCCATGTATTAGTGGAGTTCAGGTGCTCACTTTCTTTTGTTTCTTTGTACGCGTAAATTTTGTGATTTCATCTTCTTGGTTATGTGCATCTCTTTATTGGTATAATATGAGTCACATGCATCATATAAAACCACATACATTTCATTTTTTATGCAATGCCAATCTTTAAATCTTTAAGAAAAAAAAAACAGGAAATTATCAATATATGTACAGAGAAAACAATATTATGTAATAAGACAAATTTTATTATGACGTGCATCAAAGCTCTTTAGACCACTGTCATGGTACAAAAGGTGATAAACACACGACTATCATTTCATGCAACATAAAAGGCTGTGTCTATTAAAAAATCTGAAGAAAATAGTCCTATTAGATTCGAAGTAAATCACGGAAACTCTATTTCATCATCGTTATACCGCCGGCTAGGAAATAGGTGTAACAACAAAATTACCGAATTCATGATCAAGTCTAAAATAAATCTGGCAAATATATATATACGAAATGGTGGGTAATTAATATTGGTATTTAACTCCTCGCTACCTTAATGATTAGCATTATTTTCCAATTGGTTTAATATTTATTCTTTTGCAGACGATATATTCATAGAACGAAATACTGGGAAAATTAAATTTAAGAGCGTCAACGGTACATTGGACAGAGAAAAAGAAACGAATGGCAGGGTACAGTTCGCCGTTATAGCACAAGATAAGGACAACCCACCAAAAAATTCCTCAAATATTGGATTTGTTATAGAAATAAAAGATATAAACGACAATACTCCTGCCTTTAAAAATCCTGAATTATCTTTTGCATTTCCTCAGGTAAGTTTTCTGCATGGAAACCAGACACTTTTAAAGTATCTTTTAAATTTCGAATTCATTGAATTCTGTAACAAAGTAAACCATGCAGCTGTCAAACATATACAACCGAGCAAACTATACGGTTTAAAAAGGCGTTGATGGAAGTCAGTTTCTCTTTTGTAGATGACACAGTTCCGATTATGACAAATATTTATTAAAACGTTTTCCACATACGTGTAAACGAATACATGTATCGAATATTTCTTACTATGAAATACCTTAACTTATATTTTACTGATGTTACTTTAATGCAAAATTCAAATTAAGAAATTAAGAATAAAAGTTAAACTAAGTGCAAGAGTCAATGTTGGCATCAAAACTATTTTCTTCTTAACCTAACAGGATTTACGAAAGTCAAATAAAAATCATTTATTTATATTTTTAATGTTTTTATCAATGATGTTTTCTTTGCTTCTTTAAATGGAGAGCTTTTGTCTTTTATAGAATGCACCTGACGGATACGTTTTTGGAAAAGTACATGCTGAAGATCCCGATGTCAATCCTAAAACCTTTTATTCAATAAACTTAACGCAAGCTGGTGATAACCTTAAAACTGATGTAGTGCACATAAACCAAGAGACAGGGGAATTAACTAAGCACGGAAACACCACATTGACCTTCACACAGGATGCTAAAATCGAGGTAAGTCGATGTTACATATTGTTTTACGGTCAGTTGTAGCCTTCCGTTGAAGCCTTGACCTTACAGTTTATCTCCCAGTTGAGTTGTTGTCTTTTTGATATATTCACTATATTTATTCTCGTAATATTGATTTTTAATGGCACATCACTTTTATCCATTTTTTTTCGAAACTTAGATCAGGCACTCGCTCTCATCTTTTATTTATACAGCAGGGTCAGCTAAAAGTATTTTTCGGTAGTGTATATATCCTCTTCGCGCCCATCAGCACATAAGGCCTCACCCAGCCGACGCTACAGCTGTCTATTTTGTGCTTTCTTCTCTATTTCCATCCAGGTCTTCCTTATATCTTTCATCTCCTGTTCGACCATCCTTCGCCATGTCTCTTGGGCGTCCTCTTTTTTGCTTCCCGTCAGGTGTCCATCTTAGTGCAATCTTAGTGATATCTTCTCCTTCGATAGTTAATTTTGAACATTAATTAACTTTTGTTAATTAGGAGTACATACTTTTATAAAAATCAATCTTCATCAGGATATGGGTGAATTTTTAAAGAAAATTAGACTTTTTTTCTTTCTTACCAATATTGCTTAAAAAAATTACAATTGCTACAAAGCAATCCGTTTTAGTTGAATTAACTTACATCAGAGTAACTATCACTGTCTATTTGAAGCGAATGGTTTAATATTAACAAATAGAGCAGAAAGCAATGTTTGATAAATAAGACGGTGTTTGGTGCAACACTTCATTTTCAAATAGGGGAAAATAGAGTGAAAAGGGCAGTGTAAATAATTTAAGCACAAAACACAATTGAAACAAAACAATACAAAAACAACAAATTAAAGAGTAATCAAGGGAACCACGGTTTTAGCGGTAATCAAAAGAATGCAATCCAGGGACAAAGACCAGACAAGGAAAACAGACACACACAACAAAGAACATAAAGTAACTAAAATCATACATACAAGTAACAAAAGTAAATAAGTAACTCGGACTCCACTAAAAACTGGGAGTATGGATCAGGTGCACCGGTAGGGTAAGCGTCCTCTGCTTTTCTAGAAACACCCGCCGAGTTGCTCATTAAAAGTCAAGTCCGGGGTAGACAAACGAGGAAAGGCAAACTATGACCCGTTGTATAAATCAGTTTTCATGGTGCTGATGGATACATCATAACGAGGATACGAGGATAAACAATACAAAAAGCATAAAAAAACAGAAGAAAAAGGTTTTTATTGCACGGTGTGACATTTTGAATATCGTCTTTAATACAAAGTTAATAAAATAACCAGTAAAATTCTTTTTGCCAGAATGACACGTGTAAGCCAAAATGTAAGATAGCGTCTAATTCGAATCCTTTATTAAACACAATACCATTACCTTGCATTACATAGTAATCGGATATAGAATTAAACACTTGTCTCGGAATCATTTTTTTTTTACATTTTAACAATTATTATTGCAGGGATTTGTGGCAGCATGGGATAGTGAGGGTGATACTAATTCAACATCGTATGCTCGGATTATAATAAAGGTCGAGTTTGATGATAAAAATAAGCATACACCTACATTTGATCGAAGTGAGTCACATTTAAAAAGATCTGAATACTTTACGTGAGAGTTATATGTATTTATATCAATGTGTTCTAGAACATACATTTATTCCTACTATTTGCTTGCTATCCACGAAATTTGCATATTTATAAGCAAACTGGTACAATGTACGAAAGGTACTGAATGTTTAAAATCAATGCACACTTTCACTAAAATAAAAGTCTTTGTGAACTAATAAACTTGCCGCTGTTGGGTTGTAGTTCACTGAAAAAAGATGAAAGAAGGGCTTTAAAAACAGGACTATTGAACAAGACATGAAATATTTATTATTATACGGATGACGTTGGCCAAGATATAAAATGAAAATCACCTATGTTTTTTTTTCAAACGACTTTATTTAGTATTTGTCATTAAGTAATTGTATTTGTAAACTTCTAATTCGGTTGTTTATATTTCTGGACCCTTACAAATTGTTTTTGCTTGTTAAACTTGTTGGTCTACTTCAACAATGAAAATAAGTATATGAATCGTACGGTTAAAATACACATATAGTCCGAAACACAAATATAAAATAATGTTAAGTTTATATTCATATAACTGTTTTAATCAATAAACTGCACTTAAATCATTTCAATTAAACATTGTCCAAAATATCTCAAATATAGGTATTGCTAAGGTTTAAAGTTACTTTTGTTTGTAGATACTTACACTGGAGAAATCAGATGGGATTCGAAAGCAGAGAAGTCTATACTTCAGGTCAATGCTACAGATCTTGACAAAGACGTGCAGGGAGAGGTTCATTACTCTATAGTTAACGGAAATACAAGAGTAAGTTTCGTATTTAACATTGCTAGAAATAAACCAGGTGTAAGGAATAATCACATGTCAGTCATATCCAAAGCTCTTGTCTGGTGGACAAAAAAGTTCATTAAAAAAAATTATGAACATGGCTTTACATCTGTAGAGAGATCACATACAACGAGTTTTTTAGTAAAATATTTTTCGTTTAAAAGTACTTTTTGTATTAATTGTATGATAAGCGTTTCATGTATTATTTGGCACAAGACATGTTACGAGAGCTCCATGGTTTGATTTCTTTATCCTTTTTCGATTTACATGCAAAAGCGTCCCATGAACTACTGAGACTCATCTTTCAACGCTTCGTCTTCCCTCTTGTTTTATAAGTATTTCAGTTTTACACCGCATTGCCATCATTAATTGAAAATATTTTTTATAAGCAGACATATATATTCTTATTCTAATATCATAGGGTTTTTTTGTTGCAGGGTTTTTTCAATGTTGACAAAGATGGCGTTGTATATTTACAATATTTACTCGATTCATCCATTGGAACTGGAAATAGAGTAACTGTGAATTTGACGATAAAAGCAGAAGACAGAGGCATTATACCAAAGTATAGGTATGTTTTATAAATCTTTATGTAAAGGAAATGTATAGTTGGAAATAAATTGGTATCTTACTCTTATTTTAAAGAGTAATCAATGGAACCGAACCAAGGTTCCAGCGGAAATCAAAAGAAAGTAATCCAGGGACAAAGACCAAACATGGAAAACAGACATACACAACAAAGAACATAAAGTAACTAAAATAATACATACGAAGTAACAAAAAACTAAAATAACCTCTACAAACAAAACAGTAAAAACTGGGATCATGGACCAGCTGCAACGGTAGAGTAAGCATACTCTAGAAACACCCACCGGGTTGTTCATAAAAAGTCAATTCCGGGGTAGACGAAAGAGGAAAATAAAACTATGAATACACCATAGCGATCCACGAGTTCATGATGGCGACCATAACCTTGTTCCAGAAGCCTAACTGTAAGATTCCTAGCGCAATACAAAAAGTCTGCGTAGTTACGGCAAGCTCTGGCATAACGTATGAATTGTGATATGAAAACTTCATACGCAGGTGCTAAAGGGATGTTGCCACAGATGAAAGGAAAGTTGACAATTCTGAATGAAAGTTATCAAAGTTTGTCTTAAATTTTGGTCAATAGTTTTCCTTTAACTTCGATCTCTAAGTGTAGGTCAAGATATGTAGCTGACTTCACAGTGGCTGTAGTATCTTTTATCAAGTTTTATGGGGTAGATGCGATGTATCAAGACCCCGAAACTAGGATTGTGTAACGATAGTACGTCATCTATATAACGGAAACTGAGATTAAAGGATCTAGCTGATCGATGTTCTGTCTTTCGGATCAGATCATCTATAAGTCAGTCTTATAAAATTGTAGGAATAGGTCAGCAAGTAGAGGAGAACAATTTGTTCCTAATGGTATACCATTTGTTTGTTGAAAAATGCGTCCATCACACTAAACAAATATGTTGTCGTTCAAAAATTCCAGCTGTTTGGAAACATCTTGTCTGTATATTTGGAAGATGATTTGGAATTATTTTTTTTACAAGGTATGAGGAATCTCTACCAAGAACTATATAGTTATAATTATGAAAATGTTTAAATTGTGTTATGTAAGATATAGATTAGTGAAGATAAGTTAAATCTAAGGTCATGAAAACGTTAAGGCATACCTTTTTTGAAATGGTGGAATAAAGTTGTCTCTTATTTTCTGAAATCAAGACCTTCCAGAATGACAAGATTTCTTGCTTAGAAACGATTGTACTTACTTCAGTCAAAAATTTACAGGCGGTTATAATAGAAATATCTGTTTAAACCAAACCCCGTTTGTTTGGTTCATTTTAGAGAGGTTTTTATTTTTATTTCAGTCATGCCAATGTTCGCGTTGTTATAACTGGAATAAACCCAGGCGTGTGCATTCAGGAGTCTGACCACAATAAACAGGTGGTAGATCTAGAAACCGAGAGAAATAGCTGGTCCAATGCGTTATACGGACTTGTAGCTGCGTTATGTGTATCGATTATTGTCTGTTGTGTATTATTATACAAGTAAGTAAAGTGACATGACCATTTACATGGTGAGCCCAGCACATTGGACAGATAGTAAGAGAATTTAAAATAGTTTTATACACAAATAAAAACTCCAAATTAAGAGTAAGCATTACTGGGATAAGAGTAGAGTAGTACTAGGACTTCATCAAATCCCTGCGTAATTGCTTCAAGTTCAGGTGCAAATTTAATTTCATTAATTTATTCTACATCGACAGTCTTGAGGTGCTTTTTTTTAAATTCATAGAGCATCGACCGTAGAACTTGCATAGAATCAGCTTTATTGGGATGCTAAATTTTAGTTGTAAGTCATCTCAATAAGACAACTAGCGCTGACGAAATAAAGTAGCACTTGAGTATGTAGAATTAAGATCATATTAACTTGGAATAACTTTAACTTTATAAAAGTTTGCATGTTTCAAAGGCAAATTGCATTTTGTCGTCATTACTAACAATCAATTTTACAATACAAATTACAATTACAAGTCGGCCAATATATTTACCAAGACTTCGCGAACGACTCGTTCATTATTTCTTTAGGACAGTTAATCCATTTAAAACCTTAAGAGCATTTAAACATGAGTTTATTGCAGTTAGTTAACGACCTGAAATCAGCACATTAAAGCGATTTGTGTTCTAACTGTTTTAGATGGAGAACATCAATTCCATCGTCAGGAGGAGAACCATTCTACAAACGAGATAAACAGTATGCAGAGAATCCTGAATATGATGATCTCAGTAGAAGACAAACTGTACAATATTCTCAATCTAATCAAGCGTTTGATCCCCCGGCCCCTCATTTAGATTTTCATCCTGGAAAGGATGAATATACTAGGGTAAGCTTTCATTCTGGTTTTAACAGTATATATATATAATCATAGTTGTATCAAACTATTGTAGATTTAAATACCAGTCCATATAAAAATTCAGACACTGTCTATGGTAAAGTGATTCATGGTGTAAATGTTCTTTTGGTCTACATATGCTATATTTTTATGTGACAATAGTCCTTTCTCTTTTTAGATCTGTACTTTTGAGAAAACTACACTTTGATCACAGACGAAAACTCTTGTAAAGTGCCAATTTCATGTACAATTTACATAATTTTATCTCAAATACACAACCCCCAAATGAAAAATTAAGACCGGCTATGTGATCTATAACGGTTTCTGAACAAGAAATAGAACGTTTTGACTTACGTGAATCACCTCCTGTCTGATTTTTATAAAGACTGCTTCTTAAATGTGCACCTTAGCAATCATACTTATATATCAAAGTCTTTTCGATCATTCAATTCAATAACTTAAATCGCGATGGGCAAATCCCAGTATTACTAGTGAAAACCAATTTATTTGATTTGTAATAATTCATGGTTAACATACTGTGAAAACTAAATTTTACATTTAAAACATATTTTATTGCATTTCAGTGGTTTTTAACCTTGTTCGCTTTTTTCATATTTTCTTGATGAACTATACTATAATCGTATATAGGGAAATGTTTCTTTAAAAACATACTTAAACCAGAAGCTCGTTTCGTCATGGGTGATGCATTTGAGCACTCTTAATTGTGTTGATCTTATAGTATCATTATAATATAACTTTTGAGCACAGTAGTTTTATAACATATTTACCTTATTATGTTCACATCTATTCTAAGATATTCATCTTTGTCATACTATTATATACATAAAATAACCACCGCTATTTTAAACCGACAGTTTCAAAATCCATTGTATTTTGTATAAGCACATAATAAAAAGAGTGGTCATTATAAGATAAAATGAGTCATTTAGTAACATTTTTGTTAACACCTAATTTTGTGACGATTTTAAATGGGAATGAAAATCATTCCATTGTAAATTTTACGGGCATTGCCTTTAGATTCAGAATAAAATAAATCAGTGTAAAACAGAGGTATATAACATAGCGTATATCCTTTGTGGTCAAAACATATCTGTTAAATGTGAAATCAAAATTGTCGAATTAAGATGAATCATTTAAGTGTCAGTCCATGTAAGAATCAGGCAGTGGGTAAAACATTGTATGGAAAAAAACCCACCATTTTGAATGTTTGATTTGGCTATTTGGGCCATCAGAATCAAGGAAATAAGACAATATTTCCCATATCATGCTGGACTATTGAGTTACAATTACATTGAAATGCACTGAAAATTATCATTTCAAGTGCAGATAACTCATTTTCAAAGATGCTATTGGAAAAGAGCGGAGCAAATCCAATGATGCAGAGATCAAATAATGGTCTTTGTACATAGAGAAAGCATTCTTGAGTGATATTTATTGTCAGGTCGGAGGGGTTTTGACATGCATGTTTCTGATTTTTATCATTTTGCTTGATTCTTACAAACACTTACACTTACTTCTCTTTTTGTTTAACTGAGGAAATGTTCGTTAACATGATAAAACATAAAAAGAAAATTGACCTTTAAAAATATTTAAAATTTTAAGACTGCGTTTGATTTCTAGATAAGTGATACTGAAATGGTGAAATGTTAGCATGAGTAAGTATATGAAATTAGTTCATTCCGTCTTTGAAATATATAAGACATTCAGTAAATTGAGTACATGAAGCTTTCCCGAAACAAGTTATGTAAGTATCCGTTCGCAGGAAAGTATTTGCATTTGCATTAGAATTATGGTAATAAATTAAATTCGCAAATTTATTCGATAATTATATGGAATTGTATAGGCAATGGATAATTATTCATGCTACACTACCAACAGTATAGAAAAAATCAATTAAAAGCGAAATAATTTATCTCATCTCTTTGATACCAGCACTACAATATCCTTTTAGCAAACAAATTTTTCTTTAACATTTGATGTGGATTTTTGCAGTTAATTTAATAACTACTAACCTTTTAAGTAATTGGTTCAGGGAGTTGTTTCAACGGATCAGCAGAAAATATGTTTAAACCTTACACCTGTTCCATCAAACAAGTTTTAAAAATATGCTCCTTGTTGAATCTGTTGAAGTATTAAGTTATTTTTTCGTGGGGACATGACTATTAAATCAAAAAGCTTACTAATAACTGGGTATATAGGAATTCAAATTAAAAAAAAAGCATTGCATTTTTTTCCACAGTGGTCAGATTTAAAAGTGGGAGGGGGTTGTAATCCCGCTAAAGTATTCTAACTCCACTGCACTTTTTTGTGCCTATTTCAAGTCAAGAATTTTCGGCTTGTGTATGTCTTGTTTCGTTTTCGTATTTAGTTGATTTTTTTTGTTACTTAATCTTATGGGGCATTTTTTTCTTATAATGATGTTTTAGATCCAGCTGCTGTCTGCACTGCCTTGTGAATATTTCCTCTTCGCTCATGGAAGTCAACTGGGTGGCCCTAGGTTGACATTTTCATCGCGATGGGGTTGCTGTCTCTTTGACATATTCATCAAACCTATTCTTGGTTAATTTCAGTCTTTTCTTAAAAGTTATAAGATATTTTCTTTTAAGCAATTCACTAAAAGGGTACAAAGATAGTTTGTTAGAATAAATGTACTCGATTCAATTAAAAAAATATTCCGTAAAAATTTGTTGCATTATTGTCCTTTTGATATGCCTATTTTGCACGAAAAGAAATCAATTTAAAATTTTTTGAACGTAAGAAATTTGCTGAAATGGCTGCCATCTGTTAACCATTTAGATGCCTTCATTCTAGTATATTCAATGTATTGCTAGTTCACTCTCAAGTGCCGAACACTATCTGACGTTCGCAATCCCCTGTAGACGCTGTAGGCATTGCTCTAAGAAAAAGGAATCTTGCACTTGCAATGTCGGGCAAAAAGAGAGTGATATTACGCAACGTCCGAATGTCAAATACTATATATATATATAAATAGTATTATGGCATTTCGAAAAGGACACGAGCGTTGTTTAGAGCTTGATTCCTTAAATATTTTATACTTACAGTTTTGCTTCGGTTTTTTGTACTTATGCCTTAATGTACCTATGCTTTTCGTATTCTTCTCTGTAACACACATTATTTTTTGAAAACTTTTTTTATCAAATGAATATTTTTATAGATTAAGTTTTTTATTTTTTACAATTATGTTTTTATTTGTAATCTTTTTTTTCCGTTGGTTCCATTGTGTATGCTGATAGTCTAAGATGATTATGTTCACGTTTAGGGCATGTTTTTTTTAAATGTTTGATGTATTTGAATTATCCAAACTGCTGACACTTTGGTATTCTTTGCCACTACATGTATTTTTTCCTATTATTAAGTGTTAGTCTTTGAAAGAATCGGGCAGTGGGTGAAACATATGGTATAAAGAACACCATTTTGATAGTTTCATGTTGGTGTATTGAACCGTAATTTCATTGAAATGCACCGAAAAATGAACATTTCAAGGGCAGATAACTCTGTCAAAAAAAATACAAATTTTCTAACATTCTTTTGGAAATTTCCGAGCAAATCCAATGATACAGAGATCAAATAATGATGTTTTACATAGAGAAAGCATCCTTGAGTGATATTACATTGTCACATCGGTGGAGTTTTCATATGCATGTTTCTTATTTTACCATTTTGCCTGATTCTTACAAACAAATACATTTAACTGATTCATTTTTGATAATTGCACAATTTTCAACGTCGGTTATAAAAAATGTTTTAGAATAGATTTAACGGTAGTGATGTATTGCATATGAAATTAGAGAATCGAATCGACCATTGCATACAAATTTGATTAACTAAGTTACCCTTGAGACAAAAACACTTCTATTTAGCGCATGTAAACCATAGTTAACGATTGTTTAAATTGTTTTTTTTTCACTGTAAACTATACTAAAGTAGGCGCTTGAAAAGTTTACTGAAGATAAACTACACTTGAGAACAGTAAACAAATACAATGCTACTTTAAGCACATAAAACTTTCAGGTAGATTTTTGCTTTCTAAAGACTTTAGTTTTTGCTTTTTGGTTCGTTAAACATGAAATCACCATTACACGAATGGGTAATTTTTTCTCAGTTCAAATTATCGGCACTATCATTCATGTTTCCTGATTGGTTAAAGACTAATCAATTTTGATTTGATAATTCTATGTAGCAACATGTAGCGATGGCGAATAATAAGTAATATTTATTGTAATTATAATTATTGATTGTAAGCTAAAGTTTGCTGGCAAAAAAAACGAGGTTTATCGGATGCTATTTATACTGTGTGCGTGATAATTTTCAATATTATCCAATATTTAAGTGTAATATCTACCTTAGACTATTGGCAATGATTCTTTTGTATGATTATAATCGTACATTTTGTTTTCATTTTCAGATTGAGGAAAATACTGGTGAAACTAGGTGAGTATCGATTTTATATATGGAAAGGTATAAGTTAAGGAGGTAGATCTAGGGTAAGGGACACAACTCTTAAACCTCATTGGAACGTTTGTATTCAGCATTTTACATCAATCTTATGAAAGCATCTAATTAACTTGGATTAATTTTATTCTGCTTCAAACGAAAGCTTGAGAGGCTTTGGTGAAATTGAATATAACACAAACATATAACTGATTTCATGAGTTATGTCCCTTACCCTTGGTCTACTGCCTTAAACCGTAGAATATATTAAGAACCAAGCAACTGTACGAGCGCAAAAAATGGAAATCTTAGACTACCGAGGGTAAGATTTAAACGTTCTCTAACGAGCGTCTGCTGAGAGGACTATTATATATGACTTAAGGATATCTGAGATTTTTCAATCTTAAATGAGAAAACCTGGTGTTAAGGACATCTTTTAATGAAAAAAAATGTAGTGACTAATTATGGCTAATTTGTAAAAAACTTCTAGTTGTGCATAATCGAATGTTAGCAATTGAATACTCCTTTCATTTTTGAAGTTTGAATAAACCTATTGGCAGACAAATTAGACGAAAAGTATATCAGTTTTTGCAGTTTTCACATTAAATGATAAAATATTGAAAGTAGCTGCTGGTTAGCTCTTTGAAGAAAATTACCATATGGATTAATAAAGTTTGCAAAGAAACTTTCATTTAGTTGTATTGAAGCTTTCTTTCAAAAAAATGTCCTCCGTCTGAATTAAATTTCTTTGTATCCCATGCTTATACAACTGGGGGAATATATAGTAATCGTTCCGTCTGTCCTTCTGTTTGTCCGTCTGTGTACATTTTCTGTAAGCTAAGATTTCGATGAACGTTTGTAGGAACGTTAAGCATTATTTGTAGATCTGCATGGAGGAATGAAGTAACTGTCGGAGTACTCCAAAGTGAAATAATTAAGTGGTAATCTTAAACACATAAGCACACGTTGGAACAACTCCTCCTTAACTGCTCAAGAAATTTAAAGAAATTTTATAGGAGGGTTAGGAATCATATGTAAATGTGCATGAAGAAATATGGTTACTGTTGGAGGACTCTGAAGGGGATAATACAAGTTAAGTTTTTACATATTTAAACTTTGTAGGCGCAACTCCTTCTGAAGCATTCAAGGGATTTTGATGAAAGATTAATGGAAGGTTTTGTCATCTATGTAGATTTACACGAAGAAATATATTTATGTGTTGGACTCCAATGGCAGATTATTGAACTTACGGGTTATATGTTTCAAATGAAGAGTGGGTTTTCCGTTTCTGAGTTGCACACAGTAATTTTAGTCGATTATTACTTATAAAGATCCGTAGATTGCCACATGTGCAACTCCATTTGTCTTGACATGTCTACACGTGTTTTTATTTATTCTTGTTTATTTCTTTGACATATATGCTGAATGTTCTATTCCATGCTTTGTTTTCTATTTTAGTCCGTTCAGAATGTCAGACATTGAAGAATCCCCGGATTATACACCAGAAGAGCGACGTAGACATATGCCCCCTGCAGCATATTCATTTAATCCAAATTATCTAACATCATGATAAAAACTTGAATTCTCTTTTAGTGGCGTCAAAAATGTCATTTGTCATTTTTATACATTGTCACTATAAACATTGCAAACATTGTAACATTCAGTTTGATTCTTTTCATTTTTTTAAAAATATTATTCATTTTTATTTTACTCTGTTGAATAATAGACTGACACGACCGAGCTCTATATGGTTTACACTGGTTCCCGACCGCAATATTCAGTATGTTACACATATACTCGTGAGAGTGTATTGCTAGTAGCTAATACCTGGAACGTAGTTCCGGGAACCAGAATATATATGGTTATTTATGTTAACTGACACTTAACCTGCATATCACAATGTTGAAAGTCTAAATTAATAATTATTATACTATTAAACAAGTACCGAGTCATTTCATAAAAGCTTTTTGGTCTTTACAAAATTTGTTATAGTGAAACTGAAATAAACACTCGTTTCTTTCTTTTACTTATAAATTTACATCTAGTATTAATTCATATTGAACTTTCACGCAGTATATATATCAGTAACGGCAGCAGGATCATTGGTAGTTAAAATGTTTTTTCAAATGATTTAGAATATAATTGAACAAAATTCACAGTCAGTTGTTGTTAATTTATACCTTTGTCGTTATCAGTTTTGAGACAAACATGTATATATGTACATTTCATTCATCATTATACCTCATAGAGAACAACATTTCAAGCCTGTATACTAGCTGAATTTAAGTGTAAATATATAAATAACCATGAGTAGTCTTCGATTTGTAAATCAAAAATCCTTAGTGTAAACCTGACGGCATTTTTGTTACTTTAATTGAAATAAACTATTTATGAATTTATTTTTACTCGGTTGTATATGTCAGTTGTTGATGCTATCTTCGATATAACGACAATATATAACGATTAAAGGCGCAAAAAAGCACGGTTTGAACGAGGAAAAAACATTCATAAAACTTAAACAATGACTAGACCAAGAAAACAGACAGAACACCATAAATAACACATTAATTCAAACAATATACAAACAAAAAACTGCAGTAGTAGTCTTTGTAAGAATCATGCAATTTCCAAACACTCCCCCCCCCAAGAAAAAGGTTGTTATTTTTTAATTAAGTTGCTTTATATGAAAAGTCACATGTTACTCTCCGTTTACTATAACATTTCGTACAAGCTATTAAAGACAAAAATATGCATGTTTTCCAGCCATGAATCATATCTTGCATGTGCTACTTAAGTATAAATGAACACTACTGCAAACTTAAAATATGGATCGGGTTCACCGAATTTCATATATCATGTCGAATCTGTGTAATTAGAAAATGAATCTGCAAGCTATGGTGTCATATATATGTATATTGACTTTAATAGAAATAAATGAAGAACTGTGTCATTCTTGTTCTCCGAGTTTTATTTTGGTGGTGTGTTCGTCAGGAGGTCTAGGGTTTGATTATTGGCCAAGTCGCATCAAAATTGCTGTTTCACTGCCATGAACGACGTAATATAGAGTAAATACCTAAAGACTGTGAACAAAAATCCGACATAGACTATTAGTCCTATACAAAACAGCGCATGTTCGATTAATCAATCATTTGATTATTTGGTACTAGAAACGTAACAAGTAAGTTGGTATACATTTTGGAAATGTCCACCATAGCTAGCACTAAAAATAACCTTTGCTTTGAAATGCTATAAGTTTTTTAAGAATGACACAAACAAATAAGTTCTTTCCAGTACCCTTCTAAAAACTTTATTTGGGTATATACATAATAAAACAGTCAAGTAGGTTGTGATATGGTCCAGTTAACGCACTGCATGGGAATTGTATCTTTTGACCACAAAATTGATTCGGATCGAAATCTAAATAGAAATTGTGCACAGTGAGATTGTGTGATTAAGATTCTTTGAGGATTTCATACAATCTCATTCTTCAGTTGTCTAGGAGGGTGACAAATAAGAGATACCACCTAGTCTCCCATATTCAGATGTGAAAAAGTCCGTATCTTACCATGTGAAACCCCGATTTTGATCAGGATAAAATCTGAAATAAAAAGTCAATAATTATTATTATGTGAAAGTTTCTTCCATTATGTGATTAAGAGGGAATATTTGATAGGAAAAAGACCCGTTGTCCTCATATTCAGAAATGACGAAATATATGTTTTGCTTAGTGAAACCCTCAATTTGATTCTGATCAAAATACCAAAATAGGAGATGAACAATTGGAAGACGAAGTAACCATTCTGTGAAAGATTTAAAGATTCCATTTCATTCAGTGGTGTAGGATAAAAAAAAAACGGATAAGAGATGGGGCCCATATTTCAGGGCTGTCCGGGCTTGGTCTTTTGGACCCTGTAAAAAAGATTAGGCCGAAAACTGCACCAAAAAATGGACCTCATATATATAACAGGTAGCGCCATGTTCGTTCTACATTAAGATTTCACTTTACTCGACTGGTCAACTAGGAGTATTATTTAATAAGTCAGTATAGGCACAAATTTTGTAATAATTGACGTTTGTACACTCACAAATACTGTAAAACAGACATGTAAATAATTCTGGCTAGATTCTATTTAGATTTCCAGCGACAGATTTGCCATTTTTCAGGAGTGCCTGTTTGTTTTCATCTCTCTACATTTTGCGTATACCCATTACATAACTTGGAATAATTTTCTGTCGAGCCTGATACACATTAATTTCCTGTAATTTCCTTATGCATTTTATAAGCCAAATATTGTCCTTCGTCTACTAACAAATGTGTGTTTGTACAGTAATTATCAATGACACTTCTTATTTGTACTGAGTTTTGAAAACGTAAACATAAACCTTAAATGATTTTGAAAATTTGAACTTTATGGTTTGTAAGTCTCATTCTAGTTTTAGTTTCCCTTCCGGAATTTCCGATGTTGAGCGTATTGGAATCCGAAGACGGATTTGTATTTTATTGTTTACTTTCGGTAAAATCGAAACGCTCCATCACAAGGCAAAATTTTCTAATTAATGCTTTTCTGAACATTTTTATCCTGTAGAACTAGATATTTGTCATTTTATGTCAGCATTTTGACACAAAAAGATATTTTGCTTTTAATATGAACCCAATGATATATTAATGACGAAACTCATTAAAACATGCATTTGAATGGCAGACGAGGACCCATTCTCATGAAACCAAGGAGTCAAGTGACGAGAATTATATTTGTATACCCATAAAATCCATGCAGCAAACAAAAAATCCAAATGATAGTATTGGTGAGGGAAAAATGTTTGAACCGAATGAAAATCTAATATGCCCAATCGTATCATACACAAAATAATTTCGAAACTTAAAACAAACTTGACAATAATCATCATTTAGCAATAGACGATTTAATATGGTATAAAACAATCTTCTTTTGTAATTGCTTAAACGAAACTCTAGTAGAACGCAAACTTATTAAAACTAATGCAAAATCTATGGACTCACCATCAATAACATCTTAAAGTGAGATAAGATTATGCAAAAATTTATGAAAATATATTAAATAGGATATCCTGTATAATACAACACAGCATTTCCACAAAAAAGGCTGATACGCCGAGTAACACACTCAGAAAGTATATCACCCAAGACGCAGTAAAGGGGAATAGATATGTATGTACATCGTGTTTCACTTTACGTATAACCCTCTACTACAGGCAATTGGTGTTAAATATGTACATCAAACATCATACAATTTCCCAATGCCCCTTTTCGCTATTCAAAGTCAACATTATCCTACACATAAAAACAGGAACGGTACATGTGTTTAATACAATATTTCAATGTACATCAATGGAAAGGATGTTTGAAAATATGATGATTGTATAAAGTTCAAATGAAAGCTTTTATATAATTTTGTAAATTTTGAGATGCAGATAAAATGCCAATCTTTCTGTTTTAACTGATTTACTTTAGATTTATAATTTACAGAAAATAACAGATGGCAATGTTTTTGGAATACTTGAGGCAGGATACTTTGATGCTAATCCGATAACGTTTTATTCCATAAACTGAAGTTATACAGAAAGTGATTTTGAACTATTGAAGAAAAGAAACACTACATTGGTTTACTGTGAAAATGTTGAACCAAAGGTTACCAATACAATGTATTTCTTACTATTACTAGTCTCCATGTTACAGTTTTCTTGTTTACGTTTTTAATTTTTTCATATCCTTAATTCGAAAAAAATAAGTTTGGAAATGTAAACAAAAGTACAAATCTACAATTTGCAATTATAAACAAATGTCATATTTCAACTCACTTCTTACAACTCGCTGACTATAAAAAAAAACAACAACGTATTTTTTGCAGTAATTTAATACTTGTTTGTGCAAATTTGCATCCATGGGTCCGTAGAATATTGATTTTAGTTTTCGATGTATTTTCTTTTTTTTTATTTATATATGACCGGGATGAAAACGATTATTCAAAATAACAAGAAATTGCACCAATTAGGATAGTTCTTGAATATGGGGGTCTAAAAACTGTCGCCGTTTTTTGTAAGAAAGTAAGTATTATTACAAATGAATTTGATGGCTTAAAATATCGATCATAAACAAGTAAGACTCAAGTCCGGATCATGTCCTAACAAAACGTAAATAACTAGATCCCTTGAAATGAATTGCTTATTAAAAACTGGAGCTAATAAATTCGCCTTATTTATATTTGAAGTCAGGATTAAAAAATAATAATAATTCAGCAATTAAACCTTCTCATTTATAGTTTTCAAACTATACGCCAAACACTACAACAATGGGCATTTCTACCTCTCATATAAGCCAGTAACTAACTTTTTCACCACGATTCAGTTGGATACTTTTATGCCTAATTAATTCATCGATTGAATGGTCCATAGCACTAATAAGGGGTCGTTTTTTTCGACTTGATCGAATGAGACTTCTGAGGGTATTATCGTAAGGATGACTTCCTTCACTGGAAATTTCCTTCCTTCCAATATATTATTGTTTTAAGTGTAGAAACTAAAAGCTGATTATACATCACTTTCATGAGCCCATAAGCTAACAAACAAAGCATCATCGTACAACTTTTGAAGAAGGCCTTATAGCACTAGTATTTCATTAGTTAAACTTTTCTTATCTGAAATGGTTTCAATAAGGGTAATATGAACAGTCAAAATATCATTTGTTTTTTTACTTTTAACTACTCATACAGTATGAAGACCTTAGATTGTATTCAAGCCGAAGGATTTTTGTCTTATTTGTTTTCTCTCTCTCAAGATTTTCATTACATAAAAATACTTAAAAAATATGTAGCTATATCCCTATGATTTTTTAAATTCACATGTCGCCAACGTTTTTTTCACGGACTAAAATTTCAAAATGTACACCAAGAAATTTTCATTTCAACTGAATCAGGTCAGTGGTTTAAGACAAAAAAAAAGATGATTTAAGAATAGTTAACATTCTTCAATCATGACGGACGCAAAGTGATGATAATAGCTCACATGGCCATTTAAAATGAAAAAAAAATCTACTCAGTGCATATGGTATCTAATGTTGAAATTCAAACATAACGTCATTTAACGTCATGAGTGGCAACCACCGAAATATAATATTGCACAGGAAAGAATAAGTTCTTTTCAATGTAAGAAAGAACAAACCAGTTCTCAAAATTGTAGGCAAAAATAAAGCAATTTGAAGTTGATTACTTATTCGACATTCGTTTGATATTCGTTTGAAATTCATTTGACATTCGTTTGACATTTATTTGATATTCATTTGATTTTCAATTGACATTAATTTCAATTTCATTAACGTTCAATTTCGATATAAAAAGTAATTTCCTAGTCAAAAGACTTGGTGGTCGGGGCTGTTTTGACACAAAACTTACATATTCGCAACGACTTTCTCTCCTTAACCGGAAGTGTATCAAACAGCCACTATAGGAATTATATAGGGATTATAGTAGTCAAATAGGGTAACAATCAACAGCCAATCGATACTCGATTCCTAGAGATTGAAGTCGCTCACCGGGGTTCACATGTTGGCGGTCGGGGCGATTTTGACACAAAACATGCATATTTATATTTGCCAAGACTTTAATCCCCCTTAACCCGAAGTGTATCAAACAGCCACTATATAGGAGTTATACATGTAGTACTCGAATGGGGCAACAATTGACATTCAATCGATACTCGATTCCTAGAGATGAAAATTGCTTAAATTAATACATGTCAAAACCCCTAGAGTATTAAGTACCATTCTGTGTAAGAATCAGGCAATGAGTGGCCCTTCATTTCCCCCAATGTAGTCTTTTTTACCTAAAATAGATTCAGTACATCTAGAAAACAACCAAAAAACTATTTAAGTTTTAATTTATCTTGAAGCATCTGTGAGGTAGATATTTTTTAATGCAATTTTAGGGAAAGAATGCGGACAAATCTTCCCACCATTTTTGCATAGTGCATTTCAACTGAATTTGACCTATCAATATCTTAAAAAGGCAAATTTTACAAACACTTGGTCAGTTATTTTTAGTGGTTATCAGGAATAATTATTTGGTATATGCAATAAAATTTCTGCGTTTTTTTCCCTTTTATATATATCGCACGATTCTTAGACAGAGATGTACTTCATGCTTCAGTAAAAAATAGCTTTTTTGTTTAGTATTGTTAAAATTAATACTTCTAGGGTTCTTTTGATGATTTTTAGCGATTTTCGTAGCCAGAATTTATCAAAACATGCAAAAAATGTCAAATGCTCAAATGTCACATAAATATTCGACTCTACAAGTTATTACTCAACAAAAACGCCCCAATTTTGGCATCATTCGATAGGTAATTTAACCTTATACATAAATAGTTCATGAAAAATAAACATAAGCATAAATAATAAAAGCATAAATACTTTAAGTGCTTTGACAATGAAAAATATGTCAATTTAAGCGAATTTTCCTTATGCTAGAAATTCCTTCTAAAAGCCAAATATGAACCGATCAAGGCTAAAGTAACTATTGGAAGACCTCTCTCAAACTGAGTAAGCGTAAGAAATAGGATTATTCTAGTTACAAAAATTAATTTACACATTATCCGATAATATGAAAAATCATCTGCAAAATTCTTAGGATGTAATTACATTAAAAAAAAACTGTTATTTGACAAGTTTTACACGCATAATTTGTTCACATTTCTGCATTTGATTTTCCTGTCAAGAAAGATAATTTTAGCAAAAAAATTGAACCTCGTTATGACTCATGTTCCTCGGAATACCCTACTAAAACAGAAATCATGTATACTTATAAATACATTATAGGATTGGGTACCGAGGTAAATTTTCTGAAGTGCGTAGCTACGATATAAGAGTCAATGACGGGTCAAGACATAATTTACATCACGGGGATCCGATCAAATAACTTATTTTGGCATCATTCGATAGGTAATTTAACCTTATACATAAATAGTTCATGAAAAATAAACATAAGCATAAATAATAAAAGCATAAATACTTTAAGTGCTTTGACAATGAAAAATATGTCAATTTAAGCAAATTTTCCTTATGCTAGAAATTCCTTCTAAAAGCCAAATATGAACCGATCAAGGCTAAAGTAACTATTGGAAGACCTCTCTCAAACTGAGTAAGCGTAAGAAATAGGATTATTCTAGTTACAAAAATTAATTTACACATTATCCGATAATATGAAAAATCATCTGCAAAATTCTTAGGATGTAATTACATTAAAAAAACTGTTATTTGACAAGTTTTACACGCATAATTTGTTCACATTTCTGCATTTGATTTTCCTGTCAAGAAAGATAATTTTAGCAAAAAAATTGAACCTCGTTATGACTCATGTTCCTCGGAATACCCTACTAAAACAGAAGTCATGTATACTTATAAATACATTATAGGATTGGGTACCGAGGTAAATTTTCTGAAGTGCGTAGCTACGATATAAGAGTCAATGACGGGTCAAGACATAATTTACATCACGGGGATCCGATCAAATAACTTATTTGTAATCTATACTTATTGTACTACAACTCCTATATAGTGGCTGTTTGATTCACTTCGGGTTAAGTGTGTGTGTGTGTGGGGGGGGGGGGTAAAGACGTTGCATATATAAATATGCAAGTTTTGTGTCAAAATCGCCCCGACCGCCAAAATTTGAACCCCGTTGAGCGACTTCAATCTCTAGGGATCGAGTATCGATTGGCTGTTGATTGTTGCCCTATTCTAGTACTATAACCCCAATATAGTTGCTGTTTGATACACTTCGTGTTAAGGGGGGCAAAAGTCGTTGCGAATATACAAGTTTTATGTCAAAACGGCCCCGACCGCCATGTCTTTTAACTTTTTATATCGAAACTGAACGTTAGTGAAATTGAATTTAATGTTAATCGAATGTCAAATGAATAGCAAGTGAATGTCAAACGAATGTCAAACGAATATCAAAAGAATATCAAATGAATATCAAACGAATGTCGAATAAGTAACCAACTTCATATTGCTAAAAAATAAAAAATAATTTGTTGGTACAGAGCAATAAAATAAAATTTTAATAAAGAGTAATCAAGGGAACCAAGGTTATAGCAGTAATCTAAAGAATGAAATCCAGGGACAAAGACCAGACATGAAAAACAGACATATACAACAAAGAACATAAAGCAACTAAAATTATAGATAAAATGCAAAACACAAAAGCAAATGAGCAACTCGGACTCCACTAAAATCTGGGAGCATGGACCAGGTGCAACGGTAGGGTAAGCGTCCTCTGCTTTTCTAGAAACACCCGCCGCATTGATCATAAAAAGTCAAGTCTGGGGTAGACGAAAGGGGAAAAGTGAACATTGTGTCTCAGAGTATGTTGCGATGAAAATAGAATTAACAGAGATGAGGCAAATATACAATCATGTGTTATCGTATCAGCTACTTGATAATACTGCATGATTGACTATACATATCTCCATAACCAGGTGAAAGTCACCAATGTTTCTTAAATACAGACAGACAGACAAACAGACAGATCCCTATGCAATGTGCTAAATATTTTCTGAGTACAATAGCTAAAACATAATAAGCACGTACATGCACAAATCATTTTTGATAAACTTATCATTACTTTTAGTTAAATCAACAATTCCCAATAAATTTGCGAAGGTTTACAATGTAAAATTAATAAATGAGAATGATATAAAATGAAACTTTTTCGTTAGAGTTTATGATTACGAATAGTAGTAAATTAATGTGGGAAAGTTTGAAATAAATGCATGTACTAAGTATTACCTCTCCCGCTTTCGGCTGCTTTTGGCTAGAGCCTCCCGACTTTTATTATACATTTCGTAATCTCTAACGGTCTTGCCCGTCCCCGTTCGGAGCTTAAAACCTGCCGCTTTCGAAATTTTCGCCATCCATCAGTCATAATGATGAAGATGAAAAGGAAAGTTGAGAAACACAGAAGTGACACACTTCAATTTTTGATCAAAATAACAGGGGGTCTGCATTTGTAAATTTTCTGAAGATTAGTATCATTGCAAACCGTATCTCAGCAAAAACGCATGAAAGCTTGACATATCTTAAATTCAGGTTCGAAAACTAATTTTAATTAATAAATGTCACGTGAATATTCATACCACTAAATCTCAGATGGTACACGGTCAAGCCATGCTTATAAATCCTGACAACCTATAAGGCATTGCCGCACCTCATCAAATCCACCACTCGGGACGCTCCTGCTATTATTTTTTTAAGAGTCGGATAACAGAATTTTGGAGACATTGATTAAATACAAACGTAACACAAGATGTAGCTGACTGAAATAAAAAGCAACTTCGTTCACACAAAATATAGACGCTATAATTTGAATTAAATATTCGAAAAGACAACACAAAAGCTGAACTGCAGACAACAATTCGCTTGGCACAAATATTTTATTAGACCTATCATAACAAATACTAAAACTAAATGTAGGCTATTAAGCACAGATATTTACAAATGAACGTAAAGAATCAACATGTACAAGAAACTTAAGCAACATGATTTTATACACATAAAAATGCGTAAAATGAAAAAAAAATGTATACATAAAATCATTTTGCACAAGTTTCTTGTATATATTAAAGCCTCTCATGTTTGTACTACATTCAACGCCAAAGTAAGTCATAATGTAGAACAATCTTTTATCCGGATGTTAGAGCAAACAAATATTGAAAACTATTAGATTCAAATATTAATTCCATAGAAAAAAATCCCACATAAAGGACAGCGATGCGGTTCGAAGTAATTGCATTCACGTACATGTATGCATGTTCATGCATGTTCATAGCAGTGGCTATATCAAAATCGATATCTGATCAAAGATTATTTCAGACTGTATTTCATTTATTTGGCATAAAGTTGAGATAAAAGCTCTTTAATTAATATATCTACTCTACTTTCAACATTGTAATTAGGGTTTTAGTGTATATTACACGGGAGCCAGGTGCTAAATCATGTGACAGTGAGCTAGGTCACATGATACATGCACAAGTTAGGTTAGACAGTCATATTTGAAGGTTTTTTTTCTTAAATGCACATACAGATCCAGTGTTAAACAAGTAATCCTTTTTCCTGTAGAAAGAATGAATAAATGCACACTCTCAGTATCAATCTTTTTTGGTTAGCGCTGGATCCCACTATAAAATAAGTGGCAAAAGAGTGAAAAAAGGTATATTATTTATAGAATAGCCTTCCAGGCGTTTCTTATGCATTTGTTTCTCAATCGTTACTTTTTAAATTACGAACTTAATGCAAAAAAAAAAAAAAAAATAAATAAAAAAAAAAAAAATAAAAATGAAAATTTGCAATATGAATTACATTATCATTTAGTTTTCTTTAGAATTTATGATAATTTTTTATCAATTATTTCAGGAGGCAGAACCAGGCCTTCTGGACCTCCATCCCCTTTTAACGACAACAAATTTGTCCAGTGTGATGGACGCATTTTTCAACCAACTATCGGCATTCCAATAGAAAAAAAATGTGTTCCTGTACTTGCTGACCTTTTTCTTTAAATTTATGAGGCTGACTTCATACCTGATCTGGTCCAAAAGAAGGAACATCGTTTAACTAGATCTTTTAATCTCAGTGTCTGCAATATACATGACGTATTATTGTTAAACAGTCCTAGTTTCGGGGATGTGATACATCGCATCTATCCAAAATAACTTTAGATAAAGGATACTACAGACACTGTAAAGTCAGCCTCATTTCTTGACCTACATTTAGAGATCGACGGTAAAGGATAACTACTGACCAAACTATATGCCAAATGCGATAATTTTTCATTCCGTATTGTCAACTTTCCTTTCATCTGTGGCAACATCCCTTCAGCACCTGCGTATGGAATTTTCATATCGCAACTCACACGTTATGCCAGAGTTTGCCGTAACTACGCAGACTTTTTGAATCGCGCTAGGCTTCTTACAATTAAGCTTATGGAACGAGGTTCAGTTGCTACAAGACTGAAGCCATCACTACAAAAGTTTTATGGTCGTCATCGTGAACTCGTGGATCGTTATGGTGTATATACTTGCACGAAAGAAACTAATTTGTTCAACGTGTCATGTTTTTCCTATCCTCTTTTGTTTACCCTGGATCTGTTTTTTTATGAACAACTAGACGGTCGTTTCTAGAAAAGCAGAGGATCCGTACCCTACTGGTGCACTTAGTCCAAGCTCGCAGTATTAATTGCAGTCTGAGTTGCTCTTTACTTTTTCTTTGTATGTATTAGTTTAGTTATTTACTGTTCTTTGTTGTGTGTTTTTTTCCATGTCTGGTCTTTGTCTTTAAAAGGTTGTTTCATTTTGATTTCCGCTAAAATCTTGGTTTTCTTGATTACTCTTTCAGTAAAAATAACATGAACAGATTTGGCAAGTTGATATTTTGAATATAGCTACCGTATTCCCAGGTTTGAACGATTCGAATTTTTGAGAGCTATCATTTTAGAGCACATTTGAACGACCTACATAAAATAATTTTAACTAGGTATGTAGAAATGTAACTTTTACGACCAATTAACTAAAATTTTCATCAGTCCTTTTTTTATTTTTTAAACATTAATATTACCCAAGTTTTTATATAATTCGAAAAATGGTTATTGTTTAATATATTTCTTTTCTACAGGATTTTTTTTCAAAAAATTGATAAGTATGGAATAGTATACTTAGTTTCTATCCTCGATTCATTGATCAGAAGTAGCGATTTATTAACCATAAATCTATCAAAGCAGAAGACAGAGGAATTATACCTAACAACAGGTAGAAGTACTGTAAAATGTAATAATGTAGCAAAGTGAAACAGACTCACCATCTCATCGCAAGTGATGGAGCTTTACTTCACATTCTTAATGTTGATCTTTTTAACGATTGACAAAACGAAAAAAAAAATGTAAAAACACGGATTTTTACTCAAATGTAATTTTAATGTAATAAGTAAAGCACGCAATATATTTTGAGTATAGAGTATGTAACCAATTACTATGCACTGATTTGGAAGTGTACCCAAATACTTTTGAAATTTGAAACGCGGGATAATTGGGGGATGTTCGAGACAAATAAGTCCATGCATTGTATTTAAATTCAGTCTGCAAATATAAAGAAAAAAAGAAAAAGAAGAATAAGGTAGTGATATATAAACGAAAGAATGACGAAACATAATATGTAAAAAGCATCATTATTTAAAAAAAAATCTTTTGGTTGATTTGTTCTTAACGTACTTATTTTCAGTGCAGAAATAAAGAATCTTTATTACTATAACAAAATGATATTAAACAACAAAAGGTTGACTTAAGTTCCATAACGAGTCTCCGCCCAGTAAGAGGAACTTTGAAATCTTATACAAAGGTGTTTTAGATTTTCAAGTCTTGAATCTTCTGGTAGAGTTTAACTCTTTTTCGTACTATAAAAATAAATTTTGTGATTAGTACGCCATAACCATTTGCCTTGCTTACCGAAATTTGTTTATACTTCCATTAACAATAAACACGAAAAAAACATGCAAGAAAAAAAAAGGAAGATAGGAAGGAACAAACAAACAAACAAATGTCAAGGTCAATATCATATTATATGATCCCCATTTTTAAAATTTGAATACACATTTATTGAGCTTACGTAGAAGTAGGTTATTTTAATTTTTTTAGGGTCATGCCTGACAATATTGAACTTAGGTTTTTGTAAATTTCTGTCTCTGTTTTGTTTTAGTTTTACTATATTGATTTTTGGAACTAACCCTGTGTTTTGTGCCCTAAACTAAACACTCTATACAAATTGTCCACCTTAAAACAAAAAGAAAAAAAACAAGTATCATGCCATGTATTTAAAGGTTGCTGCCTTGTGTGTTAATCATTCTATGTTTCTAATTGTTTTACAGGTAAAGAACATAAATTGTTTATATTTTAAATTATTGTCTTCAAAGTATAATTATTATAAAGGTATTATTTGCTGAAGACAAACGAGTAATTCGCTAAGAATGCTGAATGCGAGACAGAGAAATCGAAAATAGATTTCAAGAACTCTATCAATTTAAGATTGAAGACTTCCTCAAGGTTGTCTGAGATTTATAAGACTCGCCCCTTGTGTCAGAGTTTGATCCATTTTAGATAATGATATTTTGTAAGCTTATTGGTACGTCTTGCTTTCACTGACTGTTTCTTTGTATTTACAAGCCGTTATTAAACTCTTCTTGTGGCATCACTACGCCCATCAGTGAATAAGGAAATCTCACTTGACTGAAAATACGATAAATTTTGTTTTATCGACTCGAAAGTACTGTCAGACGGTTGATTACATTTGTGTTGTTTGCAGATTTTAAACATTATCCAGTAACATTCCTGCTATTCATATAAGTATGCTAAATATCTATGATTGTATTATAATCTCAACGAAATTTGTTAAAAAAAACCAGAAACTTTCCACGGAATATTTTCCCTTCCCTTCTAATTAAAATTAATTTAAAAAAACCTGTTAACATAACTTGAAATAAATATTGTAATTATGCTTTATGTGCGACCTTTGGTTTTCAAACAGTTTTGCTAGTATTCAAGTTGTAATAAAATTTACCATATACTAAAAGCTATTGCGCTGTTGTGGATAGAATGTATTTATTTTTGCGAATAAAAACTGATCGCAAAAATTGCGAAAATATGCAAAAAGGAAATACAATTGCAGTATTTTTTTCGTGAAAACATAGGAAAAGCAAGTGAAGTTCACAGATATTCTCAGAATATCATCCCAGAACGCCCTATTTTGAGTGATATTTTTAACAACAAATAGTATCCAATTGAGAGCACGCCTATTTTGTTATGAGCTTCCATACACCATGCATGACCACTCAATATGTGCATACCCTAACATGAATATCTTAACGTGTTTATATGTAAAACGTAGATATTGCTCAAATATCTATACTATTCTTGGTTAAATAAAATGCATTTCATACCATTTAACTTCTTATTGAATTAACTTAAGTTTTATAGTTTTCGGTCAGTTCTTGATTTCTGCATTTAGAAAGTTAAGAAATTCCATTCAATTATTAAATGCATTGTGCAAAACCCTCACTAGTAATGCAATGATGTCATAAATGATGGCCAATGAAAACACGTAAATTTCTAAGGTTAGCATATTGAACCTAACTAGGTGTATTTGAGGTCCGTGCGAAACCCGACAGGGTAGTCAAGGACGTTAAAAAAAACCCTTAGCAGTACATTTTCTTGTACAATACATTAAATGGAGTAGCTGTAAATGTCTGAGATATGGTTTATTGAATTGTCACGCTGCCTGAATTGATAAATCAAGACGAAATGTTACTTAGCAATATATAATGTCATATGCGACTTATTAACATTAATGCAATTCTTACATTCTCACAAATACTTTAATTTCATGCAAAATATAATATCTATCAGAGAATTTGAAGCTTTTAAGAATAGATAATAGTAGGATAGCAGAGGATAAAAAAGTCTTCAAATAACGTGTTTAATGCACCGAAATATGAAACGGCTATTTTTGGTATCAATTTTTAGAAAAGAATCATTCTACTTTCAAATTAGAATTGTCATTTAAACGCATTGTGTAATTTTGCGTTTTATGAGGGCGGCATGTTTTTCTCCACAAGTACAGGATGTTAAAATGTCAATTTTGATTATGAAAACATGAAAAAAGTTTGTTAAAGATCTTAGTGTCTTTCAAGGATTACGTAAAGCTGTAATTTTGAATTAAATATTGCATGGCTATCGACCACAGTGAGTTTAAATGTATAGATTTTGTAACTAGGTACCTTATGAATTAATTCTCAGTTTTGTGTAATTATAAAAAGTATTTTAAATTAGTAAGCAAAAAAGGTCAATATCGGCGGTACAAACTATCTTGTAAATGCGGAATTTCATATGCTCCGTGTATAATCTATCACATAACGTGACTAGTACGCGTAGTCAAATTTACACTTTTGTGTTTTTGCGTTTTGTTAATGATATGTTGTGAACTATTTATTCTGCTGGGTTTGCTTTGTTGAGTTGGCAAGAAATCTTCGATTTTTGTTCTTACTTGGATATAGCCTTATTGTCATTCAAGCGGCATTTATGAGACTCCGAACAAATCTGAATATGATACGTTCTAATTCCGGGTTGTTATAGTCAATGTGCATAGACTTTCAAACTTTCTACATAGCACTAAGACTAGTAGATTTGAGAGATGATTTTAATGGGGTTAATAACAAATCTTAGTCAATAAAACATTAAGATATATAAAAAGAGGATTGGATCAGTGGTTTACCTAAGGAAAATTATAAATGCGCCTAAACATAGGAAAAGAAGTACATAAAACAAATGGAATTGTTTGTTTGTTTCTTATGTATAAGAAGGCACAGTGAATTTCAAAGATTTCGATTGCATTAATTGTATAGATCCAATCAAACATTTTTGCTTAGACCAAAAATTTGCTTTGTGTCTTCACAAACATCCAAGCCTCTTCGTTCCCTTTCTTTGTTTTTTGTTCATTTGAAGCGGAAATCTTATTAATAAAATGACCTGCAAAGTTACAAAATACGATTCCAATATGAAATATATCAGTTTGGTATACGAAGG
This sequence comes from Perna viridis, assembly GCA_037379345.1. Taxonomy (NCBI): domain Eukaryota; kingdom Metazoa; phylum Mollusca; class Bivalvia; order Mytilida; family Mytilidae; genus Perna; species Perna viridis. The sequence continues at coordinate 31,180,697 of CM074517.1, read as the reverse complement.
GGTAGAACGAACCGCTATCATCAATACTGTCCCGCCAATAGACCGGTGCAATAAATTATCCTTTATTTTCCGCGAAGATTTTCTCATTACCTGACATGAAGACTTCAAATCAAAAGCTACCCCAGTATTCAGTTACAAAATGTACTTCAATATCAGGTCTGTGTGAATGATACGAGTTTACCTGTTCAATACTTTTACTCACTTTTAATTTACGACAGCCAAAGTCTTTTCAGAACCTGTTCTTTTGACACCTGGGTACTATTAGTGAAAGTTATGTTTTTGTTTTCAAGAAACTATTCCAAGTTTATGGCTTACAAGTTTTTCAAACGGAGAAAACAAACAGGTCAGAAAAAGTGTCTTGGTGGTGCAGTTTTTTAAAAACCTGGTACCACTATGAAATAAAATGAATGTCTTTTGATTCTTTCTTTTGGCTTATACTGGTGTGTTAAAGACTAATATCGGCGATATGGAATAATAATAATAATTAAACAAATCAATTAGGATACATTAATGCACTGTTTCGTTAAGTGCAATAAAATCCACCTAGGCAAATAAAGTGTTGTTTTTGCTGTTTTCTTTGAGTTGCATTTATTGCATTATTAGTATTGTCTTTTTTATAATTAATACATTTTCCGTTTCTCAACTAAACTGATAAGTTTTGTTGTAGCCAGTACTACAAGATATTACAGATATGTTCAGTGGCGTTCCTTTGTGTTTTCCATGCTTATAACAAATTATGTCAAGAATTGAGATGGTAATATAAAACAAAGAGGTACTAAACAGTTTTGTTTAGTATTATATAATTATCATTGCAAACATACCAAATATTTACAAAATGAACCAAATCGGGACTTGTATTTGAACTAATGGAGAAATAACACTGCAAAGCTGCTATTTAAATAGAACACTTCATATCTTACTGCAAATGTCACATATTAAAAAATAATTTCAGAATGTGCTTTTTAGTTTGGTTTCTAATTTTACATTTCGAGACCTCAAAGGTCAAGGTCGACATTTGGCATGTTTACCAAAAACTGCTGCGGACGGCAATATATGCTAGTTTGTCTAAAATACAGCTGTTAATTCTTGTTAGAATTTGAGCAAATCTGATATGAAAAAATGGATTTTTTCTTACCAGCAAAGGGAAGTTAGTCATACGAAAATGGTACAACATTTTTTTCTTAAAAATCATGATTGATCTTTTACCTAATTTTGTAAGAGACGTGACCACAGTCGATGCGTACGATATCAATATTTCGATAGGGCTTGAAATAAACTTTTCATCGATATAAAATTTAGCCATATTATATTTCGATGCATTAAATTTTCAAAACTTGATAGCCTGCTATCCTGCTATATAATATTAATAATTCTTTTATTAGGAATCAAATAGACTTTACTCAAGTATTAAGTTTACCGCACATATTTTCGAAGTATTGATTGACAATACCATCTTCACGTTATGGTTTTTGTGGTTTGATAAATACTGTGAAGGTACTGTTATTCGTGGGTATCAATTTTTGTGGTTTAGGGAAAAATATCAGTTCGTGGATTCTTGAACCGTATTGGTCGTATTGGTCCCGAGGCATCGGCGAGGGCCAATACGGCTGTCGAGGCCAATATCATTGACCGAATCCTATAACAGGGCCAATATTAAACAACATATTTATTGAGAAGTTTATTAACTAACTCAACTAGATGATTTGTAGAACAGTTGTTTTCGAGTTTTACCAAGAACATGTAAGTTTGTTTGCATAAATCAGTCTTAAATATCCTTTTTGTATTTGTTTGTGTTTCTGCAGCTTTTAGGCCTGGTGATCAAAGTTCATGAAATCCAGTTCTGACTAAAAATGGCGGTGTCAAACGACCGGAAGTTATAATGCCGTATTGGCCCTGGTTTGATCCATATTGGCCCTCTTTTTTCATATTGGCCCCGTATAATTGCCCGGTTTGAATTCATATCAATTGGTCAGTTGTTGAAATATTTAAACGTTTTTTTGGGGTAGTTGGTTAATAATTACACAGTATTACGAAATATTGAAAGGAATTTAGTACATATTACTTATAGCAATATTTGCCGAAATATTATCCGATATCGTTTATTTGTTCTAGTTTTGTACAATAAATGCGCCTAGGATTTGTATGACGTTGATTGTGAAATTCCTTGAATAGTTAGATATATTACTTGTCGATTTGCTTTTTGATAGAAGAAAATCTAGAAAGACGTTTATTTGATTATTTGAAAATATTTTTGCAGAGTAAAGGTCGTTTAAAGTTTGTCTATATTTACAATTTTATCAAATATATTGACAGAAAGATCAGTACGTCCACTGCTGGTAAAGAAAACAGAAATCAATAAATGTCATGTTGAAGTTCATATGCATTTTGTCATTTTACCTTTATATAAAGACAATGCTTTTTTGCTCAGTATGACTGTTTTACGCGCATAGATCTTTTAGAGGAAAAAAGGTTTTATCTATTTTAAATATTTGGACATTTCTTTAATTTGCGAATTTCTTTTTATATGAACATTGGAGAAAAAAAATATATTATTAAATATTCCAGTATGATTTAGTAGAAATAAAGTATTCTTGTTGCAGATAGTTTTGTTTACGTGACAAATACATATCATTAACAGCTACCTTGATCGTCTATGTTTACAATGATATAAGAATTATTGACAAAATGATCAATACATTCCTCTGCTGGTAACGAAAGACCAAAATAAATGAATAAGTTATTGAGTCATAGGGGGAACGGTCGCTAGTTAGCTAGCTAGGAGGTTTAACAATTTTTTAAAATTAAAACAAAGTTTTATTAAAAATGCGTATTTAACGGAATACGGTTTGCAGCTAACAAAAATTAAATTAGATATGTTTTAAAGAGTTGTATAAATGCAAATAAAAAAACCTGTAGTTCCTTGCCTAAAGAAATTGCAGTAAATTACTGTGCAGTAAAATTGAGCACAGAATGCATATTGTATAGGGTGCCCAACATTGACTTTGAGTATCGTAAATAGAGTGATAGCAATTTAGGAGGAAATGCGTAGAATGCAGTGTTTAGTGATATTTATTTTAAACTCCAATATTTCTACAAGTCAAATAAATATTAATTTTCTCTGGAATCAAGTATGCATTTTGCTGTACGCTGGACGGGGAAGTAATGGTTTTTCTTAAGACCTTTATTGTTATATTACGAAACGAAGACCAACTTATCGAAGACGTCTGCATATAGTCCAGTTATTTTTTTACCCTTAATCTAAACAAATTGCAACAGAAATTATTAAAATGCTATTATTTAGCATTTTGATCCAAATAAGCACAGGAAAAAAGGCCAACAGGATTGTACATGTTGAAACCTCAACATAATCGTTTCAAATTTTCACTGGAAATAAACATTGGAAATGTTAGATAACTCTGTAAAATGGTTTAAAATGCAATGAATATGACTTTTCTCATAATTAAAATGTATTAATAGTAGACAATTTAGCATTAATTAGACGAGTCTTCATGTCTTTTACCGAATACTTAGATTTAGAAATAAAAAGGAAACTATATCTAATTTTTTTAGATAATGAAGTTGTAGAATTCTAATTTTGATGAAATTGATGAGGTAAAAAATGCTAGTCTTTGTGGTAAAGAAATTCTTTCGGCAAAGTCAAAGCTTTTTATACATAGTTTAAAGATATAATCAATTACAATCACAGGAAAACAAATAGATTCAAGCAGATGGAAGCGCTAGAAATTATGATTTTTTTCTGTTATTTAAAATTACTCAAGTATTTAAATGTACACATAATAACCAAATGTGTCATATATTTAGGGTAGCATAACATGTGAGATAGTCAATAAGGAAAAAAAGACACTCCATCAAAATGTCATATTTTACATGAAATGGATTAAAATAACACACAAATCTGACAAAAACTATTGTTTTATGATGTTATATCCCTTTTTCATAATTATAATTTGAATAGGAACTTCTAAACGCTTATTTTGAGTTACCTGCAACTAGAACTTTTAAAACTGTTTCCTGTGTATATATTGGTAATAATACTATATATTTGAATCAAAACATTCTCTGTTGCAAATTTGTTGCAAAAAAAGTGTAAAATTTATTTTGACTAGATTGTTTTATGATTTAAAACGGTTCCACGATCATACATATATTTTGTTTATAGAAGTGATTTGAACAGAAATGGTATTAATAAACCCTTGTTCGAACAGTCAAATAATTAAGCCCTCTGTCTTTAATGAGTCTCTAACAATTTTCAACTACTTTTAAGTTTATAATGTCCCCACTAATAAATTATATGGCTGTCGCCTTCCTGCATTTTGATGGAAATAAAATATTCGTCGATAGAGATTTATTAGAGACAATGACAATCCCTATGGATAACAGCAACAGTTGATAAATTCAATCAACGACATTCCTCATCGAGACAAGCACGTTGCAACGAGACCGCTAGTAATCTTAAATCACCTTGTATGTTCATATTTTACATGTCCTTCGATATCTATATTTTAAATATTCTAAAATCGAAAAACAAATGTTTCTGCTGTCTGAATAAACGTTGTCAGTCAAAATTGAAGGATACTTTTCACGACACAAACATATTATGTTATGGCAAAAGCATTTCTTTACAAATTGCATTTATTTTATTGAGTTGCCTACTGAGAAAAAAGACAAGTTTAGTCTTTAATTGTTTTCCAAACATTTATCTCGGTCAATCGAATTTAACGTTTAACCAAAATTTGAGATAGCACGTGAAAGTTGAAATTCAATAATAGAAGAAATAGAGTAAGACTATCGTAGCTTGTAACATTTAGGGCATCGTTTGAAGTATGTTTTGACGATAAAGGAATAAATTTCCGGAAGAGGTCAATTGGTCCACAGAGGATAAGATTAAGGTCATAATAATCGGTCAAATATAAAAGTCTTCCCTATTTCAAAGATTGAAAGATAATTTGGATTGTTTTCCAACTTAAGACCTAAGTAGTTGAAATCTTATCCACAGGAACGAAAAAAAGGAAGAATAGCAGAAATGTGTGTGTTTAAACTTGATAATTCAACGGAAAATTATTCCATTGAAAACTGGGATACACTCAGGATAATTTACAGTGCGCTTATTTAATGTGACATGAATGCATAGGTAAAACAGACAACATCAAAGATATATCCACCCTTTTAAACTTTACCAACACTTGTAAATTTCTTATCGGGGATCCTTAAGCTCGACGAGGTTTATCCAAATAGGAAAACGACCCACAAAGGCGTAAGTAGTTTGTTTATTGCAAAAAAATCCCCAAAAAAAAACAAAAACAAAAAACATAAACAAAAACAAAAACAAAAAAACGAATGCTTTGTTTCTTTGTAAATTGCTGTTTTTGGTTATTTCTAGTACTATTGTTTTAAAAAGGTGTACTTTTTTAAAATTAGAAAAATAATGTAGACGTGTATCCGCGGAAGACTATATGTTTGGAAGAAAAATAATTTGTAATCACAATGTTTTTTTAGATACGCATTTTTGTCAATACGCATTATATTTATCTCGAGTTAAAGTGTTATCTAAAACACTTTCTTGTACATATATCTATTTGGTTTTTGATGGCCGTTAAACGTGCAAACTAATATTAAGCATCAATAGGAAAACCCTATAGTTATTTATTTTAATTGCATTTTCTTGTCGATTTAGATAGTAGACACGGTAAATCATAATTGACTTCTTAAACGTTTCAAGATTGATTCCATCCATTTTCTCTTTAAATTGAAGAATACATAGAATTAAAGAAATGTAAGCGTCAGTCGTCATAAGAATCCGACAAGGGGTGAAACATGGTGAAAAAAACCCGTCATTTTGATAGTGTAATTTGACTATTTGCACGATCAGAATCAAAGAGAAAGATTTTCCATATCGAGTTGCATTGAGATATAATTACATTGAAATGCATTGTAAATGAACATTTCAAGAGCAAATGACGAGCAAATCCAAAGATGCAGAGATCAAATAATGTTATTATCAAATCGAGAAAGGACTCTTGACAGTCAGGGCGAGGGTTTTTTTTTTTCTTATTTTTCCCATTTTGGCTGATTCCTACAAATACCTACACATAATTATTTTGATATTTCCATGTGTTTTTTCATTGTAGTTTGCTTTTAATCTACACAATTGTGTGATTTACGCTTTTTCTAACTACTTGAATTTAACCTACATCTGATTGCAATAATCTCTCTTTTCTCTCATTTAAACAAGGAAGTTATGCTAAGGATATCGGTCAAAAGATAAATTTATGAAATTGATTTTCGAATATGGAGACGCTTAGAAGAACAAAATTTTTGATATTGAATTGAATGATTTAATAAATTTAAAATGTGTTTGATCGATATTTTTGTTATTGCTATAGTGCCCTTTAACTCATTCACTCAAACCTGCAAAGACCTGTATTTTAAAACAGCCCTTAAAATAAAGTTTTAAATTGTTGAATTTCATTTTCAAATAATCATGCACATCGTTCAATTATCCGATTAACGGATACAGGTATATTCTAATACTTAACTTGGAAGCAAAATGGTAAACATAAGTATAAGGAAAACCACGCCATTTCTCTCAAAATGATATTCAATTGTTATTCTAAAAATAATGAAAAAAGTAGGACATGAGATATGGTATAACCATAATTCATAAAAATACAATGTAGTCCATTGACCGGGAGGGTCAACCGTTTACCCCCAACGCATCAACTCCATGATAGTTTTAAGGTTTCTTTATACCTCCCATTACCGAATAAATGTATCGCCAAAGAATTTTCTCGGAGTCTTTTTCAGTATAAGCCTATATTTGTACCCCACTGGGTCAAAAAGCCAAGCGTTTAGTAACTCCATCGTTCGAGTGTCTAAGTCTCATTGGAAAAGCATGTGTAAAGAAACTATATACATGTAGGTATCATCATGTAGTCCAACGTCTGAATTTTACAATGGTACTATATAAATTGCTGTAACATTTAGGATATTGTAGTAAAATGAAAAATATGTATCCTACTCGTTTCTTTCAATATCAAAACCCCTACACAAAAGCTTATTTAAACTTCGTTTTTTTAAGAAGAAAAATGACAATATCGGGTTATATAGAAGACATTTTGAATAATAACTTTTTACGATTTTATAGTAATTCTCTACCCTCCTCCCACAAAAAAAAAAAAAAAAAAAAAAAAAAAAAAAAAAAAAAAAAAAAAAATAACAAGTGCCATAATTGACTAGATGTTTTTGTATTTTGGGATATCATTACCTAAAATATGAGTTTTACGGTGTCGGTATGCTGTAGATGATAAATATGGCCAATTTCTGTGATAGAGGTTATGTTTTTAACATTAAAAAAACCTTTTTGAGATGTATGTTCTTGGATTACTTATGTAGAGAATCGACTTATCTATCGAACGATACCACTTTGAGACGTTGCTACTGAAGTGTCTCCAGCAGCTGTTGTAAGCGATCTGAGTTCCCTTACGCTATGACTTGACAAGAAGTTCTGAAGCCCGCTCTAAATTTCCCCTTGTTTCGCTACTGCGCCTGAAATTTCCACGTCACTCATTTCAACGTTCCCATTTCTATCAGTGGGTGAGGGTTCCCTTCTGGCTCTGTTAGGCGATACTTCATTGGAGGCAGTAACACAGGCACTCGGATTGACATGCTCAGCAGAATTGGATAATACGGTTGCGTTTGGCATGCCGGTGTCACAATTATTGTCTCTACTGACTCTTTCGCTATCTTCGCGAGGCATCGATTTATCATGCAGAATGGCGGAAATGCGTATCCCCTCATTTCCGTCCATGGTATCTGAAAAGGGCTGTCGGACTGTTACAGACTTGTCCCAATTTATTAGCCAACCCAAGTTGTGAAGTAATCAATCCAATGTGTTTCGATCTCTTATTAGGATCTCCTTGTTTTGATTGAAGATAAAGGTGTCGTTTAAGTAGATCACGAGGCGTACACCTATTCGCCTCAGTATTCTTACTATTGGTTTCATGATTTTTGTGAATGTATGAGGACCTGACCCTACCCCTAACGGAAGACTTTTGTACTGATATGTCCGACACTTGTGGGAAAAGCAAAGATATTGTCTGTGATTCTCATGTATCGGGATGCAAAAGTACGCATCTTTTAGATCGAGGGAGCATATCCGGTCCCCCTTTGAATTATATTTGTCACGAATTGAAAACCCTCCATTTTGAAATGTTGGTATTTCACGTAATTGTTCAGACTTTTCAGATTCAAAATAGGTCTCATTCCCCCGTTTTTCTTTGGTCTTACATTTTAAGAAGAGGTGACTGAGAAATTGTTCCCCTTGGAGATTTTGGATTTGTTTTATTGCCCCCTTTTCTAACATTTCGTTAATTTCCATTTTTATGCAAAGATCTTTTGATTTTGAGAATTTCGGGGATCTCACCGTTATTTCTTGGATGTTATTTGCTAGAAATTTTATCACATAATCGACTTTGCTGAACCGGAAGGGCCCGACGGAAAGGGCGTCTTTTTTCCATAACGTGGATCCTTGTTGTCACCCATGTCCCTTGCCATCTGTTTGGCTTTTTTTGTTGTTGACTTTTCGTTCTAACACTCTATAAAAGTAATTTCCGAAAATCATGTTACCGGTGTTAACTAACAATCCTTGGTTCTTTCCAAAGAAGGATTTTGCCATCTTCAAACTTCTCAAAATCGTAGCCATGTCGCTAACACGCCTTGTTGTTGTATAAACAAGTAACGTTAATTTGTCCTATTAAAAGCACAGTCTTTTCGATCAGGCTTACCAGTTCAGTGATTGGCATTTCCAATGTTCCTTTCCCATGGCGGATCCCGTCAATTTCCGTTCATATTGTCCCATTGTCTGAGCAAGCTTCTTCTGAATGTATTTCACACTGTTATCTTGAATTTTTAAGAATTCCATCGGTCTAGGATTGTCAACTAAGTCCTCTATAAAATTATGAGCCTGCGGAGGCGTGAACAAGTCGTTTTCCGGCACTGGCGTTTCATCAAGAACTTTGATGCAAGCATTTGTCTGCAACTTTGGTGTTGAAGAATTTATGGGTGTATTTAGACATACCGCCTTTCAGTAAAAAATTTGATCCATCATCCAACGGATCAAAACGTTCAGCGTCCGAATAATCCGATTGTCTATCATCAGACACGTCCATTGTACGACGACGTTAATGTTCATGTGTTCATTCTTGGTCAGATTCGTAATCGTCGGAACTTTCTTCCAATGGGTCTGTTGATTCCCCTAAATCGTCGTCCGCCTTTTCTCTATAATCATAGTCTTTTTTTCTTTTCTTCTTAGGAATTCTGTAACCTTTTGGAAGATTCGGACGCTGAACGTTTGACCACCACTTTTCCGTCGGACTTTTCATTTTTTCTGACGGGACGTCCGTCTCACGATCCGACATATTGTCTCAAACAAATGTCTATTCAATTTGTGCCAATAATCCAATAACCTTTTGGGGTGCTGGTGCTATCAAAAGCTGGATGGAGATCGATTTGAAAATTGTTAAAATTCAAAGATCGTCTACTCGGCGAAGCCGAAAGGAAAAAGGAGGCATAAGGGTAACTATCCCTGATTCCTGGCTTTGAAAAGCTCAATAAGGGAAATCCAGGAAGAATATATTATTATACCTTACTTCGGTTTTACAATAAACTTTATCTCAGCCTACGCGTACTAATATATACGTGAACAATGTATTTTTATTTGTCATAACAAATATTCATCTAAGATTAATTGAATGAAACTTATTGTATTTAATCTCGTGTGCTTGCGACATATAACGACCATATATAAAATGCTACATGTAGCGCAAATCCGTATTAACGTTTAAATGTTAGTATAGTTTTGTGAAATTTCTTTGGTTACATTTATACTTGATGTATGGTAAAACATACTTTCCTCGATCGGGATTTATTAGGTTATGATACTTGATACACGTCTTTAGAACATTTCGTGATGTTTTACTATGACGTAGCGCACGCAATTGCGGCTGTGTTGAAAAAAACACCACACATCTCTCTTAACCATAAATGTCTGTTGTAAACAATCAAACCTATGAATATGCGAAAGCTGTTTACTGTTGGAATGAGAACAAATTATGAGTTTTGAATATTTGTCAAAAATGGTACTTCTAATACTTTATAGTCATATTATAGCCTCATATCTTGACCTACACTTAGAAATCGATGGTAAAGAAAAACTATTGACCAAACTTTACGACAAACATGATGACTTTTCATTCAGAATTGTCCATCTTCCTTTCATCTGTGGCAACATCCCTTCGGCTCCTGCGTAGGAAGTGTTCATATCACAACTCATACGTTATGCCAGAGCTTGCCGAAACTACGCAGACTTTTTGTATCGCGCTAGAACTCTAACAAATAGGCTTCTGGAACAGGGTTATGTTGCTACAAGATTGAAATCATCAATACAGAAGTTTTATGGTAGTTATCATGAACTCGTGGATCGTTATGGTGTATCCATCTGCACCATGAAAACTGATTTATTCAACGGGTCATAGTTTTCCTTCCCTCGTTTGTCTTTTTATGAGCAACTCGGCGGGTGTTTCTAGAAAAGCAGAGGACGCTTACCCTACCGGTGCACTTGGTCCATGCTCGCAGATTTTAGTGGAGTCCGAGTTGCTCATTTACTTTTGTTACTTCGTATGTATGATTTTAGTTACTTTATGTTCTTTGTTGTGTATGTCTGTTTTCCATGTCTGGTCTTTATCCCTGTATGACATTCTTTTGATTTCCGCTATAACCTTGGGTCCTTTGATTACTCAGTCAATTAAACTTGTCAAAAACCCGTAAAAAACGTCGAAATTCCGATTGTCAAGTGTAACGAATGCAGGTCTGAAAAAGCTAACATAGCGAATTGCGCTAGTGTAAAGGGTACAAAATTCGCCAAGGTTTGCAGGTAAGAAAAACATTCTATGTTCTTTTTGAGATAATTATCGAAATTGCGTTAATTTTAAGGAAAAAAAAACCAACAAAAAACAAAACAAAACAAAACAAAGTTAAAATGTTGGTAAATGTTCAGATTTCTTAAAGTGTTCAGTAATCAAATTCTGTTATTAATGTAAGAACTTATTTACATAATAATCTTTTCCGAATAATATTTCCTATAAATGAGCAAACTTTCAGCAATTCTACGTCGGCATTTGATAAAATTTTTAGTACGTATAAAGTAGTTGCGTCTTTTTGAAATTATCTAAAGACATATCAGATGTCAAAACATTTCGGGGTCGTTGAGAAAATTCCATGCCCCAACGCTGTTCTACAATCCATTGGCAATTTCTTCTATGAAATAATGATATTTTGTTATGGTACATACACTTAGGAATACACATATTTCATTTTTATGATTTTAACCGTTTAAAACTGATTAAATTCGAACAAATCAAATTCTAGTGATTTGTCAAACTTTCAGTTTTTCAACGTTTGGATGTTTTCCGTCGATCGGGAAATGGGAAAATAAATCGGCACTCTATTAATAGTGGTCAAGCTGTGCAGACATTTGACTCACAAAATGAACCTTCAAGCGGTTTGTTGAATATCCAAAAGTGCCGCCTTAACGCTTCCGGTGACGTAGGTTACACCCATTATTTAGAGTGTAGCGCTAAATTAAAGCGTTATAAATAATAATAATAATAATGCATATTATAAAAATGATAATAAAAAATAAAATAAATAAAATAACAGCTATACACAATAGATGAAAATAGTGGTTATGCTTTGAAGAATAATAAACCTTACTTCAGTTATGGCAAAATCTAATGCAAACCTCCCTAATTATTATTATCAAGTTTTCATCCTTGTTATGCGTTGTGTTTCTATGTTTTTTTACGGTCTTGACTATATTTGCGGATCTCACACGACCGCTAGCGACTGGGCGGTATTTTTTACACTCTGACCTACGTCCAAACACTACGTGGGTCCGAGAGCGTCTTTCCACTCTGACTATTTCGGAGTACGTATTTAGTATGCGTTGATTAAGATCAGCAATTTTATAGTTCATTTTTAATACCAGTAATCAACGTTTTAATTGAAATACGCGAATAAACAGTCAGGACAGTAGCTTCTGATAATAACAGCCCAGGTGTACGGGTAAAGATGAAAGGATCTTGTCCAGTGACACATATGGCTGCACCCACCTCACCACCGAAAGTTTATCAGCTGCTCTTTACAACGTTTTGGCCAGAAACAAAACTTGTCATTTCTTTCGAGAGTACTATGTAGTGTATTTATTAAAGAGCACATTATAATAATTAACAATGTTCCAATTCAATACTTTCTACTCTTTCTATAAGTGGCCATATTTTGATCCCGTACATGTACGTCGGTGTAATGTCATTAGAATTAACACAAGCCAGTTGTTGTGCCCATAACGAACTAAATCTCTATGCTTTAGAGTGTCAAAAACTAATATTGTGTTAACAATTACCGGAAGTAAACAGAGTTCAACGTGCTGCGATCTTATTATTCTGCGCTGTGGGAAGCTCTTTATTTACTTCTGAAATTTGCTGTATGGACAGAAACCAACAAATAACAAACCGAAAAAGTCACAAAAAATATAAACGATCATCAGGAGACGATTTGGAAATTCTTTAATGTTTGTCTCCGATACTTCAGTTAGACACTTAACCTAAGTTATTTTGTTTGCGTATGTCTGGCGCATTGGAATTGTAAACGTCCAAGTTTTTCTATTGGCACACTATATTCAACAATCTGCAGACACTTACATACTTGTTGATACTAACGCGTGATTAGAAAATGAGCGCTTGATTTTTTTATATGTTTAATTGTTTGTTGGTTGGTTCATGCCATTAGAACGCAAATCTAGACTAGTTGCTGGCTGAAATATGTTGTCCTCTCTCATTGTATTAAAGCTTTTACTATAACGCAGAAACAAATAATGTTCATTAATGATGTCTTTCGAGATAACCTTACATCCGAAAAAGGTAATAACGCTGACGGAATGTTCCAACCGCGCGGCACTGTTAAACTTTGTGGATTCGTCAGGAACACTACACTCTGCCACCTGTCTGAACAACTAATATTGTTTATTTATTATGACAATTAATCAGCGATTATGTTTTTGTGACGTATAATTGGACACGTTTGTGAGTCCTACAAATATATTGTATATGTTCCGGCTTTTCGGGTCAATGCTTGTTTATTTAAAAAAAACCCAACTTTTAACTGGATGGCGACATAACCTTTTGAGAATGTTGAAATAAAAAAAATAAAGCAGCATGTTATGAATGTGGATACATCAATAAATTTTGCATACTTGTGTTTCAATGTAATTTGGGCATTTTAAAACCAACATGGAAAAATCAGTTTCCCTTTTACTCCGATGAGTTCATGTTACGTGAAGACTGTAATAATAAATTTGAAATTTTTAACAAATCTGATATTAATTTTCAATCTGTTTGCCAATTTGGTTGCGTAACTAGACGGTAAATGTCATCATTTGACTTGTATTCCTGGAAAACGTCGAATCTCTTTGAAAAAGGGTTATTTTTAGCATATTTTCTGTACATGTTTATTTTCCTATGTTTTGAGATATAAGTTAAACATACCCCATTACTTTCTTAAGTATATTAAAAAAACCTGTCAAACGTTATATTTCCTATTTAGTCATTTGTTTCAAAAAGGTGACCGTGGTTCTTCTGCGATGAGATTTCATTTATATCAGCAAAATGATATATTCTCAGTCTTGAGAATATTTAAGTGCAAATGTTAGGAAGAATCAGGCAATATAGGAAAAATCAGAACCATGCATTTCAAAACCCTAGCGGTTTGAGATTAAAGTTTCACCCATGGATACTTTCTCTATTTGAAAAGACCACTATTTGATTTCTTCATCGCTGGCTTTCGCAAAAATGAGTTTTTGACATAATTATCTGCCCTTGAAATGTTCATTTTCAGTGCATTTTAATGAAATTGCAACTCAATTGTCCAGCATGATATGGAAAATCATGTCTGTTTTCTTTTATTCTGATTGTGTAAATAGTCAAATTACACTATCAAAATGATGGTTTTTATTCATAACATGTTTACACCTACTGACTGATTCTTACAGAGACTGACACTTAAGGCAGATGTAGTACGTGAGCTGAGATAACCCCGTGCACCCCAACTCATCAACCAAAATATGATTTTTAGGTACCCTCATACCACCCATTTACGAATATTTTTGTCGCCAAAAAATAAACTGAAGCATTTTTGTATTTTGGCTATTTTTATATCTCGTTGAGGCAAAAATCCATTTTTTACGTTTTTTTTTATTCTTCGAACTTCTTCTTTCTACCAAACGAAGTAAACTGATATATATATGGACTTAGTGCAGGCGGTGTTGTCATAGATGTCAGGGAAGAGAACGGGTTCGAATCCCGCTGAGGGAGCGACCAAATTTGCATTGAAAATTTGCAACCTCGCATCGATTCTAGAGTTGGGGTGTAGTTTAGACTTGATCAGGATTATATATATGTATGCATCCTTGTATTACCACACTGTGTACATGCTATGTATCTTCATAGTAATGTACTAGCAGGTAAGATGGTAGAGTTGCTTCATCCTATTAGACTTCTTATATGTTTTATATAATAAGTGTGGCTGTATTTGTACACTGATCGATCCTCTATTGTCTTACTCGATACCATCAGAGGTTGTCCTATCCAGTTACATCATGCGCTCTAGATTTACTTACTAGGACTAGGAAGTATCACTCGGTTAACAAAAGCTATATTTTCTAGCCTAGCTGGCCGAGTGGTCTAGAGCGTTGAACTAAGTGCAGGCGGTGTTGCCAGAGATGTCAGAGAAGAGATGGGGTTCGAATGCCGCTGAGGGAGCGACCAAATTTGCATCCCAAATTTGTTACCTCGCATCGATTTTATAGTGGGGTGTAGTTTAGGCTTAATTATATATTAATCATGTAACCCAATGTCTCAGCTTTACAGTGATACCAAGAAAGTTGCGTCAACAGTTAAAGCTATGAGGAAAAATGAAAAAACGTACCCCTAGCCCACAGAAAAATCTCTAAAACTGACATTTTGTCCATGTCAAATTTATGCTTCAGTAAAAACTGGCTTATTTGCAATTTTCTGTTCAGTAATATAAAAAAAAACTTCTGGGTTTCGTTCTTATGATGAATTTTGCCAATTTTTGAAGTTAGAATTTATCCAAAAAAGCGAATGGGATTTTTGATTTTTTCGTAGAAAGGGCACATAAATTCGACTTTATCAGATATTGCTCAATTAAAATCCTAAATATTTGGTATCATTCGATAGACAATTTATTTTTTTACATGAATGAACCAAGAAAAACTAATTTGCGAGAAAGAAAAAAAAACATGTTAAAATTACTACCCCTACCTCTAGAAAACGAGTCTCAGTATCATCCAGAATTCTTATTCAAAGCATACCGACACCGTATAACTCATATTTTAGGCATTCATAATCAAGATAATAATGTTCCCAACATATCTGTTGTTGGTGTCTTTTATTGTCAACAAACTATCTTCCAAAATACGAAATTTGGGGTTACAATTGCTAACAACCGTAAAAATGTCAATTTTCAGAGTTTTAGAATCACCCATTATTTCCTTTTCTTAGATTACGCGCCTGAAATAAGCAGTTATCTTGACTACATCAATAATTAATACACCAGTAACCACCTTGTAAGAGTACATTTTTTCAAGTTTCCCATAAAACCCGAAGTGCTACCACAACTTTCTTCGCACCATTGTTAAGCTGAAACATTGGGCTATATAATGATGTCTTCACATGTTCAATTTGTTCACACAAGCTATCCTAGGAAGGCTAAGACGCTCAAACAATTGAGTCACAAAAATCTTGGCTTTTTGACCCAGTGGGGTACAAATGTAGGCTTATACTGAAAATCTGAAAAACAAAATCTTGAGTAAAAAAAATCTTTTATGTTACTGAGTAAGTATAGATTGATGTACTTCGCACTAAGTTTATCTCTGTTTCATTTGAAATTTTGTATTTTGACAGATAGTTTGTTGACAATAAAAGACACCAACAACAGATATGAATCCCATTCACGTGAAAGACTTGGTTATCTGCATATTTGTATTCACAATAACAGCTAAAGGTATTTTTGACAAGTTCAATTATTCACAAACTTAACTATTAGATTTAAGTTAAATGAAGTGTCAGAATATAATTTTCTATTAACCAATATATTTTTTTTCATTTTTTATTTAGTCGTATTGTTTAATACAAGAAATGACAATGATACGCAGAGCAACTACTTTACAAATTGCGATTTAATTATGATTTATTACTTTCTGAACAGAAGTGGCAAAAAATATGCAATGGCCTAGTTATTATATTTTGCATAAGTCAATCGTCATTTCTATTTAGACAAATGTAATTTGTATGGGAATCACTATAATGGAACATGCTACTTATTTGACTGTATAGATAAAATTTAATAATTACTATTAACGAGAGTTCACCAATCTTTATTACCATTTTAAACATGATTAAAATAATTTGTATAAAAAGAAACACAATAAATTATTGACATATTAAAAGTATAGCTAACGACTGTGTACATTGTTTATACCAAATCTTTCTGGAAACGACGGTTCCTGTGAAGTTAAAAAAAACTACTATCTAGAGAACGTATGTATTTTTTTTTATTAAATTCCTACAATATTAAGATAAATCTAAATGATTATTGCTATTAACAAATATGATAAAATATGTGTAACTATTACTTTGATGTTGCGTTAAAGTATAGTTGGTATCTATATTTCTCTATACTGTAAACATATATTCAAATACAGTGCCAGAGCGGCAACACTTCACTTTAAAGTTTAGCTTAAGATTAATATACAGATATTGAAGAAGGAAAAATGTTACAAAACTTCTTTTACACTTTTTCAGGCCAGATTAATACAACATCAGCACTATCACCTGTACCTCTTGATTCAACTCAAGCAAGTATGACAACACAAAAAACAGACCAATCAACAGCGTCAATAATGTCAATGATGACAGCTAAGACAACTTCGAAAACAAAACAAACAGGTTTGACAAAAAATCCATCGACGACTCCAACATCAAAAACATCACCAACAATAAAGTCAATAACATCAACGCCAGTGAATAAAAATTCGGCACAAACTGCAACTCCAACATCAACAATAGCTGCATTTCCAATACTAATGACAACAACAAATTCCAAATCTACTCTACCATCAATTTTACCAACAATATCAACACCAGCAACAGCTACAGCTCCCTTATCGTCAATAACAACTACAACATTAATTATACCAACAACTACAACAAGAACAACAATTCTAACATCAACCCTAACAAACGGTACTGAAACTCCAACAGATTTTTCGACAACATTATTTTCACCTGAGACGAAATCAAGCACAACTGAATCAATGACATCTTTCGAAACAACTACAGAGTTCATTTCAACAACCGAAACACAAGTAGAACATACGACTGCAAATAATTATACACCAACAACACAAACGTTGGCGAGAGCATCATGTCCTGTCAACTTAACACGGCCAGACGTTGGTATTAATGAGGAATGCGGGGAACACAGTATAAGTGGGATATGTGCTGTTACTAACAGTTTCTGCTCCCAAACAGATAATGCAACATTATGGATATGCGTCTGTGGTTTTGGCTATGTGCAACAAGAATACAAAACATGCAAGAAAAGTAAGTCGTCATACATGTGTTTTATATATAAAACGTATTTTAACAAATCTCATATTACCGCAGGTAAATGGTTGGAATGTTTTTTGTTTTGTTTTTTTAAAGGGTAAACAGTAATACGTTTTTAAATAAAACTGCAATAAAAAAATCGATCAATATATTTATAGCATATTCAAGCACATCCACTATACAATTACATGTTTTTGTCCTAGATACATTTTTGGAGATAATATACATAAGCATTACAATGGAAATGGTAATACAAGGGAATACTCGATGCGTACTTATTAACCCCCTTGGTTTGATTTGATACAATTAACGTAACGAAAGGAATTCAAAATCAAAACACATCTCAATATGTTTTACGACAATAAATTCATGAAACGAAAATTAGATTCTGTGAATCGAATGTGCATTTTATGTGCATACAGCATTAAGGTTATTAAATGTGTTTTCGTACAACTATAATAGACAAACGATGTTGAATCAGCTGTCCACATCAATAGCAACACACCTTTTAAGCCAGACTTCAGAATTATATGGCATACTTTGAAAAGTAAGAGATCCTTCCAAATATACGTGATTCGTGTTGAAATTAGTAAAAAGTAGATATTGAATTACTTACTTCTAGATCATTCCTTTATCAGTGTTCTTGCTTGGGCAAAATTGAGTGCCTCCGCGCCCCTATAACACTCGCGGCTCTCTGTCCCTTTTTCCTCCTTTATCAGACTACAATAATTCTAATGTCCCATGAATAAGATAACACACTTGTTAATTACACAAGCCAATAATTTGGAAGTGTCACCTATATGAAAGAGTAATCAAGGGAACCAAGATTATAGCGGAAATCAAAAGAATGCAATCAATGCAGGCACAAACACCAGGTATGGAAAACAGAAACAAACAACACAAGGCATAAAATAACCAAAGTAATGCATAGAAATTAACAAAAAAAAAAAAAAAAAAAATAGCAAGTTGGACTCCATTTGAAAATGGGAGCATAGGCAAGGTGCACCGGTAGAGTTAGCTTCTTTACTTTTCTAAAATACCGGTCGAGTTGCTCAGAAAATTTCAAGTTAGACGAAAGAGGAAAGAAACACTGGCACGTTGAACAAATCAGCTCTCATTGTGCAGATGAATACACAGTGACGATCCATGATAACGACAATAAAACTTCTGTAGTGATGACTTCAATCTTGTAGTAACACAACCCTGTTCATGAAGCCTAACTGTAAGAAGTCTGGCGCGGTACAAAAAGTATGCGTAGTTACGACAAGCTCTGGCGTAACGTATTAGTTGTGATATAAGAACTCCATCCGCAGGTGTTGAAAGGATGTTGCCCCGGATGAAAGAAAAGTTGACAATGCAATGAAACGTCATCATGTTTGTCGTATAGTTTGGTCAATAGTTTTTTCTTTACCATCGATCTCTTAGTGTAGATCAAGGTTAAATGATGACGTTACAAGGTCTGTAGTATGCCTTATCTTTGGGGTAGATGCGATGTATAACATCCCCGAAAGTAGGATTGCCTAACGATAATGCGTCATCTATATATCGAAAACTGAGATTAAAGGATTTAGGGTAACAATGTTCCATATTTTGGATCAGATCAGCTGTAAAGTCAACCTCATAAGAGTGAAGGAATAGTCAGCAAGTAGAGGAGCACAATTTGTTCCAATTGGAATGCCGACCGTTTGTTGAAAAGAGCGCCCACCATACTGGACAAATATTTTGTCGATCGAAATCTACACCCTATCTTTATTCTACCAGCTGGTTTGTAAACCTCAATGATATTTGAAAATTTGTTATTACATTTGTTTTTGTACTAGATGATTTAAACCTCTCGTGTACATTTTTGGCATATTAAGTTTGCTTGTAAGTATGGATACAAGTTGAAGTTGCCAGTTTAACAATGAATCCTTTCCATCAGGACGTATTAAGATGAAAGAGTAAGATTAATATTTGAAATGCTTTGTTTAGTTCCAGATGCCTTATTTTCGACAACATCAGATGTCTGGTCTATGTATACAGCAAACATTTATAAAGAGTTTGGTAACTATTTTTATAAAACAAATTATAAATATCTTTATGATCGTCGCTTTCAATTCTGTAGAAAGCTTGCTTAATTTCTCTTCATTGGTTTTACGGAAATTAGAATGGAAGCGCTACATATTTAACACAAAAAAAACATTGAATACTGATACTTCACTACTAAATTGTTTTATTCAATTTATTTTGTGCAGGCAATACATGTCATGAGATAAAAAAAGAAATGATAATGTGATATTAATAGATTATATTCTGTGCACATTCTGACTTTTCTTCTTTTTATATAGATTTAATCAAAATTAATGATTTCAACGTTACCAATTCATCATTAGAAGTTTTAGGGAGATATCTTGACTATTGCGAGGCAAAAGTAAATATAGATACACAAAGTTTACATCATAACCTTTCTGTGAAATGTACGAATCCGTGGAGTCTGTGGAGATATGATATCACTATTTGTGTAACCGTTACAGTAGAAACTGTTATTATACGTGATTGCATGACCATCATTGTTCTTAAAGAATCAGGTGGTTTTTATGAGGAGCTAACTATAATGGATGGCACTCCACAAAACACAATGGTTGGACAAATAACACAGTTCACTAACGCTGAACATGACACATTACATACGAATCATTCATTACTCTATATAGGAGCCTTCGGAATAATTTATACAAATATGGACATAGATCTCATCAAAAACAGAACAATTGCATATTCACAAAAAATACCTGTATTTTTGTACAATTATAGTTTTCCAATGGGTCAAATAAGGGCAACAATAATACAAAAACGCTTCTTTGCGAATCCTATGCTGGAAGATAGTTTACCAACTGCTGTAATTGGTTATTTTGATGTCGACTCAAATAATACAATTGATGTAATCAACACAGAAAGCTTCTGTGTATTTAATAGTTCTATCTTACAACTAGGATCTACTCATTTGAATTACAGTGCCAATACTGAAATAAACCAACCTATCTTCTTGCGAATCAGTGAGATGGAATATAATGTGTCAATCGTGTTTAAAGTAGTTGATGTCAACAACAACCCTCCTTACTTTCTTAGGGAGCCGTACATCTTCAAAACAACAGAGTCAGCTTTTGGTGGTGTGGTTATTGGAACAGTAGAGGCTAGAGATATTGATTCTGAATCTATTCTGCATTATAGCATTACACCAAGTGAAAAGCTATCTATTGACGACTACGGTGTTATAACCTTAAAGAATAGTATAACGGACTCGGATTATTTTGCTTATGTTAATGTCAGTGATGGTCTTTTTACTAGTCAAACACAAATACATATCAAGTCAGAGCTTAAATCAAACGAAACGTTGAACTATAGATTTACAGGAAGTGTTCTGGAGAATACAAATAATAGCTATATTGCTACAGTGGCTGCAGAAGATCATGAACATTTTCGATTTTTTGAAAGTGATGCTTATTTGAGTTTCCAAATTGACAACAAAACGGTATGTATTTCTCCCAGTAAAAGCGAATCACCAAGACAACAGCTTTAGTATTTTGTTTTAAAACAACAATCAGACAGTAAAAACAATAAAGAAATAAAGAAAAATATCATTAAAGTTACTGTCTAGAATTTAAAATTATGCGTCTGTTTCAGCCATATTAAGTCATTGTTAGGAATGTTTTTTTATTCTCCACAGCATTATAACAAGACATTAAATAAGTTAAATGAACAAATTATGCTATTGAAGATTTTTTTTAATTTTAGAAATTTTAGCTATACTGTTTTAAATTGTGGTGAAAATTATACGTAATAAACAAGAAAGATAATACAATTTGTTCACAGAGTTCACATAACCCACGGGAAAGCTGATCTAAAACTTATTGTACTTCTTTGTTGTTTGCATTTGATTAATGTGTTTTCACTGTGTAATGGATAATGGATGTGTTAATAATACGTTTTCAATATTTTAACATTTATTTACTTTTAACTCCCTGTAATGGATAATAGATGCATAAAAAACATTTTGTCTTCAATATTTTAACATTTACATACTTTTAAATACGTGTAATGGAGAATGTATGAATGAATTAAGTGTCAGACCCTGTAAGTATCAGCCAGTTGGGGAAACATGGTATGAAAAATCCCATTGGTTTAAAATTTAATTTGACTGTTTGCATCATCAGAAAAAAAAAGAGACAAGATTTTCCATCTTTTGTTGGAGCATTTAGTTATAATTTCATGTAAATGCACTAAAAATGATTATTTCAAGGGCAGATAAAATTTTTGAGCAAATCGTATTTTAAAACAGGGAAAGCATCCTTGAAAGAAGTTATATCGTCAGATTGGTGGGTATTTAACATGCATGTTTCAGATTTTCCCCTTTTGCCAGATTCATACAAACATTTAACTTAATTACTTTCTACTTTTAAATATTTTAACATTGATGTATTTTTATTTTTCTAATTTATTTAATGATAATTAAATTGAATGTATTATTGTTTTTATGTTCTGGGAAATAAAAGACTGTAAACTAGAACTCAGCACTGTAGTAAATAATTTATTACATAGATAAGTGTTTTACTAAATGTTCCCTGTGTAAACACTTTTCGGTAATTCACACTTTGAAATAAATTCGGTTATTCCGCCCTCGGACTTCGTACCAAAACATCACAAAACTCCATAACATGCATGTACATTAATCTTCAGGTGACAAAATTTGAATTTTATGTTGAAAATAGCAACAAATATTGGAGAAAAATAGAATAAATAGGACATCTGTTGGTTAATTTGAAAGAGTGAATAACAAAAATATAATCATTCGTGTCAATAACGTATTAAGAATTAACTCGTGCACGGAATAGGTTACGCACACTAGTTAAATCTAGGCGTTCTCCAGCACTCGTAAACATAAATTGGTTATTCACTCTTTCCAATTAATTGTCCTAAATTTATTGTAACACGTAGGAACGCTTATATAAGTATATAATTCCAGTTAATATTTTTTAGGGAAACATTACCAACATCCGGAAATTTGACAGGGAAAATCCGGAAGAAAGACGGTTTTTGTTTACCATTATAGCAAATAAAATTGGTGATAAGTGTTCTCTTGTGGTAAGTGTTATGCGGTAAAACATAACCATTTTTTAAGCTTAATTCAAGTTTCATGCTAGTTAATAACAGTTAATAAGGCTAACCCTGCTATTTGAACTTGCCATTTTTGCCGACCATTTTACTCATTATTGAGTCTGTTTCTTTCTATGTAGTATGTGGTTGGTGTTTGCTTGTTATTTAATCAAATCATGCCTTGTCTTGAAGTGAGGCAACAATTCTTCATTTTAAAATTACTTTTGCAACAGAATATTAAAAAAATGTGTGTGGCATTTTAAAAGACTTTTCTTGAATTATTTCCTTGTATGTCGGAAGTTCTTATGTCAAACAAAAAATGCAATGAGTGTCGGGCTCGAATTGATATTTAAAACTTATATCATTTTGTCAATAAAAAAAGGAAGTGTAGATTTATAACTGAAATTTCGACTGTACATGTGCAAGGAAAAGTCGCATAAAAGATTTTAACTTAAATACAAGGTTGTTGGAAAGGTGATCATTACAGTTGACGATGAGAACGACAACCCACCAGAATTTATCGATTCACCTTATCATGGGGAAGTATTTGAGAATACAACCAACGCAATACTAGAGGTAGATAATGTTTATTTTTAACAGTGAAAGCACAAAACGCGAAAAAGTGTTATTTAATGTTTACTCAATACAATGTTTGTCTAGTTTAAATCCCACTAAACTTTAATATTACTTCGGTTTAATTTGGTGTTCGGTTAACAAAAGTTACCAAATATAATCTTAATTGTTGTAAGAGTAATCCAGGAAACCAAGGTTGTAGTGGTAATCAAAATAATGTTATCAAGGGACAAAGTCCAGACATGGAAAACAGACATACAAACCAACAACACGAAGTAACTTAAATCATACATACAAAGTAACAAAATCAAATGAGCACCTCAGACTCCACTAAAAAAATTGGAGCATGAACCAGGTGCACCGGAAGGGAAAGCGTCCTCTGCTTTTCTAGTAACACCCGCCACGTTGCTCATAAAAAGTCTAATTGGTGTGTAAAGAAACATGAAAAAAACCTGGTTTTGACATGTCTTGAGATTATTAAGGGTTCGGTTAAGACACGTTTAACGGTATAAAACATGTAACTGTTAAAGTACTTTTTTCGTAGCGTACTCATTTTCGTGGATTTCGTGAGTAGGTCAAACCACGAATATTTGTTCCTAACCAAAAAGATTTCAATTGATGTGTACACTGAAAACCTCCAAATCACGAATCTAAGAATCTAAGAACTTCTGTTTCTTCCCTAATCCACGAAAATTGTTATCCACGAATAAAAATATTTTAACAGTATTTCATGTGACATGGTATAGTTTTATAGCTATACCATGAATATTCTTCAAGTACAAGTTTTCAAATCAACAATGTAGTCGTGCTAACGAATCAAATAACTTAATCGTCTATAATCGGAATCAAAGTTTGGTAAACATAATATTTTCAAACTTCAACATGATTACTTCCAGCCGTTAATATTCAAAAATACAAAGTGGTTGCCATTGAAAACATTTTCAGCAATATAATTCAAAGTCTATGCAGGTCAAGTCTCGATTTTGTCATGAAAGGAAAAAACAATAAAAATTTAACGTTTGAATGCCAAAAACCTAGAGTTATCCTGAAACTTTATTCAGATTCTAGTTGGTTACTTTCTATATTATTATTACCAACAATTTTCAATATTACATCATCGCCATGTTAGTAGATTTTTTATGTGTATTAATTTGCATCGACCAAGGAACAATCGTTTATTACATGGAATGCCTTTACCTTTAGCACGCTCTATCACATCCACTTAAATATTTGTCAGGAACTAATTGCATAATTTAGAAATATGAAGAACTGTCAAAATAAATGTTTTTCGCAGCATGTTATACGGGTTCAGAGTAATTCTAAATAAACGTATCAATAGGGTATGTAAGTTTCCTTCTAGTTTCATTTTCTTAACCAGAATTTACGACGCAGAACGTATTAAAAACCGAACGCCGATCTGCATTCCATTGTTTACTTCCGGGTACTCGAAACGCTGTATAACAATGCAAAATCTATTTTATGTTATTTTCTTAATGCCTTAATCATGTAGAAATAGATATTTGTCATTTTGATAATTATTTTTCACACAAAAATGATGTTTTGCCCTCAACACTGAACTCAAAGCTCTCTAAATGACTAGTCTATATGCATTTGAATTGTAGACTAGGACCCATTCTAGTGAAATCACGGAGTCACGTGACGGGACTTACATACCCTATATCAGGTATGAATCGTTTAAAAAACATTACTCGATCTTATTTATTTTCAATTGCAATGTTTGTAGCTTCGCACACCAATTAGGACAAAGGACAATGACTTGAATAGTACTGTAACCTACAAACTGGACGACCAAAGGTTCCAAATTGACCCTAACACAGGTAAATTGATATGATTTGCTTTGTTTAGAATTTAGAATTTCATGACATACATTTATCATTGAAAATTATGAAGATTGAAATGTTATAATCTTTTGTCTGAAAACTTAATGTTCCTCATTACCATTCGACAAATATGGTCTCAATTTTTGCCACTAATTTCCCCTTGCTACAGACAAATCTGTGTATCTAGAATAATGTTAAGGACTAGCATCCCCTAGATATTAAAAAAATATGATATGCATTCATTTTATGTACAATTGTATCAAAAACGGCCTGACTTTTGCTGTATTAATTTTATCAAAACTGCAGAGAAGGCGAAAATGAACGAAGTCTGGATAATATTTTGAAATGTTCTTGAAGGTAAACTCTATTTAAATTGAAAGGACAAAAGCCACCTATACACAATAGGTAATTTAAACTGTGTAAATGGGTGGACCATATCTAGTGAATTTCAGGTGTTTGCTTATTTTTGTACACACACGGGTCGGTCCCAATTTTCAATCAATTATTTTAAAAATCTTTATTTTCTACTTTAGTGGCTTATGTTTGATGAAATAACGTTGAAAGAGGGTTTATGAGTATCTGCAGTGATTTAGTGTTTTTTGGTAATGGTAGTACGTTCCCTTAGGGCTTCATTTTACGAAGCACATTAAAGCCATTTTATTTATTTTCAAGTATTTTCAATACATTTTGAACACCAGACTAAATTGAAACAATGTTTTTTTTTGCCTGAAGATAACGCAATTTATATTTGAAGGTGTTATTCATGTAAACAAAACATACTGCTTTGATAGAGAAGCAGAGGAAATACCACAATTCGTGATAATTGTTGAGGCCTGTGATGGATTCAATAGAAACACAACAACAGTAAATGTGACAATTAAAGATATCAACGATAACAATCCTGAACTGACTGCTGAAAAGTAAGTTGCTGACCTTTAGTATAAGAAATAGCTAGTTTAACGTCTTGGTCTTCCTCTTACTTGAGTATATATATATATATATATATATTGTTTATCTGTGAATATATATGAAAATTTTCTTATTAAAGTAAACGTTTTTCTAAGAGTCGGGCGAAACTGAAAAGAAAATACGTGTATTGAAACCGAAAGTTCTTCAAACTTTATTTTACTTAAGTCAGTATTCTATACTTGAAATGACCAATTCACGATCTTTGAAACACAAGAGAATTCATCAGCACTCACTTGTCCCTGAAATTTCCCGTGCATTACAATCGTAATTCATTTGTCCGAAAAAATCTTGTCTGTATTCTTTGATTCTAACAGTACAAAATACACTGCCAAAGAGGTTGGTTATTTTGTACAATGTTTCTTACTTTTCCTGACTCTAACAGACATTGACACTTACAAACAGCAGCTTTATATTCTAAAATTAGAAACGAAAATCTCAGATATATATCAAAAATATTGCATTGTATACGTCTGATTAAGGACAGATACAATGGTAATGTTCCAAACCATCTAAAACAATTTAAAACATGCTTTCATATATCATTAAAATTGTCAATGTCTCATTCATATAGATATTATCATGTTGCCACTTCTTTCTTATGTTCTATGTAAATATAACAAGTAAACAA
Source organism: Perna viridis (assembly GCA_037379345.1). NCBI lineage: Eukaryota > Metazoa > Mollusca > Bivalvia > Mytilida > Mytilidae > Perna > Perna viridis. The sequence continues at coordinate 31,153,791 of CM074517.1, read as the reverse complement.
GTGCTTGATACAAAGTTCCCGTTCCGTTGTTGTATATATGTCGTCAATTGGGCATAAATTTTATTGAATAACGAATACAATTATCTGTATATTTGTAGTTTCCTTGCGTTCGAAAATGCAACAGTGGGTACAATTGTCTCGACAGATATTCATGCAACTGACAAGGACATAGATGAAAATGGTAAAATACGATATGAAATATCTCCTAGAGGTTACTTTCAAATAGACGAAAATACCGGCAATATTTCAATCGGTGTTAAACTTGACAGGGAAACACAGGCAAATCACACATTGACTGTATATGCAAAGGATCGAGGTAACCCTGTTCGTACTACAGCAAAGAAGTTGTTGGTTACAGTCATAGACGATAACGATGAAAGTCCCACATTCGACAGAGATTTTATACAAGTAAACACACCGGAAAATAATAACTGTTCTGTGCCAATAGTAACAGTAATAGCACATGACAGAGATGAACCTGGTACACCAAATAGTAAAATTTTATACAGTCTGATCGGGTAACATATTTATAGAGCTTAAGGAGGTATACCTAGGGTAAGGGACATAACGTATGAAATCAGTGATATGTTAATATCATATTCAATTTCACCAAAGCCTCTCAAGCTTTCGTTTGAAGCAGAATAAAGTAAATACAAGTTCATTAGATGCTTACATAAGATTGATATAAAATGCTGAATACAAACGTTCCAATGATTTTTAAGAGTTGTGTCCCTTACCCTAGGTTTACCTCCTGAAACCGTCTTCCTTTTCAAAATCTAATTCTTTTTTTGTCATAATTCATACGCATACACCAAACTTATTTAACTTGCTCACGAGGAACACATAGAAAAGTCATTTTACCATTATTTCTTGTGTTCCTGAATTCAGTTATACTGTAAAATCGTTTTCAAAGCTTGTCAACAGAGTTAAAAATGTATTTCTTTGAATCCTATATATACCTTTGTATCTTCTATTCCATCAGTAAAACAAGAAGAAGAACATCACATTCGTATAACTAAGAGTATACAATATGCTTAAGTAGAATCCTGGATGATCATTTATTGCATTGATATCATTTCCTTTTATTTTCTTATTGTTCTTTGATGTTTCTGTCTTCGTCCTTATCGCTTTGTATCATTTCATCATTTCACGTTGTTATATAGAAAACAAAATGTACTTTAACAGTATTTGGGAAAAAAATCCATTTAAGAATCGGATAATATGTTATGGATATTGTACGGCATGGTATTCATCAATTTTGATTGAAAAAAAATAATTCATGGCTTCTCCTTATTTTATGTGCAATATAATATTGATAAACATATTTGCGTATTAATAGCAGCACAATCTAATGCGGAGAACCTGCAAACAAAATTTCCTTATTATCTTGTATATTCCATCACATTGACAAAAAGATAGAAAAATCAACAAGAAAAAAAACTTAATGAATTTAAACGTCTATTTATCACAGGTTCCTTACAAAAAATTATTATATGTAGATCAACATATATAATTAATAAATCATATGCAACAAATCTTAAGGAAGTAAGAAAGTAAAACATGTTTTGCCGAAAAATTAAATATTAATGACAAATATTTTAGAAACCAGTTTGACTTTTGGATTAATGAACTCACTGGTGAAATATATTGCAATAAGTCTCTTGACTATGAAAAAAATAAAACCTATACGCTTTTGGTGAAAGCAAGGGATCAAGAAAATTCAACTTTACCCGATTTCCAGACAGTGAATGTATATGTCGACGATATCAACGACAACGCACCAGAATTTTCCACGATGGAAATGAATATGACCATAAGGTAAGATAAAAATGATTTTATTTAAACTACTTTTGGTTTTAAACGATTTTTTCAAAACTAAAATTAACGTTTCATTCATTGAAATGAAAAAATATGACAACTTATTTGCTTGGTTAAATCTCGTAACACGACCAATTCAGAGTATTATGTATTACCGAATTCTTAAAATAAGTGGTAACATGTACTATATATTAAGAACCATGATATTTTTTTATTCAGCCATTCTTATAGTCCATGGGGTATGGTGATCCATTATGTATCTCGCAACCTCGCATCTATACATATACGCATACTTGTGCAGCTTAACGTTCAGTTTTTATTTGACCAAAAATGACCATAGCAAGTAAGGACATTGCACGATAGGGGTAATATTTTCAAATTTGAATGATGCATGATACACTAAACTAAAGGTTTTGTCATCAAAAGGTGCAAATTTTAGATATTTTTCGATGCAGTGATTGCATGTTGGTTGACATTGTTTCGTGTAGTGATAAAACTCAGAAAATTATTACTATAACATGGTATATTCTACCTTTATGTTTCAATGGATTTATTAATGCTTAGGACCTTATAAGATGTGAGATTTAACAGACACAAATACGTAATTTCCTGTATACAACGAATCTCTTTTTGGTGTAATGTATTAAGTAATTAAACACACACTGGGCATGACAGAGGTTTTCAATAACCAATTGTATTCTGTACCGAAGATGAGAAATTAAGGGAGCCCAATATTATTGTAATGTAATGCATTCTCATTTTTGGTATTCAATATGTTTGGTTATATTATGTGAATTCATGCAATTTATTTCAGACTCTTTCAAACTGAAAAGCCTTCACGGCGAATTGTTGCTGTCGTTAATGCAATAGATCGTGATTCTGGAGAGAACGGCCGTATTTACTACAATCTTTCGGGAAACGCATCAGAATTTTTAACAATAAGCGATAGAGGAGTTATACAACTAAACGAAACATCTAAACCCAAAAGTCCACCTTACCAGCTAATCATTACGTTGGTTGATAATGGAAAGCCATCATTGAATAGCTCAAAAAATGTTACTGTTATGTTTACATGGAATGGAAATAAAAAACGGCTTATCAAATTTAAGAAACAAGAAATTTATATGTACATTGAGGAACAAAGTCCTAACGGAACAGAGTTAGAAAGTGCAGAAAAAATTGCAGATTTAGTCATTCATAAGGACTGTAACGTTGCGTTTGAAATGATAGATAAACCAGCCATTTTCGGTATCAATAGTAGTACTGGAATAATATTTAGCCAAGGGAAGATTAACAGGGAAAAGCAAGCCACATACGATTTTGTAATCAGAGTTAAAGCTACTAACTCCTCTGATTTATCTGATCTAGCCGTGGTAAGCTTATATTTTCCGGAGGTGATATTTATAATATGAACTTAACTTCTCCTACAGTTTGTTAAATAAAAGTAGTAAGCGATGTTCAACTAGTGAACCATTAATATTAATCATAACATTTCATCAAATATTTCACCACAAATGTACCTTTAATTAGTTTATAAATTAGTTTCTTTAAACTACATTACAACTTTTAACATTGCTACTTAACAAGCACTAAACAATTGGAAATATCTTGGAAGTGTAAGTGTAAGATAAGACAATTTTTAATGCTTAAAAGATAAGTTTTTTTGTCATAATAATAAAGCATCATTTATCTTAAATGTCGCCAGAATTTCTCCGTTATGAAACAATGATATCATCATATTGTCGCTTGTCAGATTTCGTTTGATATAAAACATCAGATATTAACTTTTTATGATGTCTTGTGAATACAAAAATACAAAGTTATAATACGGTGGCAAGCAGTGTGAACTGAGAGAAAATACAAGGTTAGGACATTTTAGATACTATCTGGGAAGATTTTTATGCCCTTTAACTTGCCAACGTCTTATAAGAGAGATTTAGAGTTTAACCTGTGGTCCTTTGGTGTCTAAATGCTCTCTGTCTTGCACATTCAGTGGTTATTAGATTCTTAATTTCTTTTTTCGTATGTCTTTTAACAAGATTATAGTTTCGATACATAAAATAACAACCGCTAAAAATATTTTATATGAAGGCATATTATATATATTATATAATTTTAGTTAATGCAAGAATATTGTTAAAAAGCTAACACGTTTAATGTAATATCTAATTAAAAGTGGAACTTATTATGCCTAAAAATGGCTGAAAGATAACTCTTTTAATAAGATTACAGGAACATGTATTCAAAAACACTCTTAAGAGTATTGAGCATTAATAAATGGATACTTTAGATGTAATATAATGTCAATCATTATACCGTGTTAATGTCTAACTCGACTTGTCGCTCTGTTAAACACGTTAACAGCAGCTTTAATTTGTTAATAAGCAATCAAAATAAACCATAAGATAGAAGCTACTACAATTGTTTCGTTGATGAGAGTTACTTGAAACACGTGTACAGCAAATCGCAGTTTGCATTATACATGTATAAGATTTTCATTTTTGTACTTTATAACCACTGGAAGAATGTCACTGCTGGTGGATCAAAGATTTCCAAGAGTATTCAACAACCCAGTAGTCAAATTTGTTTGACCCCCAAATCAAATCATATTCAACAAAATAACTTTGAAATATCTCTGAATTTAAAAAACTAAGATTTCATGGTAAATGCAAATGGTAGAACCTCTCAGTGATGAATTTGGGTTCCTATTTCGGTAATTTGTTTGTTTGTACAATTAATTATCGCATTTATATATTCCCTTATGGTTGATTAAAAAGCTGCTGATGAGAGATTAATTCTTTATCCTTTAAACAAGTGTACAGCATATCAAAATTTTCCAAATACATGTATATGATTAATATTTTTTTTTACTTTATAACCAACTGACTCATGCCATTGCTGGTAGACCAAAGGTCTCCGAGGGGATAGTATCAATCCAAATGGTCAGATTTGGTCTGACCACAAATTATATCAGATTTTATTCACCTCATTCATTAAAATTTGAAGTCTTTCAAAGGTCAAAGAGTAATCAAGGGAACCAAGGTTATAGCGTTATCAGAAGAACGTAATCCAGGGATAAAGACCAAACATGGAAAACAGACATACACAACAAAGAACATAAAGTAACTAAAAATCATACATACAAAGTAACAAAAGCAAATGAGCAACTCGGACCACTAAAAACTGAGCATGGACCAGGTGCACCGGTAGGGTAAGCGTCCTCTGCTTTTCTAGAAACACCCGCCGAGTTGCTCATAAAAAGTCAAGTCCGGGGTAGACAAACGAGGAAAGGAAAACTATGACCCGTTGAATAAATCAGTTTTCATGGTGCTGGTGGATACACCATAACGATCTACGAGTTCATAATGACGACCATACAACTTCTGTAGTGATTACTTCAATCTTGTAGCAACATAACCCTCTTCCAGAAGCCTATTTGTTAGAGTTCTAGCACGAACACACAAAATACATTAAACTACTGAGGTTTTGTTCCTTGTATTGCACATGGTAGAACCTCTCTTTGATGAATTTGTCTTCGCATTTCGATAGTTTTGGCTGGTAGTTATTCTTGTAACAAATTGATCGTTGGATTCAGATATTCATATATATTTGATTCTAATGATATTGGTATTTTTGTATTTTATATACTATTACAGTGATTTTGTTATGTATAAATTTTACAGATCCATGTTATTTGTTAAAAGCTTTGTATTTTTTTAAAATACAATTTTTAGATTCGGGTACATATAAATGATACAAATGACAACAAGCCAGAGTTTTCCAGAAATACCTACTACTTCCGAATGAGTGAATCAGCTATGGCAGGATCGGTTGTTGATCCAATAGAAGGACATACAAATATTACGGCGACTGATAAAGACGAGGGTGATAATGCTAAAGTAGTAATGGAGAAATTAAACAGTTCAGGTATTTTCTTTAGAAAACTAACGAAAATGTTGAGGATCATTAAAGCTCATGGCAGCATACAGGTTACTTGCATAAAGCAGAAACTGCTCATCCTTCCTAGCAAATAATTTTCACGCCGTATTGTTGTGATTGTTGTTATGCCCGTTTCATTGAAGTGTTCCATTTTTTGTTCTGACTGTTCTTTGTTCTCTGTGTTCTTGAGCGTATAGTGCCGATTGATATCTTCTAGTGATTTCTTTTCGTTTTCAGAGGCCCTTGGTTGTACAGTGTTTAAGTGTTTAACTGACTAACACCAAGTGGCTAACACATTTAAAGTGACGCTCTATGTTTGACATACATTTACAAAATATCAATCAAAGAATACTTAAAAAAGCGGAAAAGAATAACGAATAACAATAAATGTTAAATTAAAGCATACGTAAAAGTAAATAAGCATTATAAAACATTTAAAAATGTACAAATTAAACCCTAGACTGGTAGGATAAGCAACCTATTTCAATGCAGTACGTGTTCAGTAAAACTTCCTCAACCGAATATCTTTTGGATTGTAGAATATATTTGGTTTGTTCAGGTTCAAAAACATTTATTTTGAGTTATTCAAGAAGTATCAGGATTTAACAGGTGTTCAGTTTTTTTGTAAGCAATGCTGTTAATAATGTTACCTTGAATCTATTGAGTTGATAAGTTTTTAAATATCATTCTTTTTCATTTTCCCCTTTGTAAAAGTAAGAGTTTAAAGTGATAGCAATGACTGTCAATATTTCCTTTTGTTGTGCCGATGGGTATCAATCTCTTACCCCATCCTCCAAAACTGATGATTACATATAATGAAAATTTCAAACAATCCTTTTTTCATAGACACATGATGCATTTCTTGTTCTAGATTTTGACATAAGTCAAGTTCGACATCAAAAGGTGCATGTCATCAATTGTAGAAGTTAAAGTATCAAGTTAGTTGAGCGTTGCTCACAGTTTTTCTAGATTGAAAAAAAAAATGGTTAAAATTTAGTAAATTCTTTTTTGCAGAACTTTGCGACTCATATTTCAACGTCACCTCTAACGGAGACACAGGCTACATTATTTTGGTGAAAAAGGTGGACTACGAAGTTTTTAAATTCTGCAAGTTAACTGTCATGGTATATATTGATCAATAATTTTCAGGAAATTATATTCATTTTTTCTTTTATGTGTCTTTATTTCATTTCAAGCAAACTAAAATATCTTCATATGCATGTCATCACTATATATCTTGTAAAATTAATTAAATAAAAAGATAAATATATTACGAGACCAACGAAAGGTTTTCAATAACTGCAAACACACCTTCAAGTAATTTCTGAGAGCCCCAAACAACAAAAGTAATAACTTCTGTGATAACAGAACGATTGCACTTCTTCGAAATAAACAAAAAGTCAAGTAATGACACGAAGACACATTAATGACCAACGTTGACGCTCGGGGGAAATCATTCAACTCTGACAAAGTATCATGCTGCAAGCATGACAGAAAACGTAGAAATGGTCAAACATCCGATATCGACTAAATTAGAAGACGGCAACTGAAAATAACCAAAAAAACATCCTCCATTTATAAAGTATTTGTTGAAAACCATATATGTTTAACAAACTATTGTTCAGCTAAATAAATAAGTCGAGTAGTATAAAGCATCGTTATTAAACTAAATTTAACTTAACTTCTCATTATCTCCTACTGATCTTAAATGTTTACGAGTTGTTGACTGTAATTGGTTCCATTGAAAACGTGCAAATAGATATCCAAACCGAAGCATATCAAAACAGAAGGACATCAAAACAAAAGCGGCTTTTATTCAATTCGCATTTAGCTGCATTACTTACTTTTCATGCATAACTTTTAATAGACGTGTATTGTCTGTATTAATTTTGAATAAGGCGTTGAAATAAAAATTTAAGTATACATATTCAAATGAATACCTTGTCATTAAATTCTATTATCCCAAGAAATTTCTGTTCTTTCATCAAGCATTCGGTACTTTACAGGCTTTTAACCCCAATAACAAATCAATGGCGTCAACAGCTGATGTATCTGTTCTAATAAATGATGAAAATGACAATCCACCTGTATTCCATGGAGATGATGATGGCGTTTATAGAATGAATTTATCCGAGTCAACCAGCATCGACAACAAAGTAAGCAACCAACTTATTTATGAATTAATTAAGTTATTCAAATAAACTAATAACATTTCGCAAGACAAAGGAAACGTTCAATAATATTCAACAATATTCTTCTACCACTTCATACAAGTCATGACATTTACAACTCGGTAAGTGTTTCCAGTTGTGCTGATCTTTTCTTTCAATTACCTGTCCACCTTTTACATTTTTTTCAATTTTGTATTTGCATACTTATATTTCAATATATGTTTTACTACTATAGATGCGTTTATAAATATAGAAAAGGTCTGAACGTCGTATTTATAAAGCTATGGAGACATATTATTTCTATTTGAATTGAAGTCGAGCGATTTAACAAAAATGAAAAGCTTACATTCAACTCCATCCATAGTACAAAAAGTTGTTTACGTATGTATATCGGTTTTACAGGTTTTACAAAGAGATATATAAATAAAATCCAGTCAAAGATTTAACTGGTTTTCATACAGGCAAACATATTGAAAGGACATATATGGTATATAGCAATGTACCCAAAATATCAATTCAAAAAGTGACAGATTGTTTCATGCTTTTACGGTCTTCATAGTTCCGTTGCTTGTCTTGTCGCCAGGATTGTTTTATTTTTTAATGTTCGGTTATTTCTCAGAATTGATAATTCACGTAAAACTTATTCCGCGTGATGAGACAAAAGAACTTCCGAAAACATTTTGTGGAATAGGACTTGCGATGTTAAAAACGGCACATACGTATTGGCAAATACAACGACTCGAGGAAAAAGGCATAATTTTATGCATATTCACAGGCAGCTGTCTTAAAACATATTTGAAATACACTGTACATTAAAGAATCAGAAGCTCAATATAATTTTAATATATCTTTAAAAATTAGTTTGGATGTAGATAAATGTACTTGTTCGTGATTAAAGCACGCACTCGCAAATTCTACCTTTATTACTAACTGCTGCCAAGCACTTTTCATCTTTTCATAGATTAATGTAGTAATTAATGTTACGGATGAAGATTCCAGAGCAAATGGTGAAATAGAATTGAATACGAGTGATTCCTGTTGGCTGTCATTTTACAAAAGTAAGTTTGATTCGCAAAACGCTACTTAGTACAGCCAACAAAATTATTTATATTGTGATGTACGCTTAATGCGATTTTAATATTTGCAGTACTGCAATTATGTACCTTGGATTACCATCTATGATATTGTAGCAGTGCAAAAAAATGTCAAAAGATGTAGTCATACAAATTGAACACTCAGGTTTGTCATTGGCTGTAAAACAAATAACTTATTACAGTTATACCTGTCAAAAGTGACAATCCAAGGAGAGCTACAACATGGTCACATAAGAAGTGGTTTTTCTATACAGGTTTCGTTTATACTGAATTAATTTGGTTGGCTTTAGACGCTTATTCAGTTAAATCAGGTTCGAAAGACATTTATGAAGGGAATTTAAATCTGTGTGGTTTAGACAACATCTCAGTTTATTTAGGACTCGGATTACACTGTAATTAAATTATGGCCTAAAAATAAGTTTTTGAAAAAAAGGGTTGTTATAATATCACACTAGATATGCGCAGAAGATCATTTTTTATCATTCAAGATCCAAGTGGTGGAGTAGAAGTACAATTAAGGGATAATATCAAACTGGATTACGAATCTTGGAATAAAACGAACACTTGCATTATCATTGCAACCGACAAGGGTAGTCCTGTATTATCAGCTAATGCAACAGTAGAAATAAATCTCACAGATGAAAATGACAATGCTCCTAAAGTGAATTATACACCAATAAGAGGGAATATTACACGTTTTGCTGATCCTGGGACAACAGTAATATATAAAATAAACGCAACTGATGCTGATTCTGGCAGAAATAAAGAGATAGAATTTAAAACAAGTAATTTCTTTTTAATCAATTTTTTAATCTTTATATCAATGCATGTAAAACAATTGGTTGTATCCTCTAAGTGTAAAAAACATTGCATTATTATTATATGTTACGAAATCACACAAATGTATTAACCCTTAATCATTTATTAACAAATATATTAAGTGTAGTATGCCTAAAAAACACATCAAGGTATACATTGAAGCGTTTTAATCGGATAAAGGTTTTCAACTAACTTTCTTTTTCAAGTAAAGTAATACCAGTAGTTGTATTATTAACGCTTTCTATCTTTACAAATAATATCAACAGTGTTTTTATGAAATAACTTGTCACATCAAATATGATGGAATTCTTTGCTTTTGTAGGCGGTTCAGAGTCTTACAATTTCTTTGAAATAAATGCAACTAGTGGTGAAATCAAACTTAAAACAAGTCTTGCAACATACGATCAGGACCTAATCAGTCTTCTTGTCGTTGTTTCTGATAAAGGCACACATCCATTGTCAACTCTAGTGCAGGTATGAACGAAACTAATACACGAGTTTTTACTATCTATCGAATATCTGATAAACACATGTATTCAATCATACAGTTAAATTCAGGCAATAAATTCTTGGAACATGCTATGTAGGTCACTTACGACGATTCCGGCAGTTAACTATGGCAATTATAAAGTAAAACTATTGAACAGGATGCTTATAACCAGAGGTTTATTTTTTCGAGAAAAAAAAAGAGTAACGTCACCCAATCAATTATCATTTCTTTTCATTGCTTATGATTATTAAACTCATTGTAGAATTTCATGTGTCCTTCAATAGCCCGTAATAACGTTAAAAACAAAACATTGTTAGGAATATAGTACGTATATCACCAAAACTATGTTCATATAAAATTAGTATAGTATTGAAACGAAATGTAACAGGAGTAATTGTCACTAAACATGTTTGATTTTCAAAATATTTAAGGTTACAATAAACATAATCGATGACAATCCGAGACCCTACTTCGGGATACCTACCGATCTGGACATCTATGAACATTCGTTTGTTTACTACAAACTTATCATAGGTGATATCGGCCAAGTTACTGCTTATGATAAAAAAAACGACAAAGAGATTGTTTGCACGTGTACTTACAGTCTGGAAACAACTAGAGGTTAGGAGTTTTATATGTATCAATAAAGTTCAGAATCAACGAAGTCATGGTATATAGTATTGTTTTACGTAACATCGTAAGTTCGATTTTAGAACAAGAATATATGGGAAACATACTCAAATCTAAATCTAACACTGAGATTATCAAGTTGTGAATGTACAATGTAACACGAGGTCTATTTTCCAACAGTCGATTTTTTATCCTTTTTTAAAAAGTAAAAATAATCCAATATGTAGCATATGCATATATTGAAAGATTATTATTCACTTTTAAGACGAATCCATTTAAAAAATTTAAAAAAGGTATTGAGTGAGCATGGTGTTCGTCCGTCCGTTTGTTCGTTCGGACATTACTACTAATATCTGAGCTTCTGTACATGTAAATTCTAACAGAAAAAAATGTGTTGGTTATAAAAAATATAAAGGGACCTTTTTTCTCTATGTGTTTTTCACAATGTGTCAATGATTTCAGACAATGAGTTTCATCATTAATGTATGTTTCATATAAGAAAATGATTGTTTCCAAGACTAGGACGAATTATAAACGTTAAGTTTAAGCTTACTTACAAATAATTAAGGAGTTACAAAAAGCATCTGGTTCATATTGCCAATTTCATGTGAGCCCCTTCTGCGATTTCATTCCATTGTTTCTGTATACAAAAAGACTTGATTAGTGTTTTTTTTTTATATTTTGTCTATTTCAATGTCTGATCAGGATTCTGGAATCCCCTGTTGGTTCAAAGTTCTTTCCGTGGTCTGTGTGTGTTTTTAAGAACGTTTGGAAGTATAGCTGCACTTGATTTTACAGGATGAAGTAAATCATAACAATGTATTGCTATACTCGCTGCAAGGATAAATCAAAACACAATTACATTTGTGTTTACTATTTTATAAAATAACATTATAGATGATATCAAAATCAACGAAAGAAACGGTGTAATAAGTTTTACAGAGAAAATGAATAGTTTTGACAGAGAAAGAGAACTGGCAACTGGAGGGAACGTGTCACTGATAGTGATCGCTCAAGATGATGGATCGCCACCGAAAAAAACTAAAACTAACTTCACCATCCACATCTTGGACATAAATGACCAGTCACCAGTGTTTACGGAGATAGAGTATAAATTTAGTGTTTTTCAGGTAAATTTGTTTTCAGCAATTTAAATCATATAAAAACGTTTTTTTTACAAATCCCTTATTCTTAAAATGTGTGCAATATTTTACAATGCATTTCTTTTTTACTTGTTGAAACACTCACACCAAAAGTTAAAGGGTATAAAGAAATGTCTGTATGTCTCACATCTCACCTGTAAGTTCATTTTTTTTCTATATCGTTTGTGAAAATATCAGCATATCCAATTGATTTTAATAAAACATGACAGAAAGAATAATCATTATTAATGGTTAGTCATCGAAGAGTAATCAAGGGAACCAAGGTTATAGCGGTAATCAAAAGAATGTAATTCAGAGACAAAGACCAGACATGGAAAACAGACATACACAACAAAGAACACAATGTAACTAAAATCATACATACAAAGTTACTAAAGCAAATGAGCAACTCGGACTGGGAAAACTAAAAACTGGGAGCATGGACCAGATGCACCGATAGAGTAAGCGTCCTCTGCTTTTCTAGACACAGCCGCCGATTCGCTCATAAAAAGTCAAGTCCGGGGTAGACAAACGAGGAAAGGAAAACTATGACACGTTGAATAAATCAGTTTTCATGGCGCACATTGTATACTATAACGATCCACGAGTTCATGATGACGACCATACAACTTATGTAGTGATGCCTTCAATCTTGTAGCAACACAACCCTTTCCCAGAAGCCTATTTGTTAGAGTTCTAGCGCGGTACAAAAAGTATGCGTAGTCTCGGCAAGCTCTTGCATAATGTATGATTTGTAATATGAACACTATGCAACTAGATTTAAACTAAACATTGAGGCATTATTTTATAAATATATATCAATGTTTGAGAAAATTTGCAAATCTTTGATGTTTGAAAACAAAAAAAATAGCGCGTAAATATTCAAGATCATTATACGTATACGATTTGGTGTTTCCTTTATCAAGCATACCCGAGTTTAAAAACAATTATTGGCCCTTAGTACGAACAATAAAATATAGACACTTTCTATAACTACATCTTTTTGTTAAAGTTCTGCTATCATTTTACCGACTCGGTTGTATCAGGGTAGTTTGCTTGCTTTGGTTGCTACAATTGTGTTTGCAATCCCGGACGAGTCACACTAAAAACCTAAAATATTATAATCACTGCGTCCCTGCCAATCACACAGAATTCAGTAGGATAGACTGAGCAGTGATAGTCTTTAAGTCAGAATAATGTTTCCGAGTTGGGTTGCATGCCTTCTTGTGAGCTAGCCTAAAAATGATCCCGCTCAGCGTGTCTGTCTACTACGAAGAGGATCTGTTCGATTAATTAATCGTTCATGTCCTTAAATGCACAGAATATCTGCCAAATATGAAACAAGCAAATATTCATTAAATACATATACACTTTAGCTAATGTGTACATGTGCTTTTTTTATTTTTATGATATTTTTTATTGCTTATCTTTGTAGAATGAAACAGATGGCACAGTGATTGGTACAGTCTTTGCTGAAGATCTTGATGCAAATCCTAAAACAATATATTCAATCAATATTACCAAAAGTGACTTTGAATCCAAGGTCATACAAATTAACGACACTACAGGGGAAATATACAAAAATGGAGATTTAATGTTACAAAATTCGACCAACATTGAAATAAAGGTTTTTAAATATTATATTTCCAAAAGAATGTGTTAGACAGTGAAATGTACATTTGTGTCAATGTTATGTTTTGACTGTAAGAAAACATGTTAAGCTATGAAAATGAATGTATTTTTTTTCAAGCGAATAATTAACAAAGGTGGCATTTTAATTTGTTTTATGTAATTTTAAAACTCACTTATTTTAAAGTACTTCAAACACTCTTTATACAAGAAGAGATTTCTTGGTGCAGATAAAAATAAACATTCTACAAACGATGGTATTCAATCTACATGCTTCATTTGTTCATGTAATTGAATGTATTCCTATTCCTATTCTAAGACATGAATTCATCTCATTCTTTAATGAACCAAATCAGGAAAGATAACCCTTGAAGAATATCAATGTGCAATATATATTAGTATTGATCTCAAAAGTGCAACAACCGAATAAAAACTCAAAATACTGTTACTTTGTCTGCACCTTTATCTGAATAAGAAAATTTGGTAGGTTTTTCACACGCACTATATATATTCTATGTGTTCGCTGCCTCTGTCTCATTTTTATGAAAGCTGCTTTTTAGCTAAAGATTTATCTAATTTATCATACTCTTTTATTTACAGGGTACTGTCTCTGCAAAGGATGGTTCTGATACTTCAAAACCAAAGAACAATGCCTTAATAGTTATAACTGTAATTGAAAATAAGAATCTTCATGTTCCTAAATTTAAGTCGGGTAATGTATTTTTATTACTTTAAAAGTTTTATAGAGATATGTAGGGTTGTGGGTCATTGGTTTTTTTAGTTTAAAGGGAATAGAAACCCCAAAAGAGTTTTACTCTATTTCAATAGTATCTGTGTAAACATGCAAACAATAATGTGTTTCTTTAATTTCAAAGCCTCACTAATTAGCCTTACTTAATTGATGAACACTAACACAGGAGGCTGATATTTTTCCCCAGCATGCATCATGATTATGATGTATCTGTAGCACCAATCTGATCAAGTAATACTTTATCATGTGGTTACACAAGAAACAAAATGTGTGTGAAGTAGAAAATATAATTCAAAACAATTTGTATGATAAAAAAATATCGAAACTTGAAATGATTTTTTTTTAAATCAACATTAGGTGTAAAAAAATAAAAACTGAGAATTGAAAACCGTTTTTAAAAAATCAATATCATAATTTGAGACAGCACAGCAGGTCATCAGACAAAAAAAAAGATGTAAATAATGTTACACTTTTAAATGAGAAATAAAAGAAGATAAAAAATAAAAGAGTCTTTGTTTGCATTGCATAAAATTTCAAATTCAAGAATGTTAACTTCTTTAATTTGTAAAAAGAGTCATTAATTTTTTTTTAAATAACTTTTGATTTTGTTTTCAAGTCAGTTGAATGGTCTCTAAAATTAAGAAAAACAAAAATATATATGTTGTTCATGATTGAGTAATGCATGGAAAAAAATAAAATACATCAGCAGTGTCAATGACTTAAATTGAAAAAAAAAATAAATATATGTCCTTTTTGTTCCATTATTATCTTGTGTATATTCCATTTAACAGAAATATAAACTTCACTCACAAGTAAAATAAATTTTCACAACCACTTTCATCATTTTGTACTTGTGACAAACTACATTTTTCACAGATTTAGGTTGTTTACTTAATACTACATCAGATAAAGTGCCACATTTACATCATAATAGGTGCTGCCATCTGGTAATTTGGCAGTAAGGGAGATTATCTTACAGCAAAGATGGCTCCCCCAGTAACCATAGATTACGAGCAATTATCCTCTCTAATTAAGTAATTAAGAACAATATAGGGAAATGAACTTCAGATTCTTCTTGTATTATGTAAAGATTATCAATATACCCCACATTTTGAAAAGGGTTTCTATTCCTTTTAATATTGGTGTAGGAATATATTGCTTTTCTTAAACTAGATAATTAAACACTAACACTATTACATCCTTTTTTTTATTTTATGCTAACTATGCTTTTGAGTTTCTACAAAAATTAGATTATTCAAAACATATAAATCTGAAATTGTGTACGAAAAAAATGAATTATAAATAAACTCAGGAACATCGTTGTAATTTCGTTATATATTTCAAAATCAATATTCCTTTTACATTGAAAAGACAATATTTTGTCAGGAATCAATAATTGTAGGAATTAATTGGTTTCAAACATTCGAACATAATTTGTACATATAATAAAATACTGTAAATATTTGAATGGCCTTCCGGAATGATCGGGGGAAAATTTCCGAACTATAACTGTTCATGATTTCATGGCGATCATTCCCTAGTGGTAATAGTTTGTCTTTCGAGAATAAAAAATGAGTATATATTACCCCAATTTTAAGAAATTTTAATATTTTCATACTCCCAGACCAGTGAAAATGTTTTTGCAATGCACCATGTATAATGAAATGGACATATTTCACATCACTAATGTAATGTTAGTTTTTAATAAGATGGTATTGCATTGATTGAAATAGCTTAATTATTTCAAAATGAGTACTTTTTACCAATATTTTATGAAATTTTGGTATTTTTGTTCTCCTGGAACAAGGAAAATGTGTTCCCAATGATCCATATACAACAAATATGGACATTTCTCACATACCAATTACTTTCTTTTCATCTTTATTTAGAGCAATATGGTATCGCATAGGCTAAACATTCTCTTTAATCTAAAAATTTAGTAACTTTATGAAATTTCATTTTTTTCATAGTTCCAGTTTAGTCAAAACGTTTTCGCAATGTAACATGTGTAATAAAAATGGACATATACAACAAATATGGACTTTTTCATATGAAAATGTATTTCCTTTCATTATTAGAACAATTAGATGGTATTGCATAATCAAAAAATACTCTTTTGTCTTAAAATCGAGTATATTTTACCCCAATTTATTGAAATTTCAAAAATTCAATACTTTCAAACCAGTCAAAATGTGTTTGCGATGTACCATGTATAATAAAAATGGACATTTTTCATAACAACAATGCAATATTTTCTTTTTTAAACAAATAAAATGATATCTCATTAGTAAAAAACTGAATTATTTCAAAAAGAGTGCATTTTATCGATACATTGTGGAATTTTGGTATTTTTATTCTCCAGAAACAAGGAAAATATGTTTACAATGATCTAAATACACAAAATATGAACATTTTTCACATAAAAATTACTTTCTTTTCATATTCAGAGCAATTAGATGATATCTCATCTGTCACAATCACTCTATTATCTAAAAATGGAGTATATTTTACCCCAATTTTATAAAATTTTAATATTTTCTTATTCCAAGACCAGTCAAAATGTTTTCGCTACGTACCATGTATAATAAAAAAGGACACTTCTTATATCACCAATGCAATGTTTTCTTTTTTAGATAAAAAAGATGGTATCGCATTAGCTAAAAAAGCTAAATTATTGAAAAAAAAGAGTAATTTACCAATACTTTATGGAATTTGGGTATTTTGTTTTCTCCTGGAACAAGGAAAATGTGTCCCCAATGACCCATATACAACATATATGAACATTTTTCATATGAAAATGTCCTTCTTTTCATATTTAGAACAATTACATGTTATTGCATTTGTCAAAAACTTCAATAAAATGGTATCGCATTAGTTTAAATAACTTAATTATTTAAAAAAGTACTTTTTACCAATATATTTTGAAATTTCGGTATTTTTGTTCTCCTTGAACTAGGAAAATATGTTCCCAATGCTCCATATACATTGTACAACAAATATGGACATTTATGGATACTTTCTTTTTATATTTAGAGTAATAAGATGGTATCGCATAATCAAAACAATACTCTTTTATCTTGAAATTGAGTATATTTACCCCAAATTTATTGAAATTTCAAAATTTTAATAATTTGAGACCAAAATGTTTTTGCAATTTAACATGTATAATAAAGATGGACATTTTTCATATCAACAATGAAGTATTTTCCTTTTAAGGCCAATAAGATGATATCCCATTAGTTAAAATAGCTATTTTTTTCAAAATAGAGTGCTTTTTACCAATACTTTATGAAATTTGATATTTTTGTTGTCCCGGAACAAGGAAAATGTGTTCCCAATAATTCATATATAACAAATATTGACATGTTTTACACATAAAATAGTTCTATTTATTTCATATTCAAAGCAACATGATTGTATGGTAAAAACGCTTTATCAACTAAATTTTTTAAGAAGTTTTCTTCAATTATAAAAAAAAACTTTCAACGTTTTCATACTTCAAGACCAATGACAATGTTTGTTTTCGCAATATACGATCTATAACGAAAATTAACGTGATTTTACATCGAAACATTTATAGACATTTAGAATTTGTGTATATCGAATGTGTTTATTAAAGCATAATACACATTACTGTAAACTATTTGTGAGATGTTAGCAATAAACAAAATACGACAAACACGTATACTGTATATTGTGAATTATTATTAGTTTCGTTTTGCAAGTTAGATTTCGAAATATACCAATTACTGAGAAGGATACTTTTCCGGAAGACACGATCACTCGTTTATCGTGCTTCGTGCAACGTGTTTCCGTGTATCGTGTGTTTCGTGTGCGTGGGATTGGGAACGTTACACGTTTTAGGAGGTGTATGTTTTCGCCTGTATGCAATAAATTATAAATTATTGTTTATTTGTTTGTTGGGGTTTAACGTCCGAGCAGCAATATTTCAGCTATATTCAGACAATGAACATGAAATGGATGATAAAATGAACATGAAATGAAAAAAAGAAAGGATGGGTCACAAGGATAATAGGGTCGATAAATTTTGATTGCCACTGGAAAAAAGGGGGATGGGTAAGGTCGGGCAATTTAGCCTCCTGTGGCGGAGCGCAAAGGTTCCTACTCCTATCGAATACCACTGCAGGGTTCTTTAACGTGCGAGGAACGTGGCATCTTTCCCAACACGGTGCACCACTATGGTTTGCGGTCAGGTTTTCCGTATTATAGCCTGACAACCCCAGCATGTAACACGCCAGGGGTACCTCATTCCACCACCGGGGGCACACATCCCAGTTGCTCTGTGGGCAGAGCGCCTAGCCCCCGGCTAAGTGTCTTAGCACTATTTAGTCGCCTTATACGACAAGCTTAGCGCTGCTGCAGGCCTATTCTTTTAACACCCGGACCTGCACGGGGCGCAATAAATTAAAAAAATTGGTATAATTCTACTTTGCTTATATGAATATCGTAACTCTTTTAGATCACTATAACATCAGTATCAGCTGGAACAAAGATGCTGGTGATTCTATACTACATGTAAAAGCAAACGATGAAGATGATAAAAACAATGGGGGAACGATAACTTATTCAATCATCGATGGAAACAAAAGAGTAAGATTTTTGTTCGGTAAAACATGTCTAAACCAAACCCTGAATAATTCGACATTTTCTAAATCAGACTTTTTTTAAAGTCTTTAAACATCAATTGTATTGTATTTTGAATCTTGTACTTCCGAACATCTGTTTACACATAAACGAATTTTAAAGTTCAAATGAGCTTCAGTTCAGACAAAGTTCACTTTCATATTTGGCTTAGAAGACAAGCGACCATTTTCATTAGCAAAAGGAGACAAGCAGATCGCGATGATTTATGAATGTAACGTAAAACTACAATTGAGAAGAATGTGGTGGTGAGGATAGGTTTAAAAAGAAAAGAACCTTAAAAATATACTAACAACATCCTATGGATCTTAAGTTTTTTTATACCAGGATTGCGCCCCTGACACCACAAATTTACCGGTTTAGCGAAATAAGCATCGCATTTTTATTATTTAAGTAAACTAAAAATCACAAGAGGTAAACAAAAAAACAGCAAAACCAAATTCAAAACAAAAAAAAAAAAAAAAAAGAAAAAAAGGAGGAGGAGTAAGAAAGCAAATGAGGGTCCTGAAAAGGGAAAGGTTATGCATTTTTGGACTAGGTTGAAGGGACCCTTTCACTTTGTATCACTTTATCTTCCTGTAGCATATTCTGAACACATATACACTTGTACATGTACATATGTATAAATAATCTTCAATAATAGTATTTGTTGCGAGATACATGTAGTATATGATATTTAAGTGTTCATATGATATTAAAATAGTTCTACTTCTTTGAACCTCTATCCTTAGTTTGTGTATGATTCGGTTTGTCCGCCTTGCAAAACAATACATACCGTAATTGTTATATGATCATGGACATATCTGACGATATAAGCCCTGGAGGAGGAACCAAACCATAATAACGATAGTATAAAACAAATAAAGCAATAACAAATCTAACAAACTAACAAACAAGGAAAAAAAACAAACAATCAAACAAACATACAAAAAAACCCCAAACAAACAAACAAATAAAAAAATAAAAATCAAAAAAATCAAAAATAAAAAGACATAGAAAAGAAGCAAAAGAGAACAAAAAAATATGAGTAACTGCATTATATTTAAAATTTACGAACTATTAAAGGGTTATTTTGGAATAGACCATCAAACAGGTGAGATTAGTCTACAATATCCTCTGGATTCATCAATAGGAAATAGCGATGTTGTATCGATAAAATTGACAGTAGAAGCGAAGGATAACGGCTTCAACAGGAAGTCAAGGTACTTTTTACATACTTAAGTAATTGATTGTCAACTTGTTTAAACCATACATTATGATAAGATATAAGATATTGGCTTGTTACTGCAAAAAAGGAAAACGTCACAACTTATCTTTCACTCTAAGAAGTCATCCTACAAATTCAACCGAAAGGAGACATCAATAAATCTTATTATATTCACATCTTCACCAAAATATGCGAATCACATGCGTACGAGCCACGCACTAAATAGACGGGTTTGTTGATACATTTATATATCAAAGGAATAATATATTTTAATGATTCATTAGGAGAAGGTAATATAAAATAAATGGAATGATTGTATTGCACATTGTAAAAGTTCAAAAGAGAACCACAGCTCTATGTTATCCAAATGAATATAATGCAAAAAGAAAATTTAGACAGAAAAAATGACACACACAACAAAGAACATGAAATAACCAAATTAATAAGTACAACGAAACAAAAGTAATTGAGCCATCCGATCTCTATGAAAAATAAACTGGCAGCAAAGAATAGACATATTGGTAGGATGTGCACCTTCTACTTTTAAGAGTAATCAAGGGAACCAAGGTTATAGCGGTAATCAAACAACTGTAATTCAGGGACAAAGATCAAACATGGAAACAGACATACACAACAAAGAACTTTAATTAACTAAAATCATACATATAAAGTAACAAAAGCAAATGAGCAACTCGGACTGCACTAAAAACTGTGAGCATGGACTAGGTGCAGCGGTAAGGTAAGCGTCCTCTGCTTTTCAAGCTAAATTGCTCATGAAAAGGCAAGTCCGGGGTAGACAAACGAGAAACGGAAAACCATGACTATGAATAAATCAGTTTTCATGGTGGAGATGGACACACCAAAACGATCCACGAGTTCATGATGACGACTATTAAACTTCTGTAGTGATGACTTCAGTTGTAGCAACATAACACTGTTCCAGATGCCTATTTGTTGAGGTTCTAGCGCGATACAAAACGTCGGCGTAGTTTCGGTAAGTTCTGGCATTACGGATGAGTTGTGATATGAACACTCCGTACGCAGGTGCTGAAGGGATGTTGCCACTGATGAGAAGAAAGTTGACATTCTGAATAAAAAGTTTGTCGTAAATTTTGGTCAATAGTTTTCCTTTACAATCGATTTCCAAGTATAGGTCAAGATATGAGGCTGATTTCACAGTGTCTGTAGTATCCTTTATCTTAAGTTCTTTGGGGTAGATGCAATGTATCAAATCCCCAAAATCAGGATTGTTGAAAGATAATACTTCATCTATATAGCGGAAACTGAGATGAAAGGATCTATCCAAACGATATTCTTCCTTTCGGATCAGATCAGCTATAAAGTCGGCCCCATAAGAGTGAAGGAATAGGTCGGCAAGTAAAGGAGCACAATTTGTTCCCATTGGAATGCCGACCATTTGTTGAAAAACACGTTCACAACACTGGACAAATATGTTATCAATTAAAAATTTCAGCATTTTGTAAACATCTTCCTCTCAATATTTAAAAGATGATTTGGAATTATTTCTTACAAAGTATGAAAATCTCTACCAAGAACTATGTATTTGTTTCTAGGTGTACCATCTTTTTTTGGAAAAAAAAGGTTGACTAATGTTTTTAAGTCGGGATTTTAACTGAGTATGGGGAATAGAAGTAGACAGTGTTGAAAAATCATAAGTTATAAGGCCATTATATTCAGATAATAATCTTGAACTGATTGTCTCCAAAAGATCTATCGAATTTTTTTCAGAATCCACATTGAATTAATGTAAAGAATACACTGATGGAAGGTCTTATAGCCACATGTGGAAGCGGAAGTTTGACTTGCCTTAAAACGTGGCTAAATCGATCGTTTTACTTTTAATCATGTCAGAAATTAAGTTGCTTTTTCCATATTTCCGGTTTATTCTGGAATTAATAGTTCGTGTATTATTTGAAAAGTACCTCCAATTTGTGATTATGAGTTCAGTAATTTTAATATTACTTTTATTCATTTTAAGCACTACGACAGTAACAATTAACATTAAAGGAAAGAATCCAGGAGAATGTGTACAAGGTACAGCACACAACAAACAAGTTCAACGTCTGAAAAAAGAACGACAAAACTGGTCTTATGCATTATATGGTCTCTCAGGGGCATTATGTATTTCCATTTTAACAACATTTGTCTTCTTATACAAGTAAGTTCATATAAAGAAATATGATAGAATTTGGTTGGTTACTTTGAAAATATACACAACTGTAAAATATAAACTCTATATAAATGTCGGTTAACGTGAAGGGCGCTAAATAATATACATGCTAATATTGTGAAACATTTTGAGGTTTGAAATATGTCCCTTTTAATTTACTTCATAGAACCGGCTAGTTATAACTAAGGATGTCTCGAAACAAATGTTTGTCCAAATGGATGGTTGCTGTCTAAACAGAAGCATAAGGTGTGATGAAACCTGCTGAGATATGATGTTTTAAGAAAGGAATGATTTATAACCTACCTATAAATGACTCTTTCATTTAAGTACATTTTATGATCAAAGACCATTTCTATACTTCATTATGTTTCTGGTTGATGTACATTTCTGTGAAATAGTAAGCAAGGGAACCAAGATTCGAGAAAAAAAAGAATATAATCCTCGGATAAAGACCAGAAGGGAAAACAGGTACGCACAACACGGAACATAAAATAACTAATCTTGTTGCTCTTTTTATTTGTTAATGCATACTATATCTATAAGTGGTTTGAAAAAAATAAAACTATAAGTAAAAAAAAATTGTAATTTAAGATGGAGGTCAAGTCAAAGACCAAAACAAAACAGGAACAAGGACAAAGAAAAATATTTCAGTAATATGACACTATACGAGGATTTAGAAAAAAAATCAAGAAGGCGTGAAACACCATATTCTGTTTCCAATCAGCAGTTTGTTCCTTCACAACATGAATTGTTTCCTAGCAGATTGCGGGAAAGTGAACAGGTAATAATTTTCAATATACGTTTTTACAAGATTGGTTGAACTGGATCTCTGATAGGATCTTCAATATCCGTCAGTCAGAATACGACAGTTAATGATTTCACATCGCCAAAATATCGCTTCAAGAAAAAAACAAAAACAAAAAATTAAAAACAAACAATAAACAAAAATAAAAAAAAAAAAACAATGGAATTTCGTTTGATTACCGCTATAACCTTTGTTCCCTTGATTATTTTTTTCTACATGTACTTAATTTGTATATTTTCATTTGACAACATAGGCTGAAATTTTCCTACACCTTGTTAGAGGCACAAAGAGATCAAAATTTACGAAAAAAATTGTTGTTAGTATTTTTATTTTATGAAGATGTAGTTTCCGTTTCCGACACACATACACACAAGCATAAATCAACTAACTAAAACATTTAAATTGTAAAAAAGTAAATTTTGTTTGAAGCTTCATTGCACAAGCTCGAGTTTCGGTCAACCACGGGATACAAACTTAAGGAGTCGATGGGATTCAACTGACCAGGTACATTTGTAATTGATTTAAACCTGGGAAGCGATGCAATGATATTTGTTCATTTATCTCAACGTCCGCTTCATCTTTTGCGCACATTTAATCAATAAGTGCCATATTTATAAGTACTATTTTATATTAAGTTTATCGCCCATATGAGTCAACAAAGTCAATAGGTTTAATGTGTCTTAAACTATACCTATACCTATAATTTTGAATTGCTGTACATGTATGTGTAACATTTTTGCTTTTCTAAAAAAAGTAGCAGTCTTCTTCATGTTTATATGATTTTCCTTTTTAACAACGTTATATTTGCATAAAGCTTAAAATTGGTTTATTTCGTAAATTGCTGTTTACAAGTGTCGTTAAGTGCACCCGGTTTAGTTTAAATTGCATCTTTGGTTTGTCATGGGTGACCGACAGTTGTTTTGTTCAGATGCACTTTAACTATATTTATAGTAAGCTCATCATTTTGTTCTCTAATATCATGATTAAATATTAAATCAAATCTTTTTAAGAAGTAAACCTTTTCAACATAGAATGGAATGGGTACCACGATTGAAATCAGACATATTAAGGCAAATTAGAACGATATATCTTATCAACTATGAGCTACACACATCAAAATTGTCCTATATTTTAGTCAAAATAATTATCATATTGTTGTTTAAATATATAGCTAAGTTCAGATCAGCATTTTGTCATCCCAAGAGTAAGAAACAGAGGGCATTCAACTGAACAGGTAGGACTTATGAATGAATTTCGTTATGTTACTTGAAACAAAGGATTATTTAACATTTAACAATTTGTGCTCCTTTACTTGCTGACCTATTCCTTCACTCTTATGAGGCTGACTTTATAGCTGATCTGATCCGAAAGAAAGAATATCGTTTGGCTAGATACTTCAATCTCAGTTTCTGCCATATAGATGACGTATTATCTTTAAACAATCCTAATATCGGGGATTTGATACATCGCATCTACCCAAAAGAACTTGAGATTAAGAATACTACAGACACTGTGAAGTCAGCCTAATATCTTGACCTACACTTAAAAATCGACGGTAAAGGAAAACTATTGACCAAACTTTACAACAAACGTGATGACTTTTCATTCAGAACTGTCAACTTTCCTTTCATTTGTGGCAACATCCCTTCGGCTCCGGCGTATGGAGTATTCATATCACAACTCGTACGTTATGCCAGAGCTTGCCGAAACTACGCAGACTTTTTGTATCGCGCTAGAACTCTAAAAATAGGCTTCTGGAACAGAGTTATGTTGCTACAAGATTGAAGTCATCACTACAGAAGTTTTATGGTCGTCATCATGAACTCGTAGATCGTTATCGTGTATCCATCAGCACCATGAAAACTGATTTATTCAACGGGTCATAGATTCCCTTTCCTCGTTTGTCTACCCCGGGCTTGATTTTTTATGAGAAACTCGGCGGGTGTTTCTAGAAAAGCAGAGGACGCTTACCCTACCGGTGCACCTGGTCCATGCTCCCAGTTTTTAGTGGAGTCCGAGTTGCTCATTTACTTTTGTTACTTTGTATGTATGATTTTAGTTACTTTATGTTCTTTGTTGTGAATGTCTGTTTTCCATGTCTGGTCTTTTTCCCTTGATTACATTCTTTTGATTACCGCTATAACCTTGGTTCCCTTGATTACTCTTTAACATGAAATCAACGTGAATTTCGAAAACTAAGTAATTGGAAGAGAATATATATCAACAAATGCCTTACACTTATCTCCGAAAGTACTATTCATTCGGAAAATAGCTTTTGAATTTCTTATTTAACACTCGCAGAGTTTTTGTTTCCTTTTTATTTTGACAAATCTGTGTTATATGAGTCATACATTTCACTTATCACTAATGGGATACCTGTCAAATTAATGAAATTTAACATTAGTTTCAACCTCCTTATCTTACTTACACATATGTTTGTTTAATTAATGGGAATGATTAATTTATCAAAATTGCATCGCTCACAATTTACAGGGCTGTGCTCGGATGAGTGCATTTGGCTGTGCTATGATTAAGGGTTCTTTCTACGTTTACGTACAAATGTTTTGAGCTTAAAATCAAACGTTTTGAGATAAGATTTTTCCTCGCTGAAAAGGGTAAAATACGTGTACGGCTAAGAATCGAACAATCATTTTTTTTCCTCAGCAGGCCAAAACGGAGTGACTTCCTATCCATTCAATGAACATAAATCGCTATATATTCGGCTAACCAGTTTTTTGTTTGTACAAGTGGATCGGTTACTGTATTAGGATAGATAAGGAACAAACTGATCTATAGAAATTGAAGATTAAGGAGGTAGACCTGGGTAAGGAGTTTCTCGAAATCAGTGATATGTTTGCATCATATTCAGTTACGCCAAAGCCTATCAATTCAAGTTCCTTTGATGCTTAGATGAGATAGATGTACAATGATGTACACAAAGGTTCCAATGATTTGTAAGAGTCATTTCCCTTACCCTATGTCTACCTCCTTACTATATATGGAACATGTTCAAGTTTAAACGAGGAAATATAGCATATTAAAAAAATTTGAAATCAAATAGTGTATCGATTTTATATTAGTGTTTCAAACTACATATACTAGACTTGAAACGACATTTTTCATTTTATTAAAACGCTATACAATAGAAATAAAAAAAACCAATTAAAGTTGCTGTTTTGAAGCATGATTAACTTTTTAGCCATTTGTTGAATGATAAACAAATTATGATACATCACTGAGTCGTTTCTTGTATGTATTTCAGAATAGTAATTTAAGGTGAGAATATTTACTTTACGCTTTTTCCAATACATTTTATTGTTCGATTTATTTGCCAAAGGAATTGATAGGATACATGAAGTTAGTGTCCTTTTTTATTTTTTTGGACATTTTTTGATACTGTTATATACAAAATAAATACGCTCCAATTAATTTAATATTTAAGGTTAAGAATGTTTTAATTCGTTCTAAAAATTGTCAGTGTTATTTTTGATACGCGTAACATGCTGTTTGTTCAACTAATATATTCTATACCAAGACTTGTAAGACTTGTTAGGATTCCGGTTGCTCATTATAAGAGGGGTCTATAGTGATGGGATGGCCGTCCTTCCGTTCGCCGTACTGTACTTCATTTCTCCCGTTACATCAATTTGCATCTTGTTCTACTAGTGTTATTAGTACATTGTATTTTGAAAGTAAGTGAAAAATTGTCGTAAAACGTCTAAGTTAGAATATAAGAACATAACACGAACTCTGACCGGTCGGTACTTACACAAATACATATCAATAATTAATGTTTTTTTACATATGAATTTTAGATTTATTCTGGAACGTGACAGTGATCCAATACCAGACTACTTAGAAGCAATCAGCGACCCAGTACCGGACTATGAATAAGCAATTCTTTTTTAAAAAGTATATATTCTTGCAATCCCAATTTAATTACTGTGTTGACAACTTACATATCTAATGAAGATATTATTTACTCTCACAAATTTACTTACATATTGCCTTGTTAAAAAGATCCTCAACGTAAGTCATGTAAGGATATCATCGTAAACCTAACTACGTAAAATAACTTATTTACTACATGTTTGAAAACAAAATATCAGCTCATTGGTGTGACATATGTTCTTGTGTCATATAAACATACCTTGGTTCTTCTACACATTGCAACAATCCATTCACTTTCACAAATTGTGTTGTTGTGCATGTATATTAAGTAGTGAGATTTTGTACGTAACATTAATGGCTTTATGTTTTTTGTATCGTATCAACTATAGCTAAAATATTTTGTTATAATCTATGAATGCTGACCAACTATATGATCAGTTGTTTAATACTTTAAAATCAATATTAGAAGACATATATATTGCCTAGAACAACGTTATCTATCAAATAATGTACATGTGTTTCCGTTATTTTACTGTTATTTAAAAGATGTTATAAAGACGTCTTATTTTGCAATCAAACCGCTTATATTCATAAGAAAATTACATTTTTAGTTTAAGTGAAACTAAAATCCCTCAAAAACTGAAGCAACCAAAAACGAAGTTCTTACAGAGTTTTCGCATTAAAATTGTTCTAAAAATTTGGCTTAACCAATGACTGCGAAATCAGCAATTTTATGAAGTCGCAACCTAATACAAATCGAATTTGTCTTAAGATAATCCTTTTTGAACTGAAGACGTTTTATCGGTTACACATGTATTCGGTTTACCCAGGTTAAAATATTTGGAAACTTAATGAAGCAGTTCATAAAGTGTCTGGTCTAGACAGGATTTTAGTTCGTCCGGATGTGCTTTAGACATGATTCATACATAGAATGGTACTTTAAAAAAAGTTTGTGTTATTATTGAAGTTGTTTGTCGCTTTTTCATGGTCCCCTTCCTGGACTCCTTTCTTATCCTTTATTTTTGTCACCTTACCTGACCATCTATCGATTGGTGCTATAGCCAAGCGGTAAACAAAATAAAACAGGTTAATAAATTAAGTAACAAGCTAAGCCTATGTGTAAATGCAACATTTCGAATAAATAAATAAAACATGTATTAATATTGTGTTTTATGATTTTGATTTTTTGTTGTTGAATGTACTTTAATATATTTTTTTAAATTCTGGTGTTTAAGAGTTGAAATTGCATTCGTTACGGTGTATCCGTCAGCACCATGAAAACTGATGTATTCAACGGGTCATAATTTTCCTTTCCTCGTTTGTCTACCCCGGACTTGACTTTTTAGGAGAAACTCGGCGGGTGTTTCTAGAAAAGCGTGCCCTACCGGTGCACCTGGTCCACGCTCCCAGTTTTAGTGGAGTCCGAGTTGCTCATTTACTTTTTTTACTTTGTATGTATGATATTAGTTACTTTATGTTCTTTGTTGTGAATGTCTGTTTTCCATGTCTGGTCTTCTTCCCTAGATTACATTCTTTCGATTACCGCTATAACCTTGGTTCCCTTGATTACTCTTACAAAAAAAACTGCATTGATTATGCAAGCTTCATATTTCAATTTTCAGTCTTCATAAAGATCAGAGAGAAGATGATTCATACATGTCAAAATTCCACCAAATTCAGTTTTATATCTTGTGCAGAAACAGTTACTGATCACATAACAAGTCATAGTTTTTCATTTGGTTGTTTTGCTTTTAAGATAAAATTAATATAGAGTGTACGTGAAATTTGCACTTTGCAAGAGTTGTCGTTCTTGTTTTTGTTTGATTTAGTTGGTTTTATTGGAAGATAAGAGTAATCAAGGAAACCAAGGCTTGTTTAAAGATAATACGTCATCTATATAACGAAAACTGAGATTAAAGGATCTATCCAAACGATATTATTTCTTTCGGATCAGATCAGCTATAAAGTCAGCCTCATAAGAGTGAAGGAATAGGCAAGCACGTAGAGGAGCACGATTTTTTTCCGTTGGAATGTTGACCGTTTTTTGAAAAACGCATCCACCACACTGGACAAATATGTTGTCGATTAAAAATTTCAGCATTTTTTAAACACTTCCTCTCAATATTTGGGAGATGATTTAGAATTATTTCTTACAAAGTATGAGGAATCTCTACCAAGAATTATATATTTGTATCTAGATGTACCATCTTTTTCAGAAAAAACAACGATGTATAATGTTTTTAAGTCGGGATTTTACCTGAGTATGGGGAATAGAAGTATATAGTGTTGGAAAATCATATGTTTCAATGCTATTATATTCAGATAATGGTCTTGAACTGATTGTCTCCAAAAGATCTTTCGAATTTTCAGGATCCACATTGAATTAATACCACTAAAGGAGTAACAAGTGTTGTGGTAGGACTGCAGACCCTCTTTGACAGTTGTGAGTATAGAAGTAAAAAGTTTTGAAAGAGGTTTGGTGGTACATTTTGCAGATCCAGCTATGAAAAGTTGTTTGTATGGATTCTTGTGAAATTTAGGAATCCATTACATAGACGGTAAATCACAATCATCGTCCTTGGTAGAGAGACCAAAAGAGGATAGCACAGATTTATGGTTTTCCACACAATCTCTTCTTTGGAGAGATTGGTAGCAATATAGGTCTTATCACTGCTATTATTTTCTACGTCTTCCTCTGGTAATAAACATTGGATATAAAACGTTTTTCAGACAAAAACAATGTTGTTTTGGGCTTTGTCTGCTGGTACGACAACATATTTGTCATGTATAGTAGACAATGTTTTTGCTACATCGGGGTCTTTGAAAACTAATGTAGCCTTGGCACTCATTGACCTACTTAAAACTTTCATTCGTTATTCAAAATAACCACTCTGACACAGAATCAATGTCTTCTTGTTCTCGTTTTATCCATTTTCTTGAATAGTCCTCGACGGCATATATAAGAAATTTAAAGTTATGATTCCAATTTATGGAGAGTGGTTCACGGTACTTGGGACCTTTAGAAAGGATATTACGCAGATATTCGTTTTCGATAATGGTTAAATCTCCCGTAACGACGTGACCAGAAGGACCATATTTGAATGGAGAGGTTTTGCAAGAACAGTCAGGTGGTTTAGCCTTGAAGTCCTCAATCTCGAGGTTCTGCAATAGCCTTGTATAATTGAATATTTTGGATGCGATGGGTGAAGTATAGGAATATGAAATAATTGGTACGGAATTGTCCTTGAAATATGGGTGAATTTTGTTGGTAACGTTTTTGTGATGAAGGATGTTAGCCAAATTAATAGAATCTATACCTTTGTTGACAAACGGCAGTGGAAGAAATGATCGTTTTTCTTCATCTTGACTTTTCACACAAACTGGTTTAAAGAGTCTGTGGAAATATCCAAAATGATGGCAATAAGTCTGTATAATGATGAGGTGGGATCAGAGAAACAGGAGTGTCAAGACTTGTTTTGTAAAGGGAGTGTAGTAGAGTGAGAGATATAGAATAAAGTTTGGTCTTAATGTGATGAAGTCCAAGAGGTGTTTGTATGAAAGGAAGGAGACCATCTATGGAGACATCATGTAACTAAGGTGACGTATAGTGGCTATAGCCATGACTCCTTTCCCGTCTTGGATTTTTGTCAAATACATTCATCACATTTATGCTATTGTTATATTGACTTGAAAGGTTTCCTATACTTTTGATATTGTCATTGCATCCGTAGAGTATTGCAGTACCTAGTCTGCGTATCCAGTACTCCTTTCTTTCCCATACGCAGGAGCCGAAGGGATGTTGCCACAGATGAAAGGAAAGTTGACAATTCTGAATGAAAAGTCATCACTTTTGTCGTACAGTTTGGTCAATAGTTTTCCTTTGCCATCGATTTCTAAGTGTAGGTCAAGATATGAGGCTGACTTCACAGTGTCTGTAGTAGCCTTTATCTCAAGTTCTTTTGGGTAGATGCGATGTATCAAATCGTCGAAATTAGGATTGTTTAAAGATAATACTTCATCAATATAGCGGAAACTGAGATTGAAGTATCTAGCCAAACGATATTATTTCTTTCGGATCAGATCAGCTATAAAGTCAGCCTCATAAGAGTGAAGGAATAGGTCAGCAAGTAAAGGAGCACAGTTTGTTCCCATTGGAATGCCGACCGTTTGTTGAAAAATACGTCCACCACACAGGACAAATATGTTGTAAACGATATTCTTTCTTTCTGATCAGATCAGCTATTTAAATTTAAATGTATGATTTTCTCAAAGGTGCAGATCTTAATACAGAAATAATTATCGTTTTGTGAAAGTATTGTTTGTTTGTTGGGTTTTTTCTACACCATGGATCACTTTACTATTGAATAATGTATCTCTATTTTTAATCAAGGTAACTTATCTAAGTTATTCAAACTGGTATTGTTTGCGTTAATCGGAATAGATTGTTTTTATTGTAGCTTGTAAGTACTATTTTAGTTATTAAGGTTGACTTTCCATGGTTGGTTGTAAGGTTTTATGAGAAAATATCTTCACTAAGCAAATAACTAAAATGTCAAACTAAACAGTGTCTACATTTGAAATCAATTTAAGTCCCGAACACCACACATATATGCAAACTTGCAAATAAAATAGTTCAACTGTCTTGTTTACATATTGTTTTACTATA
The DNA here is from genome assembly GCA_037379345.1 of Perna viridis. Lineage (NCBI taxonomy): Eukaryota > Metazoa > Mollusca > Bivalvia > Mytilida > Mytilidae > Perna > Perna viridis. The sequence goes on along the minus strand of CM074517.1, from coordinate 31,121,886 downwards.
TCTGCTAGTCAAAACTTTATTTGAATAACTGTGATTTACTATCGAACGTTCAAAGTTCTTTTTTAACAAAGAACACCAAGGTCGATGTATTAAAGTTAATAACACAGCATGTGTATGAATATAACACATCCGCATGGTTCCGCACTACTTTCACATTAACGGTAACTTATGTATACCATAAAGGTTTGGAGAAACATTGATGTCTAGTAATTGCAGGTGAGTAAAAGAACTGTTGTTGACCTATTCTATATCTAAGACATTTGAAGTATGATGTAAAAGATAAATTTGATGCAAATTTTAGCATTCTTCGACAACCAGTTTGCATGTTAAAAACTGAATTTTGCCTTTCCCGAGAGATTGAAATTAGTATTTTTTTCGAAAATAAATCGCATCGCTTACAAAGTACTTCTGTCAATTGGACTGCTGTGTAGTGCCAACAATGCATTTAAACAAATGTATCTAATACATTTGTTGTAAAACTAACAATATGGACATTATTTTCTAGCGAAATCAAACTTATATATTAACAAGGAAGTGTACGCTAGAGCATCAATGTTACACCGTGTAAGAAACTGATTTATGACGTTGAATATATTAAGAATTCTAAATAACGTAAACGAGATTTGATAAAAAAAAAATGAATGTTATTGTATGGTATAATTCATTGCATGGGGTAGCTTTCCACTATTGTAGATGGTTTGAAAACTATTGAACATGATTTATTTATTGATCGATTAATTGCTTTCAACTGTTGACAAGTGCATGACCTCGTAAGGTTTATATGCCTCTTATAAAAAATGTATACACATTATGTTAGTATTATGCAATATACAATATTGAAATGAAGATATTTACAAGCTCTTTACAGTTTTGTTTACATAAATACGCGTTTGCTATCAAATGGTTAAAAAATAAAAAGTTTTTAATGTTGCAAAAATCACGTTGTTTCGTTTATTTTGTTGCTTAGTATTTAATCCGGTTTTAACTTCAGGGAATAGCTGAAACTTTAAGAAATACGTCATTGCAACAATAGCAAAACCTGTGTTAAGAACAACCTTTATTTAGCAATAAATTGCCTTAAAAGACTGATATTTAGTCTGATAAGTAGCAATGTGAAATAAACCTGTTTAAACAGACCATCTGCAACTGTGACTTAGGATCTTGCTTTCTTTAGGAAGTTTTTGTATCAATCAAAACTCTCATTTTGAACTGAAGAGAAAACCGCAAACTACCGCAAACCCCACCCAAAAAAACCTCATAAAAACAAAGAACGAAAGAAAGGAAGAAAACAGAAAAAAACAAAAAGAAAGACAGAGAAATATACACTGAATATGAACGTACAATTAGACGAAAACACGAATGTACGATATTTGTGTACTAAAGATGATATATAATTTTGTTTAGTTGCAGATTTGTAGCAGACAGATACATACATGAAATGAATGTTACCTCAATATGGCTGTCTTTCCTTTGTATATCGTTATTCCTGTTATATGTAACCGGTATTTTTTTACAAACTGTAACTATTTATTTGAAGTTGTTTTTCATTTACAAAACTGTAGAACAGATAGTATATCGTTTGTGCTACTTGCGTATAATGTAGAGAGAAGTGCATCGTATTCTAGTATGTAACAAGTATACGAATATCTTTGACGGGCCGATAGTTCTGCTATAAAATAACATTTTATATTACATAAGTAAAAGTGATGACACAAAATGACGTGCAAATCAAGTCATAAAATACGGCTTACATGCACTGCCTGCTCACCTTAAGTTTTGCGCATGTCTTTAAGTTTACTGTATAGGTATATTTTAAACTGGTCCTTCCGAGCAAAGAGTAATCAAGGGAACCAAGGTTATAGCGGTAATCAAAAGAATGTAATCCAGGGACAAAGACCAGACATGGAAAATAGACATACACAACAAAGAACATTAAGTAACTAAAATCATACATACAAAGTAACAAAAGCAAACGAGCAACTCGGACTCCACTAAAAACTGGGAGCATGGACCAGGTGCACCGGTAGGGTAAACTTCCTTTGCACATGATAAAGGTATAAAGAAAAAAGATAAAATAAAAGATTTTTCATTGTAATACAGTGTTTCGACTACCGGGAAGTAAGCAATAAAATGCAGATCGGTCTTCGGTTTTCAATACGTTCTAAATCGGAAATTCCGGTAAATAAAATGAAACTAGAACGAGACTTACATACCCTTTTTGGACTATAACTGACATGCATAAAAGTTTGATTATTTTGTTTGGATTGATAATTATAGTATATTTTGGTATTTTCCCTTTGTATTGGTCAAATTTCAAAATTTAAGAAAAATGAATTTGAAAAGGGAATGCCGAATGAAGACAACGTAAATTTATGAATTAATTAATTATTATTTGGTGTTCCATTCTTTTTAAATTATTTGTTTTGAAATATTTAATGATGACTGACACCAATAATACCTGCGCAAACAATCAGCTTTGGCCAAGGATTAAATACATTGACTTTTTATGCATTGGACATTGGATTTGTTACAAAAAATATCAAGTGATAGAATTTATTTTGGCAACAACATGTACTGATTTTATATTTCTAAGTTGCCAAAATAAATTCTATCACTTGAATATCAATTTTCTGCAAACTGCAGAGCAAAGTAATAATAGTCCGCATTGCTTTAATTATTTTGCTCTTTGGATAAGGATTTCTGGCTGAAATCTCGGAAATAGTTCTATGGATGTGGAGTATGGATTGGTATCAGGCAGCGTGAATGTAATTTAAACAATATATGTGTGTTGTCATTTATATTCATATTTTTTATGTAAAAAAATAACTTTTTGCAATATGCCATAAATTACCCACTGCATGATTCTTAGAGTCTTAATTCTCAGAAAATATATTTTCAGTACAACGACAGTAGCTATAACTATCAAGGGAGATAACCCAGGACCATGTATACAGAGTACAGCACATAACAGACAAGTTAATGACCTAAAACGAGAGCGACAGAATTGGTCTTATGCCTTGTATGGTCTCTCGGGGGCATTGTGTATTACTATTTTAACAACATTTGTCTTCGTATACAAGTAAGTTTAAATGGCAACAGACCTCGAATTTTTGCGGTTTTTAGACAGAGGTATTATTTATCATATTTTTTTACTTAAAATTTGCTGTAAACATAAAAAATTTATCGCGGTAAAATTCAAGGTATTAAAAGCTAACGTCTTAAAGGCCACAGGAGTGACTTTTAAACAGAAAAATGCAAGTATGCAAGAAATGTGGGAAAAATCGAGGAACTTTAGCCTTTGGTAAAATTTGAATGTTTTAACAAGTCCAATGAATATATTGCATAAAATAATGCTTTATGCACAAATTGCAAGAGCGTTGTAAAATTGGGAAAAAAAAACGCCAAATTCTCATTGCTTTCTGACTGTTTGGCGATAGCGATGTTCGATTTGACAAATGTCCTTGTTCGTAGGTGCTGTCTCTTATGCGTAATGAGAGAGTGTTCAGACGACTTCCTGTATGTATCTCATAATATTGGTTGATCAAAGTTTTGTTTATTAATAGGTGGAGATCTGCTACTGGGATTCCAAAGGCACAAGAAACTGGTGGAAGTAGCAGAAAAGACAATAGTAAAGAAAAATACTTCAGTAACTTGACCCAATACGAAGATTTAGATAATTCCTTCCAAAGGGCAGAAACTCCATATTCTATTTCTAATCAACGATTTGTACCACAGAAAACGTACAATTATAGCAGCGGATGGAATGAGCCTGAACAGGTTATTAGAACGTTTTTGCTTATAAATACGTATACATTATTTATGGCAAGCTCATGGTTAAATGGATCCCGTATATAACTGAGAGTTAATCTGATCGAACTTTTAAATATTTACTAAAGAAGGTACGTTATTTTTCATTTTAGAACACATTACTGTCTGTTGTGAACATTTTCTTCTTTCTTTTTAAATTGTGTGATAATGTGTCGATATAACGAATTTATGCTGTTGTGAAAAATACTCTAACCACCCAATCCAATAGGAGTATAATGGAATCAAGTTGCAACCGAGTTTAGAAAAAAAACTAATTTTAAAGGTGTTTGTTGGAACAAAAAAAAATTGTTTAGTCAACGCCTTCTAGGGTTATCGTTTTTGTTTCAATTTCAAGATGATATTTAAAGTAATATAATTTCCTAAGAAAAGTATTTAACAGATTATATCTGTGAAACTTGATTTCATATATTTATCAGCGTTCCAAACACTATGCTGACCAACATCGGAATATGAACTTTAGAAACAGATGGGAATCCTCGGACGAGGTAAGATATAATATAAAGCGTAAATTGCATTCGGTCTGTTCAGAATTATAAAATGATCTTCATATAAAAAGGTATTTTAAAAGATTTTCTGCAAAACGAAGTGAACAATAAAACAAAACGTCTTTTGGCAATTAATTAATATTTCAGAATGAGATACCAGACCTTTCCTATCGGATGTGGCCATAGAGTTTTAAAATTCTCGATTTGATGATATGCTTTTAATATTGTAATCATATAAGAATACATACAATTAATCAACTAAAATACATGCAATTAAAAATTAATGGACAACAAATGGTCTCATATTTTTATTGTATCAACATATTCTTACACAACAGAGCTCAAACCAGCATCTTAGTCGAACTCGCGATTATGGATTCATGAACAGATTAGAACAAACAAAACAGGTAAAGTATTCTTTAAAAATCAGTAGTATATTAATCTACTTTGGACTTTTATAACTTTGAAAATGCCCAAAAAAGAAAGATACAGCATATATGATTTCAAATTCCGATGCTCAGCAAATATATTTATAATTCATAGTTTCTGACTTAAGATGAAATGTACGAAAGAACAAGAAATTCTGAAGATAGCTATTTAAGAAAAAAATGTACTCTAAAAGACTACATTTTCAATTGTTTATTAATAAAACTTGCTGCTCACTGATTTGTATTTTGTATTTTTATATGTATTCGTTTTATTTATACATTTGCGGGACCACCTAGGTTTAATAGTTTATTTGTATTTCTTCATAACCCAATATCAAAATTTCTTTTCGCGCCATTTATGCCTTGCTTTTGTATTTGTTTTTTTTTCAGCACAGTGACGCACGGTTAGTAATGTACATATTTTTTTCTTTAAGTAGCAGTTTTTTTTTCTCTCAAAAAATCAGACAGGAGGTGATTCATGCATGTCAATAATCCACCAAAGTCAGTTTTATTTCTTGTTCAGAAACAGTTACCGATCACATAACCAGTCTTAGTTTTCCATTTGGTTGTATCGTTTTTTAGATATTCATTATATAGATTGTACATAAAATAGGCACTGTATGAGATGAATGGTTGATTTTCTAAAACGTGCAGATGTGAATGCCGAAAGAACTGTTGTTATAGCATGAAAACTGAAAAAGCATCATTTGTTTGGTTTTTTTTTCACCATGAATCACTTTACCATTGGCAGTGTCTGAATTTTTTGTGGACTGGTACTTAAAACGTAAAGTGGCTTGTTTACCTTATGAAATATACAATATGATGGAGTAATTAAATCTAAAGTGCTTTTACTTTCGTCTTCCTTTGACAGCTGAATTTAGTTATAAGGTCTGGCTTTTGTTATGCGTATCTTTATTTTCCATCAGTTTTATATAAGAGTAATCAAGGGAACCAAGGTTACAGCGGTAATCAAGATAATGTAGGGACAAATACCAAACATGGAAAACAGACATACACAACAAAGAATATAAAGTAATTAAAATCATACATACAAAGTAACAAAAGCAAATGAGCAACTCGGACTCCACTAAAAACTGGGAGCATGGTAAACGTCGTCTGCTTTTCTAGAACACCCGCCGAGTTGCTCAGAAAAAATCGAGTCCGGGGTATACAAAAGAGGATAGGAAAACTATGACACGTTGAACAAATCATGGCGTAGATGGATACACCGTAGCGATCCACGAGTACATGATGACGACCAAATCGAATTAAATCGTTCATGCAAACTTTTGTTTCGAGCACTACCACCCACTACAATACGCACGATTTTTCATGTCTTTGTATCTTGATATACCATAACTTTATGAAATATTTATTTTCTTTTCAGCTTAATATTAGAACGTAACAATGATCCTTTCCCAGATTATCTCGATGTAACAAATGATCCAACGCCGGATTACGACTAAATGATTCATGTGGTGAATGTATTCACTCTTCAAACCAAGACAATTGCTGATACGAATTCATAGATATTCAATGAAAAAATAATAATAAAACCAAAGTTACTTTCCTTTTGACTACTGTCTAAATATTATCAGTTTGGTAATTTTTTTATTACCATTCTTTTATTAAAGTGTGTGTGTGACCTGTTAAATGTCCGGTTCAGAAAATTACTTACTTAAAGTTCAAAGTGTTTTACTTCACATTTGTAAAATGCTTATAAAAAGTTTGATCAGCTTATTGGCTTGGCCTTTAATATTTAAACGCTATCTATACTGTTTCCATTTGATCTATATGATAGATTATTTCAATCTTTCGTACAAGACAGGATATTAAAAAATATCCGTCAAAACATTAGTAGTGATTGTAATATCGTCAGACCTCTTTCGGAACTTAAAAAAAAACCATTACGTCGTGCATTATTAGTATGTAGTCGGACTATTTGGGGAAAAAAAAAGATTCTATAGCTAAGTATACAATGAAGTAACTAAAAATGTAATATAACCGAACCTATCAAAAATTGGGTCAACTCAGAAGAGGCATATTTTTGCACATTTATAACAAGAGTAAAATCATGTTGTTATGTTTATCAAAAGAAAGAATTACTCTTTTATATTATAGAAATATTATAGAATACAATTGAAAGGAGAAATTAGGGTAATTTGTATATTGTTTAATGCTACAAAATGTATACATATTAGAAAATTATATCATTATAATTTCATTATGTCCTTTTATATGTGATAATTTATATGTGCTATGAACAGATAATAGTTTATATTGATTTAATATTTGTATTGCGAATTGCAGTAGTTACAGTACAACTATATTTGATCTTCAATGTATCTTGTTCCTGTGTGTAGATAAGTTATAATATAATATAGACTTTGGATTGTAGGTTATTTTAAAGCAATAAAGGTAGTTAAATTGTTTTAATATTTACCTGTATCATACTTGGTAAAAAATCAATGTATAATTACTAATAACATTCCTTGTTTATATGTTAATTTAGCATAGTCATTAATAAAATCTTACGAATTGGACCAGCCTTGTGATATGACTTTGATATCATATGCTTTCGGATTATATCAATTGATTCCGATTTGTGTCACATTCTTAATCCGTAATCGCATGGTTCGCCATTTCCGTAAACAAGTTCGCATCTTACATTCCTTACACAAAAGAAGAACGTTTCAGGCGATAAAAAAACGTATCTGATGTCATTAAATCAAAATAAATCTTTCAAAAACTGTTAACGAACATGCTGTAAAACATCAATTAACCTTTTTATGAAATCGATGAGATAATTTAAGAAGTTTTGAGGATGTAAACTTGTCATGTGTTTTCACGTTATACGGACAATTTTTTTTCATGGAAATGAATACAAAAGGTGATGAAAGTCTATGTGCATTGCAATTCATATAATGATGCCGTCGGGGCCGGAAAGTTACTTTGCTTTTTGCATGGGCGATTTCCTACGTTACAATGGTATAAACGTCGTATCAAAAAGATGCCTCTGACAAACATCACACGTATGTGGACTAGGAACATGGGGGTAAAAGAAGTGCGTGCATGTAGTCGTTTTACCAGAGAAACAAAATGGTATTGTGAAATTTTCACTCATTATTAAAATTTTGCAAGTATATAAATTTAGCTATATCATTAAAAATATCATAATATGGCATTTTTCACATCATACTAATAAACAGCCCACAAGCAAATCGGGCTTATTTCATGACCTACGACTGATTATGGATATAACATGGAATTGCCATATTATAACCTTGACTTTGTGTTCTTTGGTTTGTGTGTCTGTTTTTCCATGTCTGGTCTTTGTTCCTGGATTACATTCTTTTGATTACCGCTATAACCTTGGTTCCCTTGATTACTCTATAAAAAAATAACGAAGATATCGCCTAAATATAAATACGTAGTAGTTACGGATAATGTTAGAATAATGTGTCAAAGCTATCGATGTTTGTATTCGAATGTTTGAATTTCTATTTTGCTGTATATGTTCTTCCCATGTTTGTTGTAATCGAGGAAATTAGATACAAATCCCTGCCTCTAAAGTGTTTGGTATTCGTTTATGCATACTAAAATATTTAACATATCTTTTAAGTTGTCACAATTTTGGAGCAACAGCACATTTACCACTAAAAATTTGTAAACGGAACTTCAAAAAAAGTAAAATTTATCACAGAGGACAGACAAAACTTAAAGTTCAAAACGAATTCCGATGGATCATGCATACAAGTTATCGCATCGACAATAATTCGCAACAGATGGTTTGCAGCAGGCCAACCGAACACCCGTCACATTTTGTCAAACTATTTAACACTACTTATATTTTACTTTTTCAAAGCTATTAATATAATTAATGTGTCCACAGTATTAATCTCAACCATCAGCCCTTTGAAATAAAAGAACGGGAGTATTGGTATCTTTCAAGCCAACAAAATCTTTTGAAACTTCTTATGAAGTACTGTCATTGGGTCATTTGTACGTGTCTCACAAAAGTTCTAACTAAAGATTGCAGTTTATTCATTGGTTGCATTGATTAAGGTATACATGCATTTGGCATTTGATTTGTTTCATCCAGAAACTTGGATATGGTTTTTCCAGTCTTGAGCAAAGACAAACTTTTCTTTCAATTTGAAAAATGCACAACCCGTAAAAAAGCCCCCTCAAGTTTCACTTGTCTTTTTTGATAAAAAATAGAAAAAGTTTCATTTAATGCCATGCCGTACTATGCAGTTCAATGCTTTTATTTAATCGACCAAACTTTACGACAAACATGATGACTTTTCATTCAGCATTGTCAACTTTCCTTTCATCTGTGGCAACATCCCTTCAGCACCTGCGTATGTAGTGTTCATATCACAATTTATACATTATGCCAGAGCCTGTCGAAACTAATTTTTGTATCGCGCCTGACTTCTAACAAATAGGCTTCTGGAACAGGGCTATGTTGCTGCAAGATTGAAATTATCACTACAGAAGTTTTATGGTCGTCTTCATGAACTCGTGGATCGCTACGGTGTATCCATCTGCTCTTTGAAAACTGATTTGTTCAACATGTCATAGTTTTACTTTCCTCTTCCGTCTACCACAGACCTGACTTTTTATGAACAACTCGGCGGGTGTTTCTAGAAAAGCAGAGGACGCTTACCGTAGCGATGCACATGGTCCCTGCTCCCAGTTTTTAGTGAAGTCCGAGTTGCTCATTTGCTTTTGTTACTTTGTATGTATGATATTAGTTACTTGATGTTCTTTGTTGTGTATGTCTGTTTTCCATGTCTAATCTTTGTCCCTGGTTTAAATTCTTTTGATTACCGCTATAAACTTGGTTCCCTTGATTACTTATTGACCAGTATATATGTCGTATATATATATACTTCAACCCCTTTTATGTTAGATATTTGACATTTCGACATGAGTAGAAGAACGGACTTTTAACTTATGCATTTCAAAGTATCGTTATCAAGCAAGTTGTGAATGTGCATACTACATTCTCCACTGATACATATAAAGCAATAAAACAATAAAGGTAACTTATTTATAAGATATTTAAACTAAAATTGTTGAGATTATCGGAATAAAATGGTGTAATATGTAAGTATTCTATTCGGTGTTTGGTCATTGTTCTAGATTAATTTTTAAACTAGTCAATATTTGTGGTTACCATAATGTACATTAAACCAATTATTAGAACGTTAAACATTTTAGACATTTTTTAACTGATTGCAGTACCTGCTATTGACATGGTTTTTACCAATTTTGACACTTGGCAATTTTATGTTAATTGTGTTGAAACAAACCGGAACTAAGTGTAATGAAAAAGGGTGTTAAACGGCTGTTAAACATGTCGTTACCCACCATTGTCAATGGTAATGCCTGTACCGAGTCAGACCCATTGCGATGATTTCAAAATTTCCGGTTTTACCCTGATATTGGCATTTATTAAACGGACAAATCTTTTTTTTTACTTTTCCTGTTGACTAAACAGGTGTAATCAATTGATAAATTGTGTAATTGTTGTTCATTAACCAAAACGCACAAAGATGATCATGTGTGTAACAGTAATGATAAAATATACACTTTTAACATATTGTGTTTCAGATGTAAATCAAATGTCGTAATTACTCAGTGTATTACTCAGTTATACCCTGTTTAATGACTTTTCTTCACAAATAAGATATATAAAAGCTCATTATCACATTTCGACACTATCAGACAACCATCTAAAATAATATTAAGTTTTCAAATTAATAAAAAAAAACTACATAAAAGAAAAGAATTACAACAAAACACTAACCAAACAAATAGAATCCGAAGGCAAAAAAAAAGACAAGCAGGAAATGAATTAGATATCATCAGTAAATCAGTGAATAATTGCAATGACATCTGCCGTATACAAGGTGTTCTGAAAACATGTCCGAATGCACACAAAATAAACATTGCAGTATATATAGGTTAATATGAATTTAAGAAGTAATCAGCGAGGTCTCAATGCAAATATAATTTAGTCGATCATGTTCATACAAAGTAAAGTATATTTTGAACACCTACTTGGGCAGGCAGGCTGTTCTTTAGCATAAAACTTGATTTTGACCAGGAAGTATAGTCAAGGACGTAATGTTACTGCGTACCATATCCAGGTTTCTGCTATACAAAATTGATTATGCAATGGAGAAAAATTGAAGTGTTTGATAACTGTCACCACATTGAAATACAGTGGATTATTCATTTATTGCATTATTTATATACCAATTGAAAATTCAAAGGAGTTTAAAAACCTTTAAATTTGTGAACATGATACAGTTATTGTGTGATTGATGTCAAGCGTACAAATATTTATACCGATTGCCTCTTTTTATCAGTAGTTCCTTTTTTAGATATTTTTATTTGTATTTCAGAGTGTTAGAACCAACAAAAAATAAAAACCGAACAAACAGAAACAAACAGAACATAAACTGAAAAACCTAAAAAGACCAGTAAAACTAGTGAAAAATATTGCTGAGTCTAAGTTACGTTCTCTGTTAGAGTATCGGAAGTCATGGAATATATCACTGCCATAGATATATCAAGACAATACTTACATGTAACTTCTGATTCTCTAATTGTCATTGTCTTCCTGCTGGCTGTTGCTTCTTTGCGTTGATCTTTTACTAAGTAGGGTCTGTCCAACACCTTTTGAGATATTATCATTTATCATAAAAATGAAGACACATGTGTAATGACATTTTATTTTTATTAACGCATATATTTTAAATTGCAGACTTCAACAAGACAGATCGTTACAAAAATGAATGCTACATTACGAGAATTGTCCTTCCTCATTGTTGTGTACCTGTTTTCAGTCAATGGTATTTTTATACACACTTTGTGCTTATTTTGAATTAAAACTTATCTAAAGAAAATAACAATGATATGTTTAAACATTAACGTACGGTGTGTACAAAAAGAAGCTTTACAGATTGAGTCTCGTATTCACACTGTCAATGTACTGTTTCGAAGTTTGGTGGCTAAAGTAATTAAATCGTTATTTGGATGAAACCATTTAAAGTATTGAACTTTTTAAGGCAATCTGTTAAAATATAAATATTGGTTAGTAAAAATATGAACATTTGAATGATTTTAACATTTGGACAAAATAAGTTATATCATTTTGAAATTGTTACAGGAACAACGACTGATTCATCTCCAAAATATTATACTGATTTAAGTGATTATTCTGTGTCTCCATCGAAAATAGCACCCTCTTCATCTCCTATTTTCTCAGCGGAAAGTGATCTGCAATCTACATTTTTCTATCCATCAAAGGTCAACACACCATCGCGATATTTAACATCGTCAATAGAGTATCCAGATTCCATTCTGCTGTTGTCATCGTCGTTAACAGAATTAGAAGTAACATCACTTTACGAATATGTAAGTTCAGTTCCTGTAACATATTCTGTATCTTCAGAAATGATAGTTACTACATCATCGGTATATGTTGGTAATACTGAATATACAACAAGTGCTTCAATTTATGCAGTTACCCAGACGTCTGCAGAAGACCCTACGACAGAATCTGAATTATTGACATTACCGACAGACACGACAGGAATTACAGACAATACTTTTCCATTTCTGTCATCGACAAAAGTGCCTATTTTGCCATCATCATTTTCACCTTCAAGTACAAAAATCAAAAGGACAAATTCACCTACATCACCACCCTCAACAACTTCGTCAATGACAGAAACAATGATGAAGACAACATCAGATGAAACACATCGAATATCAACTATGCTTGACACAACTACTTTTACGCCGATAGTGACAACTTGTCCAAATATAAATCTAACAAGACCAGTGGTAGGGCTTAACTATCAATGTGGAGAGCATAGCATCAGTGGTAAATGTATTGTTCCTAATAGTGTGTGTATCATGGCAGATATTACCAAAATCTGGGAATGCAGATGTTCTTATGGCTACATACAGAAAAATGCTTTATGTAAAAAAGGTAAACAGCATTTTATCAAAACAAATTGCAAAGCAACTTTAGTTGTCCCAAATGGGAATGAAACCCTTCTCTGCTTCGACATCTATCTCAACACCATCTGCAATATTCTAAATCACTCTGCCAACTACACAATATTAAAATTTAGCCTTTATTTCTCGAATCGTTATCTGCGTAAGTCAATCTAGAGCGTGAACATAAGCAAATAATGTATCTGTTTATAGTTTTTGACATGGCAAAATATGATAGAATTGTACAAGACGATTTTATACAATAGTACACAGTTAAGCCGACCACTAGGTTTTAATGGAGACGGGTAACTCGACCGTCGATTTACTTCTACTTCATCACTTACTAGTAATTATCATATAGCATATGCGGCTAAGATCAAAATTAGATGTTGCAAGGATTGTTATGCATGTATGAAATAAAACCCAAAGGTCCATCTAATGTCTAGAAACGACGCGTAGCTGAAAATTCCTCAGCGGGATTCAAACTCGTCATTTATTTCCCACTTCTATGTCAACACAGCTTATTTTATTAATATCGAATAAAGGTGTAATGAGTCCTCCATGTCCCTAAATAATCAAAGAAACTGGAACTGCTTTTTACTTCTAGAAATTTTTTTTAAAGTTTATAATATATTCGACATACTTGTCGAGCTTTTTTTTACATTGTAAAAGTTTCAGTTACACCTCAGTCTAGTTTTCTAGTGGTGGTGAATTTCGCCCCACCAATAAACAGTTACAATACTTGTGTCTGTGTACATGTAGTCTTTTTTTTCCTTATGACTCAGTTAATACATATAACATATGGTGACAACTAGCATATAAGATAGGAATCGGAATTCCACGTCTTTGCTTTGCATCTTGACTATATCATCATTTTTTTTCAAAATATTATGAAGAAACTCAGGCTTAATTTTCAAAACATTGGCTCAATTAGATCTGTAATAATTTTACATTTTCTTAGTACCTTCCAAAAATTCATTTGTATTAAAGCGTTGTCAAAATGTAGATATTCACATTTTTTTGTCGTCTGCCAATATACAAATATTTATAAGTTCATTAAGCAAAAATTATAATTGGTTTCTATGTTTAACCACAAGACGATGTTTCAAAAACATATAAACCGACGTTTATAATTCTAGAGGAAAAAATGTTTCTTTTTTCAAAATAATACTTTCTAACTTTGTTAGCAATCCTGTCAAGATGTTAATCATTACCTTTCGACAAATATGTGCTCAATTTCAACAGACATCTCCCTCTGACTTCATACAAACATGTGTATTTAGAAAAATTGTAAGACATAGCATTCTTGGAATTTGAAATTTCCATTAAGTTTTTGTAAAATAGAATAATAAAACTGACCAGCCTTTTAGTGTTTTTCAGCCTAAAAAATTGTGGGGAAATTGAGCCCATGTTTGTCGACAGGTAATGATGAACCTTACATGATATATGTATGATTGGATTGGTTTATCAATATTTTCCCATGGGAATAACCTATATGTGGTACGACTTCGGCTTTATGGCATTAAATTAATATTAGCTTGTCAGCTAGGTAACATCTTATTCCAGATTTCAAAAATGATTACTTGTTTTTTTTATTGTGTTGTCTCATTAATTATAGTGCAATAGTCTCACCAACCATCTACGGAAAAAATATTTGAAATTTGGCATGAATCTTTACCTGAATGAATTTAATTTAAGAAACTTTTTTGCTAGGTTTATGTTTTATTGAGCTTTTCATTAAAAAAATGCATAGTAAAGCTTTAAAATTTTAAACGAAAATTCTGTTTAATTTATATCATTATCATAAGTTAAATATTCATTCAGTTCCATCTTTATTCCATTAGGGATAGGGTATATTGGGCACATGTTTTTTAGTTTTTTGTCAATTTAATTAACTTTTTCAGTACCAGATGGTTTATTTATATCAAAGACTAGTTCAGTGACTACTATGGATTTTGAGTTTTCGACATTTATTGGTAAGTGTGTTTTTTTTTTTATCATTGACATGCTTCATTATTATTAAGAAGTAAATGATTTATGGCATCAGATTTATGTTGCTTTATTCAAACAGTGTAATTTAAAACCTACTTACTATCTTGATCTCTAATGGTCTTATCACGAATCGAAGGAAGTTATTTTAGGTTCGATTACAATATTTGTGTTGTTTTTTTTTAATTATCATTGGCAATTCTTTCATTACCCATTAGATTGAGTATAATTATCTTATATTTTGTTCCCCACCCTAGCAATCACTAAATAAACTATAATATAATAGGGGCAACATACAGATACAGATTTAAAAATAGACAGAGGCTATTGTTATGGTTTTAATACAAAAGCAATTACATTTATAAGGAAGCATTTCGTTCACTTGTATCAACAAGCAAATAACACATTAACAATAAGAAGGAATAACAAATTTCAAGTTAAAATGTTAGACTTATTTGAAACATCTGAAATAAAATAATCAATACGCAAATCAGCTATTGATATTAAGTCACCTACAATTTGCATAAAATCTGGAGAAGTCATTCGTGTAAGTTCTGCCATCCAGGAATAAGCATAAGTGGACATAACTTTGCCACACACACAAACACACACACATACAAAGAGGCCGAGCATGTTATATATATATCGAAACATAAACATCGCATATGCTTATACCTTATGTGTAAGTATAACTACTTATATCACATTAGAGATTTCCAATAATTTGACGGAACTCGCCGTAAACGAACGTCACCCTAACTAACAGTACCTAAGACGACAGACCGTGAAGGACGGGAGAATTTATTTATAATTAGTGCAGATGAAAATCGTGGAACCATTCATATCTAATTAAAAGTTCATATCTTTATTGGAGATCAACGATATTAACACAACATTTGGAATCTCCGTTTCTGTGCAGTACTTCGGATAAGCAGATAAATGCTACAGCGAAGGCGGGTCCAGAGATTACAAAAGGAGGGCTTTTCCAATAAAAAGAGTTTTCCGAACCCCTTCAGGTTCCACAACTGCGATAGTTATTGTAAAATGCACATTTTAAGTCCCAGCTATTTAGTTGTAGTCTAAAATTAGTCGAATTATCAAACCGAATGTCGTTTGAATGCATTCAGGCTTTAATGCGCATTATATGCAAAAAAAATTTAAAACTTTAAAGTTATGGAAACTAGTAAGTGTCATATTTTGAACAAAAAAAATTGTAGTTTATGTTAAAATATGGAAGAAAGCACATATTTATGAAGCATTTGGTATTTTGTCATTTTCAATGACTACGTGCAGAATAACCAATGCATCTTTAAGTCAACTAGCTTGTGTCACTTTTTAAACGTTCAATGACAAGGCAATCGCTCCACATCAAATCTCGAGACTTGAAATATTGTATTTAAATCAATGTGTGTTTAAAGTAAAAATTTCAACAATAAGATTGGAATTGAATTATGGTATTGATATTGTTCCTGCATGAACACAAATTATAATTTAAAATACGTCTAATAAACGAACTCGATCTTCCTAAAATAAAATAAATGTCCAATGACGTTTTCAAAAGCAAAAACTATTTTATGTTATGTCATTTGATTTGACAACGCTTTTTTCACATTATTTTCTCTTTTCATATAAGTTTCATTTACAGTTGCTACTTTCCTATAAGTCCCACATATACATATTTATTAGTCTAAATAGATATTTCCGAATGCAAAGTGTCTGCATTAAAGTAACTAAATCAAATATGCACGTAATTTTGACACGCTAATCTCCCTTTCAATACCAGTACTTAAGTGTAAAATAAATGTATGACTATCATACATATATCTGAATATACATATCCATGCAGATTATTGAGTCTAAACACACCACGTGTGAGTTATTGTATTCAGGCGCGATTCAACGAATGGGCGTGCCGGGCAAACGCCCATTCCCCAAAAATTGGAAAGAATAATTTTATCTGCATAAAATTTTGATCACCATACTCACATGGTGACTTTGTCTCGAGCGATACTCTTCCGTCGTGTAATAATTTAGTACCGAAGTTGTCATTCACCGAGTCTACTCAACATAGTTATTCATATCTACAAAATTTCACGAGAAACCCAAGTTATTAACGTTTTAAATTGCGTATTACATCCTGAGCGAGAATGACTAAAAAATGTTTGTGAATTTAGAGACAAGTCACAGCAACGAAGAAATCTATATCTTAAATTTAGATATGGTCATTAATATAAAATCGATTAAATCGATAACTGTATCTATAGCAAATATTATTCAATACTTTTTAATCTGTCTTAAATGTTTAAATGATGTGTAGCTTATGCAAATATTTTACAAAGAAAAAAAAAACTTTTAAACATTTAAAATACATTAACTTTATTTTTCTTATTCTGATTATATAATGAGATAGAGGAAATGTTAAAAGAACTATAAGAAAAGTAAATAATGCTGAAGACATAATGGCGACAATTAATTTTTTTTAAAAAGTTTCTTCCTCTGTCATAATACCAGCGATATGTATTTCTTCATAACCGAACGAAAGAAAGGTACGTAAGAAATTTTAACTCGATTTCCAGTGTCATAAATAAAAGGCCAAGGTTGTAAAGGCATTACATTTATTTTGATTATAATTTCAATGAAATAGAAATGAGTTAAACCTTAGTTTGAGTGTTATTTCTACAGGAATTGTAGTCATTTTAGATAACAAAACAGACGATCCCTATCGGTACCTTTGTGGGAATCTCTAATAAGACAGTAGCAATATAACACATCGAGTAATGATGCAGGTTGAGTACATGTCACTGTCCTACAATGATACACACAGTTGTGCGTATTATATAATTAATAACATCTGAAAAGATTAGCTAAAAATTATTGCTAAATATTGAGACAAGAAAAACGTGCATTGGATATATATTTACGCGAGTAACTAAATAGAATCCTATAACATGTTCCATTCATTTTCGGAAATTCGGATGACGTACGCGTCATATTGAATTGAACAATGTGATGTTGAAAATTCTACTATCTTACTGCAAGTACAATACTCATCATATGTGTGGTTTGTGAGACAAGGATAAGCGTCAAATGTTGTTGCAAGGATATAAAACAATTCTAATGGCCCAAACTGTAGTATCGGAGCAAGGCTGCAAATTTGACACACAAGTTTTGGCGCTCCCTCTGATTTTACATCTATGACAACATAGCTAGAATTTCTTCCTCGTATGTTTAATCTAGAAATCACATGGTAGGGAAAGCTAAATTTTATATAGCCCTGTTGACCGAATAATAAGGAGCATTGGACTAAGTGCAGGCGGTGTTACCATAGATGTCATGGCAGTTTAAGTTCGAGTCGCACAAAAATTCGCTTTGCAAATTTGACAGTTCAAAAATCTTCTGGGGATTTTCTGACCAAAATATATTATAAATATGTGCAACATCTCCAAATAATGACAAAAATCTACAATGAATATATTGGATAAAGGGGCGGATCCAGGATTTGAGTTTAGGGGGAGCGTTAATTGAATTAAATGCCGTCCAAAGCTAGGCAAACATATTGAGTGAAACTTGTGGTGATTTTTTTTTCTAACCGATGGGGGGGGGGGGGGGGGGGGAGGGCGTACGGCTGGTACGCCAGTCCTTGGATCCGCGCCTGGGATAACCGATAGACTTCTTCAGCATAACAATAATTAGACACTCGATCTTCAATAAACAACATTTCGCAAAGTTCAAGTTTAGTTACGAGATCGATTCTGAAGCTGAACAAGGAAGATGGTACCATTATCAAAAACACATATAACCAAGTAATTATGAAGCAAGATGAGAAAGAGACTATCCTTAAACATAATTATCATGTAATCGTTTTCATCCAGCTCTACAATCATTTGGTTATATGTGTTTGTTTGTGGTATACTTGTTCATGATTAACAACTATTGTACAAAATTGAACACATAACGAACGCAAAAACAGATTCAATCCTGTCACCTGGCTTAATACTGTTATTCTTTCGTAGTTCCACCACGTAGCAGTCCTACATTATGTTCGCATTCATTTTGGAATAATAGTGTAATCCAACTCTAGGTTGGTTTGTTTTTTACACTTCGTTAGATGACAATGGGTTTACCTGTTGTAGTAGCCCAAGATTAACACACACACAAAAAAAAATTAACCCCCTTAAAGGTGTAGGACGAGCTCTGTGAACTTGACGGAAAAGTAACCTTCCAGATGTTTGTCGTATCCATTCAGGAACATTTTTAAATATGTATTAAAAGATGCCTTTTGGTTTTTATGTCTGAAAATAAAACTATTAGAAAAGCAGTGTTTGTGAATTGAAAAAATAATATTGACAAACTTTACCTTTGTGGTTTCTATTCTTTAATAGTATACTTAAAAACGAATGATTTTTTACTGCAATTTTATGGCAATAAAGTAAAGTTTGACCTACAACAAATAAAAGTACTTAAAGACATTAAGAGGTTGTTAACTCCTGTGTGATGCATTGAAATCTAGACCTCCAATACAAACAATTCATTGTATACATAATTAGGGTCAATTTTGCAGGCGCGTGTTGTTCCCTACTGTACAATAAAGTTTTTTGAAAATTTGTTTTTCCTAACATTTGTTTTCAGAGTTTACCCAACTTACTAGACACAGCATTACAGCAACAAATGCATCGTTTAATCTCGCTGGAAAATGTTCTACTGATCTCAGTGCTCACCTACACAACACTGGATTTTCGCAAGGACTTCAATTAAAAAACCGGGTACCCTTAAGTAAAAGGATTTGTGACATAATTCTTAGTGTAAGTGCAACCTTCGAAAATGTTGTCATACAAGACTTCTATGCAATTACTATTTACAATATTAAATTCATTATGTTTAAAGACATATTTATATTAGACGGCACTTCGAAAAATACAATTGTTGGACAAATAAAGGATTATAGCGATTCCCGTCTATTTTTAGACAGCGAACTGTTATACGCAGGCGAGTTTGGTATTATTCAAACAATGACAGATATAAATCTGGACAATTATGTTAATGCCTCCATGATAGTATATTCTGAATATAATACTATATACCATAGACTAAATTGGATATGGTATATAGTAGGTGCAGTTAGAGCAACATATTTAAGAAAACATTTTTTTGGAACACCTCTTCGTGAAGATAGTCCACCGAATACAATAATAGGCCATTTTAAATCTGTTTTCTCTTCCTTTGAAGTAATTCATTCCGGCCTTCTGATTGTAAACGATTCTTGTTTGATGCTAGGATCTGTTGAACTGAATTATGGTCAAGAACAAGAGATAAAAGAACAAATCGTTGTGGGGTTAAATGAAACTACTTTCAACATTTCGATCATATTCAAAGTCATTGACGTTAACAATCACCCACCTTATTTTGTGAGAGCACCATACAACTTTACTACAACTCAGGCAGCGTTTGGTGGAGTCGTAGTTGGAGCAGTAGAAGCTGACGATCTTGATTCTGATTCGATTCTGCATTTCAGCATCTCCCCGAATGATATCTTAGCTATTGACAAATACGGCATTATCACCATTAAGACTAGTATACAGGACTCTGATTATGAGGCTGTTGTGACTGTCGAAGACGGAAAATTTAAAAATCAAACCATAATACATATCAAATCAAAATTGAAAAACGATACTCTCGGAAAGACATTTTTTGGAAGCTTGTTTGAGAATACGAATTATAGTTATGTATCAAATGTCTCTGCCGAAAACCACGAAAATTTTAGGTTTTTTCAAAGTGATGCTTCTTCTAGTTTTCATTTGAATGAAACAACGGTAAGTTTGACAATTATTTTTTTTACAAAGCTTAACATTAAAGAGAGTGTCCAGGCAAAAAACCAGGCAGTAAGTGACACATGACAGATTTTGTTTTAAATTTGTTCACCTATTTTATATCTCAAAGGCATCCTTTCTCAAAGTTGAATATTAGTTTTTGATTTACTTCAACGATAAAAGAGAAATAAGATACATAGAAAGCATTGAAATTTCCAACGATAAAGGAGATAACTCCTTAGATCAAAATTGTGTTGCCTTGTTATGGAACAACATGTTATGTTATGTTAAAAAACCTCGTTCTATTTGATATACATCTTAGATATACGTTTCATTAGAGCAGATAATTCAGTGGGGTGGATATAATTTACCCTGTGTCACTCATATCTTAGGATCTGCATGATTTTTATATGGACGGCCTCTTATATGATAAGAAAAACAGAACACACAATATCTAAAAAAATATTCACTATATAAAATGACAAGATTTCAAATACATGTTTTGCCTTGTTTGTTCGATCTATTCTATTTTATATTTTAACTTCATGCAACAGAAACATTTGTAATGATTTTCTTGAAGGCGGTATTTTGAGATTTTAGATTTTCCTTCATGAGTACAAAAGGAAACATGCAATTCTTTTAATATATAATTCGATAAAGGGGAAATCATAGTGTTTCTTTTTACGAAACGATCTTTGTTTTTATGGGAAAATAGAAGAAAGCCCTAACATATTACTTGGGTAGTTTTGAATATGTGTTGGACTCACAACCGTGTCCGGTTCCACAAACATGTCCAAACTCATAAACCACGAACTACATTGTCGTAATATATTGAAACAGACAAGTAAATCTAATGTTTCAGGTGGTGGCGCAAAATTAGCGGTGTCGCACTGTTGGGACATGTTTTTTTTCTTTCATTTACTTCTCGGATGTGAGAATTAGTCTTTAAGAGACAGAGATTATATCCGACCAGATCGGTATATCGTGATTGTGTTCTATTTTTGGTTTTTGTTTTGTTTTGTTTGTTTTGTTTTGTTTTTTGTTTGGTGACTATGTTATAGTAACGGATCAACGGTTCATCTGTTGTCTTTGCATTATATCGATAACTTCTATTAAAAAACATATCAGCTACAAAACAGTCCCGAGATGCGTTCCTGGCTCTTTATTTCTAATAATGACTTAAGCATTCACGATTTTGCGAGGAAATCACTTATTAATACATACTTCAATGATGTTTTCAATCAAGACGCCCCTTTATTGCGCATACAACTTTGGTTTAGTGTCGAATTTAAATACTCAGAGACAACTTTATCAAATTGTAATTATTTCCTTTTTTTGTTAACTATTTGCGAATAATAGACAAAGGTATCGGTTTTAACAATTTAAAATTGTGTTTGTATGTTTGAGGTTTGTTGATTTATGTCCTTAGAACATGTTACAAGAATATGAATCATACATTGTCCTGGCCATACACGCATATTTTGGAAATATCGTCTCTCTACGCTCAAAATAAATATAAACGATTTGGTTAGATAGTAGTTATTTGTAAATCGGACAGGTATGTGAGATTAAACTTGACACGTTTATGATAGTAGGATGTACTTATTTTGCAATTTCCAAGACATGAATTGACGTCACAACATGATCGGACCTGACCCTGAAATCGGGACACTTTTGTGGAACCGGACATGAATCTGACCCTTAGATGTGTAACACTTAACTCATGAATGCATTCATTGTCTTCTTTTTTAGGGCGTTGTCAGAAATATCAAACAGTTTGATAGAGAAAATTCAAAAGAAAAAGAATTTACGTTCACTATCTTGGCAAACGAAAAAAGCCAATCTTGTTCCCTTGTGGTAAGTTATGCAGCCTTTATGATAGCACTACATAGTGCTTGAGGACATACACACCATTCGTATTTTGTACATATTGACACACAAAGCAATTTTTAAAGGATGTATTTTTTATTAAAGGTTCGTCATCACGATAATATCCCTTCAATTCTAAATCATATACTTAATAGTTGATAAATATTTGGAATATAATAAGCCTAATATGTACGTCATTCCAGTATTGTTTGATATTTGCTCAGCTTTCTTAGAACTGATATATTTAGATAATTTATTATTCTATCAGTCTTGTGAAGTTCCAATTTTTGCACTTACACATTAAAGAAGACAAAGTTTAACTCTGTTTATTTTTTTACCACTGGGAATGTTTTCTATATGCAAAGAACATGTTTTATCTGTTTAGTTATGTGTCAGTAATTTTATCCAAAAACTCAACTCTATTAAGGATATGTTAAAAATAATCTTCAAAATATTTAAGGTTGTAGGAGTATTGAAAATAAAAATAGAAGATGTTAATGACAAACCTCCAGAATTTGTCAATGCACCATATGAAGCTGAAATAGAAGAAGGACAAGTTGATACAGCAATAAGGGTAAATAAAGCACTTAATATATTGAAGTAATTCTATTTTTATAGAAATATCTATTGAATTAGGGTTAATAGGATAAATTAGACGATATTGAAATTAATTGAAGAAGCCCAAAGCTTTTTGGATTATAACATATAAAAAGTAATCAAGGGAACCAAGATCAGAATGTTTACCAAAATAATATAATTAAAAGAAACTGACTAGAAAAAACGTGTTACCAGGATCTAAAAAGGACTTACAGAAATACCAGTTAATTATATCCTTGCAATTTAATGCATCATAGGTAACAATAAATGCTCGAATTTTCTCTTGGTGAAACATTAATACAAGAGAGAAATCAAGTTCACATACGTGCAATACGCTGTCACATGTCATATTATTCTCTGAAGCAGAATCAGAGTAGAGCAGCAAAATAGCAATTTCTATTCAACTCTTGTATAAGCAATTGATTTGCAAGAGTTCAAAAACTTAAGTTCGCTCATAATCTTTTGAGTTACTTTACCTATCACAGATTCTCATTCGAATTGAGATTTTTGTTAAAGGGCACATTGTGGGTGCTATGAATGGTTCATTAACTGACACATTTCTTGAACAGCTTCTACAAGTTAAAAAAATATACAGCTACTTTTAAGTAACATGTATGGTCATCTGATATAGTTGACGCGGGAAGAACTGTTAGAATGAATAACTATAGACTGGCAAAAATACTTTATTTTGCAAAACAAAACATATTATTCTCAGTTATGCGAGAATATTTCAATACAAACTACTATATTGTATTGTTTCTACAGACACCTTTTTTTTTCAAGATCCAGCTAAAGCAAAGCATAAGCTTTACTCTTTTTCATATTTTTTTATTATCCGATGCACCACTTCTATCCTCTTAGTCTTTAGTGGCGTCGGAATAACTCAGTATTTTCTCTGCATGTGTTATTTTGGTTATTTCGTGTTCTTTGGTGTGTGTGTCTGTTTTCTCTGTCTAGTATTTATTACTGGATTGCATTATCTTAATTTCCGCTAGAATCGTGGTTCCTTTGATTACTCTTGCATATCACAACACTTTTTAGCTCACCTGGACACAAAACTCTTCTCCTCTGTCACTACATGACCAATTTGAACCAAACTTGTTATGAATGTTTCTTGGGGTATCCTGCGTGCGTAGAAATGATGTAGGGAAAAACACGGTCGCCGTTACTAAAATAGAACATACGGGTCAGACAATAGTTTTTCGCAAATATCTCCAAATCCGCTAAGTTTAGCCAAGTTCTGGCGTCGGTTAAAGTGTTCAGCATGATGAGATCGGTTTGTGGTCAAATTTTCATTTCATCTGTTAAGGCATGTTTGAGTTATTGCCCTTTTTCGACGTTTGTTTTCTATTTTTAATGTTATTTTTTTCTTCTTTCAATTGTTGAAATGATCCTTATTATAAGGCCTTCAGAAGTCTTTAGGGATCAAAGTTGTCAGGCGACTCCTTGTAAGACTTTTTGCCCTTGAAAGATGAAAAAATGACGTTTTTTACCGTTTTCAGCTATTATCTTGAAAACTATAAAGATAGAAAAAATATTTCAATTCCTGAAGTATGATCCTTATGATAAGTCCTACCAAAGTCTTCTTAAGTCAAAATTGTTGGATAACTCCTTGTTAAATTTATTGCGCTTGAAAGACAAAATTGAACCAGGTGGGCGATTCAGGCTCTGGGAGCTTCTTGTTATGTAATCATTTTTACATCAAACACATTTGTACAACAGAAGTTTCAGTCTCACTAGGCAGCAAATAATACTAGTGTTTCCGTATGCAAATGTATTTATTAATCGGTTGTTTATAATTGCAAACAGATATCTACTTAGATGTTAATTGAAGGAAACTATATTAAATATGGTTAACATCTGAACTCTTAAGAGATAGTAAAAATGTTTTTTTAAAGTTGTATCTCAAACACACACTGCACATTTGACAGATTTGGTATTGGTCCAAGGTGAGACAAACTGGACTGAGGCGTAGCCAAAGACCAATATTTTAGCCCAGGTCCAATAACTCAACCAATATTAAAAACCTTACGCAATTATACCTTTATTGGCTAACTAGTCCAATCCGTCATATTAACCGAGGCCAACATGACGTATTGTGTGTTTTTTTAATTCTTTTAATTTTGTGCCCTTGACCAATGGCCTATGAACGGCTGACAACTGTCCAGTTGTAGTATTTAAAAACTGTAGGAAAACTGGATATGAGACTGAGTTGATAATAGCTGACTTGCGGAGTGTCAATATAGATTATTTGAATGTGTTACCCGGTTTTTGTTTACCTGATGAAAAAAAAAACAATAACAATATGACTTAGCTTAGCATATTATTGGAAAAACCCAGTGGAATGTATTCAACCTTTGGTACGTATTTATCTAAATTATCACGGAATGTAAACATAATATAAAAAGGGATGTACAATTTTCAAAACACCACCCTGCTACAAATGGCCAACCAAATGTATGATTACCGAGGACGGGGAGGGGGACACAGCAGTAGTAAAGGATTCAGAAGTGTTATTTTTGAAGCTTTTGTTTTTCTTCACAATTCTCATGTTTCTTGCTGGGGTTAGTTTTCATTTAGGAGGCATCATAATCGGATGCCTCAGCTTAGATGAAATGTCCTTTCTTCATTATATGCATATGTTATGGGTTTTTTGTTTGGTTTATTTCTTTGGAAGGGGGGAAAGGGTTCGCAAGGCCAATCTTTGGGTTTAATTAGAAAAATCATATACATTTGTCAAACTGATTCCACCCGAAATCCTCCTAACCATGAAATAACTCCTATTTTACAACTTCTCTTGTCCTAAAAATGTTATTGAATCCTACAAATTTTCTACAACATCTGAATAGATTAATTCCCTGTAAGATAATTCAAAATCACTTGTGTATATATTTACTATTTAAAATTCTTCACAATGTTTTAAAGTTACCATGGGATAATTCATATTCATATCTTTTTCAGATGAAAGGCAACTCTCCTATTCAGACTAAAGACGAGGATATTGATCAATTCGTTAAGTTTACTCTCATTTTAAATCCTGATACTTCTGATTTATTTAAAATAGACAGATATACAGGTAAAGTAGTACTTTTTATGAGTTTAGACGTAAAGATTTTGCCATATTTATTTTGGACTTGATTATGAAACGGATCAATCTTCGGTAGTTTTGTTGTTACCCTTATTTAGAAAAGTCAAGTATATAGAAAATGGAATGAACCCATAACAATAAATGAAGCGAGAAATTACAGATTAAGAAGTGGAATGCTTTAATTTTGAATGTAGAGGAGTCTTTGAAAACGGTTGCCTGGAGATGGGAAGGTAGTTTCTGAAAAACAACGCGGATGTAATGGTTCCGTCGGCCCGTCGACACAGACACTAAATATATTGATTCCTATAGTGCATCGATCAGATATATTTGATATTGTCATTTCTTTTTATCTCATTATACCTGCACCATTAACCAAGACGGCTTATTTGGATTATTAAGTTAAGGTGGTCATAAATTTGAGCTTCAGATTTCTTTACCGCTTTAAAAAAATATCATTATTAATATAATTACATGTATTTTATTAGTTTTTGTTATAGTTGTTTTGGTTAAGAGCCTCAGTGAACCCACACTACCTACAAAATGATTCTTTACATTATTATTATCATTATTATTATAGGCTCTAAAACACACGACAGTGTAGTTTCTTGATAATTTCTTCATTACACAACACATTAATACTATCGCTTAATTTGACAATTGAACTTTGAGCTTACGAACAACTTGTGATGGAATTCCAATATGATGTTTTTATTTTCATATAAATTCAAACAAAACGCACTTATGATGCAATACGACATTAATAAATAAACTACCAATCGTCTAAACCGGTTGAAATCTTTGGCGGCCAGGACAATACAAAAAACACATTATCTACTACACACGAATGACAAAGTGCACACAGGGATACATCTAGAAGTACTGACAAAAACAAACGTTGTGAACCCTCTTTAAACGCTGGCAACGGATATTTTTAAAACTTATATTGAAAAAAAAAACAAAACAAAAACAAGCAAACAAACAAACATGTCAGATGTATTCCTTTTGGTTTTATAGGTGTCATCAAGACAAATGCACCAATTGATCGAGAAGTACATTCTAAGCCATTTACACTGACGGTTCAAGCTAATGACAGTGTTCACACAACTACCACAACAGTCATTGTGACGATAATTGACATCAACGATAACACTCCAAACTTTAAAAAACTGGAAAAGTATGAATAAGTTTTTTATACATTGGGTTTCTCTGTGTTAAATATAGTTAATTCTTGTGTGTCTGGTAGTTTTAAAACAGGGCATGTTACATTGTGTTTTCCATTGTGTTTTTTTTTATCTCAGTTTTCGCTATATAGATGGCGTATTATCTTTGAACAATCCTAATTTCGAGGATTTGATGCGTCGCATCTACCCCAAAGAACCTGAGATAAAGGATACTACAGACACTTTTAAGTCAGCCTCATATCTTGGCCTCCACTTAGAAATCGATGGTAAAGGAAAACTACTGACCAAACTTTACGACAAACGTGATGACTTTTCATTCAGAATTGTCAACTTTCCTTTCATCTGTGGCAACATCCCTTCAGCACCTGCGTATGGAGTGTTCATATCACAACTCATACGTTATACCAGAGCTTGCCAAAACTAGACAGACTTTTTTTAACTCTAACAAGTAGACTTCTGGAACAGGGTTATGTTGCTACAAGATTGAAGTCATCACTACAGAAGTTTTATGGTCGTCGTCATCATGAACTCGTGGATCGTTATGGTGTATCCATCTGTACCATGAAAACTGATTTATTCAACGGGTCATAGTTTTTCTTTCCTCGTCTACCCCGGACTTGACTTTTTATTAGCAACTCGGCGAGTGTTTCTAGAAAAGCAGAAGACGCTTACCCTACCGGTGCACCTGGTCCATGCTCTCAGTTTTTAGTGGAGTTCGAGTTGCTCATTTGCTTTTGTTATTTTGTATGTATGATTTTAGTTACTTTATGTTCTTTGTTTTGTATGTATGATTTTAGTTACTTTATGTTCTTTGTTTTGTATGTATGATTTTAGTTACTTTATGTTCTTTGTTTTGTATGTCTGTTTTCCATGTCTGGTCATTGTCTCTGGATTGTATTCTTTTGATAACCGCTATGACCTTAGTTCCCTTGATTACTCTTTTATACTTTCATTGAATATTTCATAATCATATCGAAATTGTAAGGATTCAATTACTAAAAAGGTCGACATTCTTTTCTTCTTGTTAGCAACTTTTTTTTCAATTGTAAAATGATAAGGAAAAAAGTAGAACAACTGATAGTTTGCTAAAGGAAGTAGGTAAAAATATATAACTTATATACATGTTTTTTTAGTTTCACAATATTAGAAAATAAAACTGTTGGGTCAATTGTCACAAATGTTTCTGCAACTGATGAAGACATTGGTAGAAATGGCGAAATTCGATATGAAATACAACCAAGAGGATATTTCCAAATAGACGAAACCACGGGGAAAATCAGGATCGCGGTTGAACTAGACAGAGAAAAGGACGACTTCCATTTACTGACTGTATATGCAAAAGATCGAGGTTTTCCGGTGAATTCTGCGTCAGTTCTTCTAAAAATAACCATTGGTGATGTTAACGACGAAAAACCTACATTTGATACTGAGGTTCGGATTGAGAGGATACGTGAAGACCATGACTGTGCCTTAACAATAATGACACTTAGTGCACACGATAACGACGAGGAAGGCTATCCTAATAGTCAAATAAGATATTACATAGAACGGTAATTCAATATTTTTACGACAAATTTTAATCGCATAATTGAAATATTTTTTTATGAAATAAAATAAAGATACTCGCATGACCGGTTATTCCTACCGTCCTAAAATTCAAGATATATAATGGGTCTTAATTGGCGCAGACATTTGTATTTGATGTAGAATGGATAATTTACTTCCTAGTTTTGTAAAATTTAAGAAAATCGGATATTTTGACAAATGATTATGGTTTAAGAGTGCGCAGTTCAGATAAGTTAATATAGGCAATAAAACGAGTTAAAACATTGCTGTGACTCAAGCATCATTTTTCATGATAATAAGGGGACCAATTTTACCTATAAATATACCTAAATTTTTATTTTAAATTTGCCTACGTGTTTTAAGTTTATTTGCTTAAGCGTTTAAATGCCGTTGCGTTTGTTTTTTTTTAAATCCGTACATAAAATCAGTAGTTTTGAAAGGTGTGGGATATTTGGATTGGTTACTTTTGCATTATGGTTTGGGGTGGTACCATCAATTATGTCTTATTAGTATAATAGGTTTTTCATTAAGTTAACATTCAGTATGTTGGATAATATCCGTAACTGTAGCATTGGTTGTAACCTAAATTTAAAAATATAATTGACAATTAACTAGACTTAACAGACCACCCACCAAAAAAAAAATAAAAAAATACCGTGTTTAAGAAACAAATGCCATTTACATTCATTATATTTTTGTCAAAAGAGGGAAATTTAAATCTAGCCTTTAACAGTTTTAACAATTTTACACACATTTTAAACATTCAATTAAGTCATTACATGTTGATGTATATGGCATATCATGGTGAGTTTTGCAAGGTTTAGAATCTCCTCCATTTTATTGGAAATAAATTTCAGTTTCGTGCCATATCTAGGTTGAAAAAATCAAAAGAAAGCTTAGATATCCAATGTCAATGAGTTCGAAATTTTTTAAATTATAACAACAATTTTCTGTAAATGTTTCTACAAAAACATACACATATACAATTTGCCTGTCAAGGAGAGTCACTATTATCTATGATAAATTAACAGTGCATTTTAATTAATGATATATATTACAAAAACACCGAATTACCACCGTATAAATCAACTTCTCCCATACCACTAATTGAAATTGAATTTTTTTCACAAAAACTTATTTACATACTCCGATTGTGCATCTCCTTTTTTAGATGCTGATCCAAATTAATCTGGACGACAAAAGGTGCATGCTATCAAATGGGGAGTGGGGGTTTTGTTCACAATTGCTCACAGTTGGTCTAGTTTTTTTTCTCGAACTTTAATAAAATGTTATACTACTTTGATCAAAAATGGCAATTCAGGAACAAAGACACTGGTAATTCTTCGATATTTCTCGGAAAATAAAAATAAAGTCGACATTCAGCGTGTTTCAGTAAAATTTGTGCAATATATCTTTAATTTTGACTCTTAACTTCTCTGCTACGCCTGAGTGGAATATTGCCGGCCTCGGTTCAATAACTTAGACAATATGGAAAACCTTTTGCAATAATACCATGATATTTACGTACTACATTATTAACACTCTAATAATTGTTTCAAATTTGTTTTTGAAAACACTTAATGAACAACTCGGCGGGTGTTTCTAGTAAAGCAGAAGACGCTTACCCTGCCGGTGCACCTGGTCCATGCTCCCAGTTTTAGTGGAGTCCGACTTTCTCATTTGCTTTTGTTACTTTGTATGTATGATTTTAGTTACTTTATGTTCTTTGTTGTATATGTCTGTTTTCCATTTTTGGTATGGTATTTGTCCCTGGATTACATTATTTTGATTACCGCTATAACCTTGATTCATTTGATTACTCTTTTATTGGTTGCATGTGTCAAGTTGACAACAGAAGTTTTGTTTTGATTATGTTCTTTTTCTTTATTTTTAGTGGATCATCATATTTTGAAATTAAAAATGGTTCTAATAACATAACATGCAAAGCGGCTTTAGATTATGAAACACAAAAACGACACACCATAACGATAATTGCAAGCGATGGTGGATACCCCACGTTGTCCAGCCAACAATCAGTTTATCTCGATGTGATTGACATCAATGACAATCCACCGATGTTTACGAATGTGGCAGAGACTCTCGAAATAAGGTATGATACAAAATAAAACTTTCGGTATGCCATAATAGAAGCAACAGGTAATAATACTCTATAAACCTACTCTAGATCGCATTGTTGTAGAAGTACGATAATCGTTCGAGTTAATTGTTTGATAGGCGATGATTGACAAATAATTCCAGGAGGTAAGATTTTGTGTAGAACCAAAACATTCTTCTTCGCGGTAGTGTTTATATTAGACATGTTGATCGACTTCCTTGCAGTAAACGTAATGGTCTATCGTGCACAGTCTAAAAGGAACTAGAAAAAATCAAAATTTCTAGTGCAGAGAATAGCAAAGACTTATGGGTGGTAACAAAAAAGTATAATTCGAGCATTTGAATCTCTTTTTTAAATATCTCAATTTCATTTAACATCAATGTTTGCACTTTAAAGTATCTGTGAATTGTCTATTTGAGGTGAGTAGAATTACTGGTTAGCATTGACCAGCTTGATTTTTTATTGTACTAATGTATCATAAAACCATTAATGCATTGCATATATTCATGAAAATTAAATGTCATTGATTGATCGGTGTGTCGTTTGTTTTCAATAATCACCTTATCTGTCGTCTGTCTGTCAGTCTGTCCATTAGTTCGCCTTCTCGTATATTCACATTTCTTAATTTTCTTAAACTACACAAAAGTTTGGACAGACTGGACATTATAAGTTGATATGCATGAAGACTGAAATTGATGTAGGAGGATTAAAAGGTAGATAATCTATTTAGCATGTTAAAAAAATGTAAGAGTTACTCTTCGATAACCGCTGGAGAGAATGTAATGAAAGTATGTATAATTTTTGGAAACATATGTGTATATACATTAAAGAAATATTATATTACTAAACGAGGGTTTTTCCTTTTAATTCTCTAATTTACTACTAGAAAAAAACTATAAAGGAGATGACCATCCACAGTCTTTGTTTGACTGATACAAACACAGAATGTCTCAATCATAGCATAATCTGTCTAAAAATACATTTTGTCTACCTCAACGGTAAAAAATAATGTCAATCTAAACCAATACGAAAATGTTTATGTAGATATTTGTTGTCTATGTGAACAATTTTTAGGTTGATGTAGTCAACAATTTCGACGTCAACGCTTTTTGGGGTTGAATTAGACAGAAAGAAATGTTAACGATAACACTTTTTGCGTTGTGATAGACAAAATGTATTCACCTCAAGGCACAAAAACGTTCTGTTAGACATTTTGTGTCCTACTCAACACTTAATTCACCTTGATGTTTGACGACAACGTATTTTTGTGTTTGGTTCGTTAAATTGTGTTTCAAATTAACTCTTTAAGTATTGATATTATTAAGATATGACTAAGTTAAATAGAAAGACAGTTTAAGTAACCATTATTTGTTTTCATCAGTTATATTTTGACTGTGCATTGTCACTACAGTAATTATTTCAGTCAGTCTTAACTAATATACTTCTGAACGGATTTCGTTATACATTCATTAGAATGTTGGCCATTAAATACATATGTTAATGAAGGAATAATATTATTGTTGCATATCCCTAAAGATAGATAATCTAACTTTATGGTTAAACATTTAATCTGATGAACTTTTTTGGGTAATTGATGTCCATAATTCTCTGAATGCTGAACCGCGCAAAACTACAGCCTTTGTCACTTAGTTCCTTCTTCGTGCATCTTTATAACAACATTTGGGCTGGAATTAGGGTATGTTCTGCAGACATGTAGGATCCATTTCTATTTTCACTTTTGATGACTTTGGATAGAAGTATGGTGTCATTTATCTTGTAAAATAACAGCATTTGATTTAGTTAATAGCCAAAAGTCATGCACTATTCTGTAGAAGCATCTAGTCTAAAATCCCTTAAGCTGTTTTTGATGGTTGTTGGTGTTGTCTTACACGATTCTGTCCCATATAGCAGTACTCCAAACACAGTACTTTTAAAACTCTTAATTTTCGTTTTTGTTCTAATCTGGCAGACTTCCAGGTGTTATTAAGCATTTCAAATGTTCCTCTTGGTTTCGGGTTTCGTGCTTGGACATCTTTTTCCGAGTTGCCACGTTAGGATATTTCACTGCATAGGTAGACATAGTCGTTAACTTCCTCAATGCCTGCTGAGTCTAAGGTTATGCTTGCTTCAGATATTGCATTTAACTTCAAAACCTTCGTTTGATTGGCGTTGATGTTCAAACCAATATGTTTTGCTGTATTGCTCATATCGCCTGTTTTTATCTTGAATTACTCAATGGCGATGACATAGAAGGGCAATGTCATCCGCAAAATTTCGGTTTGACCTCATCTCAATTGAAATCCTGGTTATACCTCTGAAATGTGACTTACATTCAATATTTCGGAGAGCAAAACACGAGTCTTAATTCATGTACGTGTATGTATGAATAATGATAGTGATTCTTGTAATTATAAAAGGATAATTCAATTGTGTTACTTTGATGATGGATGATGTCCGTTATGTAACTTGAAGCCAAATCAAAGGCCACGTGAGCTATTGCCATCACTTGGCGTCCGTCGTCGTCGTCGTTAAAACTTTTTTCAAAACTTTTCTCCTCTGACACCACTTGACCAATTGGAACCAAAATTGGTATGAATGTTCCTTGGGGTATCCTGCATAGAACTGTCGTGGGGATTTTTGATCCGTTGAAAAACGGAAAACCGCTAGATTTAGTCAGATTCTGACACGGGGAGGATTGTTCAACATGATAAGATCTATCTGTGTTCAAAATTTCACTTTAATCTGTTAGACAATGTTGGAGTTTTTCGGCATTTTTTTGCTATTCAGAATGTTATTTCTTTCAAAAATCTTCTTCTCTGACACCACTTGACCAATTGGAACCAAACTTGGTATGAATTCTCCTTGGAGTATCTTGCATAGAACTGATGTGGGGATTTTTGATCCGTTGAAAAACATGGCCGCCATTTCTAAAATAGAACATAGGGGTCAGACAGTAGTTTTTCGCAAATATCTCCAAAAACCGCTAGATTTAGTCAGATTCTGACAGTGTTCAGCATGATGAGATCTATTTGTGTTCAAATTTTCACTTTAATCTGTTAAGCCATGTTGGGGTTATTGCCCTTTTTTGACGCTTTTTTGCTATTTTGAATGTTATTTCTGTCTAAAATCTTCTCCTCTGATACCACTTGACCAACTGGAACCAAAAATACTAAAAATAGAACATAAGCGTCAGACAGTAATTTTTCGCATGTATATCCAAAACCGTTAGGTTTAGCATTATTATTTAAATTGCTGAAATGACCTTTACTATAAGGCCTTCAAAAGTCTTCAGGGATCAAAATTTTCAGGCAACTCCACTCCTTATAAGACTTATTGCCCTTGAAAATTGAAAAATGCCTTTTTTTACAGTTTTCAGCCAATATATTGAAAGCTATAATAGATAGAAAGAAACTTTCAATCGCTGAAATGATCCTTAAGATAGTCATCCTAAAGTCTTGTTGAGTCAAAATTGTTGGACAGCTCCGTGTTAATTTTTTTTTCCTCTTGAAAGACAAACTTTAACCAGGTGAGCGATTCAGGCTCGTTTGAGCCTCTAGTTTTTTTTTACTTTTGTTTTAATAATATGACTTTGAAACTAAGCCAGTAACTGTAAGCGTTCGTTAATTAGACATCGGGCAGGAGATGAGTGGATTTTAAGGTGTGTTTATTTGCTGATTCAATTAATTTCTGACCTTACATTAAAGGAGGTGAATGGTTAAAGCTTTTGAAAACTATCTAACCCAACCGCAGACATGCGCCTGTCGACAGGCAGTAGATGTTGGTCATTAATGGGGTTTCATGTCGTTATTTGACTTATTCATTAATTCATTTTGAAGAGTTGTCATCAATCTGTCTGATGGTGCATTTGTTGCGTTTCACTATATTTGCTCCCTTTGATACCATTCGACGTGATTCGCTGTATATCAAATATTCCGACAACCCTTATTTCAAAATGTTCGTTGAGTGTCCTTTACATGCTTTTTTACACTTTGGTTTATTAAATGGCTTCTGACCTTTAACGGTTTCTTCTTGACATAAATTTTCTTTATTATATGTTACAGGCTTTATAAAAAATGGCGTGTCATTTATTGACTGTTTCATCTTAACCAAAGCATGACTTGTCTTTTATTGGTTGTTACAGACTATGTGTTCCACGTTGCCACTTGTTAGATGTAGCAGATATTTGAAAACATGACTTATTTTTTTAACTACTGCAGATTATGAATAACTTGACTAAGAATAAAAACCGGATATAGTGAAATGTAACAAATGTAACAGCGAATAATCTAAATTAAGAATAGTTAATAATTTCAGAGATGGTTATTTATTGGCCATTACAAACTGCTCGTTACAAGAATTTCCTTTATTGTCCGTTACATATTTTTTATAACATGCCTTGTCATTTATTGGCTGCTACAGATCTTGCATACGAGATTCATACTTAAACATCTTTTATATAAAAATAACAAATTAGTAATAGTAGTGATCTGTATTATAATTTTTTTTTCAGATACTTTGATATTCCTCGGATTGTTACTGTAATAAATGTGATAGATTTGGATTCAGGAGAAAATGGTCGTATCTCATACAATGTTACAGGCAACGCATCAGAGTTTCTTTCTATCGACGACAGAGGCGTAATAAGGACATCTACTGAAAACATACCAAATTATAATGAACGCTACCTACTGAATATTACCGCGGTTGATAATGGTAAACCACCAAAAGATAATTCCACAACAATGAAGGTGGTGATAGATCTTGATAACTCCAATGATCAGTCAATTAAGTTTAATCAACAAGAAATAAATATGACTATTGTAGAAGGAATCCAGATTGGAGCGACATTAGATAGCGTCGAAAAATATGTTAATGCTTCAGGATTTAACGTTTTATATGAAATGATAGATGACAGGGAGAGATTTATTATCAACAGTACTACAGGGATGGTATCAACAAGCAAATGTATTGACAGAGAAGAACAAAACTCTTACGATTTGGTAGTGAAAGTAAAGGGTACGAATGACAAATCTGAACATTCCGACTTAGCTGTGGTACGTTTGCGCTTTGTAACTAAGTATTCGATTGACTTGTCATTTTAAATTCAATTAAATAATGTAAACTTATTGTTATATGATTATAAATAACCACAACTTTGATTTTTTTCAAAGGTTTCTTTATTGCGATTGGTCGACATATTAAGTCAGTTTTTTGGCTGATCATTGCTTTGCTTACTTAACTAAATTATTGTTTTCGGTCATCCGCGCAACGTCTCCCAACGATGATGGCTAAGCCGTCTAGGCTGAATGGCAGCTATCGGAAAAAGCGAGGTTTCTACATTAAACGATGATGAAATCATTGGTCTTCTATAGATGTAAACAAAGACTTAAAGAAAATAGAACGCATACACTTGGTCATTACAATGTTTCTCATATCGAACATTTTAGAATGTCTGAAAGAAAACGAATAGGGCTTTTTATTTGTATAAAGAAATGTATATGGTGCAGTCATTTTTAATGTTTTTGTTATTTTTATAGGTCATTGTCTCTATTGAAGATATAAATGACAACCCTCCGACATTTACCAGAATGGCCTACTACTTTCGCATTAATGAAAGTGAAAATATAGGATCCCTTGTTAAACCACGATTAGGACTTCCTAATATTACTGCCACTGACCCAGATGAAGGCAAAAATGCCGTTATAAAATTCAATACATCAAGAGATACAGACGTGGAGGGTATGTGCACAATTCCTTTTGTGGTTTGCGAGTTTAGGTTTTATTTTTGTTTAAAAAATAAATGGTTTGGTGTAAGCAATCAAAAATCAGTGTGGTCAACTATGTTTTCTCCTTTTTCAAGTCTCTTTTCAGTTTGTTTTCTGCTGATATCTTGTCACTGACGAAACTATAAGATTTCATTGATAAACCAATTTGAACAATCATTTTAGAAGAATATGTGAAATGTAAAACAGGTATTTGTACTCATTATGTATGATGCTTGATCATATTACTAATTTCGAAATTTCAACGTTAAAGAAAATTCAGGTTATTTGAAAAAAACTTACAATGAACATATGCCGCAACTTTCTTTTAATTATATTATATAGGTTTGAAAGTACAACACTGCTTTCTTCAATCTTTCATCTTATTAGATATGCTCTGATGAAATTCAATAGAAATAAAAACTAATTTTTTGATAGATTGCCACGAAAATTTCCAACTGAATGACGACGAAAATGGGTTAGGCTATATCACCTTACGCCATCTTGTTGACTATGAAAACTTGACGTCCTGCATGTTTAATATCACGGTAAATATCAACGTAAAATATGAATGGTCTATCATGTAACATATAATTAACATTATTATCAACTCACTAATATAAAAAGAAAAATATAAAACAAATTCGATACAACTATTACGAGGTAATAAATACATTTTCATTAGAAAAGTGTATAACTACTTCGCAACACCTAAGGTTTTTTTTGCTTTTTCCTTACCGATACAGAACGATTTAATAAAACAAAACATTCGTTTCATAGTAATTATATAGAAAAAGCTACAATTTTTCATTGTTGCCCTTTGATATGTTCATAAGATTAAACAAAATCTGAAGCAAAATGTTGTCACACTGTAATTTTGTATATATATTATGTTGTTTTGAAAGAAAAATGAAAGGAAACAAGATTCGAATCAGGCAAAGAAAACAGTCACGCCCAGCGACAAGAAAAATAATTACACAAAATAACACGTACACAGAAACTCAGGTAAAGGAGCATTACACTAAAGATGTCGAAGCTCGAGTAAGGAAAACATACGTCTTACAATTAACGAGTATTCATATTTGCATACTTTAGGCTTACAATCCAAGTAATCATTCAATGATGTCGACATCGTCTGTTCATATTGCAATAGAAGATGCCAATGATAACTCACCGATATTTCATGGACATGTTAACAACACTTATATTCTGAGAATACATGAGAATACTACAAGCAGCGACCCGGTAAGTAATGTAGAAATATAAAAAGAACAAATAGATAAACAGTGAAACCTGCCGAGCCCGAAAAACGAAGTCTTGTCCAAACCGCATTCTATGTCTTCTCATATCTGTTTGAACCTTGGCAAACTCCCCACCTGTATAAACCGAAAAGCATCTTCATTCAAAAAATGGTTTGTCATAAACAGGCTTTACTGTTAATACATGTAGAAGCTACATTTTAAGTGCTTATACCGATATTGCTATTAATGGGAATATTTTTACATAATCGAACATGTGTTTATATTAATATTTTACTAGAAAAATAATTGATAAAACTTGTCACTATAAAGTGTTATGGTATAAATTGTTTTTAAATAAGAACGCATACAAGATGTTTTAAAATTAATGCAACAATATTGGCTCAGGTATTTTTTCTCTATAGTACTGGACAGACAACCGTGTTTAAAAAATTGCTATTTCAGTGAATTGGATATCTTTATAGATTGATCTGAAAATAAATATCACAGATGCAGACACAGCTGAAAGAGGTGACATACAACTTAGCACTAATAAATCGTGTTGGTTGACATTCAACAAATGTAAGTTTTAGATCAAAACACCAATGTTTTCTCTAATAAGTGGCCATATTTTATTTTGCTTTTTAAGTTCATGTTAGAATTATTTTGCAACAACTCCGATTCTATATAGTCAGTTAAAAAACTCAAACACATGTTTATGTTTTGATTCTCACTATGGAATGACCTTTTTCATGTTATTGCTATATAAATTATATACTTAAGATTAGCCTGCCGTAAGATTAAGAAATCAAATTACACAACGGAGCGCCTACACAGATATGCTATATATAGAACCGTATCAGAAAAAAACTAAAAGTTTTTCTTTAGATTTATAACGCCATTTTATTTAAATATTTATACTGAACTGCGATGTAGAAGAATAAGTTGACTGATTTAAAAAAAATATATACTTTTCTCAAAATAAATTGGAAATATTTAAGTATTTGCAAATCGATAAAGAATAAATGGTAGTCATTTGTAGAACAGGAGTCCAGCATATAAATGTATAAATCAAATGGTTATTTCATGTTTGACATGTAGGGTTTAGTTTTCTTTTTGCTTTTTTTATATAATTGCAATGAACCTGAGAACGATAACGACAAAATTTAGGACTAACGATTCAAAAGTTTTTTCAACGGAAAACCATATGAAGGTTTGACATAAACTTGAAACAAAAAACCTTTGTATACCGTGACAAAGAATTAAGCAAGAAGGTGACTTTATTATCAAATATGTCACCGTGCAATATATTAGCGATAAGATGCGTTGTCATTTTCTATCATTACAATCAAATACGTATACAATAATTATCTTGCATTTTCAGATCGCAATGATGATCTAGTGGAAATAAGAGTTAAAGAAAATCTAGAGCTAGACTACGATGATGGTAGAATTACAAATAATTGTGTCATCGTGGCGTATGACAAGAGTCCAAATCCATTATCAGCAAGTGTAACTTTGAATATAGAACTTCTGGACGTCAACGACAATACACCCATAGTGCATGGCACACCGATCACTGGAAATATTTCACGTTATGAAAAACCTGGAAAAGTCGTAATATCCGAAATAAATGTGACTGATGACGATTCTGGTGTTAATCAAGAAATAACGTTTACATTAGGTATATACATGAAGACAAACTTAAGAAGATGATATTTCAAAATAATAATCACTCCACAGGTTTACTTCAACTTAATCTCTTCTTTATTCAATAACAGACCCTACAAGTGCTCATAAGATTTAAAGATTAATTTTTTATTGGTCACAGTATATATCAATTAATGTCAAACTGTTAATCGGTTGAAGTTAAAAGCTAATGCTATGCCTATTTGAATAAGTAAAAAAACAATTGAAAACAAATAAACGATATTATTCGAAAATTTTTACCATATCTCTCAAAGCTGGTATGCATGTTTACAGTGTTATTGATAATGTCCGTTTCCAATTACACATTATATCCTTATTTAAATACAATTTTGTAGATGATGTGTCACAAACCTATTTTCGGATTAACGACACGAGTGGAGAAATACGACTCTACTCTAGTATTGAGAATTTCGACCAAGATACCATCAAACTTAATGTAATCTTTTCTGATAATGGGTTTGAACCGAGATCCGATTTAGTCCAGGTAAAACTAATTATTTTGAATAGATAGTTTGTTTATTTCTTAGAATTTACGCACAATATGTTCAAAACAAGTGTGCAAATGAAAGTTAAGGAAATAAAGCGGACAATTTGTATTGTATTCAAAAGACAGTATAACTTTACTTACAAAAATCTTTGTAGTAATACATGTAACATTACTTTAAATGTCATTACATGAATATCAGTTCATTTAAAGGTTTGGGTTTTTTGTTTAGTATTGTTCAAAAAGAGCATACGTATAATGGTTTTCAAGACTGTTTTCTCTAATGGCATCCAAATAAATGAACATGTGGATTTTGGAGTGGTAGCCAGGGTAAGAGTCATGATTTGTACTTGTCTTTGGATCGTAAAATTTGAAATGACTGCAGCGACGTCCTATATATGTACATGCAACTGAAAATGAGTGGCCCAAAATCTGTCGGTTGGAAATGAAGTATAACGGACGTGACGTCAGTAATTAGGGACTGAATGTTTGAATTGTAAACACAGATGCACGATGTATGTTGTCGCGAATATTTTCCCTGGTCGAGGTGCTAGTGATATAACTCCACAGCAATGCATTATTTACATGTCAACTATTATTTAAGAACAAATATGACTGTCCCCAAAACAAAGTTTGGTAAACATAGAAATAGGAGATCAATTTAATGTTTAAATGTTGGAAAAGGTAATGGGATTCTTGATATTAAATACTGTAAAAGTATTTATTTTAGCGTTGTACTAGTTTTCGCTATTTTGCGGTGAGTATAAAAACGCCAAAAATAGTACCCACGAAATTGATTTTTAACACTATACAAGGCTTATCATTTATTGAATCTGCGAACATTAATACCCGCGAATACACTTGACAGTATCTGCGAAAATTAATACGTTTACAGTGTTATCTAATATTTCAATCTTTCAGTGAATTGTCAATATTGTAGATACAGATGTTTCGTCAGCAATGAGTATTAAAATCACTTTTCCATGAACAAAATTTCTTAAGAGAATTTATAAAGAATTTCTATATAACAAATACAGATTGAAAGTGAATTCTCATAGAAAACCTTTAGAACATTGAAAGGCAGGAAACATCTTGCCGTCATTCGATCACAATTCAATTGTAATAAAGTCATTTGAATTTCTATTATTTCCATTAAATGGGAGACGGTTATTGAAGAAAGTTAAATGCTATGAACTTTATTTCATTCTAGGTTGAAATAAACATAACTGACGATAATAACAGACCATTTTTCAAACCCGAAACATTCTCTGTTTTCATACAAGAACATTCAATACCTCACTTTGAACGAAGAGGAGGCATTGGCAGAGTTACTGCCTACGATGATAAAGAAGACAAACCAGGAGAAAAATGTTTGTGCATTTATACCATTACATCGATCAGAGGTAGGAAGTCATAAACACTTGAAGTTTATAATTTGTCATGTGGCGTTAATTTATGCATGTCATGAACCAAAAATACCACCTTCATTTCTTATAAAACAGTTACAGACTACATAATAATCAAAGTGCCTCGAATGAAATAACTGAAACTCTGTCCGGAACTAAGGGATGTCTTTACAAAATCAGACATAAGGTGAATCATGTATGTGAAAATAGTTTTATAATGAAAAAGTTCTAACTAGTCATTCCAAAGTTGCACTTGTAAGATACAAAATATATGGATTTGGCAAAAATTTGCACGTTTATTTGATCGATAAAAAAGGGAGATTGGTATTTGGGTTCCTCAAAAACGTAACGACAGAAATGTAGAAATATAGGGTATGTAGATTGAATAAAGCATACCCACCATTGTTTTTGTCTTGACTTTATATAGGGTATTGGTCTATGTATATGTTTGAATGGAAACAGTCGATACCCAGCGGGCACGCCACGTGGATTCAACGTTGAAATCACGTCAGTTCTCAACGTGGAAACAACGTTGAAAAATGGTATTAATATGAAAATTGAAATGACATGGACATTTGACATTGAATCAACGTTACGTTTTGACTTAATTCCACGTACAAAGAACGTTGAAAATTTACTTAACATCCACGTTGGATTAAGGCTGATCCTTAGCGGCAGTGATTGAATTGAAATAGGCCATGTTATCACCAAGAAGTTTTTTTTTATCTTTCGTTTTAGTGATGCAACAAACAAATTTCTTGTACATGTATATTTAAGTGTATTTTGTTGAATCCTACTCAACATCACATGCCTTTGAAACAATTGTGAAATAATATACCTTCTCTTTAAGTTGGAACAACATTCAGTTTACAGCATACACATAAAGTTTGATCTCAATATAAATAACAAATAACTAAAGGTAGGAATGTGTATCCTTTAAATCTTTGAAAGTTTAAACTGATATGGCAATAATTAAACTTTGTAAACCTTCATTAAGGTTTTATTATAATATATTTAAATCTTATCTCATTGCACTCACAGTTACAAAAGCCTTTCATTGCTATATATACATATTATATTTGAAATGTAATTTTTTTTTACAGTATCTACCTATTCAACTAGTTCAACATAAGATGAAAGTAAACAGTCTCTTTCAAAGTAGATTTTATATAAACAATAATGTACATGTATCAAAAACATTTCTTATAAGTTCTGTGAATAGA
Organism: Perna viridis; assembly: GCA_037379345.1. Classification (NCBI taxonomy): domain Eukaryota; kingdom Metazoa; phylum Mollusca; class Bivalvia; order Mytilida; family Mytilidae; genus Perna; species Perna viridis. The sequence continues at coordinate 31,079,087 of CM074517.1, read as the reverse complement.
AAGTTCTTGTGCAACAACTTTTACTTTATCCACTCTGACTCTGACCTTGCACCTCTGAAGTAAAAGTATATTTTCTTTACAATTAGGCTTTAGATAAATAGACCTCTATTTAATGTGATAGACTCTAATATATAACATTACTAGTTTTACATAATTTGATGTACATATAATTCATGCATGCAATTTGTGCATTGTCCATCTGTCAATTTTTGGAAGATTTTTAAAAATTGAATTGGTTATTTGGTCCCTATTATACTAATATTCCGGATTGAAATAGAGTTGCTAAAAGTCCTTGTAATATCATATACAATTTTTGTTTCAATTTAATTTCTTAATATCATCACATTCCATTGATCAGTCAGGGAGGTATTGGGCTCGGAATATACAAGAACTTACAATGAGACAATCATAGGAGGTGACATGCTGGTTCTGATTTCTATATGTTCAGCAAAGGAATATAAAGACTAATGAATTCATCCTTGAGTTTGTAATATAAATAACATATTTAATATGTACTTACAAGAGCAGGTGTGATTACATTGTAAACTCTTCCAAGTGTTACAAATTCTTTCTGTACAATATTTATTATCCGTGGCATTGATGACTGTAACTTCTTTTCAACAACTCAGTGCTAGTTAAGTGTCCTGGAATTGAAGGTGTATTTGATAAATCCGATAAAAAACGAAATAAATATTAAACAGAAAACATCTCCATGCAATAATCCGAATTAAATAATTTATCAACATGGAATAAAGTCAGCATCGCATCAGGATCCCCCTTTTTTTTGAAAAAAAGTAAACAGTAATTATACTAAATTTATCACTATAAACACGAACTAAGATAATAAATAAGCAATCTTGTCACATGTATTATAAAATAACTCACATACTGTTAAAAAATTGAAATGGCTCAATCTGCTTTTCTTCTCGTTCTTCGCAATCCGAGTTTGTTTACATCTTCAAATTTGAAGAAAGCGGATTGTCTAAAAGCGCATGCGCGAAGTGAAATTTAAAAATGCTATTCGGAAGTCCGTTAGATTATATCGTACAAGCTGAAAGGCTGAGTAGTTCCGATTGCATTTAGTACACATTTGCGGTAAATTTCAAAATTATTTAAAAAGTTTGTTTTATCGCATTTGACAAGTAATCAGCGTCAGTGTAATTACAATGTTTTACAAAACTTCACAACTATTTATACTCAGTTTAGAATACTGAACTTTTCCATAACAGTAAGCTTTTTTATTATTTCTATAATGTGACTCTGAAGTGGAAAAACCGTGGATGAAACCATGTTGAAATTATTGACACGATTTCACCGTTGATACCACGTCGACACATCCACGTGGATACGACGTGGAATTGACGTTGAACCACGTCACCACCAAATATTCACCATATTTCTACATTGATTCAACGTGGAGTGCCCGCTGGGTACCTATATGTAGAACAAATTATGTTATACTGCGCATCTCATGCAAGGCTAATAATATATGTCAAGATAATCGGAATAGGTATCAGGCAGGTCGGCAGATATGTATCAGGGAATTGAGTATATGTAGAATTGAAATCTAAATTAAAATTAAAATTAATCGCAAATTTACATTTCATAAATAAAGAAAAAATCAACAAGAAATATTACAGGATCTAGATCCAGTACGCTGAATTAAGTTTTTTATTTGACAACTGTAATATCGTATTGATGTTATTTCATGGCCTGGGAACTAAACGCTATCAAATCTAATCTATAACTAAAGATACATAATACAGACTTTGACATAATAGCACGTGTAGCATGCAAGACAAACTCCGCCCATCTCTCATACTATTGGCTTATTTTAATACATTACATCTCTCCCTTGTTTTTGAATTAAAACTTTACTATAGCAAAATGATTAATTTTACCGTCAATGTCTATAGCAAGATATTCATCAACCATGAAACTATAAACATATCATTCCAGTTAAAGAAATTTTAATTATCCAAAGAAGTCTATAAATTTATCACTCTTCGCCTTCCACAAAACAAAACTAAAATTAAACATTTGTTCAAGTCCCACTGTCTTTTAAGCGGACACAAAGTCATGAAATCGTCGAGGTTTCTTCTTATCTCTTGGTGGTCGATCATTAACGGAATAGTCGTCGTTTGCTTTTGTGTTAAGATCGCTCCTATACCAAAAGGAGACCCATCCACGATGATACTTGTTTCGGCATTTTGGTTGTAGTATGCCATTACTTCGGCACTTGTGAGTAATTGTTTTAGTGTTTCAAATGCTGTTTGTTGTTCGGCAGTTCAATGCCATTCAACTTCTTTTCTTGTCAACTTGGGAAGCAGTTCTGCAATTGTTGCGAAATTTGGAATATAATTAGCACAAAAATTAACTAATCCCAAGAAAGATTTGAAACTTGCTGGTATCGATGGAATCTCGAAATTACAGACTGCTTCGATTTTGTTTGTATCAGGCTGGACACCATCCTTTTATAATAAATGTCCCATGAATTTCAGTGGTGTTTTGTTGAACTCGCATTTGCCTCGGTTCAGTGTTAGATTCTTTCACAGAATCGGGTAAGCAAGGCACGAAGTGTTTTATCATGTTCTTCTTGGTTTTGTGCATAAATGACAATATCGTCGGCAATATTTTTTACAATCTGGTATGTCTTGTATTGTCTTCTCAATAACACACTGGTGTAACTCGGGTGCGGAATTAATTCCAAACATTAGTCTCTTTTACCTGTACAGGCCTTTGTGACATACGAATGTGGTGATATAACCCGACTCTTCTTCTAATGCTCGTCCTCAATCGGGAGAACTTTTGTTGTTGATTTTATCTTGCACATTTTTGCAAAATGTCCGATTTTTCCACATTTACGACATGTAATATTTCGAGATATTTTGCAATCTCTTCCGTAATGTCCCTTATTTCCACATCTGTAACACTGAGTAGTTGCATGTGACAATTTTTTCCCGTTTTTTTCCGGTTACGATTTCGGGGCACCTCGAGGTTTGAATTGCTTCGGCTTTTGTCTGATTTTGTTTATTTTTGGATTTTCTATACACGGCTCGGGCTTGTTGCTATTTTCCATCTTCTCGGAGTGTGTTACAGCTAATTCAAATGTTCTACCAAGTCTCTGAACTTTTTCTAACGTTAGATCTTGCGCTGCTAATAGCTTCCTTCTTAATTCTGTTGATTTACACCCATCGACAATTTGGTCTCGAATCATATCTTCACGTTGGTCTGGCCTAAAGTCACAAGCGATGCAGAGTTTTGAAATTCTCACAAGAATATCATCTATTATTTCTCTGTCGTGTTGTTTAGCTTTCCTGTCTCTCAAACTTTATATGTTTCTTTGCTTCAAAATAATTGTTCAATGCCGTAACAGCTTGATCATATTAGTTCCCGGGTCTGAAAGTGTTTTGAAAATGTCTTGTACTTCATGTCCAGCTATATGTAGCAGCATAGCTCTTTTTAGTTCATCTTTAGATACTCCGGTTGCTTTTACGTAATACTCGAACCGTTTTAAATACTGTTCCCAGGATTTCGCAAGATTCGTTTCACCAATAACCAATAATGAACGGTTCTGGTGCATGCAAGTCCAAAATGTCCAGCCATTATTTTTTTTAAAGTGAAATTTGAATTTAATCCTATCACGTATATATCAGAATTTAATCTTCACTAAAAGTTCTATCGGAATTTAATCTTTATCCTCTGTTTGTTTTTTATAGAGAAAATCACCATCCTTGTCGCCAATGTAATATCGTATTGGTGTTATGTTATGGCCTGCAAACTAAACACATTGTTTTGGCTATCAATCCTAATATATAACAAAAGATACATTATATAGACTTTGACATAAATGCACGTGTAGCATGCAAGTCAAACTCCGCCCATCTCTCACACCATTGGCTTATTATTTAACCGATTAATTATCCTTTCTCTCCCCTTTTAGCTGTCCAAGCCTTTTATGACTTAAAAACGTGAGAAATATGCCTAGGTGCGATGCCCAGTTGTACATAAATGAAGATTGTGTCAAAATCATTTTAATTTAACGATGTTGTCAGTAAATTTGTTGAATCTTGATAAACATAATAAAGAAAACCACGCTGTTTCCGGGGACACTTTAATTTTCTTTGTACAGACAGTGCATATAATGTAAATTAAAAAAAACAAACAAAAAAACAACGGTCCATAATGAGTTCTATGAGTTAAATATTTCTATATATTACTTGTTCAGCCAACCAAAAAAAAAAAACGTTTTTTTAGTATCTGTTGATGGCGTCTTTACATTTGCATTTTTTTTACGTTTTCCATACACCATTTAAAACCAACAAAAACTGTCTTGACTTTTTTCGTATTGCTCTGCAATGTTACATTTGGTTATATGTGAAGATTATTTTCAAACAATAAAGGCTAAAATGTTTTACAGCATTTTCAAATACTAAAATATATCGGGGAAATTTATCTTTGTTTTCATATTAATTTTCAATATGTCAATGAAATGTACATGTAGTGGGTAATATAGTCTGCATTAACCAATACTCAAAATGACACACATACTAAAATATATTTATGGTTTTTAGAAAGAAGATGTATGTAATATATGATACATTTTCCATTCTGAATTTCCTCGTTTATTGTTTGTTATGATGTTTCCACATTGCAGATGACATCCAGATAGACCAAAGTAGTGGTTTCATTAGTTTCAAAAATCCTAATGATAGTTTTGATAGAGAAAGAGAAAAAGATGGAATTATAACGTTAACAATTGTTGCTAAAGATGATGGTACTCCTGTAAAGGAAGTTGAAACTAACTTCACTATCAATATTACTGATATTAATGACCAATTTCCAGTTTTTCAAGAAGTGGAATACACATTTGAAGTTTACCAGGTAATTATACTAAACACAGAATTGATTTGGGATAAAATGGTTGTCTACGTACTAGTAAGTTAAATTATATATGTGTTGATGGTTCAGAAATAGCAATAGCGGAAGGTAAATATAACTATTAATGCTTACCTTTCGCAAAATGACATGCATGGAAAAATATCGCGATTCATAAAAAAACTCACAAATTTTGTACACATGGTATGAAAAATTGATGCTATTGTCATCCATTCTTTTATAAAGAATTAAAGTTATACAAAAACATTGATAATATTATTATCTGTTAGAAATCAACTTAAGAAACCCAACCAAAATAACAACTTTTAACAATATAAATATAATGCCGACATGAAATGTTTATGGTAACCACAGACCAAGCCCTTTAACTAGCTCGAATTTGAGAGCATAAAAAGACGAACCGATCAACAAAGCCTATATTCATAAAAGATCGTAATCCATTTGTCACTTCAACTAATGGCACATATACTAAAAATTGATTTCTGACATTTTCACAAGAGATCAGTTCCAGAAAAATCTGCTACCAGACAAAACCCTATTTTTTGTAATTGGTTCCCAGACATTTCATGTGTAGAGGAATAACTCAAACATTTATGTTTCTCTTGACTTTGCTAACAAATACGTCTATAAAAAACTCTTGAGTTTATATAAATTGCGTATCCTTACTTATCCCTGGGACCTCCAAAAAATCAATCATAGTTTCGCCTTTAGTAGTGCACTAAATATACAAATGTATGGGTTAGATTACGACAAATTCTTTTCAGAGTATACATGGAAAATCTCACAATGCTGAATTTATCTTAATTTTTACATTGCGTTCCGGTTCACTTAGAGAGAAATCAAGGAACAGGAATTTGAACGCCGATAAAAAAAGGCAGAAACCAAAGATTACAACTTGACAAACAAAATATACCCATACAACATAGAGCATGGCATAACCAAAAACAACAAATGAAAATACGTAAAACACATCCAAAGAAACGGAAGTAATTTGGCAACACGGATTCCACTATAAACTTGGAGCATGGAGCAAATGTACCATTGGTGTAAGGGTTTGCTTTCCAGAAACACCTGTCGAGTATCGTAACTAAAGAAATTACGTCCAGGGTAGAAGTTCTGTAAAAAGGAGTTCTGTGATCTTTTATTTTGTATCAAACTTTGCCGAATTCTCCATTTTTCTTGTGCCATTTTCGAAATCATAAGACATACACCATATAGGTAAAAACTAGGGTATAAAGTCGTACAAAATTGTATAATGCACCCACAAACAAGTATGATATTCCCAAAAAAATGATCATTGATTTTTGATTCGTAGAATGAGGAAGACGGAACAAAAATTGGTACTGTTTTTGCTGAGGATCTTGATGAAAATCCTAAAACAGAATACTCAATCAATATAACTGACAATTATTTTGGGCAAATCGTAACAATTAACGAATTGACGGGCAATATCTACAAATCAGGAGATCTTTTTCTTCAAAATGATTCTATTGTAATCAAGGTAATTTTATTTTTTTTTCACAGTAATCATATTTAGTATCATCTATGAATATGATACATGTAGTCAGTATCGTTTACCAAATTACTATGAAATAACTAATAAACATATTTGATAAAGCGGTCCTTAAAATGTAAAATGGTTGCTTAATATTGACCAGAACTCTAGATCCATATTTAAAATAATATTTCCTATAAGATTTCGGCAAAACGTATTACTTTATTTAATCAACACACCCCTTTTAAAGGTTTATTTGACTTTTTTTCCTATTTTTTCATGCGACCTTTCTCTACAATAACTTTCCTAAACGTTCGCACGGCAGACATCAGTAAGCACTGAATAGATTTAATCAATTCATTTGCGTGGCATTTATTTAAGAAACATTAGTGTCGCTTATGCTAGTGGTGCAAATGCTAGAAAATGTTTGTAGATCTTAATCGAAATAATCCCAGCGTTTATATAGGAATCAATATAATGCATATATTTATGGAATTACAACCTTGCATTTTCAGCTTGAAAAGTGTTCCTTTAATATTATTTGGTTCGTTGGTCGAGTAACTTGTAAACGAGTCGTAAAATTCAAATCAAATACTTAAATGCTCTATGAATCAAACAATAATATAACCCACAAAGCATAGTATATTTGACAATGCGTGAAAACTAAAAAATAAAAACATTACCAACATTACCCACAAATAAAAATCTCACAGTAGTTTGAAATAGCCACGCATTGTAAAATTTACACATAATATTTATTTGAGCACAATAATTATACTTAGACATCAAAACTAAACTTTATGCTTTATACAGGGGTTTGTGTTTGCTAAAGATGGTGAGGATGATACAAAACCTATTGGCAGGGCGCTAGTTACAATAACAGTGAAGGATGGGGACAACAAGCACTATCCTATATTTACAAAAGGTATTTTCCCATTTACTTAATAAATGTGTGTATTGTTTTATAGTGTTTCTTACATTGTAATAGACTACATCTTGAAATTTGTAAGTTTTAAGTAAAAAAAGATGGGAGAATACTACTAGTTCAATATGTAAAAATGTATGAAAATAAGAATTTAACAAAACCATGGTAAAAATATATTGAAATGTCATACATTTAAGATATCATTTTTTTTCTCAAATATATGTTCCCACATAGCGTGATATTGACTGTTAGAAATTGATATGACCGCCACTCTTTCGATTTAAGATTATTACGCCATAATTCAAGAAGTTTTGTATTTTGTTCTCTTTCAATTCACAAAGACTGCCTAGATAAAATACATTTGAAAAGTATACATATAATATAGCAAATAATTTGTGACACTTTTGGTAATATTGCAATAAACGAACCGGTTGCTCGCCATCATTGCCATATCGACCCTCTGCAGCAAAGTTATTTGTTAAAAAACGTTTAATTATGAATAATAAACAACCAAATACAATTATAAAATTAGTACTATTGAAATGAAAACTAAAATGCGAAATATGTTTTTGTATTTTTTCAGATGTCTACGAATATTCTATAAAGTGGGATCATCCACCAATGACTAATGTAATATCTGTAAATGCTACGGACGAAGATGGCGGAGTAATATCTTATGCCATAATAAGTGGGAACAAACGGGTAAGATTTGATTGTTTTCTTCGTTTTGTATGTAAACCTATTACATCATCTATGCTGTGGTCTTTGTTCAGGTTTGCATGCTAGGTGAAGTAATTCTTTTTTCACAAATGTATGGAGGACAGATGATATATAAATGAAAATTTACATTACACATCACTAAAATTTCGCATATTGGCCGAACAAACATTCTTTTCATTTCAATCTTTTAAGGCGTGTTAAATGCGCATCGTTTGTAAAATGTTAAATATAAATTTATTGCAAAAGAAAGAATTAAAAGTTATGATTCAACTCGTTTGTGGAATTAACACACTTGACTATACACACATGCCATGCTATAGTGGATATACTTAACCGTGAATTAATTAAATCATATATTTTAGGGATTCTTTGACATAAATAAATCAACTGGTGTAATTACGCTACAGTTTCCGCTAGATTCATCCGTAGGTACAAACAACACAGTACAGATTACTCTGACAGTACAAGCAAAGGATAATGGTTTAATTCCAAAATCAAAGTATATATTGTGTTCTTTAAAGAATTTAATCCAACTCAAATTTCCTAGCTTATTAAGCATTATGATTTATTTGTTTTCATTATTTTTATGAAAGGGATTACTTTGATATACATTAATATATTCATTTCATTTTCACTAGTATCAATACTAGGCCAATAAGCATTTAAAAAGTCTCACACAAAATCACAATTAAAACAACAAAATAAATGAATAAATAAATATCTGTATGATATTTTCAAGTGCTCTTCTAAGTTCCCACTAGTTTTCAACAAATCAAAGTTGGTTTGGGTATTTTCAACAAAAGTCTGGTCTAAAACAGAATATGGATAACACTGATTTCAACTGTTGTCATTAGTCAAGTGTTAAGGCAAGGGTAAAATGATGTGAGTGCTTAATCAAGTTCTGATGATATGTATTTCAGCACCACGAGAGTTATTATAACTACCGAAGGAAAGAACCCTGGATCATGTATTCAGGGGATTGCACATAACAGACAAGTTAAAGACTTGACACAAGAGCGACTGAATTGGTCTTATGCCTTGTATGGTCTTTCAGGGGCATTATGTATTTCCATTTTAACGACATTCGTCTTTTTATACAAGTAAGTAAAAATTTGAACATACCTTGCTATTGCGTTAATTGTTTCTTTCAGGTAAGGTTTAATACGAGGTGTGAAAACACAGCGTATTTCCGCGTCTTGTAAATGTGTAAAAAAAAATAAAATAAAAATAAATAAATAAAAACTGGCGTTCTTAGTTCGCAAATAAATCAAGTTTAAACACTGAACGTACTTTTATTCGTTTCGTGGGTAAATTTTTTGTGATTTAGGTGGAAATGACCAGTTCGTAGTTTCTTGATTTCATGTGTTTAGGAATTGTATCATACAAATGAAAGGAAAATTTCCTCTTCGTTGGGAACCATGGGTTTACCAAACCCATGAAAACTACTTAACGAACAAGGGTACCCACGAACAATAATACTTTCACAATAGTAGAAGTAAAGCAAAATCAAGGAACGCGAAGACATGCAAGATTGGGACATAAATAAAGGATAGTAACATAATCTCGAGACAAATTATTTTTCAAAGGCAGTAAGTATTTAATTTTTGTTATGATGCTTTGAATACATTTCATAAAAGAACAAGCTTGTATAATAAACAAAAGACTGATATACGTACGTATTCTTTCGGTGTTATATATTTGAGTATAAGTTGAATATACATATGCTAATCATAGGTGGAGGTTTGTTCATGGGATTCCAAAAGAACAACAAACTATTAGTAAAGTCAGAAGGGAAGAAAAATACTTCAGCAAATCAACCCAGTACGAAGATCTAGATAATACTTCACAAACGGCTGCTCCTCGATATTCTGTTTCTAATCAACGATTTGTTCCACAGAAATCTGACACTTTCAAGACCAGGTGGAACGAACCGGAACAGGTTATTTTATATCTATCTCCTATACATAATATAGATGTTTTGATATGTCTACAAGTAGCGGAGGAAACACGGTACAGGGTTAATATAAGTGTGTTTAACGAGTTTCCTGGTTTTTCAATGAAGTAATGACAGACAAATAGTGTGCCATTTTATATTTTAATTTTAGATTTTTATGAAGAGCGTACCAGTCGTGAATTGTTACTTTTGGCAAATTGCCCATTACAAGTGTCAACCTCGTTTAAATGGAGACTTTGATAACCATTGCAATTACGAAAATTCAAATCATATTGTAAATTTAATGTGCTGTACACGTGTTTAAAGGAGAAATATCAGCATTATAATACCGAAGAAGATCCAAGTCAAAAAGTTAATTTTGTGCAAGATGTACTAAAAATATAAACAAAACAATACAAATCCAAATACATCATCAAGAGGTTCTGCCATGCACAGTACAAGGAATAAAGGCCCGGTGTTTTGGGGATTTTATCATTTTAGCACTGCAAATTATTGAATGCATACAATGGAACAAAAGAAAAAGATCGTATTTATGCAATTATATTTTTGTCATATTTTCATTTCCAAATGTTATTTTACTATAAAAAGGGTCTTCCTGAACAATTAACGATAATTGTTTTAACGTAATTTTTGTACCAGATAAGACAGACGTCATTTTGAAATATGACATGTCATTTTCAATTGCCTAAACTTCATTATTGATTCAAATATGAGATAGAAATATTGCATTTCATTGTTCCATATCGTCCCTTATCCTCGACCAATTCAGGGCTCTATAAGAACTTATGGGCTTGATATGGAAGTCTCGTAAAATGTATACGTCAATATAAAATTTTCAAAAAAGATTTGAGTAATAAATGTTGCTTATTTTCTAATACCAGAGTCCCAATCGGTATTTTGACTAACAACGAAATATAGACACTTAATTATAAAATAGAATAGTAAGAGTGAATTGCATCGGGTGTGATAAAAAGAATTTAGAAATTGCTTTGAGAAATCAAAAACTATAAATTAGTTTTATATATTAAACAGCAATGCGTATTAATACATTTAACGCTCCGAACAATAATACTTGGAAATTTACAAATATACAGTTAAATTTACATCCGGACGTTTTGATTTAAGATTGTCCTAGTTGTACTCAGAACCACTCATATGATTTCTATTTTGTACACATAAAAGCAATCATTCAGCTTTTTAACTAGTATGCAGTTTATCAACAATAATTAGTGACCAGCAAACGCAGTAGTATTTAGCCGGAAATAACTCCATCAATGTATTGTGCGCAAAAGTGAAAATCTTTAACCTCTTACCTTTGAACGGTTTTTCGTTAGTTACCTCTTTTGCAGTAAGTTCACTTTACGAAAATTTATATATAAACACACAGTTTAAGAAGCCTATTAGACTAACTGAATATTTTAAATTCTTTCATACTTCATATTTTTGTTTTGTCAAACAAAAAGAAACTGAAAATGCAAGATGCTTACCTAAACCACCTCTTTGTTTTAAGTCAAAGTCTAGGAAAAGTTTTGTCTAAACAGAGTTTGAAGGGAGCGTTACCAACAAAAGTACCGATGCATAAAAAAATCAACTGTAAGTGTGTAAATACACTTTTTTTAATTTTAGAGTTCTAACCAGCGCTTTAACAAACCACGGGATATAGACATTAGGAACAGATGGGATTCGATAGATCAGGTACTTGATTAATCCATTAGAGTTTATGTGTCTATTTGAATGATAAGAACAACCGATCCGATTCTGCTTGAGCCAAGTTTTGATTTTAAGTATTATAATACCTACTAAAAAAAAGAGTTTATAATGTTAATGTGAATATTCAAAATTATTTCACACCAAAAATATCATAATCGTTATTTCAGTCTTTGTATGTAAATGATAGCTTAGTTTTAAGATAATTTAGTTATTATGCATTGTCATCTTCATCGTATTACACAGCATAGCTCTAATCAGCAACTAATTCGAACTCGTGATGACGATTTCCGAAACAGATTGGGTCCGTCAGAGCAGGTAAAGTTTTATTATAAACATAAGTTACTTCACTTGTGATAACAGTTTTATTTCTAAATAATAGTTGGAATGTATTAAAACTTACATGAGATATCGCGACTAAACTTTCAATATCAAGATTTGTTTCCATACCACGATGTCAAACAGAGCCACTTTCAAAAGCCTTTTTAGAACAGCAGTTTCTTAACTAATAATTAATTATAAAAAGTAAAATTAATGACATAACGAGAAATGTCAAATATTACAGTTTAGAAAACACTATGCCTACTGTTGTTTGATACTAAAAATTACCACAAAATCATATATGCGGCCCCTTTTAATTTTGATCGTGTTTATTTTAATCCTTTCCATTACCGGATATATCCCTTGTTTTGTTGTGTTCAATCACAATTAAACAAAATGTACGAGACAAACTCTTCAATGACTCACACATAAATTATCTCTGTGGTTTCTATTTCAGCATAATGACCTACGGTAAGTACTGAAGATTTTGTTACATTTATTTCGGCCCCAAACTTGCTTGTTTAAATATTGATAATACATTGTAATTGACACTTTACATCTAAAAATGCATTATCTGTTGAGAAAGTCATTCTTGCTTTCCAATGAACTACTATCCTGTTGTCTCGTTTTGAAGCTAAATTAAATTATAGATTAAATTTTTTTTCAAGCGTACCAGTTATATATGACACAATTCACTTGAAGTAAGAGTAATAAAGGGAACCAAGGTTATAGCGGTAATCAAAAGAATGTAATCCAGGTACAAAGACCAGACATGGAAAACAGACATACAAAACAAAGAACATATGTAACTAAAATTATACATGCAAAGTAGCAAAAGCAAAAGAGCAACTCGGACTCCACTAAATACTGAGAACAGGTGCACCGATAGAGTAAGCGTCCTCTTCTTTTCTGGAAACATCCGCCGAAGGATGTTAATGTTGTATACTAAATTTTAAACATTAAACACTTGTGTTAAGCAATGTGATTAAACACTGTCCAGTTTGAATAAGAGAATTATTATTTATTTGAATAATCCTCGAACTGAATCTAGATAGTCAGTGTTCGTGGTAAAGGACGACGATGATGTATTTCATTTAACAAACAAGATATGTTGTTAGGTGCGTGGGTTTTGTCAATAAACGATAATTTTCTTCTTAATCCATTTAAAAAATATGAAATATCTGTTTTTTTCTTTTCAGCTTCATATTAGAACGTGACAGTGAACCTTTCTCAGATTACCTCGATACAACAAATGATCCAGTGCCCGATTATGATTAAGGATTCTACTTTGTTTTGAGTGTCAGTTTTTGTAAGAATCGGGCGGTCAAACCCATTATTTTGATCGTGCAATTTGATTAGTTGCACGATCAGAATCAAAGGGAAAAACAAGATTTTCTATATCATGTTGGTGCACTGAGATATAATTTCATTGACATACACTGTAAATCGACATCTAAAACGCTGATAATGAATATACGATTGTTCAAATTATCGGTCATAAACTGTATGGTGAAAGCTGTGTAAACTGAACCTTGAATAAAACGAAAACCTTTCTAAACCAGACACTTTTTGAAGTCGCTTTATGAAACTGTATAATCCGAACAAATTGTAAAATCCAAAAAAGATTCGGTTTAGACAGGTTTTACTGTACTATATTAACGATATTATAACTTGTTTTATTGTATTCAATAAATTGTATTCAAATTTAAAATATACTGTTGTAAATGTGTGCCTTTTTAACCAGATTGTTTTTCAGATCATATATGATAATAGATCAAACGTTAAAATATCAATATAATGATATTATACTCTTTCATTCCTTGATATATATGTGTTTATGAAAAATGTATCTTCTTGTTTCAATAATAAACTTGAGTTGTGAGTTGTTCTAAAACCAAATAATTTTGGGTATATTTAATGCAATCACTTCACAATCACTATTGAGAACATTTGATTGAATATAAACCTTATAACGAGGATCTTGACAACCAGAGTGACATCCTAGCCGGTATGTTTTTATCAGATCTGTTATCCACGCTTCGAAAAAATCTACCAATCTACATTTACCGTTGCGGTAAGGCAAAATCTCCACCAGTGGTGATGTAATGGTTGTAGTAATAAGGGTGACCAATTACCGAACACTAATCCGATCAGTAGTCAAGTCATGTCAAGTTCAAAATAATCTGACAAAATAGATATTACAGCATCGGAAAAGCTGGTACTGCAATGGTCCTGGCTTAGTACAGACATTTCAAACAAAATGGTGGATTAAATCTAGATTTTACAGCGCACAAAACCTCCCTCTTCCATTGCGGCAAAATATAATGTCGTTGATTAAATAACATTTGCATGCTACAGAAAAGGAGAGCCAACACGTAATGTTGCTGTTGGTTCTCATGTTTTCATTTTCTTACTTATTACCCTCTTGAAGAGCGGGGTCGTATCATTATATACCTTTGGCCGTCTAAACGTCGTTCATTATTCAGAATAAATTGGAAAACTTTTACAAGACTCCCGAGACAGTTGTTCCGGTTGATCAATGACATACCTATAGGAACATATAATGCACCACTCTGCACAGAATTTTTTTATTTTGTATGAGGCTAGGTTTTAATGACGTCATTAATACAACAACAGAAGCGACAAGAATATATAACTATGCGTAAGAATTTTGTTGTCGGGAGACCTAAGAGTTATTCTTGTGTCAGTGTCATTCTGTATTATAGATATATTGGTTAAATAATCTGTATACAAATTTTATTAAAACGACAGGTTATTCAGTTTAGTACTTGAATAATGGTTTAGGTCGTACAAAGATAATATTTGTTTGAATGGGTGATTATGGTTTAAAGTTCTATTTTTCAATAGAACACGCCGTGCTTTGAACAAGAGCAAGACACGACACGCTGGGTCGGATCTTTATTGTGCTAGATCACAAAGGCAATATACCACAGACCAGCATGCAACCACAACCTGCCTCCGAGCCAACCATTCGTCACTCTATCCCATCAATGCCGAGTGCTTGACAACCAATTTAAAAATCATTGTTGCGACTTGGCCCCGGGATCAAAGCCAAAACAAGACCATCTGCTCTTGAGGCCAGCACGCTACCTTAAAACCACCAAAGCGGTCAAATTTTAGTTCGAAGATTTAGTACTTATATTTGACCTATGCATGAACAGACAATCAAAGGATTTTCTTGAAGCTTACAATTTAACGTAATACCTCAATAACAATTATTTAGCTTTTATCTCGAATCAAACCTATATGGAATATTCAAGATGGAGAAAAATTGTTAGAAATATGAAGTCATCGAGAGTTACAACTACTCAAGTCCAATAGTGTGCTTTCCTCAAAAATAAAAATATATATATATAAATAATATTTTCTTCTCTTCATTAAAATATCAGGATGATATGAATATAGGAAATTTTGATATGCTGTAGATGTGATTCATGATATAACCTCCCTTCAGCAACAAAAAAAATACAACAATAAATTGTCTTTAAGAGGTGAACATACCAAAAAATCGTAATGGGAAAAAAATCTACATCAAGAAGTTCAATCATGTGCAATACAAGAAATGAACGTAAAAAATATTTATTTATTTTACATTTTCTTCTTTGATATCAAAATAAAATATCGTTGTTTTCCTTATTCATTTAGTTTCTTCTCTGAAATTCACATCAACAAAATCGATCATGTCGATGTAACTTCAACTTTTATGATACCACTCAACATTAAATACACATTTTTATTTGATATTACCATTCAAAAACCACCCTTTGAGATATAAATCATTAAATTCTTACCTCTTATCAGTAATGTAATGTTTGTTTATGTTAGTTCTATATGGGAAAGTGACTGAGTGATTTCTCATGTAAGTATTATATCGAACTGATATAACTTGTTTTGTATTTTCAAGAATTTCAAAAATTCTTTTTTTCCTTGTTGAAATGATAAAATTACTAGTTAATTTGATAAGGTGCATGCATGGACTATAAAGCACATTGATATCAGAAAAGAGAAGCATATAATTTGAAAAGAAAAGTTGAAAATTCCACCATCGGATATGCTAAGTATACTTAAATGTCATTTTTATCAATATCAATGTAAACATTTTCTTATATACAGTCTTCATGATGTTGTTTTTATTCATTTTTTATAGTTTTTTATCTTTCCACAGAAACGATATGGAAAATAAGAAAACATTTGTCGCTAAATGTACTGCGTCTATGAGGTACATGAGGTGAAACATTAGGCGTTTAATGATTAATTTATTTGTAGTTTACTTGGATCTTCTTCCCTCGAGTTGCTATTGAATTTATGATATTCCTTACGTAATGAATACCCCAACACATGTAATAATGCACGGAACTTTGGCATTTCTGTAAGTCTTTTCTTTATAAGTACATTTGTTTTACTTGGCAAAAACCTAGAACAAACACTATCCCATATCAAATTGTGATGACCTGCACATGTATATTTATCTGATTTGTTGTAGTAAGAATGCATATGCTGTTTTATATTGTATAATTTTTTTTATTTTAGAAGTTTTATGAAATGAGTCACACAAATCAAACGAAGCAAGCGGTTAGTGTCAACCATCTTTCTTTCTTGCAGATTACAGAGGTAAGATTGAATGAATACAAAAACTATCACTTATCAATGGAAAGGAAAAATAGTTTAAGTCCTACATAATAACATGAATGTTTTAATCATTAATTATTAATTTGAATTATTAGAAAATGCAAATGTTTGAACCGACGATGTACTAGTGTTTTAACAATAAAAATCACAAAAAACAAACATTGAAATAGTTATATGTCTTTATAAAAACAAACAAACAAGCAAACAATATCAAATACACATGCAAATATAATCATTACCTGAATGTTTGGGAAAAAAAATAGCTACTGTGACATCTTTAATTGGAATCAGGTTTGCATGTTTGACCCCATTTTCAACACACATATATGTATATAACGTCTCAGAATGCGACGACTCTATTCGCTACACTGTTCCATCGCATCAACTTGATACAGGGAAGATAACGTAAACTTATATAAAGGTCTTTCCAACGATGTTAGAACTGTCAAATTTGCTAAGCAAATTTTTGGTCGTTCCCACCGCGGGACTCGAACGCGTACCGCTGTGACATCTATGGCAACACCGCCTGCACTACCTCCAGCGCCCTAGACCACTCGGCCAGCTAGGCTATATAAAAATAAGCTTTCGCTGGCCGGGTCATTCCTTCTCGTAGGATTAATCTAGGGCTGTAACTTAGTACACGATGTATGGTATTACGATACAGTTCATCTAGGTGTTATTATGTACGATAGAGGATCAAACTAATGATGCATGTCACAACCAATCAATATTATACAACGTCTCAGAAGGATCTGAAAATTCCCACTAAAAAGCTATATTTTTATATAGCCTAGCTGGCCGAGTGGTCTAGGGAGCAACAATTAGTGCAGGCAGTGTTGCCATGGATGTCACAGCGGTACGTGTTCGAGTCCCGCGGAGGGAACGACCAAAAATTTGCATCGCAAATTTGACAGTTCTAACATCGTTGGGAATTTTTAGACCCTTCTATAAGTTAATGTTATCTTCCCTGTAGCAGTGTAGCGAATAGAGTGGGTGATTCATGGAGGAAAACATACTTTCCGTTAAATCGTACTCAATATGATATCTGATATGGCGTTCATTCATTTCTAAATGTCAGTAATTTTAGGTATAAATTATATGAAATACTACGCGTTGCACTTCTTCGATATCAGCGGAGATAACTCACTTTCCCTATCATTTTATTGTAACTGGTCAGCATTTTCTGACATTTTTAAGACGAACGAATTGTCAATTTGCTTTTAATAGACCATAAACTATTCGTTTTTTGTTGTTGTTGTATTTTATGTGTTTTTATTTTTGATTTTTAATTTTTTTTTTTTGGTTTTTTCTGAGTATGATTCATTATTTGTCACTTTTGCCTGATTCTCACAGATTTCAGCACATTAAAGTATAAAGCGATACGGTCTATCTTGAACAAGTATTACCTTGACCTATTTTATTTGAAATTCAACAAGGAAGACTTTGTTAGACAAGTATGTCATTGGAGAACATTTAAAGTGATTTATGAGTTTGATAACACAAAAGTGTTAAGGAAAATAAACACAAGATTCAATTTAGGATTTGTTGAGATATTCAATTTATTACATTATTGATGCACATTTTCAGTTCAATCACAAGATTTAAATACAATACATTATAGTGAAGATGTACTATTGATCAAATTCATTGCCAAGAGATAAACCCCATACAACGTTTTCTGTTATGCTATAACTTTTTGTCTGTTAATCTGTATAAAATATAAGAATAAATACTGTCTTTGATAATTTCGCAGCACATTTAACCGATGAAAAAATACTCATTAGTGGTTTGAAACAACGCGCCCATTCATGTTTAATCACTTTGTATCACCATTTTAAGAACCAGTCGTTATTAGAATTAGACCATAGGTCAACAAAATCAAGTTTATGTATGAAAAATAATACCCATGTAAATATAATCAAGTAACCTTCAATGCGAAGTTCTCTGAAGTAAATTGCACAAGACTATGGAAAATTCGAAATCTTTAAAATATACGTGGATAGCCATCTTGCAGAATACTTCTATCCGAAGAAAGATCAGAAGCAGACTTTATTGATTTTTACCGATAGCTTCAGTTTAGCTCATGACGTCATCTAAGTCATTTACGTACTGATACAAGTACTGCAAATAACACGTAAACAAAGAATATTCTGTAAATACTACTATGATCCTTTTTTTCTAAGCATAAAAACATGCTGCCTTGTCAAGCTTAAGATTGCACCAATTTTAAAAGAGAAATATGCAAAAGGTATTTATGACTGGCAACAAATACTCTTCGGAATTAGCCATTAGATTTTTGTCAGACATACTAGTCTTCTAGCTGCAAATCCCGTTGTTCGTCAATGTTGTCTGACTTTTGCTTACAAATTGTGCCTCAATCTCCCCTTCTGTATATTTTGGATTGAAATTATAGGGAAAAAGTCTCATAATTGCACTTTATTCGGACATCGTAATCAATTACCTAATTGTTTTCATTTTACTAACCGACTTCGTGACGTCACAGTTCAACCGATCATGGTGGCGCCAATAGGCGTGGGAAATTAAAATTAGTAATCCCAATTAATTATTAATTTGAGAAAAGGAAATTGTTTTGTTTCAATTAATTTTCGTGAACATTTAACAGATTAGTTTCGATGCTTATGACTTGCACAATAACATAATCTCCTCCTTTAAGTCTTAGATTTTTTTTCGGTTTTTGCTCTTTTGAAATAATAGGTTATATATTTTTGACTTGAAACTTTCGAAACTTTGAAACTTTTTATTTCACTAATGGCGTTACATAATAAGCATAATAGTACAATTAATTTAACAAACAATGATAATACATAAACTAACAAATATATATATGAAGTACATATGCAGATGAAAGAGTATAATATCTAATATATCATTTAAATACAGACATTACAATTTTGCAAAATTTCGCAAACCTGACAAGTTCAAATTAATCGTGACTATTCATTAAATCTGTACCCAAATATTGAAAATCTTTTTATACATCTATTTGTTTATTTATATAAAAAATAAGTACTCTCACACTGTCTATTTCTTGAAAAGGTCATAATATTAGTCTTTGCTAGATTAAGATTGAGTTTCCATGTTTCATAGTACAAATAAATAGTATTTAATGCAGATTGTTATTTAGTAGTAGATTCAGCAAATATGACAGTATCATCCGCATATAATAACAAATACAATTTAAAGAAAACTTCAATATCATCGTTATCAAATAACAAAATAGAAATGTTACATATATCAGTGAGCATCATAAACATATGATAAACATTCTGTCAGATCATTAAGAAAAATTGAAAACAATAAGAGTGAAAGATTTTACCTTCTCCTACATTGGAGGTAAAATATTCTGAGAAGTCGTTACCAGATCTAACACAAGACTTACTATTCATATATAAATTTTGTACAATAATAAGCATTTTACCATCAATACCATAACGTTAGTTTTTGCCATTATAATACCCTGTTCACAGAATCGAATAATCTTTTCGATATTCTGCAAAAGCACACTACAGTTTTTTTTTCTAAATAAAAACATATCAATAAGGCATTTTAAGTTAAAAATGTGGTCAACAGTACCATAGCCTTTATGAAAAACCAGCTTGCTTTTCACATGATAAGCCTAAGTATTCAAAGTTTTTGAATAATCTATTGTTTAAAATACATAGAAAAACAGTTTCTATATCAGCTAAGTATTGTGATACCTCTATAATTGTCCGCATTTGCGGGATTACCTTTGTTTTTGACACATATAACTTGATACCAAGGATATGAAACATTACGACTTTCAAAAACTAAATTTAAATTGGTCGCACTGCACAACATTTCTGGGCGTATATATATATCGAACATTTTGGGATTTGAAACAGAGTCTGTTTGCTTATACCCCCCTTCACTGCCATATCATTGATAATTTTTAATGGTTATCGTTCCTGGAATAATTTATTTGAGTATGAGATGAGTGCGTAGTTTTCTTCAAAATGCAGACTGTTTTGTATGCAGAAAGGACAATAGTAACGTAAAAACTATACCCCTGGTAGATTGAAAAAGTGTGCTTGTTCGATAGTGTTTTGTTAACCGTGAATGACCTTTACTAATTGCAGTTTCTGATATAGATTTTGTATTTAAAAGTTTTATGGTTAAAATTATAAACCGGTTGATTTTTTTATGATATTACAGTGCACCCTCTTTACCATACGCACGGATGTGTTTACAAAGATGTAGTTTCACCTCTTTTATTTAAATCCAGATTTTACATCAAATGACCTCGCTAGTGTTTATCAAACATGCTTTCCACACTCATACGTTTAGTCAAGCGCAGGTTAATGTTTAGTTCTGAGTTTATTATTTTAGTACATTGATATCATTTTTAGGCTTTAAATAATTTTCTTCGTCTTGTTGGTATCATATTCGTCTTAAAGAAAATAAACACCTTGCCTTTACTCTGATTGATAAAGAAAGACAATGTATAAGCAATCGAATACCTTTTTATCATCTATTATTGTATGTGAAATCTTGTTTCACATCCCTTTTGGTACAGAATAACTTTACACGTGCCACTTCATCTCTTTATGTTTTATATTCGTATTATGTTTAGAAAAATGACGAAAAAAAGAGTAATTTTGCCTTTACCTTCTTTGCCGCATCTGTTCGACTGTTGACATTCAGATCCTTTATTAAACATACATGCAACGTCTAATTAAGTGCATATTTTATTACCATTGCTTAACTCTGGCCATGAATGTATTTTTTTTTAAATTATTTTCGCGAAAAATAGTATTTGGTAGTAGTATGGACGTTTTTTGCGTTTTTTATAACGTCGAAAGTTGTACGTCGATATCAGGGTGGGTTGGTAACTTTATACTGACCCGTCGTTAACGGCAAAGTCATCAAGATCAGCCATTGCCAATGGAAATGTCATAGTTAAAATGATAACATTCTTATAATAAATCAAATAATTTGTTTATACATGTAAATCAAACTGAACATTGCAATATGACTTGAAATAGTCAGCTATAAATCTTTTGTAACTATTCAAATGTGTGATAAAAAGATTATGACATTGCATACCTTGCATCAACCCCAGAAAAGCTCTTGGGCTCAGTATGGAAGTATTGTATTGATACACAGGCCGATATGGAAAACGTAATGTAATAATTTGTAAATTTTTAACCGAACAATTCAAATAAAGTTATAGTCATGAAAATAATAAAATGAAAACGAAAATTGGGAAAAATGATTGTATTTATTATGTTTTATGCTTGTCATATCATTAAGTTTTATTTGACATTGTTTATTACTGTGTTTTTACTACAAGAGTAATCAAGGGAACCAAGGTTATAGCGGTAATCAAAAGAATGTAATCCAGGGACAAAGACCAGACATGGAAAATAGACATACACAACAAAGAACATAAAGTAACTAAAATCATACATACAAAGTAACAAAAGTAAATGAGCAACTCGGACTCCACTAAAAACTGGGAGCATGACACTTTTTATAACAGCATACAATCTACAAGAAAATCACAAATTTTAAGGACTAAAAATGTAAAAGGATCTTTAATGCTTTATACAATCAGTATCAAGATTGTATATCTCAAACAATCATTTCGAAACAAAATTGGTAACCAAATTTCTATATTTGTTTATTTATTTCCAATATTGAAATAGACGACTATGTTAGATTGTCCACTGGATGTCAACATATGCAATGGCAATGTTTCTGTTTTTGTTTGTTTGTTCTGTTTTCTTTTGATTTTGTCGAAATTTACACATCGAAAAAATCCTAACTCTAGCATAACTGTTGAAATGCAGATTTTTGTTCTTGAATGTGTTTGTTGTTTTATCATAGGTCCTCAAGAAAATGGTTATTTTGAGATAAATACAACTACTGGTGAAATTGTTCTCGAATCCATTATTACAGAATATGATAAGGACAATGTAGTTTTTGATGTAATCGTTTCTGATAAAGGCACCCCACCTAACGTTGTATACATACAGGTACTTGTACTGTTGAATCATTTTCATTGGCTATGAAATGAATTTATTTGACTTTTGTTAAACAATCATACTCACATGCGTACGGGTAAAATCAATAACGGATGATGTCAAAGAAGGAGTTTGTAATGACTGAAAAGTTGTTAATATACATTATTATATAGATAGCAGTGTTTATCGAATGTTCCAAGTGTAATAAATTTCGATAATTCACACTGTGAAAAAAAAGTCGATAATTTCACTCTCACATTTTCTCCAGCCAAAACGTCACAATTTTAATATCAATCCACCAATCACACAATTCCAAATTTACGTTGAAAATATCGATAAATTATGAAGAAAATCTTTATAATAAATAGGATAATCAATTGGTTTTCGAGAATAACCAAAATATGATCACTCGTGTCAAGAACGTTTGAAGATTAAACTCGTGCGCAGAACACGGTCGACACACTCGTTAAATCTCGGCGTTCTACTGCACTCGTGGTCATTTATTGGTTATTCACTCTTTCTAATTATCCTATTAGGAAATTAAATTTCCGTATTTATTGCCATTTACGATTGAAAGGTACAAAATCTAGTCTCATAAATGCAACACCAAGTTCTACAATTTTTTAAACATTGTTCGTCATGGCACATCCCATAGTGTGCTTTGTCAGATAGAGTTGGGAGGATCTTTGCTAATAGTTAGTGGCCGATCCAGGAATACACTAATGAGACGAAACGCCCTTGTCGATATATATATATATATATATATATATATATATATATAGAAAGGTCTGAAAAATTCCCAACGATGTTAGAACTGTCAAATTTGCGATGCAAATTTTTGGTCGTTCCCTCCGCGGGACTCGAACTCGTACTGCTGTGACATCTATGGCAACACCGCCTGCACTAAGTCCAGCGCCCTAGACCACTCGGCCAGCTAGGCTATATTAAAATATAGCTTTCGCTGGCCGGGTCATTCCTCCTCGTAGGATTAATCTAAGGCTGTAACTTTGTACATGATGTATGGTGGTACGGGACAGTTCATTTAGATGTTAATATGTAGGATAGAGGATCAAATTAATGATTAATACATTAATTTAACAGAAACGATATTTGCATATGTAAACCAACAGTTTTATACATTCAGGTACCTTCAACATAATCAAGTGCTGCGCAAGTGACTGGTTTCGAGTTATACACGTAAGATTAGATAGTATAGCACTTTATATCCTATCAATCTGATTGGTAAGTATATCAGTTAACTGTTTTTGTTTTTTGTTTTTTTGTTTTTAAAGTTATCATAAAATGAAAAGGTGAGTACAAGGCTTTGGTTACTTTACAGGGTATGGTAAGTTTTAACGCTTTACGCATACTGAGTGATGCTAGAGTAGTTTTTATCCTCAATTTTACAACTTTTTTCTTACTCTTGTTTCCTTTTAAAAAAATACTTCTTTTTTTCAGAGCATATGGTAATATTTCATGTAATAGTTAAGGTTAATTTTGTATACAGAAATCAAAACTTTATATTCCTAAAATGGGGTCTTTCATTCCTAATACCTCACCGGTTGTAAATTGCGGGTGTCGGGTGTCGATTAATGGATCGAAAAGCAAACTAAACAAAAGTCTGATCTATTCTTTAATCGATGCAAACATTTCCTAAGAAAATGAAAACGGACATAAAGTATTCGAAAAGAAGACTTATTGAAGCACACTACGTTCCAAAGCTTTTTTTCAGATATAGGCACAAATATTCACAAATAATAATTGTAAATGTTGTTTGTAGTATTGTGGGAACATTACGTAATTGAAACCATGGTCGACGACGGTGACAGATACGTCGTCATGAAATAAACATGGTCATCTGGTAGTAAACGTCATATTGTGCACGCTGTTTTTCTTCTTTAAAGTACAATCATCGCCAAATCCCGAAAGATGTTTCAAATATAGAAAAGGTTTGATTTATTAAGCCAGAACACAATCAAACAAAATATATTGATCATTTCTTTATTTTCATTTCAGAAACAACAACAATACCTTGCCCAGAGGTCAATGTCACTCGGTCTGATGTAGGTTTAGGTGACGAATGTGGTGAACACAGTATCAGTGGAAAATGTAATGTCAATAACAGTCATTGTTCTGCAACTGAAAATAGTACATTATGGGTTTGCAAATGTTCTCATGGATACGCACAATCAATAAATATTTGTCGAAAAAGTAAGTATATTGTACAACATTCAAGTAAAACATTTTGTTTTGGCTTTATTTTGTGAAGGAAATTGCTAGGTTTGATATATAGTCTTGCGTGCTCTAAAGCAGAAAATCATAATCTTATCTTGCTTTTTCGTTTTTATCTTATTCGTAAAACAGACAGTTGAATTAAAAGCCTGAACGGCGATTAAATAGAAAATACCAGTATAACAAAGTTATGTTTTGACGGTAAAATAATGTTTGAGTTTTGAATTAATTTAATGTTTTATTGTATTTACCTTATAGTTCCCGAAGAGATTTTCAAATCTAAAATAAGACATTATTCATCCGATAGTGAATACTGGACAATTGATATAGGTAGGTGGAATTGTGTGATTAATCGCAAACTAAGAAAGACGACGTCGTACAATTATCCAAATTTAAAGAGTAATTAAGGGAACCAAGGTTATACATGATTTTTTCTTGGCCTTAAAGATTGAATCCATTTGTTACATTGTTACGGTTTTATAATTTTGGCAAAAGCATTCATGTTCCTTATCAAGATAGGTCATTTCTATATTGAACCTTTGATAAACCATGTACTGAACATGGTTGATGCATATGTGTTTCAACGGGCAAGATGTATCCGGCTGGGCACCAATTGTGTACTACTACTAGTCAATCGTTTTCTACATTGAAATAACTCAAGAAAAAGGAATGCAGATAAAAGTTTTTAATGTCAGAATCCGCTATATATATGATGTACGTGACTATGTAAGCCTCAATTTTGTTAAAATATATCTCATTCCCGAACATATGGAATTAAAGACGCTGCAGATACTAAAGACACTAGTTTTTTTAATGTCATATTTCTTATTTGTATTCTCCCCCTTCAGCAGCATGTGTGCTAGTTGTATGTATTTACTACTGACTGAAGTTTCAACTATACGTATACTTTTTATCACTGTTAATGATATTGTTTTGTGTTGTCGACACTTGATGTTTTGTTAACCAACAAGTGTACCTTTGTTATCACTGTTAACGACATTGTTTTCAGTCATCGGCACTTACAGTTTTGTTAACTAATAAGTGTACATTTGTTGAATGAAAATGAAAATGAAAACTGTTATATCTTGTAATATTACTTTTAGTTATGGATAGGATTGATCAGTTCAACAAGACGAACGTTACTACGTTGATTGTAGGACGATATTCTGGTTATTGCCATACAAATCTGTATACACCATATATTAATATGAGTTTTGATGTGAGTTGTACGAATCCGTCGACTCAATCAAAGTATGAAATATCATTGATTGTAACAGCGACAATAGAAAATGTTATTATTCGGGATTACTATAATATTCATGTTACAAGAATCAAAAAAGGAATTTATAAGGAAATATTTATACTTGATGGCACTCCAGGAAATACCACAATTGGTCAACTAGAGGAATATAGTGATTCCGACACTGGCCTCTTAAACTTGGAGGAGAACCATGATTTGATAGGTATAGGAGAATTTGGCAATATTTATACAAAAATTGATGTAAACATAGATGATTACTATAACTGCACTGTAATAGCAAATTCCGAGAAATTTAATATTTCGTATGACAAAAAAGTTGTTGGAGAAATTAAAGCAACATTTTTACGACGACAGTTTATTGGGCGGCCCCTTTTGGAAGATAGCTCACCAGACACTGCAATTGCGTATTTATATTTACAATCCCAATTTGAAATCATCCATGAGGCAGGTTTTCATTTTAACAAGTGCGCCTTGCTTTTGGGTACAACAGTATTGAATTACAGTGTCCTCACCGAAATTACAGAGACAATTACCTTTAGATTCAACGAAACGGATTACAATGTTACGATTATGTTTAAGGTAATAGACGTAAACAACAATGCACCATATTTTCTTCAAGATTCTTATGATTTTACAGTAGTTGAATCGGCAGATATTGGGAATGTCGTAGGTGTAGTGAGAGCAAACGATTCTGATTCTGATTCTACGCTCAAATATACCATTTCAGATAACCACACATTAGCAATCGATGACTACGGTGTCATAACACAACAAGGTGAACTTATTTCCTCATTTGATACAAGTGTGACAGTATATGACGGCCGGTATAGTATTTCGACAGAAATAGGTATAACTGTGAAAAAACAAGATAATGATCATGCAGTCTTATCGCTCAAGGCAAGTCTAAAGGAAAATGTTAATACTACCGTCATCAAATCTGTCTTTATCGGTGGGTTCACGGACTATAAATTTGCCAATGCTGATTCTTCATCTAAGTTTATTGTGGATCCTCAATCTGTAAGTCTTTATACGTGCTATTATAACATTGATATTATAAAAACTGACAAAATGGTTGTGACAATATATAACAAATATTGTAAAACTTATCATAATTATCATTAATATCAACGTAAAACAATTAAAAAAGTAATAAAAAGGTAGTCTTCAATAGCGCCTTCTTTTTTTTCTTAAAGGCGTTAAACAAACTTTGCATATCTTACATTTTTTGACATGTTTGATTCTGTATTTTTTTAATATAATATTTTACATGTATTTCAATTAATGACATGTGATTATCCTACTACATAGATAGTAACTAACTATTAGATTATCAACTAATATTGTGTTGAGATGTTGTACAATTACTATAGTACGTGGGCTGATATAACCCCCCGTGCACCCCCTCCCACTCACTCATCAACCAAAATATGATTTTCAGGTACCCTTATACCTCCCATTTAAGAATATTTTTGTCGCCAAAACATTAACTGGAGCATTTTTGAATTTTTTGGCTACTGTTTATAATTCGTTGAGGCAAAAAAAATATTTTTTTAAAGTGTTTTGATTCTTCGAACTTCCTCTTTCTACAGAACGAAGAAAACAGGCATACGTATATATCATCATGTGGCCAAATTTCGCAGCTTTACAATGGTACCAAGAAAATTGCAGTAGCACTTAGGACTTTGCGGTCAAATGAGAAAAAATATACCCCTACTCCGCCGAAAAATCGATTAAATTGACATATTTTTCAATGTCAAAACCCCTAGAGTATTTATTCTTCAGTAAAAAATGGCTTATTAAGTATTTTCTGTTTAGTATTATCACAATTTATACATCTGAGTTTCTTTTGATGATTTTGACGATTTTCGTAGTCAGCATTTATCAAAAAATGCGAAAAATGTTCGATTTTTTGGTCAAAAGTCACATAAATTCGACCCTACAAGTTGTTGCCCAACTAAAACGTCTTAAATTTAATAGATAGTTTAATTTCCTACAGAAATAAACCACGAAATACTACTTTTCAAGAAAGGATTTTCAAAAAATGTTGAAAATATTACCCCTAACCCTTGAAAACTGGTTCAATATCAAACAGAATTCTTATTCACAGCATACTGGCACCGGGAAACTCATATTTTAGGTATTCATTTTCAGAATTTCAGAATTTCAGAATTTCTTCTATTTATTTCCCTTTTATAAGAATAACGTAGTCAAGCTTTTGTGTGATATATTACATTAATGTAGTATCTTAGCTTCGAAATGAGCCCAAGTTATAAATATTTGAACTTTTCTAAGTCAAGTGAGGTGAAAAATTGCCATCCCTACCCATAAAAAAAATACTGCAACATGAACTCAAATGTTAATTATTGATATATAAACGGTGTACAATAGTGAAGTTGGGTTCTGTTGTTTTAATTATCGATGTTTCAAACATATCTTATCATTTTAGGAGCGTATTTTCCAGTTTCAATATGACAATAATGGTTTTTTTATAAAAAGGGGAGACCAGTTTTCTATTGGTAGGGGTAATATTTTCCACATTTTTTAAAAAATACTTTCTTGAAAAGTAGTCTTTCATGGTTTATTTCTGCAGGAAATTAAATTATCTATCGAGTAATACCAAATTTGAGACGTATTAGTCGAGTAATAATTTGAATAGTAGAATTTATGTGACTTGTGACCGAAAAATCGAACATCTCATTTTTCGCATTTTTTTTTCTGACTACGAAAAATCGCCAAAAATCCTCAAAAGAACCCCAGAAGTATAAATTGTGATAATACGAAACAGAAAATACCAAATAAGCCATTTTTACTGTAGCATTAATACTTTAGGGGTTTGACATTGAAAAATATGTCAATTGAAGCGATTTTTCGGCGGACTTTTACCCCATAACCCTAAGTGTTACCGCATTTTACCTGGTACCATTGTAAAGCTAAGACATTGGGGTACACGATAATGTGTAAATGTGTTAAGTTTGTTCACATATGCTATCCCTGAAAGGCTTAGACGCTTAAACAATTGAGTCACGAAAATCTTGGCTTTTTGACCCAGTGGGGTATAATTATAGCCCTATAGTGAAAAGCATCCGAGAACATTCTTTTGCGACAATTTGATTCGGTAATGGGAGGTATAAACATACCTAAAAACATTATAAAATTGATGAGTTGGGGGTGCACGGTGGACCCTCCCAGCTCATGGATTACAAGCTATTGTGATTTGATTATAGCTTATTTTGTAGAATTAACAAATCTTTATTGTTTAATAGGGCGACGTTAGTAATATTGAATCTGTTGACAGAGAAGTTCACAATGGACCTTTTATATTTGGGATTATTGCTAAAAAAGAGGGGTTTTCATGTTCCTTTGTGGTAAGTATTTTATACTGTTCTACTATAAACAAAAACTAGAGAAACTCTTATAATCCAACTCTACCATTCGATAACATGCACTTTTGGACGTCCGAATTGTAAAGACCTAAATCTAAAAATCTGAAAAAGGTACAAGATAGTAAAATGTAATAAAATTCTGTAAAGTTTCTTTAAACTCCATTTAGTGGTGTAGTAGGAGTGCCGGTATATGTGATTGGTATCCCATGCCCCATATAAAAAATGACAAAAGTTTGTGTTTTGGTATGTGGAACCTCTAAATAGATTTAAATTAAAATCTGCAATAAAAGATGCGCATAAGAATATTTAGTAGCAATTCTGAAAAGTTTCATTAAGTTTAATTGAGTGGTGTAGGAGGAGTAACGAACAACAGGTGACTCTCCGTTCGTGAAACAGAAGAAAGGAAGAAAGGAAGGACAGACACCCTTATCACTATATAACTTCATATTTACAAACATTGAAAAGTCAAAGTCAAGTTTACAAATGTATTTTGTCTTCGAAACAAATGTTGAAACAATTGATTTATCTGCAGAATTGTGCTGAAAAAAAAATCAGAAACACAACCTTACGAGTAAGATATTTCTCAAAAATTCACAAAATTTCTTTTCTTCTTTTGCGTTAATGTAGCCCTTTTCTTAAATTAAAAGATAGTATCAATGTTGTAATTAAATAACTCCGACTTGACCAATGTAGAGATATCTGAGATATCTTAATATTTAATAAACAAATACAAATGACATAGAATGGTATCCAATAAACATCAACACTAGTAATAAACTTATCATGTTTATGATGGGCAAATCACTGTAGTCCACGAATATTATTGCAGCAGGAGTTAAATATAGTACTTTGTCAAAATTATGCTGCAATGAGTGAAATTAATATGTTTTGTTGGGTCATGAAGATAAGACATATTTCCACATTCGTTGATACGTTTTTAAAGAATTCAAACAAGAATTAAAAATTAAAATGGAGTAATATTTTTTTCATTATGAAGGCTAAATGATATGATGTAATTATGTTAAAAAGACAACCTATAAAAATTGATGCTTGGAAAAATCTAACATTTCATTCATTCCATATCAAATCACGAGTTGGATGTGTTATATGCACGTCGTTTTCTTACTCATAAATGTGTCCATGGTATCAGAGTAGTGTGCTCGCTTCGAGTTCGGGAGATCGTGGGTTCGATCCCTAGCCGTAATACACTAATGACATTAAAATTGGTAGGCACTGCTTATCCGCTCAGCACGCGATATTCATGAGGACGAGGTGACGACTGGTTAGCTCGAAGTCAGAATTGTGCGAGCGGGTTGACATGCCGTCATATTGACTATTCCTTCCGGCGAGGAAGCACGATAATGATTTAACGGTTTAACGTGACGGACTAGGACAAGTCAGGGTTGCTTCGATTGGTCAATCATTCTCGTCCTGATATGCATACAATATCTGTCATAAGACGTGAAACCATATTAAATCAATCAATCAATTTTAATTTCTAAAATATGTCTCCATATCAAAGGGAAATAGTACAAATCTCTACAGCAATTAGTTTTAGTTTGTGTACGTGAATGTGTCAAGCGTGATGTGTGCATGTTTAATTTCTTTTTGTTTCTCTTTAAGGAAATAGGAACTCTGACCATAACTATAGTGGACGAAAATGATAATCCTCCAACTTTTTCTCAAACAAGTTATACAGCTGATATAGATGAGAATGCTGCAAATAAAGAATTGAAGGTATCAAAATACCACTTGATGCTTAATGAAAGTGAAGGCGAAATTAAAGGAACAATGATTCAAATATAAAAGAACATGATTCGATGATAAAGACTAGACAACAAAATAGAAGTTGATATCAAAGTACTTGAAAAAACAAAAGAAAAAAAGAAAGAATCAATAGTATTATTAGAATTTAGGTTATCTTTCTAACGTACAAATAGTTGAACAGCTATACAGCTATACAACATAAGATGCAAGTTTAAAATTCAAAGACATAAGATTTTTAAACATGTATAATGACCATAGCTACTTAAGCATTTTGAAAACCTGTTTTGTGCAGGAGGAATAGTCAGTGATTTGTTTTAATGAGTACACCTTGGTTTATAAGCAAATTAATTCAGTGAGATTAAACTGAATATCATTTTCAGATGGATTTTCCAATCAGAACAACAGACAAGGACATAAATCAAACTGCCTTTTTTCGACTCATCAATGGGACTGGGAGTAATCGTTTTAACATAGACAAATTAACCGGTAAATATCATTAAAATGCGGAATGCATTATCTGTTTGTAATTGGGTGTTAGCTTTAATAGCTATAATTAAATTCAATCAAAACAAAAATGCATTGCTCTTTCTTATATCAATATATTAACGCTTTTCGGGAGATATACATTTTTTTTTAAATCTCGTGCAATTAAAATAGATTCAAATGATATCGGTCTTGTATGACTAATTTCATTATCTATTGATATCATAAAATTCCTTTTGAAACCTTATGCAACCCCCATCACTCTATCATTAATCCTTCCTTTTTCATTAACCCTATTCCAAATATAGAATTTCCCATTTATCATAGAGTCCTAAATGAGTTTTTTTAACAGAATATTATAATATCAATTTAAAGTTTACATTCCTAGATACTTTACGATTTCAAAATATAAAATAATCACTATAAATATGATATCGGTAAAACAACCGAAGCATCAGCAATGGGATGATTCAAATACGTAAAAATAAAAAAAAAAACGTGGCCTGAACGAGAACACATGAAATAGAAACGATCTGCATACACAATGTATCGAACCGAGTAAAAAAGATTACACATCCAAAATGAAAATAAGGGACACAAAAAAATAACTGAAGCAATATGATCTTCCATTTGACAATTTGATATATTTTCATAATATGAATAATAATTTTTAAACTGATATCCCCATTCTCCCCATTCGATATCCATATCTCCTATTCTCTAGCCCCATAAACTATATAATTGGACTTTATCCCCATACATGTACTGAATTTACATGTACGTTATAACGTGACGTTTAAAACCCCCGGCTTTGGCTTTGAATATAAAAACGCTTATCCGTAGTGGAAAAAAAAGACATAGATGTATATGAAACATTTTAAATATTTACTATTTCAAAATTATTAATTTTAGGTGTTATTAGAAGTAACCAAGCTATTGACAGAGAGGCAGAATCAACCGTTAATATATCAGTCGAAGCGAGTGATGGATTAAATACTGCTCAGACAATGGTTTATGTGAACATTTTAGATATCAATGACAATCCACCAATATTTGTTGACCGTTTTAAGTAAGATTAACTCATTTAAGGTATTTTCTAAGCAATTACAATAGTTTCTAATTACAAATTAATATCACAAATGTAACATTAATTACAATTCACTGATAACCTTATACTTAATTTTTTTCTAAAAAACCGGAACTATTCAAATATTGTATTAGATTTTCGAGTGATAAAACCATTCCTTTATCTTTTTAATTCTCCAAAAATTGTCAGCAATGTTTAAACTTAGAAAATATAAAACTGTTACAATATATATGGTGTAAATATATAAGATTTAAAAAGAAAAACAGTTTTAAAGCCGTTTTGTTTGTATGTACAGTAGAACATGCGACATGTCGCTATAACTGCGTTTTTTCAATTCGTCGATTGAACTATTCAGAAGCTGTCTTGCATTCTGGGAATACTATTGTTCAAAACATTCATGTTTGGTAAAGACGTCTTTTACAAATTCACTGTGACGGCGCACTCGTTTTTACGAGAACAGAAGTTGAATTTCTGAATCGGTTTGTGATGATAAGTAGCTTTAATTTTTTTATTAACACGACCAGAAACCTAAATAAACTAATGTCATCACTTTGTGGTTTCTTGGAAATATGACAGCAATTATTATTTATAGAAGACAGGGGGAATTATTTTATTTAGACGCTTAAACAATTGAGTCACGAAAATCTTGGCTTTTTGACCCAGTGGGGTATAATTATAGCCCTATAGTGAAAAGCATCCGAGAACATTCTTTTGCGACAATTTGATTCGGTAATGGGAGGTATAAACATACCTAAAAACATTATAAAATTGATGAGTTGGGGGTGCACGGTGGACCCTCCCAGCTCATGGATTACAAGCTATTGTGATTTGATTATAGCTTATTTTGTAGAATTAACAAATCTTTATTGTTTAATAGGGCGACGTTAGTAATATTGAATCTGTTGACAGAGAAGTTCACAATGGACCTTTTATATTTGGGATTATTGCTAAAAAAGAGGGGTTTTCATGTTCCTTTGTGGTAAGTATTTTATACTGTTCTACTATAAACAAAAACTAGAGAAACTCTTATAATCCAACTCTACCATTCGATAACATGCACTTTTGGACGTCCGAATTGTAAAGACCTAAATCTAAAAATCTGAAAAAGGTACAAGATAGTAAAATGTAATAAAATTCTGTAAAGTTTCTTTAAACTCCATTTAGTGGTGTAGTAGGAGTGCCGGTATATGTGATTGGTATCCCATGCCCCATATAAAAAATGACAAAAGTTTGTGTTTTGGTATGTGGAACCTCTAAATAGATTTAAATTAAAATCTGCAATAAAAGATGCGCATAAGAATATTTAGTAGCAATTCTGAAAAGTTTCATTAAGTTTAATTGAGTGGTGTAGGAGGAGTAACGAACAACAGGTGACTCTCCGTTCGTGAAACAGAAGAAAGGAAGAAAGGAAGGACAGACACCCTTATCACTATATAACTTCATATTTACAAACATTGAAAAGTCAAAGTCAAGTTTACAAATGTATTTTGTCTTCGAAACAAATGTTGAAACAATTGATTTATCTGCAGAATTGTGCTAAAAAAAAAATCAGAAACACAACCTTACGAGTAAGATATTTCTCAAAAATTCACAAAATTTCTTTTCTTCTTTTGCGTTAATGTAGCCCTTTTCTTAAATTAAAAGATAGTATCAATGTTGTAATTAAATAACTCCGACTTGACCAATGTAGAGATATCTGAGATATCTTAATATTTAATAAACAAATACAAATGACATAGAATGGTATCCAATAAACATCAACACTAGTAATAAACTTATCATGTTTATGATGGGCAAATCACTGTAGTCCACGAATATTATTGCAGCAGGAGTTAAATATAGTACTTTGTCAAAATTATGCTGCAATGAGTGAAATTAATATGTTTTGTTGGGTCATGAAGATAAGACATATTTCCACATTCGTTGATACGTTTTTAAAGAATTCAAACAAGAATTAAAAATTAAAATGGAGTAATATTTTTTTCATTATGAAGGCTAAATGATATGATGTAATTATGTTAAAAAGACAACCTATAAAAATTGATGCTTGGAAAAATCTAACATTTCATTCATTCCATATCAAATCACGAGTTGGATGTGTTATATGCACGTCGTTTTCTTACTCATAAATGTGTCCATGGTATCAGAGTAGTGTGCTCGCTTCGAGTTCGGGAGATCGTGGGTTCGATCCCTAGCCGTAATACACTAATGACATTAAAATTGGTAGGCACTGCTTATCCGCTCAGCACGCGATATTCATGAGGACGAGGTGACGACTGGTTAGCTCGAAGTCAGAATTGTGCGAGCGGGTTGACATGCCGTCATATTGACTATTCCTTCCGGCGAGGAAGCACGATAATGATTTAACGGTTTAACGTGACGGACTAGGACAAGTCAGGGTTGCTTCGATTGGTCAATCATTCTCGTCCTGATATGCATACAATATCTGTCATAAGACGTGAAACCATATTAAATCAATCAATCAATTTTAATTTCTAAAATATGTCTCCATATCAAAGGGAAATAGTACAAATCTCTACAGCAATTAGTTTTAGTTTGTGTACGTGAATGTGTCAAGCGTGATGTGTGCATGTTTAATTTCTTTTTGTTTCTCTTTAAGGAAATAGGAACTCTGACCATAACTATAGTGGACGAAAATGATAATCCTCCAACTTTTTCTCAAACAAGTTATACAGCTGATATAGATGAGAATGCTGCAAATAAAGAATTGAAGGTATCAAAATACCACTTGATGCTTAATGAAAGTGAAGGCGAAATTAAAGGAACAATGATTCAAATATAAAAGAACATGATTCGATGATAAAGACTAGACAACAAAATAGAAGTTGATATCAAAGTACTTGAAAAAACAAAAGAAAAAAAGAAAGAATCAATAGTATTATTAGAATTTAGGTTATCTTTCTAACGTACAAATAGTTGAACAGCTATACAGCTATACAACATAAGATGCAAGTTTAAAATTCAAAGACATAAGATTTTTAAACATGTATAATGACCATAGCTACTTAAGCATTTTGAAAACCTGTTTTGTGCAGGAGGAATAGTCAGTGATTTGTTTTAATGAGTACACCTTGGTTTATAAGCAAATTAATTCAGTGAGATTAAACTGAATATCATTTTCAGATGGATTTTCCAATCAGAACAACAGACAAGGACATAAATCAAACTGCCTTTTTTCGACTCATCAATGGGACTGGGAGTAATCGTTTTAACATAGACAAATTAACCGGTAAATATCATTAAAATGCGGAATGCATTATCTGTTTGTAATTGGGTGTTAGCTTTAATAGCTATAATTAAATTCAATCAAAACAAAAATGCATTGCTCTTTCTTATATCAATATATTAACGCTTTTCGGGAGATATACATTTTTTTTTAAATCTCGTGCAATTAAAATAGATTCAAATGATATCGGTCTTGTATGACTAATTTCATTATCTATTGATATCATAAAATTCCTTTTGAAACCTTATGCAACCCCCATCACTCTATCATTAATCCTTCCTTTTTCATTAACCCTATTCCAAATATAGAATTTCCCATTTATCATAGAGTCCTAAATGAGTTTTTTTAACAGAATATTATAATATCAATTTAAAGTTTACATTCCTAGATACTTTACGATTTCAAAATATAAAATAATCACTATAAATATGATATCGGTAAAACAACCGAAGCATCAGCAATGGGATGATTCAAATACGTAAAAATAAAAAAAAAAACGTGGCCTGAACGAGAACACATGAAATAGAAACGATCTGCATACACAATGTATCGAACCGAGTAAAAAAGATTACACATCCAAAATGAAAATAAGGGACACAAAAAAATAACTGAAGCAATATGATCTTCCATTTGACAATTTGATATATTTTCATAATATGAATAATAATTTTTAAACTGATATCCCCATTCTCCCCATTCGATATCCATATCTCCTATTCTCTAGCCCCATAAACTATATAATTGGACTTTATCCCCATACATGTACTGAATTTACATGTACGTTATAACGTGACGTTTAAAACCCCCGGCTTTGGCTTTGAATATAAAAACGCTTATCCGTAGTGGAAAAAAAAGACATAGATGTATATGAAACATTTTAAATATTTACTATTTCAAAATTATTAATTTTAGGTGTTATTAGAAGTAACCAAGCTATTGACAGAGAGGCAGAATCAACCGTTAATATATCAGTCGAAGCGAGTGATGGATTAAATACTGCTCAGACAATGGTTTATGTGAACATTTTAGATATCAATGACAATCCACCAATATTTGTTGACCGTTTTAAGTAAGATTAACTCATTTAAGGTATTTTCTAAGCAATTACAATAGTTTCTAATTACAAATTAATATCACAAATGTAACATTAATTACAATTCACTGATAACCTTATACTTAATTTTTTTCTAAAAAACCGGAACTATTCAAATATTGTATTAGATTTTCGAGTGATAAAACCATTCCTTTATCTTTTTAATTCTCCAAAAATTGTCAGCAATGTTTAAACTTAGAAAATATAAAACTGTTACAATATATATGGTGTAAATATATAAGATTTAAAAAGAAAAACAGTTTTAAAGCCGTTTTGTTTGTATGTACAGTAGAACATGCGACATGTCGCTATAACTGCGTTTTTTCAATTCGTCGATTGAACTATTCAGAAGCTGTCTTGCATTCTGGGAATACTATTGTTCAAAACATTCATGTTTGGTAAAGACGTCTTTTACAAATTCACTGTGACGGCGCACTCGTTTTTACGAGAACAGAAGTTGAATTTCTGAATCGGTTTGTGATGATAAGTAGCTTTAATTTTTTTATTAACACGACCAGAAACCTAAATAAACTAATGTCATCACTTTGTGGTTTCTTGGAAATATGACAGCAATTATTATTTATAGAAGACAGGGGGAATTATTTTATTTTAAAGAGACATTTGACAACGTATGAGACATTGTGAAAAAAGATTATTCTTATTCGGTTTGCTTAAAATCTAATGTCGTCTCCTCCAGGGGAAGAAAATAGCGTTTCAGACAGGAAAAACATATTGATTGATGAGGTGATGTATATTAAAAAGTTCTACTTAACTGTGTCAATTATTGTTGTAAAACGACTACTAACTGGTCTTGTTTATCCTTTAAGAATCCAAATATGCAAATATCTTAGTTAAATATTGGTAAAGAAACAAATTATATCGTTGAAATTATCCTAATGATCATGATAAGCCATATACAACAGATCCAAATGAGCCAAGACAAGAAACTACTTTTATAGGTGATATTACCCTTGAAAGGTCAAATCATAGCATTTTGGCAGTTTCGGGTTTAATCTTTTAATAAACTTACTGGTCTGATAAATGTTTTAACTATTTATTATTTTTTAATTCCTGATATCAACTAATCCTAACTTAAAGGATCTCAGAGAAAGAAATGGCAGATGATTGTCTCAAGGCACATTCTATCCAGGAGAGGAGTTAATTATATATGTAAAGATACGAGACGTACAGGAAATTCGGGCCAGGATTTCATTTCAGGAATAGATAGTTCTGGCCTACATTTTCATATTTCTGGAGATTCTGGGTCTAAATATCATTAAAGTTGCAATAAACATATTTCTGATTGACTGTGGAATATTTTAAGAAAAATGTTTCTCATATTTGAATCATTAAAAGATTAACCAGTATTGAAAAAATCCGGGTTAGATTTGTAGTCTCTTTAGATAATTTGGGTCTCGAATTTCACATGACCTGGATAATCCCTCCAGGCGTTATTTTTATCAAAAGATTACATCTTTGACAGCGTCCCGTTTTGAGATTTTTCAATTTTGATATTATTCTAAGTCCTAATGGATATGATCCTTATCTTTTAGTGTTTCAGTCAAAGTAAAAGAAAATGAAAAGGTTGGAAAAACAATATTGTCAGTTTCTGCAATTGATAAGGACATTGGTTTAAATGGAAGGATACGGTATGAATTAAATCCAAGAGGTCATTTCAATATAAACGAAGATACAGGAAATATATCCATTGCTGTTGAACTTGATAGGGAAGAGGAAAACGGAGGTCAGCACTTATTGACTATATATGCCAAGGATCTTGGCGTTAATATCCTTTCATCTACTATTTTGCTGGTAGTGGATGTTGAAGATGTCAATGATGAAAATCCTACATTTGATACAGATATTGTGATACTTGAAATACCTGAAAATCATGACTGTCTAATACCATTAACAAATGTCAGTGCTCACGATAATGATAAACCTGGAACTCCTAATAGTCTGGTGTCGTACCAGTTACATGGGTGAGAGAAAAAAAATATAGAAAAAAATCATATATATTGCCATGAAATACTACGATTATAATTTGAAGCAAAACGTCACCAAAAATCTAAACAAGTCATAAAAAAATAAACATTCAGTATATAAAGTAGAAAAGAAAACACAAACCCAACTTGAATCAGAGGTGAACTCTTGCACGAAAGAAAAAAAATCATGAAGATCGAGGTCGAAAGTAAAAATTTAAGCGTGCTGTTATTCCATATTCCAAGTCAGAAATCACAAATGAGCACACCACAAAACCGATCTAATGTGTTTACTATGATTTAAAACCACACAAAAGTGCAAATGGCGCCTGTGAATGTCGTGAATTATCAGTATTTAACATAAGTAGATAGACGTTAGGAAGGGACATTTTAAAATCGGTGTTATGCTTTTTCACATCAAATATTATTACAACCTTTAAAGCTTTGTTTTTAAACAGAATTAAATCTATCTATTACTTATATGCTTTTTATGATATCTAAGTAAAATGGTTTACACAAAAATACTGATGATTTGTAGGAGTTTTGTCCCTTAACCTAGGTCTTCCTCCTTAACAGTCTACTTCATTTCTTATCATGAAAGATAAAAAATATCTATATTACATGTATCAATATTGTTTTAATTTATTTTAAGGGACTTAGCTGCCGAATTTCGCATTAATAATGATTCAGGAAGTCTATATTGTAAAAATGAGCTTGACTTTGAAACAAAGTCGAGACATATCTTGACAGTAGAAGCAAAAGACAGCGGCATACCCATTCGATCGGCAACTCAGAGGTTAATTATTGATGTGACAGATGTTAACGACAATCCCCCTATTTTCGACACGAATATTCCAGGGAATATATTTATAAGGTTAGATTCAATTAAGAATTCGATCTGCCTAAATGCATGCTAGAACACACACACACGAAATCGGAAATATTGAATAATTCGTCAATGAATATTCTAGTCATGCTAGTATTATCATTTTATTATTAGTAAAACAATTTGGTAGAAATGATGAATTTTATAATTTTAACTCATATATCAGGTACCCTAGTAACATTGTAATGCAAAAATCAGAATATTAAATGAAACTTCAGAGCATGATTATTCTTTCGTTCCATTTTTGACCTAAAAATGTGTTCATTCCGACAGAAGCTGTCAATGTGCCTGACCAAATGTTTAACAAAGGTTCAAAGTATTTGGAACTGACTGCTATTTGCACAGTAAGGGATGGAAGTTATTACTGTGCATGCTCCAAAAATTAAGCGGAATATGCTCAATGCAATTTTTTTACTTTAATTAATTTCTGTAAATGTATTGCTTCCTGGATTTCCAAAAATCGTGTGTATCACTACCGGTTCTACGGACATGTATATATTTTATGTTACCGATTCCTGTATCAGATTTACAAATCGGGTGGTAGTACGGACACCATTATAAATCATGAATATCTAGTTAAAAGTTGTTTTCCAAATACAGGTATGGAGGCCTATTAACGGAACCAAAAGTTAATACGTTACAATGTGTACCACTATCAGGGGTCTTTTTTTTAATTACAATAATTATAAATATTTTGGGAAATACTGCATTTAATTTGGGGAAGTCCATATTTTGCATGCTTAAAAAATAAGATGAAAAGATTAATTGTACTGTTTGTACTTATTCCGAATTGGTTTTTTATCGTTATTTTTATTTTACTTATTTTGACTTGACTTTTAAAATTTGTAACATACAAGGCAAGTATTAATTTTAATAACTGAACGACTTCCTAGAGTGTAAGAAATCGTATGTACCAGTCCTTGAGACCCGTAGAGAATTGTATGTTACAATTCCTGTATCACCTTTGACAAATCAAATGGGTTGTTTCTGTAACTTGATGCAGTATTTTAGTTATTTCATGTAGAGATAAAACACCCTAAATCTCATTTAAATATATAGAAAAAGAAACCTGATTTGTTCATATCTTCGTTTTGTTTGTCCTATATCTTCAAGTTTTATTTTAAATCCATCATTCGCTTTTCGAAAACATTTGTCTTCATAGCTCTTTATAAAATATTCTTCATAAGATACATTCTTTTTTCCCACTCATAAATAATCAAAAGTTTCTCATTTAATTTACTGCAGTAAGTTTTGAGTGAAATATTTTTTAGATATATTGGCAACTCAACACCACGAATCGTGACAATAGTTAATGCAAAAGATGGCGACTCAGGAGAAAATGGTCGTATCAACTACACTTTATCAGACGAAGCATCTGAATTTTTAGAAATTAATGACAGAGGGGTTATTCGAATTAATAAATCAATGTCACCAGCGAAAAAACAATTCCCGCTTAATATAACTATAACCGATAATGGACAACCACCGCTGTCTAATTCTATAAATGTAACGGTGACAGTAATTTCAAACGAATCAGGTGGAGGAGGTAGTACCATTTCTTTCACACAACAAGAAATAAATATGTATGAAGAAGAACATAGTTCCATTGGAAAAGATTTAGGCAGTGTTGCAGTTTTTGTCAATCATAATAACAAAAACGTATCCTATGAAATTGTTAACGATTCTGGTGATTTTAAAATTGAAAGTCAAACTGGAAAGGTATCAACAAATCGTGTGTTTGACAGAGAAAAACAAGATAGCCATGACTTTGTGGTGAAAGTTAACGATAGCGTCTCGTCAGATCTTGCTGTGGTAAGCATGCTGTGTTAGGCTTATGTCAATTTTACCTTTTAACGCATTTGACAAACATTTCTCATAATAGACTTTACTATTTGCTATGTTAGTGTTTTTAAATGAAGTATTTACATTTTGTAGCTATAATTCTAATTTGTTCGTGAATTTTAACAACTCAAGTGTGGGTTATATATATACTGCTGTCATTTACTACTATAGACAGGGAAATTTTAGCGCCGCCAATTTTTTGGCGATTTCTACGATCAATCTACATTCGAGCAGCGTTTGCGATCTTTCCTCAAATCGCAATAGAATGTTCTTCAAAGAAAATTTAGACAGTTTAATTTTCGCGTTACAGGTATTACCGCCAAAATACGGTTTACAGTATATTAAAATTGATAGGGATAACCACTTTATTATATTTTTATATCATGATCGCTCATAACAACATATGTTAAGTACTAGTCCAATAAAGTTCAGACACTGCCGATGGTTATGTGATTCATTGCGTAGAAAATCTCACCAAACAAACGATGCTTTTTTCATACTAAACATGCTATACTTCCATGTAATGATATTCATTTTTGCATTAAGATCTGCACGTCTTAGAAAATCATGCATCAATCTACCAGAAAAACATACAAAATGAATTCAAATCAAGAACGATGACTCTTGCAAAGTTGGAAATTACGTACAATCTGTATAATTTTCATTTCAAAAGCGCAACAACCAAATGAAAAACTAAGATTGGTTATGTAACCAGTAATTGTTTCTGAACAATAAATAAAACTGAATTCGGTGGACTCTTGACACGCATGAATCACCAACTGTCTGAGTTTTATAAAGACTGCTACTTAAATCTTCATCGATAATGAAAGACGTGCTCATTTTACTTATCCAGTTAAAATGTGGCATGAGAGAAAAAGATTGTTAAATGCCTACAATATCTGAATTATTCTAACAATCGGGAAAGGGGTATAAATTTATTTAAGATTTTATCGATGTTGATTTAAGACCTTCCAAAAGAGTCATGTGTTGTGGTATAGTGTCTAAGTCTAATACAATTGAAGAAAAATAGTCGTATATGTCGATATTTTTCAGGTAAGAGTAATTATAAACGATACAAACGATCACAGTCCTGAATTTCCCATGGAAATGTTTTATTTTCACATAAACGAAATCGATGATATTGGAACAGATGTCCATCCGTTATCAGCATTTATACATATAACAGCCACTGACAATGACATAGATGATAATGCTGTGATCGATTTCAAAAAACCCAAGGAAAAGGGTATGTGTTTTGATAGTCTCTTGGTTGCAACTAGTTTAATAGTCTTTCCTCTTGTTTCTGTCTATTAGATCATACAGATTGTATAGATTATACAAAGTGGGGTAAGTCTTAAATAAGATTCTGTAATTTCTGAGAATATGAAGATGGAAACCTCGATATCTTTTAAATGAAATGAAAGCAACTACTCAACACCATCAAGTAGCTACCAAAGTTAAATTCCTTCAGTTTTTTATGAAAACAAATGCAGTTCTCTAGAGAGCAAGCTATTTCCCATTGCTTCTTTTAGAACCAGAAAATTGTATTTGAAACACTCTCATACGAAGGAAAAAAATAGTGAAGACTTAATAAAATTACAAAATTCATTTAAATCAGAGAGGAAGTGATTTATGCATTCCAAAACCGAATTTCCTTTCATTTACGTAAGTCTTTACGTTGGATACCTTATTTCTTATTGACGTCATAATTAGACAACCATATGATCTTGTTTGGCTTTTTGTGAATAGTACTACTGATGTTCATAAGGATATGTTGACAAACAAACTGCATGTTCTTTATTCCTTATTTCATACATTTAATCAAAAATGTCATTAGTTAGCTGCAGTTTTTACACTTTCATCTTAGAATGCATGCTTTAAGATTGGTACTACATTTGGTTTTAGGTTGCCATGACGATTTTGGTCTGTGTACGAATCTTACCAATGAAGCATATACAGGATATCTTGTTTTGGAACAAAAAGTTGATCATGAAAAAGCAAGGAACTGTTCATTTTATGTCACGGTAATTCACCTTACATGTGGTATGACCAGGTAGTAGTCTGGTAAAGTTTAAAAAAGTGTGATGTTTTAGAACAAAAAACACACAAAATTAAAGGATAGTTAATTGGAATAAGTAGATAACCAAAATATTTTAAAGAGTGGGCGGAACCATTTCCGCGCAAGCGTTAAATCTTAACGCGATCTTGATGATTTTATTTTTGTTATGCACGATAACCAATTAATTATCACATTTACTATCATATAACAATTTATATCCACCTGGTTCATTTCTTTTCACAACCGGTTTGGATGACCTCGATTAACATTATATTCAAAACATGTTCGGGTGACTTTAATTATCACTTCTTTTCCTTTCCTCTTTCGTCTACCCCGGACTTGACTTTTAATGTGCATCTCAGCGGGTGTTTCTAGAAAAGCAGAGGACGCTTACCCTACCGGTGCGCCCGGTTC
Organism: Perna viridis; assembly: GCA_037379345.1. Classification (NCBI taxonomy): domain Eukaryota; kingdom Metazoa; phylum Mollusca; class Bivalvia; order Mytilida; family Mytilidae; genus Perna; species Perna viridis. The sequence goes on along the minus strand of CM074517.1, from coordinate 31,034,675 downwards.
ATGCTCCCAGTCTTTAGTGGACTTCGAGTTGCTCATTTACTTTTGTTACTTTAAATGTATTATTTTGGTTATTTTATGTTCCTTGATTGGTTTGTCTGTTTTCCATGTCTGGTCTTTCCCCTAAGTTTGATTTCCGGTAGAATCTTGATTTCCCTGGATTACGTTTTGTAATATAGGTTTCCTACATTTTTTCCTCCATAATGTATTGCTGTTTCCAACATACATTTGAATTCTTTTAAAAGGCGGATATTCGTGTTGTGACGTTTTGGCGGGAAAAAGTCCGACAGTTAAATTACCGAATTTATTTCACAATGTGAATTATTGAATCTTTTTACACTTTGAACATCCAATTAATCACTGCTTTCTATATCATAAAAGGAAAACAACGTTGCATTTTTCTTTTATTTTTCATTCTAGGTGTGCTAATTAACCAAATAATTTCAAAATGGAGACACTGCCGATCGATTGAAACATGCCTCTGAACTTAACCGATGGCAATTCAGAAAAAAATATCATTCAACTATAGTCTTAATGTGATTTACCCCACCGCAGACATGCGCCTGTCCACATTCAGTAGATGTTGGTCATTATTGTTTTTTTCTTGTCGTATTTTGACTTTCTAGTTTATTTTGAAGAATTGTCTTCGTTATGTTACCATGGATTTGATTAATTTGTTATCGGGGCCTTTCAGAGCTTACTTAAAGGTGTGTTCACACTAACCGACGACCTTTTTGGTGATCTCTGTAAGTATTTACTTTTTTTATAAAGAGTAAACGATGGTGTATATGTTGTGTTTCACCCTACCTGTTCCTTTTTTTCTACAGATGTAAACTACATGTATCAATTGCTAAGACGTGATATTCCTACTGCTGCAGTGTAGGAGCTTTGGTCTTTTTAAACCGTTTTTCAAGATGACAATTGCGAACATTCCATTGTTTTTTAAGAGGAGTAAGCGGGTAGTCCCAATATATCATATATTTAGATTAAAATATATTTTTTTTGTATATGCATTATAAGTGTTTGTTTAAGCCCTATATTGTCTACCCTATATCGGATACCCTGTATCACACCTCTAGACTTATAACGCATACCCTATATCACACCTATAGACCTATACTGCATACCTTATATCGCACCTTCACAGACCAAACTTGAAGTACGGACACAATATATGATATAATGAACATGGCTGTTAATGCGATAAGTTTAAATTTTGTTGAGGTATAATTTCAAAATGGAGATTACTTGATACCATATTCATTGGTTCGCGTTAGGTTTTTTGTTTTTGTTTTTGTTTTGTTTTTTGTCTTTGTTTTTGTTTTTGTTTTTGGTTTTGTTTTTGTTTTTTTTTTTAGTGTTTAGAAAAAAAAATATTGCAAATAATCACAAACATAACTTGGGTTCTGGCTTAGGACGTGCTAATTTCTATGGTATCATATTTTAATAGATTCACTGAAACTGAATCCTCAATTCAAACAAACTTTTCTGATTTCGAGAGCACTACTAAGTTATTTGTTACCTTTTCATATGACAAGTAAGACGCATCAATCATAGAACGTTAAATAAATACTACAAAGACATATAATTACACCAGAAAAATACTATGCCAAGGTTTTATTCAGGACAATATTCATGAAAAACAAAAAAAAAAATAAAAATCATTAACAAAGAGTGGAATAAAAAAAAAAACGCCACTAACGTTTTTTTTTAATTGACTTTCAGGCATATAATCCGAATAATGAAACAATGATGTCTGAAGCTCTTGTGTTCATTTTCATTTACGATTACAATGACAATGCCCCAGTATTCCATGGGCATGAGGATGGCGTTTATCGACTGAGTTTACCGGAAAACACACGATTTGGATATAACGTAAGTTTTTGGAAACATAGACACTTAAAGCACTTATGGAAACGGTTGACTTAATACACTACATGTGCACAAGACTATATGGAAAATATTGAATAAGACATGTAAAAGTTTCTTAATGAGTTATGTTTGAATATCACAAAATGTAAACCCATATAATTTTTTTTCATAACAAAAATCGGTGAGTTTTGTGATGTGTAAATGCAGTAAAGTGAGTTGGTGTATTCCTATTTTAAAATTGCACGAGTTTATTAACCTTTTTGCCATGATTCCGTTGACATATTTGATCGCCTGATATTTGGCATTTTCCACAGGAAAAAATCTAGCAATCGTCTTTTCATGACTTCAACAGTTGTTGTAGAAAAACATTAGAAACATACCACCCCATTGCTAATGCAACACGATCATTTAATAACAGACCACTCTTTTATTAGAATAAATAAACTTCGCCGATTAATTTCAATATTAGTATAGCTATTTATCATTTGTCTATTTTCCAAATGTTTAACAACAGAATTACTGTTAACAATATTTTCCGTAGATTTCGTTAGTAATAAACATAACAGATGAAGAGCCCAGTAACAGTAGAAATGGTCATATAGTTTTATCTGTCGAAGGACCCTGTTGGTTAACATTTTACAAGCGTAAGCTTAAGTTAAATAAAATACTTATTGCAACTATTGTTGATCTGGCTTGATTTTCTATTACGTATTGCATATTTTGAAGATGACATGTAATTGTGAGGCATGGTTACATGTAACATGTACAAAAATAATTTTACCAAAACAATACTTGTAAAAGATGTGAGATGAGCGAACACGAAAAAAGATCTACGTTATTACTTTTAATTGTAATCGGCCTTTTGCATTCAGTTTCAGCAATTTGCCTGTGTTCATGGTCTGCCTTTGTCTAAAATTAATCGACATGGCATACTTAAGGTAGTAGACCTGGGGTAATGGAGGTAATCCAAATTAAAGGGATTTTAGTCACTAGAGCATTTGAATGACTCCTAATAAGCTGGCTTCAAAGTGGTACTGATGTTAAAGGGATATAACTTCAAGAAAGGGTTCTATTGCAAACTAATATTCCTTTAAATAAAATATTGAAATAAGAAAATAATCTCTGTCAATGAGACAGTACGGCTAACCAATAACATTGCCAGTTTTATAACTCCTTAACTTTTAAGAGTTAAAAATATATTCTATATTATAATTCCTAATAAGACTTCAAGACTTTTGTTTTCATTTTGTTGCTTTGTTTAGCATAAATTGTACAACTCTATACAGCATTGAACTATGTTTAGCATGTAAGTTTGTCAGTTCATGCAGAAGTATGAATATTTGTGTTACATTAAAATTTGCAACAGTAGTTGACTCAGGCTGTGCCCGGCAATGCTTTTCGTTAACATAAGGCATCACAATTTGATATTTGGTAACCTCATTAACATGATTTTAGCCATAATGGTTTATTATTAAAAGATGTGTTAATGCCTTACACTACAATCATTAAAACATTTGTTAAAAAAACTTCACAGTCAAATTTACTAACAATTGTTTTTTTAATTGAATAGTCCATATAATACATTTATCAGTTTTGTATGAAAATTGAATTACGGATTTTTTGCAAAATAGAGGTCTTTATATAAAGAAATAGCCGAAAAGTACCCCCTTTTTGTTATTTTGTTAAATACAAAGCCTAATTTTTCTTACAAAATAGAATAAAATGTCATGTTAAATCTGATAAAATAATCCTTTTAAAGTCAATTTGACTTAATATTCAGTTATTTATTCAAATATGTTGACAAAATGACCCTAAAATACCAGATATTGGCCAGTTATGCCAATGATTCAGATTTCTAAAAGTAGCAATATTTTAATCCTCATTGTTTAAAATCCGCACGGTGAATTTTCTTGAAAATTTGATGCACCACAGTTAGTGTAATATCATGTACAACTTTAAAGAAAATTGATATATGAGAAACCTATATATCCTAGCCTTTATACGCGCATAACGCTTCGACATGATATCCGTGCATAGAAAAGATCTGATGTGAAGAATCATAAAAGTATCTTCATGCCGATATGTTAAGTCACAGAAGTAAATTATATATTTTTTTTATTTAAAAAACACAAACATTTCAATCAGGAATAACAAAGAAGTTATAAGGACTTGAGTTAAATTTTGTTTTTAGTATTTTTTTTGCTTCGTGAAATGATGATAATAAAATAAGTTAGCATAGCTTGCATTACATTCAATTAAGGTTATAATGATAATAAAAGAATTGAATTCGGTTTACGTAGTATCCTTCAGCATGGAAACACACACCCCTCAAACACACATATACATTGGGTTTAGCAAGCAATAAGCTTAGCTTATCACAACCAATCTCAGTTATATTGATAAATGAAAACTATGTTGAGTGGAACCATTATGCAGTAACTAAAAATAAGTTCACTTTAATAATGTCAAATTGGTAAAATTTAAAGACACAAATAGTGTATCATTTCAGCACAACATGATGATCTGGTGGAAATAAACATAAACGAAACGTTTACTCTCGACTATGAAAATGGAATCATCAATAATACGTGCATACTTATTGCAAGTGACAAGGGTGACCCTTCACTCTCAGCTAACGCAACTGTTATAATAGAACTTACAGACGAGAATGACAATATACCAGTAGTCCACGACTTGCCTATTAATGGCAATATATCGCGATTTGATGATCCTGGAGAAATTGTCATTTCAAGGATCGATGTAACAGATGCAGATAGTGGTGTCAACAAAGAAATTGAGTTCGGATTAAGTAAGTAAATTTTTATATGCACATTTTTTCTCTGAAACTACTAAATACATTTTTGTATATGGTTTTATTCATAAAATAACATATCGATGACGTTAAATGCAATACAGTTAATTGGTAATAATTTTAATCTTATAAGCATATGTCATTTTTGCGCTTGGTGATTGGGATGTTCACTTTCTACAGCTTTTGATATGAAAGAGTAATCAAGGGAACCAAGGTTATAGCGATAATCAAAAGAATCAAAGACCAGACATGGAAAACAGACATTGACAACAAAGAACATAAAGTAACTAAAATCATACATACAAAGTAAAAAAAGCAAATGAGCAACTCGAAATCCACTAAAAACTGGGAGCATTGCACATTTTATAACAGCATACAATCTACAAGAAAATCACAAATGTTAAGGACTAAAAATGTAAAAGGATCTTTAATGCTTTATACCATCAGTATCAAGATTGTATATCTCAAACAATCATTTCGAAACAAAATTGTTAACCAAAAGTCTAGATTTGTTTCCAATATTGAAATAGACGACTATGTTAGATTGTCCATTGGATGTCAACATATGCAATGTCAATGTTTCTGTTTTTGTTTGTTTGTTCTGTTTTCTTTTGATTTTGTCGAAATTTACACATCGAAAAAATCCTAACTCTAGCATAACTGTTGAAATGTAGATTTTTGTTCTTGAATGTGTTTGTTGTTTTATCATAGGTCCTCACGAAAATGGTTCTTTTGAGATAAATACAACTACTGGTGAAATTGTTCTCGAATCAAGTATTACAGAATATGATAAGGACAGTGTAGTTCTTGATGTAATCGTTTCTGATAAAGGCACCCCACCTAACGTTGTATACATACAGGTACTTGTACTGTTGAATCATTTTCATTGGCTATGAAATGAATTTATTTGACTTTTGTTAAACAATCATACTCACATTCGTACGGGTAAAATCAATAACGGATGATCTCAAAGAAGGAGTTTGTAATGACTGAAAAGTTGTTAATATATATTAATATATAGATAGCAGTGTTTATCGAATGTTCCATGTGTAATAAATTTCGATAATTCACACTGTGAAAAAAAGTCGATAATTTCACTCTCACATTTTTTCCAGCCAAAACGTCACAATTTAAATATCAATCAACCAATCACACAATTCTAAATTTACGTTGAAAATATCGATAAATTATGAAGAAAATCTATATAATAAATAGGATAATCAATTGGTTTTCGAGAATAACCAAAATATGATCACTCGTGTCAAGAACGTTTGAGGATTAAACTCGTGCGCAGAACACGGTCGACACACTCGTTAAATCTCGGCGTTCTACTGCACTCGTGGTCATTTATTGGTTATTCACTCGTTCTAATTATCCTATTAGGAAATTAAATTTCCGTATTTATTGCCATTTACTATTGAAAGTACAAAATCTAGTCTCACAAATGCAACACCTAGTTCTACAATTTTTTAAACATTTTTCGTCATGGCACATCCCATAGTGTGCTTTGTCAGATAAAGTTGGGAGGATCTTTTCTGCTAATAGTTAGTGGCCGATCCAGGAATACACTAATGAGACGAAACGCCCTTGTCGATATACATATGTAGTATTTTTATATAGCCTAGCTGGCCGAGTGGTCTAGGGCGCTGGACTTAGTGCAGGCGGTGTTGCCATAGATGTCACAGCGGTACGAGTTCGAGTCCCGCGGAGGGAACGACCAAAAATTTGCTTCGCAAATTTGACAGTTCTAACATCGTTGGGAATTTTTCAGACCCTTATATATATATATATTGTGTTTTCTCCTTTACAAAGAACTATAATATATAGGGTCCAAAGTTGAAATGTATTTCCCGAAGAACTTTAGAAAATATATGGCAGTTATACAAAGGGCTTCCCTACTGTGTTGTATTACTTTTCTGTATCGAAATTTATTACCCTTGATTTTACCGTTTAAAACGATATCAGGAATAAGACATTATCACCCATGTACAATGTGTGCATTTTATCGATAAGATCTTATTTGAATCGTAGTTGTATTGTCTCTGTAGTAAAACGTTAACAGGTATAAATGCGAGTAAGACTATTAGTATGATAAACACTATCCCGATTTAAAATCAAGTCCAAATCTGACAAAATAGATATTACACCACCGGAGTAGCTTATACCGCCATGGTCCTGACTTGGTGCAAGCATTTCAAACAAAATGCTGAGTTTAGTCTAGGTTTTACAGCTTGCCAAACCTCCCTCTTCCATTGCGTTGTGAGTATACCGGTGGTGATTAAATTGAATATTTAATACATGATATGTCATAATCGGTAAATCAATGGTCTGCCGAAACTACGCAGACTTTTTGTATCGCGCTAGAACTCTAACAAATAGGCTTCCTGAACAGGGTTATGTTGCTACAAGATTGAAGTCATCACTACAGAAGTTTTATGGTCATCATCATGAACTCGTGGATTGTTATGGTGTATCAATCTGCACCATGAAAACTGATTTATTCAACGGGCCATGGTTTTCCTTTTCTCATTTGTCTACCCCGGACTGGACTATTATGAGCAACTCGGCGGGTGTTTCTAGCAAAGCAGAGGACGCTTATCCCAACGGTGCATCTGGTCCATACTCCCAGTTTTTAGTGGAGTCCGAGTTGCTCATTTGCTTTTGTTACTTTGTATGTATGATTTTAGTTACTTTATGTTCTTTGTTGTGTCTGTTTTCCATGTCTGGTCTTTGTCCCTGAATAACATTCTTTTGATTTCCACTATAACCTTGGTTCCCTTGATTACTCTTTAGCATAAACCTAAGTACTGAGATAAGCACTGTTGTCGTATTTGAGATGTAGATGCAAAATGATGTTGAACAAGCTCCTTTCTGTAGTCACCTTTATCTAGAGCTCTAGTGGATATATTGAAGCTAACCATTTTTCTAAAGGACAAAACATCATCAATGTATCTGTATGTGAAATCAAAGGATCTTTTATATTTTCATTCTTTATGAGATTCTGGATACATTTAGTCTTGTAAGAACAAAAACAAATCGGCTACAAGAAGAGCACATTAGAGCCCATTGAATATGTCAACTTGTTGGCTGTAAAAAGCCCCTCATTAAAACAACGGACAGATATCTTCTAAAACAGTCTATTAAAGGGTATTACCTGTAAAAGAGGAGCAAGTTTTTTATAGAGTTTTATCAATATGGTCTTTATATCTTTTATTTAATAGTTGTAAGAATTGAACAAATATATGTAGAAGTGAGTAAAAAGAGAAAAACACAGTTAATCAATTTTGAGGTTAAACTTGATGAAAGGGGGAACTATGGTTTTTATTTACATAATGGAAACTTAAATGTGCATTGATACGGTAAAATTAAATTAAATTAGAAGAGTATAAACGGAAAACAAAAAGAGTCACACTATAAATAAATAAATAAATAAATAAAATGTGAGCGCTTTTAGTAATACGAAATTTTCCATTTCCACATCTGCGGAAAATTTTACTGCAACTGGTATGTCTTATAGATGTTTCTTTACTTTGTTGCTTATTAACTCGTGCCCACTCAAATATTGCATAAAAATCTGCTTTATGACTAAAACCACAATCGATCAATCAATTTACACGATGAAGAAATATTCTGTGTACAAATGTATTTTATTTATTCGAAATTTCAGGTCAAAATAGAGATAATTGATGGTAATCGCCGACCATACTTCAAGGATATACAACCAGTGACTTTTCAAGAACATAGCATTCCTCATAATACTAGAATTGGGGAGATTGGAAAGGTTACAGCATACGACATTAAAGATGGTATCGAAATTATATGTCAATGCATCTATAGCATTAATATTGACGATACAAGATTAAAAGGTTCGAAGAAATTATTTTAAATGGTTTGTTATTTTCTCCAACTTAATTAGAAAAAGCAAAAGCAATGAAAAAAGATACATACTTAAATAATGTGATAAATTTTAATTGCACAGTATGAATAACAATTTTCATAAAAGCATTGTTTCGAAACTTATCGTTAATTCTTGTCAATTAACATCAACCGTTATATGCACTTTCTTTGACCACACAGAAAATCGATCATCAACAGGAAGTGTAATTGCAATTGATAAACGTATTTTAGTCTAGTTACAAAATCTAGTGTTAATAATTTGAAATAAATCGCATTTTGCATCTAAAATTAATGCAAATAATTAAATGTTATGATTATATAGTCTTGTTCCGGTACAATAAAATACTTTACGTATATATGTTAAGTCAAGGTTTGAATGATTCATATGAATACAAATATCATCTGTGATTGCACAGATAACATTGTTATTGGTAACAAAACTGGAATCATCAGCTTTGTGCATGAGAAGGATAGTTTTGACAGAGAAAAACACACAGATGGACAACTGAATATAACGGTTTATGCTAGCGATGACGGATTTCCTGTCAAAACAACTAGCACTATTTTTACAATTAATATTATTGATATAAACGACCAGTATCCCATTTTTCCAAATACAGAGTACAGATTCGAAGTATTCCAGGTGAGATATACTATATTAACAGTTTCCTAGATGAACATAAAAATACTCATATACAATTAGAACAGACCACCTTAAATTTATATTAGATTATGTCCGCTGTAGACAAGTTTGAAAAGACTTTACTGTAACCATTGCCTGTTTGTATTGAAAATGTCTTTAATTGACATTATTGAGATTGTGTTATCATCTTGGCAAAGTTTGAAACAAACATGGGATTTTTTTTAATTCAAAGTTTGAATTGTCAGGTACATTTTATTCTGCATTTCAGTCCAGAATTATACTAAAATAAAATTATCTTTTGTACGCTATACTAATTCAAGTTTTTGATTTGCAGTTCTATTTTTAGTGTGTGTTGTGTGTGCTTTAGTATAGTTTTTTTCAAGTTTTCTGCACACAAAAAAGGTGTTTAAATTCTTCGGAATCAAGAATAATATATAGTTCATTTTTATTCACGTGATTTTCATGTCAAATTCTTAATATAACAAACACCTATTTAAACTTTATTTGAAACGTATTTATGGAATTTACATGAAAGCTCGAAAACGTCGGTGTAAATTCTGTTAAAAATTTCACAAAAGTAAAATAATTATGCCAGTGTAACAAAATAAACTTGCGTCTTCTACAGCAAGATGTCAGCGAAAAGTACATACATGTAGGTTATGCATCTGCAGAAGATCTTGACGTGAACCCAACAACTATCTACACAATTAATATCACAGATAGTGAGTTTGGATCTTATGTTACTGCTCGCATCATGAATGAAACAGGAGAAATTTGCATCACAGGAGATCTTACGAAAGCTAGTGAAAAATCTGTGGACATCAAGGTAATATTGTCACGATTAGACCATGTCCTTGGACTTTGCTATATTTGTTTCTCAATTATCTCTTTATTTGTGACGCATTGATATTTTGTTCGTGCTCCAAGTTATAATGTGGTCTGAGTTGCTCATTTACTTTTGTTACTTTGTATGTATTATTTTGGTTAGTTTATGTTCTTTGTGGTGTGTGTGTCTTCCATGCCTGGTCTTTGTCCCTTGATTACATTCCTTTGATTTCCGCTATTTTTTTTTATTTTGGTGCCCTTCATTACTCTTTTTTTTCAATATTTACCATATGCATGAATATGATGTATATTGTTGTACAATCATAGGTCTGATAGTTCTGTATCTTTCAGTCAAATGTTCCTTTCTGTGATTACTTTGTATAACCAACCGTTAACCTAATTTCAGGCACATGTCATCTATTTTCTGCCATAAAAGTTAAAATAACAATATAGCATATGTATTCTTTAGTAAAATAAAATAAACAAATCTAGAAAAAATTTTAAAAAATCCTATAAATCAAAAAGGAAACTTTTAACTCTTAATTTAAGTGTATTTCTTAATGGTTATAGCCGTTTAACTGAATACATACAAAAATGGAGGCATAGACATCCAAAATGTCTTTATACGTCGGATTCTTGAAAGCCAGTTATACTTATAATTAAAGGACAAAAACAAAAATTCGGAACTGATCAGCAAAATATTCAAGGCGGTAGTCAAATGAATGGTAAAATGTGGAAATGTCCCAATAACAAAAGATAATGTCAATGCAAACACCGGACATTTGGAAACAACCGCGATACAAGGCTTTTTGATGAATATGGTGGATAAATTCAGTTGTTTTACCGTGCTAAACCTCTAGAATAAATGTAACTTATACCTTTTGATAGTATAGTTAAATATTCTTGTAAGTGAACTCTAAAGTCGTATATGGTAGAAGAAATGTGAATTAGCAGATTATTGGTATTTGATGAGAATCTTTTTTTTTTCAAAATGTAGTTTATTGTATGGACATCAAACATTCTACAGTATACAATAACTATTGCAATTGACAGTCTGTGAATCTGCTAAACTTTCAGAATTTTTTTAAATTGATATTCTCAGAAAGAAATCGTAAACGTATTTTGCGAATCACTTCTTGCTCAGTTTTTTTTTTTTTTTTTTTTTGTTTTTTTTTTTTTTTATAAATAATTAGCTTACATTTAACATTTCTATTCATGTTTGTCTGTCATCTTTACCACAGGGTTTTGTGACTGCCGAAGATATTTATAAAGCAATTCCAAATAAACACCGGGCACTGTTTATAATAACAGTTGTATACAACAACACAAACAACCACACTCCTGTTTTTGGGGGTACGTAAAACTTTCCATATAAAAATTTAATATCAATGTAATTTTTTTTATAACAGTTTAATGACGAGAATTAATCATTATAATGGTCGAAAGAAATGTCATTATCAGCCGTGTTACAAATCCATGTCAGACATAAGTTATCACATAACAATGGCATATTGTATCATGTCCTCACTTCGAACGGTCAAATTGACATTAACAAAATTTCTACTGACTACTGCACAGCAAATGTGAGCTGTGAAATTGGTGAAGATTTTATCGATCAACATCGCAGCAACATTTTAACTTTGTGATGTACTAAATGTGGTGTAATACAGGTGGAGAGTTCCAACAATCACTATCAAACACTGCTTGATATCGTGATATGTAATAAAGCGTCAATATTAAAATCAACTTAGATAATCGTGCACAAATTATATAAGCTTAATGTTTACAGACATGAAGTTCAATTGCCATATCTATTGGAATGATGAGCCAGGAACAATAATCATACAAGTCAATGCAACGGATGAAGATAGCGGTGAAGATGGGAATATATCTTACAGTATTAGTAAAGGAAATGAAAGGGTATGAATTTCTTTATGTCCTTAAGAAAAGGTTCGAATCAGCCAAAAAGTTCCTGGATATAACTTTTAAACTATATTTTGAACCATGGTAACTCGAGCACTTGTCTTAACCGAACTGATTTTAAGAGTATACGTTCCTCTGTATTTATTTATATATATTTTTTAATTTTGTAATTTTAGTTTCGACATTTATTTATTTTATAACAGCATTGGTATTCGTTACATTTTAGGAGTTTTTCCACATTAACCAGACAGGCTGGATAAATTTAATGCATCAGCTTGACTCGTCAGTTTTACCTGAAGATGAAGTTGTGTTGACAGTAGAAGCAAGGGGTAATAAAGTTGTATTGACAGTAGAGGCAAAGGATCATGGTATTATTCCAAGGTCAAGGTAAACATTTACTTTATTAATCAAATGTGATACATTTTGAACAAAATTATGTTTAATATGTTTTCGTCAACAAAATTACCGAACACTAATCCAATCAATAATGAAGTCAGGTTTATTAATCTGACAAACTTATGCTACTCAAGTCGGGTAATATTTTGTTTTTGTTCTTCTTACGGTTCATGACGCAAAATAGCATGTCGAACAGCATCAAAGACACGTCACTTCTGTATGACCTTGAACACCTCCCTTGTTTTCCCAAATGATTGGCTTAGTTTGCTAATTTCTGATTCAATGGTACATCGTCACGTTATCTTATTATTTCCCTTGATTTGTTAAGGTTAAGAAAAGGGCTGTAAGGGCTGTCTAAATATAGCTTTATTTTTTTTTCTACCAACGTCCCCAATCAACTTTTTTTCTTTTGATGACTGAATCTTCGTTTCATCTTCCGAGAAGGGCATGGTAAGAGATCCTTTATGGCCAAATATTCGTAGGGTCTTCCAAAGGATCTAAGTTAAAGATTGAGAGTTTCTGTTGAAAAGGAATATACTTCAGACCCACTCATTCTCTGAAAAAGGTTTAAAAATCGAAAAAAAACCTAATGAAAGCATTGAAAAAGATTTAAAAGCCTTTTTTTACGATTTAAAAGCCCTTTTGACGATTTAAAATCCCTTATGACGATGTCTGTTTTGAAAACCTTAGTGTTTGTGTCTTACACAACTAGAAATAAGGTTTTTTTTGTCTTTGCTACAAATAGTTTCTATGTTGTTTTGTTATCTTTACGTAATAGTTTGAGTATTTGGGAATATCAATACACCAACAACCAAAATTAAAACAAAATATAACAAGCAAATAAAAACAATTAATAAGAAATATGGTTAAGTGATGATTGCTGATTAAGCTGATGATCCAGTCCTGATAATATTACTTTACTTTTTTAGTGAGGTAGATGTCACCATCGAAATAAGAGGAGACAATCCTGGAGCTTGCGTCCAAGGCACAGCACATAACAAAAAAGTAAAAGAACTCATACAAGAACGTCAACATTGGTCATATGCCCTTTATGGAATGTCTGGGGCTTTATGCATTTCTATATTAACAACATTTATCTTTTTGTACAAGTAAGTGTCATTTTAGAATGTAATATTTTACTGACTACATTGACTATTGAATTGAATATATTCACGATCGAATAACGGCTTCACATGTTTATTGAGATACGAATCGAGATAAAAGATACATACAATAAATTGCGATAACGATATACTCCTTTTATAGCCCCTCGGGACTTCTGTAATAAAAGGGTCGATTCATTAAAAAAAATTGAAGTGATGAAATAAATATTCGTCATTTAAGTTTGTACAAGTTTATCCCATATTTAATACGCAAATAATCCTGAAAAAAAAATGAAAGTTTTTGCATTTTCCCAGATGGAGATCCGACCCAGGATTTCTACGAGCTGATAAGACAAAAACCGAAGACCGAGGGAAAGAGAAATATTTTAGTAATATAACACAATACGAAGATCTCGATAACAGCGCCCCAAGAATGGACACACCCTACTCAGTTTCTAATCAACGTTTTGTTCCACCACAGAATGATAATTTCATTAACGGGTGGAACGATTTAGATCAGGTACTTTCGTTTAAAGTGATATGAACTTTATGTGAGATTTTTTTTCTAATTTTCAAAAGAATAGATGTCACATCATATTCCAATGCTAAACTTACTGTTAATTTGCATATTATAGCGATATGTTTTGCAAAAAAAAAAATGTATATCACTTCAATTCGAAATGATCAAAATTCGCAATATTGGATTTGTGTACTCTCGTGTTATCTAATATGCATGCGTTCCTTTACATTATTTCTTTAATCTGACAAGAATGTTTGGATACATATATAAAGTTGAATGTATTATGAGTATTATTAAAGTGTTTTTGTCTTTGTTTTTATCATTTTTCAGAGTTCTAATCAACGTTTTATCCAGCGACCCCAGATCGACTATCATGATGACAGATTTGGATCTGAATATCATGTAATGATAAAATAAACAATTAACTTTACAATCTAATATATTTGTTCAATATATGGTCTTAAAACAAAACGATGAAGACAATATCAATGTCAAATCATTTTGTTTGTTTAAATTTTCATCATTTCAGATTTGTATCCATGCTGGCATTTTATAATGATAAAACGTAAATACAGATAGTTTTTCCTCTTGAATACTGAATTCTCGTAATCTTTACATAATTATATGCTTTAGATGAACCGTTAGTTACAAGTTATTGTAAATATACAGTTGGTTCATTCAAAAACAGCATTGGATTATTTGATTTCAGAAGTAACACGATTTCTGATTGTATAAAAAATCATATTCTATATTATTAATCTCAAAATCATGCGGTTGTAAAATTGTAAGCAATATTTTATAGACTAATTGTTAAATTTGTTAGTGAAAGTGCATGATAGGGAATAACTCTTTTATGTTTCTGTTCTTGATAGAAAGAATACAGTTAAAAGTCATACCTTAAATATACCGTACAGCGGGTGATCGTCGCGCATGTCACATTTCGCGATTTGACCTGTAAAATAAGGGTATTACATTTTCACGGTCTTTATATTTCGCTTCTTCAGATTCAAAAGAATGGAAATTAATTTTCTAATATCTCCACTTAAATTTGGCGAGCTTAATTTTATTCTCACGATTCCCCAAACTTTGCGAATATAGCGAAAATTAGACGCTTGCGAACATTTACTACTACACGGTACCTCTTGACTGTGTTGCAGTAGACCTCATATGCAATGTAGATAATATAATGTTTACTACAGAGATCAAACGAACGTATCACGTCACCTCAAGATAGGACTTACAGAAATAGATGGGATCAAACAAAGCAGGTATAGTTATGATAAATATATGGTGGCCTGAACAAAAATAACAAAAATCGTCAGTGGTAAAAGAACGTCCTTATTAATAACCACTTTACTTTAATACTGATTTAAGGGAAGGGGCCGTAATATATAGATGGAACGTTTTACAGTCATAGCAAATTGAACGGTTAAGGACGTTGTTTTAAAAAAAATGCTATATTAGATAATGTATGCCTTATGCTTAATTCAGATATACATAAATTTAAGGATTGTTTCAATCGTTTAGTTAGATAATGGGATATAAATGACTTTGGGTCGGTTTACGCTGAATAAACCGCAATCGTGAAGCGCTTTATGTTGCAAGGTAAACCGACACAAAAGTCGTTTATATCCTATAATCCTACCAAATATTGAAACAATCCTTATATTTTAATTCAAAAACACAAGAAAACAAAAATAAAAGAGCAATATAATGTTTAAATTATATGAAATCAACATTTTTAACGTGGACCAATACTGCCAACCGTCAACTGATTGCATCATTTGTACTTTTAATGCATGTTTTATGTGTATTGAAGTAGTTCTGTAGCTAAGAACATGGCTATAATACCAGGTTAAGATATACAAAATGGACAATGCTGTTCAATAAGCTGTACATGTACTATTCAGAATTTCACAAAAAATGAATTCACCGTATTGAACAGTTCCCTAACATTTTATTTTTATTTTTTTCCAGAATAATAATTTACGGTAAGAATTTTTTTTATTTGTGCTCATATTTAAGTGCTTATGATTATGAAATAACGGGATAAATGTTTTATGCTCAAAACGAAGTTCCCATGGGTCATAAATGCATATTGAATCGGTTACTCGATTTGAAAGAAAACAGTTTTATGCCCAAATTACTCCAGATAGTTATCCAATGTATGTCGAGCGCTGCTATACTGTATTCGACATGATTAATAATCCCTTATTTTTATTCGGCCTCGTCCTATACTATTTGTTGTAAAGAAAAAAAAGTTGGGTATACAGGTAATTATATTATCTGCAAATCAGTCTGTCTTCTGTCCTCCCCCTAGTAGGCGGAACTCCTCTATCATTAATAAAACTAAAAAAAACGCAATAAAAGTTTCTACGCATCAAGGCTTGTATCTCACCTCACATCTAGAATGTTTTTTTTATGGCTGACTACTTTAAAAGTACAGTATTCGAGATGTTTTTTGTCACCTGTCATCTCTCGGTGATGGATTTGGATTCCTCTATCTATAGGTTTGGTTATGAGTACTTCTTCTATAGAACTAATATTTTGATTATGATATTCCCACACATTTGATTTTAATGTGCTGATTAGAGGTTACTCCTCAAACACGTGTACAGCATATCGAAATTTACAATATATATAAAACTGGTATTTTGTTACCTGATATGTTATATATACATTGTCAACATCAGGATAATCTGTTGAGTAAAATGATGTTCTCTCTAATTTTGAATTTTACCTTGGGATCGTGTTTTGTTTTTAGTTTTGCATTTTCAATGTCTTATACGATGTCTTTGCAGTAACGTGAATGTAGACATTTTTACAATTTACATATATGTAGGAAATCCTACCAACATTTGGTCTAGAACTTTGATCGCGAGGTCAAATAGTTGTTTTTTAACGTAATAAATCATATTCGGATTTGAATTCTTCAAGATAAGCTATTATTATTAAGTAGCACTCCAGCTAAGAATCATGCAAAATGTGATTGATGGGTAAAAAGCCAACGTATTTTTATTTTTTGATATTTTGTTCGAATGACCATAGTAGAAATTATCATTCAGTTTTTCATATAACCCGTGTTCTTAGGAGATAAAAATTATATAGAATGCACTATAGATTTCAAAATTAAGGTAGGTAACTCTGTAAATGACACTCAAATACAATAAAATCTATTGGAATTTCAACATTGATTATATCCTAAGAGATATGAATGAATAATTACACATTTCATAGCATAAACCCATAAAACAACTTAATTACAAAAATAAAAATATGTAGCCATTTTTTTTGGGGGGGGGGTGTATCACATTTTTCAATTTTGTGATTTCATGATTCTTATAAAGACAGCTACTTAAGCATATGCGTAGAAGAGTAAATCAAAACATTAGTAACCCACCTGTGTTGACCTTCTGTGACCTTCAGATAAAATTGTATTGTGTGTAATGGTTTACTTTAATTCAACAAATTATGATTGAGCTGTTATATTTAGTTGCTTGAAGAAAGACTTTTGATAATTCTCTTATTGGAAGATCACTTGTGCCGTAAGCAATAGTTGGAAGCCTTTGCTCCCCAACTTTGGGTTCAATGACATATTTGTGATTGTTTGCTTTGTCTCTAATTCATTAAGTCCTTGGGACCAGCAGAGGTCGATCAAACGACATGATATCAGGTTTAAGCAAAGAGATATCATCCAACTTAAGGGCTTACATCTACAGAGGAAATGTTCATGCGAGGTTATCTTTTCGTGTAAAACACGGTACTATATACTTTGCAACAGGTATTAAATAATTGGATTTGTCAAACAATTAGACAATACCATTGGCAAAATGTAAAATTTAGCTAGTATCAGAAAAGAAAACATGTTAATACATTTGCTCACATTTTTAAACGACATTACACGATTCACAATACCGTCACATTTCTAATAAGTTGATTGACATACAATCGTTATCTTACATTGTAGCTTTATTCTGGAACGTGATAATGATCCCATTCCGGATTATCCTGAGATATCTTGTGATCCAATTCCTGATTATGATTGATATTGTTATCAATAGATGTTGTTTAACACACAAAAATAAAGACAAATATGAATATTTACGATGTAAATTGATACTACTAGATTGTTTGAGACATACGACAAAAAGTCTTCATGTAGAAGTCATAAACCTTCAAGTCCCTATACAGTGAAACCTGTCTATACCGACCCCATTCTGGAATTTGAAATTGTATTGGTTAAGATAGGTGTTTGGTTTACCAAGTTTAAAATACTTATAAATTGATATAACAAACTTTTATTTAAAAGTCTAATTTAGACAGCTTTCGGACTCTTCAAGGTTCGATTTAGATATGTTTCACAGTACTTGTACTTTAAAAACGTGCAAAAAAACACATTTAATGTTGATATAGTTATGTATATATTGTGTTTACATTTTGTAATCAAAACTTGTAATCAGTGTTTTTACTCTATCGGTATTGTAATATTATGTCTTTGATTTGATTTGTAACACTGTTGATGTACTAGTAACTAAAACAATATTTATTTTAAAATTATATTTAATGTGTATAATAAAATAAAAGCTTTGTGATATCGATTAAAGCTAGCATTGGCGAAATCTTATTTAATTTTACAGATGATTTTTTTTATTTAGGGTAAATGTTAATCTATGTAATTGTAAATGTTTTTCATAAAATTAAAAAAAGAAAATGTTCTTTTTATTCTTATCATGTTTTGTAATTTAGTGCCTCACATAAAAAGCCTTTTATTTATAGAAGTAAACATTAAAACAAAACCTACTGAAATCATAATGTGAAATGATTTTCGAAAAACAAAAAAAAGATAATAAATGTAATTGTATGACTGTTAAATGACATAGATCATAATCGTGGAAATTTTGAAGAAATAAAATAAGCTAAAGATAACTAATATAATGAACTCAACCATTATAATCTTCACTAATACACGGACCAGGAACTTTGACAGAAAAACGAGTCTTTTACTTTGCAAAGTTTTCTACCGTGTAAGCAAGTCAGAAGAATCAAGAGTAACAAAGGGAACCAATGTTGTAGTGGTAATCAAAGAGTAATCAAGGTAACAAAGGTTATAGCGGTAATCAAAATAATGTAATCCAGGGACAAAGACCAGACATACACAACAAAGAACATAAAGTAACAAAAATCATAAATACAAAGTAACAAAAGCAAATGAGCAACTCTGACTCCACTAAAAACTGGGAGCATGGACCAGGTACACAGGTAGGGTAAGCGTCCGCTGCTTTTCTAGAAACACCCGCCGATTTGCTCATAAAAAGGCAAACCGTATTACGATCATTTGATGTTGTTGGGTCTATCAAGATTCTTCTTTAAATGGGATTGTTTTAATATGTATTTATCATCTCAAAAAGACACATTATATATTTTATATATTTTTATTATAAAATAAAAAAAAAAACAAGATTTGCCAAAAGTGGCAAATCACCGTTCCTCATTTGATAATTTTATTTATAATATCATTGTTTTACCCTTACAACATTTATTGAGTAGACGTAGCTATAAATAAAATGGTCTTTCACAAATACAGTATTGTTCGTAGTTACATTCTTCATCATTCCATAAACCGTTGTAAAAATGTGTCGTTTCCATACAATTTTCATGATGTGTTTCATGATTTGGTTCTCCTGGAAACCAAAAATTACGAACGATTAAATCTCCTGTGGAAGCCCAATTCCATGTTCCCCTCATCTGGTCTTCAACCCCATCCAACCAATATTCCCCTGAAACATATCTTTCTTGTGATTCAATGTAATAAAATAATTCTAATATAGTTTTCATTTCTTGCACATGATAATTCGAGATTATTCCAAATACTCTGGCTTTTTTTAATCATGCTACTTATTTAAAGGAAAGTGTCAAGAATTTTTCGTTTCTTGACCAAGATAAAAAAAAAAAAAAAACCTTCATACCACATTTTATTTCACCGATCTCCAAGTTGACAAAAGATGTCTTTTCTTGGTTTTCTTGGAATGTTAGGTTGTTTTTCGTTTGGTGAATCTTTTCATGGTTTTCCCCTTTCTCCAGTAGATAATGATCTTCATACTCTATGATTAGTTACACTTTCGTTATCGTACCCCTTCCTCTATATCATTTGAATTATGAGAATTATTTGTATCTAACACACCTTTTGGTACATCTCATGGAAATCTCAAATTCATATTATTAGATAGCATTGTGCTTCAGACGTTGAATCTAAAAGACCTTTGGGTTTCTAATATCGAAATATATGATGGAGGTGGGGATGTAATTTATATTAGCTCAAAAAGGATAAATCATTTCATATTATATATTTGCAACAGATCCTTATCATATTGTTGAAATTTAATGAAACTTAAAGGGAAAATATTTTAGTTTTGCAAAAATATAATTGCAAAAGAAATATATGGAACGTTTACAAGATTGATTTCATTTTTGATAATAAATACTTATAATCTTGATTCAGCATAAATTACAAAAATACCCTACGCATACACGTATTTTTTACTTACTTGATGTATATAATGTAAACACAATGGCTTCCCAATACTAACCCGGCAAACTCTGAAGTACACCTTTAAGAAAATCATTTTCTGGAATAGAATCACTTATGACTAAATGGCCACCATATGTCCGACAGTAATTCTGGAATAAAAGATGCGATGTTTTATACAAAAACTGATCCATTTCAACTTTTGTTCATTAAGTTTGGATTTATTGTAATTCTGCGGCTGTTTTGTCTCCCTTTTTTGATGTGTAATATTATTCGCTTTTTTGTTTGTTTTTTGTTTTTTAATTATTATTTTTTTGTTTTCGTTTTTGTTTTCTTTATTGTTGTTGCTTGTTTCTAGTCCATGTTTTTATGTTTTTATGCCTATTTAAATTGTATTTTGTTGAGGAAGATTCAAATTCAGTTTATGCTGGTACTGAAAGTAACTTTGTTGGTAGACAAAAAAATACAGATATAGTTCTAAATTGCCTTTATTCAATTCCACATTCATGTTGTTCATTATAACAAAAAAAAAGATTTTTTTTTATTACGGAAAACAGTAATTTTATCATAAAACGATCAAAGCTATATTAGTTTCATACTGTGTAAGTGAAGTACTTCGTTATCATGAAACTAGAACTCTTGAATTCTTATAATATCAGTTATTGTATTATAATTCTACTTTATGGTATTGGGTTTCGAAATACTCATTTTTACTATTTTATATGTTAAAGCTAAATAAAAGTGCACGTTACAGTTTTCTCGTAAAAGTTTGAAACTTACAGACGATTTCTGCCATGTCAATTTTGCATCCCTTTGAAAAAGGTATTTGGATTCACCAAATCTTGTCCACCCAAATGATTTTAGCGTAGTTGCTGCTTCTGTTATAAATAAACATCCTTTTATCAATATTTGTAGCACAAAATGCTATTTTCACCCTGATACTGTCTAAAGAGAGACAGTTCAATTTTCAATTTAGTACTTAAAATTGTAGAAATTATGGCTTGTGCGATTTTCAAATTGCGGAAAATTTCGTTGCAGAATATTATAAAACTGCTATCTGAGAACCATCGCAAACTCATAAATGCGTATAGTCAGTTGATCATTACAGTCTGTGTCAAGATAACTCTGACTTCCATCAGGGTGAAGTACTAAAGATATGCAATGAAAACTCACCGGTAAATATATGGAATAAAGTAAATGCTATAGAACTTTTTCCTATCATGTTGTAAACGACCGTTCAATTGTAAGATAGAAAACATCATTATCTGTATTTAAGTGTGTAGGTAGATACTTATCTCCTTATCAAGGGAAATCCGTTACATTGTATGACAAACAATCCGCCATTTGATTACAATACTCACAGAACTGATTAACATTACAGTCATCACCGAAAGGTATGGCACAAGAAACAAAAAAACTGTATTAGATACAAAAATACCAATCAGATATATTGCAAGTTACGATATGCTGTACGCATATTTCATGGAGTAACCTTTCATCAGCGGCATTATGATAAAATATATATGGAATTCGCAGTCCAAAAAGTAATTTTTAAAAGGAGTACTCCAAACCAAAGTTTTCGAAGTAGGAAGCCAAATTCATCACTGTGTAGTTCTCCGATGTGCAATGCATAAAACTCGGTTTCAAGTACTTTTGAATTTGTAAAACTGTAAATTTTGATAAATTGTCGGGATCAGACGTCTGTCTTCTGTGTTGGTGAATTAACCTACTTAATTAAACTTTTGAAGATACCTTCACGTCTAATTACCACTCGCCGGGATTTACAAAGCTTTCTGATATTAACATGAGTACACTTTCGGAGCATCTTATGTCACTTCCGATTTTTTTATGGAGTCTTTGTGTGCTGTCTGGTTGTCCTTATTTTCCTTTATGTACAAGTTATTGTGTCTTATTTTAATTATCTACATGGTGTATGAAAATCTAATAATGGTACTTTCAAATAGAAAAAGTATCTTTTAATTATTCGCCGGGGTTTTGATATGCATGTTAATGATTTTTTCCCACTTGGCCGGATTCTTACAATCTTTTACACTTAATTATATAATGAAACCTTTGTCAATTAAAATTGTCTAGGTGTGAATTGCTCCTCGAGTTGCTTCATATCTTTAAGTAAGATCTCACTTTGGTTCTGCCTTAGCAAAGAATAATTAAGAGAACCACGATTATAGTGTGCCGAGTAGGCAACATTATTGTGGCTATATCTATATCAGATTTTAATCATTTGCGATGTGCGGAGCAGGACAAAATTCCCCTTTCAAAGCTCCTGTTTTTTATGGGAATTCATATTGCAAGTGCTTAAGGATTGTGTGTGGTGTCAGTTTTTTTGTTTCATTGTATTTTTTTTTTGTATTTGTTTTTTTTTTTTTTTTTTTTTTTTTTTTTTTTTGTTTGTTTTTGTTTTATTATTTTGTTTTGTTTCTGAGTTTTTTTTTTGTTTGCCTCATTGTGTATTGTATACCTCTCTGTATTAAGTTTTCACGTTTTGGTCGAACAATTTTGATTTTGGTTTCTCCGTATTGTCCTACTTTTCGGATGCTTCGGTAAATTCTATGCAAATATTTTGTCACGTATTTGGATTTTATTGTCTCTGTATTGTCCTTCCATGTTGTTGCTTCAGTATTTTGTGCAGATACGTTACATCAGCCTCATTTTATAAAACAAAGTTAAAACAGATGTACGCATAGTAAACTTTGACATTTCCTATATACTTTTCGTATAATCATGTACTTACTTTCATAAAATAAAATGTTGATAAAATAAAGCTTTCGTCAGTGCTGAAGTTTCAATACTACAAACAATAATTTTGTTCTAGTATGCACGGAACAATATTATTGATATATACTCAATTTCATAATGTAGAGCAAAATCATATTTTTGCAGCAATTAAAATATAAAAAACTTTCTACAATGTTCAGTACAGTATCCAGGAATGGTTAAATATGGCGAGTGTCAATTGTTTTCAGATATATGTAAAGGTAAAAAATCTTCTATTTTATATCTTGTAGATTTAGACAAATGTAGGTGCGCATTATAATGAGATAAAGTTGAAATAGAGAATTGTAAAATACAGGGTATTTTTATCCCCTCATTGCTAGAATTCTAAACAAATTCTATAGCATTTGCTTTTTAATTTTAGTTCTTCTCTTTTTTTGCTTAATTTGTGCAAACAATAAAAAATGAACCGCCTAATAGTAAAATATTGTTTAGGTTGTAAGGATTTTTGATTACATTCATGTATAAATATCAGAGAGAAACAAAGCGTTAATACTATGAAGGGTAGTTTTTAAATTGGAAACTAAATAACCATTTTTAAGAAAAATACACAAAATATTTGAACAGTTTTGACAGAGGGCGTTTTTTAAATTTAAAATAAAAAAAAATTAAAACAGTTTTATCAACTTACAACGTATTCAATCACCCTTATAAATTTGAATTTGAATTAAATTTGATAGGTTAACGAGTCATTTAGTGGAACAAGTGGTCATAACAATCAATAACTTTGATTGTTTTGATTTTTGATTTATTTTGTAATAAAAAGGCAGAAACAGATAGTATGTACAAGTAACAACAAAATTAAAACCGTCCTCTTTTTCAAAGAAAAACGATACTGCCAGATTACATAATATATAAACATAAAGTGCGTAATAGCATAGAGAAAACATGGTATTTATCAAAATTGTCTAGTGCCATAAATTTCGACATGGCATAGTTGAAATACTAATTTGGACTTTTAGACCAAACATTCTAGCTTTTTATTATCTGAAGCCATTTATAATATCGATACTGTATAATCCCTTTGAAAAAAAAACAGCTTATTAAAATATCGACAAAATCTTTACGAAAGACGGATAATCAATAATACAACGTTTTTTTTTTTTTTTTTTTTTTTTGTTTCCAATACAGGAGATGATTGAGAAACCAAAGTTTATTTATAATGTATCTTTATAGAAGGAGGATAAAATATAATTATGTTGTCGATAATTAACAGACACTGTGATAAAGCGTAATTGCGTTTTAATTGTGGGTAATATGAAATTAAAAGACTTCAGCTACAAACATATCGTATATCATTCAAACTTACACTTTTGTTCAATTATGATATAAAAAACTAGAGCAGTGAGGACAATAATTAACGATAACGGTCAGTTCTTATACATATTGTCTTTTACAAATACAATATTGTTTAAAATGACATTGCTCATCGTTCCAAAAACCATCATATTTCGTAGCGGTCTCCATGCAGTCTTCTAAAGGTGAAAGGCTGTTCGGTTCACCGGGATACCACAGATCCGTCGCTATCTGATCACCCGTGTTCGACCATTCCCATATTCCTTCTGCCTTGCGGTCATCAATCCCACCCAACCAATAATGTCCTGGGTAAAAACAAAGAAAACTTTTAATCTATGAGAGCTATATAACAAACATGTTCATTTTAATTTTAATAAATGTTATTTTATACTTCAATTAATAGTAATTCAGTCTTTTCACATATCTATCGTTTTGTTTATTTCTTTACTACACAATTATCTTCCTAGAAAATGCTACAAATATCGTGTTTCTGTCGTCAGATAAAGTTTTATTTCAGTCTCATATAATTTTTTTCAGCTTCGGTCAGGCTGATATATCCATAAGTTTACTTCTAGTAAAAACTTAGTACCAGGATCATTTTGAATCATGCCATTAATATAATCTTTTTCGTCTGACGAATCAACTGTAGCTAGATATCCACCATGGGTACGACAGTATTCCTGCAAAATCAATTTCATTATGGACATAAGGGGTAAAACTATGACTAAATTCACCACTTCAAACGTTTGGCTGTAGACATCATATAACAACCAGTAGTTAATTGTTATGATACGGACATCTCCACAGGGAAAACCAGGAAAACTCTTTTGTTTGCTTCTTTTTCGTTTTAATTTGAATTTATGCACTTGTTAGAAAATCTTACTTTATCCGTGCACTTGCGCCGTTTTTTTTTATGTTTTTTTTTATTTTTTATTTTTTTTTTTTTTGGTGTTTTTTTTTTATTTTTAGTTTCAGTAAAAATTATTCGTTTTTTTTATTATTCAATTCTTATTCATTTTATTTTGAATTGAAAGATGAAGATATTTAATTCGGCAACATTTGATGGATACAACAGAAGTTATTTATGACGATTTGTTTCCCACTGGTTTATGTACATATACATTGACGTAACTACAATTCTTATTTGATGTTTTCCGGGTTAATATCTTCCTTTGTATTCGACAGCATATCGAAGTATGCAATATTATATGATTGGTAGTTTTGTATTGACAGTCAGTAGTAAAATTCTTCTTTGTTTTAACTTGGATTTATTTACAGCTTTTTCGGCGTTGTAAGAAATGCTTACTTTAATCTTCCACTTGAGCAGTACTTAAGTTTCCGTAAATAATTCTTATTCATTCTATTATCGAAATGAAAAATAAAGATATTTAGTCAACGACATTTCATGAATACAACAGAAGTTATTTATGACGATTTGTTTCCATTGAATATTGTACATATATATCAACACAATTACAATTCTTGTATAAATGTTTTCGGAATTTATATCTTCCTTTGTATTTGGCTTTGAGAGGTTACTCCTTGAATCACGTGGACAGCATATCGAAATTCCCAGTATTATATAATTGGTACTTTTGTATTTAAACTGCAGTCGGTTGACTGTGACTTCTGACCTTCTTGAACTGGAATAGCCCAAGGTAAATACCAGTTTTGCTTAATAAACTCAACTATTGAATTAGTAACAATAGCGTTTAAACTCTGTGGTCATTCAAATAGACACATTAAACCATGATGTTAAACTGTTGTAAGAGGAATTTTCTTTCAGATGGAAAAAAAACGATTTAGGAGTTTCAGTAAGTGACCACTGGAGTGTGATAGAACAAAAATCATGTACTGAAGCAATCAGTGTTCAAACAACAAAATGCTTTTTTATAATGTGTAAAAAGTTCTCAAGAAGTTTATTTTTCATGTAATCAGATTTTTTGGAAAGAAAGTTTAAACTAAATACTATAATAATGTGACCATCCTGTTCCAATTTACAATGTAATAAAAAATTGCTGATTTTTTTACGTATTAGCTGATCTTAATTTCCGAAATTTCAACCATACTTTATCATTCATCAGTCTAATTAGGATTGTATCAGCACATGTATTTGGTCGTTCAAGATACGTGTACTTCAAGATACGTGTACTGCTTTGATTGAGATGTGCTATCGCCGATGGGAATAAGAATGATTTTTCTTTGTTCGTGATCCTCAATCTGAATTTAGTTAATTGAAGTTACAGTCAACCGACTATCGCATTTACATTTCGAATGTCAAACAAGTCAAACAATGCAAAAAGCAGTTACTGCACTTTCCATGCTTTTTTTTCTCCTGTTTGTTCCTTCGTGTCAACTTCTTTTATATGATATTTTTCTGTTAGATTTTATATTTCATATTGTGCTACATCAGTGTTTGTCTTTTTGTCTTGATTATTGACTCTATATATTGCCTACTACTTCTACTAACCGATGATTCCTGCCATGATAAATTTGTGTCTCTGTGAAACAAATAACATGATTTTCCGAACTTTAACCATCCAAATGGACAAACCGCCTTTGCATGGTCTGTAAAAGAGTGTTTTGTTCACGTATCAATCAACAATCGACCACCAATAACAGAGAGTGAGTACTCATTGCAAGAAATCAATAGGCGGTTTAATTAACTAGTCCCAACTATAAATCAGAGAAGCAAATACATTTTATAACGATTGTAATATAACCATTTTGAATACAAATTTAAATTTAACAAATTTAAGTGATAAATAAACTTACAGAACTAATTACTTGTTGGAATTGTAATCACCGCATTATTGAATATTTCCCCTAGCTTTTAATATAGAACAATATCTTTAACATATAAGATTTGTGATTTCAAAATTGAACTCGACCAATTTCTGTAGTTAAGAGAATAACATTGGAAATAGCTTTCTGATTTGTAGTTACTTGTGCTCATTCATTGTGACAAACTGTATTCTCAGAATAGCAAACCGTTAAAGATACACATTAAATCAGAAAACGGATATATTCCCGACTTGCGGACCAACATTTTATCAACATTTATCTCCCTTTGGAGCTAGTGCCTATTCGGAACACGTAAGGTTTTCCATCCGATATCGACAATACTTTATAAAATCTCGAAAGTCAAAAGGGAATTTCTCGTTCTACTGACCCTGCCATAAATTTTCTTTACCCGGGATACAAATGAAAATCATCCTTATGTACCCTAATAACAAAATGAAACACCCTGTTTGTCAGCTGGGAATTCCATTTTCATTCGAGTTACCTCTTTTTTCTGCACCCGAATCCGAACATCGATTAGAGAGACTTCGAAATTATACCTGCTCTTACAGGAGGTAACTCTGCAAAAACAGGATAAAATATGGCTGCATCTCGAGCTCCACAAGTAGGGAATAAGCAAGAAATTGAAAATACACCCCTAAGTAATTAGATAAATTCACTAAATAAAAATTAATGGTTGTAAAAAATCAACAGAAGAAACAAACACCGTACAATAATGTTTTGGAACCAATTTTTTTGAATACATTAAATTAAGAACAAAATAGGAGGAAGTTTAAAAGGCATACTCACCAATTATAATGCTCGAAATAATAATAAGAATTGTTTTGTAACACGTTGACATTTTAACTAACAATTTCAGTAATAATTTCCAAAACTGTAAATATGGAAGCTTTATATAGAAAATAAGAATCGCAACTTACATGCCTAAAGCAAGTGGATAGTTTTATGTATGAAACTGAATGACAATGCTCCTACAAGTGTTCTCTTTGTAAAGGCATTGTATAATAACCACATGGTATCCCCGTGTTCACAAAGTGACTTCACTTCAATATTTTGATGTAATGATGTCGTTGAATGTAATGCCATTTTACAGGCGATATGGTCAAGGTCGGTTATCTTCTCATATGTGTCCTTAGAGATACCAGATGTTTTTGAGTTCATTATATACTCGAAACAACAACAAATGCCATTAATACAGGTAATAAACTGTTTACCCGTAGCTTTCATGATTACTCCTATGTTTTTTAATTGTTTTTTTTTTTATTTTATTGTATTCATTTATTTATTTTTTATTATTTTTTTTTGTTTTGTTTTGTTTTGTTTTTTTGTTTTAGTACTTTGTCACAAAATCTTCAAATTTTATTATTTTTGTGAAAAAATATTTATTCATTTAATTTTGTTTTTTTGTGTGTTTTATTACTGTTTTAAGATATTTTTTGTATTTCTTCCTGTTTGAAACAATATATAGATCAGTATACTTATTATAGATGAACTAAGGATTGGCTAACCAAAACAGATAACATTCCAAAAAGACAAACAGCGAATCATCACCAATTGAAAAGAGAAAAAATAAATTTTGTAACTTCGACCTTTGATCATTTAAAATAAAAAATGGATCGTAAATTTTCACAAAAAAAAGCAAAGTTAAGTTGTGTTATTTTTTTCCGCAATCACAATGTGTTATGTTGTGTAGTTCAAATTAGTAAGTTGGTAATGAAGTAGTCTAATCTACAACAATATTTTTTTTTATTAAACGACATTTTAAAGCTTTGATATTCAAGGTACAATCATTGACTTTGGTACAATTTAACAAAAACAAATAAACTAAATTCTAAATAGATAGATCATCATGTGTAAATTCGTGTTTGTTAGCTAATACTTTATCCACTTTTTATCTTTTAGATCCGGTTTGATTTCCGTTCTTGATTTGTCGTCTTCAGTTGAAGACTGTTTTAATTTTGTTATGTTTTTCTTTATTTTGTCTTTCATCTTTGAACCAACTGAACTCTCGTCTTTGTTTACCTTTGTTTTAACTTTGTTTTCCTTCTTTTTCATATCTAATTCAACGACTTGTTCATTCTTACTTTCCTTTGTGTCAACGAATTGTTCCTCTTCCTTCTCCTTTGATTCGACTTTTTGTTCCATCTCTTTTGGATCACTTTTTTGTTCGTTTTCCTTCGGTTGATCTTTTTGTTCTTTCTTGTTCTCATTTGATTCAACTTCTTGCTTCTGCTCCCTCATTTTAGATTCAACATTTTGTTCCTTCCTCTTCTCCGTTGCTTTATTTACTTTTTTACTCTCTTCTTCCTCTAGATCTTTCTTCTTTGACTTTTCAGCAATTCGCCCTTTTTCAGTCTCTTTTGTTTTCGCGGAATTTGGTTTATCGTAAATCTTTTGGAGTTCTTCTACCTTCTCATTGGACTTTTTTACGAGCTTCAGGCTACTATTTGAACTGATGCTATTCCGCTTCGTGTCAATGCGTTCTTTGCTGACACTCGATTTTCTATTCAAATTATTGTCAGTTGAAGCAAACGGGGATGGTTTGCTATTTGTTTCATTTTTGTTTTCTCGCTGTCTGTCTCTTTTTGTCTCTTCTTTTCCCACTCCCCTTGATGACCCTTTGGTTTCCTTGGTTACTTGTTTGATTGACGCAGTTTTTAGTTTCAATTCTCTCTTTTCTATGTTATTGGTACTAGTCGTTCCTTTAGTTAACGATTCATTGGTGTCGTTCCTTCTTTTTACTAAAGTCGGTTTTTGAAGAATCGTATTTGAATCCGTAGGCTTCCCATCTCCGTTCTCTTTGACTTGCTGATTGGAAAGCGCCTTTTCTTTTTCAATATCTTTTTCTTTCTTTTTGATTTTCTCTTTTCTTGAAGCCTCCTCAATGTCGTTTTCTTTTACTTGTTGCGATATTTCGTCAGAATCTTTTTCTTTCGACTTCGTTTTGGTTTCAGTTTGTTTCCCAGTTGGTTTTAACATTTCATGTTCTTCTGGCCTCGAGTTCTTCTCAGCCATATCTGTTAGTGAACTGGTTTTTTGTTTTACAGATTTGTTCACGTTATTTGTGTTAGTACCATGTGAAGTTTCTTTGGTATCGGCTTTTGTATAACTATTGTCATCAACATTTTGTCGTTTAGACTTTTTTTCAGCTTTTTTTATATCCTTCTCTTTCTCAGTCGTTTTTGATTCAGCGATTACCTCTAAAGGTTTCTTTTCAGGATTAAACGTGATATTTGTGGTTGCGACCGGGTTAACTTGATTACTGATGTCCTTGGATTTTGTAATGTTCTCTTCGACTCTGCCTTTGTTATTTGCCACCGAATCAACATTTTCTGATTCAGCTTTTTCTTTGGATGTATTTGTGTCTTTGTCCTTTGACTTTTCGTCAAGAGTTTTTGATTTACTTTCTTTCCCTTTCTCTACAGGAGAAGATTTATTGTCATCATTTTTAGTATCTTTTGAGTTTCCAGTAGTATTTTGAATGGTACCGGTGCCTGCTTCATTTTGTTTTACTTTTGGATCGAGCTGGTTGGCTTCTTTCCGAACTATGTTTGTCTTGCCGCTTTCTTTCGAATCATTTTTCAAATCTCCGTTGACTACGGGTTCAGGTCTCAAAGATCTAGCATTTTTAGTCTTCATAAGACTATTCTCTCTTTTGAATGTATACGCCGATTTCGCTCTTTCTGTGTCTAATTTCTTTGAATCTTGCTTTTCAAGCTTATTTGTATTTCCCGGTTTAATTGCTGATTTAGATCGAAGTGTTTTACCGACACTAGGGTTTCGCAGAGTTTCCGTTGTTTGTTTGATTGAAAGACTTGTTCCGTCCTTAATAAGTTTTGGAAGTGGTTTGTCAACTTTGCCTTTCTTCCGAGGTGGATTTAAAGCGGCTATTCTAATTACATAACCATCGTAAGAGCCGATCCAGATTTGATCAGCATGATCAATACCAAGCGAACACGGGCCGTATATACCTTCCGGTGCGTTGCTGTTTAGCAGGGATACAAGTTCTCCGTCTGCATTCAACAAATGCAATAAACAGTTATCGAAATCAGCTACGAAGATTCGCTCATGACTGTCACATATGATATCGGTCGGGTTGAACGTTTGCATTTCTAGGTCTTCTCTACCATTGTAAGTGTACTTAAGTGATCCAGAGTTTGTTACAGTTACGATGCGCCCAGTATACAATGAGGTGGAATCTATGACACATACATCTTTAGATGGTGTCACGACGAGCTTGTGTGGTAGAATAAAAAAGAAAACACCTTTATCATCTTTTGAAATTTTCTGAATACCCGTTCCAGTGTTAGAAAACTTCATGACCGCGCGTTCATTATCGCTGGATGTATCGGTTGACTCATTATCAATGACTGATATAAACGTAAATCCATCATCAGTCACGTAAAGTCCATTCGGATAGAGTGGCTTAACGTCAATAAAATCTATCTTTTGCCCATTTGGTCTGATACGTAGTAAACTATGTCGTCTTTTCAATGCAACAATGAGATCGCTTTCTTTGGAGATTCCAATATCAATAACGACAGTATCAAGATCTTCGGATTTCATAGTTTCACCTTTTAAAGTTTGGGTTATTGTCTTTTGACCTGTAAATCCAATCCATACGCTTCCTCTTTTAGTTGGGGTTAAACATGTTACAGGATCATCTGACAGTTTGTATGCCTCCTGCACATCGACTTGTTGTTCCACGTTTACTATTGTTCCATTTTCCTCGTCGTCTGATAGCTCTACATATAGCTCTCTTACCTTGCAAAAACCAAATATTTCCTCAATTTGGTCCTGTACTTCTTCATACGCATAAAACTCCATTGCTTCGACGTTCGCAGGTGGGGTTTGCTGAAGCTGTAGTAAAGCATTTTCTAAAGCAATACTCAGGTGTATAATTTCTTCATCGTTATTGTTTTTGATTGCCTTTTCGATAGATTTAGTCAATGCACTCAAACTTTTTTCTTCATTTAATAAAAAATTTTCTATTTCATCTTGCCGTTCTATTTCGTATTTCTGAACCTCTTTCAATTCACTTATTGTATCGTTCTTCAACCTGTTCAACTGTTTGCTTATTTCGGCAGCCCTTGTTTTCATTACCCTGGTACAGTCTGAGACACATTGTTTATGTATCCTCTTAGCCTCTTTGCTGTCATTGATGCGAGTTCTTAGTTCTACAAGATAGTTTTTCTTGACCTGGTTGACTAAGCATATAATTTCTTCTCTCTTTGATGAAGCAAGTTCTGTTAATTTTACTATATTATGTCCTTTATGATTTTCTAGAATGCATTCCAAACAAACAAACTCGTCGTCAGATTTGCAGTACCGTTTCAGTTCTTCTCCGTTATGCTCTTGGCAAAACATTTTGGGTTTGTTGTTGCCAAAAAGTCGTGCCAGAGAACTTCCACAAGCCATACCTGTAGGAAATACAAAGGGTTCATATTGAATGACTTTTAGACCCTTTTAAATACGTTAATACACTCTTCCAAATAACTTATTTACCGTACCGGTGCATCTGGTCCTTGCTCCCAGTTTTAGTGGAGTCCGAGTTGCTCATTTGCTTTTGTTGCTTTGTGTGTATGATTTTGGTTGCTTTGTGTTCTTCGTTCTGTGTGTCTGTTTTCCATGTTTGGTCTTTGTCCCTGGATTGCATTCTTTTGATTACCGCTATAGCCTTGGTTCCCTTGATTACTCTTTTACGATATTACATTATTCGATGATAAAACTTTTTAATGACTATTAGTGCCAGAAAAGTGTAAAAACGACATATTGTGTTAAGTAAGTGTTATGCTCATAAGGTTTTAGAGTTCAAAGGATACTTTAACTTGGTAAAGAAAAGAAAGTTTATGAATGATCTGATGAATTAACAAGTAAAGTATACTTACTTTCAGATTAGATTGTACACCGGCCCAAACATGTGTTGCCGAATTTTGTTCATAGTAATCTGCTTCCAGAGTAAATACCGCTAAGAACTTATTTGTGTTTTCCCATAGTAACTGTTGTTGCTTGTTTTTGATAAGTTGCTATGGGGATGTCTATTCGTGGAGTAATTTATTTGTATATATTTCTTCTACAAGTTTGTTTTTCTTCAAGATAACGGAACTCTTAAGTAAAAAGAAAATATCGGATCTCGGAACAATATAAATAATAAGTATACAAAGGTGAGGTCAATAAATCGTTTATAGAATTTTCTTTTTTCAATTTCTTAAATTGAAGTATTTTGGCAATAATTGGAAATCAATCATGACACATATTAAAAGTTATGTGAAGTTTTGTTCTCTTGACTACCATTATCCACAATCAACAAACTTCAACAGTTCAAACGTGACTGGACTGTTCGATATTTCTCGGTGAAGACGGGTTAGTTTGATGTGAGTTACCTATATGTTGCAATGATTATCTATCAATGCTTAAAAGTACAAATCAGTGGAAAAAAAATCAATGAGTCATTAAATTTCCTATTTCTGAATTGGAACTCTTAAGTGTGCTTAGTTATTTCATTCATAGTTTAAATGAAAAATGAACGACATTTCGCATTACTTTTGATAATATAATGTGTAAATATTATTCAAATTAATCAAGCTTGGAGAGATCTTATCTGTAAAAATATTATTGTTCGAAACGACAATTGTTTTAACAAATATTATTGATGTTCATTCACATTGCGACTTAAACTTACACCTGCAAGTAGCACTAAGCATAGGCTAAGGATAGGCTAACATAGGCTAAGCATAGGCTAAGCATAGGCTAAGTATAGGCTAAGCATAGGCTAAGCATAGGCTAAGCATAGGCTAAGTATAGGCTAAGCATAGGCTAAGCATAGGATAAGCAAGTAGCACTAAGCATAGGCTAATCATAGGCTAAGCATAGACTAAGCATAGGCTAAGCAAGTAGCACTAAGCATAGGCTAAGCATAGGCTAAGCATAGGCTAAGCAAGTAGCACTAAGCATAGGCTAAGCATAGGCTAAGCATAGACTAAGCATAGGCTAAGCATAGGCTAAGCAGACATCATCCTCGTTTTTGAGTTTTGGAATTACTTGTTCAAACTTTTATTTAATTTTGTTCACATTCCTGTCACTTTCAAGACGGGGTGGAGGGAGTAATTTGGAAAATGGAGAGTTCCAAGATATTTTTGTGTTTAGTTTTTTTGTCCACGTTTTGCACGAAGTAAACAAATCTTTTCAAACAAAGAGCTCGGTTCCGCATAATCCTCCTGGATCCGCCACTGTAACAGATTTTTACATCGACTAGTCTTTATATCGAACACAAACAGACCTTATGTGCGTTTTCTGTAGTCATTTTCAACGCTCTATTTTCAGGAGTAAAGTTTGCCCATAAACTGCACGCTAAACAAGGGTTAATTTTCACTTAATGATTGCGGTATTTTTGTTAGTTTGATAAAATCTTTTTCTGAGTGGGACTCGACCCTTGCAAGATGCGCACCATGTGCACGACAGTAACTCTGCAAAAAGAGAATTTACTTAAGTAAGACTTTACCCGCGGAACTCAATTGTATCAATGATTTACCGGTACCAGGGGATCAAATTGTCAATGTACATTACCCCCCCCCCTCTTTTTTCCTCTCCAGCACAAAAAAAAACAGGAAAGAAGAAAAACAAAGCAAGGTTTGAGATATAAAATTAGTTAAACATGTATCGTATATCATTCAGTTTATCTGGTTTTTTTTAAATTTTTGTACATTTACTTATTTATACATCTGTCATGATTTTTCAATTTATACTACGCACGCCATATATCTATCCGCCTCGGTAAGGAATGATAGTAAGGGAATGATATGACGGTGCATTTAAATTTGTCCATGCTATCCAATGCGTGCTGTATTGTTGGTGGATACTTTACGCTATTCAAGCACGACCATGGGTTTAGTGTATCGGTTTTAGATTTTAGAATACACCTAAATTTCATGTAATTTAAAAGCAAAATACCTCTACTTCCATATCAAGATTTTCGTATGTGATGATCACAATTTTCTTTTGTGGAAGAGCTTCCAAATGGGGATTGAGTGGGTATAGAACATGAAAACAAATTCCATAAAGGTTAGAATTTTGTGATTGTGATGAGCTATTGCGTTTAATTTACTTAATATTAACATTATTGTCTTAGATTTGACAAAACGTACTACTCTCCATGTTAAATGTGATAAGAATTAGAAATTTCCAATCTGTATTAATTTTGATATATTTATACACGAACCGATGTTTTCCCTAGTACTTCATATTTTAAACAAATACCGAAATAATTCTTAAATAAATAAGAGTTACATGTATCATCATGACGTCTTTGAAAGATTTTTAATAGAATCATTATAATGTTCTAGAAATGTAATAGAAAAGGCATTAAATTATTGAAATAAGAACGAAACGGTGTTACGATTTTTTCAAATGTAAATGATATGTCACAAGGATCATAGGGTCGACAAATTTTGATTGCCACTGAAAAAAAGGGGGATGGGTAAGTTTGGGCAATTTAGCCTCCTGTGGCGGAGCGCAAAGGTTCCTACTCCTATCGAATACCACAGCAGGGTTCTTTAACGTGCGAGGAACGTGGCATCTTTCCCAACACGGTGCACCACTATGGTTTGCGGTCAGGTTTTCCGTATTATAGCCTGACAACCCCAGCATGCAACACGCCAGGGGTACCCCATTCCACCACCTGGGGCACACATCCCAGTTGCTCTGTGGGCAGAGCGCCTAGCCCCCGGCTAGGTTTCTGAGCACTATTTAGTCGCCTTATACGACAAGCTTAGCGCTGCTGCAGGCCTATTCTTTTAACGCCCGGACCTGCACGGGGCTCTTGTAGGAATATATTTTCATTATAAATTTGCCACTTTATATTATAGGGCAAACTATAAAATCAATCAAGTGTTTATATACACATTTCAAATATATATTTTGCGCCAATTTATCCATGATTTTCATAATTCATGTCAAAAGACTTTCGACGCAACCACATTTAAAAAAAAGAATTTTATTCAGGATCAATAATATTTTAACTTCAAATATTTGACAAAAAATATCACAGAATGACTATAACTAGTAGAGTTCATAAGAAACAAACAAAACAATGTAGGTTTCTTCATGTTTTACCCTCGTCACCAACAGTGAAAGCATGTCGTCACCACTTGACACTGTCCGTCCCTCAGTCACGCCTAGCAGATACCTACTGGCACAATTAAACGTATTCCAGACAATATGGCGAATAAATGGTACCCTTACCCACTAAAATCTGCCCCAATGTGAAAGAAAATGATCGTTTATAGCATACACGAACTGTACACAATGTTGACATACCATTAAAAATGGTAATTGAATTGAGGGTTTTCACGGAAATTTTGGTGGGTATGGGTACCATTCTTTTGCCTAAATGTCCTGGAATACGTTACAGTATGGGTTGCATTGGCTCATTAGAAAGCTTAGATGCTACATAGATGTGTTTGAATATGCAAAAGCTTGTTTGAACAAATTGCCGATTACCAGTATAATGGAAAAAATATGAAATCCCAAAGTTCCCCTTCTTATGAAAAACTCATTATCTTCATATTGAAACTGAAACAAAATACGCACCTGAAAGGAGCATGTTGAATACATCGATTATTAAAACACTAGTACCCAATTTGCTTTTTTTTACCTCGGTTATATGTTAAAATCAACATTTGTGTTTAGGTTGAGGTACTTTTGTCATGGGTAACATGATAATTTTTCACCTAATTACACTCGGCAAAGTTAAAAAAAAATGACTCATTAGAAAGCTAAGATGCTATGTAATGGTATTTGAAGATACAAAAGCTTGTTTAAACTACGGTATTTGAAAAAAAAATGACAATTACAGGTGAAATGGAAGAAAATATGGAATTCAGAAAATTCCCCTTTTTATGAAAACTCATTATTGTCGTATTGAAACTGAAAAATACGCGCCTGAAATGAGAAGATATGTTGGATACATCGACACTTAAAATAATAGTACCCAACATGTCTATTGTAAACCGTTTATATGCCAATAATTAACATTTTAGTTCATGTTGAGGTATTTTTTTTTGTCATGGGTAGGAGTGGCAATTTTTCACCTTACGTGACTTGAAAAAGTTCAAGTATTTATTACTCGGGTTCATTTGGGAGCATTTGATTTGGTACAAACAATGCACCATAACACACAAAAGCTTGTTAAATCTACAATAACGGGTGATATAGAAGAAATTGTAAAATTATGAAAATGCCCTTTTTTCGATTTTACAGTTGTCACCCCAAAAGGAAAATCTAACGTCTGAATGGATTAGATATGTTGGATACATCATTATATTAATTATGAATGCCTAAAATATGAGTTCTACAGAGTCAGTATGCTGTGAATGAGAATTCTGTTTGATACTGGGACCAGTTTTCTAGGGGTAGGGGTAATGTTTTAAAAATTTTTTGAAAATTAGTTTTCCGTGGATTATTTATGTAGAAAGTTAAATTATCAATCGAATGATACTAAATTTGAGACGTTCATGTTTAGCAATTACAACTTGTAGAGGCATATTTATGTGACTTTTCCGAAAATCTCATTTTTCGCTTTTTTTGTAGAAATTCTGGACAACGAAAATCGCCATAATTCATAAAAAGAAGCCGTGAAGTATAAATATGAAGATACTTAACAGATCATACCAAATGAGCATTTTTTTTCTCTAGGGTTTTGAAATGGAGAACTGTGTCAATTTCAGAGATTTTTCGGCGGGGTAGGGGTACATTTTTTTTCATTTTTCCCATAAACCCAGTGTTTCCGTAGTTTTCTTAGTACCAATGTAACGTTGATACATTAGGCTATATGATGTATCTGAATTTGTTTAGTTACGCATGCTGTCCTAGGAAGACTCAGACGCTCAATCGAGTCACAAAAATTTAGGCTTATACCGAAAAAGAATCCGAGAATATTTCTTTTCAACAAATTGATTCTGTAATGGGATATATAAAGGTAACTAAAAAAATCACCATGAAGTTGATGAGTGGGGTGCACGATGGACCCTCCCACCCCATAATGATACTGGAAATGCAATGATACATTAATCGATGTTCCTCATATTTTAAACAAATACCGAGTTATTCCCAAATATATAACGAGAATGGATATTGTGAATAAGCTATAGACAACAACCCCACCGGTATGAAAAAAAATATATTCATGATCATGAAGTTCTCAAATTTAATATGAGTTTACATAAAAATCATACTTTGTTCTAGAAATAGAAAAGGCATATAACTAATGGAACGGAGTAGTGGATCTAGAAATTTATAAAAGAAGGATTCGAATTCAGACGTTTTTAAGCTTGAGTGTTCATGCAATTATTTGCTCTTTTTTTGCGAGTAATAAAATGTAACATAATTTCAAAGAAATATAACAAAAGAATCCAACCATGTAGAAAAACGTCAATACTTTCTTACATTTCTGATTTAGAAAGCATAATTAACTAACTAACTCTAAATATAAAGAAAACTCAATACAATACACACTGTAAAAGTATGGGAATACGACTAATACCCATCCAATATCCGTTTTGGCTCAGTTCTTACTTTGATCCCTACAACGGTATAGTTCAAATCCATATTGAACTAGGTATAACCGGCCTTGGAAGTGAATGTGTGCTTACATAGAAAATGAATAATCAGGTATTACAAGAGAGTAAAATCACAAATTTCCGTATTTTCTTACGTGTGCATATGTATGTGTACAACGCGCCAATAATGGAATTTATGTAATTCTACATAAATTCGGTTATTCAAGGGGAATACTTCTATCCGTCCGTAGTTGTGCTTCAGGTTATTTGTCATGCATATGACAATAAGATTCCCTATAGAATTGTGACATTAATTCGACGTGAGCGTTCTTTCAGCGTTCAACTTGGGACAGAAAAGACGAAAAAATTGTCAGAGAAGTTTTAATGAAAAGAACGAAAATCTTTGCAGTATATTTGATTTTCAATTGGTTTGTATGAGGGTATAGGTAAAGTAATTCATTGGGTATTGATAATTTCGATTTGATATTCAGCATTCTACAGGCAAAGTAGAACAAAGTATTATGAGCTTGGAAACCGCATGGTCTCCACGTGGTTGAAACGGAGGTATAATATAAATGTTTTAATTCTCTGAAATTCAAAAACACAGACACACACACAAACAAACACACACGATGGTTCACTAAAAATTTTTTTTAAAAAACTACAATTAGACGGTCACAGCTTCATGTTTCATTCAGCAGTATGAATATTACAATTTTTTTTTGTTACGTGGTGTAAAACTGTTTTATGTGTAGAATGATAAAATTATCATAAATATAATTCTACATTATTATTATTATCATTGAGTTTCAGCCAGTATGTTGAGAAGGACCGCTTCAGTCAGGACGGGCGTCAGCAGGACTCCGGTTACATCACAGGGAACGTCTGTGGCCAGGACATGCTTTCGAGTTTCACGGCCAGCTCAGTTTTCAGAATCTAGAACTCTGAATGTGTCTACAGCTATCTCAACAGTGACATTTTCGCCACATTTAGGCCAATTACAAAGTAACACTTACAGTTCAACTGAAAACAATGTAGTCCGCATCCCTGACATGTCACTTTCTGGGCAATTTGAACAAAGTACGACTTCAGGAGGTTTGGCAGCAGGAAAATCAAGTACACCCGGAATATAGTACAATACAACCCAGGCTGCCGGGATACAGTACACAGCACATCAGGCTACCGGAATCCAGTACACAGCAGTGACAGCACCCCTGCAGGCTGCAGGAATACAGCACACAGCACCCCCTCAAGCTACCGGAATACAGTACACAGCATCTCATGCTGCCTTCAGTGTTACACATACAGGTACTGTATCATCAGCAGTAAATGATAATTTATTTATTCCCGACAAAGTTATGAGTGTCACTGGGAATTTGGGAATACATGTATCCCATTCAGTAAAAGAAAAAATAGTGAAAGGGGAATTTATTGACTTGGCTGTATTACTTCACAGTTCAGTAAATACAAACCATGGGAAACAAAAATTAACATGGGAACAAGGGGAATTAATGTTACAACCGGTATCACAACAGTCAAAAATTTCCAATATAGAAACATGGACAGATGATTTTATCACGTTTATGCACATTTACTGCTCAGTGCATATGCACCGTTTTTTAGAGCTATTAAAGTACATGCACACAATACGCCTTGGGGCAAAAAGAAATCAAGGGTTGGGCTGGAAGCACTATGATGAACAGTTCAGGCTGAAAAAATCACTAGATCCATCAAGTTCATGGAGTAAGATGGACACTGAACTTTGGGTAATTTACATGCAGCCTATTCAAACTGTACCCAATTGTTCAATGAATGTACCGACATGTAGCAATAGTACATTGGGTAAACTGAAATGTTACAGTTATAATTATGAGGGCATATGTGATAGATTTTCTTGTTTTTACAGCCATTCATGTTTGAGATGCAATGGATTGCATCCAATTATAAGTTGTAGTAGACAATTTGCAATCCAAAGGCCTAATTTTGGTTATTTTAATCATAGTACAGTGCCTCAGTTTCAGTTTCGGACTCCCAGAGATCAATACGCACCAGGGTCCCAAATTGGGTTTCGCCAACGGCAACCTGAAACAAGAATTAGATTTCCCCAAGGAAATATTGCACAATACACTCAAGCCAGACCGCGACCAAATGTCAGAACTATGGCAGCTCGGCAAAAGTCATATTAAAATTCCTGTTTTGAAAAATATGCTTGAAGGGTACCCAGACGGTGCTGTGGCAAAAGAGTTAATTGAAGGGTTTTCTTGGGGTTTTCATTTAAAATATTCAGGTCCAAGAATTTCATTTATTTCAAAAAAAATTATTATCTGCCATTAGTAATAAAAGCGAAACATTGAGTCATTGAGTAAATTAAACAAGGAGGTGCAAGCCGGTAGGATGGCTGGACCATTTTCTGACAAGCCGATTTCTACACTGCGCACTTCCCCAATTGGTCTTGTGCCGACGGAGCATGGATTTAGATTAATATGCCATTTGTCATATCCACAAGGGGGGGGGTGAATAGTTTCATTGACCCGGACGATTGTTCCGTTCAGTGCGCTACGCTTGATGAGGTTACACAAATGATAAGTTCACTCGGAAAAGGGGCATTTCTCCGAGTCCGCGAAAAACGAAATAATACGGAAAACCTGACCGCAAACCATAGTGGTGCACCGTGTTTGGAAAGATGCCACGTTCCTCGCACGTTAAAGAACCCTACTGTGGTATTCTCCCGGAGTAGGAGCCATAGGCCTCCGCCACAGGAGGCTTAATTGCCCGACCCTACCCACCTCTCCCTATTTCCAGTGGCAATCAAAGTTTGTCGACCCCATTGTCCTTGTGGCTCATCCCTTTTTTTTTCATCATCATTTTCATGTTCATTTTATCATCAATTTCATGTTCATCGTCTGAATATAGCTGAAATGTTGCTGCTCGGACGTTAAACCCCAACAAACAAATTGACTTATTAGGAATATACTTTGATGATCAATTTTATGTGGACAAAAATCATCTCCCAATGGGATGTGCAATTTCATGTAGTGTGTTTACTAAATTTTTAATTTTTTTTACATTGGATGGTAGTAAAGCGCAGTGGAATAGATTCTCTTGTTCATTATTTAGACGATTTCTTGTTTGCAGGTCCTGATAAGTCTCCGGTTTGTAAAATGCTTTTAGATACATTTTCGGAAATTTGTACGGAGTTGGGGGTGCCTATTGCTTCAGAAAAATCAGTTGGACCCGTGACAACATTGAAATTCTTGGGGTTAGAAATTGGCACTATTGAAATGGTAGTAAAAATACCCATGGACAAGTTAACGAAGCTTAAGTCATTACTTGAGCCGATTTTGATCAAAAATAGAATAAAGTATAGAGATCTAGAGTCAGTCGTTGGCCTCATGGCGTTTTGTTCTAGGGCCATTACATCGTCGAGAGCTTTTCTACGCAGATTTATGATGTCCTTGGGTCTGTAAAGAGAGGATGTAAAAGTTTGGCTTGTCTTTCTAAAACATTTCAATGGCAGCTGTTATTCGTCAGTTATTACTGGACAACAAATGAAACATTACATTTATATAAGGACAGGTGTGGTGACTCAGAATTGGGCTGCGGTGCTTATTACATGGGAAATGGGCACAATTTAGGTGGCCGGAAGCA
Source organism: Perna viridis (assembly GCA_037379345.1). Lineage (NCBI taxonomy): Eukaryota > Metazoa > Mollusca > Bivalvia > Mytilida > Mytilidae > Perna > Perna viridis. The sequence continues at coordinate 30,992,067 of CM074517.1, read as the reverse complement.
TGGTCTGAGATGCCGGTCATGAGGGACATAACGTTTTTGGAATTAGTGCCAATTTTACTGGCTATTTGTATTTGGGCGTCTGAATTTGTAAACAACAAAATTTTATTCCGTACTGATAATTTGTCATTGGTTAATAAATAAAAGAACCGCCTAGTCAGAACGTGTAATGGCGCTTATCCGTCCCCTTGTGCTTTTAACAATGCAGCATAATATACAATTCAAAGCAAAACATATCGATGGTGTAAAAAATGAAATTGCAGATTCGATTTCTCGATTTCAATTGCAGAGATTCAGAGAACTGGATCCAGAAGCCAGATTGCTTCCAGAAAAGAATCCGGAGGAGTTCGAAGCGTTGATATCGGACTTGAAACATATATAACTGTTCACTTCCATCGAGCACAGTACAAACGTATAATCAGGCAATAAGTGTATTTAGTGAATTTAGGCATAAATTTGGTTTAGAACAAAATTTTCCATATCCTTTGAGCCACATTATACAATTCATTGCGTATTTATTTAGTATGAGCATGGCGCCATCTATGGGGAAATGTTACCTTTCGGCTATAAGTTTTATCATAAGATAAATAATTTTGAAGATTTTTCTCAATATTTTGTCGTGAGAAAGATGCTTATGGGGATGATGAGGTCAAAAGTAAAATCGCCAGATAGTAGATTCCCAATTACCTATAAGTTGTTGGTAAAAGTTATAAAGATTTTGCCCTCTGTGTGCGTATCAGATTATGAAGCATGTTTATTTTCTAGTGCATTTTCTCTTGGATTTTTTGCAGTTTTGCGTGTTGGTGAGATGACTGTTGCGTCAAAAAAGATAGGGCCCAGCGAAGGTAATCATGCTATAAAATTTGAGACGATTGATATTACGGATCTTGATATCCGTATATATCTAGCTTCTTCAAAGAGTGATCAGTTGAAAAAAGGGGTATCTATCGTGGTCAATAAACAAGCAAATGATCATGTTTGTCCTGTTAAACTGAGAAAATATTTAAAGAATTGCTCCCCGTTAAGTGAGCTGTTATTTTGTCACTTTGATGGTTCACCAGTAACAAGATATCAGTTTTCGAGGGTACTAAAAAAGCTCTTTGCTATATTGGCATTGATCAATCAGTTTACGGAACACATTCCTTTCGTATTGGAGGGGCAACGTTTGCATCAATGCTTGGTTATTAGGAGGAACAAATTAAAGAAATTGGACGTTGGAAATCAGATGCTTTCAATGGTTACATTAGAATCCCCCAGTTTTGAATTACTAATTTGTAATTTTCAGTACTACTTATTTAAATAGTAGGGTAATGATTAAGTTGACCTTACGCCGTTAATTTTATAATATTGTAAATGCCTAAATGGTTAAACTTTCAGGGAAAGGTTTTTCAATATGGATAGTAGGTTCGTCGTTGGTACGAAATGCCTTTTTGCATGTCAGAAGTAGAACGGGTGGTGTTCATTTGGGACTGCAACGCATAGGAGTTCATAGGTGGTGGCAAGGGTATAGTGGGATGGTGTTAAAGGATCTGGAACCAACTATCAAAAACATGCTAAAATATGAAGAACCCCCGAATTACATAGTAATTCGTGTAGCAGGTAATGATTTGGGAAGGATAAAAGTTGATTTTTTGAGAAATAATATCAAAAATACATTAAAGAGAATACAAACCTATTTACCGAGCACTATATTAGTGTGGTCCCAGATTTTACCTGGAAAAACTGGGCGGTACTCGGATAACTGTGAGTCCAGGTTGAAATGCGAAGATCGTATTAACAGCGTTATTTCGGCATTTGTTATCAAAAAAAGGGGGACGCTGTATAAAATATACAGATATTTTACCTTCAGATGTTTTTCTAAAGGATGACGGTGTTCATTTGACGGATCTTGGTAATGATATATTTCTTAATACTATGCAAGGTGCTCTAGAAACGTTCATTTCTTCAAATATGTCTACATACCCGGATACAAGGGCTAATGTACAGAGGCATTGATTTACTCCCCGTCCCCATGACAATAATTGGACCACATTGCACTCGCAGCTTCACCCCCCCCCCCTTTAGTGGCGGTTGATCCACCATACTTAACATTAGATTTTTGTGCTGGATCAATATGGCAACTTCCCTGCGAGTGATAAGTTATAGTTACAGTTCATCTTTAGTTTTATTGATCAAGTACATTTTATGGATCGCTGTATCCCAGGATCCATCAGTAAAGTTCATAGATCGCTGTATCCCAGGATCATATATATCTATCTTTATCTAGTTAGCATCTGTAGGTTGCCATAGCGATGAGGTAACCAAAAAATGAGTTGATTATCTATCTAGAGTTGACATTTATTTCAGTATAATAGTATAGTTATCTGTATATGTGTTAGTTAAAGTTGAACAAATCTATTATCTGTGTATATTATCTAATTTGATTTCAATAATGATAATAATAAAGCTGTGGCCAATACTGCCAATCAATCTTAAGTTTTACCAGCCATCTTGAATAATGACGACGTTTCTTATTTTTACTTGTGTTCATGCACATAACGCAACCATAACAATTAGCTCCAGCTAGTAATTGAAAAAAGCTATCAATTAAGGCGTCTTATTATTACTTTGTTACGAGTTTGGATGTGCAGAATACACAATTGTGTTGGATTTATGTTTACATAACATTTGATAAAATTACGAATAACTTACCAATAAATATAATAAAAAGGACGAAAAATATCAAGTGCTCATAATATCACCAAACCGACCACCTAAATTTGATCGTTTCTGACCAATCGATGGCACCTCAGTCTATCTAGTTACACAAAAGAAAAACCTCGGAGCCACTAGGTAATTGGAGGCAACAAACTACTAATTCAGATTCCCATTACTCTCTATGCTAATTTGCTTATTTTCATGGGATCCTCAGTAGTTTACTATAAGTTTAACCTAGCCAAAACCATATACCACATGAAACATACACATGTAGTGCTGTCTCACTCAAAATTTCACGAGGGGTTTACTACCTTGCAGTGCAGCACGGAACAATCGGAACTCATCTACCCTAAAAATAGCCTGGGGAATCCAAAAAATTCTTTATTTAGACCATCTTCTAGACAAAATTATTTTTTTTAAGTTCGAGGCAGCATACTTCGGGCTAAAAATTATCAGAATAAAACTCCTTTTATGAAAAAAGTTCATTCATTTAAAAATATTGACAACTTTTCTTTATAATGGCATGCTAAAGGGACTACTTTGTACCTTGGCGTAGGACTTTTTGATGATGTAATTGGTGGTCTGTAACCTGGATCTGTCCGGAATTTGACTGATCCGGTTCTAAAATTATAGTTAAACTGGTTGATTTTTTTACCATTACTTTTTTCTTGGAAGAGTTGTTGCTCTTTATTTCTAGTGATATCTACCTAATTTTTTTAGCGCCACCTGGTGGATAGAACTACTTTGATTCGCGTATGACTATAATTCCGGCAAACTTTTCAACAAGAAATTATCTTTTCTGCATCTGAGGTTATTTAGTGTGGCGAAGATGATCGAGTAGTTCCGATTGCGTTTCTGACCTCTCACGGAAAACGGAAGTCGACAATAGTGTACAGAGATTGGGTGAAAATCAACCACACCAATTTTAAATTTTATCAAACTGGGGAAGTTACGAAGCTGTAAATTTTCGGGATCTTCCGGTACTTAGGAATTCCTCATGACTTAAATATTCATTTATAAAGACTTACAGCTTAAAGTATCATCACCCTAGAAACTTTTCCCGTGGAACATAAGTCTTAATCTCTAAAGAGGCTGTCCATGTAGAAACCAGGTAGTTATGATATGGGTGGCATAAGGTAAATCTCATCCCACAAATATTTTTGTTCCAATGTAATGTTTATAAATACCATATGTATGTCGAATATAACAATTATTAAATCAACTAAAGCTGGCTAAGAAAATAGTTTTAAAGTTCTCGAACAACGCAACCACAATTTGCATAAAATTGGTCATTTGACACCCATTTTTTTTCATGGACACACTTAAATGTTTACAGTTGTTATCAATGATAACTACAATATATCAGATTTTTTTTTATAACAAATCAATAAATGATACTGGGTATGATTGTAAACAAACGCCACAGGGTATATCCAGAATAAGCTATCGAATGTGCAGATATAATACAAAGCTTGAGGAAACATAGCTCCTCTTCTAAATTTTAGGTCCAGACTTCTTACATGTCCTAAGACCCCAAAAAATGTGTATGATATAAGCCATTATATGATCCAAATTCACAAGTCATTTACGGCATGATTAAACCACCAAAACAAGATGTCAAAAACTGAACGTCCTGGGCACGTCAAAAATTTAAAAGCGTTACTTCGGCAATAAGAAGCAGGGAATACAAGGAATATCTGAATTTTGGCAAATTACCAAACTTTAAAACATTTGTTTTTAGGCACTGATTATAACAATATGCTTGTTATTTCAGATAGAGCTAAATATACTTTATTAAGTTAATTTAGCTTATTGCACACATATTAAAGAGTAATCAAGGGAACCAAGGGTATAGCGGTAATCAAAAGAATGTAATCCAGGGACAAAGACCAGACATGGAAAACAGACATACACAACCAAGAACATAAAGTAACTAAAATCATACATACAAAGTAAATGAGCAACTCGGACTCCACTAAAAACTGGGAGCATGGACCAGGTGCACCGGTAGGGTAAGCGTCCTCTGCTTTTCTAGAAACACCCGCCGTGTTGCTCATAAAAAGTCAAGTCCGGGGTAGACAACCGAGGAAAGGAAAACTATGACCCGTTGAATACATCAGTTTTCATGGTGCTGATGGATACACCATAACGATCCACGAGTTCATAATGACGACCATAAAACTTCTGTAGTAATGACTTCAATCTTGTAGCAACGTAACCCTGTTCCAGAAACCTATTTGTTAGAGTTCTAGCGCGATACAAAAAGTCTGCGTAGTTTCGACAAGCTCTGGCATAACGTATTAGTTGTGATATGAACACTCCATACGCAGGAGCCGAAGGGATGTTGCCACAGATGAAAGGAAAGTTAACAATTCTGAATGAAAAGTCATCACGTTTGTCGTAAAGTTTGGTCAATAGTTTTCCTTTACCATCGATTTCTAAGTGTAGGTCAAGATATGAGGCTGACTTCACAGTGTCTGTAGTATCCTTTATGTGAAGTTCTTTTGGGTAGATGCGATGTATCAAATCCCCGAAATTAGGATTGTTTAAAGATAATACGTCATCTGTATAGCGGAAACTGAGATTGAAGGATCTAGCTAAACGATATTCTTTCTTTCTGATCAGATCAGCTATAAAGTCAGCCTCATAAGAGTAAAGGAATAGGTCAGCAAGTGAAGGAGCACAATTTGTTCCCATTGGAATGCCGACCGTTTGTTGAAAAACACGTCCACCACACTGGACAAATATGTTGTCGATTAAAAATTCTAGCATTTTGTAAAAATCTTCCTCTGTATATTTGGAAGATGATTTGGAATTATTTCTTACAAAGTATGAGGAATCTCTACCAAGATCTATATATTTGTATCTAGGTGTACCATTTTTTTGTTGGAAAAACAACGATGTATAATGTTTTTAGTCGGGATTTTAACTGAGTATGGGGAATAGAAGTATACAGTGTTGAAAAATCATAGGTTTTAATGCTATTATATTCAGATAATAGTCTTGAACTGATTGTCTCCAAAAGATCTTTCGAATTTTTCAGGATCCACATTGAATTAATACCACTACGGGAGTAACAAGTGTTGTGGTAGGACTGTAGACCCTCTTTGACAGTTGTGAGTATAGAAGTTAAAATTTTTGAAAGAGATTTGGTGGTACATTTTGCAGATCCAGCTATGAAACGTTGTTTGTATGGATTCTTGTGAAGTTTAGGAATCCAGTACATAGACGGTAATCACAATCATCGTCCTTGGTAGAGAGACCAAAAGACAATAGCACAGATTTATGGTTTTCCACAATCTCTTCTTTGGAGAGAGTGGTAGCAGTGTAGGTCCTATCACTGCTATTATTTTCTATGTCTACCTCTGATATTAAACATTGGATATAAAACGTTTTGCAGACAAAAACAATGTTGTTTTGGGCTTTGTCTGCTGGTAAGACAACATATTTGTCATGTATAGTAGACAATGTTTTTGCTACATCGGGGTCTTTGAAAACTGATGTAGCCTTGGCACTCATTGACCTACTTAAAACCTTCATTCGTTTCAAAATTAAAGATCTCACGGCCTTTAACCACTTTAAAGACTTTCTAAAAAAAAACATTTTTTTTAATTTTGCATATATTGGACCTGAAAATTTGCATTTACCTAGGAAAATTCCATAAAAGAAGATGGCGGCCATATATCTGCCATCTTGACTTTCACGAAAAAAAATTTTTGCAGTTGTTTGTTTCATATGCAGCCCTACTAAAAAATATTGTAGTAGCTTGGACACTTTTATTCTCTCTCTTATCTTTAAAAAATGAGGAATCGGTGCAGTATAAATGATATGTTTGTAAGCTTTAAACTGGCTATAATTTTACTGCAACTTTTATGGTGTATGCATAGCTCGTAAAACACATGACATGCTGCACAGTAGATTCATAACCTTACGAAATTTCAGGTATAGGTCTAGTGCCTGAGTAGAGACCCAAAAAGAAAATCTTTCTAAGTAAAATTAAAACTGTTATTTGTTTTTTTTAATCGGATATTAGGATTATTAAATTCGCTATTAACAGCTTTAGTGTTATTAGTCATTATTCTGAATATCACACCAATATGTATAGATGAAAAATTAGGACAATTATGTCAAAGCAGTTTTTCACATATACAATACTCCTGTTTTCTACAATCGTCATCATTCCAATAACCCCTATATCCATTTGACGTTTCCATACAGTTTTCTGCGACCGTCATAGAATTTGGCTCCCCTGGCCACCAGAGGTCGTTTGCAATCTTCTGTCCTGTGGTAGCCCATTCCCACAAACCCTCTGCTTGATCATCTACACCATCTAACCAATACTCTCCTTAAAATAATTCAAATATCAATTTTAGAATGAAAGCTCAGGTTTTTGTTAAGCAAAATGCAAGGGGATAAAGTATTTAAATTTTTGTGAGATTTGTAATTTTTTTTAGTAGAACTGAATTAAGGGAAGTGACGATTTAAGATACACATGCTTTAGAATGACTTTATAGTCTTAGACTTAGTCCTATTGCAAAAATAGAGCTTATGAAAGAACTAATTGTCAATCCCACAATTATCTTTAAATTTAAACGTCTTTTTCTTAAATTGCTGACCTCTTCTGTACTTAAACTTTAGCAATTGAGTAACCGTCAGGATTAAGGTAAAGAGTTTCAAAAATAAATGCAATGCAGTTTCCAGGTATCGATTTCGAAGTCTTGCTCATTGAGGGTGTAGATTTTCGTGTGCGTAAACAAAATATTTTTGTTCAAATACCTGGCAAATTTTGAAGCATTCCGTTGATAAAATCTTTCTCTGAGTTGGATTCGATCATCGCAAGATGTGCACTGTGTACCAGACAGTAACTCTGTTTAAAAAGACATTGTAAGTATAATAATTTGTCTTTGAGCTATAGTAATTTGTATCGTATTGTACATGTAATGCATTCATTCCGTTTTGAACGATAATTACAGTACGTTTGTCCCGGACAGCTGCTCCTTCGTAATAAATGTTAATCATGCTAGGAATTTCGTACTAAGCTCCTTTTTTCTAGATTAGGACAAACGTTGTGGCAGATCCAAGTTGGGGGATTCTGGGTTGGACCACCCTCCACACACACATGTTCACCTTTTGGAAAATTTATGTTCAACTCGAGCAAAATTTGAGGCAAAAATGAGCGAATCATGGTCTGAAACCCACCGTTTTATTTGGACCCTCTTTCAAACTCTTTGCAACAGCTTAAAATACGTAAAATACCACGGCTTCATTCCTTGCAATGCATATGGTAGAACCTCTCGGTGATGGATTTGGCTTCCTCTTTCGATAGTTTTGGTTATGAGTATTTGTATACAACTAATATTTTGACTATGATCTTCCTACATATTTAATTTTAATGCTGTTGATAAGAGGAAACACGTGTACAGCATATCGAAATTTAAAATATATAAAACTGGTATTTTTTGTATTCAACAAAGCTTCTGGGGCAAGGTTGTGTTGCCCAGTTAATAAGGTTGTCACTCAAGACGTACTACGATCGTCACAATGCCCTGATTGAGTTTCCTAAAGTTTAACCACGATTTGTATTGGGATTTGCATGCTACATTGTTGGCTGGCGAGATATGTTTTGCTTTGTAGTCATTTCAGCCAAGCATATTGGAAGAACAGAATTTTAGTTTCTAACGTTGTAAAAGTCGGGTTCGTGTTGTCTGTGATTAATTCTCATATAATGAGGGACATTACTTTTTGGTGGGCTTAATTTTGTCTGCTAATTAACCATCCTTTGTTAATTCAATAATTTTACTTTTATTTCATGCTTTTCAATGAAAAAAGAGCATGCGATAAATGTTTGATCAAAAATTCGTTTCATTTATTCTATTTAATAACCAGCACAACTTACAGCGGCGTCCAACCATGATAAAGGCGATCTGTGGAATAGGTAGCAGGATGGACCAAACTGCATCCATCCATACGGGCAATTTTTTAATTGGCATCTAGCCGATTCTGCAAGTAAACTTTACAATTTGATTAATTTATTACATCTTAATTCGTTGTGGAAGCAACACTTGTTTGTTTCATGAACTAACAAAAAATTGCATAAGCAGTATAGTTACGTGTTTACAATACGTGGAAATCAATTGGGCAAGGTATATATAGACCATCATAGAGACAAACTTATCAATCTTTTTCCTACTTTTCTTGCTATAAGTATTAAACAATAAATCAGAAAAAGCTTCAATCTAAAAATAAAATTCTGAAATTATCCACAGTTAAGGTAGTGCGGTGGTTGTTTTGCAAGAAAACTACATGAACTGTTAATTTATCTTTCTGCAGCACTAATACACGTGTTTACATTTAATTATAGTAACTCTGTGTTTATATATATATATATATATATATTTTATTGACATGTCCTTATGCATTCTCCTACTGTCATGGACTGAAATATGTACATGTATGGGCCGAAATGTCCAGCTTTGGTAAGGAACTGTGGGTTGTCGTGGTCCAAATTGTCTTGGGTCGAATTGACCGACATTGATAAACTGATTGCATTATTTTCGTAAACCAATCGGAACACCTCAGCCTTTCTAGTTACACTAAAAGAAAACCCGTCATTTTTTTTAGTTTGTTTGTTTGTTTGTTGGGGTTTAACGTCCGAGCAGCAATATTTCAGCTATATTCGGACGATGAACATAAAGTGGATGATAAAATGAACATGAAATGAAAAAAAAAGGATGGGACACAACGATAATAGGGTCGACAAATTTTGATTGCCACTGGAAAAAGGGGGGAAGGGTAAGGTCGGGCAATTTAGCCTCCTGTGGCGGAGCGCAAAGGTTCCTACTCCGATCGAATACCACAGCAGGGTTCTTTAACGTGCGAGGAACGTGGCATCTTTCCCAACACGGTGCACCACTATGGTTTGCGGTCAGGTTTTCCGTATTATAGCCTGACAACCCCAGCATGTAACACGCCAGGGGTACCCCATTCCACCACCTGGGGCACACATCCCAGTTGCTCTGTGGGCAGAGCGCCCTAGCCTCCGGCTAAGGTTCTGAGCACTATTTAGTCGCCTTTTACGACAAGCTTAGTGCTGCTGCAGGCCTATTCTTTTAACACCGGACCTGCACGGGGATATATTTTTTTTTTTAGTGTATAGTGTAGCGGAAAAGGGGGTCTAGTTCCGATTGTTTCGTATACATTCGGGTGCCACGTTTTGATCACCCCTATCTTAGAAAAAGCTCAGATGCGATTTGAATTGAATCATCGATGCTAGTTTATGTTTCCTAGACTGGTATGGCCCTCGCTCGCATTTACCAAGTATACGAAAATGAAGCTGCAATTATACTGTTTTAAGCTCCCGACTTTACATTCACAAACCGGATATTGATGCTTTTTCTGCCCATTAGAATATGCAGGACCCAGTTGATAATACAGCCATTTACAATCCCGTCGGGAGCGTAATTATGAATTAATTAATATTTTATTCCGATTAAAGATGATTAGATATCAAATATCTTCTTCAGTTCATTAAAATAGTACTAATGTAGTCTCTTAACCTCTTTTATTACGAAGATTTCATAAAATTACTTGTAACTTACCGACAATTATAATGAAAAGAATGGAATAAATCGCTTTGTTCATAACAACGGATTGACCAACTTCGATACAATGCCTTTAATCTTTACAGTCCTTTTGTAGTATTACTTTATCAATTAAACAAGGAAATATACATGCAAGACCTGTAGTAGGTCAGAAATGACCCAATGAAAATTTAGTTATATTACTTAAGTACCATTCTGTGTAAGAATAAGCCAGGGGCACATTACTCTCAATACATCTAGAAAACAACCGAACAGTTACTTAAACTCATCTTGAAGTATCTGTGACATAGAGAATATTTGATTGCTTAAAAATGTGTGGGAAAATTTTCCCGCCGTCTTTCCATAGTTCATTTCAACTAAATCGATATCTTAAAAAGGCAAACTTTATAAACACTGCGATGGCTATTTCTGGAGCTTATGAAATATCATAAATACTTGGTAATGTAATAAAATGATTACCCCTTTTTTCACGTGCCACACCTGATACACAAATTTCGTCTGATTCTTGGACAGGGAAGTACTTAATGCCTAGAGCACACATTCACGGACCACCGCACTGGTTTTACTACGGATAAAATTCAACGGATGATCCCGGAAAAGTCACTTTTTATAATCCGACACGGAACATTCACGAACGCACAATGGCTCTTTTACGGGTTTTCACGTATCTACTAAGGATTATTTGAGAAATTGGCTGATTGGCAACAACATTGATACGGATTGTTGCGGTACGACACGGTTTGGTACTGGATTAACACGGTCTTACACGGAAATAATCGGTTTAATACGAAATGGTACTTATCACGACGTATGCAATTAATGCAGATATACAGTGGTGTGCAACGATATTATACTAGGAACTAGTACGGATAAGTACGGTCCGATATGGAAAAGGTTATTGCTACGGAGCGGTACGTAGAAGTAATTGACAACCTGGAACTTACGGATTGAGACGGGTTCACACAGTTTTATCACAGACTAAAACGGATCAGTCTGTCCTAATACGATTAAGTAAGGCTTTACTAAACTTTTAAGCATGCACAAAACTTGTCACGAATATACAAGTACTACTACGATTGATCACGAATGACTACGGTTTCTTTACGTATACTGTAAAAATACTTTAATTTGTGGATACCAATTTTCGTGGATTTTTGAATTCGTGGTTTTGATTTTTTCTGTATACATATCTCAATGGAAATCTCGTTTTCGTTGGGAACCAAATTTCGTGGTTTGGTCTACCCACGAAAACCACGAAAATTGACACCCCTCGAAAAATAGAACTTTCACAGTAGGTACAGACTAATAATGATCGCAACGTATGATGCCGGATTGTATCCGTAGCTGATCCAGCGGGGTGATCCGTGAATGTTTGACCTGGGCATATAGTGTATGTGAAACGATCACATATGTAGGAACAGAAATCATATCTGTGTAAACAAATGAAGTTATTTAGATTTAATACATTTTTCATGCTACAATTTTGTCAATCGGAAACTAAAGTTAGGTAAATCAAGTCTTAATGAACAACAAGGTCATATTTTATTTACAACGAGTCCTCTGCTGATAAAGCTATTTATTGAAATATTATATAATAGTATTACATGCATTACTTTCGACTTTTGTCTAGCAGTGCAGAAGACGGATTTTTCAGAACTTTAATGGGCCTAGAGAGTATACGGCTATATCATATGCCAACGGAAAGATTATTAGGTTCTTAAACGACTGCGTAGTGAAGACCTGGGATATCTCCACGAGTTTCTTTTCCCGACTGGAGCGTACTTGGGAAGTGGGAGAAACGTAGAATTTCTCACACGAGTGGAAAAATCCCAGATCTTCACTATTCAAGAGTACAAGAACCTGTTTCTTTCTAAAAACGCCCCGTGTGGGTCCAGGTGTCAAACTAATAGACCCGCAGCAGCGCTAAGCTTGTCGTAAAAGGCGACCAAATAGTGCTCAGAACCCTGGTCGGAGGCTAAGGCACTTTGCCAACAGATCAACTAAGTTGTGTGCTCCGGATGGTAGAATGGGGTACTCCTGGCATGTTACAATCTGGGGTCGCCAGGCAATAATACGGAAAATCAGACCGCAAATCATAGTGATGCAACGGTTGGGAAATATGCCACGTTCCTCGCACATTAAAGTACCTTCTGTGGTATTCTCCCGGAGTAGGAACCATTTTGTTTCGCCACAGAAGGCTAAATTGCCTGATTCTATCCACCTCTCTCCCTACCTGTTTTTTGTTAGGTATAAATACGAGGCCAGGTCCAGACGCTTTGAAAAGGATGGGCGCCAAAAGGATTTTGATGTATTATTTACTAGTATTTATGAATATTTATTAACTTTGCCAGAACTACTTTTTTTTACCTCGCTTTGGATTGGTTGGCTTTACCAGGGTCACGTGTCGCTGTCTTTAATTGAAATCGATCAAATACGAAAGAAAAATCAAAGCACCGAAGGTGCTGAAACTCGGAAGTCACTTGGCGTGCAACCTGCAAGATAGGTTCCCGATATTTATTTTTTAAGCAATGTGCTAGAGTGCCGGTCATGGCATGGACTAAGGTTTGAGAATGTTTTAGTGTTGAACCCATATTTCCCTTGCAACCTGCAGCAAAACAAAACAAAGATGTACACAAATATCGTGAAAATAAGATTATTGCATTTGTTTACGTTCTTGAGACCTTAAACTTGAAAAAGGCAGCTGACGATGTTGATTGTGACGCTTCTTGATAAAATGATATTCATTATAGCATTCACGGGGTATAGTTAAAATCCAACACCACCCAAAAAGAGATAACTGCAATTAAAATGTATTGGCTATTATTTATCTTCTTTGAAATTACTATGCGGCCAAGTGCAAAAAATAGTTTGGCGTCTCGATTTACCAGTTAGACAATATTTAGCTGAAATTTAACACTTAAAATGTTTGAAATATCATTCATTTGGGATATCGGTGAAATATTTAAGTTTAAAAGAGAATCACGCACTAATATGAAGAAAGCATTTCCGTCCGTAAAGTTATCTGTCGGAAGCCCTTTTTGTCATTCTTATTCTTACAATACTCGAAGCCACTGACGTGACTTCCGAGTAAGCATGTTATTCAGTACAGAATGACTAGATATAAAATGTAATATTCTGCTGTGCCTTATCTTTTTATCACTGAAAATGCATCAAAATGCAACCATTTTTAGAGGCAATTTTGTTCGGTGATTATATTGTCGGAAAAAGTTCTTTTTTTACATTTTTGAAATTCTAAACATATGAGCTTTACATGTTACGTGTTTCATAATACCTACAATGCACGATTTTCCTTAAATTACCTATTAAAGTATATTAAGTTTGGTTGATCTTTGACCCCTTCTTTAATTAATTTCAAAATAGCAAAAAACTGTACCGTTTGATCACTTTGATCAGTACGATATTGATTTATCTTTCCATTGATATGTGATATAGCCATATATCCTTTAATCCATTGAACTCGATAACTAAAGCACTTTTTAATACGTCCGCAGCACTATAAAAGCAAGGCACAAAATAACATCGATATGAATTCCAAATGAGATACCAAAGTAAGTGACGGTGTATAAAGACTTTTTGATATGAACCGACATGCACTTTTAATCATATTATTGCCCCAAAACCTGAAATGTGTTTTTGCTCATTGGCTCCTCAATCCTTGATAAACAACTCTAAAACCAATCCCAGTCTGGCTTGTTTGATATGGAATCTTTCTATGATTATACCCCCGCAAATAAAGCTTGGGGTTATTTATGTTTCACACTATCTGTCTGTCCGTTATTTGTTTATTTTCTTAGCATCTTGTACCATTGTTATGAAACTTGGTGGGGTGTATCATAACCTCATGGAGATGTGCAATCGGTTAGTTATGACTAAAATTACAGAAATGGCGGCTGTTCAACTTAGGCATTTTCCAGCAAAACTTGGTTTGTTGCGTTATCCACAACTCTTCCATATCGACTTGTAGGGTTGTAATGAAACACAATGGAGTATTAGGTTGCCTTATTGAAATGTGCATAGTTTCAGGAATTAATGTAAAAATTTGTTCTAATGATGGCTGTTTTTCAGCAAAACTGGTATCATATGTGTTGTCCGCAACTCGATCTGCTCAGCAACATCCAGGATTGTTATAAAACTTAATAAGATGTTACATTACTATATTGGGATGTGCATATTGCCAGAAATTTATATTTGAAGTAAATTATTAGTCATATTTTGTCATTGTGTTGTGAATCAAAAAAGAGTACTGCTTGTGGTTTGGAGTTGTGTATTTCAGAAAAAGCGGCAAAACTGAGTGTCAGATGTGCTTAGTTTATCCCCATAAAAATTATGTCCAATATGAATTGTGTGTCAACATTGGTCCCCAAATGTACTGAGTTCAACAGGCTATTGGGAGTGTAAGTCCCTTTAGGGGCAATGTCTAGTTGGAGAAAGTCCACACACATATACTTAAGTTATATTTAAGTTGTATAGTAACGTTTTGGTCCCTTTTATCCTTTTCCTAACCAGGAATGGTTATAACCCAAAAATTAGTCACAACCTTCTTTTTGTGGTATGAAACCTCATGGTACATTGTGCCATTTTATGAAACCGAATAAAACTCTTGTTTCCTTTCCTAAACGATGTGTGGCAATACTTGTATCCCAAACATCAATCACAAGCTAACTTATTAGTAAGTGGTATGCAACACTTTGTTAGAGATCCATATACGAAATGTAAGTATGTAGTTCTGATCAAATGCTTGTTTTAGTCCCCCTTTCCTCAAACGGTTAAGGCACTTACCCTACAAACCAATATACCAATTATGGTTTTTTGAATTTGTATTGTGTTGTAAAATTTTATGAACATCCGGGTATCGCACAAAAAACACGTGATGTGGATATGGACGACAACGACAACGACAGCGCCACACCATTATGCATAATATTAAAATCTACAAGTTGTACATCATAGAAATGCCATGTACCAGTTTATACTTTATTAAAACTTTTCGATAAACTGGCACCATGGTCTCATTCTAGCAAATTAATACCGCTTCAGTGTGCGAGATATTGGGTACCATCTACGGTTGAGACATACCAACGACTTAAAGCTGATAGACAACGCGTTTTCGGCAAGCAATTGACACACAGAGGATATATTAATGAGCACACTGAGGTCTATCCACACCAGTACGACTACTAACGTGAAAATGTATTATTTTGTGAATATTTTCATGCCACATTTTATGAGCTACTCAATAGGGTGTTTCTAGAAAAGCAAAGGACGTTTACCCTACCGGTGCACCTGGTCCATGGTCCCAGTTTTTGTGGAGTTTGGGTTACTTATTTACATTTGTGAACAAATGATTAAAACCTACATACCGATGTACATACATGTAAGCACAGGCACTTGTTTCTGTCGTGTTGTGATTTTAAGACTTGGTATTTAAGCTCATTAGATACAAATCAATTTTGAAATATGTTATAATATTTCAATACGCCATAGAATGGTACTGATTTAACTAGAACTGTTAAAGCTGGACACTACTTTCAAATTTTTCGCATCCGTACCTGCAACGACTTCAACAAAGGTTACTGGAAAAAACTGGTTATGTTGCCCATAAAATAAGGTTGCTACGATCGTCACTGTGCCTTGATCGAGTTTTCAAAAGTTTACCCACAATTTATATTGGTGTTTGTATGCAACTACGTTTAAGCTTGGCTGTCGAAATATTTTCTTTGTAGCAAGCAAAATAGAAGAACGGGATTTTAGCAAAAAAATGTGTGTTTACTGTCACATGCTGAAAAAAAATAAGGTCGGATTTTTTAATTTTTTTTCGGGAGTGTGATTCATTGTAGGTTCTTGATTTAATACGATAAATGCCGGTACCGGTGACGGAAAAGGCAGGAATTTCCGGAATTTCAGAAAATTGCCGATAAAAAAAGGTAGGGTCGCGGCGATAAAATGAGGATCGGTCGGGTGACCGTAAACACACATATGTTTTTAATGAAAGTAGCGACGAATGTTTGATCAAGTATTTTTCGTGTTAAGATATTTCATGTACATTATCAATTGACTTCAGCACGTCTTACAGCGGAGTCCAACCATGATAAAGATGACCTGTGGAAAAGGTAACAAAATGGACCAAACTCAACCCATCCATAAGGGCAACTTTTGATATGGTATCTAACCTCTGCAAGTAAGAAATGCCTTTACATCATAATTCATTAGGGAAGCTAAACACATATACAGCTTTGTCAAACTTTTTGGTACTTCAGGAAACAAACAATTAATTGTTTCTTTCCTGAAGTATCAAAAAGTTTGAAAAAGCTGTAAACGTGTTTAGAAAACGTGCAAATCACTTGAAAAAGGAAAAGACAAATAGATGAATCCAACATTAATCTTTTTTCGTTACTTTTTTGTTGCTCTATGAATTAAACATCAAATCAGAGAAAAAAAAGAGGAAGAAGTATAAAAGTCTTCAGAGTTGAAGCAGCACTACTTACCAACAATTATAATAAAAAGAGCTATGTAGATCGCTTCTTTCATATTAACGAGTTGGTCAAATTTTCTTTCATAGCGTCTTTTCAGTTTCATAAGGGAATGCACATGAGTAAGGCCCTCAGTAGGTTAGGAAAGATCCAATGAAAATGTAGTTGTTATATTTGAAGTTAATGTGAAACGAGCCTATGAAAAGAATTAAAACCTGTGCAAACAAACGAAGTCATTTAGACTTTGCACAAGTTCATGCCGAAATTGTATAAATCGAAACTTGAAGTTAGCAAAATCGAAATTGTACGGACTAACAGGGTCAAATTGTATAAGTTTTCAAAGTCTTCACTTCATGTATGTAAACAGCTGTTAACAAGCACTACCTGTAGACATACACAGACTAGTGCAGGAACTTCCCTGTCTTGAAACAACTGACCGTGTTGTCTATAAACTAGGCCATAACGCAAGACACTTTCTCTAATCTAAATAGAACTGTCGTAAATATAGCTATCATATCAGAACTAATGAAATGTATCCTTTTATTCAAACTTTTATCATATGACATCATATGGTCGATATAGTTTCTAAACGAAATACTAAATTATGTGGCAATTAGTGGGTTTAAACTGAGCCACGGGGGTCACCTCTTCGGAGAACTGTTATACAGAGGTGCTGCTGGTGTTTCAACCATTCATATATTTTGTCATCCTCTCAAGTCAAGATTTTGAGTTTGAGGGAGCGAAGGTGGACTCAAAACCCTGACTTGGGACGATAATATTTTGTAATTCGAACAAAAAACCACACCAATATAGTCATCTATTTATACCGGTACATTTGTTATTATTCTTGTTTCTTCACATGCATATACACATGAATAGTAGAAACGGGAATATAACGAAGAGTCACTTATTAAGGTTCTTAGATGGACACATTTATATCATTTTCAGAGAAACCCAGGTAGCACATAACATTTATTGACATTTTTCAAACATTTGAAATACATCACGAGAAAGTTTGCTCATAATATTTGTTTAAGAATATCATATGAATGTTTGTTCAATGTTTTAAAATACATCAGAATATCATTTCTTACAAATGTTTAAGAAAAACGTTTTTTTGATATTTTTTAACATTTCAAGAATATATTGGATCACGTTCTTTAAAAAAAAACATTTTTGTTTGACATAATTTTGATATTTTTCTAACATTCAATTTTGATATATGAAAAATATTTTCCTAGAACATTTTTACAAACATTTAATTGATATCAAATTTATATAAACGAATAGTTATTTTTCACAATTATGTAAATAACATTTGGTATAAACGTTAAAATTAATATTTAACTAAAATATATGTAAGTAACAATTTATAAAATGTTCATTTAAAATATTGGGCAAATGTTACTCAAAAATATACCATGCAAATATCATATAAATGATTCTTTGATAAAAGGTTGGGTTGTATTTTTAACATTAGTACAGTATATAGCTTGAAAATAATTTCAGCGTTATAGTGTAGTTCTCAGACCTCCTCCTTCCCAAAATATTTGTTCCCCAGCTAACTTATGACCTTCATCAGTGATATGCATAAACATATTGCGTGTAGGGTGGTAAATATATAACGTGAACACAACTCACTGTGTTATCAAGTGAATACCTGTGACGTATACAAATTGTTGTCGAAAATATAACCTTGAGATGATCTTGAACTTTGTAAAAAAATTAAACTAGAAACATAAACTGTAAGCGTGGAAGAAATTTATGCTATTTATTTATTCTATGTGGATGTAAGGCAAGGAGTCCATAAATTTTATAAACGTCTGCTAAATGCAAAGAAATCGACGCCAGATTTCATTATTTATGGGGAGCTAGGGAGATACCCGCTTGATATTTGCATTAAGAGTTGTCAAATATTGGGCAAAACTTATTACGGGGAAGGAAAATAAACTACCTTTCATTTTATATAGACTTTGTCATAAGAATTTCAATAATAATTATATGTGGCTTAATTATGTGAAATCCATCTTAGATGATTGTGGTAAATCAAATGTATGGAATAACCAATATTTTACTAGTATATCCTGGTTAGTTAACTCATTAAAACTAACACTTGTAGATTAATTTAAACAAATGAGTTAATGAACACCAGAAATTTATCAGATCTTAATAATCTTTGCAAATTTATACGAGTGATTAATAATAAGATATAATCTCCAGGGTAACCGCTGATGTTGTTATAATTATCATAATATATATTTTGGACACCATTGTTTTATATAATCTACCTCTGTGCAGGACATTCGTGTAATATTGTATTATTATATTATCTGTTTTTGTTTCTCTGTACCTATTTAGTTCTAGAGAATAAAGTTTATTAAAAGTTCTTTTAACCAAAACCCTTCCCGCTTCAACCTCAGTCTGTGGATCGTTCCATGCAGATCGTATTCTGTTCCACGATTAGTATTTGCACTTTGTTGTGGTTGGTAACCTGAAACGTTGACTTATTGGAAGTAATTTAGGGCTTTTTTTCTAAGATTGCTCCTTTGTCCATTTAATCGTTTGTGAAAAAGGTTGCACAAATATTTATGGATGATGTTATTTTGTATATGTTCATAAATGTTATAAAGATGTTGCAAAACTGTTTAAATTGTTATGTTTTTGTTGTTGGTAAATATTTAAACTAATAATATTGTTAACATTTAACACTAATTAAAAATATATCTAGTTTTGGGACTACCTCTTGTGATACTCTGAATGCTATTTTTGTTTCATGGTTATTTTATTGATTTTATTGCAGTTCTTACAGAGGTCCTAGCCACAAAGAAAATTGTCATGGCGATGGCAAATGCCATGAACCTGTGTGACCAGGGGGTCGAACAAACTTTAGAGGAGTTGTTACCAAAGCCAGTAGACTCCAAAGAGGAATTTATGGTCTTGGAGACAAGACTCATTGCAGAGGAGGACTACATAATGAAGCTAGTATGTACATGGCATTTCTTGAATTTTGGTTTTAGTTTTTATCTAGCCCAACAGTATTCATTTTGTTTGTCCATCAATATTTTCTTTGCTATACGGTAACTCAATATTTATGTAAACTTTTAGTCCCACCAGGGGAACCTCACCATCAATTTTAGAACTTTTTCTCAACTGCTACTGGACTAAGTTGCTTTCAAATATAAATATAAGGCATATGTCAATATCAGTTTTTTAGCTAAAATTTCAACTTCCTGTATTGTAGGACAGTCATTTTTTAATTGAAGTGGTGAAGTAGCAGGGGATAAGACAAAGTTTGCAACCTCATGTTCGACTTTTCTTTTTCCGGCTTTTTTTAGCTATAGTATTTTCTATTCAATTATATCCTCCTCCTGTCTAAGGTACAGAATGGAAAAAATCTGGCCAAAACAATGAGGGGAATAATAAGGAAGTTATTGACAAACAATCTAATGTCTTCACACAGCCTCACAGGGCAGAAGGGGAAAGAGAGATTCCTGGACACCAAAGTGTTTAGGGTTGTCATGAGTATGTATTGATATTTTTTTTTATCTTACAAAGAAATCACTATATATGTAGATGTACTTTAAGACGATTTATTCTTCCTTCAATAATCTTGACAAACCTACATGTATAGCAATATAGGAATTGAGTTGAATGTGGAGACAAAGTCACAATTTTTATGCCCTGATCAAGATAGTGAAATGGGCATATATTTAAGAACTAAATCAAAGAAGCTCCATCTTATCAGTGTTTCACCACTGGCTGGTCATTCATGTTTAACCCATAGAGATAGCCAATGGTGAAATAACGACATAAATGGCCAGGTTGTAGTAACACAGTGTTAATGAGGGGTAATATAACATCATAAATTCCCAGCCCTTGGTAAAAAAAATGATAAAATGGAGTTTCCATTATGTTTTTGGATTCAAATATAACTAGTTTCTTAAATTTTTTTAAATAGTTGCAGCTTATAGTTGCAAGAAGTGTTGGTCACGTGTTTATTACTTTTTTTTACTATGGCTGTGATCTAAAGAGCTTAAATAGAAGCATGCCATATTAGAATTATAAATTTACCCTTGTCCATCCATTCCCATTTGGTTAAAGGTTTGTATTAAGGTGATTTTCTCAAGTACTATACATGATATAGAAATGAAACTTCTTGTGGTTTGAATACTTAGATATTTAGTATAGGGCTTTAACATGATGACTTGTAAGAAGTCTTTCCTATTCAGGTTTGTCCAATATCTACTTCTAGTGTGCCGCATGACTAAACTTGTGACATATATATTATGAGTGGGGGTATTCTGTACATACATATGTGTAGCGTACAGTACAATATGTTGTTTCACTTACAGAAGCATCAAGAAAAGCTGCAAACAGCCAGTTTTTTTATGCAGAGCACGAGTATGAAGTTGGGGAGGTCCTTAGGAATGTCCCCAACTATCCTGGTGGATCCAATTTTGTTAAGGTACAGAATAAATTAGACTATTTTTTTACTGTAGAGTTTTTTTCATTATTCATGTTTCATTTTAAAGACCCTAGATATACCTTTTGTTGGAAATGTATGTATCTTTTTATGCAACATCATGTGTTGTCAATAATTTAGGAATACAGTTTTAAATGACAACAGTGTCATCCTTATTAGGATTATGGATGGACTAAGGAACATGTTTATGCAAAGTTCAATGTTGCCATGTATTTAGAAGAGAACATTATTTGACAATTTGAATGCTTGGAAACTTGTATTGTTTCCAAGTTTTAAAAACTTTATCTTGATTCTTTTTAGAAAAAGAAAGAAGAACAGAGGAAAAGTTCTAAAAGGAGGAGGGACTTTTCAGACTCTGATTGAGAACTTTTGCACTTAAAAAAAAGGGGGGTTAAGTTTTCGACAATAACTCGGAAACTTTAACAGCAACTTTCATGAAACTTTCTTGAATTGTTCATATCTATTGACATAAGCCCTTTTCGATTTTTTTCATAAATTTCAGATTCATCGTTGTTGCATTATGATTTTTTATACATAAAAAAGGGTGATTTTTTTTAATTTTTCGCACTATTACTCAAAAACACTTTTACTAACTTTTATGAAACTTTGGTGAATTATTCATATCTATTGACGTAAGCTCCCTTTCAATTTATATAATTGTCAAATTTTACATTTTTCTGTTATGAAGTTTTACTCTTTGAAAATAGGGTGGCAACGATCAAGGAAATTTTATTCGTTGAAAAAGGACCATTTGTTAAAGATGTTCAACTAATAAATATGAAGGTTCTTGGTAACGGTGTTAGAAAAGTGTGTTTTGAACAAGATAACTTGAGGTTACCTTGATAGTGCCAAATTTTTTGTGCATTTTGTGTGTTTTGTGTTACTTTTTTTTTTGTGGGGGGAGGGGTATTTGACAGGGCTCACGGTATTTCTAGTTAATCATAGAAATCCATTAAAAGCATAAGGACAAGTTAAAAAGGCAACAGACGTATCGTGCGCTTAAAGCGCAGCTCTTCATTCTCTCTGGTTTCATAGGTTATCAAGTGTATGCCATGTTATAACATATAACTGTTGTTTAAATATAAATGTACTATTTGAAAAAATAAATATTTGATATCCATTTCAGGTGTACTTCTTTGGTTTTGAAATATATTGCTGCAAAAAAAAAATGCTTGTTTTTAATGTTTAAGGATGATCTCCAAGTAGCCACAAATTGGCTTGTATTGTATTTAATACCCTGTGTACATTTTACAGTCTTGTCTAATATATTATGTGTCAATGGGTAGCAATGGTACTTTTGTTCAGTACCAGATGATTTCAGTGTTGGAAATGATTCCAATTGTAACAATCATCAAGTTTTGATGGTAATGCAAATAGTAGTTGGATATTTCTTCTCATCATTGAAAGTTGTCAAGTGGAGAGTTTTTAGGAGACATCAAATGATTGCTTCATATTTGTATAACGAACACAATATAATAACATATAATAACATTTTAAATATCATTATTCCAGACAAATAAACAACATTCTATTGCAACATATAAAAAAAGTGTTTTTTTTTCAAGACATTATTCTGACATTTTTTCTAATATAAGTCGAATGTTACTTCAAAACATTATTCCAATATTTTTTTCTGACATAAGTTAAATGTTATTTCCAAACGTTATTCTTACATTTATTTCTAACATTTTAAAACATTTGGAGGCAACATAATTTAAAAATGTTTTATTTAAGGTTTTGCCAACCATACATTTAACTTGAATCCAACATTTTTTCTAATGTTTTATAAATATATTGCACAATGTTTTTTTTTTTTAAATAAATAAAATATTTTTGTGGTAATTGGGAATACGTCCAAATTGATTTTATTTCGCAGATAAAAAAAGACCAAGGGTTGACACGTTCCAGGCATGTCTGTATTTTGTATGTAGAAAGTGACCAATACCATCCACTTACTGGCATTGGCATGCAAAATACATTAACATGTAATAAACTAAACCGGTATGGATATACATGTACCGTTTTTGACTGTCACTTTAATTTGTCACTTATGGTTGATAAATTTATATCTATAAATTGATCCCGTTGTTACTTACGATAGGTTATGTAAGTGTCGTCATGTGACCCCGTGAATTCACGAGAATGGGTCCTAGTCTACCATTCAAAAGCATGGAGATTTGTCATTTAGAGAGCGTAGAGTTCCGTGTTAAGTGCAAACCATCTTTTTATGTAAAATAATAACGATAAAAATGACAAATATCTATTTCTACATGATAAAGGTGTTATGAAAAAATACATACAATAGAAAATTTTGCATTGTTAAACAGCGTTTCGAGTACCCGGAAGTAAACAATAAAATGCAGATCAGTCTTCGGTTTTCGATACGTTCTACATCGGAAAGTCCGGTAAATAAAATGAAACTAGAACCAGACTTATATACCCTATTGTAAGTACATATCACAGACACACACAACAAAAAACAGAATAACAAAAATAATACATACAGATTAACGAAAGTAAATAAGCAACTCGGACTCCACTATAGAGCATAGATAAGGTGCACCGGTAGGGTAAGCGTCTTCTGCTTTTCTAGAAGCCGTAAAATATGTCAAAGCGACAACAACCCCTGGGGTGTAAAATATCTGCTCGAGGCCACCCGTTGGTTTTGAATGAAACCGTCACACCACATGGCAGGCTGCAACTGACCCCAAAACAATATTATAAACAGGTACATAGAAATAGTAGCCCTTATAGACTCCTACAATTTGAAAGAATATGAAAGTGAAAACGAAACGAAACAAGGCATACACAGGCCAGACATTTATGAATTAGCGCCGACGGGGTTTAAGTATTTTGGCATGATCAAACACAATTAAACACGCCTAAAAATCAGTTTAAAAGGGACTGTTTCCTTTGTTAAAACAGAATAAAAGAAAGAAACTCATTATAAGTAACTAAAATGGACATAGGAGTATTTACTTTCAGTATAGCTGACAGTTTGATCCAACATAAAGTTATGTCCTCATCGATTTGCAATATCAATCCCAATTCTTTCAATGCCTGTTGAGAACTATAGTACATGATAGTCATACAATATCTAAATGGAGACAACTCATGTCTTGTCGAAAACTATTTTGATATAATAGCATTAAAATTTATGATTTTTGACCACTGTATACTTTTATTCCCAATACTCAGTTAAAATCCCGACTTAAAAACATTATACATCGTTGTTTTTTTTCTCCATAAAATGATGGTACACCTAGATACAAATATATAGTTCTTGGTAGAGATTCCTCATACTTTGTAAGAAATAATTCCAAATCATCTTCCAAATATACAGAAGAAGATTTTTACAAAATGCTGGAATTTTTAATCGACAACATATTTGTCCAGTGTGGTGTACGCGTTTTTCAACAAACGGTCGGCATTCCAATGGGAAGAAATGGTGCTCCTCTACTTGCTGACCTATTCCTTCACTCTTATAAGCTGACCTTATAGCTGATCTGATCCGAAAGAAAGTATATCGTTTAGCTAGATCCTTTAATCTCAGTTTCCGCTATATAGACGACGTATTATTTTCAAACAATCCTAATTTCGCGACACTGTGAAGTCTGCCTCATATCTTGACCTGCACTTATAAATCGATGGTAAGGAAAACTATTGACCAAATTTTACGACAAACGTGATGACTTTTCATTCAGAATTGTCAACTTTCCTTTCATCTGTGGCAACATCCCTTAAGCACTTGCGTTCATATCACAACTCATACGTTATGCCAGAGCTTTCCGAAACTACGCAGACATTTGGTATGGCGCTTGACTTTTAACAAGTAGGCCTATAGAACAGGGTTATGTTGCTACAAGATTGAAGTCATCACTATTCGCCATTATGAACTCACGGATCATTACGGTGTCTCCATCTGCGCCATGAAAACTGATTTGTTCAACATTATAGTTTTCCTTCCCTCTTTCGACTACCCCGGACTTGACTTTTTATGAGCAACTCGGCAGGTGTTTTTAAAAAATCAGAGGACGCTTACCCTACCAGTGCACCTGCTCCATGCTCCCGGTTTTTTATGGAGTCCGAGTTGCTCATTTGCTTTTGTTACTTTGTATGTATGATTTTAGTTACTTCATGTTCTTTGTTGTGTATGTCTGTTTTTCATGTCTGGTCTTTGTCTCTGGATTACATTCTTTTGATTACCACTAGAATCTTGGTTCCCTTGATTACTCTTTTAAATATAATATGTTCGTTTCTATACAAAGACCCTATGGGTAATCATGCAAAATGGGCTACATGCAAACATCATAGATTCAAATGAAATTTAATCCAAATTATACTTTGAGTACCAAGTTCATGTGCAAAATATTTTCAAAATAAAAAATGTTTGATATGGTTTAAAAACATAATTTATGTCAGGGGGTTCGAAAATAGAAAATGCATAAAATCGTGTCGATATTCAATCTGACGTCACATTTATGCATATTGTCTATACGTGCATTTCAAGGTGTAAACAATTTTGGACTTCGTTGTTTAAAAGTTAAGGTAATGCTAATTCACAAAATGAAGCTTTATGAACAAATAAACTTCAGCGTTAAAAGATCTGTGATGAAACGGCCTCGCCATGATTTGTTTTAAAATAATGCACTGATTTTTTCTGAGGATGGAAATAACCCAAAAAAATACCAGTCTTTGGCATGGAACTGCAATGATATTTCTTACAGCTTTTCTAAGATTCTTTAAATGCTTCAGGTGTTTTGGGTACAAATAGGGTGCCTCGAACCAGTCTTGGGGATGGATACAAAGGCGGATCCAGACACTTTGAAAAGGAGGGGTGCCAGCCGGGGTTCGTCAGAAAAGGGGTGCTAAGACATTACATGTATTTACATTTTTTTGTCAATTTTACAAATGAAAATGTCAAATTTCCAATAAAAAAAGGATGGGTGTCCACCCCAGGATCCGCCAGTGGAGTATGCATTATACATGAAAACCTCCGTCGAAGTTTTAAAGAAATCTATCTATCTTACATCAATATCTAGTATTAGCGTCATCCAATCTTAAGGGTGTTTGTTGCTCATGATCAGTCATTTTGTCGGATTTTCGGATTTTATACATTATGAAAAGAAATGTAGGGGTCACTGGGCAAAAAAAAAATTAGCTTAAACACACAATGAACGAGTTCACTGACTCATCATTGTTACCTATCCATTTCGTTCTGGAATGAAATATCTTAAAAAATTTCAGAATATTTTGAAATCCGGTTTTGTTTTGTTTCATCAGAACAGTGAATACTTATAACGCTAAAAAAAGTACATGTATTTGGCGACACTAATACGATCCGTAGTCTTTATTTTTTTATACATTTCTGAACAGAAACTGCAAAATTCAGAATGTTAATCCTGTACGTCTTAATCAATATAATACTTTTGTTATTGCCTTTTTGGTTATTTCGATTTTAAAAACTTCCGATATAATTGACAAAAATCCACATTCTGCAACTAAAATAATTTCTGAGTTTACAAAATTTGATGAAATGCTTCACATAGTGCAGCATCATACAACTTTATATTTGAAGTAGTCAAAAACCATTTCCTAAATTTTCATGAAAATGGATGCAAACAATTTTTTAATTAGTAAAAAAATCCTGTCACCCTTTTCAAGAATAAAGTCAATTACAAAAGTATCTAAAATCAGATTTATAAAAGTCAAAAGGAGCTCACATGAAATGAAAAAAATAATTCAAAATTGCGGCAGCATTGGTATAAGCTAACACATCTAAACTAAAAAGATGGGTGTATAAAAATCTGCCTTATCTTGTGGGACTAGTACAAATAATTAGGTCGGGAGATCATAGGCACCCACTTCAGACAGAGCCTTGTCCTCTATATTTACTTATAATGCTTAGGGACAAGGGTCTGAGTGTCTAAAACAGGCGCTAATGATTTTATGGTTACTGGTATTTTTTGTTGTTGTTTTGTCTTAGATACAAAAGAATCACACATGAATTTAACAAAAAACAAGAAATAATTCATATAGATTTTATTTTCAATCAATACCAAACTTCAATGAAACAGTATAATAGCATTATATGTTGTATCTATGATATTCATTTTTATAAAAAAATATAAATAACTTTTTTTAAAACTGTCATCATTTTAGAACAGATGAGGACTTTCACAAACTCTCAATAATATGTTAATTAATATGAAACACCAGTGATGGACTATGATGAATGTATTGACATTTTTAAGCTTAAAGTCAATTATTTATGCTGACTAAGAATTATATCCGCAAACTGAATCAGTACAGAGATCTATAAGCATCATTAACAACTATGAAATAATGAAATGCGTCCAAAAGACTACCAACATTTATCATTTTGAACTACTCCTGTCTGTCAAAAGTGAGAAGTTTAAAAAATAAAAAGATGGATAATAGCAGACATTACAACTTCAACTATTCAGGCAATCTTGTTATGCAATAGTGTTACAAACTTGATCCAGCGCCACAAAACTAAAAATACTTCCATGGTAACTCCAATCAAAGTATTTGGATTTCATGACATCATGAACAGCAAAGAAAATATTCAAACCTAAGTACTTTTGCTAATTTCTAGCTGGTGCCAAGATCTGGGCTATTTGAGTATATAGGAAGGCAGTGCTAGCCTTATTCGATAAACTAATGCATCTGGTGAATAGATCTGCATGATTTTAAAATGGATTATAATCGTTAAGTTATTTACATCAAGTCTGAAAAAAATACAGAAAATGAAACATGATTAATTATATCATAATAACATTATGGAGTTTCTTTCCAATTTAAACAAGTGTTTATATATATAGCATATTCTCTTTCAAACAATAACAATTTAATAATAAATACTCTTTCTTGTAATAACAATCATAACATGCATAGGATACTATTGAAGTCATCCACTATCATACAACTTGTCATAAACACAAAAAAAACCCCACACATACTCATTATCAATCTCTCTATGAAAGCAAACTGATCAAGATAGATACAGATGGACACCCCCCCCCCCCACACACACACACTTATGCTGAAAAATTTTGGTTGATAATATTAATAAACAAGTACTATATTTAAAAAAAAGATAGCCGAAAGAGTAAAGTTTGTTCTTTTAACTTATAATTCTCTAAATTTCATTCGGGAAATAACACATGGCACGCAATTTCAATTTTCGATACAGTTTTCTTGTAATGCCGCTAAGTTATCAGTATTTGGCCAATTGGGAAACAGAGTTGTGATGAAGTAACTTACATTTCAATAGAAGAGTGTCTTTAAGGTCAAAGGGTAAAAAGTAAAACTATACCACTACATCGGAAAAATCACTGGAGCATAATTTCTGGAACTGCCCCTATTATGTATTCTTCTTGTCATCTGTATTGCCTCTTGTAGGAATATATTTCTATCAAATTTGCCAGTTTATATTAT
This sequence comes from Perna viridis, assembly GCA_037379345.1. Classification (NCBI taxonomy): domain Eukaryota; kingdom Metazoa; phylum Mollusca; class Bivalvia; order Mytilida; family Mytilidae; genus Perna; species Perna viridis. Next base: position 30,963,337 of record CM074517.1, on the reverse strand, counting down.
AGGTCATACTATAAAATTAATCAGAAGTTTATATACACATTTCAAATATTCATTATACACCAATATATTCATGATATTCATAAATCATGTCAAAAGAATTTATATACAACCACATTTAAAAATACATGTTATTTTGTTCAGGGTCAATAATATTTTAACATCAAATATGTGACGATATAGTAGAATGACTAGAACTAGTAGACTCAAGAGGAAGACCTAATGTAAGGGACACAACTCTTACAAATCATTGGTACGTTTGTATTCTGGCTCTTTATATCAATCTCATGTAAGCATCAAAGTAACTTGGATTGATTTCATTTTGTTTCAAATGAATGCTTGAAAGACTTTGGTGAAATTAAATATGATACAAACATATCACTGATTTCAAGAGTTATGTCCCTTACCCTAGGTCTACCTTCTTAATAAGGAAGAAACAAAACAATGTAGGTTTCCTCATGTTTTATCTGTGTTACCAATTGTGAATGCAGGTCAAGTCACCACTTGAATCTGTCCATCCCTCAGTCACACCTAGAAGGTACCTACTTGTGTAATCTGTAACTCAAAAAGTATTGAACCAATGTCACTAAAACTTTGCACAGTGTCACATATTGAAGATGTGCACATCTGTGATGGAGATTTGATTTACACTTTGTTGAACTAGTTTTCGACACTTTAATCATGTTGATACAGATTATGGGTTTTGTTTAAATACAAAAGCTCATTATTATACACTTAAGCCAATGATAAAGGTAAAATACATTTTGATTAGTTCATAAACTGCATTGTAAATGTTTTCAGTTAAATATAAAGAACAAAATATTGTGGCCTAGGAAAAGAAGTAGGTTTGAGAAATTACACATTAAGGTACATGTAAAAACAAAACCATTAAAAACATAAATACATCAATATCAATGTAAGATTCTATTTCATTTATTCTTGAAGTATTGTCCAAACATAAAATTCACTTCCAAAATAAATAAAGTGAACCAGGTTAAACCAAACCCATTTTGGACTTAAACATTGGTTTGTTTTAGACAGATGTTTGGTTTACGAACATTCAAAATACATTAAAATTGATAAAAAGAGACTTGAAATAGTGTCTGGTTTATACAATACAATGTATTTCAGATTTTCAGGGTTCAGTTTTCACAGGTTTCACTGTATCATTGGCAGTAAAATCAACAAACCAGTTCAATACTATTCCATAAAGATAAACAAATTAAATTGTACAAGTGCAAGATGGTATCTTATGGAAAAAAAATTATTAACACTGTATAGTGTGACATACAGTATTAGGTTTGGATCTAAGTTTTAGTATGTTAGCACGGTTTAAAGACATGAGCACCTAACATCAACTTCTTAATTCAAATGTCTTATAATATGCACTTCACCTTGTTTAAATCTTTGAAATATACACTTTTACATCTACAACTGTAAAGTATTAATTTTCATGGTGTTCTAATTTTCACTATTTTCGCGATGGACTGAAAATTAGTACTCACAAAATTGTTTTTTAACACTACGTAACACTAATCTTTGTCAAAACCACAAAAATTGATACTCACGAGTATGTTAACACAACAAAATCTCCAAAAATTAAAATGTTTGCAGTATCCCAATATGAATACAATTGAGAAATTTAGCACCTGTGAAAATTCACCACTACAGTTCACATGTTTATGTATTTATACTGTAATGAGCAATGTTTGATCAACTGAATGATCTAGATTATGCCCTTATTCATCAAATTCATTATCCTCACATGTGATTATTCACTAGTTGACTTCTTTATACATGAGATCATGTTGAAGGGAAGAACATGTTACTTCCATCAACTCCATATAGGTTTCCGTGATCCAAACCTAGCTACTCCGGCAAATCTTTGACCTATGGAAAGCATACTACTAAGGCAAAGTGCAGATAAGTATGAGAATCGTCCACTCTTAGTGTAGATTTCGTACTATGAATCATTCAGCCTATTCTGTTCCATAAAGAATGCTTTGAAATATTCATATGAACTGATCATGATGGCACAGGCTGGAGCTACTTTGATTATTCTCGGTACTAAACCTGAAATAATGAATACATTGCTAATAGGTATGTTTTTGTTGCTGTAAATATTATCCCACAGAAATAAGAGTAAGTGAAATAGCTTACCACCTGACCCAGAAGTCAAAGTTAAAAGTAAAATTAGGGTAAACCAATGAACAATTAAGTTAATTAGCTGTAACTACAATAAAATGCAGTTATATAAAACATTAAATTAATGTCCAAACAAACAAACAAATTCAATCTCATTTTCAATCAATGCAAATGGGCTGGAAGGGACTATATTCGCATATTTAAGGAGGTAGACCTAGAGCAAGGGACATAACTCTTGAAATCTGTGATATGTTTGCATCATATTCAATTTCATCAAAGCCTATCAAGCTTTAATTTGAAATAGAATGAAATAAATCCAGGTTAATTTGACGCTTAGAGGAGATTGATGTAAAATGCTTTACACAAATGGTCTAATGATTTGTAAGAGTTATTTCCCTTACCCTAGGTCTACCTCCTTAAGGCCAACATAGGAACAGAAAGAATTTATTTACCTAATGTTCCTTGTGTAAAGTTTGTGATAATTCACACTGTGAAATTAATTTGGTAATTTCGTTCTTGAACTTTCTCCCATGCAAAATGTCACAAAACATAAAAACACAATATCAATCCACCATTAAATTAAAATTTATGTTGAAAATAGCAATGAATAATGGAAGAGATCTAAGTGGTAAATAAGATAATCAACAGGTCATCGAAAACAACTAAAATATGATCACTTGTGCCAAAGAACGCATCAAGACTTAACTCATGCAAGAAACAAGTTCCACACACTAGTTACATCTAGGTGTTCTTTGACACTTATAATGATATCTTGGTTATTCACTCTTTCTAATTAATTATCCCTATTAATACTAACCTGTAAATAATGCATGAACACCTTGATCAAGGTGGACTTGCTTCATCAACTTCCAAGTGGACTTTGTGGCATTCTTTTTTTCTGAAAAAAAAAATAAGATACTACTGAAACAAGATATTTTTGGAAGATTGCTTTAGCAAAATATGAAGCTTAAACACTACACTCAGATACATTTGTTTCTCTAACAATCAAACCCGACCTGAGTGAAACTTGGTGTTACACTGACATATTGAGTGTTTACCACCCAGATTCCACCTAGCCAACACCGACTGTTTGTATATTGTAATAGTTGTAAATTTCAATGAGACATAACAGAGAATTAATTGTAAGATATGATGTATATTCTGAGTGAAACTTGGTGTTACACTGACGTATTGAGTGTTTACCACCCAGATTCCACCTAGCCAACACCGACTGTTTGTATATTGTAATACTCGTAAATTCCAAGGAGACATAACAGGGAATTAATTGTAAGATACGATGTATATTCTGTTTCTCAGGTAATTTGGAGTACTCCAGTTAAGATAAAAATTTAGTCAAGTCATTAATACAAATTTGGCATCATCTATTCTTTTTTTATTTTGTACATGTTTATCATTTGTTAATGTGTTATTCTTTATCTACAGCTACATCCAATGAATGGGAGATATCATGTAGAAATATTACTTCATATTTTTATCAAATAATAATGCAACCTTTTGATATTTTAATTTTGCACTTTTAAATTAATAATTACTATTAATAATTATAAATAAAACACTCTGAAAGTATTGTTTGTTGTAATTTGTTTCAGGGACGGACTTAATCAGGACTGCGGACATAAGTTACAAAACGTTGTCCAAACGAAGACAATACAGCAACCTTAGCCGGTCGTTTTTGACTGCTAAAAATGGTTCAAGTTAACTGAGACATTTCTTATTTAAAGTAAGTTTCAAATACAACCTACATATATCTTTATTTTAATGATAGGCTTTATTAAACGATTTTTCACTTTCATTGATGCCTACCAATGTTTACTCCACATAAAAAAATAATCCCTTGCACATATATAGTTGTCTATTTTTAGAAATTTAAATGAACACATTGTTTACAATGTCTCCGATGTGTGTCTGGTCATCAAATGGACTGCAATTAAGTATAGCTAAATACAGGACAGTCATGAAGTATGTGTCAACAATAAATGCTTTTTTTTAATGATTTTCATGTTATATTTGTCAATCGTTAATACCACATGCTAATTGTCTCAACCCCTGTTTTATTGTGCCGACAGCTTTGATTAAAGCAAGACAAATCAACTATTGACTCGTTTTACTAGTACATGTATATATTTTGGTGATTGGATTAAAAATTTTGACAAGTCCCCCGGACTTCCCTGGTGTGAATTTTAGGGTTCTCCAATGAATTTTGAAGGTTAGTGACCTGGGAGCTCGGGTACTAACGTCCATATTGTCTGCAGTGATCAATGAGATAAACTTCACCATGTTAGGTGAATTTCACACTCAGGTCAGTGATTCTCTGTACACAATTAACAACCAGAATATACGATGTCCCAGATGAGTGGGTGTAACACTCACATTTCACCTTGAAAAAGTCTGACTGATACAGTGATTCACTGACTAACATGGAATTGAAACTCTGACTCGAGTGTTAGAGAAACAAAAGTAGCTGAGTGTAGTGTAGAGAATTCAAATTTGTAGACTGATGAAAATCTGAAAAGCAAGTTACATGTACATGTATCTTATTTCCTCCTTGTTATCTTTACAGCATTATTATTAGGCATATGTACATTGAAAATTACTGGTAGAACTCATACATGTATAAAACTGAAACAATTTTGAAAGAAGATGATATTTAGTTAAAAGAGAGGTGTTCATAATCAGATAAAAAGAAGTTTAATTTCACTAGTTACACATGTACATATTGTAGCAAACTTATGTGTAATTTTTTTTCAGGGATGGCTATAATTTTGGCAGATTTAAAAGTTCTAATTTCGTGTACTTTACCTTTGAAAACTTCACCAAGTTCAATCTGCCTGTGTGTCTTAATCACGTCAAAGGGGAGTGTAAGAATTCCAGCAATCTGCAAACAATATGATAATGTACATGTATACCCTACGTTGTAAATTCATATTTTCATGTGTGTTTGTATTTTATTTTCAATATTTTGCTTGTGACAAGGTTGTTTTTTGTTTTACATGTAGTTATGCTGTTGAGTAAATGTACACAACTTTTGACTGCTATGGATAAGTTTTGTCTGTGCCTGATGTTCCAGCTGAATTCCAGCAATCTGCAAACAATATGATAATGTACATTTATACCCTACGTTGTAAATTCATATTTTCATGTGTGTTTGTATTTTATTTTCAATATTTTGCTTGTGACAAGGTTGTTTTTTGTTTTACATGTAGTTATGCTGTTGAGTAAATGTAAACAACTTTTGACTGCTATGGATAACTTTTGTCTGTGCCTGATGTTTTTCAATGATTGATATTTAAATGAAATGTTTGACTGAAATAACAAGTTTGTAATGATGATGAGGATTTGCAAATGCTGCCACATATGCATGCTTTTATATGTGTACTTTGAACATTTATTTTGTCATATGTAATTTATATATGTACATGTATTAGCAAACTCTTCTGCATCAGTTTGAAGAAGTACAAATGTTTATCTACAAATCGAAACTTTCATTTTTGTGTACTGTAATGGCATAACTTTTTATAGGTTTAAACTGGTCTGGAGCTGGTATGTCAATTAATTGCTAGTAGTCCTATGTTACTGCATTTGTGTAACGTCTAATCAATTTCCTTTTTTCTGTTTTATCAGAGAACTCTTTGAACTGATTTTTTGGTGTGTTTAATTGTGTTATATTTTTTTTTACCACAGCAGCAAAAGGGGGAGGGTTGTGATTACACCAAAATACCTTTTTTTTGTGCCCATCTCTGGCTTCTGTTTCGTTTCCACTTTCAGTTTAATTTTTTGTTGCTGGAGTACATGGGGGCAACTATATTGTTGTACCTGTGTATAATGTTATTTTTGGGGTAGCTGCAGTGACAGTTTCCTTCATTCATTAAACCCATGGGTGGCCTTTTTATCCCATTTTTCATCCCGGTATGGTTGTTGTCTCTTTAACATAATCACCATATTGCTTCTTGTTATATTTCATATGTATATATTGAGAGTATGGCTCATTAACTGTGCTGCAGTATAAATCACAGAGGTACAGGAAGGATTTAAAGGTATTTAAGAAATACAATGAAACTTCTCCAAACCGGACCATCAGAAAACCGGTCTTCCCATCAAACTGGCCGTTTTCAAAAGTCCCGGCTGATATACCTTAAAACCTCTGTGTTTTGTCAATAGATCGGCCACCCCCTTAAACCATACATTGGCCGGTTTTTCACAGTTTTAGTTACATAATTCAAGTAAAAACAACCTCTCAATTCCTGCCGACCGGCTGTTGTTCACCTGTAATAAATGTGTCAACAAAACTGTTTACAACTGATTACATAATATTATGTAATTAATAATTCATTCACTGACCAGTTTGCATTTCATCAGTGGACAGATAATAATTGAAGGGGGCAGTAGTTTAAACAACAAATTTAATCCATACACTGATTGGGTGTGTACACACGTCAGAAATTGGGGTCATTTAATAGTACGATCTTTAAACTGTCAATGTGACCTGTATCCAAGCCAAAACAATTATCAAACTTTGCTGATAGGTTGTCTACTAAAACAATACAAAATGACAAATAATCATCAATAGCCCTTTGATCTTTAATACACATTCTTTCAAAACCGTGAACATTATTTTGTCGGCAGTACCATTTATAAAATCAAATTATTTACAAATGATGCAAACTTTGAAATGTAATAAAAGGCCCAAAGTTTTGAATTGGCATTAAACATGCCTTGACCAGCAAACTGACAATGTATAAGGTTATAGAAACATGAATGGAAACAACTCTTTGAATGCATTGCTATTTTTCACAAAACTGGCCACCCCTATAAACCGTCCATTTCCTCCTGTCCTAGTGGTGGCGGTTTTGGAGAAGTTTTACTGTACAAGAATATGGAATTCGGTCTAGGAGTATCCACTTACAGTTCCTGAAACAGCACCAGAGAGAAATGATTCTGTGAAGGTAAGCTTTGTTCTTCCTTTGTTTAGTAAAACATGGGCTTTCATACTCTCATAGGAGAACCAATAAAATGCTGAAAAATAAGAAAGAAATAGTCACTTACATCAATGAAATGACAGAAATAAAATATCATCAAAAGCAGACTTAAACATCAAGAAACGTTCACCAATTTGTATTTTTCAATTAGTGCCATCATTTTGAATATAGGCCAAAAAAATATGTTGAAGGTTGCAATGGATGATAAAATAGAATAGGCAGCTAGTTAAAGTCATTTAATTTCTTTAAATTATTTTATACAGACACTTACTGGAGGATTGCTTGACTTAAGGAGGTAGACCTAGGGTAAGGGACACAACTCTTACAAATCATTGGAATGTTTGTATTCACCATTTAACATCAATCTCATGTAAGCATCAAAGTAACTTGGACTGATTTCATCATGTTTCAGAGGAAAGCCTGAAAAGTTTTGGTAAAATTGAATATGATACAAACATATCACTGATTTCAAGAGTTATGCCACTTACCCTAGGTCTACCTCCTTAAATAGTGCTCATCTAAAAATGATAGGTTTATAAAAAAAAATACCAATAAAATGTGCTCAGGTAAGCAGAAAAAATAAGGTAGGTAACCCTACAGACATATTTCTTCGTCTTATATTCATACCTACCTGAAAATGGTACATCTCTTAACAACGTTGGTCCAAGACCCTTCCACAACATGGTAATGCCCCCTTGTCTTATTGTCTGGGTGACAGACTGGGATACTTGTCTATAGGATAATCTCTGGGACTGTAACTTGGTCCGTACCATCTCTAATGGGCTGATTACTGTCACACATAATGCTAAAAATAAAATCATGGAATGAGACAATTTTTATACATTGTACCTAAAATGGTACAAGTGTGCATTTTCATATTGTACTTGCATTTGGCAACTTTCGGTCCTATTTATTTTCCATCAGAATTTTGTAACTAGTCATTGATTGATGAAGGTGTCATGAAATGAACATTTTCTATTGATCCTAAATGTTTTGTATGTACATTCTCATACAGTAGTGTTTAGATCAGCTGTATTAGTTTGCAGCTATAGCTGTCCACCAACCAGTTCAACTTACGATGACTAAATACAACTCTAATTATGGAGTTATCAGACCGGTTTAATATAAAAATACCCATTAAATACCACTATTAAAAAATCAAATTTCTTGAATTATCAGATGTCACATTTCACAAAAAAATCAAAGTGGCTTTAAGGAGGTAGACCTAGGGTAAGGAAAATAACTCTAACAAATTATAGGAATGTTTGTATTTACAACAATCTCATGTAAGCATCAAAGTATCTTGGATTGATTTCATTCTGTTTGAAATGAAAGCTTGATAAGCTTTGGTGAAATTGAATGTGTAACAAACATACCACTGATTTCAAGAGTTATTTCCCTTACCCAAGGTCTACCTCCTTGAAGTCATTTTGATTTTTTGTGACATCTGATATTTCAAGAAATTTGAATTTTTGCTTAAATTACTCCTTCAAAGGTTTAACACAAAACAATTAATTCCATACATTTCATGTAATTGTACTTAAACCTGTCCCAACCAAACCCTGGATAATCCAAGAACCTGTCCCAACCAAACCCCAAATAATCCAAGAACCTGTCTAAACCAAACTCTGCATAATTCAAGAAGCTGTCTCAACCAACCCTGAATAATCCAAGAACCTGTCCAAACCAAACCCTGCATAATCCCAGAACCTGTCTCAGCCAAACCCTGCATAATCGAAGAACCTGTCTAAACCAAACCCTGAATAATCCAAGAACCTATTTAAAGCAAATCCTGAATAATCCAAGAACTTGTCCAAACCAAACCCTGCATATCCAAGAACCTGTTCAGACCAAACCATGAATAATCCAAGAACCTGTCTAAACCAAACCCTGGATAATCCAAGAAGTTGTCAAAACCAAACCCTGGAAAATCCAAGAATCTTTCTACACCAAACCCTGGATAATCCAAGAACCTGTCTATATCAAACCCTGCATAATCCAAGAACCTGTCTAAACATGACAATTTTGGAAGTCTTTTATCAATTAAATGTATTTTGAGTCTGGAGTACCTGTATACACCAAACTAATTCTACACTTCAAAAAAGGATTTGGTTTAGACATGTTTCACTGTAATTGATTCTACATACTTCTGGCAGTAGCTCCTGCGACCATTGGTTTGAACCAGTCATTCCCTGCCAGTCCATCATGGTATCCAAACAGTTTACGACAGTATTCATAACATGTGAAATACACTACAGTAGCTGGAACTGCCATCACCCTAAATAAAGAGTACACAAAAATCATACAAAATGAATACAAATGTAATACATGTATTATGAGGACATGATCACAGTGTTGTAGTTTCCCACTCTTGCTTAAACATCATATCAGCAACTTTCTTTTTTCATAAAGTAAAAAACATGTAGAGGACCCTTGCCCTGATGGTACATCTGGCTCATACTCCATAGTTTTTGTAGTGTCTGGATTCCTTACTTTATTCTTGAGTTTACCTGAAGATTTGTTAAAGTTACAAGAAAGTCATATTATGTCTGTAATTCTGTATTCTTGTTCTAGTCTTTGTCCCAAGATTATGGATATACTGTTCTTCGTCCTAGTTTGTATTGCATGTACATGTACTTTGTTTAGTAAATACCAGTTATATGTAATACATTTATTTTTTTTTACTGACATAGGATTTGATATCTCACATACAGGTACCCCACATGTCCCCATGTTGGATACTGAAGTAAATTTGTTTGTATGAGAAATACATATAGAAGGACCCCAATAAAAAAAGGAATAAGAGTGTTTTTAGGCTTTAGACCTTTATCTTCTAACTAAATTCTGTTACTCAGTATGGTAGTTTCAAACTCCAGACTGATTTCTTCGAGTTTTTGTGAATTCAAAGTAAATATTATTGTAACAGAACAAAATGTACACTTGACCTTTAACTTATCATGGTGAACTTATATACTAAAATCATGTCATAATCTGCAAGAATTTAGAAAAAAAAGTCCAAAAAACAGTTATTTCTGTGAATTTAGCTAAGTTCAAGGCCCGTTACTTTGGTAAAAATGATCGGAGCGGAACAATCTACAAACTCGTCCTGTAACTTATCATGTTAAATTCTGTACTAAAAATCATGACAATATCTGCAAGTGTTTAAAAAAGAAGTTCGGAAAACTGTTATTTTTGTGAATTTTGCTAAGTTCAAGGCCTGTAATTTCGGTAAAAATCATCAGATGGGAATAAAAGTTAAACTTGACCTGTAACTTATCATGGTGAACTTATATACCAAAAATCAAGTCAATATCTGCAAGCGTTTAGAAAAAAAAGTCCAGAAAACTGTTATTTCTGTGAATTTTGTTAAGTCTAAGGCCCGTAATTTCGGTAAAAATCATCAGAGCGGAACAAAATGTAAACTTTACCTGTAACATAATCATGGGGAACTTATATACCAAAAAGCATGTCAATATCGGCAAGCATTTAGAGAAAAAGTCCGGAAAACTGAAGATGGACAGATGGGTCAAAAACATTATACCCTTCGCAACTTCGTTGCGTGGGGTATAATAACCATGACAGATGATCTCAGAGGAATTGAGACTGATGATCAGGAATGTTTAGATAGGAAGGAATGTTGGATAGACAAGGTACATTTGAATGTAATCCCTATATTCATGTGCATGTACCATGAGTGGCAATTTAACAATAAAAGTGTAGGTATGTTTTCACAACTTTAAATCAAACAACCAGCTTCTCCAAATTATTGGGCAATTATAAGAAGACTGTGCTTTAAATGTAAAAAAATGTAATGATAGGAACAATCATTTTAGCAACAAAGATACTTGTCCTTCACTGTCCTAAATACATGGAGATAAAACAGCCAAAACCTATATTTCTGACTGCTTTAGAATGATTGATATTCATGTGATACTTTACATTGTAATTAAGAATTAACCAAATTACCTTAAGCTATGCATGTATGTTTCAAAATCTTAATGGAAATATACATCATCTGGACATGTGAATGAAATTAACTTGTTCAAAACAATATACTTACAAAGTTGGTGGTAATCCACTCCAAAGGGAGGAAACTCCTTCATACTTGACAATTTTAAGGAATGCATCCTGTAAGAAAGAACAATCACTGATATAATCCGAATATACAAATGTAAATGTAAGTTAGGTAATGGCAAAACTTTTCATGTATTATATTGCATTCAAAATTCATGAATATACATGTACATGCACATGTACACATGTATGTATTCTTTTCTATTTATTCCTTTCTATTTCTGCATATTACTTATAAGTTCTCATACATGTACAATGTGTAATATTTCAATTCATAACCTATCTTCTTATCCATTGTTATCATACATGTACATGCTACAAGACCATGCAGATTGGTTTAAGAAAATAGAACAAAAAGCTTACTTAGAGCATACTACAGTCCTTGAACCGATCGACTCAACGATTAGACGGAACGATGATAGCTGACTGATTGATCGCTGACGGATCGATAACCGATAATTGGTGACCGATCTGATCCCAGTTTTGTTATGTTCTATAATCTATTTAAAATAAATGAAATTTAAAATAAAAATATAAATTGATGTTAAAATGTATTGCATTATGTAAATATGTGTAAAATTGACTAAGAAGACAACGAAAACCGTAAAATACAGTAAGCGCTATGAAGTCACGTGATGTGATCACCGGTTTAATGGTTCAGTTTGACGGATCAATGACTGATTAGAAACTGATCGGTGATCAATGACTGATCACATTTTTTGTTGCACTGATCGGTTCAGGTACTGTAGTACAATGACTTTACATTTACATGTACTACAAAAAATTTGTCTCAATTATTGTATTAAATATCAATTAACTCACTACATGTAAGCATGTTAAGTAACACTATCAATCTCTCAAACTTACAGCTGTTCCTGAGAAAGGTCTTGGGCTAGGTCTTTTATACCACTGACAGTCTTGAGATAAAGTGGGTCCACCATTTTCACAAGTACACAAATGGTCCATCAATCCATTACAATAAAGAAACTTTTGTCCTTTAACTAATGCTTTCTTTTGGGACTGAAGTCGTATTTTCACAACATCTAATGGTGTAACTAAAATATACCGCAAAAAAATTCATTTACCATGTATTTTTTGTAATGTACATGTATGAGAAGGACAAAGATTTTCCTTCAGTGACCTGCCAGTACATGTTTTGCAATCACATAGCACTGTCTACCATGTTGTCTAAGAAAAATAGTTTTTGTTACGGCTGATGCAATGGCCTTAGGAAAGAATGAATTGCATTTACTATTTAGGGCCAAAATCAGCTCTTTGTCAAAGAATAAGGTAAACGCTTTGTTCTTGTTTTATTTTGAAAATGACACTGTAATGCAAAATAATTTTCGTCTATGATTGCACAGATTAGCCTTGGGGTAAATTTTAGAGCAAAATGAAATTTCAAGAATGGTGAAACTCACGATCTAACGGTTCTCACTTTTATCAGCAATGCCTATTCCATATTAGTTTTATAAGCAGTCTACAATAATTCCAATAAAACGTAATTTCAAAGATGTGACCTTACCAAACACGGACGTAAGTATAGCTCCACTGCATGATGAAATCATTTGTTGGGCAGGTGTTATTCCAAGCCCAGTTAGCTCACTTTTGACACTCGATCCCATATTACATGTATCAATGAAATTTACTTTCAGCTTTATGCAGAAAAAAGTTTTTGAAACAGTATGCTTAACCCATTACAAAATTTTGTGGCAAACCAGTCTTTCACATGTCAGACTTCGTGATGTTCAGGGGTATTATAGTATAGGGGAGAGAAACCCATTACAAAAGGTGTGGAATTTTTTTTGGGGTATTTAGTTATACCATTTCTGAAACGGACCTTTTTACTTGACTTAGATTTAAGTACTTTATCATTACTATCTGACGGGGTAGTATAGCCAAAACAAAATCGTCGTTCTAACAGCCTGTGACATAGACTGGTTATAAATATACATTTCATCCTTCTTTACATGAATAAGGATTTTAATCAATACTATGACAAATGTTTCTAAAAGATAGCTGTCAATATTTCATGCCTGGTCGTTCAAATATTTGATATTTTGTATATACTTTGTAAAGTGGTCTTGTTCTTTCAGTTGTTACAGTCTGGCGTTGAATTAAAAATTGGATGATTATATACATAAATTAAATGAATGGAATGTACTTTGATGCAGGGATTCTGAAACGCCCCTGTATCACAATACATTTCATTCATTTATTTTGTGCATATAAACATCCAATTAATTTTGCATCAAGTTTTTTTTTTAAATAATTTGTTCATGTAACTTTTACACTAATTTTGCAACTCAGTTGCGTGTTTAACCCAATAAGACATGGACTTATATTCTTAATAATAAGTATTATATAGTCTCTGAATAAAGCTATATTCAACTTCTAAGTTCCACTGAGTCCATGATTGGACATTTCGGCTTTAATGGGACCAATAGGAGTAAAAATCAATGCTATCTTTATTGAGAAGTTGTGAAGGTTATGATAACAGTTTTAGGTGTACATCTTGAAGACTACTAGAATTTTCAATTTTTTGTGTGAGCACATTTTGTTTATGTTTCGGTTTATAAAGTAAAAACAGGCTCTTTTCCTTTGTTATTCGTTCGTGTCTTTATTTCCTCATAATGCCAACACCTTATATGCATGATTGGGGGTTTTTAACTACCTTGAATACCAATACAGGCCTCTCACGGTCGATGTTAGTAGGTTAGTAGAACCAACTGGTGTTGGTGGCAGAGCCCAGCCTTTGGGATGCCTGAACTCAGAGTATGTCCTACTAGCGGCTGTTTGGGAGTACGTTGTGTAGAGTGACATATATACATGTGTATACCTAGTATATATATCAGTTTTATTAGGTGCTTTCTGCATTAGTGTTCATAACTCAGGAGTAAATTACACTTTCCAAGGCATTGCATATCATGAACGTGTTATTGTCTCATGAAATTGTATGTATCGACTTCGATTGGTGTCGATGGTTTTCCTAAAAGTACTTCAAGAAGTGGAGATTTTTAAAATAAAACATCATCAGTAAAGTCGGCTTGATTATTTTCCTTTTAGAATAAACTCTTGTAGTTTTTTTTTAAAAACTGAATTTTTAGGTTTACTTTAAATAAGTCTAATGATTACACTAAGATTCATCTCACAGGGTCTGTCAATTAATACCTGTCATGTCTAATATAGTTATTGACTGGGCTTATATTCATTCATAAATATATATTTAACTTCAATATTTATTCAGATATAAAACTATCACAAAAATAAGTCCACGGTATGGCGAGTTAATTCCAGTTTTTATCTTCCTCTACATAAGACCTGAAACACAGACAAATAGTTTAATCAGTAAAGAAAAAGAATATTATTTAATCAAACATGTCATCGAACAGATACATCACCCTGCATCATGATTAACAGTCCAACGCAGTGAATTAGATATTTAAACAGATATTCATGGAGTAATTATTCTAGTTGTTCAATTGGATTTAATTAACAATACCTTTAAATTCAATGTGAACATATCAAATCGTATTATGCAATATTTTGATATGCAAAATTATTAGTAGTACAACATGATTTGACACTTAAAACATTTTACTGAAAATCAAAAATATATATTATCCATATAAATGTAAATAATATAACATTATGATTTTTACATTAATTGATCAGGTTAATTCATTAACGACCACTAAGACAGACAACTCTGAGCTGAAGGCATTAATTGCCACACAAACAAAGGGGGCAATTAGTAAACAAAAATAAAATATATTGATCTTTACTGATGATTTTAAAACGACCAAATTAAGTAGTAACACATTTCTATACAGTTAAGAAGCCATAGATATTGCCACGAAAGTGAATTATACTAAGATATTCAATGTTATTCCGAAATTTCTTCTCCGACAAAATTTGTCGTTGGAACTCTCCGTTACTCCCCATTATAACCAAAATTTCAACTGTTGGTTTCGGTAATATACTTCGTTATACAGCTATAGAAAATAAATAGTCAAAATCTGTAAGCACATATAAATTTTCATGTCCAAAACCAGCGTGATATATGCATGTAGTTAAGAGAAATCACACTTTTACCTCGAAATTCTACACCTACTTGGTGGATCACCCATCTTGGTATCCTGGGTTGCACAATCCCGTGATGTTAAATAATAGGACAAATTCAATTCGCAACACTTCCCACTCTTTCGATTTTACGATATTTCAAAACGCCACAGTGATCAAGATTTCTAGTTAGTGTATTTTTTTTTTTGCATAGTTCGAAAAATTATTAAAAGTATTTCCGAAATAAAACAAATAATGAGAAGTGTAGAAATATATATATAGAAAAGAAAAGTAGTCAGTTTCTCTAGATAGAAATTGTTTTCTTACAACTCTTGTTCATTTTCAATGACAGAGACTCGGACTTTTATAATTTGTAGGTATATGTCTATTTCGGATTTTTGCATACCAAACTTCTCCAAGAGTAATCAAGGGAACCAAGGTTATAGCGGTAATCAAAAGAATGTAATCCAGGGACAAAGACCAGACATGGAAAACAGACATGCACAACAAAGAACATAAAGTAACTAAAATCATACATACAAAGTAACAAAAGCAAATGAGCAACTCGGACTCCACTAAAAACTGGGAGCATGGACCAGGTGCACCGGTAGGGTAAACGTCAATAAGACGAAAGCTACAATGTCACTGTAGGTACTTTGATGAATCTTTGTTTTGAAGAATGTTCCGTGTGTAATCAACGGAACTTGTGTTTACTGTTATACTAGTCTACAGCTAGTATATCATTTTGATTTTTTCAAATTACCAAAGACTAGTTTGTAAGCACGGCATACACGATCAAAGTTTGTCGTGATGTTTTTTTTCTTCAAAATATTATTTTAGGAAAACTTAGTCAAAGTTGCCTGTAAACACGATCACAGTTTGATAATTAAAATCCATCAAATGGAAGAAAAATCGCGTAACTGCTGTTTATTATAATATTTACATTTCGAAACCTGTTTTAATAGATCAGATTCCACCTAAGTCAGTCAAAGTGGATTTAGAAATAGGATAAAGTTCTATTCCAACAAAATATTTGCCAAAGATTTTGTTAATGTTTTGATACTTGTTTACACGGTCAAAAAAACTGTCAAAGAAAACTTTGATTGCGTAATAACTTAAGAATTCCCTGATAACTGCCACTGCATGACTAAAGCATCAATTGTTAGATATCAAGAAAATATATTATGAAGATTAATTATGGAGAAAACCGCGGGACCCTAGATACGTATACAGTTACGTCAAGAAAAACAATAAATGACCCCAAATAGTCCATGCCACTACATGTGGGTCATTCCAAAACCCATAAAGTATACATGCATGTACTATAAACATGTCCTTTTGACAAATATTGAAGAAGTTTTATCATATAATTAATAATACAGAATTTGCCGTGGCAATATTTTTACGAATTTCGATGAATCCTTTTTACTGTACGTGATGAATATTGGAATCACGGTTTCGGTCAAAATATTTCACTGATACTTGTCTAATTCATCTAAAAGACCATATTAAAGAACAAAAGGTCTCTATACTGACTTGGTGGTGTTAGATCTTCAGAGGGCGTTCGACACGGTCGACCATAGTATACTTTGTAAACAAAACTTTAACTTACGAGCATTGATTCTATAAAATGGTTTTAATCTTATATAACCGACAGAAGTTGGTATGAATGGTATTGATTCTACTTTTCTTGATGTAAAATGTGGTATTCCACAAGGCACTGTATTGGGATGTTAATGACATGAAAACAAGTATTAGCTCTGATTGTAAGTTACCTTTATATGCTAATGATAGCACGATTTTAATTTCACATCAGATATTATTTCATTAAGACTTGGTAGTGAACTTAGATCATGCAGTAAGTGGTTGTCCGTTAGTAAATTATCTCTCCATCTTGGAAGAAACTGAATGTATAATATTTGAATCAAAAAGAATATTAAAAAAAAGGTGAAATATTTCAAAATTTCATGAAATAGTCATACAATTTTATGTAAAAAAAGTGTTAAAAATTTAGGTATTTGTATTGACCAATTTACATCTGCACATGGAGAGATAATCGTAAATAACATAGTTAGAAACGTTAATGCAAGACTCAGCTTTTATACATGTATAAAAATGTTTGTCAGAAAAATCGAGAAAAAAATATGTATGTCATTTCGACTACTCCTGTTCATCATGGTTTTCTGGTTTAAACAAAACATTGAAATGGGGTCGACAAATTTTGATTGCCACTGGAAATAGGGAGAGGTGGGTAGGGTCGGGCAATTTAGCCTCCTGTGGCGGAGCCCTATGGTTCATACTCCGGGAGAATACCACAGTAGGGTTCTTTAAAGTGCGAGGAACGTGGCATCTTTCCCAACACGGTGCACCACTATGGTTTGCGGTCAGGTTTTCCGTATCATAGCCTGACAACCCCAGCATGTAACACGCCAGTGGTGCCCCATTCAACCACCTGGGGCACACATCCCAGTTGCTCTGTGGGCAGAGCGCCCTAACCCCCGGCTATGGTTTTGATCACTATTTAGTCGCCTTTTACGACAAGCTTAGCGCTGCTGCAAGCCTATTCTTTTAACACCCATATTTGACACTGTCACAGCATCAAAGCTTGACAGTCTTTATTTGATCCGTATCTTTTTAAATGCTTAAGTTATGGCGAGTCATTTCTTCGATGTATCCTTGTGAAAAGGCTAGATAATACAGAGACCGGGACAGCCAAGTCTCACATCTACACAATCGTAACCAGCAAGGAACTTTAACTTCAAATCTAACAATCATGCATGGAAGATAAACATGTCTGTTGTAACGGAGGGAAAACAACTCATAGTATGAGGAGATTACCGGCTTTTCAGGTATGACAGGTAGGAAAAGTTTCTTTACCTTTGATGTTTGAAAATATTTTTAATTTTAGTAATTACACAAAGTTCCATATATTTGATACGCTGGTAAAAAAAGGAAAAAGCTTATACAGTACCGGTTCATATAGTCCATGTACTCGCAATCTTTGTATAGAGGAGTCCGGGTCGCTCATTTTTGTAACTTTTAAAGACCCAACACCAGTAATTTAAAGCAAATAAAAATACCAATATATATTTCCTTTTTTATTGTTAGAGATCGTATGGAAAAAAATCAGATGACATTTTAGACATTAAGAATGGTAGAAGACTTGGAAAATATGCTCGATCAAAATGAGCATTCTAATGGATCCCTCCAAGCCTTTGCTTGCTTTTTTATTCGATATGTTTTTTAAAAAAAAAAGAAAAATGTTGATATCTCCATTTGTTCAATAATCCAGATTAATACTTAGTGTCAATAATCATTATCTACTGGTCTAAACCGTTACGTGTATCTTACTTGCTCTGAATAACTTACAGCACAATTACAAAAGCCAATTTTCCATTTCCCCAATACAACATATACAAAATTACCTTCTTTAAAAATGTATTGACATTTCACAAGCAAATTAATTGAACTTTATCTTATGAAAGAGAAATATTTGGGGAATAAACCATTAATACACTACCAGGAATTTAGAAAGAAAAACTATTGAGTTGCAATTTGCCTATGAAAGCAAATAAATTTTGACGTCTTTTTTCTATCAAGTTCAGCTTATTCATATAGTTATCTTAAACCCAAATAGACGCATAAACTTTTGTTTTTCATCTCTCTGTTCATATCACAACTCATACGTTATGCCAGAGCTTGCCGAAACTACGCAGACTTTTTGTATCGCACTAGAACTCTAACAAATAGGCTTCTGGAACAGGGTTATGTTGCTACAAGATTGAAGTCATCACTACAGAAGTTTTATGGTCGTCATCACGAACTCGTGGATCGTTATGGTGTATCCATCAGCACCATGAAACTGATTTATTCAACGGGTCATAATTTTCCTTTCCTCGTTTGTGTACCCCGGACTTGACTTTTTATGAGCAACTCGGCGGGTGTTTCTAGAAAAGCAGAGGACGCTTACCCTACCGGTGCACCTGGTCCATGCACCCAGTTTTTAGTGGAGTCCGAGTTGCTCATTTACTTTTGTTACTTTGTATGTATGATTTTAGTTACTTTATGTTCTTTGTTGTGTATGTCTGTTTTCCATGTCTGGTCTTTTTTTTTGATCCCGAATTACATTCTTTTGATTACCGCTATAATCTTGGTTCCCTTGATTACTCTTTCTGTTGAAGAAGCTTTCATCAAGAATGGCGTTAAGACTGCCTCACCGTTTTTTTTTCGAAAATGTAATTTCATATAGATTCTGTGGGAAATTTAGAAAATGGCTCACTTTTGGTATAGTGATGTATGTTGCTTTTCGAACGCAAAAGCCATCGGTGATGTTTCGAATTTAACGAAAAAACAATAATTATTATGACAAAGAAAGTTTTATTAAATTTATAACAAACTTTGATGAGTTTATTTGATTTGCCCTTCACAATTTTTGTACGAAAATATGGCTTTATTAGTACACTTCCGGTTTATCACGTGACGATCGGTCTGCTACATGTAACTTTCGACGTATTAAAATATTGGCTTTTTAGGCTAAGCAATCAATAAGGACTCCCTTAAGAATGGTTTGTGGTGGATTCAACTGCTCAAAGAACGCCTTAGCGGCTCTGAACGTTCTCTACTTTGTGAGTTGAAAAGGTTATGTTGTAACAACCAAACTGAAACCTCGGTGTACATGGTGGTAATGGTATGGGCTGAGACAAAAACAGTGTGAATAAACTAAACCCTTTGTCTGTAGCCAATACGGACTGCAATGTATATTATGTTTTAGTGCATTTATTTTTTTCTTTGATGAGAAAATAGCATTGTCAGTGAAATTTTTTAGGCAATCGACTTAAAAATATGATAATATGGAGTAGACATTGCCTACATTGTACATTATATAACATGATGAAGTGAAACCTTTTTATGCTGCTGAAGAAACATTAATTTAAAACAACTTTGATCATTTTTGTCAGGTCTGATTTGGTATATTATACTTATAGCCTTCAAGTATGGAAAATTTTGTAATATATATTTGTCCTAAAGCATTATACTAATTATAATGGTCTAATATGTCTATTAACCAAAATGTCCGGCATTCATATGGAATCATTGGTTGTCATGGTCTGGAATGTCTTTGGGTCGAATTTTCTGGCACTGGATTACTTTATGGTTCTCATAATTTGCGAAACATCTTAAAAGATTTCCTTTATTATAATTAGTTTCACTTCATTCTGTTTCATTTTGTATAGTTTAATTATGTTTTTATAACAATTTGATTTATTTATAGACTTCATTTCAGTTCTTTCTTTTATCAATTATTTTCGTTTCGTTTTGGTTCATTTTCGTTCCGCAATTTTTATGACCTTAGAATTATGGGTAATATTGATTACATAATTTTCGTAAACATTTGGGCATCATACTGCAGACTATAAGGCCAACTCTATCCTGGAAAAGCTATGATTCGATTTGTGTTTAATTATCGAAGCAAGCAAATATTTTCGGAGACTAGTTTGGCTCTCAATCGCACATATACAAGTATACGCAAATGAAGCTGCCATTATGCAGTTTTTCAGCTCCTGAAAATGCAGGTACAAACTGGATATTGATGCTTTTTCTTGCCATAAGTATACAGAACCAAGTTGATAATACAACCGTAAATAGCATATAAAAGCAAGCACTTAAAGTTTCACCAGACTTGAAAATTCATTTTAACTTCAGGAGCAGCTCCAGCCATTCCCTTATGTAAAGTTTCATAATTAAAACATTCCAATAATAATATCTGTTCCCCATCAAAGGCAGGAATATTTCACACATAACTTACATGTATGATGTAAACAAATGCACATCAATGATTTTGACTGAAATGACTGTTTACAAGGAGATAATGAATGAATTTCCTATCTTAGAGAAGAAATGCTATGGTGTGGATAATATGATCAAAGCTATGAACAGCCAGCAAAACTGAATGCTGGAGACAGATACTTACATACATTTCCTGAACTTTTTAAACCATATTCATTTCTTTTACTTAGAAAAAAAAAGGAAAGACCTCAAGACTATCTGAGACATGATCTTTCATCAAACATTTTTATTTGTTTGGCTGAAGAAAATGTTTTCTCTGTAAGGACAGTCATTATTTGTAACTCTTTCTTTGTTGGTGTATTGAATAGCCTAAGGGAAATTAAGATACATGTAATAACAATAGAGCTCAGGTCACTTTGTAAGTTTGCAATAAAGTCTATATTTGCTAGTTTTAAATACCCCATTCAATTTCCTGCATGCACTACAGGGTTCTCCATGACCTCTTTTTGCATAATGCTGTGCCATATATTACTTTCCTTGCACCATGTATTCAAAACAAGTGCCATGTGTTTATTTGGTGTGCGCAATGCATTCAGATTTGTGTCATGCATTGCAAATGGGCACAGTATTTCCCACTTTACTCATGTCTATTAATCACCTACATGTATACCTGGCATAAATCAACATGATTGGTGTGTGTGTATATTCTAACAAAAATACAATTTTTGATTGGTAATTTCTGGAGAGTTGATGTGTCTGGGAGTGAAACACGTGTGTTAACAAACCTTGGATTTGTCAAATTGGCGATTATCACCGTTGGCGAAATATATAAGATTCAGATAAGCTGAATGATTTCTACTGTTTTATATAATTGAATTAAATTTGATAACTTTCCATTTAATAAAATATAAAAAGTATCAAGAGTTGAATTCAATTTGACAAAGACCGATGTGTTCGGAGGGGGAGTAAGACACTCTTAAATTTACACAACAAGGTCTAAAGATCTTGGCATTTATTGGAAACAGAAAAGCAATCCAATTTGCTTAACTCTTTGAAAGGGTGATGGATCATCTCCTAAAAACTCGAAAAGGTTGTTTAATGACTGAGATTCGGACGAAATCGACATTAAACTGTCTTAAGTTCTTATGGTAAAATTATAAAGAACTTGTTAAATAGTATCAACAAAATGACAGTGACTTTAACTTCTCTAGTCCTTTGGACCTATGGTCAAGCCCAGGGAAGAGAAAACTTGACCTTGGGGTAATTGAGTTAGACAATACAGACAGTAAGATTCACCATCTTTGATTGTTAATTTCTATGTTGTAGCTTGTGCTATTAAATAAGTTTCGTTCAACCTTATCATACTTTCTTTTGCAATTTATCTTCTGTGTGAAAGGACTCTCGCCATGGTGAAAATTTGTCCAACTGGAGAGTGAGCCATGTGTTCATTTTTATCCATGGAGATCCCTGCACTAGTAGAGTATTGATTTAGGTCAGCTGGTAGAGATTTAATATCAGGCTGAAACTCAGTTGTGATTTTGCTGTGTGCATTATGCTACTGTTACCATGGTTACAAAATTTAAAAATCTTCACATGAGCCCAATACACAGTGCTCGCCTTTAGCTACTAGCCTGAAGCCCAGGGCTAGTAAGAATTGATTCAGGCTAGTGAAATGATGTGTACTTTTCTTTTGGGCTAGTTGAATCCTATACAGTCCTCTATTATTCAGGCTTGTTGTTGGGAATTTTGAAGGAGAGGATGGAAATATATTTTGTACCTGATTCGTGCAAGTAGACTGCTGCAGTGTAAGATTCTTTTAAGACTCACTTAAATGCATTTTGTTATAAAACAAAATTGGTTGAAAATTGCTTTAGTTACAAAACAAAGAGTACATGCACCTAATTTTGCATTGTATATATACCTACATTAGTACTTCCCTTTAAATATGCAGTACATGTATTTTCTTACTCTGAAATAATATTATAATGCTACTTTTCTTACAGATTGTAGCTCTGATTCTAATTGGAACTGCTGCCTATAGTCATGTTGTGTCAATCATTGTCAGCCTGTCATTGGTGGGTGGAGTCATTGCCTCAGGGGTGTTTCTTATGATGATAGCTGTAATTGGTTACCTTGGAGCTGTCAAACATCATCAAGTCCTGTTATTTTTTGTATCTTTTACAAGAGCAAATGTGTATATGTAGAAAAAAAGGAACACTTAAAGTTACTCTTCATTTTATAATAAAATTTGTTTCAGGAGGTCACTTCTCATGTTACTTTTAGATACAAGTACATTTTGTACTTGAAGACAGTGTAGTACCAGTAAATTCTCAGTAGAAGAAGATAGTAAACACACACACACACACACACTCAAGTTTCATTGACCATGTCAAAAAATGAGAAGTTAGATCTTGGTTTTGTGACTGGATAAATGCCATCTTCTTCAATAATTTATGTTTGTTTGTTTGTTGGGGTTTAACGTCCGAGCAGCAATATTTCAGCTATATTCAGAAGAGTCAATAATGGAAGAGTTACATGTATTATAGAGACAATTTTTATGTGTTTACATCCATGCATTTTTTTCCAGCTCATATACATATATTAATAATAGATTAGAAATAGAAATAGTATGCTTCATTATCTATTTAAGGTAATGTTAAATATGCTCATGTACATTTACATGTATGCAAGTAAATGACAGAAATTTTGAAAAGAATTTAATAATAAATTGTATTTTCATAAGTTGTTCAATACCAACTTGTAAAGTTAAAACAAAGACACGAGGAACCCCAATTTTTGCTTCCAGAGAGATGCATAACTGTTTATCTGGAAATTTTCCAATACAAAGCTTTTGTGTTTATGGGTTTAAAAATGCTCTTTATTGTAATGTTTGGAATGAACAAGAGTTACATGAACATGTTCAATATTTCAAATATATTTCCAATAATGACTGCAAATTACTGGTATTGCAAAATTTGGATCACTCAAAAAAATCTGGTTAAACATTGACAGCAATTAAACAGAAAGATAATTAACCAGGATACAGTGATAATCGGTACATGAAAAAAAACAACTGCAGCAGTAAAACTTCATTATTAATCAATTTCTAGCCCCAGCAGGATGTGTGTAGGTTTCAAACTTGTGAACAGCAAGTTTTGTTTTCTATCTCCCCGTAGTCCCCTAATATTTGTACAATTATATTTCCACTTTCTTTTCCTTAACAAAATTCTCAGTACATGGTGATTTTATTTTTGTTGTTTTTGTTCCAATTTTCTATAGCATGTGCCTGTCTGGCTGTTACAGACACTCAGCGTAATTTCTTTGCCAAGAAAGCTTGGGATGTCGCCAGTGAAAAATCTTTGGAAAGTGTACAGAATAAATATCAGTGTTGTGGATACAGTAATTCTTATACTGAGAATCACCCATCATGTTATGCAGTAAGTTTGAATTAATTAAAGGTTTTCAGGAATCAAATAAAAACTTGCTTCAGCTCAGTGTTTGGTGTCATATACATACAAATGTATGCATGTACAAGTAAAATAGAAATTTTCTTCTTGTCATTCATAATCATTGTAAGATTCCATTTTTTTTTATCTGGCTTTGATTCAATCATTGTCAGGGAAATGTATTTTCTATCATTTTATGAATACAAAAAAGAGTAGGGTTCAAATGAATTTAACATACTCAGTGTTCTAAGTTTCCACTTTCCCGTCATCCAGGGCGAGTGCATATTGGTGTTGGAAAGTTTTTTCATGTTCTACTTTCCTTTTTGCTGGTAGAAAACTGAAATTTGAAGGATTTGTTAAGTTTGGTAATGTGAACTTGAACTGTTCGAAATTTAATCCTTATATGGATTTTTCCTGTGGAAACCTAAAAATTTTTAAAATCCTGGAACACTGCATACCACAAAAATTATCATTATCTACCTATAAAAATTAAAACTACTCATAGCTTAAGGCAAATTTGCTACATGTATTTCCATCCAACAAAATTTACAAGGTAGTATATTTAGTTTGGTGCATGAAGGAGAAAATTATTAATGTCAGTCTGATTAAAATCAGCTGTTGTTGGCTCTAAGCATAAGGCAGTGTAGCGTATCATAACAGCTGATTTTAATCAGATTTAATTCATGTACTCAGCCTTTCTGGTTGGTCCAAAGGAAAACAGTATTATAGAAATGTTTGAGTACTGTAGGTCCAATTTAAGCAAGATTGTTGGAGAAATACCATGACAACCACCAAAATAGTTATGCACATGTACTAATAAAAACAAATCTAGGGTATAGTCTAGCCATCAACTACTGGTATCAGTTTAAAACTGTAAACCAATAAAACATGTCACAGAGCTGCACAAAACCAGATTGTAATTTGTCAATATCAAAAAAGTATTATTATTGAGTGTAAGTTATTTACCTTTCAATAATTTAACATTTATGTTTTTGTCTTTTTTTTTCAAGTTGAAATGTTGTGAGGACTTCAGAAATAATAAGACGAAAGAGAAAGACTTAGCTTGTGAGAAGAATTTTAAACCAACCAATGAAACAGGATTAACTTCTCCATGCCGAACATGTGTCAATGAGATGAAAACCGACATTAGAACTGCCTTCACTTCCACTGGAGGTGTTGGATTATTCTTCAGTTTTACAGAGGTAAGGAACTTCCTGCTTTGAGGGTCTGTAGGGAATTAGTTTAGAGGGTAATGAATCTAGTGAAATAAATGTTTTCATTTTTTGATATTGCCAGCAGCTATGGTTTTGTAATACAAATAATTTATATTAATACAGTATGCATTTTGTAGATGTCAGGTTTAAACTTACTGTACTTGCGTACATGTATGAAGTATTTACAAAAATATTCAGTGTTCTAGGATTGCACTTTCCCATCATTCAAAACAAATGCATTTTTGATGTGGGAAAGCTGTTCATTATGCTCCATTTACCCTTTGGGGAGAAGAAAACGTTAATTTCTAAAATCCTAGAACACCTGTTGAATGAAACAACTATTGAAAAAACTATACTTGTATTTACCATATGTGAAAAGTCAAATTCAAGAACACATGTAATTAAAAATCCCTCTACCATCAAAGAAATTAAAACAATTATAATGATATAATCTTCAATTTAGATTAGGAATAGCACATTTCTCTCTGTATGATATTAAAAAAAACTTTTCTAACCCAATATTTTTAAGTGCTTTGTAGATCTCTGTTAAGTTTCTCAACCTGTGTGACTGTCTTACAATCTTATTCTTATTCTGAAAAAAAGAGCTAGAATATCTATTTTTTTTTTCTATAGATTTCACTAAAACTTGTGTTTTAAATTTGATGCAGTTTTTTAAATTTCTGTTGTTAGAATAAGATGATTAAGTATTTCTGTTTTTGACCTAAATGTATAATAACCAACAAAGAATCACTAGTCTTAATTTGAATAAAAATACATTTTGCATATACAATGTACAACATGTATGTACATGTATAACACAAACCTGTTCTTGAAATATTTTGCACCAGTTTGTGGATTTGTGTCTAACTTAGTTGTTATGTTTTGTGTGTTTTCAGATAATTGGTGTTTGGATTACAATTCGTTATCGAAACCAAAAAGATCCACGAGCTAATCCTAGCTCATTTCTCTAACACATTAGTATGTACTAACACTGCATGTCCCGTGGTGTTGGTTTTGTTTAAATGTTTGTTTTCATTTGACTAATTTATTTTTAACTTTTTTGTTTTGCTTAAAACTATCCTTATCGCTTACAGCAACTTAAAACTTTTAAAGATTTCAGTTCAATTTCTAAAATTGATATGTACGAGAGCACTGGTATTTAATTCACAATGTCTAAAAAATTTGTGAAGGTATCTACAATATTTATGCAATATTCATAACTTTATTAAAATTAGTACAAGTAGTAATATTGTATTCAATTTAAAATACATGTCTATGAGGAAAATCTAATCAATATGGCCATTCAAAGTTTTCTTGATTCTCAGGTTATGAGGAAGGGAGACTGTTTTTATTTTACATTTCATTGTCCAAAATATATGTAGGTGTTGAGGACAGTTTATAAGAAAAGGAGGTGTTGTGTATTTATTATATCATTGAAAACACAAACTTGTATTGAGACATCTTTTAAAGAAATAAGTCGGTCCTGATAGTCAAGACAAATTTTGGTTGGCCTTATTTCTGGTAAATCGACCAACTTGTATATGTACTTCCAAAATTAACATGTACATGAAATTGGTGTCAGGTCTATCTGTGACTGGCTTTGGGTTCCTAAACAGTTTAAGACTACATGTATATTCTCTTCTGACTTCTTTCAGAATACAAAAATGAATATTATGCTTCCTAATAAATAGATATATGTATTATATCCTTAACTACCATACTGCTGAGAATTATATCAGCATACACAAGTACTCCTTGCTTCATCCCAAAGTCTGCATATTGTAAATTATGTATAGTAAAAGCAAATGTAGATTTAATTTTCTCATTAGAATGAAAATAAGATGAAAACATTTTTTTGATTATTACAATTTTAAATTATGCTACTGATAGCTGAGGTTATCTAATTACTGATAAATTACCCGTCAAGTCCCTGGGAAGACTTAAGAATTGTGAGTTGCTTATTTTCACAGGGCACTCTACCTGTAGATAAAATATTTAATCTGTCATAATTGTGTAGCACTTTGTCATTTTGGGGGGTTTTCTTCTGTAGTCAACTGGTTAAATGTTCTTATAAAAAGTAACAAATCATTATTTTTTGGGGTATTGCTTCTGTAATCAACTTGTTCTAATAAAGTAACAAATCAATCAATCAAGCAATATGATAGCTTTAAGCCTGTAATCATGTTGAAATCAGTAGACATATACATGTATATTACATCACTCAGGTTTATTATGCCTTCCCAATAGAAAGTGATATACATGTATATTCAAACTCAGGTAATAAGCACAACACTAACTTCCCAATGCAGGACATACATGTAGTTATAAGATACATAGTTTTCAGCATGAATTAAAAAAACAAAACTATTGACTAATTTGTCTTCACTGCATACATAGTACAGGCATCTCTTGAGACACTTTGATTATGTTAGAAATTTCCACAGTATTGTAGAAAAATTCTCTTTTTAACTGCTCTTCCTCCATGTATACAGTATTTTGTAATTTATATTTTGCACATGTCAGATTTACGATCAGGGATGTCTTTGAGCATGTCAGATTTTCTTATCTTGTATGCTATTTAATTACCACATTGTATTCCTTTAAACTAAGATGTATTTATGTAATTACAAGTGGTTTTTTTTCTTGTTAGTAAATTTAAGCATGCAATTATTTGCTTGTCATGTTATTTAGTGCTTTATAAAAATCCAACTGGAATAAAAAACTGTTTTGACTTTATTGGTTTCAATTACAATGACACTGCATGTACATATTTAAATTGCTATGAATTGCAACATTTTGGATACTAGGAACTTTGGGGCATGTGTGTAACACAATAAATTCTCCTAACATGTACAGGAAATGCAAATGATAATAGAATTAATCATGAAAAGGTAATTAAAAGATAGCATAATTCATCTTTTTCAGATATTTGGAGTGATGTTAGCCATGCGATATCGGAATCAGAAAGACCCTCTTGCGAACCCCAGTGCTTTTCTTTGATACAGACTATTCTTCTTCTGAAACCACGTTGCCATTTTGAAAGGTCTCTACAGATATTTTTCCCATGACCGCTGTAAAAATGAGTTTACAGTTATCATTGTAACATTTTGGCCATTCAATGTATAGCAAAAAGAATCCCAATGCTTTTTGCTGCATAACAGACTTCAGTAGCATAAACGATTTTGAAGGATAAAAAATGTATTGATTTTTTATACATTAATGTCCATGTTTTTAGTAGGGTGAAACCTGTTCCAACTGAATTCCTTTTCAAACTGAGATAGAAGATGTATTGTTTTCATAGATGAAAGGCCAAAAAAAATAATAGTCTTGTTTCCTGCTACCAGCTACAAAGAAATAGGGTAGGTAGGGGAAATATTTATTTTTCAAGAACATTTTACATTGAGTTAATGAGGAAACTATCTACACTTTAAGCTAAAGTGGCCATAAAATGTTTTGTTTAGCCACAAAAAAAAACTAGGGTAGGTAGGGTGGCAGGAAACAGACATATTATTGTTTTGGCCTTAAAGGAATTAAAACTGATCTATACATGAATTGAACATTTATATGACTGTTTTAAGCATTTTTTTTTTGGCTAATTCAAGGGTCGATTTACACAGGTTTCACTGTAAGTTGGTAATGATGGTTGTTTTTAAAGTATGGTTCTGTCTAAAAACCAGGCAGGTGGTGATTCATCATGTAAATTTGAGATTATCAATGAAATTGTTTAAATCATTTTTTACGTTCTGAAAACCACTATTCTTATGTTCATTTTCTTCATCAGATATATATAAATATTTTTGACTTGTAACGATGTAAAAATTCTGGTGGGTAATTTTCCTTTACCTTTCTGTGGTAGAATGTACCTGAATTTTAAGTGTTAATATCTCCAGTGGATAACTTTCATTTGGACTTTTATTTTTGAATACAGTTTTCATGAGGCCTACTGAAGGATTTCCAGTATGTGGATTAAGAAATGCATGAATCACCAATCATAAGATTCACCCTGGTTTTAGGGCAGAGTAGCACTTAAATTTTCAATTTGTTTGTCATGACATGTATATAATCATGTTGCGTACGTACACTTGTAATATGTAATTTTATATGGCCTAGTTAAATATGGTACATTCATTTTCATTTTGATGAAGGTTTAATCTTCTGACCAATGTTTCTTTCTTGTCCTTATTGCTAAAATATAAATTTAAAACTAACATTTGATAATTGAAGTGGAAAAAAAATCATTGCTGATGATGATGTCAAATGTAGTTCTAATATTTTTATTGGAATGAAAAGCAACTACTGGTATTTTCCTGTCATATGATTTTTTGTGCAATAGTTTAACAGTGGGTGTAATATATATTCTTGTGAACCGTCCAAAATACTGACAATACATTTTATTGCATCCATAGGTTGAAAAAGAATAGTAATATCTCATTTTCCAGACCTATTGAAATATGCCATTTGGTCTGGTAGAAAATTTAGATTTTTTAGTTACCCATATAAGAGAAAAGTGGCCAAAAGTGAAAGATAAATGATTCGGCCTTGTGAACCAACAATAAATTTCAATAGGTCTGTTGTCAGATATTACTTTGAGCTTTGCTAGATTATTTGAAATGCCAACAATTGAGTTCTTGGAACTCAGTTGTAATCTAGGTTTAAATGCAATAATTGGTTAATTTTGATTTTTATTAATTTTGAAATTTATGAAGTACAACCAAAAACTCATTAATAAACATAAAAACAATCATTTTAATATTGATTTAAGGTTATGCAAATGACATATCAATTTCAAAACTTGCTATTGAAATAAGATTTCTCAAGCAGGTTAAGTCTTTATTACTTGACTTTATTCTTATACAATGTAGACAAAACTTGCCATTTTAAATCAGCATAGCTTCTCAGAGAACTTTTTGACAATCAGATAGACTAACTTCTTTCAACCAGATTAAAATTAGACCTACTTATGATCCATTCTTTCATTGCATGCTTTGACTGAATGGAACAATGGCTATGTCAAATTTTGATTAGATTGAAATTTCTTCTCCTTTGGATGTGAGCAGATTGCCAACTTTAAAAGCAGTTCATAATTATTATATTTATATCATTCCGTAATGGAATAAAGTGAATTTAAGGTTGAAAATTTTATGTAATCGACATTATTTTTAAGCATGTCATCTGAATTAGATGGCCATATTTGATTTTGATATTTCTGGTTTTTAATATGATCCAAATGTGCTTTTTTTTTTTTCATTACAACAATTTACTTGCCTTTATGAGAGTAAAAGTTCTAAAAGATTTTTAAAATGGAAACTACAAATTTGAACTGATATTTTAGTCAAGAAGTGACATTAGGTAATAACCTAAAAATTGATATTTCAATTGATTTTTTTTGTTCACTCATTTCCACAAAAGCATTATTTAGTTATGGTTGTTAACCAAGCTGCCTTTTGGGTAGAATCGCTTAATCATCATTCCAATTATCTATGGTTACATGTATCTCCTTAGGTATCACATGTGTAGCTTGTTCAACTCTTTCCGATGTAGCTGTATATTAAAGACATAGACCTAGGGTAAGGGACACAAGTCTTGAAATCAGTGATATGTTTGTATCAAATTCAATTTCACCAAAGTCTATTAAGCTTTCATTTGAAACAGAATGAAATCAGTCAAAGTTACTTTTATATTACATGAAATTGATGTAAAATGCTGAATACAACTGTTCCAATGATTTGCAAGAGTTGTGTCCCTTACCCTAGGTCTACCTCCTTAAGTGTCTTACTTCATTATTTATGTGTGCAAATAGTATTATGTATGTATTATGGTTGTGAAACATGGTGTTGGAAAAACTATTGGATTATACCTTTTTTATGTAGTGTATAGCATGTATGAGAATTGAATGGGATTTACGTTATAACTTTGTACACTAAAAGGAAGATAAACATGTTGCTCTTTTGACAGTCTTGAGCTAGGTTTATACAATGACATGCGTTAAATAAACAAGCAGCTTTAATAGTATATGTACATGTATTTGCATATTAGTTTTTTATAAGAATGCTTTGAAGTATAATTTGTTTGTCTAAGTTTTGCATGTACATGTATATTTTTGCAACAAGCAGTCCAGCTGAAATTAATATTCAAGAAACATGACACAAAAAAGAGATTTTGTTTAGAAATAATTCTTTAAACTTAGTAAAATAGTCTACTTTTTTATACTTCCTGCAAACAAAGTCTTGGGGGTGATTGGTTGTATGTATGTTTCACCTGATCGGTCCAAACTAATTACTTAACAACTTGCAGCATTGTTGTGAAACTTGGTGGGATGAAATGTAACCACATGGAGATGTGAACACTGTCAGGAATTTATGCTTGGACAAAAACTTCTTAGTCTATATGCCATAAAAATTGTTTCCAATATAAATTGTATGTCTACATAGGTCCCCAAATTTACAAGGTTCAGCAGGCTGCTGCAAGGGTATTTGTCCAGTTAGGTGCAATATCTTGTTTCATCTTTTTTGTTTATCCGATTTTCTCTCTAGATAGTGTTTATTCTGATGTCTCAAGGCAAGTCACTTGACCAAAGTTTAAAAATCCCAATTGAATAACATGCAAATGATTCACTGTTTCTCATTTATAAATCAATAAATCTATTCATTCATCACATATTTTATTGCTAACGTTTCTGCATGACAGTTTAATGGAAAAAATGGCACTACCAAATGGGCAAAAATGTTAACAAAATACATGTACTGTTTAAATGTTTTCCATGTATGTAATTTTTTGGTATTTTTCATTCCTTTGTTTTTAAAATGAAATGTACATGTAATGATGTTCCCAGTGGAAGTTTTTAGTTCTAAAATCTGCCAAATTAATATGTTAAGATTAACCTCAAGTAAACAGGTAACACTTGCAAAGTATTATGAATATTACAGTAAATACATGGGCAATTATTGTATTATCCTGCAAATTTTATGCATTGTTTAATTTGATTATACATGTACTATATGTTCTTTTTGTCAAGACTATGCCACTATTTTCTTGGCATGTCATGACTCTTACACTATCAAATTATGAGTACTGTACTATAATTTCTGATACATGTATTTCACTTCCGTCTTTTTAAGATCAGGTTTTGCTAATTTTAAAAATAGGCCTGACAAATGTACTGGTTGAATGGAAAAAAAGAGGATGAAAGTGGTAACTATTTATGTATATATTATGAGGTGCTATTGTATGTGGTCAGTGTATTGGTAGTCTGATATAGAGGTTATGATTTTTCTTTTAAAATGGAAACAGGTTGTTGGCTAACTCAATGGTAACTTTTTTTTTGTCTCCAGTAGAAACAAATAGTTCTTTTTTTTTTAGCTTTCAACATTCCAAGTTCTGTAAAGCAAAAGCATGAATAAAGATAGACCCATGAAGTAATTTGATGTTCAGGGAATTCTAGTGTCCAAGGCTACTGAATATTTTCGGATTTTGAATGGAAATCAACAAAATCAACAAAATACTTGTAAGAAGAACTTTTAATCATACATGTATTGTTTACCATGACAAAGATCATTTTCATACTTTGATATTAATTTGATGTAAAAATTGTTTCACTTCACATACATTTATGTTTTAAGTCATTTGTGTATTAAAATAAATAGGAAAAATGATAATTGGTTTCTAAAATTTCACATATTTTATCTTAAATTTTGATCATACTGTCTCAAATCTGATGATTTCATTAGAAATTCTGGGGTAGATCCTGTAATTTATAAAAAGGGGGTTCCTGTCCAGAAATTTATAAAAGCATTACAAAAGGGGTCTTAAGATCCTAGGTTCTTTTTCATTTGATCTTTTCTTTTTGCTCTTTAAGTAGTACTCTGATTGATGTTTATTTACCAAGTAAAGCAAAATCACTTTTTTGAGACAAAATTTAAAAAGATGTTTCTTGTCTATAGTTTATGAAATTGACATGTGCTATGTAGTTAAAGTTCTTATATTCTTCTCCTAGGTTAGGTTTTTGCATATAAATATTATTTAAAGTTTGTATTAGTGTTATAATTGTGTGTTTCACCCTGAATTGTTTATTTTCTATTAGTTGTTTATGTTTTGCTTTTGTTATTTATTTCTTTAATTATTTCGAATCTCTTTGACTTACAAATTTTAATTGAAATGAGAAATCCAATATTAAACATTGTATTATCTTAGTTTGTCTTTTTTATTTTTCTCTCTAATAAAGTAATTTAAAGTCTCAGTAATTTTGAGGGGTATGTTTTTTTTAAAGACAACAAAAAATTGTACCGGTAGTTTTAAACAGTTGTTCTGTAGCGACTTGAATATACATGTATAAATATTGATGACATTGTACTAGAAGGTACCATAATTACAAATGAAATACTGACATTGATTTTTGGGTTGTAACTTGAACCGTTTAAGGGGCTAGAAGCAATGTTTTTCATTTTTTACAGACAAAAACTTGATAAGTGAATAAATCTGTTTGAAATGGCACAATAAGGTGTCATACCATCAGATTCACAGGGGGACACAGTTTGAAGATCTTTAAGTTCCATCCTAGTTTTAATCAGGAAATTTTTATAACAAATGTGCACCGGTCCCCTGACATTTAAACTAGCTTACCAGAATTAGTCATAAAAAGAAAACAGTATATAGTCAAATTTTTTGAAGCAAGGCTAGACAAATTAGCAAAAAACCTGCCACTATACCATACCTGTAATTGTAATGTGTAAAAGCAAGGAGACCCTGATTAGAGGCATACCAGGATATCTATAATCTGGGGATAAAGACTAGACTAAAATTACACAAACTAAGAAAGAGAATAGACACAGAACTAAAGACTAAATGAGCAAATAGGCTCCACTAAAATTGGTAGTATGGACCAGGTGCACCAGTGAGTAGGTTTGAAAAAATCTTATTTTGCTATCCATATCCAATAATGTGCTGGAAATGGCCTGTGTGACTATCATTTGAGCTGGCCTATATACATTCAACAGTAGAAATTTAGACAATAACAGAAGAATAACATGCCAGCATTAAGTCCTAGTTTTCAGCTCACCAGGCCAAAAGGCCATGTGAGCTATTGCCATCACTGTGTCTGTCATTGTCATCCGTAAACTTTTTCAGACATCTTCTCTGAAACTACTCAATAAATTGTCACCAAACTTTGCCTGAATGTTCTGTAGGGTATTTTCAACAATCTTTGAGTTGGGATTTTTGATCTGGCAAAAAAACATGGTCGCCATTACTAAAAACTATACCATAGGGGTCAAATTGTAGAATTATGCAAAAAACTCAAAAGCAGTTGGGTTTAGCTACAATCTGGTGTGGTAAAATTGTTCAGCATGATGGGATGGGCCTATGCCAAAATTTTCAGAAAGATCTGTTGATGAATGAATGAGTTATGGGTCTTTAAATGGATTTTTTTCCTGAATTTTATATTTTCAACTTTGAAAATCTCCTCTAAAACTACTGGATGGATTGAAACAAAACTGTGCATGAATGTTATGTAGAACATGTTTAACAATCAGGATGTGGGGATTTCTGACCTTGCTAAAAATATGGCCACCATTACTAAAATTAGATCATATGGGTCAAATTTCAGAATTATGCAAACAACTCAAAAACTGGCAGGGATTAAAATTGTTCTACATGATTGGATTACTTACATGTACGTGAATGCCGAAATTTTCAGAAAGATCAGTTTACAAATGAATGAGTTATGGGTCCTGAAATGGATTTTTTTGTAAATCTCCTCTTGGACAACTTGTAGGATGAATTGTAACCAAACTGCATGAATGTTTGTCAAGATATCCTTAATAATTTTTCATCTGTCGAAAACAAGGCGACCACTAATGAAATTTACAACTTGTTGAAATAATTTGAAAACCAAAGGGTTTAGCCTAATTTTCTAGGGGAAGGAATTGATCAGCATGGTGAGACCGACCTATGCTGAAATTTTCATAAAGATCTGTTGCTCAGTGTTGGACCACTTGAAGAGAAAAAATGACAATAATAGATTTATTTTATAATATTAAAACTGGATGGATAACCAAGACGCTCTGTATTGATTAAATGATTCTTGTGACAATAGTATGGTAAGGTCAAGAGCCCACCTTTAGAAAGCTATAATGACTATTTTTGACCAGGTGAGTAATTCAGGCTCTCTGGGCCTCTAGTTTAATGTTGGTGAACCTTAATCGAGAGGTAATTTGAAATTTTTTACCATAGGGCAATTCCAGAAAAAAAATGTCTGGGTGGCAGAGGTCAGTTGATTTATTAGTGTGTTGGTGGGGGGCAAACAAGTTTTTCTCACAAGACAACTATATTTCATTTTAATGTGTTGGTGGTACCCCTATATACCATGGGTGTTCTGCCCTTAGGACACCTTTTTATGGAATAGCCCATACTTTAATATTCAAATTTAACACCTTCTAGATTAAAAACAAAATGCTTCACAAGGTGCTGCTTCATAAGACTACAGAGGTCAAACCCTATAATCAATTTGGTACAAATGTGCACAACATTAAAACTTGATACAGCTCTTTAATTCATACTGTGATGTTTGAAAAGATTCTGACAAGAATTAAAGTAGTCATTCTTTTGAAGTTAGATGTAAGAAATAAGCAATTTAAAATGCGTTGAAGGAAATGCCTATTCTGCATTTTATTCCATAACTACACATAAAACAGCCATAAACCTTTTAATTCATCAAACCATTCTCTCTGTAGTACATGTATAGAACGTATTAGTACAATTGTTTTTGCTTTGTATAAAATCTGATTATGTGTTGAGATACTTTTAATTCTTACCAAATTATAGGATTTTGATGTTGCTATTAATTTTCTTTAGGCTTACACATTTTGCAGGATTTGCAGTAAGAATTTAATTTTATTAACCTGAGAGTCTGTCTCTATGTAGCACTTTTGCTTGTGCACACTCTGTATTTCTTGAAGAATCCTATTTCTTTTAACATTTTTGATGGTAGGTTTTATAAACGTATTAAACCACACCAAGCTGTATTTCCAATATGTGGCTAAAGTTGAAAGATAAATCGTGAACCTTGAAATTTGACCATTGTTTGTACACAACTTTGGACCTTTTTTTTGTAACAAATATCATTTCCTCTGGTTATAGAATTTAACCAATTTATATGAACATTATTTATACACCTTTTCCAAGCCAGAAACTTGTTCCATGGCCATCTCATCCCACTTTACTTGTTAATGTATTTTGTCACTGACTTGTCAAATTATTTTGATGGAATTGCACTACAGTGTATTTAGTTAGTATTTCTTTAGATATCAAGGCTGTTTGTTGACTATCATTTAAATATTAGCCTAAATATGATCAAAACTGCAAATACAATACAAAATACGAAAGTGTGCAAATACAGGATTTAGCCATCCAATACATCATATTGGCCTGGTTTAAATCCATATTGGCCTAAGGCAGTAAGAAGTATTCGGACCAGTTAGTCAATAAAGGTAAAATTGCCTAAGATTTTCCATATTGGCTGAGTTATTGGTCCTCGGCTACACCTAAGTCCAATATGGCTAGCCTTGGACCAATAACTATGTCATTGTGGAAAACTTTACACAATAATACTATATTTGCTCGCTGATTGTACTTATCACTGTGTTGTAGTCTAACTAAATCTAAATGTGGCCTTTCAGTTGTGTTTTGTTAAGACTTGTATATTGGTTTTATCTTATGGTCATTCAAAATAGTCCACCATCTCTATCATATTGATATACTTATAAGAAATTACAGCAAGTAAAATAGTTAACTTCAGGAAAGAGTTGGTCTTCCCTTGACCGAATGACCATTACCTGATGAAATGTCATAGGAAGTCAACTGGGAGATTTAAACTTTCTCTCACTGTACAGGTAATTTATTCTTTATCTAAGAGAAAATTTAAATCGGTATGTCAAATGCCTTTATAACTAAGGAAGTTCATCAGGTGATTATCATTCAATCAGGGGAAGACCAACCCTATTCCCTGAAGTTCACTACATTACTCACTGTAAATAAAATGAATCATACATAAAAGCATAAAGAATTCAATGACCCTGACTGCTTTACATATTTTACTTCTGGCTATCAATTCATTGAGAAGCAAACTGAATAAAGAATATCCTACATGATAACATTTATTGAATGTGAGCAGCCTTTACATGGTCACTGTAAAATATATAAATGACTTCCAATAATCAATAACTTTAAAAATGTTTTTTGAGGTATGATTACATAGCCACAAAAACATAACACTCAAAATAGTATTTTTAAAAATTTTATTTTTTCATCTATAAATAAGCAAGCCATTAGGGTTTGGTTTTATAGCACATTTAAGACTGACAAGTTTCAATGCCATAGCCAAGAGCTTGGAGGCCCAATATAAAATAATTCTAGTTCAAAGTTGATACAACCAGAAATGTAGGATTTGTCTAACAGCCACTTTTCACTCTTCTGATAATTTAATGGAATTTGAAACCACATTTGATGAGATTCATGTAATCATTGTTGACAAAAAAAAATGCCTAGTATACAAAAATGATCAGTCCTACATGTAGTCATCTGTTTCTGGAAACAATTTTGTTGAAATACATTTATGGAATGTATTTTTACACTGTTTCTTTTAAAAAAATAACAGCACAGTTCATGGTACATATTTACCACATTCGTGCATTAGTACATGTATGCAAATCGGTGCATTTGCCTTTTCAACTCAAATTAAATGGTCCCATTTACATTGTTGTATCTTGTAAGAAACATACTTATGATATAGCTAACAATTTAATATAATATACAAAATAACTATATGGTAAACGATGCATAGAAAATCCAGTCAATTACTTCAGCCATTCATAACCATCTTGATGAAATCTGTAAGGGAAGAGAAACTTTTCTTAAGATGCATTACATGAAGCTGTGATCACAAATATGATTAAGACAACTGAATTTTCTTTTGACCTTACCTGCAACCAAATATGATTGATTCATTGATTATGGTTTAAGGTCCTATAGCTGACATTTTATGCAGTTCAAGATCAGAACATGTACCAATTGAACAGACTGCTTTGTATTACATGTAGTCCGACACACTGAGCCGCAGTATTATAATACTACAACTCAATATAAAGTTTATCACACTAAATCCTTAATGGATTCATACTGTTCATTTTCCTGTGTGTATTTCAAGGTTCATTTGTGTCATACATTTTGTTCCTAGTGTGTTAATTTTGATGTTTCTAGTGGTGTTACACCAAAGAAAGAAATGATTTCCCTTCTTTGCATCATGAGTATTACTACTTCTTGTTGTTATGAATTATCCTATAAATGTACACTTAACACTTTAATAAAGAAGTTAGACCTAAGTAATCATTGGTACGTTTGTGTAAATCATTTTACATATATCTCACTAAACTTCAGTTGTAATACCACTATACAAACTTAGTGTCACCTGAAAGCTGATTGAATCTGAAGTAATCTAAAAATTTCCTTTACTTTATTCAGTGTAGGGTAAAAAAATACTGAACAAAAACTCTAGGCCCTTGAAATGGCTAAATTTCAAAACAAAAGTAATGATTTCTGCAAACATGTCTAGATTCACTTAGCCGTTCTTTCTTTGAATGCACATATGGTATGTAGGTATTTTATGAGAGTTAAGGTAAAGGATGAATATCATAATGAAACCCCTCCAGCACAATCTGTACTAATATTAAATTTGCTATGAGCCTTATAAACAACTGAATCTAACATAGAACGTAATAGGGACCAGAATTAGTGGTAAAACACCTTCAAAGTAACTTGGATTGATTTCATTCTGATTCAAATGAATGCTTGATAGGCTAAGTAAATTTGAATATGACAAAACATAGGTATGATTTCAAGAGTAATGTCCCTTATGAATTGTATATACCTTTTCCATAAACCATGGACTGACTTAAGAGAAGGAAATACAAAAAAAAAAGAAATAAAGAATTGTAACAGTAAAAAGTAAAAAATCTGCAAATAGGGCTACTTGACTTAAAATATGTTGAAAATTGGTACATTGTAATGAACCAAACTTGTGACTATGATGTTAAATCATTAAATAGGAAAAATATAATATACTGTTACCAAGCCAATTTTGATTGCATTAACCAAGCAGACTTTTAATGGAATGAATCTACACAGATAATAATGTTACAATTCAGCATTGTTACCTTCATAATTAATGTTGCCCTGTGCATCTTCTTGTCCTTGTAGTAACTGATCTACATCATCATCTGATAATCTGTCACCTAAAAAAAAAGAAACAATAAACAACTTTTCATTAACACATCCACTTCCATGGTTTATAAACAGAGCAATTATAGGCAGATATTTTTCTATTACAATATAGGTACTAACTGTGCTGGAAACTATGGTGGCATTGTCCCTAGCTGTTAAACCAAAATGTACAAGACTAAACACACTACTTATACAAACATGTTACATAGGATTTCTAAAAACTTGTGTGAAATAAACTTTCAAAAGATAAACCTAACATGACCTAAGTCATTTCAACATAGTAATTACATGTACATTAAATAAGGGTAATAATAAAATTAGCTTTCACCACTGACACAGGTAAAAAGATGTGTTTCCTAATAATCTACCCACTCTTCTTTTTCAACTAACAACAGTGTAATTTATAGTTATTTTTCAATAAGCACTGTTGAAGTCAGAATGCAGGTTTCAAGTAAGCAGAAAAAAATTAACCAGATTCATTTAAGTTCCTTATGAAAAACATTGTTAAATCAAACATAGAAGAATATTGTACAATGTACTTCTGTCTACAGAAATGTCACTTAATTGTGATGTAAGAAAATTTCATTGGGAAATGCTTGTTAGTCACTGAATTTTAGGGTTCCATAAA
The DNA here is from genome assembly GCA_037379345.1 of Perna viridis. NCBI lineage: Eukaryota > Metazoa > Mollusca > Bivalvia > Mytilida > Mytilidae > Perna > Perna viridis. The sequence goes on along the minus strand of CM074517.1, from coordinate 30,922,716 downwards.
TTGAGCATTCAAAGTGAAGTACAGTTTTTTTGTATTTAAAGATAAGGTACTACAGTTTCTTTGCGAAATTATTTTTTTAAATACACGGTATCTACAATATACATGTACCTATGAACATGTATAATTGGTACCCAGTCATTTAGATAGATGATCTTATAGTGTCTGTAATACATGTTTGATTGTAGTTTTGGTGTTAACTGCAAACCAAGTTTAAAATGTCAGAATTTTGCTTGGAAAATACTTTCATATGTGGTATCAACCAACATTAGGCCAAAAAAATAATAAGTCTTGTATCCTGCTACCAATACGATAGGTAGGGAAATTGTTTAATTAAAAAAAAAAAACATTGTACATTGAGTTAATGGCTAAATAATCTAGATTTTAACAAAGCTATATCCAAAATTGCCATCGAAAATTTAAGGTAAGCCAAAAAAACTAGGGTAGGTGATGAAGCAGGAAAAAGACATATTATTTTTTTTTTGGGGGGGAGGGGTCTTATAAAGGATTGATAAAAAAATTCTGGTTCAAAATAATTAGTTTTACTGCAGATCAACATTCACCTAAGCATGTAAGGACATGTCGTAGTTCTGCAGATGATATATATCCATTTTGTTCTTTATCAAACATGCGTAGACCTTCAACGAAATCTTCATACGTTGCACAGTCTCTGTTCTTGCTTACTGTGTGAAGGATTGGGAGGAAGACTTCAAAAGAAATTCTAGAATCTGAAAAAAAAATACACAGTTTTAACCACAATGTATATGGAACCATATGTCTTACTGGTATGTAGCAGGTTTATACTCCATGATGATCAGTACACTTTGAAAAAATTACAATGACAAAAATTAATATGATTTAAAAATTATTTATAGAAGTGGTCATATACAAATGTTCCTGTATGATGATTCAAATTCAATTTTTTTTACAAAACTATATTTATGGCTATAATAGAAGTTGGAAAAACTGCTATACTAACATGTGCATCTACAAAAATTACAAATACATGTATAAAAATTTTACAAGAACAGCCTAATCAAATATTTCATAGAATTTGAATTTCAATTACTATTGATAAAGAAGTCGCAGTACAGATAATGTACATGTACACATTTTAATGTATTGTCCTAGCTTTTTTTAAAAAATAAAAATGAAATGAAGCAAAACACTCTGATATAATCAGACACACTTTAAAATTTGACACTCAGACAAAAAAACCAGTTCATCTTGCTAAATTCCCCCCAAAAAAGCAATTTCAACGAATATTAGGAACATTAAAACAAGACCACATGTCTAGACATTGGTCTGTGTCACATATTGGTCAGTACACCAGTGTCTTCAGTATGAATACAAACACCAAACCCGTTATCAAATTATAGTGTGGGTTACAATATTCCATATGTAATATAATAATGAAAGTATTAAATGCATTTAAACATGCTGAAAATATCTATTTTCTTCATAATAGGAGATGCAGAAGTAAATAGAAGGAGCTTTATACTTATGGATCGGAATGGAGCAAACGCAATTTTGAAAACCGGTAGGTGTGACATGGACAATTCCAACTTGAAAGTCGTTAGAAGCAGTTGAAAAGCAGTACTATATTACTGCCAAATCTACAATTTTTTTGTACAGCACATCTTTCTGACCCCCACTCAACATATCAATATCCAAATATAATAGAGGAAGGTTGCGGAGTAAGAGGAAATTTGGACGACCTATCTACATGTACCCTATTTTTTTCAAAGGTGTAATAGGAAAAACACATAATTTTTTTTGCCTTAAAACAGAAAAGGTGTTATCAATCAACAATACTCTTCACAACTTTGTTGCATGGGTATAGTTGAATCTTACCTGGATTGTTATAACCACATTTTCTCACTTCAAGCTCTGTTGGATTCTGTCCAAGAGCTCTAAGTACGTCACCCAACTGAGATGCTGCAATCTTTCCATCACCTCTCTGATCAAATAAATTAAAAGTTTCTTGGATATCTGAAATTAAAAAAAAAAACAAAACATGTACAACAAAATGTATAAAAATAAGGGGAAGTGGTATGATTGCGAATGAGATACCAGTAGTCATCCACCAAATGCCTAGCAACAAACAATTAAATTTCTACAGGTTAACACACATTCTTCAATGTATGCATTTATCAATGACAGGTATTGAAAGAAAAGAAGGAGTAGAGTCCAGATGTGCTGGGCATCTTATGAGTGCAGAGTAACCAACAAGGAAACTATTTCGCCCAAAATGGCCCTGAGTGTACGTATGTAAATTCCTTCAGAAAAGGTGAACTTCAAATACACTTTTCATATTCAAATGAGAAGAAATTGTGCTCCTCTACTTGCTGACCTATCATTTCAGTCTTATAAGGCTGAATGATATGATCCAAAAGAAGGAACATTGTTTAGCTAGATCCTTTAATCTCAGTTTCCACTATATTTTGTATTCACAACTTTCCTTTCATCTGTGGCAACATCCCTTCATTGCCTGCATATGGAGTTTTCATGTCACTCCTCATATGTTCTGTCAGAGATTGCCTTAACTATGCAGACATTTTGTATTGGGCTAGACTTCTTACAATTAGGCTTCTGAACAGGGTTATGTTGCTCCAAGATTAAAGTCATAACTACATAAGTTTTATGGTCATCATCAAGAACTCGTGAATCGTTACGGTATATCAAACTGCACCATGAAAACTGATTTGTTCAACGTGTCATAACATCCTTTCCTCTATCCTGGATCTGACTTTTTATGAGCTACTCAACAGGTGTTTTCTGAAAAGCAGAGGACGCTTATCCTACCAGTGCACCTGGTCCATGCTCCCATTCTTAAGTGGACTCATGATAACATGATTTTTAAAAAAATAATTTAAAAATAATTCAAATGTTAGGAGGCAGCTGATACTTTAAGGACGCGCCCCAGAGACACAGGTTGTTTTCACTAAATCCAGCAAGTTTTTCTTGTGCCCAGAATGCATGTTATTAAATGTAATTCAGTTAGAATGCAGTATGGGCAATGTAGTTATTTTGGGGGAAGCCTAAAGAGCTGTTCTAATTCAAATACATGGAGAAAACACTGATCTAATGTAATGAAGCAGATAAAATTAATAAATGTTGAAGCAAGATCTTATAAATCATTAACTCGACTTTTTTATCTGCAAACATTGGAAGAACTCTCTAAATTATTGGGGCTTAAAGCTTCTTCGCATATTTTTTTTGAAAATAGATGGACATTTTAAAGTAGCAAAATAACTAAAAATGATATATTGGGCAAATATTTGCACATACGAGTCTTACGACCCCTCCCTTTTAAAGACCTCTTAAACAATTCTTACCTGCAATCTGGTCTTCTGTTAGGGCAGACTGAAAAAAATGGAAAAGAAAGGAATTAAATGATGAAAAAAGCAACATAAATGAACATTTTCGAGCTAGAAATCATGGAAAAACTTACCATCTTCTACTTGATCTTGTTTGTGAAGTTATTTCCGGATTGCAGGTGCGACTTCCGGTTTAGTCACAAGCTCAAAGTAAATGATAATATTTTCATTTCTTACTTAATAAATAATAAATATAATAATTATAAATCTTTTTATCTTTTATCTTGGCTTTGTTGTGAATAAACTTGTTTTGATTTAAAAAATAACTCGAAATTTGACAAATTTGATATTATCAATTGCAACAGTCGCATGCCATATAAGGTAAAATATTTGAGGTCACCAAGGGGTGACATTTTTGTGGAAATTCTTTACAAACGTCATATGAAAAAGTTCGATTATAGAAAAAACAAGAGCTCTCGAAGAGACTGAATTACTCACCTGGCAAACTACACAATATTATATAACTAAGTAAGTAAAGGTATCATGCTTTGTTACCATATTTGACAAAAAAGTTATAAAAAAGAGCATAACTGAGGACGTAAGGCACTGTAAAATGTGTGTTTTTAGAACCTTTGGAAATTTTGGCAGGGGTCCCCCTATACCGTTCTCACAGATTTTTTCCGTAGAGTCCGGGTTGCTCTTTACTTTAAATTTGTTACTTTGTACGTGCTATTTTGGTATTTGAATTTCACGTTCTTCATTGAGTCTATTTTCCCTGTCTCGTCTTTCTCCATGAAATATATTCATTTGATTTCCGCTCGAATCTTGGTTCCGCTGCCTCAATTTCTGTTACACAAAAAATGGTTCCGATCCAATTCCCTTGATCCTCCACTGCATGAATTATAAGAAAATACCGTGTTACGAAAAATCGAAGAATCAGAAGAAAGCATAAATATACATGTAATGTACCGAGCATTATCATGTCGCACTGATCTCTGGGCATATCAATGCACATTATTGAATACCACATGATCATGTTATAGCACGTTGTTCTAGATATGAGATAATGTATATTTGAACTTTGCTTATGGTGATGGCTTTATCATGACTGCCCGACAGACAGACAGAAACTTTATTTAAAGTCAGTGGTATAAAAATACAAACACAAGCTCAGTAGAGCGTTTTACCGACATAAATAACAATAACACATTAAATATATATGACACACACATACAATACATAAAAAAAGCAGGAGGATAAACATAAAAGTTACTAAAGGTACATGTAGCATGCAAATAACTGAAATGTAAATATGATAAAGCGGCTTTAGATCTACAGGAGCCACATTTGCACGAGTTGCTTTCCCAGTTATTGATCAAGTTTGTCCGTGCACGAATTGTCTCTGGCAACTCATTCAAGAGTGTGGCCACAGCATATTTAAAACAAGGCGAACAAAAGTTGTTATTCTTAACTGAGAAATTTCTACTACATTTTCTTTTCTAAAATTAATAGTTAGATTGTTTATATTTAATTAAATCATTTAAATATACAAAACTGTTCGTGTAGAATTTTGAAAACTTCAATTGCCATGGTCCATAATCATCGAATTTTTACAATTGATAAACCAGATTTAGATAGTAAATATTTATACGATGCAGAGTATCTTGGTAAATGAAACGCAATGCTCGCTCTTGAATTTTTTCCATTTTTTTGTGTGTTCTTTTTCCCTTAAAAAAAAAAACAACAAACAAACAAACAACAAGAAAATAATTAAAACTAGACGTGATAAATGAATAGACCTCCCCAACTTTGATAAATGTTTACCCATACATTTAGCCGCCTTGTCGCCTTTTTACAAATGTTTAAAATATAGCCTTTAAATTTAAGGTGGTAATCTATTGTCACGCCTGGAGTAGTTTGACCTCTTGTTCACAATAAATTTCATATTCCCACCTTAATCAAAATTTTAAATTCCCACTTTTTGTTTTCTTCCCAATTTCAACAGCCTGAAATTTGTCCGGATAAGCTTTCATTCTATTGTCAGTTAACCAGTTATCAAAATTGAGCTTTCATTTTCCAAAGTGTTATCTAATCCGTCGAGATCGTTACCTAGTGACCAAGTGTTATAATCCGCATAATTATACATCGCACTTTCCTTGACAAAGTTAAAAGTATCATTTAAAAAGACATTTAATAGAATAGGTCATAGTACAGAACCCCGAGGAACGCCCTAGGAACAATAAAGAGCAACCCGGACTCTACCAGAAATGCTGACGATGTCGCGAACCGCAGGCAAGGGCAATGACGACGCTGAAGGCAAAAATCACGCCCAGGTACCCACTTCCAAAGGAAAGTCAATTGATCGATAATACTCTCTACTGAAGCAACTCATTGGTTTAAAGTGCGATTATGCCAGATTCACATTATAATGCTCATTAATGACGCCACATGACCACGTTTTAAGCAGTAAGAATAGTTCATTTTTATTTGACATCGCGGAAATTACAACCATTACAGAAAGCAAGCTTTGATCTCAAAACCGGAGAAAAATACAAGAAAGAAGACACTTTGTAAGCAGACAAATACGTACAAAAGTAAACCTTTATTGAATTTGGTTGAATCTAAGGTATAAATTAATTGTGCAAGGAAATAGTAACTTTAAATAGAACAGCTTATGTACATGTACGAAGAAAAGACAAAAATGGCTAAAATCGTTCAACTACCAACACCTATTTTCCTTATTCATGTAAGATAAAAGCAATTCCATGAAATAAGTTTTGATAACATTTTGTCGACCATGATCAGAATTGCGTTTTTTGCTGTTCATTCTGTTTAATTCGTTTGTTTTGATTTGTTTATCCTATATGACATGATGGCTTTCCATTCTTTGTAAATCTAAGAGGAACACCGGTGTTTGCATATAATACACAGAAACACAATTATATACAAAAAAAAGTTGAAATAATATTCAACGAATAAGCCTCATCACGTTTTACATTCATTGTGTAATTTTAATTTTTTATAAATATGTAAATTTATAGATTTAATCCTTTTTCAATTCATTCTTAATGCGCTCTGAAATAGGATCATCACTCCTCAATACCACTCTCAGTATGTATAAGAAATTGCTGTAATCTAAAGGAGCTTTCTTCTCTAAAATCATTTCGGCAATATCTAAATGTCCATTTTCAATTGCCAATGTTAAGGGAAGGTAATGTTGTTTGTCAACAAGGTCTAAATTCGCGCCCTTTTCAAGGAGTATTTCAACAATTTCTTCGCTACCTTCTTCACAAGCGAAGTGCAAAGCTGTATAACCGTTGCAATCTCTTTGATAATCAATGTCAGCACCATGATCAAGCAATAGGGATAATATTTCCAGGGAATTCTCACTTACAGCCATGTAAAGTGGCGTGGCATCTACACTGTCAGGAGAGTTAACATTTGCACCTTTCTCAAGAAGCAGCTTAGCAATTTCTACATGCCCACCAACACAGGCGGTATAAAGTGGGGACATGTTTTTTTTATTTTGTAAATTGACATCAGAGCCTTCAGAAAGAAGCACTTCAACGGTTTCCAAGTAATTCTTTTTACAAGCAATGTACAGCGAAGTCATGCCATTGCTAGCATAAGAGTTAATTTTTGCACCGTTTTCCAGAAGGAATTTCACAATTTCGACTGAATTAGAGTTGGCAGCCATATGTAGCGCTGAGAATCCCTCCGTACTTAGGATATTCACATCGGCACCTTTTTCGATCAAAAAACGTGCTATTTCAGGATGATTTTTGTCGCATGCAACCATCAGTGCAGTGCAATTGTCATCGGTTCTGGAATTAATATCAGCACCCGCCCTTACGAGTTGCTTAACTACATTTAAATGACCATTCTGAGAAGCAATAAACAACGGTGTCGTCAAGTTGTCATCAGCAGTATTTACATCTGCATTTCTGTCGATAAGAAGCGATACTATTTCAGTATGACCTTTGGTCGATGCCAAAAAAATTGGCGATTCTCCAGTGGAAGTGCAAATATTTACATCTGCATGATATTTGAGTAAAGTCTCAACTATATTTCTATGTCCATGTTCACTTGCAATACATAGTGGAGTTGCTCCTTTTACCCTACAAATGTTAATGTCTTTCGAATTTTTCTCCAAAAGCATTTCCACGATTGGCAAGTACCCCCTTTGGCATGCCATATAGAGTGGAGAACGTGGTAAAGAATTGTTAACAGTTGCATTTTCATGGAGCAGAAGGGATACAGTCTCTGTATGTCCATTTTGACATGCTACATAAAGAGCATTTATTCCATTCTTGTCTGCTTTATTAACATCTGCCCCATGTCTTATCAGCTTTGTGACAATAGAGGTAAAACCGCCTTGTGCAGCGAAAAATATCGGCGGTGTACCATCGTCTAGGCAAGAGTTGACTGACGACTCTTTCGTTCTCAGCAGTTCATCTACGTGATTTTCATCCCCATTTTCACAGGCATCGAATAGATTCGGTGGCCCAGAAGTCATGCTTTTCCTTTTGACTATAAGATTTAAGAAAATGAAATTAGTAATTTGAAAATACTACAGCAAAATCAAGAAACGGCATGATGTTATATATACAGTAAAACCGGACTTTATTTAGAAACCGAACCTCTTTTGGACTGAACGAATTGTTTAGTGTAAGAATGTGTTCATTAATTTAATTTACACAAATACAAAAATGTACTGAAATTTATATGAATTAGAGACTTCAGAAGTCTGGATTTGTTAGCCGGGTCATCAGTTAATTTATTTGGGGTTCGGTTTACACAGGCTTCACTGTATCGGATCGGGAGTGCAATATTAATTTACTGGATTATACATCTTTATTGTAACATACATGATCTCAAATGAAATGCTTGTATTTTACAGTTTGGATAATAAGTATATTTACAATCAGGTGAACATTTTACAAAAATAAAAAAAATGATGAAAAATGAAATATACAATACATTTTTATTCAACAATAAATGCTATCAATTCCATAGTTTATACTAATTTTGTTCAAGAAGATTGATGATATACATTCGACCAAATGCAAAGAATTTAAACCCCTTTTTGTTTATCAGAGTATATTGACTACATATGCATGCACAGATACCATTGACATAATCTTAGCTTCCGTTACCGTTATAAAACACAAAAAGATATTAATTTGATGCAACCCTTGGATCCTATAATTTGCAGATAAAGAAAGACGATCGCGGGATAAAACTTAGTTTTAGTGTAACCCACTGATAAATATGGGCACGTGTCATGTGTCCGATAACCACAACCATTGCGTGACCCTATGTGTTTCCTGCAAGACCGCGTACATTTTTATAGTAGGTCGACGTTTTCAGAAAGTTTGTGGAGCAGTTGATAAATGAACTTAACATAATTACATAATTGACAGTGTGTTAAATACATCGAAGCAATCCGTATTGCCAGTGTCATATGCTGTTGCTCTTGTAAAGAATAATAGTAAAAGTAAAATATTAATATGCTATAAAGTGTAATAAATGTACAACGTACCGCTCAACTGAAAACGCTACTTAAAAAATTCCAAGTAAGAGCTAACTGTTATTAACAATGATTTATAGGGACGTCTAGCCAAATTAAATATGCAGTCTCCGTAAAGAGAAGATAACTGTCATCGCAATGGCAAACTTGTAAAAAGAATATTATTCTGGGATATGAAGCTGATTTGAATATGTTAGTAAGCACATCTTGACTTAACCTTGAGGACCAATGATCCACATGTGGAGGTTCATGTTCTTTTTCTTCTTTGTTACAAAAAAAAAAAAAAAAATCCCAAATTTGTGATTGCACCTGTTACAGGTTGCACAGGAAACAGGTTAAACCACTATATCATCGAAGCTCTTCTCTCGAAAAAAAAAAACAGTTTTAAAATGTTTTTTTTTTAGTAAAAGTTAACTTTAATTTATGCACATTATTAGAAGACTTTTTAGTTATGTCATGTACATTATCCATGCAGACAAAGTTAATGTCGATCGATCGTCGGTTGATAAAAAAAATCCGTATGTCAATATTTTCCTAGTATGGTGTAACATGGAATAATTGCATTCCCTCATTCAATAACGATCACGAGCTTTGGGATAAATAAGGGATCGATCACTTAATATAATGGGTGTACTTTAGGTGAATAATTATAGCTTGTACACATGTATTTATCTTATTTAAATAAATATGTGTCCACAATGAATGTAATCATTTGTCACATGTCTTCCGGTATATAGATCGTGTTTATATTGTGATGGAGAACAAATATGGACGAAAATGAACCTCTCATCAGTGACTCAGAGGAAAAAGCAATAGTCTACTCACGGAGATGGTGGATATTAACAATATTTTCCTTAAATTGCTTTATACAAGCAGTGATCTGGAACACTTGGGGGCCGATTGCGCAATCAGCTAAGGAAGTCTTTCTATGGGATGACGGACAAATTGCTATGCTGCCCAACTGGGGTAACATTGGGTTTATCGCAACAGTTTTTATCGCTAGTTACCTAATGGATGAAAAAGGTAAATCATTCGATTAACTAGTGAACCCTCTTGCTATTACGGTCTCCCCTGGAGTTAAACTAAGGTTTGTAACACAAACACTTTAACACTTTGCCCCCTCCCAACCCGGCCTCATTTCTCAGACCTTTTTTCAAACAATGTATATAATATTAATAATCATAGACCCTCAACTTTTATTCCAGACTAAAGATTTCCCATCGACTTCGCGGTTTTATTTTCGATTTCCTATTTTAAAACTAACCTTACAAGCCTTAGGTGGTACATGTGTGTGATAAAACGTTTTTTAACTCGCTTTGTCAAAGGCCACACGAGCTGTTGCCACGCATCAGTTTGCGTCTGTCGTATTACTTAATTTGGTCACCGGCATCCTTAGGGTTTCTACCTTGCAAATTGTGTCGATTATATAGACCAACTGAAGCGTAAAAGATGACCACATTTGCTTTTGTAAGACCACATGGGTGAAGTTACTAATTTCTACATATACATGTATATCTCAAAACGTATAAGAGATACTTGAAAATAAATGAGACTTACCTTCTTGAGCGTATAGCTCTACCAAAGTCTCTGTTGGATGAATGTTGTACCGTTTTAATTTTCTTGGTATTGCTAAATTTGCCGGATTCTCTCTAGTAAACATAGTTTCAAATAATGATTAGTGTTATGATGTAAAAATCGATTTGGTAGGTGCTACTTTTCGCAGTTTCTGACCACAGCGAAACTGTCGGAAATCAGTACACCGCGAAAATTAATACGCTTACAGTATTGTCCTTGAAAGGCGAAATAAATTACGTTTAATTTTGTATTTTTTTGTCAATATCTTGAAAAGTGTAATAGAAAGGTAAAAAAAACTATCAATGGATGAAATGATTCTTATGACCTGGCCTACAAAAGTCTTTGTAGGATGACTCCTTGTTAGAGTTATTACTATTGAAAGGCGAAAAGTGTCGTTTTACACAGTGTTTAGCCAATGCCTTGAAAATTATAATAGACACTAAAAAACTTATAGTTTACGAGTACAAAAAACCTACTAGTCTTCATTATCTGAAGTTGTAGGACGACATCTTGTTAGAGTTATTGCCTTTGAATTGCGACAAACGAACCATGTATATGAACGATTTAAGTATGCTCCTGGAATCAAGACCGGATCTAGACACTTTGAAAAGGAGGGGTTCCTCAGAAAAAAGGTGGTGCTAGGACATGTAAAATTGCCATTTTTTTGGTTAATTTTACATATGAAAATAACAAATTTTCCAATAGAAAGGGGGTTGTCAACCTCTGGATACTCTGGATTCGCCACTGCGGAATTCACATCAGATAACATCTCAACCATATGATAAACCCTTTGCAGTTCCTGGGTTTATATGGGTGCCTCGAGTTGTTCTTGATCGTGATATGGAAAATCTCGTCTAATTATAAAAAAAAATCAATGTTTAGCGATTATTTTTACGATTTTTCTATTTTACAGGTTTAAGATTATCGGTCATTGTTTGTTCAGGTTTATTATTAGCTGGGTCTGGAATAAGATGCATTACAAACATACCAAAGTATGCTACATGGTACGGTTATAATGATTTTGCCAGCCGTCTGATTATTTTTATATCCTTTTTTAAATATCTTAACTTATATAACTTAAAGGAGATATTTGGCTTTTATTATTAGTTAATTTATAGTTTTATTATTCAGTTATAACTGAAACCCGATTGAGATGAGATATTTTGTTCTTCGTGTATAAATTGAAAACGATCTTGAATAACTTAAATTACATGTTTTATAATTTAAAAGTTTGCACATTGATCAGTATATTTGTTTCAATTTTTTAAATCCATTTATGTTATTGCTGCTTCCACTAGGTCTTTAGATGTCGATCGGATCTGACGTTGACCCCAAAATAGGACCAAAGTCTGGCCACCAATACTTTCTCAAACTTTTAGTGTAAACATATGCTCTTTTTATTGTGTATATTTATAATTTACTTTGATTAAAAAAAGTCATCTACTTTTAAGGTTAATCAACATATCCTGCATATTGAATGGCATTGCCGGAACAGTCTTTTTCGCGGGTCCAGCTTTGCTAGCCTCGGTCTGGTTCCCACCAAATCAACGTGCAACTGCGACAGCTATTGGTTCGTTCTTCAACTATGCCGGCGTTGCTGCTGGATTTATCATTGGTAAGATATATTGGTCTAAATTCCGTCATCATAATCTAACGATTGAAGTACATGCATTTGTAAAAGAAAACATCGTCTGCATCTTCTTCTTCTTCTTCTTCTTCAATTAGTTAAGCAATCTGTTGAATTGGTTGTCTCCAAAAATTAAAAGACGTCTATCACGCTAATTAATGCATCTGAACTAACCATTACGTGTATCATAAGTTTTCTAAATAAATCAGCTTTCTTTATGCACTGGCAAATTTGCCTTTAACTGCACTACAGATTGATGTTTAGTTTTCTGTATTCAGTTACTGTAACCTATGATAGGTCTGTCTGAATTGCTGACATGTGTACTATATAATAACCAAGTAATAATCATAGTTATTTCAATTTCCAATTAGGAAAGTGAATGGAACAAATACTAATTTTTATATCCCCGGTCACGTCATTACAGGAGAAAACGAATCTCGCGGTAAGGTTCTTTCTGAAGGACCCGAGTAGTGAACCACGCTCCATGATTTGGAATTATAACTTTAAAATTCTTATGGATGCCGTGGAGGATTACGCAAGAAAATGGATAGAACGAGAACAAGGAGACATTGATTCAGTGTGCGAGTTAGTAAAGGCTGTGAGGTCTTTATTTTTTAATATTCAAACGTATGAAAGTTTTAAGTAGGTCAGTGAGTGTCAATGCTACATCAGTTTCAAAGATTCCGGTGAAGCAAAAACATTGTCTTCTATGCATGGCAAATATGTTGTCGTACCTGCAGACAATGCCCAAACGACATTGGTGTCTGCAAAACGTATTACATCCAATGTCTATTATCAGAGGTAGACGCAGAAAATAATAGCAGTAATAAGACCAATACAGCTACCACACTCTCCAAAGAAGAGATAGTGGAAAACCATAAATCTGTGCTATCCTCTTTTGGCCTCTCTACCAAAGACGATTATTGTGATCTACGTCTATATACTGGATTCCTAAACTCCACAAGAATCCAAACATACGAAGCTAAATAGATGGATCTGCATAATGTACCACCAAACCTCTTTCAAAACTTCAAAACGTTTTTTGGAAACCCTCAATTTAAGATTATTATCAGAATACAATAGCATTAAAACCTATTTATTTTTCAACTCTTTAAACTTCTATTTCCCATATTCAGTTAAAATCCTCGCTCAAAAACATTATACATCGTTGTTACTCTAAAAAATTGGCACACCTAGATACATATATGTAGTACTCGGTATGGATTCATCATACTTTGTTAAAAACGATTCCAAATCATCTTCCAAACATACCGATTATATTTTCGAAATGCTGAAATTTTTTATCAATGACGTACTTGTCCAGTGTGATGGACGCGTTTTTCAACAAACGGTCGGCATTCAAATGGGAACAAATCGGGCCCCTTTACTTTTTGACCTATTCCTTTACTCTTAAGAGGCTGATTTTATAGCTGATCTGATTCAAAGGAAGAAACATCGTTTAGTTAGGTCCTTCGATCTCAGTTTCTGTTATATAAATGACGTATTATCGTTTATCCTAAATTAGGATTTTATACATCGCATCTATCCCAATGAACTTGAGATAGAGGATCATGCTACAATTTTTATGTTGCTGTAAAGTCAACATATCCTTATCTACAACTAGAGATCGATGGCAAAGGAAAACAATACGACAAACGCGATGACTTTTCATTTCGTATTGTCAGCTTTCCTTTCATCTGTAGCAGTATCTCGTCTGCACCGGATTTTGTGCCGAGCTAGATTTCTTACTATTAGGCCTCTGGAACAGGGTTATATTTCTACAAAGTAATCACTACATTAGTTTTATGGTCGTCATCATGAACTCGTGGATCGTAACGGTGTATCTGTCTGTACCATGAGAACCGATTTGTTCAACGTATCATAATTTTTCTTTCATCTTTCGTCTACCCTGGACTTTTTTATGAGAAACTCTGCGGATGTTTGTAGTTAAGCAGAGAATGCTTACCTTATCCGATGCACCTAGTCCATGCTCCTAGTTTTTAGTGAGGTCCGAGTTGTACATTTACTTTTGTTATTTTGTATGTATTATTTTGGATATTTTATGTTCTTTTTAAATTTATGTGTATCTGTTTTCCATGTCTGGTCTTTGTGCCTTGGTCACATTCGTTGATTTCCGCTAAACAATTGGTTCCATTGATTATTCTTTTTAACACTTTCACAGGCCCAGAACTGGTATCAGCTCCGGCATACGAAAATTCAACAAATACAGACATCAGGTAAATGTTTTCATACCCATTAACCCATTATTCTCGTAACATATTTCAGTTTACAATTTATTTTTACATTTTTTGCAATTAAAAAAATAGCACTTTCGAGTGTTGCTTAATTTTCTATCAATAATTGATGATTGATCAACTCGTTTTAATCGGATACAAATACAAATGTTTTAATCAAGCTTTTTGCTGTTGATTTATTTAATATTTTAATTACGGATTATCCGATTTGTTTATTTGATTCATTTTGTTATAGGATTTACAATATGTGTTTTTTAAGATGCAAGGGTAGTAGTCAGTGATATTCGCATTTCTAAATGACATAGAAATGGACTGGAATTTGATTGGCAGCATGTAGAAGCTACAACGGTCTTGTCAAATTACTACATTCATTGATTAACAGTAATGAACTGTCTATTTTATTCTTTTAAGCAATTCATCAACAATGATGTCATTCGTATCTACCTCAACCTCATCGTCACATAAACGTAGGTAAATCAACTCTTCAAATATTCCTTAAGGTATCAACTTGGTCAAACTAAAATATAAATCATATATAAATATTGCAAATTTAATCATGTTGCGCAGCTGTTTTAAGGAGTAATACCTCCACTGCAGCATTAATACCGATCGAGATCTGACAAAAAAAACTTTCCCAGAAGCACCCCCCAAAAAAAATCAAGAACAATTGTTTCCATTTACACTACAAGTGGTTCATATCTTTAAAAGTTATCAGTGCGTTCGAACTCGGCGTTGTTTTTATCTGGTCAACGCTTTTAGTCAAAACCAACTGCAATTGATATTTATCAATGCATTTGTTTTATTTGTAGATGTTACAAACTACTCTCAGTTACAGAGTGATATTACGTGGTTGTTATACTATGGTAAGTTTAAAGTATTAATAGTGAAACTTGGCACGAAAAACTGCTCTTAGAATTATTGCAATCACTCATATGCCATTGAACGAAACAGTAAAAAAAAAACATTAAAACAACAAATACAAATAAGATAAAAAATAAATAAGAATCGGGATACAGTTATGTATTCCATGCTGTGCATGGTGACATTAAAGAATTTGGATGTACCTATAGGATAAGCGCGAATCACCATCTCATTACTCAAGATATGTAAAGTCTAAATAAATACAAAAAGAAATCAAGGTCTGTAGTATATTAGACTTACAATTGTTTTTGCATGGAAAGTTTGAAGGTGATGCATTTCAATTAAAACTGGTAAAAATACGTAGCCAAACAAATTGCGTTGAATTTAAAGATATATTCTATTCTCTATAAAATTATAGCAGTAATCAATTTAGCAATTCATTTGTAGAATGTATAGCAACTGGAGTCCTCTTTATTGCTGGGATACTGTATTTCCCAGACAAGCCACCCACACCACCCAGTTACACAGCTTCTGTTAAAAGGATTGAATATACTTCAGCTCTATGTAAAATTATGAAGTATGTAATGAGCTATATTTTAGTATAGTAGTTTAGTAAAGCGAATACATAGACAATATCTAACAACAAAAATACATATAAAGTTTTTAGTTTGAAGGTACAAAAATAAATAATGGAATCAACAATAAACTATTAATATTTTCATCTAAATCAAACGTGACACGCCCTTTAGTGAAACATATTGTGAATGTTACCTTTGATCCTCTAAGTCCTTCTACTTCTATAATCAGATGATATGCGATCTTATTTGTTCACCTGCCCGTTAGCGATTGCCATCACTATGTGTCCGTCGGTCGTCGTTGTCGTCCGTAATTTTTTTTTAAACATCCTCTTCTCTGAAACTACTCAATAGATTGTAACCAAACTTTTCATGAATGTTCTATAGGATATTTTTAACAATCCTAAACTGGGGATTTTTGATTTGACAAAAAACATGACCGTCGTTACCAAAAATAGACCATAGGGGTCGGTCTTATTGTAGAATTATGCAAATAACTCAAAAACAGTTGGGTTTAGCGAAAAGCTGGTAGGAAGTAAAATTGTTCAGCATGATGGGATGCCGAAATTTTCAGAATGATCCTTTGACGAATGAATGAGTTTTTGGTTCTGAAATGGATTTTTTCCCGAATTTTACATTTCCAACTTTGAAAATCTTCTCCTCTGAAACTACAAAGCTTTGAATTAATATTACGTAAAATATGTTTAGCAATCTATTCGTGTGGATATTTGAACTGTGAAAAAGACAAGGCCACCGTTTCTAAAAAAATATATCATAAGGGTCAAATTTCAGAATTATGCACATAACTCGAAAACAGTTGGGTTTAGCTAAAATCTGGAAGGGATTAAAAATTTGTTCAGCATAATGGGATTTTTTATCGGTCGAATACATGGCAACCACCAATAAAATTGACGACTTGTTGGAGTAACTTGAAAACCAAAAGGTTTAGCCTAATTTTCTAGGGAGGATTGGATCAGCATGGTGTGATCAACCTATGCTGAAATTTTCTTAAAGATCTGTTGCTCTATGTTGGAGTTATTGCCATTGAAAAGAAAATGTAAAAAAAGTAATAATTGGAGAATAATTTTATAGTATGAAAATCGGGTGGATAACTAAGATGCTCTATATTGATTAAATGATTCTTGTGACAATAGTACGGTAAGGTCAAAAGTCCAGCTGTAGAAAGCTATGAAGACTATTTTTGACCACGTGAGCCATTCAGGCTCTCTAGAGCGTTTATTATTATTATTTTTTTTAAGCCCCCTTTTTCAAAATTCCTTCTCATAATAATCCCTGACATTTCAGGTTTTTATTTCTTAATTACATTCGACTTGTAAAGATATATATCAAAGAACACCCAGCATGTTCTCTTTAGATAGAACATTAAAATAGATCTTGATATCACAGTATATCGTTTCCCTTTGCAGAAGTGGTTCGGTTTGGTTGATATCCCTAGCGTACGCTCTACCTTCTGGTGTGTACGGAGTGTGGGGTTCAGTTCTAGATGTTATATTAAACCCTGTTGGTATTGCACAGGTAATTATAATATTATATGACCGTTCGTTCAAGAGGCACTATACTTTGTTTATCATTTTTCGTTTTTATTTGTTATATCTTCAAGTATACCCTTTTTCCATTGATACCATAAGTTTTTGTAATGCCATATTGTGATTGCTCTTGATTTCTTTAAATACATTTGTCGGTTAGTTCACCTACTTACTTTTGTTTATATAATGTTTAAGTCTTATAAACCATGAATTTTGCACGGTAATCGCCTGTGGTAATTACGATGTCTATTGTAATGTCTATTAAGGGATCATTTTTTTTTGTGTGTGTAAAGTCCTTGATCAAGTTTAATAAAATGTGAAAAGACCTATAAATGCTTAATACTTATGAATAAAATGTTACATGTTTTTTTAAACACATTGAAATACATATTTTCTTATATTTTCATATGTTTAGCACCACTATGAAAATTTGCTTCTGACTAACAAATTAATTTATGAAAATTATATGTTTCCAATAAAATGTCATTTATGTAAAGAGTATGATTTTTATTTGATTTTCCAAAACATATGATATTATGTATTTCTAAATGCCCAAAACCTATTTTTCCATATGTTTTAAAACATCTGTTGCAATTTTTCCTGTATATAGTTAGCACTCCGACATTCTTGTATTACAGACTGAAGTTGGCTGGATCGGCTTCTATGCCACAATGGCTGGTTGTTTGGCAAGTTTGTTTATTGCAAGGTTTGTATCATCAACTGTGTGCTAACTACTCTTCACTTTGTACAAAACTAAGCGTTTAGTTTTTTTCTGGTCTTTTGAGAAAATGAAATAGAGGCTTTTGACGGAACGAATGGAATGGTGAGAGTTTGAAATCCTCGAGAACTGACGCTCATTGCGGGTTCAGATGTCAAAAGAAAAGGACTGCAGCAGTGCTAAGCAGGTCGTAGACGGCGTATAAAAAACGCTCAGAAACCTGGCCGGCAGCCATGGCGATATGCCTTCATAGCAACTGGGATGTTTGCTCAAGGTGGTTGAATCGGGTAACCCTGACATGGTACATGCTGTAGTTGTCAGGCCATAATACGGAAAAGCTGACCCCAAACCATAAAGGTGCAACGTGATGGGAAAGATGCTACGTTCATCACACGTTAAAGAAGGTTACATATAGGTTACATTCTTTTCATATTTGTTAAAGATAATAATGATTTTTTTTGTTTTAGATTTGCCGATATATTTATGAAACATATGAAAATGTTTTTGATATGTTTGTATATTGGTGGTGCTGGTTCATATGTATGGTTTACTCTCATATGTACAAAAATTATACATTTTTCAACCGGTGAGTATAATTTTGTTTTTTGTTTGAAAGAAAAAAGAATTTTCAAAGGATAATTACTAAAATTAATATATTTAGAGATCAAAAATGTGATCAAACCTTATAAAGTTAGAACTGATAATCTTAATGTTGCACATTTATCAGACCAGAGTTCACTCATATACATCACATTTATCAGACCAGAGTTCACTCATATATATCACATATACATCACATATACATCACGTGTTTAATTTTGTAAAAAATACTTCATTTATATGACTAGTTATGTTTTGATTCGTTTTGAGATAAAAACAAAGCAAGTTCAAATACATTTATATGCACTCAACAGAGAAGTATAAAAACAAACAATAAATAACCATCAAAACACAAAACACAGATGCAGTTAAAGAACTCGAATTTCTCAAAGACATTTGTGCCACGGTATGGTCATCTGCTATCCTAAGAGCACCCTAAAATAAATTATATCTTTTGTGGGATAAATTAAGGCACTGAACTTAGAAAATAATGCATAAGCATTTCAATAAGGTATAACAGTGCTTCATGAAAGTGAACGAATGCAACGCGAGAAATCTTTTCCTGATCCATATATTTGTTTTCTTTTTAGTGCAGATATACCTTTCTTGTATACTTGGGGGACTGTTTCTGAATGGCGGTATACCATTGTTTTATGAACTATCCTGTGAAGTATCGTATCCTATAGCTGAAGGGATTACAGGAGCATTCCTAACTCTTCTTAACAACATATTTGGAGTTCTGTTTTTATTAGCATTGCAGATACCTAATATAGGTTAGTGATTATGATTTAAGGAGTTATCCAGAGAACCAAGATTAACCTGGGTATTTTGTATTTATCGAGAGAACCAAGGTTCTTGCGGAAATTAAAAGGGTGTAATCTAGGGATAAATACCAGACATGGAAACCAGACATACACAACAAAGAACAAAAAGTAACTAAATAATACATATAAAGTAACAAACGTAAATGAGCAACTCGGACTCCACTAAAAACTGGGAGCATGGAGCAGATGCACCGGTAGGGTAAGCGTCCTCTGCTTTTTGTTTTTTGGGGGTTAAGGTGAATCAGAATTCAGTTTTGATAGAGAGTCCAGTTCATTGACATTACCTACGAACTTTACCGTAATAGTTAATAATTGTGGTAAAAGAGAGACAACCTTGGTTTATTTCTTTGAACAAGCATTTTATGATTATTGTAATACTGCAATGTGTTAATTTTTCCTGCTTATTTTTCAATTATCCCTTCAAATTGTATTTGTTTTGAAAAATGTTATTTGCTGCCTTCAATAATTGATCCGTGTTGCCTTGAATTTTACACGTCCATATTTTCACTAATATTTTTTTTTATATTCCAGGAACATCGTGGACAAACTGGACTTTAGTAGCAAGTATTGGTGTAGGACTGTTATTAATGTTTATTTTCCCTGAATCCTACGGACGTACGGACCTTGATATGACTATAGACATTCCTCCTCCAGAGGAGTCTTCCACTAACGGAGGATTACCTAAGGGATCTAATAAAATTGTGATTGTTAACGAGGACGTTCTGACAACGACAGATGATGTATGTGCGACATGATGTTTACAAAATTTGAGGAATGTCATTTCTTCACTCTATTCGTCTTTCATTTGCACTTTGGGTTAAAGTATCTATGGAGCTTTTATTATTTTGTAAAAGTGCCATATCCCTTTGAAAATTTATGCACATCTGCATAGTGAGAAACATCAACAAACATGCATGGAACTCATGTGTGATTCAGTATTGTAGAGAACTTTTAGAATTAAATTTACATTTTATTAGACTACTCAGGTGAATTTTTGTGATATTTGTTGTTTTATATTAAATAAAAGTAAAGAGTATCATATTTTTATTTATTAAATTTGTTATATCATAAATTATAATGTTTCCATACAATATATACCAATACCACGATAAATCAAATTTGCTGGTACAACTTTTTGCGTTTCTCTGTCCACCGCGAAAATAAACATTAGTACGTTCGCAAACTATTGATCAAACTATTCCTTTCAAATGCAATCATGATTTCATTTGGAGGGTAAATTCTTATTAACAGAATTAAATATGGCATGTTTTGCAAGTAAAATGAAAATTTTTTTTAACAGCAACATGCTACCATCATTTGGATGGTTCAAGAATGAGACGTATAGAATATACTACTATTATACTTGTCAAGATGACGTTCGTTGCTGTTGTAGTTTTAAGTAAAGGATTCAAATGTTTATTCAATTCATGCATCGTTCAGCCTGTGCGAGCAGTTGAAATTTGATTCATGTAGATTTCCTTTTGTGGATAATGTGTTGAGACAAAAACATCTGCGAACCAGTGTTTACATATTGTACACCACATTTCTATTTGACAAGCTAATCTAAGTTCTTCGTGATATTCGGAACTCCAAAGAGTTGATTTGCTTCTTGACGGATTAAAAACCAACGGTTGAATGTACGGTTTTGCTTATTATCAAAAATAGCTTTCCTTTCATTTAGGCCTCTTGTTTTTTTTTACCTCGTTTTCCAGTAGGTTACATCTACCTTATAGTAAAGATATTATAATCGTTTGGAGTCAGAACAGATTTCATAACTAGAAATTCCAATTTTGTAAAAAAGATAAATGAAACACTGAGAAAGTAAACAAAGAACATTCTTTTTAAATAAGCATATTATTAAATTTAGTCCTCTACATATTGCTTAAATGTGTTAGGATGAAAAGTGTAATGCTCTAAAAGTAAAAACAAATAAGGGTATACATTTCTTCTTTCTTCCTCGTTTAACTTAAATAAATCTCTTCTGAGTCTTGTTTGACTTTTACAAAATGTTAAAAAAGTACGAAAATCATTATATTTTGACCTAATACAAACTTATGCTACACATATATTTCATACAAAATATTCAATAAGCAACTTGGGAATGTTTCTAGAAAATCAGTGTATTTTCCCTGTCAAATCTTTATCCTTTGAATATATTCGTTTAATTACCATTCAAATTTTGTTCACTTAACTACTCTCTAAGAACAGAACCAGATGTGCACAGTGTGCATCAATAAAATCAATTGAAATGTATAGCCTGAAGTTTTACTTACATCTACCTTTTTTCGTAGATAAAATTAAAACTTTTTTGTTATTATAACAATTATCATTAACAAATATTTAAGATATTTAAACATCTATACATTTTAGAAATATATGTTTTTAACAAATTCTTATTGATTTGTGTACTGAATAACGCTATTGATTTGATACAATACTAATGAATAATGTAGTTTTTAATCAAGAGGTAGATAAATTCCTTTACAACGGGGAAAAAGGTTTATTGACAAACTTCACAAAACATTTATTCTTTTAGTGTAAAAATATGTTTTAATGAATTGGACTGATTAGATAATAACACGCCTTTGTTTATATAAGAACTGAATAATACATTATATTTCATGCGTCAGATAAAAAATAAAATATTTTGTTGTTTGTTTTTATTCTTGTTTTGTTTTTGTTTTTGCTTGTTTTCGGTTTTTGTCACACATGACGAGATACCTGAAACACCAGATGGTTTCCACCATCAATATCACGAAAGAATCATTGTGCTGTTTGTTCGATATTACATAAAGCACATTGACAAACATTCTCCATACAAAAACAAAGCTTTAACTTCCAATAAATTTTTAAATGCCGATAGTTGGAATGCTGTTTAAGTATACCTACTGTCAATTTTAAAACCCCTCTCACAGAATGATGCTTTATACATGTAAATTTTAGTTAAACATACTGCACAATTAAAAGAATGAAAAAGTTTTAACGGGTACTTTAAATACTGAAATTTGATCATGCTTCTCTTTGGTTAATGGTGTGTTAAAACTTCCGTGTTTTAAAAAAAAATCATACAGTAAACAGTTTTCATTCTAATAGCAGTTATAGGAGAATGAAAGAAGTTTCATTGATTAGGTATTTCTTAATTTCATTCATTCTCAAAAGAGGTAAGATTATGGTTAATTATAAGACTTGGGGTAGAAGGTAAATCTTTACTTTAATCACATGACATGGAAAATCTTGAAACATAAAGACGCGCCTAAGAATTAAATTACTTCAGGATGTTAATCGTTCATGGTTATACCGGTCTTTCATTGCTATCAAAAATTTCTGTCTAGTGAAAACAATGTATAAACACACTTAATATGTCGATGGAAGGGCATGCGTACATTTTACATTCAATTTATGAAATAAATTTGTAGTGTTATAGCTGACAAAAAATTGCAAAATGTTTCTAATTACAATATTTCATTTTCAATGTCCTTGTATGCGAGTATAACGTGACATTGGTTTCACAGTGTGGAAATTAACAAAATACTAGTCATATAAAGATGTATAATCTATCCCCCCTTTTTCAATGTTTCGTATGTCCAATTTTTCTTGTTTGATTTGTTTTTTGTGGAGCTTGTATTTAAATTTAAAAATCATTCTTTTTACTTTAATTGAGAAAATGTTACTTTTTACTTTTTTTTAAGTATTTTGAAATGCTAACTCATTGAGTTTAGATTTAGATCCAAAATAGCTATGTATAATTACATACTCAGCACGAAAGAAGAGTAATAAAATTTAGCCCAACATATTTTTGCATTTTATAGGTGCTCATTAGATGAGTTAGGAAAAAATCATGTTGCATATTTTATCTTCTTTTTTTAGTGTAATGTAGTGTAATGTAGTGTTAAAGGTACAATAGAAATTTATATATAACAAATGTCTCAAGCAATATAGCTCAGAGTGTACAGATATTGACATTGAAGAAAATTTAAACACTTGTAACTTACTTGAAATTGTGCATATACAAGCTGATTTTTTTGTAATGGCCATTTAATCTTTCAAACAAGAATTTGTCTTGATGTTTAACTATACAAAAATAAAGTGACATAATTTACATACTACAACCGAACCCCAATAAAAATGTTACATTGCACGAAATACTATATTACAAGGTGTGATTTCTTTATATGTCTTTAAAATTTTCGTTGTTTTTTGCAGGATTCGCCGTACTATTGTACAGACACAACACATCAGCAGTAACATGGAACGAAGCCAGACAAGAATGTGTTGGCGAGGGAGGCAACCTAGTTAATGGGTCATTCGAGCGACAATTATTTAATTGTACGTTCCAATCAAAGTCTGAGTTTTGGGTTGGGACGTACAATACGTTTTCATCGTGGATACAGATCATTGGTTTGTAAACTTTACTACTTCCTGTTTTAAAATTTGGTGGAGTTTTTATTCATATATTTTATGGAACGAGAAAACCTTGTACGTCTAAAGATAAGGGTGTTAATTACCAATTAACACAAATACAATTATGCATATGTGTACAAACAAAGTAAATAGGGCACGCCCACATTTAAATGTTGGAATAATCGTAGTATTAGTTCTAGATATCATAAACAAAATCGTAATTATTATTTATTATAACATTAATGATGCGTTTTCTATACAATAAAACGATACAAGTATTTTCTTTAACACTCTGCTTTTATTTTAAAATCTTCTTTTCGCTCTCTCTCAGATGGTAAGTAGCAGTCCCTGTAAGAATTATACAAATTCTGCAATATGTGATACACCCCAAAAAAGGCTTTATTTTTTATTTTTGTTACTAAGTTGTTTTATGGGTCTAAATGATGAAATATATAATCGTGGATTTTAAAAGAGTAATCAAGGGAACCAAGGTAATAGCGGTAATCAAAAGAATGTAATCCAGGGACAAAGACCAGACATGGAAAACAGAAATACACAACAAAGAACATAAAGTAACTAAAATCATACATACAAAGTAACAAAAGCAAATGACTCGGACTCCGGATGCACCGGTAGGGTAAGCGTTCTCTGCTTTTCTAGAAACACCCGCCGAGTAAACTGTGTATTCTTAAGAGAACATTTACATTGAAAATTCAATAGTTTCTGTTGTATTTCAGTGTCATTTTCTCTCTTAATTTTAAATTCTATAGAATATTCCTTTGAATCTATATCTCCTTTTAACAAGGGTTATATGAAAAGCCACATGATAATTTCTTTTTGATATAAAATTTTAAACAAAATTACAAAAAAAAAATATGTAGGCTGTCCAACCATAAATCAAATTTTTTACGATTCTTAGCTGGGATATTACTTAAATAGCTATTTGATTCGTTTGTATTCATTTACATATTCTTATTTTTTCGTATTACTTAGTATGTTTTTCCCTGATAAAAATTTCCAGGTTGTTTCCTAGAGGACGTTCCGGTTAAAGTTGAACAACATGAAGGTGGAGATGCAATCTCATGTGCTGAAAAATGTTCCAATTATTTTGGAATTACTGTATGTATTTTGAAAAGTATCATTGTTAATTTTTATCATTCCTTTAAAAAAATATTCAGATTTTGATCAATGTTCGACGGTTTATAATGTTGGGCCAATTTTTCATCAAAATGTTTTATCATTATTATTTTGTATGAGCTGCGTGAATCTCACAAAATGTGAAGTTTAAAGGGATTTGATGAGCCATTCACGATTCATTCTCTTTCCATCTGGCAACAAAATAAGTCCAGCAAGGAACGTTTATGTTAAATTCCTATTTACCAGAAAAGGAAGCTATTGAAACATTGCCAAAATGAAAAGGCGCTTTCTTTCCTGATAACAAACATTGTACCAAAGAAATTTCACTTAAAACATTATACTGAAATTGGACAGACAGAACAAGTGTTCAACTGAGACATATGCCTTTGTAACATGTAGATAGTCGATATGTTGCAAAAAATGTATTCGGAACATTGTTTGAAACAATAGCTGTGCAGACGTCTTTAAGTTATATTTTTTAACCTAATAGGATCCGTCAATTATATGCTCAAGTTATTTGTGGAGTTCGTATTTCTCATTAAAATGCACGTTTTTCAATTTCTTTTATTACATTTGTTTTATAATCAGTTACAATGAGTAAATAATGTGTGTACTGTGAAAGTAAAATTGTTCGTGGGGTACCAGTTTTCATGGTTTTCGCGAGTAGATCAAACCACGAAATATGATTCTCAACGAAAAAGAGATTTCCGTTGCTGTGTACACTAAAAACCTCAAAACTACGAATTCTAGAATGCAAGAACTTGTGTTTCTTCCCTAATCCACGCAAATCGGTATCCACGAATTAAAGTAGTTTCACGGTATAATTATCCACAACTTTTTAAGATGTCGTTAAATACTATTGTATGACATGTGGTATTTCTGATATTGATATTTATTTTAAAAGTTTTCCATGTTTACAAACTAACTTCAAGATGTGAACAATTCTTATTCAACAATTTATCAAAAAATGAATTAAGGCATAGCTGTACTGTTTTAGGGTTTTTGGTGTTTTTTTTTTCAGAGAGACAAATGTTACTGTCTTCAAAGAAACTTCACATCAGAGCAAAATGCTGTTGCTGATCAACTCTGTAATATTACATGCCCAGATGATCAGGATTCTTGTGGTGGAGAAGGATATTTTACGGTCTACAAAACTGGTAACAATCAATACATGAATTTGATTTTAACACTTTTGATGAAGTAACCTTAACAAAAAGGAAAAGATTCATCAAATTTATTTTTGTTACATTGAATTCATTCTTTTCTTTTGTCAACCAGACAAATATACGGAATAGTTTCACTTTCAAAACTTTTTGCCTGATGGTATAACTCAATTGTGTGTTTCTCATTTCTGTCCTAATATGGTGTTCCGAATTTGTTCATTTTGGTTTGGTTAATGTTATTCATTGACTCCTTTGCCCCCTTCCCTGCTTTGATAGATTGCTAAATTTGCTTCGTTCCGAAGCAACATCAAAAGTTTAAAGAAAATTCAACTTACAATACTGTTTTATTGTAGTACCTGACTATAATGTAAATGATCGTATTGACGACACTGACAGGAATGAGATAATGTGTGGATGTGTTGAATGTACAAATAATAAGTGGGAGTACTTTGGTTATTCCTGCAATCGGTCGCTGCCAGCCTATTGCAGTATGTGTATTTTTATTTCTCTAACAATATTTCCGGGAATGTGTTGCCAAACACATGCAACAATTATCTTAGGACACATGTTGTGCATGAAATAATATATAGAGCAACTTTTTTAAGTCTACAATTACTACCATGCCTTCTTTTCATTAGTTAAAAAGATGTTGCTAAGTAATGATTTCCAATAATGTAATGGTTCATATATTTATGACTGCAATAATTTTCGTCCAATATCAAAACTTTCACTATCCTACAATTTGAATACTAGTAAGTTGATTGATTGTTTTCCATCTAAATTTCCGGAAGAACTCAAAATTTTAATTTTGAACTGCAACCAAAATAATACATACAAAGCAACAAAAGCAAATGAGGAACTCGGACTCCACTATTAACTGGGATCATGGACCAGGTGCTCCGCTAGGGTAAGCGTCATCTGTTTTTCTAGAGACATTCGCTAAGTCGCTAATGAAAATTCCGGGGTATACAAAAAATGAAAGGAAAACTATGACACATTGAACAAATCGGTTCTCATGATGAAGATGGATACACTGTAACGATCCACGAATTCATGATGACGACCATACAACTGCTGACGTCAATCTTGTAGCAACATAACCTAGTTCCAGAAGCCTAATTATAAGAAGTCTAGCTCAGTATAAAAAGTCTAGGTAGTTAAGGCAAGCTCTGGAATAACGTATGAATTGTGATAATCATGAAACCTCCATACGGAGGTGCGGAAGAGGTGTTTTCTCAGATGAAAGGAAAGTTGACAATACGGAATTAAATTTCATCGCGTGTGTCTTTAATTTAGTCAACAGTTTTCCTTTACCATCGATCTCTAAGTGTAGGTCAAGATATGAGACTGACTTCACAGTGTCTGTAGTATCCTTTATCTCTAGCTCGCTGGGGTAGACCGAAACTAGAATTGTTTAAAGATAATACGTCATCTACATAGCAGAAACCGAGATCAAAGGATCTGTCTAAACGATGTACCCTCCTTTTGATCAGATCAGCTATAAAGTCATCCTCATAAAAGTGAAAGAATATGTTAGCTAGAAGAGGATCACAATTTGTTCCCATTTGAATGTCGACCGTTTGTTTAAAAATCTTGAATTGAGGGTTTCCAGAAAATCTTCCGAATTTCTTAGAATGATAGTATAGTGTAGTCTCGCATTTTTTAAAACTGGTGAAATAGTTTCGGTTTCGCTACTGACCAATCATTGCAAAGATCAATACCCATACGTTGAAACTTTTATTTATTCCAAACCGCAGAATTTGATATTCGCAAACATGTTCATTTGGCAGAATCTTCGAAAATGTGTAGCTAAAAAATTAACACTGGCATATTTTTTAACTTGTCGATAAACATGATCATACTTATTTATTTCTAGGCAATACGAATGCATTTCCCGATTATGAACACTGGAATGTTGCTCAGGATTACTGCTGGACAAAACAAAATTCCTTTTTGCTCGGGGGTGACATTGATGAATGCGGGAATTGGAATATAAGTAGTATGTCACCACATTGGATAGGACTGTACAGAAGGAAAACCGAACGTACACTAAATGGTAAATATACTGTTACAGGCCTAAAATAAAGAATACAACCATAAAAATTAGACATTCCTAACGAATCAAAACGTGTTACTTTCTTAACAAACACAACATAAAAACATAGAACAAGTCAAACTTAAAAATAGAAAAAAGAACTTCACAAAAAGACATCACATATGCATACACAGTATATTTTAAACATATCTAGAACATTTTCTAGAACAAATGGTATAAAACCCCTTTTTTTATTTCAACAAATATTATTAAATTGTATTTGAGAGAAACTGTAATTAGCCTATATAAAATTTCAGCTCCTTTATTTCTATCATTGATTGAAAACGATAAATGTGATTGAAACAATTCAGAGTTATCTTTCTTGTTGCCTCAAAACAACACTTAACTGTTTGAATTTTGTATTTTAGACGCAAATCTGCCATCTGCCATAGAATGCTTCAGTGGTAGACTGTCGGCTGGTATTTTATATCTTAAAAAAACAAACTGCACTTCTGAAATGCCATTTGTCTGTGAATTAGGTAAAATATTCTATTCGTAACAAATTTGTTTATTATCAAACATAAGCCATTAAAAGATGTCAGGAGACTAAAAGGCTGACATTTTCATCCCGGTGGGGTTATTGTCTTTTTGACATATACATCGTACCTATTCTTGTTATATTGATATTTAATTCTTTTAATTGAATTGACTTAAACATGTAAAGCAATTTGTTTAAATTTGGTAGATGAATTTAGCCATTTTACATGATGCCTAACAATTTTCATGCGTATTGTATTATGACTGTATGATTAAGTCATTTTATAGAATGCCTGAAAATCGAGGCATTTAAGGAGGTAGACATAGGGTAAGGGACACAACTCTTAAAAATCATTGGAACGTTTGTAATCAGAATTTTACATCAATCTTATGTAAGCATCTAATTAACTTGGATTCATTTTATTCTGCTTCAAACGAAAGCTTGAGAGGCTTTGGTGAAATTGAATATAATACAAGCATATCACTGATTTCATGAGTTATGTCCCTTACCCTAGGTCTACCTCCTTAAAAATACCTGTAACATATATTTATACCCATATACGCCATAACATTATTAAAAACCTTTTGAAAATGAATGAGCATAAAGTATTTTTATACAGACACAGATGACATATTGCCCGGGGATTGTCTGCTCGAACGACTTGAGACGACTACTAGCATGCTGACGACGGAACTAACATCTGACATAATGACAACTGAATCAGTGACGACGGCATACGAACAAACAACACTTGGGTCAACTAAACCTACGACACATAAGGCTTCCGTTACATCCAGAGCAAAAGAGGATTCAAACAATCTTAGTGCAGGTATAAACAGACATTTAAGAAGTTCCGAATGTCACGTGTTGTATTTACATAAATATTATATGGTAACTAAGTACATGTAGCACCTCTATTGAATAAAAAGAAGATGGAGCTTCATTATTTTGTATTATTGATCATGAGTTTTGCATTTTAAGTTTTCTTAGTATTACTATTTTTCCTGGATTGCATTTTTTTAATACTCTTTCGCTTAGAAAAAGACACACACGAACATGAATTGTCTTCAGTAAAAAGAAACTGATTTTAAAAACACAAGACAATTTCCTTATGTACAACAGACCCCTAAGATAACTTAAGGGCCATTTTGTATAAAGTAATAATTGAGTAATGAACCTAGATCTAACTAATTCTTTCTCCGTATTTTGCCCAGTGATTATATGCAAAATGTCTATTATATTTTCATTTGTGTAATCCATATTATTTTTTTTCTATAGGTGCTATTGTTGGTATAATTATTGGTATTGTCATTATCGCATTATTACTGATTGGAACAATGGTGCGTCGCTGTTTCTTGGGACAGAAGTAAGTTGTTTAGATGAGAAATGCTTAGCCAAACAACATTTAACGTTTCAAAAGATATTGCGGGTTAAGATATTACAACGCCGGTGACGCCACTTTACACAGTGATAGAGTATGTATGTATGGCGAATGTTTCTAAAAAAGCAGAGGACGCTTACCCTACCGGTGCACCTGGTCCATGCTCTCAGTTTTTAGTGGAGTCCCAGTTGCTCATTTGCTTTTGTTACTTTGTATGTATGATTTTAGTTACTTCATGTTCTTTGTTGTGTATGTCTGTTTTCCATGTCTGGTCTTTGTCCCAGGATTACATTCTTTTGATTACCGCTATAAGCTTGGTTCCCTTGATTACTCTTTCGTTACGTGACTATGTTTTTTCAGGAGAATGGGTCATATTCCTCCATTTAAATGCATGGAGATTTGCCATTAGTAAAAACAAAACATCTTTTTGTGTAAAAATTCCGATAAAAATCACAAATATCTACTTTTAAAAATGTTAAGAAAAGCATAAAACGAAAAATTTTGCATTGTAATGCAGCGTTTCGATATACTTTAAGTAAACAATAAGATGTAGATCGTTCTTCGGATTTCAATACATAGGAAATTCGGGAAAGGAAAATGAAACTAGAACCTATAAGAGACAAAATATTATTAAATCTCGGTTAACATTTTTCTTTGCACTCAATGTATCTTACACAAGCATTTGAAGGTCATTAATTAGTTTTAACTCAGAACAGAAGTCCATGGGCAAATTTCGAAAGCTTATTCAAAATGTTATTTTGTAAAAGTGTAAGAGGTCAAAATCAGTTTTCTACTCATTGTCGATCCTTGTATTAAAATGCTAAAATGTTTAACAATGAATATGAATTTATAGATGTTTCAGTCTCTGAATTCAGACACTTTTCCCTATTTTAGGTTTTTTGTTCTGGCCATGTACATTTTTTTTCGAAATTATCGACTCCTGACTTTTCCCAAAACGATTCGTCTTTACAGAAGAACAATTTTGATATTAGATGTTGAACATAAATTACTATTGGGACAGGGTTTCATTCCAATAAGAAGAGCGGTATTATCGTATATCTTACATTATTTTGGTTTGTTAACGTGGTTTTATAAATGGCTTTGTCATAAAACAATATTCTTAAATTATAAACTTTCTTATACTTCATTGAACAAATTGTTTCTTTTCGATTGAACAAATGATATGAAAAAGAGCTCATATTTTAGATTTGCAATATAAACTTTAAATGTCTCGAATTTCAGCAAGAAATCGAGATGTTTAATTTAACTTTCGAGAGTTTCAAAAATGTGAAAGGGTGATTAGTTCATACTTGATATACCAGGAATTTGATATTTGTGCGTTTAAAAATGCATTGAATATCAAAGATTTGCACGATTTACATATTTCATTCAGAAAAAAAAGAAAAAGTAAATATTTGATTTGAGATATCGATACGTAAAGAAATGTAACAATAACATGCCTGACATAAAATGTAAAAAAAACCTGAACAATCAAGACTCTTCAAATGAATTTGTTTTGTAGAATTCATAATAAAACTTCGTCATAATCATCAATCAAAATGTATAGCGACAATTAATTAAAGAAAACTAAATATATTGTGTCATGTTAGATTGTTATCTAAGACTCTTTTTTTTTTTTTTAACTCTGTTCAATATTGTTTAAACTTTTTTATTTGGAGACAAATAAATAATTATTCATATGTTCCAGCTGGTTTGCCATATACAAAACTTGTCATTGGTCATTCAAAATGTTGTTTTCTTAACCAAATATTGAATAATTGTTACAGACCAACTTCAACTTCGGAGCAAACCTACGATACTGTTCAACTTCGGAACAAGGAGGATTTCTATGCAAGACCTCCTAGCTATAACCAAGACATGGCAGAGATTAGGTACTCGCTGTTTGATAACGATAAGAATATTCTGGTTCCTGAAGCACCATCACCACCGTTAAAAAGACCCATCGTCGTCCCTGAAGTTACAGTGAAGCAGACCGAAGATGGTCGATTTTCAACTTTTGTGACTGTAAAACCAGAGAACGGCGATGCACAAAATGGACATGTAAATGTTGAAGATCAATTGACTAAATTGTGAATTAGGTGTATTTTTTATATCAAAGGCATTATATTGGACATTGAGTAACACAAACTAACAAAATTTAATATAGAAAATTAACTGGCCATATTATGCAAATAGAACAAAAACAAAATGTATAGTAGATCATACCATTTCAGGAAGCCAATAATTTGTCGTTGGTTTACATTTATGTTCATGAAAGTGAAAAAAAATTAAACAGGCGAAGTTTGTCATATTGCCTACTGAGCTGGTATAATTTGCCATACTTGACCATTGAACTGGCACAGTTTGCAATTTTGCCTCTTGAACTAGCAAAGGTTGTTACATTTGTCTATTGAACTGGCAAAGTGTTTCATATTTGCCTATTTCACAGTTCATAGATGCCTATTTTTGTATTTTAATTTTGTTTTGTTTTAACATTTAGTGTTTCACTCTCATTCAATCACATGTCCGTACATTAAAAGCAGAAGTTTTATGTAATTTAAACACAGTTTCCTTTCATTTTTGCAAACAAAAATGCCACAGGCTGATTGTAATCAGAAATTGACTGGTATATCCGGTGATTTTACGTGTATTATCATTATTAAACACCTGTGTTCAGGTAAATACCTGCAATTACTCAACATTCGCTGATAACAAATAACATTGGTTGTCAGCACGCCAAATGTTAACTTCAATAATTTTGTCATTTTGATTTAATTTTGTGATAACCGTCAAATAGGTTTATCTACGTTTCCACGTTATTGTGAGGTGCCTCGGTGGACGTTTTGGTATTGATGTGAGAAAGGCGTGATTGATACAAGAAAAATAGTCAAACGTTTGTGATTTTCGCGTCATTATATAGTAAATATTGTAAAATAACTGTTTTACTTGTAGAATTATGATAACGGCATGAATGCCCTTTGATACTGAATTTAATTAAATTCCAAATGTTACTAGTAGCGGAGGATTAACATGGGGTGAATTTACATATAATTATAGCTGGTCCTGAAGCTTATTGTGTGATTCGTTATGTCAATAGACACCACCTTAATAGAGAAGAATAGCCGAGAATCTGACAGTTGATAAAGTTGCGGACAATCTGTCTTTGTAAAATTGTTATTTTAACATTAGTTTTCCAAAGTGACCATTGAAACGCATTTTGATATGGAGACAAACATAGCGGATGAGGCTCCAGATAAATTGTTCTTTTATTATACAAATGTAATTATTTGTTGTTTAAGCTTACCTTTGACATAAACTTGCACTTTTTTATAAGATGCAGTTTATAAGATAATAACGAAAAATTGAATTAGCACTTAATATCATATGCATTGATTGTCATTATCATTAACAATCCGTACACTCTATGTTAATGGGCCAAGAAAAGTGTCAACTTTGAAAGTACACACTGCTAGTTCTTACGCAAAGAACTGCAGATGGCGTGCTGCAGACTAAAGTTTAACAGGTGTTTGACAGAATTTTGTACTTCACATTCGTACAGAACGTCTTGCTATATCTCAAAAGATTATTTTAGTCAATACCCACCCCTCTGATTACTGTAAATGTATCTTTCTTTAATTTTGAACTTTTTATGAAAACATTATTGTGATACTTTTCAAAATAAATTAATTTATTTTGACAGACTAAGTGATGCTAGTTCTTTAAAGTTTATCTTAAACTTCCCTTTTGACTTAAAGTCAATATATGTTGAACAACAATGTATGTTTTAAACATCACGAGGCGTGAAATTAGGATTGGAATATTGTCCTGCAAACGTCTTGTATTAATTTTGGTGGTTCTTTATTTTCGCTGATTCTGTCAAGAGAACATGAAACTGTCATTTTCACGGGTGTAAATTTTCATGGTTTTGAAAAAGGACAAGGATATCTAATAGCATTTAAAAACTACTTCCGGGTACTGTATTTATTTATTTTTTTTTTTTTGTCAACGGCGAAAATCAAAAATTACAATAAGTGGCAGCAGATATTTGATGATACTTACGATATATATATGTATCAATGGAAAATGTACTATTAATTATTAACACTATATGTTGTTTTATTATCATTGCATCTTTGTTTGTGTGTGTGTTTGTTTTTCGTTACTATAAAAAAAAAATCAAACCATCTCTCCGTTATATGATCATAATTTTGGTTGAGAAAACGAGATGGATTAAATATTGTATGGCACCAATGGGGTAGAATCTAATCTTTAACCTGTACATATTTGTATTTTAACAAAATAAATTCATTTCATTTTCAGAAGTAACTAATATAACATCAAACAAATGAATGAACAGATATAAGAACTGAATATAAAGGTATAAAGGGAATGGTCAAAAGAGTAAGGGTCCCTCAATTTCTCCAGCTTAGAAAAAAAGACTATCGTTGGGTAGACCAGTTCAGGATTTCTTTGATAGTCTTTTAAAAGGCATAACATCTCATACTAATTCTAAGATGGACTAATAAATCTTTGTCCCAGTCATCGATTTTGTGAATTGACCACTCAAGTTCGAAATTAATGTAACACTATGTATGTCGCATAATTAATTTTTATGTAACAATGGGGGTCGAGGTTGTTGTCTTGTGTGTTTGCTTTAAAAAAATATATATATAAATTTTGGTCTTATCATAGCTTGAAGTCTATCAGTATTGTCACGGTACAGGTAAAAGTTGACAAATGCAACTCTTTGTAGCAGAAAATGCATTTATTATTGATCTGTTTACTGTTAGTTCTTTTTTAATACGTTGCTTATTTTTGCTTTCGTTTTTTGTTTTTGTTTTTTGTTTTGTTTTGTTCTGTTGATAGCATGTTGTATTGAGGTTACAAAATGTATGTATTAAAAATATATCATCTAATAGTCAAGTAAATCCATTACAGTAATTTTTTTTTCATGTCGTTCTTATGTTTTTTATGATTTGAGTCATATTTAACTCTATAGTGGTGTCAATTTTTTTTCCATTTTAATACTAAAACGGTATTAAAATACAAATTTGTTTCTGTAGTATACCAGCTCTTTAATTACCTACGCCTTTACTAGCGCAAAACAATAATGCATGGTATATCAATGCTGCATGTGTGTTGTGTCAAATTATTCCATCATTCCAGTGAAAAAAATGTAATTTTCATACAATACAAAAGTATGAAAAACATTGAAACACTCCTGTTGTGAACAATTAAGGAAGATTTACTAAAATTATTAGAAAGTCATTTGTTTTGTTTGTTTTATTCGGTTGAACAAAAATAATATTCCTTGTTTATAGTTAACAATTAATCGATTTACAACGTAGTACAGTTAGGATAAAAAAACTTCTATAAAATATTATGACGAAATTTACTACAACCCTTTTACCGATTTCCGTGGCAGATAAGCGCGCTATAGATTATTATTATTATTGCTCATTAGATTCTTGATGTGTTTGGGAGTCTTTTTTTCAATTAACCTGTTTGCTATTTCATAACCTATCGGAAACCTTGTCAATTTCAATCATAAGATTAATGTTTATGAAAATTGCGTTCAGCCAGTGACGACCATACTGCAGACTTTCTACTCTATATTATAACAGACATATCCATATTAAAGATATCAGAAAGTTCAAGGGTTAAGCTTTGAATCATTTGTCTACTAAAATACCAAATTATCTGATATTATAAATAGATTAAGATACATTATCGTGCATGATGACGACAATTTCAGCAGAGTTAATGTGGCCAGGATTCAGTTAACATAATCACAAACGAACATTCTGTAATACTATTTACATACGGATTGGAAAAATTACTTTTTCATTTCATTAGATTAACTAACGAGCGATAAATTGGGCTTGTAAGGCCATAGTTTTTCACCAAAAACAAACATACTGTCAACGAATGTTTGACGACCAAAACATTTTCAAATTTGAACGTCCACCTAATCCTTTCCGAAGTCAAATTGATTAGTCGATTGATTTTCTTTTAAGACCGAGGAAAGTTTTTGTTTGGTAGATACAAGTTGCAATGCGAGATTTACTATGAAGTACCTTCCACCGGATTAACGTCATATTAGCGTGATTTTGTGCTCATTCAAAAAATCAAAACAAAAATAAATAGAATTGAAATTGAAAATTTAAAAAAATGCTGTTCTTTTGAAGGTTTTTTGTTTGTTTGTTCGGGTGCATTTTGGACAAAATGTAAGCCTATTTGTGTCAGCGCTTGAAATCGTTATATCAAAGTACAAATTTGCCTTTTTGTTAATAATTTGATTTACCTCCCTTTTATCATTTCACGAGTTTCGTTTGTCTTCTGTTATACAGACTTTCCTTTTTTTTCCTTTTTTGACAATTCCTTCTGGTTATTGCCTAGAGTTTTTAAGTCCGGGTAATTTTAAAATTTACGCTTACTTCACAAGTAAAGAAGCATGAAAAATGATTATTAAACTAATTCAAAATATTTTAATACACATAACGACAGCACTATATTAACAGAACATAAAATAAGGATGAGAATGTACAAAAACTGAACTTTGATTTCCGAATAACTCTCGATAACCTGAATGCTTCAATGTGCAATTTCAGCTTATGAAGCATTATCAAGTTATTTCGGTTTCAAATGTTTCCAATGTAAAGATACATTGACTTGGTCATGATGTTTGAACATGTCCTTGTGGTAATAAGTTGTTAAACCGGAATTCAGATTCGGGCATGCGTAAGAGATCGGATTGCGTATTTGCAATGTTATCCATTGTCATCATTTTTTCATCGTTTGAATCACTATCGATATCATCGATGTCTATATCTGACTCATCGTCCATTTCATACAACTCCACATTTTCATTGTCATTAGAAGTATTTTGGCTATTTGTTTCGTTTGTTGTGTCGGATCTCTTGTCACCATCTGGTCGCCGTTGCACGTCCGATGAAGATTTCTTACTTCTTTTCCACTTCATTCGTCTATTTTGAAACCAGATTTTGACCTGAAAAAAAAAATGAATATTCATATCAACTATGATAGTGTTACAAGATATTGTTGAGAGTTTTTCAATAATATAATTTCTCTCCTGACCAAGAGATGTCGATCACACTTTGTTAGTGTATAATTGAATGTATTATACAATAAGTTTTATCATTATTTCGTTATCATAGTATTATTTTTCAATGTACATTTTCTATTTTTTTCTGGAAGTTGCACTCGAAATGCATGAAGAACTCAAACATTTTGGGTTCTGTTTTACTATTTATGTGAAGAAAAAACAAAACAAATAACCGTGAAGAGCATTGACATAAACCAAATATTTGTATTATAAACAAAATAACAAAAACTTAAAAGTATCTATTATGGTATTGAAAATTAGGCTGTTGTTATTAGTATGCTTAGAATCCATTTTTAATTTTCAAAATAGTTAAACCGGTGCTTATCCATGGTCTCCTGCTCGAATTTCTATTATAGCAGACTGATATTGGTATATCAGGCATGTGATACGGATGTATTCATTTTCTATACATTTGATCATATTCTCTTGTATTGTTCATATTATTATTTATCAAATTATATCACAACTCATACGTTCTGCCAGAGCTTGCCGAAATTACGCAGATTTTTTGTATCGCGATTGACTTCTAACAAGTAGGCTTCTGGAACAGGGTTATGTTGCTACAAGATTGAAGTCATCACTACAAAAGTCGTCATCATGAACTCGTGGATCATTACGGTGTTTTACTCTGCGCCATGAAAACTGATTTGATCAACGTGCCAAAGTTTTCCTTTCCTCTTTCGTCTACTCCGGACTTGACTTTTTTATGAGCAACTAGACGGGTGTTTCTGGAAAAACAGAGGACGCTTACTCTACCGGTGCACCTGGTCCATGCTCCCAGTTTTTAGTGGAGTCCGAGTTGCTCATTTGCTGCTTTTGTTACTTTGTATGTATTATTTTGGTTACTTTATGTTCTTTGTTGTGTTTGTCTGTTTTCCACGACTGGTCTTTGTCACTGGATTACATTCTTTTGATTTCGGTTAGAACCTTGGTTCCTTTGATTACTCTTACTTCAGTTTGAGCTGGTAGATGTTTCCCTTTAACCTAGGTAACTGTTACAAATTATTAGTACGCTTGTGTAAATCAATTTACCAAATTTCATGTAAGCATCAAAGTAACTTGGATTACATTCTGTTTCAAATAATGTTTGGTAGGCTATGGTGAAATTCACTATGATACAAACATATCACTGATTTCAAGAGTTGTGTCCCTGTGCCTAGGTCCGCATTCTTAACTTACTAATATATTCGAATTATATTTCAGCAAGTAGCTTTATGTTTTTATTTAGTGTTTTGTGAAGTTATTGTTGTTTAGTTTTTGCTTTGTTTATTGTTTCTTAAATTTTCCTTGTTTTCAGTGTCCGAAATTCTTATAAGATAATACTGTATAACATTTTATATACCCATCCGGTTTTGAAGACAGTTTGACATGATACAAATGTATTACATATTACGTATTACAAGTTGTTTGTAAACCAATTTCATAACAGCAGAATGTTTTAAACGATATAGAATCGTAAATTCATTGACACTGCTTGCTCAGACATCAAAATACAATGATCAAAATTAAGCATTCCTTGAATAATTCGATATAGATAAGGTCCCTGACCTGTGTTTCAGTTAACATTAGTGAAGTTGCCACTTCGAATCTTTTTGGTCTGGATAAATATTTGTTCATTTTGAATTGTCTTTCTAATTCCAGTAGCTGTTGGCTGGTAAATGCTGTACGTGGTCTGCGGGTCTTTCCCAGAAGACTTGACTGCTGTTGGGCTGAAAAATAATTACAATATACGTAATTATTAATAAGTTTTTGAGTTGATTAATATGTTTATAATGATTACATTGAAACCCATCACATCTGAATTTTTTGGGAATTTTGAATGTTATGTATAACTGGAACACAAGCTATGCTTGTGAGGATTAAAATGCAATAAAATTGATTTCAAAAGATTAGATTCGACAATGTGATTGGTTTATGCAGGAATTTCTATTACCAAGGTTCATTTCATGGACTTGACAATTAAATTTTATTGGTTTATGTTTGTAACTTTGGATTATGAAGCGTTCGGTTTAGACAAGTTCTGACGTAATTGATTGTGACGAATTCTATGAACAGTCTGAGCTATAACATTTGTAGGGCAGACGGAAAAAAAATAAAAATCACATGACAGTTAAGTGACTAGACGATAAAACATACATTAGATGTGCGGGACAACTATTAAATTACAGCTCTATTTAAATCCAATGCAGCTTCTATGGTTTTAACCATAGTAAATAAAAGAAAAAACGAAAATATGTGTTTTTTTTTTTTTTTTTTTTTTTTTTTGTTTTTACCAATAGAGAAGTATTAAATATTTAATTGGTGATTCTGGACTTTGATGGGGATGTCTTGCTGATTCTTAGAATCAATGTATTTAGTATAATCTTTCTATCCTTACTTACAATCCTTATTACAACCGATTTTAAATTTATAATACGTAATGTATTTTTGTGTTTATTTACTTTTTTTATAATAGTTGGATTCTATAACAAATTTCTGATGAATAAATATGCTATATGATATAAACAAAATATAAACAAATATCTTACAAGACCTTTTCTTACTAAATAACATAATACTAAGTACAATAGAATCAGTATATCCGGACCATGTTGGGTCCAACAATAGATTTTTTTAAAAGATTTTTCTTAGGTAGTGAGAAAATAAAGCATGCAATTTTTAATCAGCGAACATGTCATACAACACAGGACCCTGATATACGCATGTATAACCTATCAATATCAATAACAAATGAACCTTTGTTTAAAGATTATTTTCTTAACCAAATAACCAGCCATCGACTGGTCTTTTTATCAATTTCAAATTAAATTAACAAAATATCAAGTATAAGGTTTTAAATAATGAATTACTATACTTCAACCCCCTTTAAAGAGTTCTATACACCGGAAGTACAAAGTTCTTTAAAAGATTTATAAATGTGAAATAAAACTCAAGTATCTAAAGACCAAACTTGCATTCAGCGCATTAACCGAGATGAGGTATTCATTAAATGATTTAAACATCTCTTTTGTTGGAATCACCAAGATTCTCCAAGTCGAAAATTGTATGATTAGCCATTCCCAAATTTAATTTTTCGCGAATATAATGTAATAGCATTTTTCTTTACGTTATATGTTATTTAACAAATTAGCTACATCTATTAGCACCCATAAATGTTCTACAGTGAATAGCCATCGCCGATTTAATTTGGAGGAAATTCGCTGTGTTTAATCTAGAAAATTGCTCGTTTTATGGTAATTGTCAGAGCCCGTTGATGGTAATGTTCTTGTTTGCCGAAAGACCATTTAATATGGAGTTTAATTTGTCACGAAGAGTGATCCTTATACACCAGGGGATAAATTCATTAGTTAATTAGTTCTATCTTCGGTAGTTTAAGAAATAATCTTCAAATACTTTCTCATTCCGCTATTGTGTATCGACCACACTCCTTTTGACGTTGTAATTTGTTAAAATCGGGGTCTCATCTAAAAGATGCAGTGCCGTACTCTATTTTGATGGTAATGCTATTAATCTGAGTTCGCCTGTTTCTTACGAATTGAGCAAATACAAATTGGCAGTAATGTAAAGGCAAATCGGCTGTCTTCTCCGTCTAATAGTTGGCGAATTGAAAATTAAATTAGCAAATTGCGCTCTTTTCGCCCGTTAGATACCAGTTTAATTTCATCATGATTGTCGAATCTGTTGACATTTGGTGGGGAAATAAATGAAGCCAGCTGCCATGTACATATAGATAGTCAACTATAATGAAATTTTACTTCCAAATTTCCTAGCTCTCTATACAATATCCGTCCTGATGAATTAATAGTTACTCCCATATGAATTAGTTTGAGAAATGCCTTTACATTTTCAAACAAAACGTATGAGGATTTCTATAAAACTATAGTTTTCACAGGAAAATGGGGTTTTCTTTTATAGAAATGATGTTTGAAGAATGATGATGCAATATTGATGTGTTGTTAAAATTCAATTTGTCAAGAAAATTAATTGCCGTGTTAGAATAAAAGCAGAATTATTCAATATGTCTACTCCTTTCTCAGTGTTCTCCAAGTGGAGATATTTTCCATCTTCAGATCTATGATGAAAGCATGTAATGTACTTTATTAAAGTCTGTGTAACCTACTTATACTTTTTCATGAAAAGCAGGGGCGGATCCAGACACTCTGAAAAAGGGGGGGGGTTTGCAAACCGTGTTTCTCAGACAAAGGGGGTGCTAGGCATTATTTGCCTTTTTTTTCAATTTTACACACTATAATGGCCCATTTTCCAATAAAAAGTGAGGATGCCAAATTCTTGCACCCCTCCCTCTGGATCCGCCACTGAAAAGAACTACATCTTATGTAATGATTTTACTTTTAAATACAAGCTTCACACTGGAAACTATTTTAAGTATTTTAAATAAGGTCAGAGTGATGGAAAACCATCTAAATATGTTTTAATTGTGAAAATCCCTACATGTACATCTATAAATGTGCACACTGTACTCATTATAAAAATAAGATAGAACTTTAGCTATCACTAAGAATTAAAAAATTAAGTAATTTACGATGTTAGGACCATTCGGGGAGGGTGGTAGACCTAGTAAGGTTAATGTAAAAATTAGGGGTCGAAACCTTACTTGAGAAACTTTTGAAAAAAATAAATTAGAAGATCCAGAGATGTTTTGTAATGACCATCCTCAGACAAGTCGTTTTAGTCACATTCGAAAAGAAGGATCCTGGAAAGTGTGAATAAATGGTTTATCATTTTAGTTTTGGTTCTCTATAAATCACGAGTTTTTATAAGGACGTTTTTGTATATATAACAAACGACACTAAAAGTGCTCCGTAGTCCCAGTACCGTATTATTGGAGTAGACGGGCTTAAGTCTTTTTCCGTTTGTCCTTTTTGTTAAAACTGGCTAAAAGTATCTTCTATTATTATGTATTTTATATTCTAGCGAAGTGTGTTAATCAGTATGTTATAAAGACTAGAAAGCCTGAAAAATTTAGAAACACTGGGTAATTTTAATAACACTGCATGTAACTTATCTGACAAGATAAAGACATTACAAATGCTTGTGAACCCTATCGATATTTTACCGATTAATTCATAATTTGAAAGAGATAGCGCATGTTTTGATCATTCGGATTAACTTCTTTATCTTAAAACTGAAGGGTACTCCGAAGGGGTCTATCTTAAATCAATTATGATCTATCATAATAACTCTTGTAACTGTATATTTTTCTCGAGTGATTTTCAAACTTTTTATTTTTCCTATTGTGAAGTCTTGAGTATCCGAGTACGTGTAACCCTTAAGGTTTCTCCATCTCTAAGGATGTCATCAAAAACAAATGAGACCGCTTAACATGACAATTTACTTCTCATTGCCACCATGCTCGGCACATATCATACTCAAGGTGGGAATAGAAGAGTAATTAAAAATCATTGCAGGTTAATATCCCTAATAAATTACAAAGCAGGCACTTGTTATATTGCATAAATATTTTGTGGCCAATTTATCCCTACTCTTCCAAACTATTCAACCATTTTATATTGATAAATCATTCTTGTTCGTAATTTAAGTTCTCTTCTGTCGTAATAAAATTCTTGAACGACATCCCTGTTGTCATCGTCTGCAGAAAATTCGCGCGTCTTTTGATCTCGCGGTTTGTTAATCTTAACAATTTATAACTGTGATTTTAAGTGGTTTGATGAAGTTAAATTATAGTTTTATGTTTACAAATCAGCTAAATTTCGTGCTTGAGGTGTGCTGAATTGTAACAATGTTTAATAAATGTCAGGTCCTTAGTTTGATTGAAATACTATCTATGGAAGACACGTACGGTCATAAATGTGCACTTCATGAGCTCACAATTACCTGCGAGGAACTCAAGCACGCAGTAGGTGTGAACAGCTATTACAGCTGTTTAAACATTATTCTAAATTTACTCGACAGATTTAAACGAAAATTTACAGCATGAATTATTGTAGCGGGCGTATAAAGGCACAAAATTGATTTGTATGCTCTCTGTGTCAATAATTCAAGAGAGTTACTGCACTTTCACTGAACCTATGTTCTCATAATTTGAGACCGTTGTCATTTGTGTGTGTGTGTGGTCATGCTGTGGTTTACACAGATACATTTTGTTCAGATTTGTAAGCATCCACGCACTTAACCACAAGTTTTATCCAGTTACTATAATATTAAAGCAGTATTTTATATTTCGCACTTTATCGTTTCAGCGCCATTGACTAAGTTTAACAATTTCTGTATTCTTATCGAAAACTTAACCACGCAATTACCTTTAATTCACTTTGGTGTTGTATTGAGATCACCCAATAAAATATAGAGTCAACGAAGTGTTCTAATAGATAGGTCTTTTATAACAAGTTAAAGAAAG
The DNA here is from genome assembly GCA_037379345.1 of Perna viridis. NCBI lineage: Eukaryota > Metazoa > Mollusca > Bivalvia > Mytilida > Mytilidae > Perna > Perna viridis. Next base: position 30,879,127 of record CM074517.1, on the reverse strand, counting down.
TTCCCTTTCAATTCTAGTAAGTAATCAACTTATAAGGATTTAAAAGGATTAGTTTCTATATAATTAGTTTAAAAGGGAACTTAATGATATTTCAGGGCGCAGATAAGATAGCCAGTTCAAACATTTGTTCTGTTCCGATTACAGGTGCGATGGCTTTTCATCACTTAAGCTCTTTTACAAAAGAGACCTGTGAATTTTTCAATAAGATTGGTTTATTTGCTCAATACGGGCTTAAGTTCTTGGTGATAACATGGAATGAATTAATATGGTATTTTAATGAACATGTAAAGTTTTACTAATGACAATATTAATCAACTGAATAATGTTAAGTTCAGTTATCTATACGATTAGAGAACCTTAGCTACAGTTTAGGGACCGATTGTGTTGGTGTTTGGCAAACATCGTAATTGAGGTCTCCCCTCCAGATCAAAGAGAGCGAAATTGAAATCGCCTGTTATTACTAAAATTAGAATGGTAATATAAGCATTGTAATTACTTACAATATATAGTCGTCCAGGTACCACACGATCATACCTCTTCTCAATGCATGTTACACCTGTTACAAGTACGTGTCAAATGCATGATATACTCTTAGGAGTATTTGAGGTCTTTTTCATCTTAAATATTGTATGTTCTTACAGTACAATAAATACAAAACTTTGACGAGGTAAACCTGTGGTTTTTAGATATTTTTTTGTAATCAAGGGATTTACAATGAAACTGCTGTGATAGCCGTTTGTTTGTGGGTTTGTTCCGTGTGTGTGTGATTGTTACTTCTGTATTTGATTGATTTCTCTTTGGAAATTTACTTAAATCTTTTTTTCTAGTATAATTTACTTTAAAATATTTTCTTTGTAACAAGAATAGGTATGGTGTATATATCAAAGAGACAAAAACCCCACCTGGATGAAAATGTCAGCCCAAGGCCACCTATTGGTCTTCAATGAACGACGAGGAAATCCTCATACCACGGGACTGGCTGCAGCTGGCCCAAAAACATCGTTATATACAGGTACAGCGAAAGAGTTGCCCCTATACACTCAAGTAACATTAAAAAATAAACTCAAGGTGAAAACGAAACAAGACATACAGAGGCCAGAAATTCTTGACTTGGGACAGGCACAAAAAATGCTGCGCGTTTAAAGTACATTGGCGTGACCATAACCCTCCCCTTTAAAATCCGGCCACTGCGGGAAAAATATTACACAATTAAACAAAATTAAAATTCGGTACAAACAGATCAGGGGTGGGTTTCTCGAAGCTATCTTAGGGATAAGACGTGTCCTGAGACTATCTTATGATTCGTTTCTGTTCTAAGTCGTGTTCTCGAAGCCATCATAAGTTAAGACGAGTCGCAGTTTTCATCCTAATTCTAGGACGACTAAATAGGTGTCTTAGGATCATCTTATCGGAAAAAAATACCATAGAATGACCGGCACGCTTCGGTTCAAACATATTTTTAAGGTATGTGCATGGTGTTTAACTTTGACCTGAATATTTAATGATTCAGTGACACTTTATTAAAAAAATGCTACTGTTTCTATTTATAATACATACATGTAACGATCGAAAATCATTAACTTCATTCGGTTTTTAAATTCACATACATGCATATAATTAGGAAGCAATTATTTGATTTTCTTTTGTTCACCAAAAATGTGAAACAAAACTTTTTGGAAAAAAATCCATGGCCCCACCCCCCACCCCCGATAATCAAATGGTTTTTACCTTATCATATATGCAATTTTGTTTATTTGATAAACCAATACCAGCCATTTACCCGTATTTAATATTAACATTGCCATAAGATGATACCAACTCCATCCTAAAGTTGGTCTTAGGACGTGACTTATGACATATCTTAGGACAGCTTCGAAAACCCCACCCCTGGGAGTCTCTCGTTACAACGTAAATAAAGAAGCTGAATATAAATTATAAAGTGTACAAACAGAGGATTACTAGCAGTTAGTTGACATGCCAGCTGCAGACCAGTTTAAACCTACAAAACATGCATTAACAAATCATTTTACCTTTTAAATTAAAAAAAGCAAAAACAAAATAAAAAAAAACAAAACAAAACACCAGAAGTAATGATAGCAGACATTTTTAATCCTTTATCTGTTATTGTTTCTTTACGTTGTTGTTGTGGTTAATTTTCCATTTTTCCATTTTTTTTTCTTTTTTAAATTTTGTCGCAATTTTCTTGGAACTGTGGCTTATTCAAATTTGAATTTGCCAGTTAGCAATAATCATATGTCATGACCGATTTAAAATTTTTATATCAGTATTTTTGCAATATCAAATAAATTATGTAACCTTAATGTAAAATATATATATATATTAATTGGTATGAAACTCGCTAACACAAAAAACAACAAAACATTGGAAAAATGAACAAAAACTTTTAGACGGGTTTTGGTCGTTTGAGCTAAAATATTTCAGCACGAATTTTTTTCTCTGAACACCGTTTCCTTTCTTTTCTCTCTGTCGGTGATTGATTCTTTTCCATCATTTTTCTTTATCCATCATATATTCTGACAGAAAACCCGTTATAAATCAATATCACAAAGCCATGTATGATTCAATTGCCATATTTATTGTCGATTTTCAAATCCTTACACAAACATGTAAGCATTACTGTTGGTTCCCAAATAGCGGCTCAGTTTATTCCGGCTTTGGATAGGGCTTGACAATAATGTTATGGCTATGTTGGAAAGGGATTTCTCTTAAATGATAAATGTATTTACTTCAAATTAAAGTTTTTGCAGGTGTTCAGCTTTGAACGATCACCTAACCTTAACCAGCAGGATACAGTAGTCTATTGATAAAATAATGAGTAATAGGTCCCGTACGTAGACTGTTTCAGAACGTCAAAATATGTCAGAAATGCCGATACTTTCTGTGACAAATTCTGACTAAGGTCGTGAAGGTTAACACTATTGTTTTTCATATAATATCTTGCTAAGCAACCGTGAGTTTTGTTGGGATATGACTTATGTTTTACGATTTAGAAAGAAATTACAATTTAAAAGAACAATCGGATACAAATGATAGGAAGCAGGACTAAAGCTTACTTTAATGAAGTGACACTTATTAAGTACCTCATTTTGGTGCTATCTTTAGGAAAGTTGTTGGAAATAGATATATTTAAATCAAAGAATACAAAGACGGTCTTTGAAAACGGTATATTTTTTATTCTTTGGCATTTGGTTTTATTTGTAGTACTTGATGGTATAGGCTTGAACAACACATTTATAACTGAACCAGTTCTTTTTTGGGCAGACATATCAAGTAATTTATTTAGGTTATTGTGTAAATTAGAAATTTGGAATCAATCACAAAGTGGTTATCCAAACCTGAAATAACAACTCTTACCGATATTTTTTACCATAAATGTGACATTCAGACACATTTCAGGTGGGGCCGGGCGTGTTGGGGGATGTAGGAGTGACGTCCCTTCCAGCTAGATGGTGGTTGTGTTAGTTGGCGTAATACAGATTCGGCTACGAGTATTATACTAATAAAAAGTAGGGTCCACTCAATTGATTAAATATTCTCAGACCCACTAAACTACTCACTATAAATAAAAGGGGCGTTACTAGAACCAATCAATCTATCTATCAATAATCTACTGTAATCCGACAGCGTTCAAGAATCGTATCCGTACATTAACAATGAAGTCCTGAAATTTGAAGAATACGCAGATTTCTTTCTAATTTTGAATTATTAATTTGTTATCAATTAATATTACTTTCATTTATTCATTTATAAATTACGGCTTTGTACCAATATAATAATTTGCTCCAAGCGCCTTGCAGAACTACCTCAGTGTCAGAATAGGCTGGTAGTTGTTACAGCTGTATTTAAAGTAATGTAAAAATCTGTCCGTGTGCTTTTCAAATACTAAGTTCTGCTTGTTCAAATTTTTTCCCTAAACAGCAAAAGTTTTATTTTGATTTAAATGAGACAAGATTTTTATTTAAGTTCTATGTTGATTTTAACGAGACAATGTTTTTATTTACTTTTTATCAATATTCAACTTTAATATTGGAAATCAAGAAAAAAATTCAGCAACTCTCTCGTTATGCCACTAAAGGTAGAACTAATATTTCGCCTTCTCTAAATACATGCTGTTTTCCTCCATGAATATGTTTAGTTAAAAAGTTCCAATTTTATAACGATGTAATCAGTGTTCTTTCTCTTTTTTTTTTGTCATTTGGACAAATAGTTTTGTTTTAAATTCAATCTGTTCTTTCCGATTTGTATATATGGACACTCTCTAATCCCCTTCAATATGATGTAATATAATTACATGTGGTCATTTTGGTAGATCAGCCATTTCCAAAGATGTTCAATGTTAAAATGAGTTCTTGAACAACTTGAGTAGAGTTTGTACTTTTCACGCACTATGTAGTATAGATGTATCTTTCCTTATTTTTGTTTCATTCACAACGATGACATGCTCTGAAGATACGGGCTGAAACTCTAATAGGGACAGCATATGTTAAAGCTGTATATATTAAATATCTACACATGTATCAGGTTATACTAGGGAATACCTACATTCTCCAAAAAAATGTGCATACTCGTGGTTGAAAGGATTTTAACGATCTTTTCGTATATAATACAGAAAATAGAAGTCTGTTTTCCCTTACAAAAGTTTCAATATTACTGATTCGAGGAATGCATGTATGTTTCTATTTTCTTCTCTTATCCAATTGAAAATGGTTATTTTAATTCTTGAACTTTTATATGTAGCTCTTGTCGATTAGAATTTAGGAAAGATTACATAATTACTGGTTTGAAAATTATGTCATTTGCATGCATGACAATAAGGTCAGACGGTTTGACAAAAAATGAAAACTTTATCTTTTGATTTTACAAGCCTAATGTCCTCGCTAATGTGCATAAATATTGTTTTTCTTCGAGTCTACAATGTTAACGCTGTTCCTGTATGCTTCTTCTTAAAGAAAGGAACATTTTAATTCCAGGAAGACCCCATATCAATATTTTGGTATCCCTACCAGTTTGATGTTCTGAGGTCCACAACAACCAGAAGGTATTTCATGTAAGACATTCACAATTTGTAAATAAGAGGACAACTACTTCAGAAATCTCTGTTGGATCCAGGGGATTCCGGAGATTCCCCCCCCCCCACTTTTGTCAGGAAGCTTTGTTAACTATACCTGAAATTCTACCAAAAATGAGTAAATGATAGTCTGGAACCCTCCCCTTCAAAAATATTCTAGACTAGCCTCTGTGGAGTGGGGTATGATAAAGGCAGGATCTATGCATGGTAAAAGATGGAGATGGTCCCTTGTTCTATAGTAAAAGAAGTTTGGTTATAAGTACAAGTTTAAAAATAAATAGAGATTTTTCAAATTTCCATGAGCATATGCCGATATCATTATATGTTAATTTTTACATTTCGTATTTTGTTTCCCAAATGAAACAATGCATATTAATTTTCATTATTTTTAATTTCGCGTATTTTTTTTATTAATGTGAAATGCATTTTATTTTTCTTGGCTTGTACCTATGAATAAGCAAAGAGTTCATCTGCCTCGTAAATAGTTTTCGCTCAATATTCTCTAAAATATGCTTTAATTTTCCTTAAAAAGTTGGTATAAAAGAACTCTTGGGCATGATTTTAAACAAAGTTAAAATTTGACAATTCTTATTCAATTTGTTTCGATTTTTAACGACAATTTTTAAGATCTTTTAAAATATGCATGAACAAATAACTAAAGTCAAATAAAGTATCAGTGTCAGTTTGTATTTCTCATATACATTTCACATATTTTACTTTCTTAATTTTTTGGTGGCTGAAATATTTAACAGGAGACCTATATAGACTTACACTTGAAGAGCGAATATTTTCAATGCGTTTGAAATAGCTTAGTTAAAATTACACATAGGAAATATTAATCCTTCATATTTTTCTAAATGGTATATGGTCCATAGTAATAGAAATAAATTATTTGTTGAGCATATGACGACCCTGATGCCTTCCATATATCTGGGAAAGTTTTTACTGAATTGCTGAATCTTCTAGAAAGATGTATGCTCAGTTGCTACTGAAAATGGTAATTTTGTAGACATGAATAAATAAATTTGTTTTCATTAATTTCCATTCTACTGTACATGTAGTTTATCCGAATAAAGTGCATGCAATGTTAAAATTTTAACGCATGCCGCAAAATTATCTTTTAATTTTTTTTAATATTATTTTTCAAGAAAAAGTATTTTTTATATTCATATTTTACAAAACAACACTTTTTATGTTTGTTTGTTTGTATGTTGGGGTTTAACGCCCGAACAGTAATATATCAGCTATATTCAGACGACTTTTTATGACATATTGATATATGTAAGTAAATGTTTATTATTCATTCACCAGTTACTACCTAATATGTATGTCTTATTTTTTTTTAAATAAACCGTTCGTTATTGGTATTTTATATATTTTGAAGCATTTATTTATAGTTCGTATAATAATTGAAGACCTAAAATAATTGTCAGTTTTACATTTTGATATTTTTATTATTCTTAATATTTGACATTTTTATTGAAGAATTTAATATCATAATATATTATTTCGAAATATTACATATTTTAGAAGTATATTTGTTTTAAATTCCCATTTACGGTGTTTTAAGTACAAATTAATATTTTTGAATTATTTGGAAAACATAATAATTAAAGGATTTTACCAAAGAGGGCTAACAAAGTGGCATTGGTTCCGTTTTTTTCAACGATAAACTAGTTTGATCTAAATTTAAGAGGAGCATAATAAGGGGGGGGGGTCGACGGGGAATTATACCTGACATTGATTCTTTTCTATCAATTAATTCTTTAAATACTTTTAAGACATAAGAAATTTTTATAAACTCCGACAAGACTATCAATATTCATAATTTTAATTCGAAAGAATCGAGACTCGTCGTAAAAATGAATTAATTTCCTTAAATTCCAAATTATTGACTACTAGTATTTATAACCTATCAATTGGTTTTGCCCACTCATATTTCCCGATGATATATTTTATTATTTAGTTATACTTGAATCACTGGTGAATATTTTTATTAAGCTGCTCTTCCCAATGCTCTAACTTATTTTGATACATTAAATATCAAGAGTGTCAATGGACTTTTTAACGGGAAGCAGCTGCTATAACCTGTAAGTATCAATAACACGTATAAGACACCCATATTTATGATAGTTTCAACAACTTGCTCAAAGTTGTTGAAACAATTTCATGACTTCAAAGATAAACAAATCAGCATGATCAATTCTAATCTTAAGAATGAAAAAAATGATTAAAATCCCAAATGGACTGAAATATCAGTACTTTAGCTAATTTTCAATATGACCACAGGGTACATACATTATGGACACAAAGGCAAACATTTAGCATAAATTAATAGTGGCATTGATATTTCACAAACAACTCACCTGCATAGTCCATCATTCGTGGCATCAACATTCCCCCTCGAGCGAACCACTCATTGATATAAGGATGGAGATGCTGTGCTTGGGACATTTTCAAAGCATGTTCAGCAGGACTGTGAAAAGCACTGCCCGAGAAAACCGGCATTCCATTGTGGGTCATCGCATGGCCGTATAACTGATGTCCATTCACAAGTCCTTGCATTTGTAATGCGTTTGCTTGTAACATTGCTTGGTGTTGGTGTGCATTTAGAAGTCCTGGTCTAGGAATAAGACCCGAATGCCCACTAGACGGTGATAAACTAGATTCCGGGGTAGTACACGGACTGGAACAGTTCGATTCCGGGGAACTTTTGACGGGAATGTCATTTTTTGGCAAGTTTGGTGGCGATGATGCTGACGATTTTTCACGAGATAACAAGGCATCAATGCTGAACGATCTCGAAGACATGTCTGATTTCATGAAGAAGAGTTTTGTTTAAGTCCGATATCAAACAATACTAAAACTTTGGTTATCTCACATTAGAAGTTTGTAAAATCTAAAGTCCCGTTAAAAACAATATGAAAAAGTAATAAAAGTCGCACATTTAAGATAATATAAATAAGATAAGTTCACAACTTTATGACTTACTGCCAACACTCCACCATTAAGGAAGTGAAACCAGATATGAAGAAAAATTTACAAACATTACAAGTTATTTGGCAATCAAATTTCCGTTCATTTATCTCGAAATAAATTATGAAAAAGGGGCGTGGAAAAGGACACTATTCAAATATTACAAACATGAAAGTGTTGTATACAATCACTTAAAGATATCAAGTTGATAACAGATTGAAGGAGATTGGCTGACAGGACCATTAATTATGTCTGATATGGCCTTCCATACTATCAATCTAGAAGCCCTTTTCCTTACATGGTATCTACTAAATTGTTATATCTTATCGATGGAGAGGGGCAATGTAATCGCTTTACCTACTGTTCAGAGATTAAATTTAATTTTTAAGGAGTAATTATTGGGGAATTTTTATTTTCACGTGGCTAGTTTTTTCTTTGATCACTTTTGATCGTAAGTTAAATTTTGATAAGCAAAAAAAAATGTTTAATTATTTTAATTTATTTGTATTTCAATCTTCTTCTAAAAAAATGTTGCGAACAATAAACAATAAATGAGAATTCAAAGTATTATTTTTTATTTCCAGAAAACACAACTCTCGTTCTTAGATTTTCTATAAATTTAAAAATAAATGATAAAAATATCTATGATCTCCCAGTTTATATTTAAAACGTAATTTTAAAAACAAATTTGATTAAAATAAATACTCTGGATGGTAAAGTGACCTTTGGCCAGTTTTCTCATAGATTCTACAAACAGCCACAAACTTCTAATTTATCCATCATGTTAGCAAGTGCACGTCATCTGTTTGTTAATTAATATTCATTAAAAGTCGTGTTTGATTTTCAGGCCAAGAATTGTCATCGCCATTTATGGCGATTAATAATCTTTCGTCCATTTATCAAAATATCTTTAATTGTGAATTAACGATAAAAATTCTAATTGAATTATAAAGCCACAGACATTACATATAGGACAATTGGATAGCGGAAAAGTACCACTTCATGGCTAATCAAGCAAGAGGAAATCTGTCCCTAATTTTCAATACGGAAGCCATAAAGTAGTCCTCAAATAAGCGATTATCAGCCTTTAAAAATCTGTTCTAAGATTTTTAGCCATAAATCTTATTCTGATGAAAAGTAAATCTTGAATATTTTACTTTCTGCTTGATTAGTTACGTATGGGCAACCTTAGGAAATTGTCAGGTCATATATTGCCCTACGAAGTTTTTACTGAAAATGAATCTTTGAAAATTCATAACTTAAAATTTCAGTACAAGACCAAAATTTAAATCCAATAAGACGCCAAAATTAGTTTTAATTTAAACATATTTATTCAAGTATATAAGCACAAGCAAATACAGTATACACATTTACATACAAACTCATGGTAGGATTCGGAAAGAAGCTAAATAGCTTATACAAAGTTATAAGAATTAGTTTTGATGACATAATAATCTGGCAAGAAGCTTATTATTATCATATTTTTGCTTATTGCTCATGATGCTTAACGCGTTTGTTGGACAAAAGATTCTATAAATGCTTGCCGATTAATGCTTGGCACATTAGATTATCAAATTAAGTTCGTTTACAAGACATGTTTAAGTAAAGTTTAAGTTATGTCCTTAATAAAGGTATTATCATTCAAGTCTTAACTGAGGAAAAATGATAATCATTTTCTTACAATTTGTTGGTGATATTTGAACAAGAAATAAATACTCGGTATAAAAAAGTTATCATTTTATAACTAAAACTTTCGAATAGAAGGGGAAAATATGATCGTATTTTATATTGTTCACTAATAAAATATGGTTTGAAAGAAAATTTATTTTTCCAAATCGAGATATACCTCCACAACATTTTTTTTTCTATTGGAATACCATTCGTGCGTGTCCATGAATGCGTGTATTATACGCAATTAGAACTTCATCATTTTAGTTTTCAATATTTTCTTTAAAATTTTTTCCCTAAATTTTCGCCGAGTCCTCAAAAGTTGTTTAATTGGTTAAAATTATTTTAGACGGATTGTTCAGAAATTTAAAATGAACAACCATTGTTGTCACATGTCCATTCTCTACAAAGTTGCATATATTTGGTCCTACTTGCTACAATACGTTATAAAATTAACGCTTGTAGAGATCTTCATGGAAACGAACACGATGCATGATCACTGTAAAGGCAAACTGTAACACATTTACTCACTAGCACAATTAAATCTACAAAATTTAATAAGTTTCTGCTAGGGGCTGAGATAACTGGGGACAGACCAATATTATTTCTTTTTGGAACAAAATAACTTAGGTTCAAGATCTTCATTTATTTGTTAGAAATAATTTGAACATCTAAACCCTAACTTTTACTAAAAATAAATCCAAGAGTGAATAATAAATATTGATATTTGTGAAAAAGCATTGTCAAAATATTATTGATTTACATATGGTTTGGGGATGCATGCTTCTCAACAGTAAAGCTCTACTAAAAGAAATCATTTGTGAAGTGCTCTATAAAAGTTTGAAGCATTATACACCATAGTAACGGTATTATCTAAAACTGCTTTGTTTTATTCATTAACCTGGCTATTCAGGAATATATTATCATTGTCAGAGGAAAACAACTTGAAATGCCACGGAAATTTCAACTTCTTATCTCTATTTATCTTGCGATCATTCTGATTATATTTTTAATTAAAATTATATTCAAGTTACAGAAAATTGTGGACAAGTTCAATTGCTTTTCACTCTCTAAACGTGTTAAAACGATATCATAAAAGTGACAAACACAAAAGTGACAAGGACAAAAGCACCACCTGTTCAAATCGGTAACGGTAAAAACCTTCATTGTTCCGTGATTAACTGACTTATGTCGGGAATTAGAAAACTATTCTTAGGCGATACACTTTGAAGACTTTGGATGTAATGATTCAGTCATATGCTAGTTAAAAGAATTATACTTCTATTTTCGAGGAATCGATTGACTGTCCGATACCGTTACAATGTCGTTGACCCGCGCAATCTACGTTCTTGTGTAATAAAGTACTGCTACAACCAGAAATACAGACCTACAGTGGTTGTCAAGAAATGGGGGAAAACTTTACATAATCATAAAAAAACCAGCGAATTAGAAGTATCCAAAGAGATGTGGAAAAATATGATACATTACTCTAAACTAATGTTAGCCACGTACAGCATGTGCTTTGATTAGAGTAAGAGTCATACGTGTACAAAAGGGGCACAGGCGCGTAACTGAGGCCAAATCGAAGTGTAGGCAAAATTATGGCAGAGGGTCTGGGGGCCCCGAAGCTCCGCCGAGCTAGCGTTTTAGAGCATTATTTATGCTTCTCCTGGATGTATTTTATCTCCAAAAAAAAAAAAAAAAATTGGCAAAATTAAGTGCAGGCAAAAGCTTTTTTTTGCCTAACGGCAGCTACGCGCCTGGGGGCATAACATAGAAGTTCATTTTTCATCTATAAATTTTGGAATTACTTTGATGGAATAAAAAGGCACATATACCAAGAGAAACGAACATTCATGATGACTTTATCAATCCGGTTGTACAGGCAGAATAGGTGTATACTATATTTTCTGTTGAAATGGTGTTTCGTATGTCACAAGCACAAGTTTGTTCTCATATTTCAGTCAATGGTACAAAAAAAAAAACACAAAAGACATCATTTGTGTTCAATTTTAAGATTGCAAGTTTAGTTACCAAATTTAAAAACTGAGTACCTCAAGAGAAAAACCGCTACTTTATTCTTTCTGTTATATAAATCAAACTGACGAAGTATTCTGAACACAATGATTATACGTAGCTAGCCTCATTCGTCACACAAATTAAGAATTACAGGTTAACTTGAATAATTACTGAGAACAAACGAAATAATAATTACCTAAGTTACTGATTTCAAATATGTTGATAGGTTAAGCAAACTATCTATATCATGGATACCCGAAAAAAAAATATTTCATTTATTTTTACGTGTGGCGCCTAGAAATATATAACAATCCGATTTCTAAGCATTTTGTAAGTTTTTTTAAAATCTATATAGATTTGTAAGTGCGCCTTTTAACCTATGTGAAGTTCAAATGGATTGTTCTATAGCTCACTGTACTTACATTATGTATTTCAGAGTCACAATTAAGAGGCTGTCCATGTAAAATTCAGGCAAATATATGAAATTGTTGGCACAACATAATTTTTCCCCACTAAATTTGTGTAATATTTTAATCAGACAAAATGTATGTATGTCAAAGACTTGACAATGGATGGCTCAGAAGATAAGTTCCCTAACAAAGCAACCAAATTGTGCACAAAATAAAGAGTTATCTCCCTTTTTCAATACATTTCAATGCTTTCTATGTAATTTATTTCTCTTTAATCATTTAAGTTAATTAAAAACTGACATTCAACTTTGAGAAAGGGTGCACTTGTGATATGAAATGGGTGATTTTTTTAAATCAAAATTTATCATATGCCATGCACCCTCTGCCTGGCTTTTGCATGGAAACCCTCTTAATAGAACCAACGAAGATTCCACGAAAATGACACATGCCATTAGCCGTAACTAGATGCAATTTTGTATTGGTGTATTTCTGTATAAATATCGGTGACAATGCACATCATGCTACTCCTATCAACATTAGGTTCAGGTAATACAATGTTGTTACTCACTAGGATGAAATTACCTGTTGTCATATTCATATAGGCTAACATTTCCGGATTTTCCTGGTTTCAATGTCTCTTATTCATGATTTGAAAACCCCTGCTGTATATTTCTGCTACGAACTTTCGTATCAGAAAAGCACATGCACTTTTTGTATGAGAAAAGCTTTTTATATCTGAGAAGCACACTTTTTGTATCGGAAAAGCACACTTTTATATTAGAAAAGCATACATTTTATATCAGAAAAACACAATTTTTGTATCAGAAAAACACCTTTTTTTTATTAGAAAACCGCACAATTTCTTATAATTATTTTTCACATATCACATTTGCGCACTTTTCATTTAACTTCAATTAAGATGGAATTGATAGCTTTCAAGTTAGTTTATTTTAAAATATATATTTATACAACCAGATTTAAAAGAATATAAACAAAGTCAGAAACAAACGCACTGTGGATGTCTTTGTTTAACATGTACATTTATTGATTCAATAACACAATACACACATAAAGAAGCGCAAAACGCGATATAGAACACCTTCATGAAACACTGATACACATAAAGAAGCGCAAAACGCGATATAGAACTCCTCCATGAAACACTGATACACATAAAGAAGCCCAAAACGCGATATAGAACTCTATGAAACACTTATACACAGAAATTATATACATTGTTATGTTCATGCACATGAAAATACAACATTATATTATAAATCATATAATTAATGTTATAGAGAAAAATAGCTGTTTTTATTGGCAAAAAAACAAAAACAAAAACAAAAACAGTGTTTATTCTTTATTTGTTCCAACTGTTACAATTCTGCATTTGACTGTTTCTAACTGGACAGCCTCTATTTACTTTACTAAACTATCCTACAAGACATTGAAATACCCAAGGTATATAACATGACAAACATTTTTTTTTAAACAAAGACATTTCGAACACGGAACTTTGTGTGAGTATGACAAAATCTTCATTTTCTTTTTATTTATTTTAGGATTGATTTAATAATAACTTAATTGCAAATTATACCCATATGGAATAAGTAAATATAACCATGAATTAAACATTCAAGAGATTACATAAATAATTAATGTATGCTTAGTAATAAAATATTTGACAAATGTGAACACTATCTTTGCAGTCACATTCACTGCGTTAAGTAGCACTCCAGCTAAGGATCATGCAAAATGTGACTCATGGGTAAAAAGCCTACATATTTTTATTTTTGATATTTTGTTTGAAATGTCATAGTAAACAGAAATTAACATGTGGTTTTTCTTATAACCCGTGCTCTTAGGAGATAAAAATTATGTAGAATGCACCGAAGATTTCAAAATTAAGGGAGATAACTCTGTAAATGGCGCTCAAATACAGTATAATCTACTAGGTTTTCAATGTGGATTATCTCCTAAGAGCAGGCAGATTTGAATGATTAATTACACATTTTATAGTATAGACACATAAAACAACTTAATTACAAAAATTGAAATATGTAATATGTAGCCTTTTTGAGGGTGTATCACATTTTTCATATTTTGCATGATTGTCACAAAGACAGCTACTTAAAAAATCATTGAATGAGACTTGCTAGTTTTGTGCCCATCATTGGATAGTGTACAGATCTAACTTAGTGTGCGGGATTCTTAAGTTACTAAAATAATGAATACAAAGTAGCAAAAGTAAATAAACAAGTCGGACTCCACTAAAAACTGGGAGCATGGACCAGGTGCACCGGTAGGGTAAGCATTCTCTGCTTTTCTAGAAACACCAACCGAGTTGCACAATAAGTCAAGTCCAGGTTAGACTAAAGAGTAAAGGAAAACTATGACAATTAGTGTTTTATTTTGTTAGTCGCATTGTGCATTTATATCATTGTTTCCTATTTTCACGTTTTGATGAAAAAAATAGCAGAGGTCATTAGATGGAACCTTTGGGAACCTCCGCCTTTTTGTCTACCCAGTTTTTATGTGACCAAATGCATCCGTCTCAATGACACACTATCGGTCCATTTTAAATTTACCCAAAAATGCCATATTCTTTTAATTTGAAGGGCAGACCTTCATGCTGCACACTGTGCAGAAGCCATACAAGTCTACGGGAGAAATTTTCTAATTGTCCCCTTTCGGCAAATGCCGAATGGGACTTAGGTTTGCACTCCGTCGGTCGGTCCGTCCATCAGTCCGTCAGTCCGTCAGTCTGTCTGTCAATCCATCAGTCACACTTGGTTTTCCGAATTTTTTTTGTAATGCTTCATCCAATTGATTTCATATTTGGTATATAGTCTTATCATGACAAGTTACAAATCAAGTTCGAATGACGTTACGGTTGAACGATTTTTACAGAAGTTACGGCCCTTGGACATAGAAAATTTCATGAAATTTTATATTTTCCGGACTTTTTTTTGGTAATGCCTCATCCAATTGATTTCATATTTGGGATATAGTCTTATCATGGCAAGTTACAAGTTAAGTTTGAATGACCTTACGGTTGAATGATTATTACGGAAGGTGTGGACCTTGGACATAGAAATTTCATGAAATTTTATGTTTTCTGGACTTTTTTTTGTAATGCCTCATCCAATTGATTTCATATTTGGTATATAGTCTTATCATGACAAGTTACAAGTTAAGATCGAATGATGTTACGGTTGAATGATTTTCACAGAAGTTGTGTCCCTTGGACATAGAAAATTTCATAAAATTTATGTTTTCCAGACTTTTCTTTGTAATGCCTCATCCAATTGATTTCATATTTGTTAGCTAGTCTTATCATGACAACTTACAAATTAATTTAAATATTATGGCGGCAAAATGGTTTATATGGAACTTGTGGCTCTTTGACATGGAAAATTACATAAAATTTCATGTTTCATCATTTTGATGCAAATTGCTGCTGTCATTCTCGAGTTATTTGCCCTTTAAATCATAGTAACGAAGTTTTTTCAACTTTCCAGGTGATAGAAAGAGAATGTCTTTATGTAGCTTTCTGTTATGCAAAAATGTTATTATCTACTGTAAAATGAAGCTCAGGTTTGATTTTGATGGAATTTGCTTTTGCTGTTCAAGAGTTATTTTCTCTTGATTGTTAAAAAATAACACCATCCATTGTTAGTTCACATATAAAAAAAAATCTCATAAAGGCAATGAGTTCAAAGGCCGAAAGGGAACACTGTATTACATCAGCAATACTGTCAGAATGCTTGTTTCTGTTGATTTTAAAAATTAAAGATTTTCAACACTTAACTGAGATAAAAGGTTGAGCGTTTAAACATCTGTTTTTTCCCATTTTTATTGCATCAACGCAAAAAAATATAAAAATAAAAATAAAAAATAAACAAGTGAAATATAACATTTTTAATTACTTAATAAGTTTTTTTCAAAAAATTTCCTCTTTTTTTTTGTTTTTGTTCAAGAAATATATTTTCAAACATTTACATTTTGATGTTTTGCAACGGAATTATTATATATTTTTTATAACTCGGCTTTCCGGATTGTCATATTTCTTGTACCTATAAAGTGTGCTTTTGTAATGAATCACATTGAGCACGGTTGTAACGGAAAAAAAAAGAGCGCCGATGTAGGAGTTAAAAGTGCGCAAATGTAGATATCCTTAATTACAGAAAGTGCGTACTAGATGTAGATATCCTTAATTACAGAAAGTGCGTAGATGTAATGTAGCCGTACAGGAATTAGCGATACGATAACAATAACAAACGAAATACAAAAGCAAAATCTTAATAAACAAATAATAAAAACAAGCCTGCAAGATACATAACATTAAAATTGAATAAAAGACAGAGACGAAATCTCATTAGATTTAGACTTATACATTTATCTTCCTACGCGAAATGTTTTGATTAAGAACAAATGATGACGTACATAATAAATCACTATGCACAAAAGTACTTTAAAAAAAACTCTTTTTAGTATTTATCCACATAAAAATCAGGCACTGCCTATGGTATAGTTGATTCATATTTCAGAAAAAAAAACACACCGAACAAACAATGTTTTTTTTTTTAATCTACATAATTGAGCTATATTTTTACGTAACCATTGTCCTTTTCTGTATTCAGATCTATATTTTAGAGAGGATCATACATCAATCGCCCACAAAATCGAATCAAACAAGGGCGTATAATCTTGAAAGGTTCAAATGTCATGTACAATTTATATATTTTTTATCTCTTATGTACAACAACTGAATGACAAACAAAGAGTCAGTTCTGTTGTGTAATAGTCGAAAGGAAAGTCTAAAAAGATAGTCCGTAAAACGAATTGCAATATCAGCAAAACCCGGAAAGTTGGAAATCAGTTATTTGTGCCTTAACAACAACCAAGCATTTAGTCTAAAGGTGGTACACGGACAGCTTTGATCCAATGTAGAACTCTTCAAGTTGAAGAAGGGAAGCCCCAATTATTTTTCAATGGGCCTTGTTACTGTTTCTAAATGCGATACATAAGTGAATTTGGTGATGCTTTTGACAAAAACGAAAAACTTTTAGTGCTTCAGATTAAACTACTTTATCCTGCTCAAAATCCTTCCTCCACCTCCCCGCAGTAAGCAGGGGACAACAGAGACTAAGTCTGGCTAACAGAAGAGGCATGTGACATTGTTTTCAGGCTATGACAATTATTTGAAAGCCTACCTGTTAGGCTTAGAGCAATTTCCCATGGAAAGATAAGGATGAAATAAATAAATATTTTCAAAATATGTCTCGTGTATATTCAATTGTGTAGTACGAATATCTGCGCAAATGTTCTCTCAATTTATACAGGTAAGCCTTTTTTGGTTTGCGCAGATGTCCGTTTTTTTTTGGGGGGGGGGTGTGGGGGTGTTGAGCAAGAGTCCTTCGGTTTTTTTTTGCGTAGATGTCCTACCTATTTGCACAAATGTCCGACCCTGGAACGAATCACCCCCTTTATGTTATTATTAAAGATTGTAACACAGTGCAATAAAAAATGGCACTAAATAATTTAATCAAAATATGTTTGTTTTATTTTGCTGCTGTATGTTAAGATTTTACTATATTTTTCATATTTTTTGGTTCATAATTTGTTTATTTTTGTAATTATCGCTTCAACCATGGTAACCTTCAACTTCACTTTAAGCTAAAAAGTAACTGTGAACATTTTGTCTCGAAAAGGAGTAACGACTTCGTGATAAAACAAATAGAAAAGGTGCTTTCAAATGATTTGCTGATTCGCACACTGAACTGTGCACAGTAAAAAAAACGAAAATAAGCAATCACAAAAAAAAAAAACATATTCAAAACCGGCCATCCACTCGTTATATGAGTTGGCATTCGTGGTAGCTTTAATGGCATTGGATAAGTCACAGTGTATCTACTATGCTCAATTCCCTAGTTTTACATATAAGTACTAACGCTACAAATAGATTCGGTAGATGCATTGAAATATAAAAAAAATAACTATATTGCATTTTAAGATTTGACGATCATCAATCGCTGCTTCCCAATCTTCAAAATGATACATTTATCACAATTATTATCGAATTCTTGAACCACGGTTACGTAATATCTTGTAATAAGTGTTTTCTGTTAAGGTCCGTACAAATAGTTAACAATTTTATTACTTTTTTTTGCGAAAGGATCATTTAATTTGTATTGTGGTTGCCTCCTGCAAATGTATTTAAATATTATAGCATATTTCATATGGATAAGGATTATTTGTTTATCTTATGTTTGTAAAGGTTTTTGTATACTTTATGTAAGGAATGGCTAATTTTATGTTGGTAAACGGTTCTTCCATAGTTTTTGCTGATAAAGGTCATTGCAGATATTTTATTGTAAAATATTAATGTTTATTTTATGTAAGTAAAGTTATTGCATATTTCATCCAGGTGAAGGTTATTGCAAACTGTATGAAGGTAAGTTATTGAATACATTATGAAGGTAAAGGTTATTGCATACTTCATGTAGGTAACGCTTATTGCATACTGTATGTATGTAAAGGTATTGTATACTTTATGTTAGTAACGCTTATTGCATACTTTATGTATTTAATGTTATTGCGTATTTTTTTTAGGTATAGGTTATTGCATATTTTATATATGTCAAGTTATTGCATACTTTATGTAGGTAAATGCTATTACATACTTTATGTAGGTAAATGCTATTGCATACTTTATGTAGATAAAGGTATTGTATACTTTATGTTAGTAACGGTTATTGCATACTTTATGTATTTAATGTTATTGTGTATTTTTTCTAGGTACAGGTTGTTGCATACTTTATGTATGTGAAGTTTTAGCATACTTCATGTAGGTATAGGTTACTGCATACTTTATGTATGTAACGTAATTGCATAATTTATGTAGGTAAAGGTTATTGCATACTTTATGTATGTAAAGGTTATAGCATACTTCCTGCAGTTCAATTTATTGCATACTATGTAAAGGGATAAGTTATTTGGTACTTTATATATTTGTAAAGATTTTTATCATATTTGGATTGATACGGTTAATTTTTAAAAATGATTCTTGAGTCATTATTTTGAAATAATCTGATGATAAAATACTTTGTTTATATTGTCAATGTACAAGTGTTGTCTATCTGTTTTGCTAAACACTCTTGTAAACAGTTAACGTACAGTGCTGTGCCATAATTTACCGGCAAAATCCAAGATGGCGTCGGTGAAGCGTGAAAATGTTGCGTAAATAAAACATCAATAAATGTGTTTAAATGTACTTACTTTTATTCAGTACTTTGTCATTTCGCCGTTCATTTTCAACACTTTCCGTAAACGCTTTGGAATTGAATGATACAGTCCCTGAATATAGTCCACACTGAAATTTTCCCAGATGTCACGGATCGCGGCCGACAGTTCGGCGGCAGTGTTAAAAACTTCAACTCTAAGCTGCAACTGAATTTTCAATTTGTATTTATGTTTGAAGTTGCTAATTTTATGCGGAAGTATGTTCGGATGGATTTCTAAAAAGCTTTTTCTGCGGAAGTATGTTCGGAGGGATTACTGAAAACATTTTATGTAGAAGTATGTTCGGAGGGATTTCTGAAAACATTTTCTGCGGAAGTATGTTCGGAGGGATTACTGAAAACATTTTATGATAATAAATAGTGTCTTATAGTTTAAAAAATAAATATTGCGAAATAATATGCTTATATGTCGCTTATCTTAGGCAATAATTAATACATTGCGAAAATAGATATGTATTCAATACGGCATTTCTTTGTGTATTGATTACTTTAACAAGAATGGGTATGGTGTATATGTCAGAATGACAAACAACCCCACTAGGCCTAAGGCCACCCATTGGTCTTCAATAGTATTGTTTACCACTTTAGAGTATATGTATTAATTTTTTATCTAATTCTACTGATATAAGAAGTTACTCCTTGAAACGTATAATTGGTGTTTTTGCCTTTATACTATATCATAATTAATTATCTTTTTAGACATATGGATATCAAGGAAAATTAAAACAAAATATAACTACATATTTAGTTTTTGCAAACATTGCTTTAATTGTATTTTATTTACTTGTGAATTATTATGAATGGTATGACCTTTTGCAAATTGTTATCGTATATTTCTCAATTTATCTGCTACTGTACACTTTTAAGTTATTGATGAAATTTGAAATAATATTTGATAATTCCTCGAAATGTTCATCTTTTGAATCAAATATTAATATTCATCGCTTTTTGCGTTATACCATTAGCATAATTCATAACATGGTTTATAAATGATTAAGTGTAAGTGTTTGTAAGAATCAGGCAAAATTGAGAAAAAGAAAAAAAAAAACAAACAAACCAGAAACATGCATGTCCAAACACCACCGATCTGACTATATTATTTCAATCAAGGATGCTTTCTTTATTTTAAAAGACCATTATTTGATCTTTACATCAATGGATTTGCTCAAAATTTTCTCAACAGAATCTTAGAAAAAAAAGGCTTTTGACAGAGTTATCTGCCCTTGAAATGTTCATTTTTAGTGCATTTCAGTGAAATTGTAACTCCAGCATGATATTGAAAATCTTGTATGTTTTCCTTGATTCTGATGGTGTAAATAGTCAAGTTACACTATCAAAATGATGTTTTTTTATACCATGTATACAGGTACTGCCTGATTCTTACAGGGACTGACACTTAAGAGTATATGAAAAACAGTTAATGCGAGTGTTAACATGGCATTAGTAGATGACACTAGAGTAAACATATAACTCTTGATAATAAGGGTTTGAAGTCAATAGATACAAACTGAATTAAAAATTATAAACATCAAACAACAAAAATGAATAGCCCAAAATGATTAATGAAATATTCTCTACACCTAATATAGTATAGAACTATATATATATATATATATATAACGTCTCAGAATGTGACGACTCTATTCGCTACACTGCTCCATCGGATCAAATTGATACAGAGAAGATAACGTAAACTTATAGAAGGGTCTGAAAAATTCCCAACGATGTTAGAACTGTCAAATGTGCGAAGCAAATTTTTGGTCGTTCCCTCTGCGGGATTCGAACTCGTGCCGCTGTGACATCTATGGAAACACCGCCTGCACTAAGTCAAGCACCCTAGACCACTCGACCAGCTAGGCTATAAAATATAGCTTTCGCTGGCCGGGTTATTGCTCCTCGTAGGATTAATCTAGGACTGTGACTTAGTAACTCTCCAAAGAACAATATATATTTATTATTTCTATTTCAGTTTTTAAAGTATACTCATATACCTGTAAATCACTTTTAAAAAGTTCATAAAACCGGGTAAAACTCTATATAAAGTAAAAATATCCTTAGTTTGAACATGAAGCCAATGATAAGCATAATTGAATATTTTTATCTCATATCTGATCTTTGAACACGTGTTCGCTACGTTCTTATAATTGCAATTTCAGAGAGACTCCGTTGGTAAAATATTAATTACCAGTACTTACATCTGATACAAGTATTTAATAAGCACACAAGGGAAAGGATAAAGGTACTAATATCTTTGATTAAAGGGTATTTTACCAACAATTTCGAACGTGCGAAATCTGAATCCATTTATATGAATGCAACAACGCATTTTCTAAATTTGATTGTGACACATATTAATATAGTCCATTCAAACGTTAATCTGACCCATACTAAGATTAGCGGTCAATAAGACGTTTTAAATGTATGTAAATTGTGCTTAGATATCGTGCGTTTCACAGATCAGGAAAATCCAAACATATCATATCCCTTTTGGAATCCAATTTGATGAGTTAAAAATCCTTTCTCTACACACAGAAGGGATCTTGTGGAGAATTTATGGTTTCTAAAAACTTATCTCCACATTTCTTTTCATTTTGTCATTTTATGCTTTTGTTCTATTAGAATTTAATCTGCATTTATTCACTTCTTCTATATTATTGGGACTTTCGTTTACGAGGAGGTTATCTCAAATTCGGCATAAACATACAAATTTTAGACAGAGTTGATCCCCTTTTCGTGACTCGAAACAGATTTATAAGTTGAAAATAATTTGAATGGCAACTGATTATTTACATTTTTGATACGATTGCAAAACTATATGTTTGATACAATGGTTCTGTAGTTCTAACAAACATATGACTCAGTGTACCAACAAAAACATCTGCAGATTGACTGAAAAATAATGACAAGGCTTTTCGTGAAGAATGAGAACAATGTGTTCAACTTCCGTGCAAATCAAACCAATAACAACTTGTGTTGATAATAAGATTTAAGATGAAGGAAATATTTGCGAAACATTACTTACGCAAAGTTGATTGTAAAAGCTTTGAATATTTTCAAATCACATTTATTAATAAATTATTATTGTTAAATTTGATTTTTAAAGGTTTTTTTTAACTCGTTAAAATTACAAAATTATCTTTATTTTCAAAAACATTTTCATACAAAACTCTATTTCGCACATACTTAATGAAATGATGTAACTTGTACATTTTAACATTAATCTGCACGTCGTCTGTATGACTTTGAAGAGTTTATTTTTATCTGTGTTTTTTTATTTCATTACTTTTTCGCAATATCGATGTTCCACAAAGGTCAAAATTCATTTTGACATTTTTGCCGTATCCCATTTATATAATTCTTAAAGGAAATGTTTACGTCTATATGTAATGGCGTTACATGTATGTGCTCAAACTAAATAAAATTCCTTTTCCTAAATATATTGATATATTACGGAAAAGGAAGATAGTTATGTTAAATACATTCTTCTTGTAGGTTACAGTATTAGAATGTGACTATTTAAAAACGTTTCTGTAAGTTAACTGGCCAATTGATTAAACAAATCGGCAAACAATATTGTAAAAAGTGGCTTTAATTTCAGTGAGTTCTGCGTAGACGATAAAGGTTTTGAAATTAATCAATGCATTTTGTTAAAATGGTTATAACAATTTGCACTTTTACATGTCTTTTTGATTAAAAAAATATTTATATCTAAGTATTGTAATTGTTTACAGTGCTTCAAAATAACCCTACTAAGTTTCATATTTGGCATTTCTTCGTTGGTTTTTCAGTGAAAAAAAGATCTTGCAATGAATTTGAAATGTTGATGTTTGTATCTGGTCTTTGGTTCTCCTTCTTTGATAAAATGTCCAGAAAGAATAATCAATGGTTGACCTTAAGTATATGTATCTCTTCAAAACATTAACTTATAGCAAATGAAGAAATTCTATCAGTAAATTCTATCACGGTAATTTCAACCAAATAAATAGTCGAAATTGAATCATATTGTCACTAGTATACTTTCATATGTAGAGCTGGTTTTCTCAGAGGAAAAAGTTATGTAGTTGTTGTGTGAAGTTCAAGGTACGCTATCTCTTTTTGGATTTTTTTTTCATGGCAAATTCATTTCCAAAATGAGCATTTATTCGTCCTTGTTAAAGAGTAACGAGGAGATCAAGATTCGAGATGAAATCAAAAGAATAAAATCCAACGATAAAGACTAGGCAGGGAAAACAGACAAAAAACATGAAATAACCCAAAACAACACATACTAAGAAATAAAATCAAATGAGTTAATTAAATTAAGTTAAATAAAATTCAGACTAATTAGTATTAAAAATCACGAAAAAATCGAACCCTTACTGCATGTCGTTTTGACTGAATTCAAAACTATTATTTCCATCAGCAATACAACAGAGGGCATGACGTTCTTGACGTCACCCTCGATTGACAGTTGTGTTTTACAAGAAAAAAAAAATCTTAATTTTCCAATGTACCAGAAATGATAAATAGAAAGAAATAAAAAAACAAACAAACAAAGCCTAAAGTGTATTATTTAAACCTTTGCACAAAAAAACCCCAAAAACATAAAAACATAAAAGAGTTAATATCTGTCTCTTTGTAAAGAATTGTAAACTATTTAATATGTTAGGGTCAATATGTTAAAATCGTATTACGAGTAGTAAGAATTTGGACGCTAAAATGGTTAAAGCTAATATTTGACAGAAGATTAAACGTTGTGGCAAAAATTTTAAAATGAAGTAATATGTTTTAGTACATTGATGTAAATTTCAGCTTTTTAATACAAAATTTCGTCTTTTTCGAGATTGATAATTCTGGGTACAGTTCACTATGAGGTGCTAAACCTCTATATGATCTAACAACTAAGATATGCTTTGAAAGAGACAATTCAAATATTCGTTCTGACATCATAAATAATGAAAGATTTGAAATAATTTAAATTTAACCACGCACGACAGAATAATTTGCAGTTGAAGCACACCTCAAAAGCAATTTTCTCACATATACTAGTGCTTGATGTCGTTTTGTGAAATACAATTTTATTTAAAGAGTTCTTGTGTAAATTTATACTTGGTCATTGAGTTTTGTTATTAGATAGCACCTGCTATGTTGTAAATAGACTCAACCTAACAGTCAATGGATTATATACTATTTGTTAAAATTCCTAATTTGTGTATTTATGTTATAAATTATGTAGATATTTGTACATAAAAAATGCAATTACAGGACAATATACACACATTGCACCTACTTGTCAAATGCAAAATGTAAACAATGCCTAGATAAAGGATACAAATCGGAAATTATATAAACGGGGTCGCTGCTTCGTGATCTTAAATTATAAGTATTTATATACGTTAAAACCGAAAATATGTGTCACTTTTACATATTGTGGAAGTTACCTCATTTTTAGGATCAGGACAAATGAAGTCCGCACAAGAATACCAGTAAAGAGTCGCTTAAGACTTTAAGAAACCATAGATTTAGGGGTAACCGTTCAAGCGAAACCTACGATTTTGAAAATATTCAGAACTTGACAATCGTAGCAACTTCGAGCAATAAGACACGAAGAAAACATAAACAACAGAAGTTATACACTGTTAACGTGACAATAAAAGAAGAAGACAAAAACATGAACAAAAGTTAAAAAAGATGTACTAAATATAAGGTACCAAAAATTAATGTACAAACAATTAATAGCACATATCAAATGCCCAGGTAGAAGTTTGAAAACAACGTTAAAGTTATTAAATCATAGACTATATACAATCTACATAACCAACACCATATACAATGGATGGAGACATGAAATAGTATCTGATAAAGGGGCTTTTCCTACAGTATTATTGTTACACAAAATCACAGAACTGCATGAAAGCACACTATACAGTTTGCAATATTAATTTACAACATTTTAAGGTGTTCAGAGTGACATATATTTGAGACAGATTCGTTTGATTTTTCTATAGACTTGCAAAGTGCGTTATTGCTAAGTACTATAAACTGATTGAAATTGACCAGGATCATATCATCTTAGTAAAGCTATTAATGCTCTCTTGCATGCTTTTTAAATAGATAAATAAAGAAATAATCTAGCGGATTTGAGTTATCATTTTGTTTTACACTTTTATACTTAAAAACTTCTGTATTTCCAACTGAAGTAAAGATGCATCAAAGTGCCAACAACTAATGAAAACTTAAGTGTCATTATTTTTTAAACTGCCTCAAAATGAATTTCTTATTACAAATTATTTTAAATGGGTCATCACTTAATTTAAACTGATTTAAAGTGGCTTTATCTTGGTATATATCATAAGTTTTCTTGTAATACCGCCCAATTTTTGAAGACTGTCTTCAACTGCAGTTTTTTGTTGTATCATCAGGTTTTAAGCTGACAGCTGAACACCATAATATCATAGTGAAGGCACACTATAAAGTTGATGTCGATGAACATTCAATTGTAACATTAACACAACTACTTACCCTCCGGAGCACCCGAGTTTATTCACCCGAGTTTCCTTTTCAATCTAATTTAGAAAGTGTTTTTGGCCATTGGTGTTTCTTCTTTGATCCTCATTTTCACTGGCACTTTCTATTTTACTTATATTATTTTCTGTACAAATGATTAAGGTTGACAGAAAGTAAGATAAAAGACAACAAGCACCGAAGCAAGTGAATAATATCAAGTACAGCCAGGTTAAATTTTCTGTACATGTTCATTGATTTAAAAATGAATTTTAATACTATACCACATCCTGCAAAAAGCTTTTACCGCCTATGCAAACATAACAATAACATTTACTTATTCAAGTCACAATTGACATAATATTTTACAAATACGCCATCAAAATATGTCACCAAAGTATCATTCTTGGAGTCTGACCAAAAAAAAAAAAAACAATGCACCATGAGCTTTGTTTGTATTTGAAAAGGTAATTTTGCAATACATGTGATAAATCAAACAATTATCATAATGTCATCAAACTGATTGGGAAGAAACTGATATTTTACATGTAAATGTGAAGACGAATGGAGTAATAAGTACAAACATAGAAAAGAGTACATTATTATAGATTTCATGATAAAGTTGATTAGAGCAAAAAATCAACTCGAGTTAATTAATTTTAACATCATAACAAACGATCCTCGGCGAGTTTGTTGATGTTGCGTGAAGTTGAAATTAAATAAAGAGAGTTGATTTTTGCGATATCTAACTTTAACGAGTTATTTTAACATTTTTCTCTACGACTCTTTTGGAATATTTTAGCTGCTTAATATTCGGCATATTTAATGGTGGAAATTCTAGCGATCGCCCGTCTATGACATTATCAATAGTGTTGGGAGAACGATGTTACAACGTCGCTTTCGACAAATCAGGTTTTATAGAAAATGATATGCAATCACACAGCAACTAATTGCAGCGGCGATTTTTTCATATCAGTAGTTCATGTAACATCGTCCATGGTGTGATACCGCAAATATCTGATCCCCCAAGAAGTATATGACAACCACATCATAGAGAAAACTACATATGTGTCATATCAGTATACACTGAAGAGATTGTGGGTGGAAGATAATTGAATATAGCACAATAAAGTTTAGTAAATTCGGACACTAGTCTTTCTAATAACGAATCAATCTGCCAAATGAATATATTTAGGTTTGGTATTCCTAAAAAAAAACTAACCAATCAAATTAGTGCATGTAGATGACTCACAAGCTAATCAATTATATTTCATATACATGATTATTCGTGTAGCATATGCGTATGACCCCTAGTGAAGATGACTTCCAATATGATAATTGATTAATTAATAAATCCATAACACACCCAGGTGAATATACCTAAAAAAACATGTGCTTCCGGCTTCACGTAAAATTCACGTAAACCTCACATGAAATTAATGTGAAATTAATGTGGTTGTCACGTGACACTCACTTAACATAAACTCATGTGAAAATTCACGAAGACTACATTCACATGCATTTCACATGAAACAAATTAATTGCCCAATAAAATGAAAGTCGTGTTTAATTCATGGGAATATTGTTTGGAATAATTTTACCTATATACTATTGTAACATTTCAAAACAAAACTCTTTTATTTGATGATACATGTGTCTGCTAATTGGTAGCCAAGTTATAATTAATAAAATACTTATTTCATGATTTAAGGAGGTAGACCTAGTGTAAGGGACATAATACTTGAAATCAGTGATATGTTTGTATAACATTCAATTTCACCAAAGCCTATCAAGCTTTCATTTGAAACAGAATAAAATCAACCATAGTTACTTTGATGCTTACATGAGATTGATATAAAATGCTGAATACAAACGTTCCAATGATTTGTAAGACTTGTGTTCAAAACCTTAGATCTACCTCCTTAAGGGATTTAGTTTGTGAATGGAAGGTCGTAATCCATTTTCCAACTGATGCAATACAATATAAAACTGTAGGCAATTTTGCCAAATTGAAGCAAAATTTCTATTATCTTGTCTTGGAGATCACGAAGTTTCAATTTACAAATGATACCATAAGAATCAGGTGTAAAAGAAATTAAACAGTGTACCGAAATGTATTGGGTGATGAAGTAGTCGGTATATTTACAAACCCAATTAGCTTTCTACTAGCAAACAAAAGGGTAGATTCAAACGACGTGACTCGTTTCAGGTGTCACAGTATAGCCCTGCATTCTAACAGTTTTTCTGGTCTAACAATGATTCATTCAAGAATTAATTGCGATTCGGTAAACTCTGGTAAGAGCCATCAGAACTTTCTTACACCTTTTTAATTTTCAAGGCTAGTTCTTCTGACCTTGAATTCCAAAGTTTCATTAAATTTCCCAACAGGGGTAATAAACTACCAAGATATATTATTGCACTCTGTACCTCGTTCCCAGTGTTATAGAACTATTAGCATTAAATCTTTTTATTGTCAAACAAATACCGTATAAGTTGTCCTGTAACGAAGTATTATCACCAATAACAGCTTTCCTTGTTGTATTTTATTGCGATTAATCGAGAGAAATTCGTGCAGAATTACAACTTAATATGTATTACTTTGACAAATCTGCTGAAGGGATTTATTACATAAGCTACATTTTGAGTCTCGGTTTGCAATTTCTTGGCGATTTTAAAGCATGTGAAGACACAAGTGTTCTGGCTTGTTTATTTTCTGAAGTTAGGAGAACTCGACGCCTTAGTTACGTCTCACTTTTGAACAGGTGCGCAGTTGACAATTAGGATTCAATTACCTTAAAGCGATTATCTCTAATATATGGCGGTAATATAATTTCTTAATGGTTTATGCATTTGAACAACTGCACAGTTCAAATTGATGTTGATGGTTTTTTTATAAGACAATACAAAATGTTTCATCTTTATAAATGATTGTTTCGTCTAAATCTGTTTTTTGTTGTTGCTTTTCTTCCAATCAAGATAATAACAAGGCTGAAAGTCAAATTCAAGAGAGGAATAAAACTACACAATATCATGATGCTCTCAATTTGATATACTAGTAATACAAAACAAATCGGAAATTTTATCAGCACGAAAAAGCAAATGAGCAAGACGTCAGTACCGTTTATTATAAATAAAAGTAGATGATTAAGTGAGGTAAGCTTCATTGTATCATTTAAAAAGCTTCAAGTAATGACTGAATCATTTCAATGAAAAATATTGCAATATGAGTGCTTGCACGTTTCATTGTAAAGTTTTGACAACAACATCACTTTTTTACTTTACCGCAATATTTTGTTTTTACAATTTTTAAAGAGACTTAACCCTTCTATTGTTAACCAGTTACAAATTTATATATTGTAGTATATCATTATATTTTCAATCTGGTAAAAGTCTACAAGACTCTATTTGTGACCATTATTCATATGCAAAGTTGTTATTTTTCTAAGTCGTGAGAGAATTCCGAGTTATATATGTTTTTATGTTGCGTTTTTTATATGAGAGTATATTAAGTTATCAACATTAATTCAAATAGTTGTGGGGAAAATATACGAAAGTATTTTCTTTTACTGTTTTGTATCCTGTATGAAATTATCAATCATTACACCCATTTTACCAAAACGTACAATAGACTTATTGGACTAATTTAAAGACATGATTTGAGCGTTGATTTAGCGTCACCGAGGCGTCGAAGAAGAGTATAATTGTCATAATTCCGATGACCGATGCTTTCAGACAATGTGAGGTTCGAGTTTGCTAATGAAGGACAAACTGTTGTAAAATTGATGAAAATGAATAAATCAGTATTGTTAGCTGATGACAGAGTCTCTTCAGAGTGATTTGTGAAGACATCGGGATATTAGCGAAATTGAACCATTCAGATGGGTTTTTGCCAGTTTCTTTTTGCAAACAAATTAGTTCTTTTATCACCAATTTGATTAAAAGCTACATCGGTGGGAAAGTCAGAAGACGAGCGTTAAAGATGAGTCTTCCTATTCAAAGAGGTTAAATGTCTTGATTCGTTGTATCAGAAAAGATGAGATTATCAGATCATTATGGTATTGAAAAGATGTTAAAATATAGGAGATATACCACAGTTATACCGATTTCTATAGTGCTGTGCATCTGTTTACCTTTTTTTTTTTATTTATTTTTGTCAGGGATCTGAAAGTATCTTTTTAAACATTTAACTTTGGAAGGCGGAATCCTTTTTAGCCTGAAGTTGTATATTTCTCCTGAACCAATATAATTTACCATTTCCTTGTCACTCTGAAACCCCTGACACCGAGAAAACTGACATTGTCATGCTTTTTTTTTTTAATTTATTATTATTATTTTATTTTATTAATGTGACCTCTATTATCTAGGATTTGTCATAATTTTGACTTGAAATTATAAATAGTTTTTTTTCATTTTTCAGTAAACAAAACATTCCTAATGTACAAATATGTATATTAAGTTTAACTGATAAAGCATGACTTAAGAACTTCATAAATGGGATTGATCTGTAAATTATCTTTTTTTTTGTTGTTTAGGGTAACTGAAATAGCGCTTATCATCTACTTTAAAAGAAAACTTAAGACCATCTTGTTGCAAACGTACATAAAATTAATAGAAAAGTCGACAAAATAGGCAAAAATATGCATTTTAAGAAAATCAGAGGATGCTTACCCTACCGGTGCACCTGGTCCATACTCTCAGTTTTTAGTGGAGTCCGAGTTGTTGCTTTCTACGTTTTATTTTGGTTGTTTTATGTTCAATGTTGTGTGTGTTTCCCATATCTTGTCTTTTACCTGAATTACATTATTCTGATTTCCACTAAAATCTTGGTTCCCTTGATTACGCTTTCAAACATGATTGATTCATTCTGCAAATAGACACTTAAGTACTTCTTCAAAAAGATATTTAAAAATAAACAAGGCATATTTGAATATTGACGCAGCAAATTCACTGGGGTATAGAATATAAAAAATGCAGAAAATATGTAGGTAATTTAATGTGGTTTCTCTGGCGTTAAACATACTTTAGTTTTTAAGTGTCAGTTTTTGTAAGAATCAGGCAAAATGGAAAAATCAGAAACATGCCTATCAAAACCTCACCGACCTGATAATAAAATTTCACTCAAGGATACTTTCTATATTTAAAAAGATCACTATTTGATCTCTGCATCACTGGATTTGCTCAGAAATTTTTCAATAGAAAGTTAGAAAAATGAGGCTTTTGACAGAGATATCTGCCCTTAAAATGTTCATTTTCAGTGCATTGCAATGAAATAACAACTCAATTTACCATTGGGGTATGGGAAATCTTGTCTTTATTTAATTCTGATGGTGCAAATAATCAAATTATACTTTCAAAATGGTGGATCTTTTTATACCATGTTTCACCCACTGCCTGATTCTTACAGAGACTGATATTTAACTCTTTCCTGATTACAAAATCATTTTTAGGATAAGAATATTTCGTTGTCGACTTATATTGGAAAATTATATTTTTGTATCATGCATGATGCAGACACGTTCATTTCATGTAAAATGTATTTAAGAAGAAAAAAATACATGTACTAAAATCAATCCTAGAAATCGTTAATTTCCTGTTTCCAAAATAGACCAAATCATTTAAAAATTGCTGCTTACCAGGTAGAGGTTTTAACATATTTTACAATAGAAACACTTGTAGAAAAAACTTTAAATCTGGGGTTATTTTGAATAGCAGTGTTACGATATCAACATCACTACGTACTATCTTTAAAAATTCTATTAGGCTTAAATATGGCAAAGGTCATTTCCATGATTTTTCCTTACACAAACTTGAACAAATCAATTCAATTCATAATCTAAAGTACTTGCTGAAATACATAGAATCAATGCAAAAACTGTAGAAAATGATTGAAAATGGGCACTCAATCTATCGAAAGCCTTAAGAACAAAATTATGACCAGAAATAAATGGCATCCGACAGATACAGCGCTTAAATCACTGTAAATAACAAAATAAATTAAATGGTTTCTAGAGAATCAATTAGAAAATTGCCTTACGAGACCGGTTTGGGGGTATAATTGAATGAAATGAAGCTAAATTCTATTGTCAACGGTTCATTTTATGACAAAACATTCATTACTAAACCCTTTAAGAAAGAAATGCTCCCGATTATTTGTCAATCTTTTAACTGTTCTAGAGGGGAAACGCTTTAAGTATGCGATTGCTTAACTTTAAGTGATGACTTTCCCAGAAAGTCTTCTTCTGTAATGGACTATTAACTGCCGTCTTAATATTTCAAATTATATTTGAATACTTTTTCGGTTATTGCCATTTACAGCCTAATGTTATATACTTAATGGTATTGCGTGTTGGCACTTACAAATAGTTTTGGTATCTTTCAATAGGCTCTTTTTGATGTTATTATGTACTTTTAGTAACACGGATTGAATGATAATGTATGTATTTTTTTTCACAGGATTTGTAATAGACAGAGTTTATTCTTATTTTTGTTAATGTGTGTTTTCTATTCGGCTAGACAATTTATCATTTAGTACTAATTTTAAAAAGAGAAATAAATCCGCGATTACTTAAAAAACAAAAATTTTATATTCCATGGATAATAAATACCATCCCTTACTAGTACCTAAGTTTAAGGAGGTTGACCTAGGGAAGGAACATAACTCTTGAAATCAGTGATGTGTTTCTATCATAATCAATTATCAAGCTTTCATTTGAAACAGAATAAAATCAATCCAAGTTACTTTGATGCCTACATGAGATTGATGTAAAATGCTGAATACAAACGTTCCAATTATTTGTATGTGTTTTGTCCCTTACCTTAGGTCTACCTCCTTAAAGTGTGACATTATAAAATTCAAGTAAGCACTTTTTTATAATCTTCACCATGTTTTAATACCAATATCGTAAATTTCGTATTTGTATGCCCTCTATATTTATCATTTGCTATATTGAGATGTTATTGTGTGTCATTGGATTTACAAAATGGGTACTGAACCGGGAAATTTAATGCATCATATTCTCTTGGGTATATAGTATAATGATAGATAACGAATTGGCTTAATTATATATGTAACTTTATTGCTTTCTAAGTATTATCCATACTTTTTATTTATATATATGTTCATGAGTTTGTTTTAGCATATAAAATGTTTAACAATTTAATAATTTATAATATTTTAACTTTTATATAAGGCCTAGTCATTCGACCGCCCACTCTTTTTCCCCCAAGAAGGCGTTGTAAATTTGGATTGCACCTTTCGCTGTGCCTACATAATGACGTAGTTATGAATAAACGTGCGAAGCTTATGTCGGATGCAGCAAAAACAGATGAAATATAATTCTGATATCAAAGTTGTATCAGTAACTGCATTTCCGATTTAAACTAGAGACGTCATTTAATGTTTGAATCAGACGACCTTTGAAACAATTACCATTTAGCGGCCATAACGATTTTCGAAATTTTTAAATACGCAATTATACAAAAGCATTTAACGCTTCTGTAACACATGATAAATTGCAAAACCGTCATGGTATTAGAAAATAATTTCATTTTACAGATCCATAGTAAATAATGCTGGACGTAAACCCCTCAGTCGTATTTCATTCGTTTCCATTCCGACATTGATCTCAATCAGGCGTTGTAAATATAGTCAACATTGATGAGATTTGCTCGTTTAAAGCCAATCAGTCAATTAATTGTTCAACAACACCAAATTATTAATGATCTTATAATTCCAAATTTCTTACATTTTGTACTCGGAAATCAATATACTCTCTAATTAACGCGAGATATATCGTAAATTTTCTCTTCGTATGCCCCAAATGACATTGATCAAAATGGCAGATTTGGCGGAATTTTGCAGACGATTAGATGAGAGATGAGCTGAGTTAGACAAATATTGTTGTAATGATGATTAGTTTGTGTATTGAAGTTAAATGATTTGATTAAACCAAGTGATGAGAACATTTACACATTAGTGAGTGATTAGTTTTCAGAGATGTCATTTTCAAAATATTGATCAAACTGGTTCGTTTGTTTTATCCAGATGATATCAGTTTTAGTCATGGAGTCCTGACACCAAAACGGTTTATTTAACAGTTCAAGACGTTCGCGAAAATGGGGCAAGGGTTTTTGAAATATGTATTTTCATAAACAAATATTTAGTTTACACGTTTGGTAGACAGATTTATCTCTACGCCATTTTATAGGTACCAATAACTAAAAATATTTTGATTTTAGGCTTTGCCTATGAGTGACTGAGCTATTTGTATTCAAATTGTTGAAAACGCATCGCTATGCTGTTATATCGCTGGAGTCTCGACCATCGGGATATGCGAGATTTCCTAAAATACACCTTCACAAGTTAAAACAATTACTGCCTTACTGCATACTCATTCCCGAAACATGTCACTTTTCTTTAGCTATTTACGATTCTGAGCATGTATATCATCTACGAAAGACGGTTCGCATAACGTGAGTAATGAGTTGATCTAGGATTCCAGGGGCGGATCCAGGATTTGAGTTTAGGGGTGGGGCATTAATTGAATTAAATGCAGTGCAAAGCGAGGCAAAAAATATTATGGGATGAAAGTTGTGGTACAATTTTTTTTTCTTACCGATTTAGGGGGGGAGGCGTACGCCCGGTACGCCAGTCCTCGGATCCGCGCCTGGATTCAGATTTAAAGTAAGACAAAGAGTTATCTCCCTTTTTCAATAAATTTCAATGCTTTCTATTTAATTTATTTCTCTTTGAATTTACCAAAAAACCAATATTCAACTTTGAGAAAGAATGCATTTGCAATATGAAATAGATGAAATGTGTTCAAAAACAAAATTACTCATTTGCCTCGCACTGACTGGTTTTTTGCCTGGACCCCCTCAAACTTTTTCTGGTAAATTTGCTACACATATCAATCATACATCATGATAACATACATGGAAGTATGAAAACCCTATTGTCATTAAGTTTCAGTTAGCTGATTTTTAATTTTACTTGTTGAAATGCGTTTGTATTAAGACCATCTTTATATGAATCAATGGTGTATGTCCATGGTGAAGAGTGACTTGTACAATTTCATCGCAATGTCACTAGTACTGCTGTTATTTTGGGTTATAACTTTGTGGGCATTTTTTTTTTCCATTCAGCTGCTGCATTGTCATTCATCGGAGCCGATACCATTTCAATTTCCTGTCCTCTTGGTGGTGAATTTTAAAGGTTTTGCCGAATTTATGGACATGACTTCTTCACGTTATTTGAATGCAGTTCAAAGAGGAGTAACCCAAACACGCAAT
Organism: Perna viridis; assembly: GCA_037379345.1. NCBI lineage: Eukaryota > Metazoa > Mollusca > Bivalvia > Mytilida > Mytilidae > Perna > Perna viridis. Next base: position 30,843,887 of record CM074517.1, on the reverse strand, counting down.
TAGAACTCGATGAATAATGCACACAAGCCGCTAATATATTCAAAGACTAAAACAATCTTTCAAGAAAAAATGATTAATTCTTTAAATGTTTCTTGACTATATAATAATTGGCAAAACATTTTTTACGTACATCCATGGAAATAAGTGTAACATGTAGCTATAGTCTTTGTATACAGAGACCAAATGAGACTCGATTATTTTCTTAAATTTGAAATTTTAACGGGGGAAGATTTGCAGTGGGCAAATGTGTTTAATATTTTTTTAACTGAAAATGACGAAAAATCTCCACCCAATTTTGCTGTACTCATATAAAATTGGAATTTTTTGAACGGATGTGGACTACTCTATTTACAATTTAGCCGGACATGACAAATATGTTTCGTTTCCGAAATCAAATCTGTTGGTTAAAGTGTTGTTGATGAAAATTCAAATAAACATGATATGAAATCTGTGAAAAAAATTAGAGATTCAAAGATTCAAAACTTAACAATTTGATCTTTGTATCATCAAAGCTTGGGAAATAAAGATCTGATTTGTGGTGTCTTTTTTTCCCTTTGTTAAAGGAAATTTGGTTTTTATTTAAATGCATCGCAAATCAACAAAGCAGGGGCAAAAATAGGGCCATCTTGTGATTTTGACTGTGTCTTTTCTGCTTTTGTAGAGAATAACAAAATAGTTTTTATTTGAAATAAATATCACATTGTGGGTAAGTGAATTTTCAGATCGGTGGGTTTTTGACAATCATGTTATGAACTTAATCATTTTTGTTGAAGGCTTTTATAAAGCTTGCACCTAATGCCACAACCTTCACAATATAAAAGTAAACTGGATTCCACTGCGTGTTTTTATTCATTGATTGATTATGATTGATTAAGGTTTAACATCTTATGGCAGATATTTCATGCATTTCAGGGCGAGAAAGATTTGATTTATCAAATAGACCCTGCTTTGTATTTATCTGACAGACTTTGTAGGATTTTTCTTTTCCTTGCTCACAGAAGCGAGAGCCTGACGATACGCATGTTACGCCTCATGTGTACATGATTCTGACCCATCTGTACAAAAGTTTATGATGACTTAAAATCTATGTACTTTTTAACGTTAATAGGCCATTTTGACCTTTGACCTAGTCACTTTATTAATGACAAAACAAATAAATTGTAACATATTTCAATACTAACCCCAACATCAGCTGTAACTTGTGTATATATCACTGGAGACTTTAACTACTTTTTCATTAATCAGCCCCAGGCAGGATATAAAATACGTGTGTTAGTAGTATAGTTTGCATGTGAAACAAGAGCGTTAAAAGGTGTAACTGTCATTTTGATTTCGTTTCGACTGTAAACAATATGTTTTCTTATGTATAGAAATTGTTTCATGACGGGTTAACAGCAACAATAATTAAATGCTGCATTGCCTCTATCCGTTTTACAAGACACGGTTTTTGTTTGATTAAATTCATTATATTTAATTCGATGTAAATATTTACGGATGTAACACTGTGAAATCAAGTATTTGTAACTTTACAAATCTACATGTTTCATACTCCTGTGACTATTGACTAAAGTATTTAACGGACTATGATAATCAGAGTATTTTATGGACTTTTAATTGTATTTTTATCTGGAGAAACATGTATCAGATTTATAAGAGCAGGTAAGAAAAAAACAATGTGAAACCTGTTTAAAAAATAAGATGACAAGGTTTTTTTCCAAAAAATTATTTCATGGTGGTCTTTCTTAAGGTGACAAGACCCGATAAAACGTAAATAGCCGGGGTAGTAAAGGTGTTCCTGCTCAGCGGTCAAAATGGTTAAAATTAAAGTGAATCCTTTAGTTATAAAAATTTCTCCCTACTTCTGGTAAATCTTTTGTCTATACTAGGTTTGGGCTTACATGTGTCGCCTGGCGCCTCATACTTAAAATGATCATTAAAGAAACATTCAATTTTATGAAACATCAATATTTATAATCATGTCGTATTTGATTTATTTTCTTTGATGTAAACATTGGTTGGCACGTACCTTTTTGTCGTCTAAAATTGCAGGGTTCTACTCACTAATATAGACAGCTTTCTTAATTTGATTTATGTTGGAAAAGTTTTTAACTTTAACTTATAACTTTAACTTTAAACAATTTCAAATATCAAAGAACGCATTTCTTTGTAACAAAAGGCCAACCAGTAGCTATGAGCTATATCTGTCTGTTTATTAAACACCTGGCCGACCAATCATAAACTACAGTTATCAGCAAAGACGACGTAACGATCTCAGCTAGACTGACGATTTGGTGCGGTTAAGGCAGGCATTAAGTTTAGACAAGCGTTTAGTTTTGACAACTGTTTTCTGTGCGCGGGTGGTTGCTTTAGACGGGTGTCTTTTTTCTTCATTTGGTTCACAACGCATACAAAACTAAAATATTTGGGACGTGATGGATAATTAAACGGTGTGTATAATAAGCAGGTTTCGATTAAACATTCTTAACTGGGGATTTAAAAATGAACGTAACTTTTTAACCACCGGGCAGTGATTAAATTTATGCAAGTGTTTACTCGCCATTTTACATTTACTGCATTTCATGGGAGAAACCAAGTCTCCTTCAGTCTTTTCTTGATTAAATTATTTATACAATCTCTATGGTAAAATCAAGGTTGTCTCTGTATAAACTGGATAACTTAAGATATTTTGCGACCAAGGTATTCATAAAAAAACAAAAAAGACAAAAACAAAAAAAGTATATAGACCCGCTCTTTCAGAAGCATAAATATAATCATATTTGATTCAGATTGAGTCTGACACGCTTTTCCAACTTACCTACACATGTCATGGCTAAATTAAGTATTTACACGCACAGTAATGGCTATTGTCATTATTTGAACAAACATTTGTGACAAGATGATACATGTTAAAGGATTAACCATGTTGGATGAAAAATCTTTACCGTAGTTTAAGGTCATGTAAAAGTTAAATAAGTGTGTGTCATTATGGCGTAAGTGTTATTATGTGTAGTGATTTTCATGATTACAAACCAAACGAAATAAAAGGGAAATTAATAAAAAAAAAAGGTGAAATAATTATGTTGTTTGTTTGTTTGTTGTTGTTTTTTTTTTATGCTGAAAGAAATTAGCATAGTTAAGTTGATAGGGAAATAAGCAGAATTATTAAATTTCAATCTTGTTTTAGTTTTAGATCATTGTTGAAAATACAAATATTAGTTGGATCTCCCCCTCCCCAAAGTGCCTCCATTTAAGCCAGTTTATTACAGGTTGTACACGCTCGTCTACGTATGAATTGCTCCTCGCTCCATGAACACCTATTCGTTCGCTACCTGGTCGATTTACCTAATTGCGCATGTGGAAATATTGAATCCACTTCCCATTACTTACTCAGATGCAACCGTTATACTCAGCTTAGACTCGACACGTTTTCGTCTCTTCCCTTTCAGATTACTTTCGACGAACACACTCTGCTATTCGGCTCCGCTGATCTTTCAGATGATCAAAACAAACTTATTTTTACAAGTCCACAAGTATATCATTGACAGCAAACGGTTCACTTGATATGCACTTCAACTTCACACATTGTTAAACAAAATATTCAATATTATTAGTAGAATTAATATTGAATTCAATATCTTTATTAATTATTTGTTTTGTCTCCCTATTTCTTTTTCTTTTTCTACAATTTTTGTTCATTTCATATTGTTAAATTTTATCCGCTGTATTCCATACTACCTGAACACTATCCATTAACTTCTAGTAATTCATCGTTTTAGTAAATTCGTACACAGAGCATCAAACTATGTTATAAAATATTATAATTGTCATACTTTATAAGGAGATGGATTAATATAAGCTTTGCTTGTTTCCTGATCCAGTATGTATTATTGTACTGTGTAAAATTGCAACAGAAATGTATCTGACTGAATAAATATGTTTAGACTAAGTTTATTACTATTAACTTTAACTATGTATAGAATTTAGAACTAGTCCTTGGGCTTCACTAAAGTAAGGATTACGTCCCTATTTTCCTACATGTAAATGTGTATGTATTAATATTTAGTTTTATTCTTCATTTATATTAACATTATTATGCTTCGTTTGTTTATGTTGGTAATTGTATGAATTATAGTTGTTGAATGAATTCAGACGCGGATTTAGGCGGGGATGCAACCGTGGCCCCACCGCTCCCTAAAATTACTAGGCATTGTTCTTTGCCTGTCATCTTGGTTTTTCAATCGGCATCTAATTCTATTTACGCCCCCCTAAACTTAACCTAACCTTAAAACCTGGATCTACGCCTGGTATTATTTAGAATAGATAAATTTTGCAAAAGAATAATCAAGGGAACCAAGGTTCTAGTGGAAATCAAAAGAATGTAATGCAGGGACAAAGACTAGACATGGAAAACAGACACACATAACAAAGGACATAAAATAACCAAAATAGTACGTACAAAGCGACACAAGTAAATGTGCAACTCGGACTCCACTAAAAACTGAGAGCATGAACCAGGCACACACGCCGAGCTGCTTATAAAAAGTCAAAACAGTCGCTTTGTGCACGGCTTTCTGTGTGAATACTGAGGTGGTTGGTTCTTAATGCAATTTGATCAATAATTTGTCTTTTGCATTTTTGTCATAGGTTATATTGCCTACATTTTTCCACCCTAGTTTTATTGTGGGAATACTAGTTGCTTACGCGGTACTTTATTTCACCTTTGACCTTTATACTGTAAACGTATTAATTTTCGCGCGATTACTGATTTTCGCGAATTTTGTAAAGTGGACATATTTTCGGGTATTAATTTTCGCGCTTATCAATAAATGATAACAGTACATGTATTTAATGTTAAAGGTCAATTTCGTGGGTACTATTTTTCAGCCTTTTTTGTTCATCAAATAGCGAAAATTAGTACATTGCGATAATTAATACTTATACAGTATTAGAAGAAAATCGTTCTAAAAAGGTTTTCATTAGTTCCACATTCAGAACATACTTACAGGTAAGTAATTGGAAAAGTATAGAGCGTATTCATTTTTCTGCATAAATAGCAATCACAACTTCTCGGTCAATCTCGTTGATTCCGAGGATAGCCGGGATTGGCCGAGGATGTACCGATTGCATAGATAGGTCAATGATTTTATGTTCCTATCAATCTTTTAGGAGCACGATGCCCTGCTCATTGGATAAAAATAGGATCTAACTGTTACAGAACGAGGTATAATTATGCTGTTAAAAATTGGACAGATGCAAGATTCTGGTGCCAAACTCAGGATGCTGATTTGGCAAAGTTTGAAACAATAACAGAACAGGTTTGTAGTTAGATAATATATGTCGTTTATAAAATTTTGTTGTGACCCTGTTTGCTTAAAGAGAAGATGCATTACATCGCCACAGCAGAAGAAGAGAGCATAAAACTCAATGATGAAAAATGGATAAAACATCGGAGCTATCGTTAGTCCTTATTAAAAGCATTTCAAACATATAGTGTATTAACCTTCCAATTTTTAAGCCAGACAATTTGACACACTCGAAACATTTTCAGGGTCAAAATGGTTGCTTGATTATACTAACTCTATTTTATTGTTTAAATGTACACTTATTACTGACTCTATTTTATTGTTTAAATGTACAGTTATCTTTTTCTTATGAGTTAGTCAAAAGATGTCATGTTTTCTTCTATCTTTCATTCACGGATATCCGGTCGGGAGACGAGAATTTAGATCATTGATGTTTAAGAAATTAAAATTAATTATAAGGACATTTTTCCTGTCTATTCGTCAGTTCCATGCTCCTAGTGTTTGGTATCCGTCCGCCAACGCTTCTTACAATTCACCAAAAACGATTAATGGATTTGAAAACTTACGTTTCTGAGTTATAGGGCTATAAACCACAAGACGGCCACCCCATGGACTGCTGCTTCTATGAACTAGAACATTAAAACCCAACTCGACGTGCTGGCATAGTATAAAGCAGAGTCTGTTCAATTGATAAAACGTTCGCGTTCTGTAATACATGAAATGTCTGTCAAGGGATTTCAAACTACAATCAAACTATCAATTAAAACAACATACAAAATGGGGTTGGGTGGGAGTATTTGGGGCTTGGATGGTTCATATACTTTAACACTGCTGTTTATTATCTCATGATTATTTTGGTAGGACGAAGTTCGAAGTTATCAAGGCTTGTTGGCCCCCTCAACCTCATTTTGGATCGGTCTGCATAAAATGAAAGACGAGTGGAAATGGGCAGATAACTCTACAGTGAACTCAAAAATCATGTAGGTAGCTTTTTCTTGTATTATAAAAGATAATGATTTTAAAAGATTTCCCCTTTACGTTTGGCCCAGTATTCAGCCATTTCATATGCCAGAGCCGAGTTAGACCGAGAAACGATATTCAAGGTCATTGTTCAATAATGAATATAGTATATCTATAAAGGTGTACGGCATATATGGCACATATAAGGATGAATCATAATACATGCACATGTGTATTGTGTTTATATATATAGTGTTGTCGTTATGTTCATGCAAATTTTGTTATTTACTTTTCTTTATTTCATGTTCCAGACAACAAATAAATAGAGCAATAATTCCAGGGAATGATTGTGGACAACTTTCCACAACAATTTTACAAAGTGGAGAATGTAGCCAGACAAGAGGTGTCCTCTGCCAGCAACCTGCAGGTTGGCATTTTATATATCAGTTTAAATCCTACTTTATATCTATACGCTGTCTTCGATGGTGTACCAACGTCCGCCCGTCAGTCAAATGGCTCAAATTTCTTTTAGTATAAAATGAAAGAAAGAAAGAAAAAAAGAAAAAAAACCAAGACTGGAGTATCACGCGCTTCAATATCCAAGCCGTTTATTTTAGAGAATATCACTGCAGATTTGTATATATTTATCGATAATATATGAAACAAACATGCATTACAAACAAAATTTTAAGTACAGACAGTGAAACTTGTCTCTTGTCTAAACCGAAACCTGATAAATCCCAAAGCCTGTCTAAACCGAACTCATCTGAAGTTTAGTAATATCAGTTCCATTGTTTTTTTTTTGTTTTTTTTTGAATTTATGTAAACCGACCTACACTGAACTATTTTTGAAGTCCGTAAAAGGTTCAATTAAGACATCTTTCACAATATAATGGTTAAACTTTTCACTGTAAAATGATTAAGTTTTATATAGTGTACACAAAACAGTCTGTCATAATTAACGAAACTGCACATAAGACGTTGCAAGAATCTTGGTCGTCTTCTTCACCAGGGTTATTCTTCTTTTTCTGTTGTAGGAAAACAAATACGGTGTGATACCCAAAATGACTGGCAATCTTATGGAGACACGTGTTACTATCGAGCACCTCAGTCAACGAGCTGGACGGAAGCCAGGTAGGAATTATTATATATATACTGAACCGGAAATTAAAAAAATATATATTATTAGGGACGAAAACAGAGAAAAATAGCATTATGGAAATAAAAAATGTAAAGTTTAACAATGAGGATATAAGAGAGAGAATTAAGAGGATTAAAAACAACTCAAACTTTATAAGTGACTAGCGTCGTGGAATATGTTTATGGACAAAGGGTCGTGAAATAGGTATGTTGTCAGAGGCGTAGTACCCGAGTATGCATTGGTACGGCGAGTTCGACGGTTTGTTAAAAAGGATGGATCAGTACACATGCTGTGGAAAACTCTTGTTTTTTCTTCCTTTTTTTTAAGTTTTCATGTTGAATATATTATTGATATGGCGCAAGCCTACCGATCGCTACGTCCTTTATTTTTTGGTTGTGAATCCCATTCCTTTCAAATACATCGTGTGAACTGAAGTCCTAATGTTGAAAATGAAACAGGATCGTCAATAACATCAATTAAACTACAGAGTTGACATTATTCTTAAAGAATGCAACCATGTTTGTCTTGGAAATTTATAACGAAACCATTCGGCCGGGACATATCATGAGCAACTTAATATGTGTTTTTAGAAAAGCAGAGAACATCCGCTCTTCCGGTGCACCTAGTTTATGCTACACATATCATGTACCAGTTTTTAATGGAGTCCGGATTGTCTATTTAATTTTTATTTTGGTTATTTCATGTTCTTCGTTGTGTGTGTCTGTTTTCCCATCATGTCAAGTCTTTATCCTCATCTTGTTTTCTTTGATTAACGTTCGAATCCTACATGTAGATCCGATGGTTTTCCCATTTGAACTTATGTTGCATATACAGAAAACAGTGATACTTCGTCTGAAATTGACTTACTAAACATTCACTTAGATTGAACGAAATTAAAGACGAATGTCGATTAAGTGGCTTTTAAATGGTACTTTCATACAAAAACACCCTAGGTAGATACAGTATTAGAATAAATGGAATAGTTGATACCTGTCCTTTATATATTATCTTTTTTTGTATTGAAGAAAGAAATAACGGGTTACAAAAGAAAAGGGACAAATTTTACTTTTAATTAAAGACCAATGAAATATTGCACAATAAAATCATATATTGTGAAGAATTTCTTTGAAGTCCATTTGTAAATCTATCAACTCTTTTTAGATAATTAAAGATGTTTTATAATTAATAAATATAAGTTTTTTGTTCGTTACTTCCTCTCAGCAAGTTGCTTGAATTTCAACTTGTTTTCAAAGTGTGAGTTGATTTCAATGGAATTATTATTTAAGTAGCAGTCTTTGTAAGAATCATGCAAATTCTGTAAAATGTGATACACCTGAAAAATAGGCTACATATTTTTATTGTGAGTTTTATGTTGTTTTATAGGTCTGTATGATGAAATGTATAATCATTCATTCCAATTTGTCTGCTGTTCGGAAATTATCCACATGGATAATCCAATTGTTTCTACTGTATTTGAGTGTCATTAGAGAGTTATCTCCCTAAATTTTGAATTTACAGTGCATTCTATATGATATTTATCTCTTAAGAACAAGGTTTTTATGGAGAACCACATGTAAGTTTCTGATATAAAAAAAATTGTGTAGGCTTTCCAACCATGTATCACATTTTGCATGATTCTTCGCTGGAATGCTACTTAATTTCTTTACATTACAGAGATTTCTGCCAAGGAAGACAGTCGATAATGGCAACTCCAACAACAAAGTATCAACAGTTTGCATTGTTTGATTTTATCAAGAATAATGCAAAGAAATTGTGGATAGGCTTTCATTCTGTAAGTTTTCAAGAGCAGCTTTATAGGGTTTGTAAGTCTCGTTCTGGTTTCAGTTTCCCTTCCGAAATTTCTGATGTTGAAAGTATTGAAATCCGAAGACCGATCTGCATTTTATTGTTTACTTCCGGGAAATCTAAACGCTGCAATCACAGTTCAAAATCTTCTATTTTATGCTTTTCTTAACATTTTTATTAGTAGAACTAGATATTTGTCATTTTTTAATCAGTATGTATACACACAAAAAAGTTTGGCTTTTAATGTTGAACCAATTGATATGTTAATGACGAATCTCCATACATTTGAATCGTAGACGAGGACCCATGCTCATAAAATCACGGAGTCACGTAACGAGACTTACATACCCTATTATGAATAATACCATGGCAGAACTATTTTTCAATGTTTTTATTTTTTAGGTCCATTCATGCTTAAAAATTCCCTATGAAATATAAAATTTTCGCTGAAAAATAATCGAAGAACCGCGAAAATTAATATTCATTGATGAATGTACCTTCACAGTGGTATAATCTGGGTTGTCAATTACGACCATCAGATATATCTGATAATCTGCTTTAATATAAGCGATGAACAATCCCGGGTTTTTGATCTAAAATCGTCATGTGTTCAATTCAAACTTTTGTCTCGGGGAAGCTGGTGCCCGTTTCATTTTCTAACTTACAATGCAATTATTAGCACTTTAAACTTAAGCAGGTTCACCAGGACAAATCAGAAAGAAAATATTTTACCACTCTGTCGCACAGAGCATGTATGCAGGGAGAGCCTATGTCATTTCTGATTAATGTTTAGATGTGAACGTCTCCTTTACATTGTTCATTAATTCGATATAAGTTTTTATCACAAAAGTGGTGCTTTTTGTATCGAATCAGGCTTTTTTTGTTGATATTGGTAAAATAATGAAAAAATGAGTTGAAAACATGGTAAAAAAAAAAAAAACATTCCAAAAAGAAACTCCTAAGAAACTGTAACAAAATAGAAAAACATTGAGCGACACATATATTCAAAACATTTGAAAATTACATTTTCGATTTAAGTTACTCTTCTCTTATGGCTTCCTAAATTATCATGTACAGTATTACAATAAAACGGTAAATGGCATGATATTATATTTTAGATCAGAAATGGTAACAATTTTCAGTGGAGTTCCAGTGATGATAAAGCTAATCCTCCATTGACATTCTGGGAAAATGAATCCACAGTTTTAAGGTAATGTTTTTAAGCCCGATAATTTTTACTGCCATTGCACTCAAATATCCACGTTGTAAGATTTCAGAGAGTTGTTTATTCATTATAAGAATACTTCATACAAACTTGTAGGGGTGCGTGTCCTAAAGGAACTTGGTTTTCATTCAATATGATACTTATAGTGACCTTAAAAATCTGACGGTAAGTAATTTGTTAAAACATTTAGAACGCAAATGGGTCGATATGGTGCACATAAGTACGCAATTTTGAAATAAGGAACTAAAACACAGATAACACAAATCAATTCTTCACCGGAAGATGTCATGTATGTACGCTTATCCAATGAACAATAATGGACAATTCGACACATTTTAATTTCGGCACAACATAAACACTGTAATTAAACTTCATTGAGATAAAAAAGATCCTTCTCTGCCGTTTAAGGTAAGATCTTTTTCATATCAATGAAAAAAGAGATGCGTGACGATGTCCATGAAATATCTGGAATGGACACAAAGTGACAAGACATTAGCAACATATTTTGTAAACACTCGGTAATGGTATTATCAATGTTCTAGTTCTACGGATAGTCAGAACATGTGTGCTTACATGGACGCACAGGGGACAGAATGGGATAAATCATGGAAATCTGCCTCATGTGACATCACCAGTGGCGGTGTAATATGTGAAAGACCTGCAGGTATGGAATAGCTAAGTTGATTTAATTATGACGTAGTCATGCGGGTTTATACATTTGTATACAAACCTATTTAAGAATCAGACTGGTCCTAATGTAATGGTGACTTATTGAAAAATACATTCAATATTTCTCTGACGCAATCCCAGCGTATTGAGGTTTGAAAACCACAAATGTACATGCTCCTGCCCGATTTTTACATGGAAGAGTACTTATTTGATAAGTGAAATAATAGGTAGTAACTTTTATTGCTAAAACGATATTAAGGCTCAAGAAAAAAACAATGAGCTTTAAGAGAACACAGCTCAGTTGTATGTTTTGGTGGCTGATATCCCCTATGTAGGATTGTTGGTGTATAAAATGCTGCATTATATCAGTGAAAAAAAGAGTTTTTACCGTCCAAACACAAGATGGTATTAATAATTTAATTCTACGTTCGTGCTTTGGAATTAATATTTTTGAAACAGACAAGAGTATTGTTCCGTATTTATTAATCGTTTAGTTTTCAACCATTGCAATCTCCTCATCAATTATTCTCAACAGATTTGATGCTGCGCCTTGGAACTATTCATAGCATTTCCCTCATTTCCATTTCAAAACCCAGTCAATGGTAGTTTTACAAATATCATTAGGATTATCTTGTCGTTTTTTCATGCCCTGTTATATCCTTATGCAACATCGTTAGAAATTGTGGGAAAGAAAAAAAAATCTCACTGCTCAACTTAAGAGTTTATTGACCAAAAACTAAATTATAAATTAAATTGATCAACCGACTTCGGAAAGTCAAATTGATAAAACGTACTATAATGTAATTGTATTTTACTGTTTATATTTTTTTTCATTTAATTCATTTCCGCATTATGAAGTGGCATTTATTTTGGTTTCCATTCACGTATTAATTTAATAATGAAAAGTGATATACCAACCTATAAAATATTTTTGAAAATAAATTTGAATGACTTCCTTATAAGGCGTTAATGCCTTTTGACTTAAATGAATAAAAAATGTGTCTTTAAAGGACTGTTTCATAGACTTTGAAATTATACATTGGCAACTCAACTGATGTTTTTTTTTTTAAACAAACAGTATGAGAACCGAACTCTTGCCACTAGTACATGCCTCGAGTTGAAAAATGAACTCCTGTATTTAATGTCATTAAATTTTGTTGTTCTTGTTTCTGTTTTCTTAGTTTTTTCCTGAACTTATTTTGAAATGAAGTAACTTGAATAGTTTTAGATATCAGTAAATTTCCTAAAATGGTTCCTCTTGATCAAGTTGGCCGCCACATGATATTTTAGCTCCCGATTGGTTGTCCGTGAATGCCAATGATTCGAATTTTCACACAGTCTACATGTAGAAATGTTGACTCTAATGCTTTCTAACGAACAATTACTTTCTTGTACACCTCAGATGGCCCAACCGATGGATGTATCCATCCATAGTTTCCTTGAAGTAAATCTGCTTAATATACTGAAATAAAGTAAAGAAACTTTATGCAAGGAAGGACCTATACAAAAGACAATCGGAACATTAATCGACTCTTTCCGGGGATGACCGAAAAAGGCCGAATGGTGTTCCAGTTGATACAAAGGATTCACTTTGGTTCTGCTTTATTGAAAAAAGATTGCTGTTGAGGACTATCTATAAGCTCGTAAATAGACAATTTCCAAAGATAAATTAGTTTTAAACTACAGATTCCATGCAGTGTTTTGAAATTTTATAGGAATATTGACGGTAGCAATGACTATAATTCTATATTTTTCCTTTATATTCTGCTCTGTGTAAATCTTATAATTTGCCAACATACGCTTTAGTAGGAAATGAAGCACTAACTCGCTATTAATTATCTAAATTTACGTCTTTGAAAATAGTTTCTGAATAAAGTGATTCATTTCTGATGACATTTGGAAGGTAAGAACTACTATAAGATTGCAGGCCCATAAAACTACTTTAAAGGTTAAGTTAATAAATAAAAAATAAAGTAATGTTGTTGCTCTTGCAAGAAGGCGGGTTGGGACCCTATGAGCCTTTGGATTTATTATATTTCTTGTTCCGATTTTATTTCCATCGTATGTACAAGTGTATACATATGATCTGCATCCATATAATGTTTTAACAGTATACCAGTAGACCCTTGGCCTAGTCGATGAGCACACGTGACATATACTTTCGCGAGGTATGGCTTGGGTAGAATAAAACAATTTTCCTCGTGGAAGTGTATATTGAGCATGCTCCACGCATGCTTATCTATTATCCCAGGTTAACACAAAAGTGTATATAAAACAAAAAAACAATCACACTATTAGTGCTTATTAAACTTGGTGAGAGATGTCTGGCATAAGATTTTTACAATTCTAGTATAACATTCCATAAATAGACAATAACAGTGTATTGACTTGAAATAAAAACAATACACGTATGAGGTTAAGAATCGGGGTAAAACGCGAGGCTTTGCCAAGCGTTTTTCCTTCCGATTCGTTCCAAATTTGTTTATTGCTTTATTTCTAGTCAATGTACTGTTATTGTCTTTATACTTCAATCTTAATCCCCACTATACTCGGCGTCACATAAATAACATACTGTTAAAATTTGAATAAAAATATTTTCTACGACTTTATTGACACCAACCATCGTTTAAATTGTCTTAAATGACTTGCTCATTCGTTTAGCCAAACAGCTTCTCAAAAACAAGTCGCTTATTAGCTTAAATCATGCGTAACAAATCCTTACGAGAAAATCCCATACTAATATCCGCCATGTTGGTTTTTACCGGACGATTTGTTTACAAACGGAAGTGCGTAAGTTCCCGTCGAACTCCGGTGACAATCGTCTGCTTGATCAACTTCTCGGTATTATACGTTGTTCACGTAAAATAAATCCGAGATATCCGAAATAACGCCGAATTGCATTCTGGGTTCTTCGGTTTTTGGACAAACCATTTAAACGTAAACAACATCTCCTAGCAACCCGATCACTGTAAACATGGCCGACTTTTTACAATGTAAATATTGCCACCTAGAATTAAAATCTGACCGGAATTTAACGATTCAATGTTTAGGGAGAAGCCGTTTGGCTAAACGAATGAGCAAGTCATTTAAGACAATTTAAACGACGGTAGGTGTCAATAAAGTCGTAGAAAATATTTTTATTCAAATTTTAACAGTATGTTATTTATGTGACGCCGACTATAGTGGCCCCGATAGTGACAATGCGATAAACAGGTAATTCATACAGTAAAAGGAAAGTTCACGGAGCCTGTCGCTGACCGTATATACATACATCATTAATATACATTTTGGTTGCTCAAATAGAACGATTATAGAAATATATATAAAGACTTTTATAACTCTATCGGTGTAAAAAGAGCATTGGCTGTTCCTCATGGTAAACTAATCAACATGGCTGAACAGTCAACGGTAAATCAAGTGATAAACCCTTGATTGTTTTTTTCCTTTAACCGGTACGAACAACTTTCTCTAATTCTACTTCCGGTTCATCTGGTTTGTCGTCTGAGACGAACCACTTGGTACGAATCAATAATGGTACACGAATCTGTGGTTCAGCTGGAACGAACTGTATAATAGAAAGCACCCCTAGTCTCTATTTAACATCTTTAAACTATCTCTTAACAAAATTTAGTATGTTTCAGACATTGTGAAGTACAACTTAAGGTACTACAAGACCCCCAAAACCTGGTTCCAGGCTTCTGCCACGTGTGCACTTCACAATGGACAATTAGCGACAAGGAATGATACTTTTTTGTTTGACACCAATGCGTGGATTGGAGGATCTGGAATTAACACTACAACAACAATAAAAGGTAAGAAACAAAAATGGAAAAAAGAGACTCGAAGAAAATGAAATTTATTTAAGACCGAAGTTTTTTTATCAATCCAAATCAATACAATTCATTTTATTTTAAAAAAATATTTAGACAGACTTGGCTGTCCTTACATTTTATATGCATATGGTTAGACATTTAAAAATAGTATATGACCAGAATTGATACGATTAGTATTATTAACCATTGTAAAATCATGGTTTTATATGAGTAAAGCTAATTAATCTCAACTGTGCAGACAAGACACGTTCAGCTGGATAGCCTCGACAACCAGAGATTAGAACCTAGTTTTATAGTCCTTTTAATGCAAGGACCTCAGGACCTGTAAAACGTGATGCTTAGGAGCGGAAATTTCGTATTTTATAAGAACAGTACTATAGCTGACGTCACAAAATTTGGCGTTACTACATATCAAATTTCGATAGTGACACCCACCAACCAGTGACCAATTATAACAAAAGTATAAAGGGGCTGAATCCAATAATGCGTACGTTCGCGTGTGAATTCGATCTAATGTTCCAGCCCAGATTAGCTATTGTCTGGCCTCTCCCAAAAAGGTCATTTTCGAAAGTAACTGACAACAAATCGTTTAAACAATATAGATAAGATTGGCGCTTTATGGAAGATTTTAATAAGCAAATCACTTTTCTTAACAACAGCTCCTTCAGGAGGTGATAGTGAGGCTAACGACTTCAATGCTGGAATTTATTATGGTTTGTGTTCTCAGAATGCATGAAATGTTTTCGTCTAAAACGCATGAAACATTTACTCTCTTTCTTTCTCTTTGTCTTGTAAAAATAAACATGATAAAATATTTAAAGGCAGATGTTTTCTAAGTCTTATCGAAAATTTCAACATGCTGACAAATTATTGCATTAAATACTTTGTATTTTACATTTAAAGTCATGTAGGTTTTTGTTTGCTTGCTAATGATACAAATTGTATATGGACTTAATTACAATACATTTGTGGTCCACATCTTATGTATTTTTAGTAATTTTTATTTTGAATTCTTTTGGTAACCGCTAGCTATCACCTGAAAGTTTTAAAACGTTATAAAACGTTTCGGAAATGCATTGTGATTTAACTGTGTTTGGTCTTTGTCCCTGGATTACATTCTTTTTATTACCGCTAGAGCCTTGGTTCTCTTGATTACTCTTTGACGATGATAGGACAGCTTTACAAAGCCTTTCCAGCTACATACATTTGCTTTTAACGTATAACTCCAAAAGGTGACTAAATGGAGCTAAATGCACATCGAACACTTTTTAAACCTGTTAACCTATACATTTAGCTCTGTCCAAATCTTTGCTGTCTTGATATGACGTTGTGTACTATTTAAGTACGCTTTACTAAAATATTTACTCACCTTTTAATGTGATATTTTTTTCTGATTCTCCAGCCTTGCATGAATTTTTTTTCAATAAATGTAAAAACGATGTGTAGCTTGTCATATATTTATGATAAAGAAACTTAGTGGTGAAACAAATTAAATTTAGGGGAGACAGTCAAGACTAAAGGGAAAAATCTGATGAACAAGGGCTATAATAAAAAAAAAATATTTCTATTTTACAAAATTGATCGTTCTTCTTTTACACATGTACAAATATAATATTTCAGTGATTTTAATTTCTGGTATGCATGATTGAATTTTAGATTTATGTCCATGTGCTACAGATACTGGATTTGTATATCTAAGCTGTGAACAAAATCGAACATTTGTCTGCAACACTACATCAACAATCGGTAAGTGTGAGTGAATGGTCCGATTTTATACATCGATTATTGTAAACGTACTAATTTTCGCTATTTTCGCGGTGGACAGAAAATCGCGAAAAATCTTACCCGCAAATTAATTTTGAGGATAATATTTTTTAATCGCGAAAATTGATACTCTCAAATATTTTCTCTTGACAGAATCCTCGAAAATTAATACATTTACAGTATTTCTTGAAAAACAGTGTTTATAGAAAAGCAGAGGACACTTACCCTACCGGAGTCCGAGTTGCTCATTTGCTTTTGTTACTTTGTATGTATGATTTTAGTTACTTTATGTTCTTGTGTATGTCTGTTTTCCATGTATGGTCTTTGTCCCTGGATTACATTCTTTTGATTACCGCTATAACCTTGGTTCCCTTACATACAAAGTAACAAAAGTAAATGAGCAACTCGGACTCCACTAAAACTGGGAGCAAGGACCAGGTGCACCGGTAGGGTAAGCGTCCTATGCTTTTCTAGAAACACATTTCAAAGTGTCACTGCTGAGACTATAGATCATAATGCACTACAAAAGTATATGCTATTCAGATGATTGGAATTACAAGTATTTTAAAATAAATTTACCTTATTGTAAACCCGTAGTTAACCTTCTTGAATTTGAGATGATTGTCATTGAATTTTTTTCCAATCGAATGAACTTAATAAAATACCTCACAATGTACACCCATTAGATTCAATGTAAGGTACATCAATTGTTGGACAGTTAAATAAAATAGTGTTTCAATGATTAAAGTGTATACCTTAAATTGGTCCGTCGTCTTATATTAGTGAAGATACAGTGCAACATCTATTGTCTTTTTTCTTGTTAGTTTTAATAAATGAAAATTCAAATCATTTAATGTCTTAGAAATGCTGATGAGTTTTCTGTAGGTAAGGGGCAGCGTAATTTGAAATAGCGCAGGGAAAAAGTATGGTGATGCTATGAAGATTAATCCATTCATGAGCTGTGATGTAATTGTCGTTTCCATTGACTAGTTTAAATGGACATCATTTTATTTTACTCAAAAATATCTCAGTTCGCCGTATACAAATAAGTCCAACCAACTGAGAAATAATTGAACATTGAGATGGATTGGATAGTGCCAGATCATGTGACTGAATACAACAGTTTTTAATGCCTTACATGTTTGCAAGAGATTTTCGTTTTTGTTTTGTAAATACAATTCGTTCTCTTAAAATACAGTATTCACTTTTAGGACTTTTTATCATGAATGGGCACTTTAAAATATTCAATTCTGGAAAACAATTATTATTTATTTACGAAATTTCGATTATGTTGCTAAGTACAGGGCTTTCAACTTTTTTTATTTAAATAAGCTTTGAATGTATTTTCTGTATTTTTTGGGAAACATTCTTTAGTTTGGAAAACGAATTAAAACAAAATATTTAAAAAAAAATACAAAACCGAAAAAAAAACCAACAACATTACCTGTATACAGCTATAGAATGTCAGCGTTTTAAATTGGAAAAAAATATTGATCATAATTGACATTTATCTATTACTTTTCAGTTGTAGCAGATGTGAAAAGTACAGCAAGTCCTGGGGGTATGTCATTCTTTTGAATAAATAATCATAGTTCACTTAAGGTCAATCGTCAAGGATAAATATATCATCAACATGCTGTATACATGTTTCTATCATATCCATTTTGAAATCAGCAGTAATGTAACATTTTGCTTCTCTTTAAAAAGAGAAAATGAAGTGAAAATCATAGATGGCATTTCATAACTTAGAAAAGGTACCTACATCAGATTCTGACTTTTGAAGAAGCATATTTGAAATGGGCTGCTACTTGCTAATACTTGAATCAATCTCTTATTCAGTAATAACATTTTCAATAATTTTCATATAATAAGAATAACTTTGTCTTCACATGCAGCATTAGTTATTAATATTTGAGTGAACGTTTTGTTTTCAAATGATTTCATATGTAGTTTGAATGTTTGTTCTAGGCTACTCGATATCATTTACATCTGAATGTGTATTGTAACATTTTAAAAATGTGTATTTGTTTTTCAGATTGAAACATTTCAAAGGTTTCTTTTCCCATTATTTTCAGTTGTGGCTGTTGCAATATTGCTGGTGGTGTTTGTATTACTTGTGGTTCTTGTTGTCGTTATTTGGATGAGAAGGAAAAAAAAGTAAGAATTTTTGTTTGAAAATGACCCTTGGCACCCTCAGAGTTATATGTAGCAAAATAAACATTCAAACAATTCTGATGTTTCAGTGTTAGTATTTGTAAGAATCAGATCAGGCAGTGGGTGAAGCATGGTATGAAAAAAAACAACTATTATAAAATTGTAATTTGAACATTTGTACCTACTGAATCGAGGAAAAAAATCCGTATCATTTTGGTAAATTGATATATAATTTTATTGGAATTTACTGAAAACGATCATTTAAAGGGACGATAAATCTTTCAAAAACTTCATTTCCCTAACATTTTATTGACAAATTTTAGAACAAAGCCAGTGATGCAGAGACCAGACAGTGGTCTTTTCAAATATAGAAATCGTTTTTGAGTAAAATTATATAGTCAGATCGGAGGGATTTTGGAATGCATGCTTCTGATTCCTCGCAACCTGCCTGATTCTTACAAAGACTTATACTTAACAAAGCTAACTGTATGACAGTTAGAGTATGGAATAAGAGTACATTGCGTGTTGACTACTGTACCGTGAAAATACAGTGATACATTTTGTACATGTCTAAACCGAACCCGTTTTTGACTTTAATAAAAATTGTCTGGTTTCGACAGGTTTTCGGATTATTCAGGGTTCGATTTCGACAGCCTTCACAGTACTTTTATTCATGAGTTTCAATTTCTGTTGTATCTGAAAATTTTAACTTTTGTTGAGAATTTAAAATCGTGGTTTACCCTAGCCATGAAAATCACAGAAATCACCATCTCATGGCCAGACATTCTTTTACAGTAACTTCGCAATGAACTTTCAGTGGACCTATTGAAAGTAGAACTGTAAAGGAAATTATAACTAATGACTTCATATATGTTATTTCTTCCAGTATATATATGATTTATATTCTATTGTCACGTTTATTTCTTAAAAGTGTGGGGCTAATATCCTTTACGAACTTCCTTCTTTTGAACAGCATTTAATGTACGGCATGTACAAATAATTATAGTGCATTGTTTATAGATGTTGGTCTAAAATGTGACCGTTGTCATTCGATCGTAATCGATACAGAATTATGTTCACATTTAAGAATTGCGTCATCGTATTACAACCCATTTGTTCTACGTTTCTTGGTTCATTTTGTTTTTGGTATTTGATATTTATATGCTCTTCCCGCAGGAAGAAGTCCGAACATTTTAAAACAATAATTAGAAACCAGATTCTCTATGCTCCCTTAAGCAAATTCTGCATGATGACGGTAAAAGTTTCTGACGCGTGTATTTTCTCCTAATCATCCGATATAATGGTGTCACAACATGTTACACGAAATGTCGGGTCAAGATTTTATATCGAACTAAGTAGCTCCACGATAAAATGGGATATGAACTTACTGTATGCTTCTTTTAGACCGTTTCAGCTTTCACCTGTTTCATATACATATTTATAACCCATTTATCATTGCTGTTCGTACTTTAAAATTTCAATTTAAACAATGTATTACTAACACACCCGTATTTTGTGATATTGAACCCTTGACGTTTTTATTACTAGTGATATTGCACTGCGGTCTATTTGAATCGACCACATTAAAGAAAAAAAACAAAGTATTTGTTCTAGAATCATGATAAAGAGTACATGTAACTGAGTCTTGGACAGTCTACAGAGAAATGCAATAAAACAACTATTTTAGCTCAGATCACGCGAAATCGTTTTTTATGGAAAACTTATGAGATATCGCATGTACTGATCTGCAGTAATTGTATAAGATTATAGCGAAGGGAAAATGGTAAATGTTTTACAATATAAATCTATAGACATTTTAACAATTTATTCTTCTGCTTGCTGGGACTGCTTAATTTTTGGTTCGTTGGAAGGTTAATAGCTAATGCCCTTCACAAGATAATGTGTATGATGCACTAACGTCTTCAATCTTGATACTAGTGGATACAATGATCATATTAACCATTAATGTCGTCGATACATCATGGATAAAATATATAATTGCGATACAATGTCAGTTACTTATGGTGTTTTAGACGTACTCTATAGCAAATCATACTTCATATATCATTTGAGGGTCAAAGGGCAGCACAATATATAGTAGATCATGGATAATAGTAACATTTCTGCTTTGTGAGTGCTCTTAATGCAGTAAGTAAAAACAAAATCATTTCAAGTTAAAAGTTTTTCTTGCTTGTGAATCTTGTTGAATAAAGATATTATTACAAAGATTCTGCAATATAGTACTAGCTTCAGCTATAGTTTATTTCTGTTCAAAACAGAATTCAAACTATTCTAAATCAAGATATTGAGTGATTATTTTTTTTAAACGCACTGCTTTATTGTAAAGTGTTCTACTGCTTACCGCAAAGTGATCACACATTTATAAATTTTTCTGTGATCAAAAGTTCGGAATTAGGAAAATGTGTTTTATGTAAACATGAATCTACCCTGGGAGCTATGTAAACATTTAGTAGCTAACATAAAATTGTTATTTGATATCGTCTTTTTGCCATGATTTGGTTAATCTTCATCTTTCCTTGAGACATACCACAGAGGCAAAGTTTCTGTCGACGCTTACCCTGCCGGTCCACTTTGTCTATACTTCCAGTTTTAGTGGAGTCCTAGTTGCTCATTTTATTATGTTTCTTTATACGTGATATTTTGGTTATTTCGCGTTCTTTGTTGTGCGTGTCTATTTTTCCTCATCCTTGGATTATTCTTTTGATTTTGGTTGAATCTTGGTCCCCTTGTTTATATCCGCTCATCAAACATGATGATGGTAAACTATGATTCGACTTGTTACTACAATTATAATGTTTATATTTAACTTTTAACTATATTTTTTTTTTACTTTGTTTAAACATTTATATACAATTGTAAACATTAACCATAGACGTGTATATAATATATAATATATAATAATAGACAAAACTAGGACGATTTTCCTTATTTAAGTAACTAGAAACTATCTTTCGTTTTAATCAAAGTATGTGTACATGGTATACGTTTTGGTTTTTCTTCTATGATACAATTTGAAAGTTTCTAACCAGAATGACGTCTTTCTTTGAATCATTGTGTATTGTGAGAAAAGTTCTTAGAGGGTGGTTGTCAAGAGTGTTGTAGGGAGTGAATTAATAGTTATTACACAGTTTTATGCAGACGTTGTTTTGTATTGAAACTTTAAACTTCGGTAAAAATTGTGTGTGAATTGAATTCACACCAACACTTTTCTTCCCACTGATTAGTGATAAAGTTTTTGTTAACCACCAGGTCATGAACATAAAGAGTTTTAACAGTTGTCCGGTATATCCTCGATTTTGCCAGTTTTTTGTATTAATGTTTTCTTACCGATTTATGATTGTGAACTTGTAATTTTATTACCTTAATTTTCATATAAAAAAAAAACAAAACATTACTGAATATATGAAATAGAAGTTTATTTAACCGATAACCTATTATGATAAAACGTCTTCAAATATCGGCTAAAAAACAATGGCAAGTACGAACAAACTGTTTAGTCCATATAATGTCTCGTTTCGATAGGCTCAATTTCAATTGTAGATATGTTTATATCGTATTTCAGGAAAGAAGATCATATACGCTTTAATGGCGTCACAAAATCCAACGGAATTACGATTACAGATATTGATTCAAAAGAGATTAGAGAAAACGAAGACAACAACCTCAAGACACGACCAGACAGTACTTACGACCACACTACTACAGCCGCCAAAACAACAACGGATACAAATTCTAACCAAAACCTGTATGATCATTGTGTAAAACGCCAAAACAGTACCTATGACCATACTGTGAGAGACAACCAGTCGAGTGCACCTGCAGATTATGGTTGTGTTGACGATGGTCAGTACAAGTCTGTTAAGAGGAACGGTTGTGACAACGCTAACTTGCAGTCTGACTATAACCATATTTAGAAGTTTAAGTTTTTTATCAGGTTTTATCGTAGTGCTATGAAGATTTGTTTATTTCTATGAGATTTATCTTACATAATATCATAGGTTCTAGTGTAAAGCAATATGTAAATAGTTGTGTATATTTAACTTTGTGTCCATAATAGTGCTTAGTTTTGTGGAGCTTATTCATTCGTGTTCGATATAATTTGATAGTTGGCAGCTATATGTTACTGCCAAATAGTATTATGTAATATTGCTTTTTACCTCCTTGTTTGTTAGTTTTTTTTATTAATTATGTATGTTAAAAATCTGTTATATGAAATAAAATAAAAGGATTGTATGTCTTATTACATCTTTATGTATATTGATAATGAATTAAACCATATAAATTAACATTGTTAAGTATACTCATTACAATAACCATAATATGTCAACCTTTAACCAGAAATTTGAATTCCTGTATGAAAGAATGAGACAAAAAAACTTGAAGAGAAAAAAGATAAAGTAGGTGCATTTTGTATATGCTATAGAAAAAAAATTACATACTTTAAGTCCATGCCTGTGTTTGCAATAAACACATTAAGGAAAAATAGCCTCAGACATTCCAGTTATTTCATTCTAACAACAAATTATCTTCAATCATTACCAGTTACAATTACACTATACTGTAATGAAAAAGTTGCGTTTACAAAGGTAAAAGATGTAATGTATTCATTTCTTTAATATGTCTTCAAGTCCCTGTGAAGAGGAAATGCACATGAAGGGACCTGTGTCCTCTGCGCAGACCTGTAAAACTCCGTATCTGTGTCGACGGATTGATACGCAGCAACCAACTGTACACTCAGAACTATCTTCACATCTTTCACCTGTCAAATAAGCAAGGAATACAGTAAAACCTGAATAAAGTATAGCAATACAGTAAAACCTGAAGAAAGTATAGGACTAAGTATTTTAATTAATATGGGACTTCAGAAGGTGCACGATTAGATCGGTTTCTGTTAAACTTTGAGTTCGATTTAGATTCCACATTGTAACCATGCATGTCAATTTCATAGAATGTGATATTATTCAAAAGACTCGTTTTATCTTATTATTATTTTTTTTCCAAAAAATGCTGTTAATTACTAAGTCATTGTAATTATATTAACCGTGTTTTAAAAATAATATCTTAAATCAATACCTAAAATTAATCAATTAATAACTGATATATTTTTTTTTAAAACTACTACTGTTTCGTATTGATCATTGTCAGTATTCAAAAAAAAGGATATGAATCTTTTTTTTTTATAAATTTTTAATAGCTTGTATATATTTTTTTATGAATCATAAAGATAAAATTTGTGTTACCTTAAAGAACATCTTCTGCGTGACTCATTTAAAAGAAGAATAATATGTAAAATGTCTCGTAGCTTAGGTGGGTTAACTTGTAATACCAAACTATCAGATTTTAATTATTTCTTTATCAAAACTATACAACAACAACAAGTAATAGGGCAATTTTTTTTTTATCAAAAGCGACCTCTTTTAGTGTAAATCTACAACTTCTCTCAAATTGTTGAAGGGAATTTGATGAAAATTCAAACAATTCGAATCATATGACGCCAATGTGCAAGTTTTGTTTTTATTTCCACCTTCATGATTTTTAATATGATTTCTGGGAGGTTCAACGCTTATTGGTTAACCACTACTAAATGCGACCTATTTTAGTAATTAGAAATTTTCGACCTTTGAGTTAACATGCAATTGATAGTTTGAATTAAAATGCTGTTTAAATTGTGCCCTCCTTTCCTGTTAAAGATTTCAAATGCGTACATTTTTTGTACAGTTCTTCAAATGTTTAAACTTTAAAAATTTACACCATATGCCATTCCCCGATTTTCATTGTCCCCATCACTATCCTTCCATATAATCCCCATTGCATGCCTCTTTATTGAATATATTAAATGATACATCATATTTTTATTTATAAAATATCTTTTAATTTCTGTCTAGATTTTATTGGAAAGCTTTAGTGGCTACATAAATCAAAAATGTTTTTGGCTTTTTTTTAATTGTACAAAAACACTCAAAAGAAAACACCAAATGCTATAAAAATTTGATATTGCAGAGGTTCGTTAAAATCGGGAAAATATAGATAAAAACTGTGTACAAATATCCGTGGAAAAAAGCGCGATAGTATTAAGTTTCAGTTCCTGTAGGAATCAGGCAGTGAGTGAAACATGGTATAGAAAACATCATTTTGATAGTATAATTTTGACATTCTAGTTTCTGATTTTTTCCCATTTTGCCTGATTCTTACAAATACTTACCCTTAACCTTTAACACTTAATTATCAAAAATAACTAAGAGCAACTGATATGAAACCAAAAAAAAAAACCAGCACAAACAGTAATTTTCTAGTCTGTGTCAACATTGATATTCAAGCTAAAGGGCCTGATGGAAAAAAATCTACAATATCAGGTTATATTTGTATTAACTATTTGCACTCAACATATTTCTATGATGAAAAATATGAATACCTTCAAATTTGGTTGGAGGATAAGCACCTGTCATCATCCCCATGTCACTGCAAAAGCCGACTTTTCTTCCTGAAATGAAAATACGTTTTTGTTTTGTTAATGGATGTGAAAATGAAATTACAAAAAACATTAACTAAAATATCAAAAGTGAAGATGGTGTGTGTATGTGCCTCTGTGTGGAATTCCAATTTTGGGGTTGCATATACATTTGAAAAAAATAAAGATATTGTGCATGCAAGGTTTTTGAAATATTGACAACCCGTTAAAAATCATCTAATCAAAGGCACCAAAAAATATTCAAAAGACAAGAATTAAGTGTCAGTCCCTGTAAGATATCAGGTAGTGGTAGAAACATGGTATAAGAAAAACCTTTATTTTGATAGTGTAATTTGACCATTTGCACCACCTGAATCGAGGAAATCGACAAAATTTTCCATATCATGCCAGACTATTGAGTAACAATTTCAAATCGAGAAAGTATTCTTGAGTGATATTGCATAGTCAAATCGGTTGGGTTTTGACATTCAGGTTTCTGATTTTTCCATTCTTCCTGTGTTTGCCTGATTCTTACAAACACTAATTTAACTACAATATGGTAACAGTTGAGTGCACTACCCACGAAAATCGCTACACATGTTTTATGTGTTATAAATCATATGGAAATATATGTTTAAGACCGCTATTGAAATACATGGTTTTGGGCCTATAAACTTGTTTTCCAAAATTATACAAAAATCATATCTTTATATAAAAAGTCATATTTAAGACATATTTTAAGTGTATAATTTTTTATTTAAAATATCCGCCCTAAACATATGTTTTTCGTATGCTTTTCATAGTGAAAACATACGAGAAACATGTGTATTTTTATACAATTATAAGTATTTTTAAACATATGGAAAACATTCGTTGCAAAATTCCTTGTATATTTATGTTTAGTAGTAGACTTCGGGCAATGTTATGTTTTGGTAATGCACGAAAATTGATTGTTCTTTATATAATATATATCTCATGTTATCTTAACATGTTATTTAAGTACAGCTCTGCCTAAAGACCAGACAGACGCTTATAATGGGTGATACATGCAAAATAATTTTTTTGGCAAACCCCTCTGTAGGTCCATAAAAACTGTATAAGCGTAAGTAAAAGTAGTCCACTGGAGATATCAAAACTTAAACTTTGGTAATGTTACACTGCAGAAAAAGTACAGGAAAACTTCCCGCCACTATAACCAGTCAAAAAAATATTTCACGATAAGTAGCAGATTCAAGGACATCAGCATATGAAGAGTTGTTTTAGGACCTAACAAATGTATTTATACAGTTACAATGATCATATTAAGATACAATGAATCACCCCATACTTAGTTTTTAGATGGAACCATACTTAAAACATATGTCACTTGTTTGTTTGGAGGAACGGGCTGGTATTCCGATCATATGTGGCGTCAAATATTATTTATTTCATAAAATACAAAGGGAAATCTCTATAAATCATCGCAGTGATTTCTATTCAAAAATCAGTTTTGCCTTAAATAAACTATTAACTGTCTAGAATAAGCAGGGAAGATCATAGAGATATACGCTACATAAGAACAACATACTAGGAAACAACAAAAAACATATTACTCCGGAAGTAGTTGTCGTGACATCAATAGAATCAATAAAATATTTATTTGAACAATTCCGCAAAAATTAAAACTGAGAAGGTAAACATGTTTACAGTATAACTGAGTAATTCATACCTTCTAGAAATGAATGCCTTGGATCCATTAAGCATGCATCTTTTCTATTGCAACACTGGCTACCATGTGTACATTCTTCGTCGGATTGTACGCACTGAAAATGATAAAGCTTTACAAACTATATAATAAGCATTACAGAAGTGTTTTCATTGGATTTGAATAGAAATTTTTTAAATTGTTATTTTGTTTTACAAAAATGAAATATGTTGTGAAGTGGCTAAAATTATACGCAAATAAGAATAGTTGATAAGTAAACAATTTGCCACGTTTTATAGGTAAAAAGTAACTACATACAAATTAAATACAAATGAAACGTAAAATATAAAGAATATAAGATATAATTGTCGGCCTTACGACCTTCGTCAGTTCATTTATTTATTATTCTTATCTTGTTTTACACTCATAAAGCCATATAATACAAGTACTTTTTTTGTATTGGTGATATTTGCTTTTTCCTTCATTGAAAATTCAAATATCAACATTCGCCCAATCCATATTGAAATCAGGTATCTTAGCACCTGCTTATTTATCATTTAACGAATTTCTGTTTCCGTCATCAACAGGACTCAAACACATTTAAAAAGACCTATTAATTAACCGTCTCTCAGATTCAATGCAGGGGTCCGAAGCTTAAAAGATATGATTTATGAAACAAGTCGATATTAGATCCTCATATACCTTTTAATGATCTATGCAAACGAACAAATTTTAATTCAATGTGATTTTCACAGTAGATTTATGTTTTCTCATGTAACGTCCGGGAATGTTCTTTATCGGAAGGACGTAGCTGAATGTAATTATAGGCTTTGGCAATGAGAAATGGAGCTATTTGTACCCAAATGGTGACTTTTTTTATGGTGCACTGCCAAGTTGTTATGAGAGATTCTTTGACCGACAATACGTCACTCCCGACGACGATTCTGAAAAATTATGGTTCACACTCCTGACATACATGGATTGTTGGTAACGCTCTGTTCGTTCTAACATAACTCAGATTAGTACCATTTAAAAAGGACAGTACTGGTATTAAATTGATTTCAATATTTTTTCTGGCCTACGTGCATCACGATGAATATGATTTACGATAGAGATCTGATCGCTGTGTTAAGACACTGACTTTTTTATTTGGTTACTAGACATGAAGACTGAAATTGATCGTTTTACACGCCTTCTAAAAACAGAGAAAATGTTTAAAATCTGAAAGATAATACACCTTGGTTAAAATAGTCAATTATATTATAGGCAACAATTCAATTCTATTCTAGGTAAACATTTTATCGGGCAATACGTTGAATGATTTTTATAACCTTGGAAAAGCAAATTGAATTACATTTAGAATGTCGCCAAATGTATTCTTGTTTTATTCATTTATGTACAAAATTCAAGCAAAAGAAGTAGTTGCAGAACAGATTTTGGGATGTTTAATATATTTTTTCTGCCTCAAGTTTTAGTTTGAAACTGTTCGCTACTTAAATAAAATATAGATAAAGACTTACTAATTGGCTCTACAAAAAGTAAACAAAAAACACTGAGGTTTCATTATTACAACCTTCTATTTCCATCATTTTTAATTTGATTATTTATGAATGCAGCTAATTTTTGGTTTAAGATCTTCCATATATTTGACTTTAATGCTACTGATAAAAGTTACTCCCGGAACGCGTATTGAAATTTTCAAATATGAAAGATTGGTATATTTGAATTTATTTAACATTTATTTAAACTATTCTAAGGTGTTCTTGGCATTATCTTCAAAACAAGCGGAATTAAACGACATCAACAGTATAAAAATATGTAAGTTCTATGATTTTTAAAAACGCATATCATTTCATGTTCTTTGTTGTGTGTGTTTGTTTTCCCTGCTTTGACTTTATCCTTGGATTATGTTCTGGTTGATTTCCATCGAATTTTGGTTCTCATGATTACTTTGAGAGTATTCCAATTGTATCAAGTCACACTAGCTATTTGAAGACTAAATATCTGCATTTGACGCAACATATGACATTTTTTTTTCAATGCAATAAAAAACGTTCAATATTATAATTTTAAAAGTATGTACATAGCTTATAATGTTCGAAGATGACATGTACCAAATAAAAACAACAAATATATAAGGTAAGTGACAAACGGAGTACTTAATTAATATGGGCACTGGAAAAGTATTTATTTAATTTTTCCGGTGAACTATATAATTTATTCTAATTTCGTTATTTACCCTAATTTTAGTCGAGTCCGGATGTTTCTAGAAAAGCAGAGGACGCTTACTCTACCAGTGCACCTGGTCCATGCTCCCAGTTTTTAGTGGAGTCCGAGTTGCTCATTTGCTTTTGTTAATGTGTATGTGTGATTTTAGTTACTTTATGTTCTTCGTTGTGTAGGTCTGTTTTCCATGCCTGGTTTTTGTACCTGGGTTACATTCTTTTGATTACTGCTATAACCTTGGTTGCCTTGATTACTCTTTCGCAATGAATATAAAAGCGCAAAAAAACGTGCTCGCATATAATTGATATTCAGCAATGTGTATAGCTAATTCATTTCATTTTTTTTTAAACCGCAACAATCTACGAAAATTAATTCATTTACAGTAATTTGCTCATTACATTTTTGTATTTTTTGTCACTGAAAACAAATTAAAAAAAAACAACATCAAAACAAAATGACTAAAACAAAATAAAAGATTCTTTATCAGCATCAGATTTTTCGTGAACACATCAAAGCGTATGTGTAATCAGTTACAAAAATATCTAAAGTCTGTGTAAGAAAGTCAGTCGGCGCCCTAATTATGGAGATGAAGCATCATTAAAGCTAATGAGGTAATATTTTCTATTCGTAAGCCTATTACTTAATAACTAATAAACTCTTTCAACGATTTAGTAATGTATCCAGACCAAGTTATGTCTATAGTTAGAAAAACAGTTTTAGCTATGACAAAGAAAAGAAATTAGTTTGTTGTTGTAAGAGAGTTTAATGTTAATGTCAATTTTTAGATAAAATATGCTGGTTTATAGATTCTAAGCATTGTTTTCTTTCTTTTTTTGCTAAATTACGTTATTCAAATTACATGTATATGACTTTAAGGTTAACTGACAAGAGCCAGCACGGAAATCAATTACAGTTTATAACTCGGCCTTGCCTTTTAATATATGTACCATATGGTGTGTTCAAGATATTACAATAATGTAAAGTATCTTGCTATAGTTTTACAAACTAGATATAACATGAAATGCTTAAACGTTCGTTATAGAAATTTTTCTATGTTTCATCATCGTAATAAAATAAAACATTACCCTAAAATACAATTGGTACTAAAACGTAAAAAGGGTTACCAAATTCTAAATATAAAATGCAGTAATATCAATGTAATAGGAACTCAAATACTTACATTGCTTTTGACAAAACGATTGAATTACTTAGTGTAATTTATAATTAGATATGTGCTATTTCTTGCCATTTTGGCGGTGGATAGGTACGCGCGAAAATTTAAAAAAATTGCGGAATTGATTTTTACTACTACGGAGCACTTCTCATTTTTAAACTGCAAAATAAAAAAAAATGATACAAATGTTTACTTGACAATACCCTAAAACTATATATATAGCAAAACAAATATTAAAACAATTGCATAACCTTAAAAAGACTACAGACGAGCATCTGTCCTGACTTATCAGTTCAGCCTATACATTGCACACTGACGGTCACGGGTTGACATGTGCTATAAATAATTTTAGGCAGTTTGAACTGATTGAAAGGCTAACAGTTCAATTAGTCCTGTATGATGAATAACCTGTTTATTACCAAGGGAACATTGCCAGTTGTAATCAGTCTTTATAAATATTAGACAGGAGTTGATTCATACATGCCAACCAAGTTTTCTTTTATTTCTACTTAAGAAAACGTTACAGACCATATAAAAAGTCTTAGTTCTTCTTTTTGTTGCTGCACCTTTGAGATGAAATAGTTATCGTTTTTGATTTGGTTGATTTAAGTGGGAGATGAATGCTAGTTTCTCTAGTTGCTCTTGTAAATTTCACTGTTGCCACTATATATTTCATTTTCTTTCAAACGAACACGGAAGATTTCTTTTTTAATGTATGTAAGACTTTTTTTTACCCCAACACGTTTCATACTACTTTACGATCGTTGTATTAAACACGATATATTCGTTGAAACCTTTATGAAACATAAATTGCTGCTAAAATATGCAAAGTATGAACTTGGTGACTTTTGTATATGAACAAACAAAATTTAAATTATCTCGACAGACAGTAGGTAAAACATTATTTGGACGAAGTGAGGGATTGGAAAAGGCAAAAAACAACAAACGAAATATAAAAACTGAAAGCCAACACATAGAAATTGACAGTTAGATGAGAAAACGAAAATGTAAGGACATACACCTGGCTCACAAGTATTTTTTAGCATTTAAGCTATCGAGAAACATCTTTGCTTTATACAACGAAACAAGACAATTATGCACCTACTTTCACTAATTCTACTTCAGCCTCCCCTGATAAGTCAAATTTTCATCGAAGGGAATATGTATTTGTCTATGATAATGCAGTGATGTGAGCAAATAACATCAAAGCAACGAACGTGACTATGTATTTATCACTGCTAAGCCCTCAAGTGCGAACACTTTCATTAACTTGAAAAACGAACATTCTGTCAGCTCATAGTTGTTATTTTTTTAAAAGCACAACATACAAATTATTTACTTTCCATTAAAGCGATGTGCTCATGAGATATGATGACACCATGTTAACGTATTCAGTTAATAATACTTTGCACGATTGGTTTATAACGCCACTAACTAATTCAAGATCTTGTCAAACAAGGGCTTACACAATAGAATTGATATTCCTTCATTAATTTTTTTGTGAGATATTTTTTAAATAATTATCCTCTTCAAGCTTAGCTCGAACAAAACGGTTTAAAATGATCAGAAAGGTATCACACTGCATTGAGAATACATGGAAATATATTATGCTTAGTACATGTAAAAATGATTAT
Source organism: Perna viridis (assembly GCA_037379345.1). Lineage (NCBI taxonomy): Eukaryota > Metazoa > Mollusca > Bivalvia > Mytilida > Mytilidae > Perna > Perna viridis. The sequence continues at coordinate 30,811,845 of CM074517.1, read as the reverse complement.
TTAAACTTACTAAACGGAAAACTATTGGCCATAAATTAATCAATATGTTTAAAAACTGAAATCGTTCTATTCGTCACAAAAATTATTTTTGAATCTTGAACTTCCTAACTATTTGGTTCTAATGCTACGAGAACAACTTACCGAACTTCAAAATTTATACGATTGCAAGCTTAACGCAGCAGTCGTTCGTTTTCTCTATAAATAACCAATGATAACAAATAAACATTATTTTTGGAAATAGCAGTTGAAGGGAAATAACTCAACTTTTAATCCCATAAAGATCAGGTATTGTGGTCCATTTTTTAAACCATATTTTTTTCTATGAAACATTTTATTATTTCAATTATCAGCAATTACATGTCTTAAAAGAGACTGATTAAAACCCCTCTATGTAGTAGAATGTACATGCAATAAACCTGTATATTGAGATAAGCTGTCTTATATCACAAGGGTTTTGCTCTCCCCGGAAGGCCACTTACGCCAGATTTCACTATATGTGTTATCATGCATCAAAACCCATTAACAGCCAGAATTGCATTTTAGATTCAGGCAATATCTTGTAATGGACATCAGTGGGTTTCCTGTGATCCCACAGCAATGGTTCCTGACATTTTTATTGGTACAGGGAAGAGTGATGAATGACTATTCTTTAACCGATCTCTTTTTGACAACCATATAGAGTCTGCACGATAGCCGACTTCCATATATCGTATCGCTAAACGTTAACCAATGCATTTCCAGTGTAAATTGAAATCAAGTTGTCTGGATGTGTTTCTCAATATAAGAACCAAATCAATAACGTATATTCGCATCATTAAAATCAAGTTAGTCTTCAAACAAGCCCGGAATAAGTCACCCAAACTTCAAGTACATATTACTTCGCATACAAGAATTCTTTCACCAGAAAAGAAACTTCTTTTTCAATTTAAAATTTACCCACTATTCATTTAATAAAACATTAACAACATATGTACGACAAATTATATGTTTTTATAAAAAAAATTTAGTATTACTCATATAGACATGGAAAGAATTTTATAAGTAAAATACTTGTCATAACCGAAACCTTCGTGGACTTTATCATTTGTCCACTTTATACAGTGTGGTTGGTTTACCCAGGTATAAAATACATTGAAACTTCAACAATAATTTAGACGGGTTTTCGATTTATTCAGGGTCAGTTTATACAGTTAATACTGTATATGCCTAAATACCCCGACAAAGATCAGTTAATTTTAAGATTGGATATAAATGGTCGACCACCGTCGGTTGCTATGGCAATAAATTTTGGCAAGGTTAGTAGTCGACTAAAGAATGAGCATTAGCTTTAATTCATTATTTTTGTGTTCTAAATTTGTGTTGAAATTGAGGTCAAGAAAAAAAGAAAACATTCCATACTTTTTACGTCATTTTTTTTTTTTTGTCGTTTGCGCATAGTTTGACCTTTTCCATGGTGCATGACATTGAACCTTCAGTGTAAGCATGACACAAAGTGTCTTTAGAGACGTTTCTTTACAAACAATCGTGACACAAATTAATTTCGTGACTGACAGAATCTGAAGTCAAAAAGATTGATGTGATATTATTTTTAAATTCAAAATGTCAAAAATATATTTATACAAAAAAACTCAAATTACTCATCGTGGAAAATATTAAATCTGATCAGAAAAGAACATGACCTTTCCTTATTTACAAGTTTAAAAAACAACAATTTTCAGTACAAATGTTATTGTTTTGTCAAAACAGGAGTGGGTAAATTTTAAATTGAAAACAAAATTCTTTTGAGAAGCTACCATTATGTCTAAATACATTATTTACAACTACTCAGTTGAATCGCTGCGTTGATTAAAATATTTGATATATAATTCCTTAGGGAAAGGAAATCTTTAGAACAATGAACATTCAAATTAAAAGTTATGTAATCTTTGGTTACCAACATTTAGGATGATAGAAAAATCTTTACTATCTGTGAAGATTCTGGTCAATAATAAAGAGGAGGAATATTTGCTGTATTTATATTTATTTGATGGAGTTTCATCAATGGTTTAATAGCATTGATTCATGCTAATTGGCTTTTCGACCTTTTCTCAATGCGACAAGATAAAAGATATAATTGAAACAAAATTGTGACATTAGTAGATAGAAGAAAAAAACAGGAATTTTACAACTGATTAGCATGCTTGAATTCCCGAGCTCACGGTATCAAAGATTCGTTTTATGTTCTCAGACATTCCATCATAAGTGATAAAATAAATGTCTGCTCAAAGACAAGTGTTTTCTTATCTATTTTCCCAAATGTGGCGTATAAAAGTTTTCGATTCTTTTAATGGTCATAAGTGTTAATGCTAAACTGAAGATAATGAAGCTTGTGATGCATCACTTAAAAATCAAAGCCAGGAGCCAAACCAGCGATTACTTAGCGTTGGTAAGGCAGGGAAAAAGAAATATTGCAACGTAAAGGCTACTCAATACAGATAAAGACAATCAGGATGTTTGAAAAAACTCTTAATTATACAAATACTGACTTTGATATTGTTTTCCGTTTGGAAAAGTAAAGAACAAAACAGTTATGGAGAAATGTCCATGAGACAGTGCAATATTATCGAATGCAACATTCTTTTTTTTTTTAAACATAAACTATGTAATTAAACTAAAGTTTAAAGAGTAATCAAGGGAATCAAGGTTATAGCGGTAATCAAAGATTAATCAAGGGAACCAAGGTTATAGCGGTAATCAAAGAGTAATCAAGGGAACCAAGGTTATAGCGGTAATCAAAAGAATGTAATCCAGGGACAAAGACCAGACATGGAAAACAGACATACACAACAAACAACATAAAGTAACTAAAAACATACATACAAAGTAACAAAAGCAAATAAGCTAATCGGACTCCACTAAAAACTGGGATCATGGACCACGTGTAGTTAAAATTGTCGTTATCTCAGTGCCATTATAAAAAGAAGAAGAACCCTTTTGGTGGTATGAAATCTAAACCAATACTTTTTTTACATTTTAGGGAGAATTTGGCTGACAGAATATAAATGTATCATACAGCCCGCATTTTCCCCAGTCAAAAAATATGCAGCCTGTTTCAAATAGAACTAGAAAAAAATCTTTAAGTGTTTTAACAAAGTAAAATAAGCATAAGCTATGATATATACAATTAGACTAAAATTATGCTGACACTATGCCGGTAAATTAAAATACAAACAAAATATAATTGATACTAGTATGAATATTGTCTATCACTGTCTACTTATGATTCTAGAATGACATACATTATCGGTTCTGAGAAAATGAGTAATGCGCAAATAATGTCTAGTACCTACTGCTTTTTAATGATATTATATCCGGTTGTTGAAATAACAACTGGCCTGTCCCCCCATTCGAAGTATAAGATAGAAAATGAACGCGACTACCGACGGGAAATAAAATTTGAAATATTTCCTGCCGTTTTACATTTTTTCCTGTTTTCAAATTATTTCATCTATTTATCCACTCTCTGCGATAAAAATTAAATTTAAGCATGCTCGCCGAAGCTCGAATATTGAAAATCTAGAGTTTGAGTGGAGGAATACTCTAAACTTCTGACTAGTGAAGGAGGATCTATACTGATCGAAATAATTTTGCGAATAATAATGTTCATCATTGACAAACCAAGATCTTGCATATCATTTAATTATTTATTTTTATTTTATTTTATTTTATTTTATTTTATTTTTATTTTTTTGCTTTTTGCAATCACTGAGGTCCATTGGATTTATACTTTTTAACCTGCTTATCTTAGGACTATCTGCATTTGTCATTGATGGTAACTGGTTGCTTCTTGAATAACTATTATAAATACATTGCATACTACTGCTTTCAAAAGAGCTCTTGCATTTAACCTTTTAACCTTGATAATACATTGAACAGCATTAAAAATCATTTGCAATGTTGTTATTTTATTTTTAATGCCGATTGTCCCTTCGTAGAATATATATATTTAGGTAACAATTACATGATTACGCCAATATTCTCATAAACATCTGAAAAATATTTCATGTGTGAAGCTTAAAAGTGTTAGGCCTCCAATATCTCCAATACGGGGTCTTTAAAAGGTGCAGTTTATAACAGATTTTTTTAGTTCAGTTTGGAAGAGAAAAACTCGGTTAAATCTGTCGACATTTTCCAAAATGCAACTTTATTAGTATTTATTGCTGCATTATTATGCTCGAGTTTTAAGGGTTTCCACAGATAAAATGAATAGTACTGATTTCACGCATCAACCGATAAAGCAATTAAATTGCATCATTAATGTGGAAATTCAATTTAAGACCTTGTTAAGTGCTCATTAGTGTCGATTTAGATAAAATTTAGTATTGTTGGCTGACTTTAAGTTTCAATCTTATTTTCTTAACAGCTCGGATAAATCTCTAAGAAAACATAACTTTCATGGCCTATGCCGAGAGAAGACAAATATCTGCGTATGATGCCTTTTTGAAGAAAAGTTAACCATTTGTTGTCTTAGCAAAAGCTAAGATTCTTTTTTTTAAATGCATTACGCGAATTTTAAAATAAGATTTTTTCCAATCACCGTTATAAACCATTCGAGATTCATGAACAAAGAAGATGCAAAAAGAACGGAAAGAGACACAATGACAAACATGAATGTAAAGCTTACGAATTAAAAGCTATAAGTAAGTAAATTCGCAACCTTGCCCACCAAAAAGCATTCAAATACATCTCAAAAACAGCAAAATCTTGTAATAACTTTTTTTATCAAAATTTTTTGTCACTTTGGGCCTTGACTTAATCAAAGCGAAGGAGCATGGAATAGGTGAAGTGAAAGAGATTACCATATACTACTCTAGAAACACCAATGGAGTTACTGTGAAAGAACTATTGTTCGTGAGGTACCAATTTTCGTGGTTTTCGTTGGTAGGTCAATGACCACGAAATGTTGTACCCGACGAAAAGGGAATTCCCCTTTATGTGTATCCTGAAAATCTCAAAACTACGAATTCAAGAATTCACGAACTTAAATTTCTTCCTAAATCCACGAAATGAGTGTCCACGAATAAAAGGACTTTCACAGTAGGTACTTTTAGAAGTCTGTACGCATGATTGAGATTGACACTCGAGAAGATCACGGTATAAGTGGTGGAATTTTGTAAGCAATGATTAATTCGAGGCATTATAAACCTACAAACATCTCCATATTAAATATCTAATGCTATTCATTATAATTTCTGAATAAAATATGTTTAAATTAAACATCTTCATATTGACGTACACATGTATATCCTTCATGAAATTAACTAGCAGCTTTACATTTTACATTTGAATATTCAAAATCAAAAACTAAATGTTGTTATGATACATAAGATATTGATATGTTCGATATGGTGTATCTAACATTAACCATATGCATTTTATTTTTTCAGCATCCAACAAAATATTGAAAGTAATGCGTTATTGGTTGTATGTTCGAAAAAGGGAACTATCTTACATTGGCCATTCCATTATTTTTTTTTTTATATATATAATTTTCGTCTGAATTGACCTTGGCGTAAGAATTCATTACCTTGATATTGGCCTACAGTTTATGATATTCTACTTTAAAAATAAGATATTCGGTTGTAATATTCTATTTTTTCCTATCGGAATCAAATATACACGTATTGCTATTTCTGTTCACCAGTTAAATCCCTTTTAACTTTCAGAAATAGCAGTGTAATACTTTGATAAGCCATTGGCGTCAAAAGAACTTTCTTTATAGATGCATTAATGATACACTTCAAGTAAAGCCTTACAATTTCTTTCTACATGTCTTTGATATAAAATTTTATGTAAACCTGTCTTTTTGTGTTTGATTTATACAGCAGACACACCGTATTTTAACAATGACAAAATTGGTTGCCAAGTTCAACGTTTGTAATTGTTACCAATGCTAAAAAGTGTATAATTCAGTCGTAATCGATTGTACTTTTAACAAATAAAAATAAATCTATAGCCATCCTGACTACTACGCAGTAATTAAGTAATCTCTATTTTTGCTTTGGCAATTTAAAGTACTGACAACTCAACTGAACACAATCAACTCTGATCTACAGTAATTTTCAGCAATTGACGATTGAATTAATGTTTAACTCACAGTATGTCCGCATGTAACATTTGTTCCGTCCATTAAGAATTATCTACGCAAAGAAAGTATGCAGCACATGTACGCTAAAGATACAGAAACAGGGATTACAATCAGAAAATTGTAAAAAAATATGACTGTTTGATAAAAGTTATTTTTACAATGAACAAACTGCAGATGGCAAAATCAATCAATCAATAAACTTCAGAATGAAAAAAAAAAAAACAGACACACCAACTCAAAGTTTTTTACAATGAACAAATTGCAGATGGCAAAATCAATCAATCAATCAACTTTAGAATGAAAAAAAACAGACACACCAAACTATTGCTAACCTGGACATCAGAAGGAAAAAGAAAGAGGGCGACCAAAGGAAACTTGGAGGAGAACTATAGAACGAGAAAGGAAAGATCTCACTCATGGACAGATGTAGCTAAAGTAGCAGAGGATAGAAAGATATGGTCCAATTCTTCTCGCGGAGAAACGGAAATAAGTCAAATAGAAAGAAACTGTCTGGCTGATTTTAAATACAATATATATTTCATTAAGTTATAGGTTTTATTAGTCTTGAAGAAATAAGATATAAAAGTTAAACACAAACAAGAAAATATATAAACAACCAACACGCAAAATACTCATATTTTGTCAAAACAGATCTTCAATACATTATACGTTATTTGTTAAAATAAGTTGTATTTGAATGCTGAATAGAGTTATATAATATCAGTGCCACTTTCTTTATGCCATTTCTCATTAGCAAACGGCTTTTTGAACATTTGTTAGGCAACGTCCTGTTCAACACGGCCTAGGATTTTAGTCTACTGTTGAAGTTTAAATAATACTATTGAGAGCCGTAAATGGAAACCGGCTTTTCTTCATATTTGTAAGCTGTTGTTTTGCATGCTTTTGAGTAATGTCAAATATTTGAACAAGGCTTAAAACAACCGGTAGAATACACGTTCTTTTAACTATTCTAGTCAAGAATAATTGGGTTAATTTTTCTGTTAATCAGGACCTAATATGGAAGAAAATTCAAATGTAACCACGATTATCAAAGTACCGAAATAAGAAAAACAACAAAAAGAAGAATATCCAATACCAACCGAAAACTACATTAAAAATTACTGAGCAGCACCAGGCCTCAACACAAAAGTATAACAAGTTATAGAAACTTATTAAGAATAAATTACTTTTGATTTTGTATCATATTTTTTTATTTTTATCTATCGTGGAGATGTCATTTGTAGTTTTTTTTTGTACAATATTATGTTCAATTGAATTGCCCTTGTTGTATTTTGGGTGTGGTTGGGGATAGTTAGTGTGGGGGTATATGTGTGTGCTGTTGAATTTTTGATAGAATCTTTCTAGTTCTTTACTTAAGCCTGCACTAATACGTTGCTTTTCAAAAACCGCCATCGTCATCTTGTCCACCAACTTTTTACCAAGTTAAAATTGCCTTGATTGAACAGGTTTTTCTTATTTTTCTGAGTTAGGAATAGACAGGTTTCACTGTATTAAATTAAAAACCCGTCAATTTTCCGAGTCGTACGAGATCGTCGCACGTTCCGGAAGTGAACTTGATGTTTGCTTTAAACTGATCCTTATGTATCTTATCCCTGACGTATTATCCCCTTTGTATTCTGTAACTATTCTTTATTTACTAGTGATATACTACGATTGATTGAATAATGCCTTGTTGTGACGTCTCTACCGTAACATTGTTTAAGTCGCAATGATGCAATCTGTTTGAATAAAAAAGATGGTTTCTGCTGACTTTATCTTTGTTTGGAATTATTTTGTTGCAGTATAAAAACAATTGCAAATATTTAGGAAACATTTCATATTCGAATTCTCGAATACGACTCTAACCGATTAATGTTTCCTCGAACTTACCGAATGTTTTAAGCCTTACTCGTAAATTGACTTTATGTCAATGCAATGGAATGTTATCACGCGGATTACACCAATCCTTAGTTTGTAAGGAGTTATTGCAATTTAGTGCAGTGAATGACTTGTACGTAACATGTAACCTTGTATTACTGTACAGATTGATATTAATTACGGTGTTTGATGTCTATCAAGGTACGGCATCCATATAACACGTTATGATAAAATAGATCTGCATTCATAAGCTGTCACCTAACCTATTTTCAGCAGAATCAATTACACTAAATTGCAAGTTCTGTTTTTAATCAGTATTTGAAATATGCATCATAAATAGAAAGAAATTTATCATTAGAAGAATATTTTAAGAATCGCTCAGGGGAAAAATAATTGTAGTTTCTTTTAAAGAATGTATGTATCAACTCCAACAAGAAAATCGTTAAAATCCACATAGAAAAACATTGTATGAAAGATGTCCAAGTAGGCAATTTGAATTTAAACAATTGATTGAGGAAATTTAAGTATATTTCGTACATTTATTACAATTCTAGATCAAACGATTCATTTTTACTGTTAACGTACATTGTGTATACAAGGAAAACTTCTTTTAATTTCTCAAACCTTTTGAATACATTTCACTATTGCAATTGAAACTTTCACAATACACTTACACTTGATTTCAAACAGCAGTAATTTCATTTGTTTTTAAGCTGACAATATATCAATGAAGGATTTCGAATGCTTTATAACAAGGTCGATGGGAAATCTCGAAGAACTTACGCACGACTGCATTCGTATCTTCAATTATCATTTAAAGCCTTGTAATTATTAACACTTTTCATAATAGGGTCTCAAATCTAAGAAGATTTCTTATTTATAGTAATTTGTGTAATTTTTTGTTTCGATGATTAATTAATGTGACATGTTTGATTGCATACTTCCAATTCAAAACTCAACTTCTTAAAACCATTACAGCAACAACAAAAAATGAAATAAACCGAAAATACTCGTATTTTGATTATCGTGAGAAAACGAATTTAAAATACAGACATTTCCATTTAGCAGCAAATTGAAAATACAAACAACTCAGAAGGATTTAGTCAAACAATTTTATTACATCTTTTTATTCTTCATAAATATGTCCATTTTAACACCATTTTTTCTTGAGTATTATGCGTATTACCCGAAGAAGCTACCAAACGTCAGCGAGCGAGCATTGTAAACAAATATTCCACAAACGCAATACAATTTCAAATTCATAACATCACTGATACTTCAACAAAGTTTAAGCTTTGCTATGCAGTAAAAGCGTTATTGCATGAATATTAAGGAACACAAAACATGCATATATTGAACTTCCAACATAAAATACTGCACAGGACTGTTTTCTCTGAGAGTTCTTGCATTATTCATTAAAAAAACAAATTTCGTTTTAGTTTTTTTCTTTCCCTTGTACTCTTGATAAAACTATATCGACAACCTGTTCACTGTTCAGATGAGACATGGAAAGTGCGCCCATTTAAGGAGGTAGACCTAAGGTAAGGGACATTATCTTACAAATCATTTGAACGTTTGCATTTACCATTTTACATCAATCTCATGTAAGCATCAAAATAACTTGAATCGATTTCATTCTGTTTCAAATGAAAGCTTGAAAGACATTAGTGAAATTTAATGTGATACAAACATATCACTGATTTCATGAGTTATGTCCCTTTCCCTAGGTCTACCTCCTTAAGTTAAGACGAAAGTCTCTTCTTTTCTCCTAGCTCACTTAGAATGGCAAGAATCCGTACACTTGATTTATGGATGTGTTGGATGTTTGCAGTGCATACATCATATACCTTCCCCGCAATGTTCTCATATCAAATACTAATTGTTAATATCCATCGTAATACGACAATATTTTATTTTCATATCATGTAGATTTATCTACGACGTAGATGTCAGATTTATTGGATTAATGTTGGTCAGAAAGAATCCTTTCTAAAATGTGCTTGTAGTGGTATAAGCAATTTCTATGTTATCATTCTGTTTTCAAGGAAGAAAATCTTAATATGCATATTCTGTGTTATAGGTAAATTGTTGACAGCATCTGGGTCGAAATTTTTATAAGTCGTTAAATCCCAACGGATTGCCCGGAATATTGTAATTTTGCTCGGGATTCTAACAGGAATAATGGAACTTCAACTCTTGATATTTGAATTAATCACGCTAGTTCGACCTTGTGTTTCTTTATTTTGATTACGAAAGTCCCCGAACCGACACTAATACAGTTACAAAATAATGTTTGCCAGTAGCGGTTGTTCAACATCACGTTCGTTATATTCTTAACTCTATTGAGAATCGGTTTATACTTTCACGGACCTGACATTTTATAAGCAACTCGGTGGGTGTATCTAGAAAAGCAGAAGACTCTTACCCTACCGACGCATCTGGTGCATGCTACCAGTTTTTAGTGAAGTGCGAGTTGCTCAATTACTTTTGTTACTTTGCATGCATTATTTTAGTTACTTTATGTTGTTCTTGTCTGTTTTCAATGTCTGCTCTTTGTCCCTGGATTACATTCTAATAATATATGCTAGACTCTTGGTTCCCTTGATTACTCTTTCAAAACGGCGACTTCTATCTAAACCAAACGTCTATTTGAACTTAAAATTGATTCGTTTAAAACAGGTGTTCGGTGTAGCAAGGTTAAAACATATTTAAATTAATATTAGGGACTTTCGAAAAAATCTGTATTATATATGTTTTCGAGTTGTTTCAGGGTTCGATGTAGACATGTTTCACTGTATCTGCAGTTTGTGTAGCTTTTAAGAAGTAGTCATTGTAAGAATCCCTCAAATTCTGTAATATGTGATACACCTAAAAATGGCTACAAATTTTTATTTTTGTTATTATTAAGTTGTTTTGTGGGTCTATATGATGAAATGTATTATCATTCATTCTAATCTGTCTGCGTATAGGAGATATTCCACATTGAAGTTTCTATTGTGATATAGTGTCATTTTCAGAGTTCTCCTTTATTTGTATTAATTTCTACAATACATTCTATATAAGTTTTATGGTAATTCCTTTCAACGATAACATTTTAACAAAATATCAAAAAATATACATATAGGCTTTCAATCCATGAATCACATTTTGCATGATTCTTACCTGGACTGCTACGTAAATAGCAAGAGATTCAATTTTCGCAATAGTCTTATGTAATTTGTTTGATATTTCGCTGTAAACTAGCGAAAGGGAACACTTTCCGTATTAGGTAGATCACATGTAGGTTATATTTTTCTTTTTCATAGCCCACAAATTTATTTTTCGAGAGAGATTAATCTTTTCTGTAAGTGCTACCATTCGATGTATTATCATTTGAAATGAATAAGTTCATAGCGTAAAAAAAGATACAGCGCAGGGAGTAACATAATTAATATTAGGGAATATTGTTGGTTTTAAATTTCATTGGAAGATATTATCAGTTTCTAAAAGAAGCAGATTTAAATACTATCAACTGATAGAATGCTTAAATTTGCTCGTGAATAGTCCAAGTAGTCAAATAACAGTCCTGCAATCAAGAGAGGTTCAATTTCTCGAAAATTACTACGTTACTCGCTGTAATCCATTATAAAAAAAAGTTGTTTTTAATCCAAATAACTTATTAAAAAACAAACTGTTGAAATATATGACATCTAATTTATCGACTGAAAAGAAGTTGTCTTCAACTACTAAGGAAAAGACCGTGAAATTATTTTCCCTTCTTCTGCAGTTTACGAGTGAGGAAAACTGTTAGCTTAAATACTTTTCTTTTACAAACATTTTTTTTTCAGAAAATGTTTAATTTTCAGAAATTCGCGAAATTCAGCATCACAAAATTTAATGCAAGAGAAATGGAAATCAAAAGAACAAGGAATCGACAGTAATCATAAAGAATTGTTCCAAGGATAACGACAGAACACGGAAAATAGACACACACAATACAAAAACATAAAATAGCCAAAATAACACTTACAAAGAAGCAAAAGCAAATGAGCAACCCGGGCTAAAACCTGGGAGCATAATTCAGGTGTAACGGTAGGTTAAGCGTGTTCTGTGTTTCTAGAAACACCCGTTAAGTTGCCCTTTGAATGTCAAGTTCGTAAAATACGTTGACTTTAGTTCCAAATACTCTTGATTAAAATCTTTTACTTCTTAAATTGTAAAGACTGATTGGTCTTCAATTTGCGAGTTGTCAGTCGAGTAGGTGAAGACTATAGATTGTCTCTGTAAACTACTAATTATACAGCCTTTGATAAATAATTGTTCTCTGAACAAATAATGATGCCTATTTTACCGCCTGAACTATTTATTCCAGCCATTAAGACTCTTGTTTGGGCGATTTATTGTACTTAGATCCCGACTAGACATAAAAATACTCAATAATGAGTAATTTTCAGCTTTACGTTATCTCAAGTTTAAAACATAACATGTTTTTTCCCGAAAAAAAACAAACATTTGTATTCGCTTTCGAAAATAGGGTAACTCTGCATAGTTAAGATATATTAAATATCAAAGAATTCAACTCATTTTTAATTTCGAAAAAAGAAATCACAGAATTGATTTAACGCATGTTTAAACCAAACCAAACCTAATAATTGAGGAAAAGTCTAATTGTATATTTTTATCAATACTTTTTCAATTATTGTAGCACTTTACTTTTCTTTTACTCTAATAAAAAAAGTGAATGACCGTAATAATCACTCGTTTGCAAATATTTATTCTACATACCATTTTTTTAAAAATTTTGTTATGAGTTAAATATACAAATAAAAACGCGTAGTACATTGTAATACACTTTTGACTTTTATTTCTACATTTTAGTACTGTTCTTAATATGCAAGAAATTGTATGATAACTTGTCATGTAGAGAACAATATTTAAACCGGCCATGCTTCGTTTCGAAAAGGTAAATCTAACTGTTTTTATTGACTAAGAAAAATACATTCAGTTCAAATTAATTTTAACAATAATAAAAACTGGCTTACCTGAGGTTTGACTTGGCCACCCCATTTATGATCAGCAAAGTTGCCGTCATAATCATATTTTGTAAGCCAAGCTTCGGTAACAGCGCAGAATGTTACGGCAAATGATGACACTAGTATATACATTTTAACATTGATTTGCATATCTGAAGTGAAAAATAACTTAAATTTCTTCTAAAATTTCCTCCAACAGACTTTAACTGCTTTTTTGTTAAGTGAACTTCTATAATTTCTTGGAGAAAATTTTAGTTTAGCTTTATCGATATAGTCTTTATAGAAGAGATACAAACATGGGCGTTCGGAAAGTCTCTGAAGTTATCGATCTATCTCGTGCAACAACCAATTATCGGTATTTTACATCTAGTTAGTCCAATCATTCTATTTTGTTTAACCCATAAATGGCAAGAATACAATTTGATGCCAATTTCGACAAGATTTTTGCTATGTAATGACACAAGGTTATTTTTTATTTGTTATTTATCAAAAATAGAATGTATGATAAGGTCTAAGTGTATATTGTTTCCGTAAAGTCTGAAAGATTGACAAATGACTTATGAATAATTAAAGAGGTAAATTAAAATGATCGTGAAAGAACTGCTTAACTTGGAAAATACGCTTTATAGACGAACACGTATATTTTTCTTCATCTTTTAAAAAAGATATTAGACACTTTTTCAATTGAATGAAAGTAAACATGCTAAATTTATTCACACCATTGTAAATTACAAATTATCATCCAGACATTTAATTTTTGTTGAATTCATTACAGTGATTATAGAAGTAATTCTTCACCGCAAATCCTTTTCATTTCGAGGTTAATTACAAATTACTTGTATCTTTTGCAATTTAAACACACAAAAAATAAGAAAAAACAAAAAAAAAACAAAAACAAAACAAGACAATACTGACAAATCTTCAAATTGGAAACAAAGTTTCCGTTGAAATTGAATTAAAGAGGTAGACCTAGGGTAAGGGACACTACTCTTACAAATCATTGGAACATTTGTATTTTGCATTTTATATTAATCTCATGTAAACGTCAAAGTTTTAGGTTTTATTTCATTCTGTTTCCAATGAAAGCTTGATAGGTTTTGATGAAATTGAATATGATACATATTTTATGTCCCTTATCCTAGGTTTACCTCCTTTTATGCGACATATTCAAAAAGTCAGCAGAAGGAAACGAATTTCAAAGAACAAATAGGTTAGAAAATCAATAGAATGATATTTTTTCATGTAAATGAATTTTGTTATAACAAACGCTGCATTAATCAGGTGACATTTTATTCATACATTCCAAGAAGAGTACTATTTTTAGCTTCATATTTTCTGTTTCAGTTTTGTGTTTCATTTAAGTGTGATTTTGCATTTTTTTTTTCATTTGTTATTATCATTATTATTATTGTTTGTTTCATTTATTCGTTTACGTTTTTGTTTTGTTTTGTTTTGTTTTTATTTATTTATTTATTTATTTTGTTTTTGTTTTTTTTTTGCTTTGTTTTGTGTGTATACGTATTTCGCTTAGTTTGCTTTGTTTCGCCTTTTTTGTGTTTTTCTCAGAGTGCAACACTATTGATTTTTTTAATTACTTGTGCTTTGACCATTTTTCAAAAGTAATTATTTTAGGTTTTAAATAACATTAGGCAACACCGTTTTTTTTTCTTTTGTTTTTTAAATACTGTATTGTGCTATGAGAGATTCAATTTTCAATTGATCTACCAACCAGCAATGAAGGTACGATTACACTCTAAAGAAAATATCAATTTCAGCTTGATGATTGTGATGTATTGTTATATCGATGTCGGATTATTAATGTCATACGTACATATTTACGTAAGAAAATTGTCGGGCGGAATAATTATTAGCAAATATGTTTAAACCTTTTCAACTAAGGAGTGTATGTTTTGTGATGTTCCTATAAATGTAACTTGATATTTATCATTGATTTCATAGTCTATTTACTCTGTGTAGGAGTTAAAAATGTTCATATAGTAAAATAACTATATACAAGTATTAATATGTTTATGGGAAAACCAAAAAGGGCTTTAACAATGAAATGGTCGCCAACTTGGTTTTTTTTTTTTTTTTTTTTTTTTTTTTTTTTTTTTTTTTTTTTTTTTTTATTCTCAGACGTTGCGTTCCAAAGTAAGGTTCTGGACCCTCGGTGTTTTACCCAATTATTTTTATTATCATCATCATAAGTAGCTGTAAAAGAGTAATCAAGGGAACCAAGATTATAGCGGTAATCAAAAGAATGTCATCCAGGGACAAAATCCAGAGATGGAAAATCGACACACACAACAAAGTTGGCATAACGTATGAGTTGTGATATGAACACTCCATACGCAGGTGCTGAAGGGATGTTGCCACAGATGAAAGGAAAGTTGACAATTCTGAATGAAACGTCATCACGTTTGTCGTAAAGTTTGGTCAATAGTTTTCCTTTACCATCGATTTCTAAGTGTAGGTCAAGATATGAGCCTGACCTTACAGTGTCTGTAGTATCCTTTATCTCAAGTTCTTTTGGGTAGATGCGATGTATCAAATCCCCGAAATTAGGATTGTTTAAAGATAATACGTCATCTATATAGCGGAAACTGAGATTAAAGTATCTAGCCAAACGATATTTTTTCTTTCGGATCAAATCAGCTATAAAGTCAGCCTCATAAGAATAAAGGAATAGGTCAGTTAGTAAAGGAGCACAATTTGTTCCCATTGGAATGTCGACCGTTTGTTGAAAAACGCGTCCACCACGCTGGACAAATATGTTGTCGATTAAAAATTCCAGCATTTTGTAAACATCTTCCTCTGTATATTTGGAAGATGATTTGGAATTATTTCTTACAAAGTATGAGGAATCTCTACCAAGAACTATATATTTATATCTAGGTGTACCATCTTTTTTTGGAAAAAAACAACGACGTATGTTTTTAAGTCTGGATTTTAACTGAGTATTGGGAATAGAAGTATAAAATGTTGAAAAATCAAAGGTTTTAATGCTATTATATTCAGATAATAGTCTTGAACTGATTGTCTCCAAAAGGTCTAAAGTAACTAAAATCATACATGCAAAGGAACAAATGCAAATGAGCAACTCGAACTCCACTAAAAACTGGGAGCATAGACCAGGTGCAACGGTAGGGTACGTAAAAATAATAGAAGGTTTACGTATGTCTGAAAGGACATTGTCACTCCTACAGTGAAACCTGTCAAAATCGAACGCTTAATAATCCAAAAACTGTCTAATCAAGACACTTTATGAAGTCCTAGCATGTCAATGTAGTTGTCTAATCCAGACACTTCATAAAACCTTATCATGTCAATGTAGCTGTCTAACACAGACACTTCATAAAGTCCTATCATGTTAATGTAAATGCATTTGAACCTTAATAGTTCGAATACCTGTCTAAACCAAAACCAATTTTAAACTCCAAAGGTGATTCAGTTTATACATTTTCCATTGTATAAGACGAAATGTACATGTGACTGAAACGCCTTCGTATTTCCCATTAATATGTATTTAAACATTATATCTTGTTCACATGAGATGAGTATATGATTAGGTGGGGGGTGTAAAAACTAATTTGGCGTCACATTGCGTTATGAACATATCTGGTAGGTGATCGACATCAAAATGATCTTTTTGTTTTATCATTTAGATGAAACGGCTGCTAGTCAAATATCGAGTTTACATGCAATAAGGACGGTTATTGACTAAGGTTAAAAAATAGCCTTAATATAATTAAAACTGCCAGTACAATACAAAATACAAAAATGCTTCAATACGGGATTTTAGCCTCCAATACGGCTTTTACCCGTCAATATATCATACTGGTCCTGTTAAAATCCATACTGATCTAGTGTAAGGTTTTCCATATTGGCTGAGTTATTGGTCCTCGGCTAGTAATATTGGATTTCGGCTACACCTCAGTCCAATATGGCTAGCCTCGGACTGATAACTAAGTCAATATGGAAAACCTTACACAATAATACTATAGTATCGTGGTTCTAAACCCTGCATGGGAAGAATTGGGTTTTTACATAACATATGAGGAGGATATACAATTTTGTAGGATTAAACGGGTATGGAGCTGGCATGTTAGTGCTAGAAGTCATTTGTTTGTGCATTTGTGAAACGTATAATAATTTATTTTTTAATTTCTGTTGTGACATGGGACTCAGATCCTTTTCGAACTGTGTTTTAGGTGTGTTTAAATGAGTAATATTTTTTCCACGATATCGAGATTTAAAAGGGGGAGGATTGTAATCATCACGCCAAAGTACATTAATACTGCGGTAATTTTTGCCCTGTCACAAGTAAAAAAATTCTAGCCTCTGTGTGTATTGTTTCATTTTCTGTTTACTTGTATGTTGCTGTAGTATATAGGTGCAAGTTTTCGCTGTTCCTGTGTATAATGTTCTTTTGGGGCCAGCTGCAGCTTGATCTGTGTTGTGAAAATTTCCTTGTCGTTCATTGAAGATACATGGGTGTCATTTGTTTTTATCCCGTTGTGGATGTGTCTCATTGCCATTTCCACCATATCCATTCTCGTTACATTACAATATTTGCATTTATCTTCAAAAAATTTACAATGACGCACAACAAATCACGTGACCATCCCAATCTTTTACGTAATGTACACCCGGAAGTTTTATATGGTACGGTACGTCATTTAGACATTTCAGACACCCGTTACCTCAGTTTTTCTATTGTTCAATACAACAACATGGATTTTGTGTCGGGGGCTTGAAAATGGGCTCTAAACATTTTAAAGGTACTTAATACTTATAAATATATGTCAGGTCCTCTTCTTTTATATTTTAATAGTAGCTGTATATAATAAAACGGTTGTTATACAAAATAAAAAAACGATATCGAATTGTATAACCAAGCAGCCTGGGTACTTATTACACCTGTTATGACATAATTTAGGACTGATCAATAGCACTGATTTTTTTTCATTTTGAGTAAATGTACATTATGCCATGTTTAATATTTTAGAAGAAAAATACAATATCAGGTTTTTTATGGGCATGTACCTCTAATATCGGTATTTCTCTTGTTAAATGTCAAAATTATCATACCATAGTAATATCTCATACAACATATTATCGGGTTTCTTAATACTTAATTTTAAAATTGTATCATGAAGCCCTAATGTTTAAAGATTTGATAATTAATGTTTCGATTTTATAATTAACTAGATATATCATCACAATTTACATGCAGATTAGTGAAACGATTTTCTGATTAAATAGAAACAAATTCGGAGATCATTAATAATAGAAATACCCAAGTCGTAAGGAGATACAAAAATCAACATATAGTGAAATCTATTCAATTCTAAACATTTAGGATTCGGCAATATTTTTTTCTGATAGAAATAGTTGTAGTAATGCTAAAATACCATGCTAAAAGCAGGCAAATAAAAGCAGAAGGGGCAATGAAGTGTCTCCTTGGCCTAAAATTCAACTGAAAATTAATCATAAAGTGTTGAAAAAATTAAATGTGAATTTGGAGACTTGAACCCATAACAAACGACAAAACATTAAGAATTATAGTAGTTCATACATAAAAAGAACAGGAGAATTGTTGAAGTTTACCAAAATTCAGATATTCTGTCAATTCTGTATTTTTGTTCTCACTTTCCAGTCCACTTTATTTTTGGCAAGGAAATGGTCTCCACATCCAAGACAAAACTTCGTTTTAAATTAGTACAGTTATTACATTATTTGTTATATATATTTAAATATAAAGTTTTATTTTTCTTTTGGTGTAAACATAGTTCTGTAAATGTGTCCGAAACAAAATAAAAAAATACAATTTAAGTTTCAAAAGTTTTTGTTAAAGGGCGTGTATTTGTGGTAAATGTCATTCTGATGAACTAATGATACAAAACATGAACATTTCTTATGTTATTAGAATAAAGTTGATTGTTTTGGGCAATCTTCATAGCCTTATGCCTCCACTCCTTAGCATAAATGACCACATGCACTAAAATGTCAGATTACACATGTGTTTAGAACAAAAGGGTATATTTTAGTGTATGTGATTATTATATACAAATCCGAGTACTTCATATTGGTAAAATATCACTGTCTATGATCGATTTCATCATTTAAATGTAAACCTTGAATCGTATTGTTGATATTCATACTCTAGTCATGACAAAATAAATTTCTCTTAATGAAATCTTTATTTGAAAACATCATACAAAAAAATGAAAAAAAATACCCAAGCGTCAAAATCCCAGAAAAATGGCCTTAACGTGAACACGTGAAACAGACGATATACATACACAATGTGAAGAACTAAACAAAAAAAAAGATTACACATAAAACTGAATATAAGAAAAACAAGACGTTACACAAGAAAACTGAGGCACTAGTAGTGTGAAGTCTACAGAATACCGGGAATGTGTGCTGCGAAAGTGTATGCATGTTTTACTCCGCCAGAGGCAGCCGCAATATTTCAAGTGTTTCTATATATTAAAAAAAAATATTACTAAACAAATTTTGAGCGTTATAGAGGTTTTTTTTTCATTTCACATACCATAACATTTACAAAATTGTTGAATATAGTGAAAGTTGGATCACTATTCTCCTTTTTTTAAGGTTTTCTTCCAAAAGAGATAAAAGGAGAGGTATACTTTATGCTTAGATTTTATAGTTGTTCAAAGTCTTATACCTGATTTATCAAGGCAATATCAAAATTCGAATTTTCCCAATAAAATTCAAGCCCTTTTTCTGAATTAAAAGACAATCTGCTCAACAACAAATATCGTAACAAACGCAAAACGGAATAACGCAGTATAAAAGAAATAACGTGGGTTTTTAAAAAAAAATCAGCAGGTCTTTTTAATTCGTATTCATAAATCACTTTCATGAAAGTTTTTTTTTTTTTTTTTTTATTTATTTTTTATTTTTTTTAATTTATGAATGCAACAATGGTAATTTTTCCATTTAGATCTTAAAAGAGGTTTCAGACATATTCCAAATATGTAAATGGTGATGAAAGGAAAGAAGTGAAGAAATTGACATTTAGAGTTAATAAATGCACTTTAAGCGAAACTTTATTTTAGGAATAATGCTCATTTACAAAGTAAAAATTGACCTAAGTCTTCTAAAAATGCATCAAAACTAAGGCATCGAATTATTTTGCACTCATTGATTGAAATACGGTGCTGGCGATTCCAAATGATAAATTTATGGATTGATTATTTGTAGTTTTAACCGCTAATTATTGATTGCATTTAGGGCGAGAACATTTGATCAATACATACTCTGCTTTGTATCCCAGTTCCCGCTGTATAGATGACGTATTATCGTGAAACAAGCGTAAATCGCATCTACCCCCAAAGTCCCAAAGTACTTGAGATAAAGGATACTACAGACACTGTGAAGTCTGCCTCATATCTTGACCTATACTTAGAGATCGATGCTAAGGGAAGACCATTGATCAAATCCTACCATAAACGCAATGACTTTCATTCCGTATTGTTTTATCCGTGGCATCATCCCTACAGCACCTTCGTATTGAGTTTTCATATCACAATTCATACTTTCTGCCAGAGCTTGCCGTAACTACGTATACTTTTTGTACCGCGCTAGACTTCTTACAATTAGGCTTCTGGAGCTAGGTAATTGAGCTACAAGATTGAAGTCATCACTACAGAAGTTTAATGCTCGTCCTTTCGTCATCGTGGATCGTTATGGTGTATCAAACTGCTCGACGAGAATTAATTCCTTCAACGTGTCATAGTTTTCCTTTCCTCTATCCTGGACTTGACATTTTTTGAATGGCGGGTGTTTCTAGAATAGCAGATTATGCTTACCCTACCGGTGCACCTTGTCCATGCACCCAAGTTTAGTGTGTCTGTTGTCCATGTCTGGTCCTTGTCCCTGGATTACATTTTTTTATTTCCGCTAGAATCTTGGTTCCCTTGATTACTTTTGTAGTAGTCAGACACGCTGAACTGTATTTTAAATTGACTGTCTACTCGTAAGCTGATCTTCTACTCAATTAGGACGCATTATTCTGTCTCGGAGCCAACAAATCTTCACTCAGTCTGAAATAAACTACTTTCTTGGTAGAAAACCAGTGGCTACTGATTTTTTTCCTCGGTGTGACTCGGTCGGTGATCCAACCCACGACTTACGGCGCACGGGACCAGTACGCTACTACCAAAAAGACCATAAAGGTTTATAGTTCATACATATAATCGGAATCAAACCATACTTGATTTAACGGTAATAATACCTTAATCCTTTTTGTTCAAGCAAAATAAGCGGATAACACGGTAAGAAAAAACGTTTCACGGAATGGTCAATTCAATCATATAAATGAGTTGTTATAAAATCTAAATCAAAATACACATATGACAAAGATGTGGAAACAATAATGAAATATATCAACTATTTCATGCAAGTGTTGTTGACGAGTAATAAAATGATTTTTTAAAATGATTATCAATCAACCTTTCAATAGATTTAGTGTCTAATATTTCAAAGTTTAGACGAAATACTTCTCTCAAATGTCTGGGAATGGCTAAGATAATGTCTAAACCATTTCAGGTTTGAAATGAAATTTTATCCAATAGTTGCTCATCACAATATCTTGTTTAATGATTTCAGCGTAGGCATATTTGAAATAAATGTTTAGACAAAATAAAAAAAAAACGTGTTATAAAATTTAGAAAATAACTTTTACCTTAATTTCCAAATGCTGTTTAAGATTGACTAGAAGAAGTAACAAATGAAGCCCAGTGTTCTATAACAATAGATAGCTTGATGCATTTTCTTCGACCAAATATCATATAGCAGGGCTCTACCTAGATCTTAATAAGCCTCATCCTTTTTTTCTAATTGTCTAACAGAATATGTTGAAATTATTTTTATCGCGTTCTCGTGTATGCTACAAATTACTATAATTATTTCAGGATGACAGCTACTTTGTGTAAGTGGACAGAGAATAATTTAGACAAAGTGAAAACGAACATACAACACATAACTTTAAGGCAATCGTGTGTGTATCTTTGGATTCTTTTAATTTCTCATACACACAAAAACCAACAGAATAATAAACAAATTAAATGCTCCCATGTCTACACCTACAAAAACCTTTAGAAGTAAATATGATGCATGTGTAATGATAGCTTCAATAAAAGGCTTCTGATCATATGTTTTTTTTTTAATTTTACTTCCTGAAGACCTCACAGTGATTTTTATGATATGACAACAGACCTTCGTCTTGTCATTGTCATTGTTTTCACCTTTCCTTAAAAAATCACCTTCTAGGATTAACAAAGCGTCTATCTACCGATGTACATATCAACCTTCTGGTGCACATGCGATCACCCTTAATTTTACAGTTATTAGTGACAATAGATAGCCTCTCATATGAAAGTTTGCTTTATTTTTCTTATTCCCTCTTTAAATTTATATTTCTTTGACTAGGTTTTGATACAACTTTTATATAACGTCTTGTTTCTTCATCTAAGGGTAGAAATATCTATTTGCAAAACAAAAAAAGACTATATGTTACCTATAGTTTAATACTCTCTTATTTAAGAGGCTGTCCGTGTAAAATTCAGGCAAATCCAATGATATAGTTGGCACAAGGTAATTTTATCCCATTGAAATTTTTCTTCAGATGTAATAGATATACCAAAGTTTGTTCTAAATCGACAATAAATGACTCAGAAATTTTTTTTTTCTTACAAAGTAACCATATTTTGCTCAAAATAAAAGAGTTATCTCCCTTTTTTCAAAGAATTTCAATGCGTTATATTCAATTTATTTCTTTTTAATCATTGCAGTAAATAAAAAAAACCATTTAACTTTGAGAAAGGATGCATTTGTGATATTGCAGATAATTTTATTTTAAACGCAATTGGTTAAGTGCCACCAACTGCCTGGTTTTTGCTTGGACTCCCTTTAAAAAAGGAAAAGGATCACTTGGTCTGCCTAATTCCATCCTGTGTCATTTTTCCAGTTAATCAGCCAGATCGAACATTTTTGATTAAATGCCATCAGTTCTCCCTTTCGGCAAGTAACGAGTGCTAGTTTATTACAAACTAAACCGTATATCACACAAATTGGCTAAATTAAGTAGAAATGGCGAAGTCAATGCAATAAAACAGTATAACATGGGCTAGCCAAAAGCCATTGCTAATTTGACTCCCTGTTATATTAAGAAGGTTTTTCTCAGTAATATATTAATCTGTGTTTATTTTTGTAACATCTTTTTCTATATAAGCAATTGCCAAAGGTCAGTGAAAATATCAAATCAGAAGATAATCGACCAGAAGTCTTATTTCTGGTGAATCATTCTGTGGAAGTATAGATTAACAGTCATAGGCCATTGTACTTTCCATTGGGTTCATCAGCTGTTGTTTTATATGTTCATAAAGAGTTTTGGTTAAAATCTACATGCAACGACCCTTGCCTATTTGTGTGGCCTAAATTGTCATTTAGAGCTCAAATATTCTTCGATTTAAGTTTCCTTAAGTTTTCTTATAATGTTGTCTGGTTTGCTTAAGTACAAGGAAGTATTAGTGACAGCCCGTTCATCCGTCCAAATCTATATTTCCGTTCTCCGTTCATACACTGCTTTACAATGGTTAAGAATACGTGTTGGATTGATAGTAATCGTAGTATAACAAAAAATGAAATGTTAATTATTCGTTATATAAGAGTTGAAATTAATGTAGTTAAACCAATTCAAAAATACCATATAGTGCAAATTTCAGTTGGCTATAAAAGTATTTCGAGGAGTAACCTCTGATCAGCGGCATTAGAACCAAATATTTAGGAAGTATGAAATTTAAAAGTAAATTGTATAAAAGAAGTTCTCAAAATCAACAAATACCCTTATTATCCCCATGTATAATACAAGGAAATAATTTCGAATTTTGTGACGCGGCAAATATCGGTAAATAATACATCAGACAAGTCTGACTACTCATGGATTGGTGAATACTCTCGAGGACGAGTGGTATCGCCCTAGTGGTTCATTTATTCAAAATTACAAAACATATATTTATTGCGAAGGCTCTGAATTAGATTTACATAAAAACTTAAAACATGCGTCCGACATGATTTGTTTCTCTGTGCTTAATATTAGTAGAAAATGATCACGGTTCAGTAAAATTTGATACATATTTTCTATTTAGTTATGATATAGATGTCAATTATAGTATATGTTCGATACTGTACTGCTCCTATGCAATATTGAATTTCTTTGGAAAAAATGACGGAATGTAATGTTTGGTCTGTTATTTTAATTCATTAGTTCGTCTGTCTGTTCGTCAACTTATTGATTGTTTTTTTTTTTCTTTTTTTTTCATTCATTTGGTCCGATGTAATACCTTCGACTGTTTCCTTAATATAACTTTCCGTACGAGGACGACAATAAATAACTGTTCTATGACCGTTTCTAACAATAACAGAGAGATGTTAGTGAACAATATGAAATTAAAGAATTATATTATTTAATGGTGTACAATATAATAAAAATTTGTAATTAATTCGAAATAGTGAATAACTAAAATAATATTACGAATGCCGAAGAACGCTAAGAACTTATTTCATGCACGACTTAAATCGTTCGAGGCATGAGTAATTATAATTTAGTTATAAATAATAACCAATCGATTATTACATTTATTATACAGATATTCGCCATTATTTAAAGATATATTTTTTTTTATTATTTTGTGACCAGCCGATTGATAATCGAGTTGGGAGAAGTCGGAGTGCAATATTACAGAATTTACTTCACGTGTGAATTATCGAAATTTAAAACACATTCTATATATCACTGCTATTTATTTAATTAGTCCGATACTAAAGCATTCCCCTGAATATGATCTTCTACAAATATAGATTTTTAGCATAAAAAATATCCTGAGCTGCTCAGGATTAAGTACAATGTATTCATGAAAAGTGCACGAACGAACAATGATCTTTTAATCACATCACAGTCGGTATTTGCCATGTCTCATTCGAATAGATGGTTTGGTAAAATTCATGATTACTTATAAACACTTATGACAATATCGGTTAACAAATTACTGTTCTTTCCGCCAAATCGAACAGCTCATCGATGACAACGATATACTAACACGAAGGATCTTAACTTGTTCAAGATCTAGACTGAAGAGTATAATTGGTATATTCAAATTAATTTAAGAATGTGGTCTCGAAACATAATAATCACTACAGTATTTATTCGAAGAGGGAAGTCTTCAAAGTCGCTAATCGTCAAATATTCAATGCCACAAATTTTGTCTTACTTTCAAGATCCGAAATGGCACGAATGCGATATGCTCTAAAATCGGCTGACTTCCGCTAGAATCTTGGTTCCCTTGATATGATTACTCTTTCGTAAATATGATGACCCGAATGTTTTCAATCAAAACAACTGGTTACCAAGAACCACTTTAAACCACTGGCAATGTCTATATATGGACATTGGGGCCCTGATAATGTATATGACTTATATAGTTATTTTTAACGAAGCCCTGTGTCTGAATCGGAAACTTTTCAATGCTTACCGATCATGTCATCTTTCAATGCATGTAAACATCCCGTTCTCATACTAGCAAAGAACACACATAGAACACATGCGTATTTATATTTAAGAGGTACATTTTGATCTCGAATGAATTATTACAGTAAACAATGCATCAATCACATATAATATATAATTATGCAAATTATATGCGAATGTAAAGTACAGGAAGACGCTAACAATATTAGCTACTTAAAAAAATCAGTCATAAATTGTTAATAACACACATTAATTCCTTAAATGTATCCAATTCTTTCTCTATGGAATATGTGGACATCTTGAATAAAGTGTATGGGTATATTTTTTTTTCATTAAAATTAACATTGGAGACAAAAAATGAAGAACTACTTAAAAGAAAACAAAGACAATTTGGAGAATTCGAGAAAGAGTAATCAAGGGAACCAAAAGAATATGGGATGGTAAATAGTAAACAATGGGAATTTGGAGTGATATGTTATCGATATGACGTAGATAAGTGGTTAACTCCACTGAAAGCATATTGGATTTTTTTTCTATGACATGTGCATGTCGTATCAATGACAAAATTTCAGAAAAAAGACAGAACACGCTTTCTTTTCCATTGAAAGAAGACTAGTGATCACGCTAGTTGTGGCCGGTCTGGAGCTTTTTCAACTGGCTGAATTTTAGTTTTTTCTGGGTTCATTTTTTTTTTTATCATTATCATCATCAAAGCGTCAAAGATAGACATCAAAATTTAAA
This sequence comes from Perna viridis, assembly GCA_037379345.1. Lineage (NCBI taxonomy): Eukaryota > Metazoa > Mollusca > Bivalvia > Mytilida > Mytilidae > Perna > Perna viridis. Next base: position 30,785,528 of record CM074517.1, on the reverse strand, counting down.
TACATGGCCTTACGCGTGAAAACAGGAGACTGGGATAATTTACATGATAACATAACGAACAGACAGTTCATTCAGGTGGCCCGGAAGGGTAAACATAATCCCCTCCCGTACCCTCAAGTTGCAAATGTGCAAATGAGCTAAATCCGGTAAATCTAGCTAAAATAAAGTACCTCACTGACACACTTTATCAACTTGGTATCACAAAAAGATCCCGTAAAATCAACGAAAATTTGTCGTTTTGTTTATCTTCCATGGAAGGTAATGTAAAGTCTATCAGCAGCTATTATAAACTATTACGTCCATCAACAAGCAACCATCATGATTCTTTTAATCAAAACTGCTCTTATGGTCAGAAAGATTTTAGTAGCTTTATAAAAATCATGCAATATCTGAAAAATATGATACACCCTAAAAAAGGCTACATATTTTTTTTTTATTTTTGTGACTAGGTTGTTTTATGAGTCTTTACTATGAAATGGGTAATTATTCATTCAAATCTTTCTGTTGTTAGGAGATAATCAACATTAAAAAACCAATAGATTCTATTGTATTTGAGTTCATTTCCAGAGTTATCTGCCTTAATTTTGAAATCTACAGTGCATTCTATATAATATTTATCTCCTATGAATACAGGTTATATGAAAAACTGAATGTTAATTTCTGTTTACTATGGCAATTCAAACCAAATATCAAAAATAAAAATATTTAGACTTTTTACCGATGAATTACTTTTTGCATGATTCTTAGCTGGTGTGTTACTTAATATGACAATCTTTTTATTAACATTTCATCTTACTGGTATTAGTTGTTATTCATTCAAATATTCCTGTTCTTAGAAGATAATCAACATTAAAAATCCAATAGATTCTATTGTATTTGAGTTCATTTCCAGAGTTATCTGCCTTAAGTTTGAAATCTACAGTGCATTCTATATAATATTTATCTCCTATGAATACAGGTTATATGAAAAACTGAATTTTAATTTCTGTTTACTATGGCAATTCAAACAAAATATCAAAAATAAAAATATATAGACTTTTTACCGATGAATTACATTTTGCATGATTCTTAGCTGGAGTGTTACTTAATATGACAGTATTTTTATTAACAATTCATCTTACTGGTATTAGTTGTTTGGAATTATCCATATTTTCTTACTCCAAACAATCAGGCATTTTTTTTATTATTATTGTATCATGAAAAACGAACAACACTTGTAATATTGAACAATTAAAAATATATATAAATTGAGTAATGCTGTTGATAAGTAATACTAAAATATTTCGAACGATTGTTAGTTTAAATCTTTAGTTTTAATCATACTTTTCTGGATGTTCTAAATGTATTTCTCGATAAGATGAAGCCTTTGGTATAATTATGTCATTAAATTTTTCCGTCGTTAAACCATACCTTTTTGCATCGGTATTCTGTACTTCATACACTTTATTGGAAGTGAAATAAAGGCCAAAATTGTTTCTCCAAAAATTAATAAGAATATCTGTCACGCCGTATTGTGAATCAATCTTCTGTGCTCGCACTGCCGATATTCCTTCGTTTAATGTTGAAACTAGAATATTCAAAAGAACCCATAGTAGGAATAGGACGAAAAGGAAGTAATATATGCGTCCTATGACAGGTTCGACAGAAAACAAGTCTGCAATGCTATTTTTACCTATTATGGCATTGGCTAAAGTTGTTGACGACACCATAAGATTTTTATAGGTGTCCAAATATCGGCCAAATAGTAGATGCCCACTAATCAAGAAAGCTGTGTATACAACAAAAAATACTAAAAAACAACCTAGCAAATCCCAAGTCGCATGTTGTAAAACACGGCCAAGCTGATTGATTCTGTCGCTATAGCCTAATATTTTCATTATGCGAAATGTTGTCAGGAATATTAGGCAAGATAGGAAAATATTGAAAATTTCATCCCAGTATGCTATGAGACCGAACTCAACAAACTTGTTTCGGTCTTCCTCAAATTTCGTCATCGTATATTTCATTATTAACGTCCGCACAATGTATAACGCAAAGCAAATGAAAAACAACAAAATGATAGTAATGTCAACTGAATGCCACAGTTCTTTAATTTTCGATTTTCCATTTCGACAAAAGTAGGTAATCTTAAAAACGGTAAATATGAATATACCTAGCAACGACAATAATTCACATACTAGTATAAACACTCCGGTGCTTCCAACATGTTGATATGGACGGAAAGGTCTTAATGATGACGAGGTCAAAACTCCACCAGTGCCAGGAAGTTCGCAAAGATAAGATGCATACAAGAACACATTATTGTGCACGTTGTATAAAGTGAATTCAATGAAAACTGCCCTCGTTTGTCGATCTGTCCATATATATTTGTACAAATCTTGCAGCAGCATTTTCGAAACTCTATAATTCACATTAAATTCTGCGACATATCCACCATTATGATAAGAACCATATTGCCCGGAAGTGTCAAACCACCTGATGTCATTCGAAGAGACGTAATTCCAAGATTCAAAAGACATATTGTAAAACTTTTGACTTCTTGCGCACGGCTTATTTTTCCATCCAACGCAATGATCCACCGTTATTTCATTCTTTCTAGAATAACCTTGGTAGCATTTGATTTGTTCTTGTATCTTCATTATACATGGTGCTGTATAACAATAATTTAGAAATATACATATATATAAAATTAGTTTTGACAATACAATTATTTCTGCAATGAGAGAATCAAAGTAGGCTGCAATTTTAACCATTTGTTAAGACTTTGAACATTGACATGACATTCGTTTGTCTTCTTGTTTAGATTCTCATTTTATTAACCTCCATTCCAATTGTCTACGGATAAGTAACAAGCTCCATAACGCATTTTATAAAGATTTAACATAACTAACAAGTTGTAACTTAGGTCGTTTCATGTTCTTTGTTGTGTATGCCTGTTTAGTCTTTATCCTTGGTATACATTTTGTTTTTCAGCTCAAATCATAGTATCCTTGATTACTCTATCAACCATTACTTTAAATTTATTTAAATTTCTATTCCAATTTCTTAAACCTGTCGCTTGTTTTTTACACGAATTATTACTTACTGCTTCCAACCCGAACCTGTCTCAGTCGCATTGGTCCTACACGGAAGTTGGACCGGTCTTTAATAAACATCCTGTGATAAGCGAGTAGTTTTGCCTCATTTTCATCTTGGTTAGGGTATAAAAATGGAATTAATGTGTCATTTAACCAGTTATAAAGTGACGTCACTGTTTGTATCTGAAATAAGAAAATAGAAAATAAACATTTGTTTTTTTGACAGTAACGAGACTGACTGTATCAATACTGTATCAACACTGTGAAACTTTCTAAACCGAAAAACTTCCGGAATTAGTTCGGTTGAGATGTATGTTCTGTTTAAAAGAACCAAAATGCATTTCAATTCACATAAGAAAGGACTTTGCCAAGTGCCTTGTGTAGACAGGTTTTCGAAATTGTTAAGGGTTCGATTTTGTTTGGTACAATCTTTTTGTTTTAATTGCAAAAACCATATTGAAATACGTGATAATAAATGTCTACATAAATCAGGCGATCTTTTTTGTTTTCTTTTGCTATTACAAAATGCTTATCATAGCCCATAACAGAAAAACTGGTTATTACAAGACAATATATATCTGTCTATATACATATTCTGAATTCGTTCTTAGTTATAAAAGAAATACCTGGTCAAATCTAACAGAGGTGTTAATGCCTTTTTGCACTAGATGTTGATCAAGGTGATTTTTTAAGAAGTACCATCCTGGATCCCTGTTAGAGAAGCTAACCATATACAGCACTGCCAGGAAAATCAGGTAAAGGACGAGTTCAACAAATGTTTTCTGCATTTTCAATTGATTTTTGCGTTTTGTCCTCATTTTCGACAGCGTGCATGTATCAAGGGGGGCTTTCAATTCTCTCTTGTAGATGTCTGTTTTTTTAAAAGTAATAAAAAGTAATGACAGATTTTATACCATGGTACCGGATGACATACATTTTGTAGCTGTTTGATACTTGTATTCCATTTTCATAGACTCGTTTTTAATGGATCATTATACTTCGAATAAAGTAAAAATAACCCTACTTATCAGTTAAAAGAAATACATAAAAGGCAGCCTATCGACCTTAAATTAACAGTGATCAACTTCACATATCTAAAGTCTGCCTTCGACTTGACTTTGAAAGATGACTTATATATAAAATTACTGATCAAAACATTCTCACCTAGGATATGTGATAATGGCGATACAGTTCTTTTTTGACACTCAGCTAAGAGAAAATCTCTGTCATATTTTGTTGACTTTTCTTTTTGCTTTTTGATTATCCATGAAAACAGCACCGACATAATGACAATCTGAAAAAAAGTTTTCATGAAGCACTTTTTTGTCAAAAGGGCTAAGTTTAAAAAAGACTTTGAGGTCTTGATTGTTTATGTGTTAAATAAATATTGTAATAATCAGATGAGGCAGGAAGATTTTTTACGTGCAACATGCCTTTTCAAAGTTTATGCGGCAAGCACTTAATTATTCCCCACCTGCCGCAAACGACAGCATAATTATTTTATGAAAACTCCAAGACCGATCACTGTGTCAAATCAATGGATCAAACTGAAATTCCAACTCCATCTGCAAATCACCTTCAAACTACAAGAATATCTCAAAACAAACTTAAAAAGTAGAAAGAGCTCAAATTTTAGGAATGACGGGTTGACAGACGTCATGACAAAGGCAAAAAATGATATGTCTGTTTCCTGCTACCCTACCTACCCTACTTCTTTGTGCTTATCCTAAACATTTTGTGGCCATTTTGGCTCAAGCATAATACAAGTCTAGATTGTTTCCTCATTACCTTAATGTAAAATATTTTGTCATACAAAAGTGCATATTTTTCAAATCTTTAGTGAATAGAGGGTCAAGTCATTTATAAGTAATTTAGTGATTATTGTTAAAAATTCCAGTAGCCATGGTAACATCCTGAAAAAAATTTACTTAGTTTTAGTACAAATCAGGGGAGCCTTTCCAAAACTAACTACTATGTGTATTACCTTTATAGGATCTATTATCACAACCGAATCGAAAAACGACCAGAAAAAACACAAGAGCCATTCTTCAGATTTTGTCTTTCCCCATTGCATACTGTACAAAATAAGGAAAAATCCTGGTACGATTACTGAAACGGACAATAATATCCAAGCAATGTAACGACTCCAAAAGGGCAAGGTTAAATCAGAAGATAATGTTGTTGTCATATCCTCAGACATATATTTGTCCTTACGGCCTCGCTGAGAACTTGTTTTCCGTCGTACTGCGTTTCTTAGAAGGAATGTCACCAGGAAAATAGGGGGAACACATATCAATGCACTAATGAATGAAATGTAAATTGTAGATAAGGAAAATGAAATCGGTCCTATCTTTATATTCCCTCCAGTCTCTTGTTGAAAAAACATAGCATTTGAAATCATGGAAAGAAATAACACTGCAAGACAACATGCTAGGCGCTCTACTCGCTTAAAATTGCTTTCTTCTGGACGAATAACAATCGAAACCCATAAGTGGTTTTCCGTTGTATTTTGTCTAGTCTTCTCGTTAAAAAGGAAGGAAAATGTCTGCCTTTCCGATTTGTTTGAGACAGGTATAGCTCTTTCAATGGAGGCATTTTCATCGTCAAGTGACAACCATTCATTACAAATAAAATAAAACCTGCAACAAAAATAGTAAATTTAACTCATGTCGTCTCAAAACCGTCTTAACTACTTCATATATTTCACTAAAGCTTATAAGATGAATATAACTAAAGGTCAAACAATTAATTTAAACAAACGTTTTTAAAAATGTTTTTAAAAATCAAATTATCGCATTATCTCTTTGCTTAACACCTCTTCAATGGGTTTGATTCAACGATGTAAATTCCATGAGACTATTGGCAATATAAAGTGAAATATCTTATTTTCGTCAAAGTTATTGGAATAAACTCTTCTTTCGATGTAAAGAGGTAAATTTATTATCATATTTGATTAATTTGGTGGGTTTCATATGAAACAAGACACTATGTCTTGCTAATAAAACTTCCACTCAATCATCTACGTAAAACAGAATTATAAAAGGGACAAAGCAGGGTATAAGTCATCATGCAAAAGCAATATACCAAATATCTAAGTATCCCTTCAACAGAAGCTGAGAAATCTTTTACGAAAATTATGCATTACCTTACTACATTGCACGGTAGAAAGGTAGTAGTTATGCGACGAATCTAAAGAGCATTGGCACGTAACATGTAATCATTCATTGTAAATGAATCGAATACCTTAGCAGTCTCTCCAACAGAAGCCGAGAAACATGTTACTAAATTATGTAACGAAAGGACGGAACATCAATTGCAATAAAAAGCCTCTACTCTAATGAGTGTAGTATACAAGGTCAAAAGTCACAGGTAAAAAAATTAGTATTGTCTAATATAAACTTACTTCTCATTCGTCTGGACGTCTTCTAATAATATTTTGTTTACATACCAGGAAGCCATGTTACCATGTCCGCTATTGTCATGCCATATTTTTAAAGCTGAGGGTTCCTCGAAAGATTTCCCAACACTCATGATAAATTTTCTTACCGAACCTGTTTCAAAACCCTAAAATACAGTTTAAAAGAAAACCATGATTATACCAATAAAATCAACGGTGATCAAATAAAACACTGAACAAAAATACTAGTTAATCTAACAACAGCCTGTGCCCAAACGTTTGTTTCCAGAGTTTCGGAAAGATGAATTGCGGAACACTTAGACAAAGAATAAACGTCATACGGGCTATCCATCGCGTCATAGTTACACAGGCAATACACAATAAGTTTCCTATCAAATGAAAGTTCGAAAAATCTGGAAAATCGGTTAATATTGCAAATGAAGAGAAAATGCGATTTTTTCACTAAAAAATGACAAAAATACAATGAACCTAAACCGCTCTACTATTTACAACTGGCTATGATCAGATATATTATAGTCGACCAAGTTCAATCATTCAAAAACCACAAGAAAATAAATATCTTCTCAAGACGAGAAGACGAATCATTCAGTAGTTAATCTCTAAGATTCATCAGAAATTCTATAATGTTTTATATAATAGTATAAGAAGTTGAAAACGTCTAATTCAAATGAGTACAACTGCCTAAATATATCAATCAATTACTTACTCTCTGTGACCCATCATCTAAGACGCGAACGTTTGCATCTTGTCGCTCCCCTTTCTGTATTTTTGCTCCATCGACAACCATGAAATTGACATTAGATTTCGTGCCAGAGTTACGATGGAGACCGGTATAAACTGTCAAGACATACAGGTACTCATCACCTGGAGCGTTGTCCAATAAGTATGAAAGTGCCCACTGTGACAAAAGTTATTGAAGACTACAAATATTGTAATTGATTGTGATCACGTAGATTGACAGAATGGTTTAACACTCTTTATTCACAATTTTTGGAGAGAAAAAAAATACCTTCTACCACATGTTATGCTATGGAATGCTAAACAGTCTTATACCTTTATTATATTTTGCATTGAAAATTGGTTGAGTATCTTTTATCGTTCTGTATATTATATTGTTTTAATTTTTTATTTCTTATGTTTTTACCATGTTTTGTTTACATTCAATCTGTTAAACCGAAGATACAACGAGCAAAAACATTAGAAAATGGACAAGACACGAAGAGCAAATCGTTAACACAGAGAGAATTCAAAAAGTATACAAAGAAATAAGAACAGCATGAGCCCAATTGTAAAACGGCGTGAACTCAGAAGGGCGGTCAAGACATCCGTGGAAAGTTAAGTTTTCTTAATTTAAAAAGGCAAAATTATAATTAAGGCATTAGAGAAAAATGAGTGATTACCCTTTCTTGGTCTTTCCTGTCCTGTTTAAGTGTCCATATACATAAAAGAAGATATAAACACACGAGTACTATGACGGTTGCAAATACTGCTGCATTGTTCTTAATATCAAATTTGTCGAACACTGTTCTGAAATCGATTGTGTTTGGTGGCACGAAAAATGTTGTTGCAAATGTGTTTCCTTGATTGTTGGAACACTCACATTCTGTTCTGTCAACAGTGGATTCTAATGACAGCTATGAAAAAGGACGAAATGATTGTTAACTTTATAATTTTTCTACATCTTCCGAAATAAAAATATCATGAAAACAAATTGTTTTATTGTACGCACAAAGGTCAAGAGAAGTAGAATTGCAATAGAAAATAGGAAATCATAGATCGAGCGTCTAACATTTAAGTCGTTGGTATCAGCATTCTCTAAACTCGATAGTTAAATGAACGCATATGAAGTATCTATCTTGGAAAGAAGAATAACTTATTTAAGAATTAACATTATTTGACAAATATCGTAGTAAGTGTATTAACAAATAGGTTCCAAAACGTAAAATATTTTTATACGGTACTAGATATCAAATAAAAAGATGCATTATATAGAAAAGATATAAAAGACAGAAAAATGAGTTTCCACAGAATTAGGTATAAAAATACGAAAGTATATGAGTTCATTCAAGTATTTGTACCTGCTTTTGTGATGACGAAAAAACACATCTATCGATTCACAAATATATTTGAATAAAATACACTTTACTGATGTATTCCATAAAAACTTCAGAAGTGTTTGTGACACAAAAGGTTGATTTTTGTATTTACTTTTGAAGTTGTTCCTCGCGAGTTTTGAATTTGGTATCATGGAATATCACAAACAAGGTAAAAACATTTCTCAACTAAATTGTATTTATTTTTTATGTTAAAAGGTGTTTTCCTTACTGGAATGTGACAGAAGAAAGACAACTGCAACTAAGCATAATTTTTATATCATTTGGGTAATGTGTTCGATACCTTGCATATTTCCTTGTCCCAAAGTTTATTTTTATCATTCCAAGCTCTGCATCCGGTTGTTGCACCGATCAAGGTGTAATTAACTAATTCATACCATGACTGGCTACCTCCAGTGGACGTTTCATCTTGTCCTATCAATCAAAGAATTTGGCTTTAAGTCACATAATAAAATAAATTTACAAGTGACTGAATTTCTTGTGAATGTACATTCCTTTGATAACACTGCAAAATATCTTAGATATCAGGAATATATAGATTTTGTGCTTGAAACGTTGCTTTGTCAACGAAGATTAGATTACATACTCACCAGATGTTATCAAAACTCCAATATAGATATTTGTCGGTTTCGAGTATAAGGAAGGGACGACGAGATTAATTTCGCCATTACTGTGACTCGACAAGGTCACTTCCTGCTTCCAATCGAATACGTCCTTTGAAGGAGATGAACATTTACAGATATAAACTGTGTGATTTAAATACTCTACAGCATTCCTTACATTGAATATAAGGCTGTCAAATGGACTTTTCCAGTACATTTTATACAAAAGCATTTGTGAGATTGCCGATATTGAACCGTTCACTTTCTTTGGTACTACTACTTGTATAGTTTTTGTTTTGTGACTAGGTTGACCCGGATTTACAAGACTGAATCTAGACGGTATAGTTGTGTTTATGAGGTCACCAGTACCAACAGACACTGTAACTGTTTTTGATGTTATGAATTTGGATTCTTCTGCCCATGAAAATGGTGAATGGTCATACATCGTCACCTACAAAATGTCAAGCCAATATTGTAGGATTACCGTTTCAAAAATAAACTATTTCTTATTTTTACTTTTTTTCAATGCTTATATGAAATCATGTCTTTCGTTTTGAATTTGAACTAAAAGGCATAGTTCACTACATAATACAATTAGTGATGGACATGAAATGTGATATTCATTTAAAAATGTGACAAGGAAGCTTTGCATCAGACATAAGGACATATGTAATCAACGATATTCCATTTATGCTTTGAGATAGACTTTAAAATCCTCATTTTCAAAAATCAACTTTTATCAGCAATTAATTTAGGCAGAAGCAGCAAAAAAAGTAACACGCACAACAAAATAGTGTTTTGACTATTATTAGAGTGCATCAGTTCGGTAATTTTAATATTACCCTTCATTAATAGACAAGATTGACTACAAACCTGAACATTTTGATCCTCTGTTGACAGAATACTAGTTTCTTGAAATTTCAAATCAATGTCGTCAGTAGAATAACCGTTTTGGTCTAGTTCAGAAAGAAGTCGTGTATCTTCTGTTGAGTTAATAAACCCGTTGTAAGCATGTACTGGCAATTGTTTCCGATAGTTCAACATTTGAAGAGTTTTACCCAAGATGTGCATATTTTTTAACAGTGTTTCTACAAGATCTGGTACCTACAATTATAGTAAAGAGTTTATTAAATCAAAACAGTCACTACATTGCACTACATACGTAAGCTGTTTTTTGTGGTCGAATCGGCTAAAACAATTTTTCCTTTATACACATTGAGCAGAATATTTCAATTTAATGCACGTCTCTCTTTGCTGAGCACTGACTTATTTATTTGCATAGTTTTTGAGGGATGCATGAGAATTGAGTCATCATTTCTTATGATTAGATTAATTACTCAATATATCCCATTTTAGAAAATTGTATTGTACAATTAGACTTAACGGACAAGTTGGATGAATGAAAAATGAGATGCTGTTGTTCATATACCATGTTGAATAGCAAGTATATGACATGAATGACTGGCAGAATGAGTGGTCATATAGGATTTTTCAATATATATTCAAATAGAGGGAAGTTTTCAAAGTCATCAATGTAAATGTCATGTGTGGTTTTCAATTACAGGTTATAAAGTAGAAACGTCCCCGTCCACAATTTACTTATTTGGAGCTGGAATTTCGAAGTACGAAACCATCGTTGCATTGAAATATCTTTTGACTGCTGTAGATTGGAAGTCATAGCTGGCTATATCGAATTATGTATTCTCGGTTTTATCCGGTTTTTAATCAAATCATTGCGGTTAAAAGAACAAGTTATGTACTGAGATTTCTTTAATTTAACCATCCTCCTCCGTCAAGAATACAGGCTTTGGCAAAAGGGAGTCCGTATTAATTATCCCCCTTCCAATATGAATAAGTCAATATGTGCTTATAAATATTCATTTTCATTGTTTTTGTTAGCTTTGATGAATGCAAAATAAAAGAAAAAAATCAACCTTAAGATTTTAAAAATATGCATCCTCTGATCTAATAATTATTCAATAAATCAGAATTTAAGAATTGGGCTTCTCTTCCCTTCCGGGGAGTTAATACAAATGTTGACGTGTTGAATACAAATGTGACTTTGAAACATTCTCATCTGAAATACCATGCCTCTACGAAAACTACTGATTTAAAGCCTTAAACTATAACCCGAAAGCATATATTTCTGAGCTGATAATATTGCTACATCACGAAGACTTTTGTACAAAGGTGATTTAGAAATTCCATTGTATTTCGGTTTGAAGTGAAGATTGATATTAGATAAACGATATGTTTTGAGCCACAGTATATATAATACATGTGAGCCTATGAATTCAATTATTAATAAATTTTGACTATTAATTCATTTGAGTTGGTTATTTAAGGCGATACATACGATATCATTTTTTCTTGCGGCGTCCAACTCATTCCACAAGGCAATCTTTAGGGCAATATACGCTTTTTCTGCAGGTGTTAAATCCGCTAAACTAGTGTCAATAAATTCCAGTCGGCTAGATATGTCATTCATTATATTGTATATGTCAATATATGCTGGTGTGTCGATGGATATTCGCGGTAATATGGACTCCATTGCATTATTCAGTATTCTCAATGCATCTTTAACCAAAAAAAAAATTTACAAAACAGCTACAATAAAATGAGTTATCTTTGTATGTTTGTCTTAAGTGTTCGTTGAGGTTTTATTCCGATTTTTTTATTTTAAGAAAAAGGATGATATCTGGCGTATCATTGATGAACAAGTGAAGACAGTGGAGAACGTTTACCATTCTATAATTAAGCCGATGAAACCCACAATTTTTCTTCAGTTCAGGAATAGGAATTTGCTAAAGTGCTTTATCACTTGTTTTTCCAATACAAAACGTGTAGCTGCACCGTTTTGATATACATGTCCATTATTTCTGAATAAAATTCTGTTAATATAAAAGTAACTAGATAATTTAAAATTAATCGTGAATTTTATATATAAAGTATTAATTGTGAATTCACAAGTTATGTCCAATTTATCTTATGATTTAAGTTAAACCGACTAAGATATTTAAAATTACCTTCACATGTTGTTATATAATCCTCGTATTTTGGATAACTCTCTGTGTTTGCCAGACTTTCCAGTTTCTTTATTAAAGTTTGACTGCCCAGGAATGCTTTGGACTTACAAATAAGAATTAACTAATATATTTGAACTTAAAAATAAGAATTTTCTAATATAATGAATTTGCATGCCTTACTCAATTTTTTTTAGAAACAGTTCGATATAATTGGTATATAATCCATATTTAGATAGGAGTCTAAACTTTGCTACTATCTTTGTTTAAATTTGTAAGATGGGAAAATCCATAAAAGTTACATTATCTTTAACAAAACAACTAAAAAAAGGAATGTTAACACTGAAAATATTTGTAAAGTAACTCATAATTCATTTTTTTTCTTCATGAACTAAAAGGCAAGTTTTATATTAATATCATCAATAAATACACTGTAAATAGACTCCTATATAAAGTGATCAGACGTTATTCTAATGGCTAAGACACTTTCGTGTAAACTGCGGAGAGGTCGATGGGCATGCGTGAAGTTAACATCCGCGAGATAAGGCTTGATGTAGAACAAAAGAATGACTCGCGGAAGTATATACTAGATATGTTAATGGATAACCCTAGGTTACGAGAAAGGGTCGATGGTTACATCCGCTATGTTAATATGAGTCATCAATGAGCAATTGAGCAATTGGTATTGCTTCAGACTTATCTTACCTTCCTATTCATTAACATATCATAAAAGGTATATTAATAATTCTTTTGGGCCTCCATTCCTTGTAGTATTAAAATTGATATGCCTTCAAAAGCATGCGCGATCTCCCCTTGACATTAAAAGTAATAAGAGCATTCTAGCATTTTCATAGGCACCTCTATCTATAAATAATCTATTACATGTTTTTCCTTGTATAGGTGTCAAGTATTTCCTTAGTTCGATAAGACAACAAGACCACAAAATTGCCCTGACATATTGCCACATTCAAACAAGAGACTAGATTGCCAAAACGCGTACTGAACAATTTAAAAAGCATCATTGTGCTTAAGTATAACATAATGTATTTGTAGAATAACATGCAAATTAGATTAGATACAAATACATCTTACGTATGAAGTGTGATTTGGGGGTCTTTTTTTTTTCAAACAAAATACTATCATTTTAGTAATTTTGATATCCTTACATACCGCAGAAACATTGCCAGTGTAGTCTTTATTGGTCACCATAGTTCCTAAGCTAACAGCAATCTGGTCAAGATCATCTGTAGATGATCCATTCATTACATTGGTTACATCAGTTAAAACATTAGTTAGACTAGCGAGTTCCTAAAATAATATGAAAGTAATAATTATACATGTACAACTACTGGTTTTAAATCAGTAATTTCAGGAGGTAGACTTAGGGTAAGGGACACAACACTTAAAAATCATTGGAATGTTTGTATTCAGCATTTCACATCAATCTTATGTAAGCAACTAATTAACATGAATTCATTCAATTCTGCTTCAAACAAAAGCTTGAGAGGCTTTGATGAAATTGAATATAATACAAACATATCACTGACTTCATGAGTTATGTCCCTTACCTTAGGTCTACCTCCTTAAGCAATGACAGTTTTGTATCTAATATCATATATAGAAAGCGCAAAAAAGGGAGAACGTTCATTGTTATTCAATGAAATAAAGTGGTACTACAATTACATTTACGGTTCTAAAAAGGGGGTTGTTACTAAGGACGATACCTGCCATTATTCATGCAATAGTTCAATAATAATTGAGATTTAAAGCAAATTTAAACATATGAAACAGACATAATAATAATTGAAATGAATACAAGTACTACAAATTGCAGTGATAATATTGTTGATTAGTTAAATTGAGTCACATCTGCTGTACAATGCATTGAGTACATTGTACATTTATCCCACCAAAACATCATTATAAATAAGATAAGTTAAGTCTATTCAGTTAAATCCGGACCCAACTCATATGATATGACTGAAAAGTTCAGCATGACAACTTCCAGTTCACTGTTATTCGCTAATAACACATTAGAATAGAAAACCTGTTCCAAATGCGCATGACTGATCTGTACTAAGAAAAGTAATGCTTCTTTTCGTAATTAGGAACCAATTAAATATAACAATACGTGTAAATAGTACGCAAACACGGAAACAGGAATCTTTTTAATTCAGGCATAGTAGAATAGGTATGCATGATCTGGCCTCATTTTTCTGTTCTTAGGTACAAAGTATACTTCGGAAACTATATAGGTTTATGCCAAAAAATCTTCTTGAATAATTTTAAGACAAATGTTTTTTGCATCTTTTCAAACACTATTTGCTCATTGAAGATATACACTACTGTATGATTTATCAAGATAACAGAAAAGAATGCCCCGTGCAATAAGTTTGATCTACCTGAAGTAGAATAGTAGAATAGGAAAATCATTTATTTCACAAGTATTGTAAATAATGAAAAAGTGTTTATTGACAACTTTAAGAATTCATAACGAAAATCGAAATAAACCTTGCTCTCAACATTTTTGTTGAAATGTTAAATCTGGTAAGTTTATGAATATTGTCAAAATTGTTTTCAACGTGACATGTGACCAAGGTGTAGTTGGTTAAGATATTAAAAGAAATATTTATTATCTTAGAGAAGTATGATGTAGAATTGTGACATTTATCACCATAAAAAAGTAAATTCTAAAGTAATATACAAAAACGATTTATTTTTAAATCATAGAGATTTATTGAAGTAAACAAGAAAATAATATTGCCCGAACTTCCAAAACGTTCTTTTTTTTAGATATGGAATATGGATATTACTACGAGTTCTTAAAAAAAGATAATTCCTCATTCTTTTAGTAAAGTAAATCAATGTTCAAGTTCCCAGTAGCAATAAACAGACTGAAAATTGAAACGCTGTCATTGCTCCTCTAGTGCTTCTATAATTTTAAGAGTAATTCTTAGGCTTTGTCCTTCGTCAGCTAAAACCAACACATAAAACAAATACATGAAAGTTGCAATAACGTCTAGTAGTGCAACTTTTTTTTCTGTTCTAAAACATGACAAAGCGAATAACCTTAGCATTTTTAAAGTTAAAGTTGTTATCGACGACGATGGAAAATGATAATAAACAAGTTAAACGTTTTAAACAAACCTTAACAATGCGTTGTTTAGACTGCACATCACCAAAGTCTGGATTTAAAATTTCATCAAGTAGTTCATCGAAAGTCCGAAAAGTTTCAGTGCCGTTGCGACTTTCAACACCGATGCTCAGCCAATCTCCAGGTTGTATGTCAAATAGCGTTGACGTAACGTTCTACATGGGAAAAAAACAATATCATTTGACACAAAAGCCAGTAAAAGCAGATATTTGCAAAAACGGTGATTTTTTTTTGGGGGCAAAACTCGAGTCTCAGTGGAATGTTTGTTTCATATCAATTCTATCAGATTTCGTTTCTTAAATACGATTCTGGTAAATCTAATTTGCATATGTACAACGACTTACATAGCATGAGTAATTTTGTATAAATTCGTCATTTTATCTTATACTAAAGTATATTTTATACGTCTGGTCTTTGGCCCTAAATTAAATTCTTTTGATCACCGCTAGAACCTTGGTTTCCTTGATTATTCTCTAACAACCGATCTGGTTTGTGAATAATGCTATAATAAATCTAAAATTTATTCCGTTGTCCAGTTGTTTGTGAAAAAAATAGGTGGCATTAAATGCAAAATAACATAAAAATGGCATTCGATGCAGTGGGATAAAGTACGCAAACTAATATAGTAATAATTATAACATTCATAAACGAATGTATGTCGTCACTTCCAAAACTATAAAGAAGAAAAAATATTTTAAAAAAAACTACAGTTAAGTCTACTACCAGAGGCTCGACTGCTGTACCCGCAACTTCGGCATTCAAAACAACTTGTTTCAGATCACCTGTTCTCCAGTAATAATTGACATTATCACTTGATTCATTGAGGAAATATGATACAGAATCTGCATTTGACTTGTACTTTGGTTTTAACTGGAATGTCATAAACAAAGACAAAAATTAAAATATGAATTCTTGACGCAGACGCCGCTTACCATACCGGTGCACCTGGTCCATACTTCCAGTTTTTAGTGGAGTTCGGGCTGCTTATCCACTTTGCTTTTACGTGTTATTTTGGTAAGTCTATGTTCTTTGTTGATAACTGTTACTATCGTTTTCCATGTTCATATTTTCTATTCATTATCCATGGATTTTATTATAAAGATTACTTTTCAAATCTTGGTTCCCATGGTTTCTTTAATTGCTTATTTCTAATACATATAAAACTTTATTAAGTTTATAATGATACCGTGTATTACCCTTTTGTCTAAATCCAGATTTTACATCATATTACTAACCCGAGGGATGGTTCTTGGAAAGAAGAGGAGGCATGTCCAACTGTACATGCAGTCAGTTTAACAAAACGTCAAAAGTCGTATCGTACGTTTGACGTCGAGGTAGTTCAGACTTTTGTTGTGGCATTTTGTTCATCTAAAGTTTATGCCCTCACTATCGCAGAGAGGTTTCCACGCAAAATTGGAAAAAAAGCCACCCATGACCGAATTATCATTTGGACTAACGTACACAACCCGTTTTTTTGCAGAATGTACCACTGTATGGTAAAATATTTCCAATTATCCATTGAGTAAGGACCGGTTGCTCATTTATTCTAAAGTTTCTGTGTGTATTCTTATAGTTAATTTGGTTATTTAATGTCGTTTTTTTCTGTTTTCTTATCTGATCATGAATATTCTTTTTCCTCCATGTAATAGTGTTCCATTTACTGTCATGAAGGACGAATGATAAAAACTTTGACAGCAATAATACACTGGTACAGTGGTATTTTCAAATTATTAAATATTAAGCACAACGAAAGTAACCTTTTGAATGTCGAATACACAACTATTGTTTTGTGGAATGCTAAAAGCGACAGCGAAAATTCCATTTCATAAGGAACAATGTGAAAAAAAATCTTTATAGTACTTTCGAGTACCACAAATAAACATAATCGATGAAAGTTTGAGGGTAAGTCTTCAAAGACTAGCCGAGCATTGGAGTCGTTGGAAATGTTCACAGATAGCAATTTCTACTTACTTGGCCGACAATCTTCTCACATTCTTGGTAGTCATTGAATATGTCAAAAACCTGTATTTTTATTGTGACTGTATAGTTGTGTTCAGGTAAACCAGGTTTTAGTCGAATAGTATTTTCTTCTTCAGCTGAATATGAATAAGAAATCAAAT
The DNA here is from genome assembly GCA_037379345.1 of Perna viridis. Classification (NCBI taxonomy): domain Eukaryota; kingdom Metazoa; phylum Mollusca; class Bivalvia; order Mytilida; family Mytilidae; genus Perna; species Perna viridis. The sequence continues at coordinate 30,768,020 of CM074517.1, read as the reverse complement.
GAAAATATCAGTTGATTTGAAGAAAGAATAAGTGGTAATTTTATCGAAGGTGTTAAAAAAGAGAAACCCTTTGACAATACAACACCAGGAACGCCAACGTAACAATACACGAAGAACGTTCAACACAATTTAAAACACACACACACACACAAAGAACAGTACGAGGCACACTTAAACCATAGGGTGATCGTGGCAACCCAGAAGGTTGAGAGATGTAACAAAGAATTTGCTAAATTCTGCAAATAAGATAGCCAGTCGATAAATGCTTCTGTTTTGACGAGTCATTAGGATTTCAGGAAAATACTTCCAGCGCTGCATGAGAAGTTCCGTATACAAAAGTGACAAAATAACCGATTGACATATTTTCATATTTATCACTATATACTAGAACGCTTTCCTACACATTACATATTCAAGCATTGAAAACAAAAATCAAACAACACCTTTTACATGCCTGTTACCATCATCTGTTAGTAATCATGTAATGATAATATTTGCTTGAAATCTACGCAATGTGGAGAAAAGTGTGTAATGATGTTAGAGAAAAACCTGCTGAAAAATAGCCATATTCAACAAATAAAATTAAGTATTTGCCAAATTTCATGCTCAGAATATGGTTATGAACACGGCGAAGTTGATCTAATGTTCAGTTCTATTTAGTAAAAGGTTATACATAGTAGTTTTGTCCAGAACATAAAGTGATCAAGAATGGCTAAGTTCAACATGCTGAAAATGTAGAAAGAATAATCAAGGGAACCAAGGTTATAGCGGTAATCAAAAGAATGTAATCCAGGGACAAAGACCAGACAAAGAAAACAGACATACACAACAAAGAACATAATGTAACTAAAATCATGCATACAAAGTTACAAAAGCAAATGAGCAACTCGGACTCCACTAAAAACTGGAAGCATAGACCAGGTGCACCGGTAGGGTAAGCATCCTCTGCTTTTCTAGAAACATCCGCTCATAAAAAGTCAAGTCCGGGGTAGATGAAAGAGGAAAGGAAAACTATGACACGTTGAATAAATCAGTTTTCATGACGCAGATGGATACACCGTAACGATCCACTAGTTCATAATTACGACCATACAACTTCTGTAATGATTACTTTAATCTTGTAGCAAAATAACCTTGTCCCAGAAGCCTTTTTGTTAGAATTCTAGAGCGATACAAAAAGTCTGTGTTATTTCGTAGAAAAAAGGCCTAAATTACAAAATGATCGATTGCTTTATTATTATTTTTTTTATTAGTTGTTTTTTGTTGTTGTTTTCCCCGTTGGCGAAGCGGGTAAAAATTCTAAAGAACTTGCATATAAATGAATGGATAAATTATTGTTAATTAGTCTGTCAGAAGCAGTAATCGAACAGAAATCTTTAGTTAACATGAATTTGATTTGATGCAGCGGAATTTGAAACAAAACAATCATATCTGATTTTGAACAAAAAACATTTTCAATGGACAAATAGTAATGTAAAGTGTAATTAGAATACAACCATTATTTAAATGCTTGCACTTCAATTGTGTTCAATTGTAAACTATAATTGGAAAACTCTTTGGAAAGAAATATTATATGTTAGACAATCACTAATTGCGTACTCCAAATTAGTCCATTTAATCTCAAATATGATACTAGGTATGATTTCAATCATTTTTTTTCAAATTAAATGTGCAATTTAGTTTAGCTTTGTTTTTAATTTTATCGCCAAAAACACTGCGTCAGCAGTGGGATGATCCAAATACGCCGAAATAAAAGAAAACATGACCTAAACATGAACACATGAAACAGACACAATTTAGTAAACCGAATAAAAAAAGATTAAACATGAAAACTGGAGATAAGGAAAACAAGACGACACACGCATACACACAAAACTAAACCACTAGCAATATGCACTGAAAAACGGTATTGTATGCTAAACCCACTACGTAGGTAGGAAAATTGCCGTATATCAAACGGATTCTAAATAAAAATAGTATAGTTTAAGACGTAACGGTGGTTTGTTTAGCCTAGTCATTCGAAATGGGAAACCCCCTAGCAAATGCAGATTAATTGACCAATGAACTGATTGATGTTTGGTATAGAGCAGAATAAACTATCTCTGAAAAATCTATGACGAATGATTTAAATTCGCTAGTTTCGCGATGAAGAAGATAATCCTGAAAATAAATTGCCACAAATAACTCACTGCATTATAAATACGTATAAAACGGTGTAAGTCGCAAAAGATAATTGTAGTGAAAATGAAATGAAACATTTAAACACAAAATTAAGTGTAACAAAATTAGTTGTTTACAGTAGTTACCCTACCGATACACCTGGTCAAAGCTTAGAGAAATCCGACATTGCCATTCATTTTTAGTTTCCTTAATTGTTTTAAATTCTCATATAACTAAATGATCGCCTCCATTGCAGTCGTGGATTCAGTCCGCGGCAAAGTCGTATAAAGACTTAAAATTTGGTAATAACTGCGTCTCCGTCAAGTACAAGATATACAGAAGATAGAGTGACGACTGGCTGGCATGGATTCGGAATAATGTATCCAATTGTCGTAGAATGTCTTGTGACTCACTAGCACAACTATAAAAATGGCTTGGCATGTAGGACTAAAAGCTTTCCATAACAAAATGTGTCAAATCGTAATGTCGGAATACTAAATAGTCCACGGAATTGAAGGGAAAAGAAAGAGGAGTTCAAAAATGTAAGTGCTGACATATACATTTTTATCGAAATAAGACCTACAAATTGCTTCACTCAGTCACTCTATGTAACTTTAAGGTCAAGCTCCTATGACCTTATGGTTAAGGGAGAAGACGTTTGCTCTTTTCTCCATCACTTACGTTGTATTTGGTTAATGTGAGCAAGTTCATTCAAATCCCCAGTATCCACTTGGTAAGTATCAGCAAGTTGATTTATTATACCCAACGCTTGAAAAGCGGGAGGTATATAGTGATCCTGCTGTCCGTCCTTTCGTCCTGTTCCACAACTCCGCTCAAACTGCTGCGTGAAATTTGATAATACTTTCACAAATTCATTGTCACATTGTGCCATTGTGCACCATTTGTTTTCGTTTTTCTGTCTGAATTACTTTGGAATATCATATATGGCTTCTAAAGAGGGAAGTTGAGGTATCACTAAGTTGCTCACAATTTTTCTAGTTTAAACTATATTGGTTCAGAGTGATCAAGTTTCTTCAGTGCAATTCAAAGGCCCTTTCTTTATTTTGTAGGTATCGGTTGAAGAATATTGTAAGTTATTTCTTTACTTAAACACGTAATCATGACCCAGTGGAAACGTTTTAAATATATAGGTTTTTCCTAATCTAAGATTAATCTTCACCTCACTTTATGTGCTTTCAATATGCTCAATTCAATGTAATGGAAACAGTCATTATTTCACAATACTTAAGTAATGCTCGTTTTATTAATGAAATCTGCTTAGCGACTGAAGCGTCATATTCATCATCACTTGAATATATTAAGCATTGCATTCTTTTAAACATATAAAAACTTAGTACTCCAAATAGAAAAAAAGGTCAAATGTTAATGAAAACAAATTAATAAGTCAGAGAATTTAATGAATTGGATTTATTGTATAATTGACTAAAACTGATTTATTGATTTTATCTTTGTTATTGTATTCAATTTTAGATTTATCGTTGGTACAAAAAGTTCGAAGCAACTCATACGCAGAGATATACATTGAAACTTTGTATGATTCTTAGCCGGAGTACTACTTAAATAGAAATACAGTGAAAGAGTAATCAAGGGAACCAAGGTTATAGCGGTAACCAAAAGAATGTAATCCAGAGATAAAGTGAAACCTGTCTAAATCAAATCTCTTTTGGACTGAGATTTTTGTTCTTTTTATTCATACAGGTTAAACAAATATGGAATCTGATATGAAAGAACTTTAAATACCCGATTTCCAAGGTTTCCGGATTTTCCAATGTTCTGTTAAGATAGGGTTGACTATATAAATGTAATCGAGTGCATTTTATATTCTTAAATAATAAACTGCTAATATATCACCAGTTTCAGAAACAAGTATCATTGCAATAAAATACAGTAAAACCTGTCTAAAGCAAACATTTTAAAGTCCCTTTATAGCAGTTTAAATGTATTTTGAATCTTGGTAAACCAAACTGTTATCTCGACCGCCGAATATTAAAGTCCAAATGGGCTTCGGTTTACACAGGTTTCAATGTAGTTCCGATATATCGTTAGAATCAATAACCGCCATTGAGCAAGAAAAAACTTATAGAATGATGATAACGTTTCTAACGGGCGCGGCTGAATACAAGGACTTTGGAGCCTCTTGTCTAAGAGAGTAATCAAGGAAACCAAGGTTATAGTGGTAATCAAAAGAATGTAATCCAGGGACAAAGACCAAACATGGAAAACAGACATACACAACAAAGAACATAAAGTAACTAATATCATGCATACAAAGTAACAAAAGCAAATGAGCAACTCGGACTCCACTAAAAACTGGGAGCATGGACCAGGTGCACCGGTAGGGTAAGCGTCCTCTGCTTTTCTAGAAACACCCGACGAGTTGCTCATAAAAAGTCAAGTCCGGGGTAGACAAACGAGGAAAGGAAAACTATGACCAGTTGAATTAATGAGTTTTCATGGTGCAGATGGATATACCATAACGATCCAAGGGTTCATGATGACGACCATAAAACTTCCGTAGTGATGACTTCAATCTTGTAGCAACATAACCCTGTTCCAGAAGCCTATTTGTTAGAGTTCTAGTGCGATACAAAATGTCTACGTAGTTTCGGCAAGCTCTGGCATAACCTATGAGTTGAGTTATGAACACTCCATACGCAGGTGCTGAAGGGATGTTGCCACAGATGAAAGAAAAGTTGACAATTTTGAATGAAAAGTCATCACGTTTGTCGTAAAGTTTGGTCAATAGTTTTTCTTTACCATCGATTTCTAAGTGTAGGTCAAGATATGAGGCTGACACAGTGTCTGTAGTATCCTTTATCTCAAGTTCTTTTGGGTAGATGCGATGTATCAAATCCCCGAAATTAGGATTGTTTAAAGATAATACGTCATGTATATAGCGGAAACTGAGATTGAAGGATCTAGCCAAACGGTATTCTTCCTTTCTGATCAGATCAGCTATAAAGTCAGCCTCATAAGAGTGAAGGAATAGGTCAGCAAGTAAAGGACATTTGTTGAAAAACACGTCCACCACACTGGACAAATATGTTGTCGATTAAGAATTCCTGAATTTTGTAAACATCTTTCTCTGTATATTTGGAAGATGATTTGAAATTATTTCTTACAAAGTATGAGGAATCTGTACCAAGGACTATATATTTGTATCTAGGTGTACCATCTTTTTGGGAAAAACAACATCCATGTTTTGCATATGGGAAACCAAAAATTTCTCCACATCGAATAAAAAAATAGGCGATCCACCATGGCATTATCATGACATGTTATAAAAAAACTTCCATCGAATTCCATTCAACGGCTTTAGAGGAGTTGCAGAATAACAGATGCTCCTTCAGGTTGCTAATTGACAGAGTCAATGTTTTAATCAGGAAACCTTTGAAGGTTATATAGAAGGGGAAAATAGGAAATGCAAAATGACATTATGTGGGGACGAACAGAATACTTAAAGGAGACACAAACGGACGATTGAACGAACGGACGGATCACTAAATACCTCCGACAAAGTAGATGAAAAAAAGAAAACGTACTTCCAAAGTATAGAAAAACATATTTATCATCCTGCGTTTTCTGAACTATCTTATAAACCAACTGTTCTTTTGCATCTTCAGTTTTATCCCTTGAAGTTCTGTAACCTTCATCCTTCCACCCATATGTCAAAACCCTCTTCTCGCCTGAAAAACATTATTAAAGGCATGTGAAACTTGTAGGACGAAATGTCGAATGAATTAGTCCAAGGTTAAGAAGCTTGTTTTTATTTTTAAGTCTTTGTCACATACATTGTTATTTACTTACGGTAATTTGAACCCTAATGTACATCTTTCACCATTTGATTTTTTAAGTAGCAGTCTTTGTAAAAATCAGACAGAAGGTGAATCGTGCATGTCAAAAACCCACCAAATTCAGTTTCATTTCTTGTTCAGAAACCGTCATAGATAACATAACCAGTCTTAGTTTTTCATTTGGTAGTTATACTTTTGAAATAAAATTTATATAGATTGTACATTAAATTAGCAATTTGCAAGGGTTATTGTTTTTGATTTGGTTCATTTTGGTTGCGTTTAGTAGGAGATAAATATATTTTTAACAAAAGTACAGATTTGAATATGGAAAGGACAACAGTGATGTAAAAATATAGCATATGTAGATTGAAAAAGCCTTTTCTTCACCATGAATCACTTTAATATTGACAGTGTCTGGATTTTCTATGGACTGGTACTTCTATTTCTATAACACAGATGTCACAAATCAGTAAGATGGTAAATGGTCCTCTTTATGTAAATTAAAGGGCATAGACTACACGAAAAATACAGAAATTACAGCAAGCGCAGACATTCAGAACATTACTTAGCGGGTCATGATAAAATCGACTACCAGCTAAAAGTTGTCTTAAAAAGTTACATTTATTTCGCGGAGAATCAAGATGAACGAAAATTAAACTAGATCATTGACACAGCACCAATGAATTATATATACAACCATTTTTGCTTTTTGTAACAAATGACTTTCGAAAAGTATTTGAATAAAAAGGAAGTTTAAATCAGACCAAAATTATGACCGTTTAAAATAATATCGTTATAAAACTAGTTTAACCCCAATGCAGATTTCATGCACCTGTCCACAGTCAGGAGATGTTGATCATTAATGTGTGTTTGTGTCGTTACATTACTTATTGTTTGATTTTGAGAGTATTGTCATCGTTCCGTTACCGTATATTTTATACTTTTTGTCAAGGCCTTTCAAAATTTACTTAAAGCGCGCATTAGCCAGGTGGTTAAAAAGGCACATGAATTTTTAATCATCGACTTATAGTGGGAGAAAAAAATAAACACAATGCGCAATATTGATTGCTTATGTAACCATAACATTTACAATGCCAGTATAATCATAATTTGGTACTATGATAATATCATATTTTATCTACCCTATTTATGAAATCTTGCAGAATTCGAAATTTTAAAATACGTAAAACACCGAGGCTTCATTCCTTGTATTGCACATTGTAGAACTTCTCGGTGATGGATTTGGCTTCCTTTTTCGATAGATTTGGTACTTCTTGTATACAACTAATATTTTGATTATGATCTTCCTACATATTTGATTTTAATGCTGCTGATTAGAGGTTACTCCTTGAAACACGTGCACAGCATATCGAAATTTACAATATATAAAACTGGTATTTTTTATGTTTGTAAATACCTAAGGGAATTCACCAACCAAGTAGTCTGACTTGTCTGACACTGAATTATATCATATATAATTTATTAAAATTTGAAGGATTGCAAATTTCAAAATCCCTATAACACTGTATTGCATATAGAAGAACATTTTGGAGTCGAATCTGCCATCCCATTTTTGACAATTGTGGCTTTTAGTACAGAAGATAAATTTCTTGCGTATTTTTTTTAATCCAGATCTTCCTATGTATTTAATTCTAATGATGCTGATGAGAGGTTACTCCCAGAAACACGCGTACAGTATATCGAAATTTGCAATATTTATATTAGTATTTTTGTATTGTTCAAATTGTTTACAATCAATAACGATGTATTTAATCGCATTACAGTGGTATTCGCTATATCATATACAATTACATATTATTCCTGTGAGATTCAAAACTAGTCATTATTAGCTGCACTGCATTACATAAGCGTGAATAGTTTCCAAAAATGAAAAATTGGACATTAAAAAAAAATAATATTAAAAATCAAAAAACAATACTGAAGCGTCAACAATGGAACAATTGACACAATAATTAATGAGGAATCGTTCGTACTTTTTATTCAATACGTTATATCTCATTACTTACTAAGTAGATTATTTTTCAACCATTTTTTCATTAATTTGCAGGCATAAATATTAAATCATATGAATCTACACTATCTGCAGACTGGTCTCATATAACGAGGCTCCATTGTTCTAAATCTATACATCTCCTAAAGTATTAGAATATCGTATACTTTTTCTGAAAAAAAAGGACAGCTTCGCCGTATGTAACAAAACAAAGCGCACTCAATTTATAATAAGTTTTAAATTTTGACTTAATAATGTTTTACTAAGTCATGCAATGTAATCATCTTTGGGACCGTTTACGCGTAACGAACCTCGAGTCTGCTTAGAAAAAACATAAATCGTCCTATAGCTGGTTGTACGTTTAAAACAAACCTTATAATTTAAATTATTTTAATCGATTCCAGTCCAAAGAAAGATTTGAGCCTTGATTACAATCTTACTTAGTTTAGGGTTACATTTTATAAAATAACTTATTATACATAAGTCGAATAAAGGTGAGGGTGAAAAATTACCCATTATCCCTATCTAAATAAATCCATGACAACATAAATATCTAGTTGAAGTATTACCCGACATAGAAACAGCGGTGCATTGCATTCTTACATATGAGTCGCACAATATTTTGCCCCTAATCCTATAATGTATAACCAAACAATCGAAATCAGCGTTCGATAAACAGATTATTCAACGCGGTTTATAAAATCAAGCAAACCAAGTCATTTCCTATAACCTGTTCAAAAATTAGAATTATTTTTCTTAATTATAATCTAATTAGACATATTAAACACAGAGACATACCCCAGTATGCATCTTGGTCTGTAACATCACACGTTCCACCATATGGTAACATGTTAGTTTCCACGATCCAAATTACTGTGCCTTTTCTGCCAGACGCGAACTCCATATGTGCTTCTATCAAATAACCCGAGTTCTCTTTCAAAACATTACTTCGTATAACAAATTTAGTTGTCTTTTGTTCTGGAAGCAAATATGCATGAATGTGATTTTACACAATGAAACATAACTAAAAAAACATGAATGAGAAGCAGGTAAAATTGCTATTTCAGCGCACCATGCAAATCTCCAAAAAGCAAATATAAAACCCTCTTTTCTATTGGTAGGTATTAAGTAAGCACTTGAGCAAAGATATCAACTTAAAAAGACATTACACCAAGTGGTATATTAAATTTCTTTTATTTGGGAAGTAGATATAAGTTGATATTCATAGTCGTACACTGCATGTATACACGGAACTGGATTTTGCTTTTTTTCCTTTCCTTCTTTCTTTTTTATTTTTTATTTTTTATTTTTTTCCTTTTTTTTTTTTTTTTGATATTTTTTGACATTTTTGGTTTTGAGTATTTTTTGTATTGAGATATTTCTAAGCTTTTGGTTGTAATGCTGCTGACGAGAGGTTACTCCTTGAAACATGTGTAAAGTTTACCAAAACTGCAATATTAGTATGATTGGTATTATTTGTATTATGATGACGGTACAATAAAATTCCCACCAATTATCTGCCGAAGATTTTTAAAAAAAGTCTCTAATGATTGGAACAATATATATCAACGTCGTTGTGAAAATACCTTCCATCTCGATTGAAAAAATCCTATAATCTACTTGTTATATGTAAGAACTTCATTTTCTTGTGTTTACGAAATCGGTAATGGGACATGTTCGTCTTTTAAATCCCAAATTGATTACCATACATTTATCTCCGTTCTTCTGTAGATTTTTACCTTCACACTAAATAATACTCTTATTTTGAATTTTAAAAGATCATTTTAGTACACTTGAGTAACAACAAATCATGGCAAATCAAACAAAACTTACCTGATAATAACCACGATTTCCATTCAGTATTATTAGAGACAGTTCTCCAATTCAAGTCAAAGTTTTTGACTACCCACCAAACTTTAAGACCTTTTGACTGACCCACCGTACATGATTTACAAACAACTTTTAGGGACATTAAGGCTGTTACTGCTGTTTTCTTCATACAGTTAAATCTGCATCTAAAATGAGAGAATTTTGAATGAACCGACGAATCAAACCAAAACCGTAAACACAGGCGGCACCGAGGCCAGAGTTGGACTAAAAATTCTCTTAATTTTCAAAAATGATCTGATACTCTAATCACTTTTATTTGAAGATGCTTCTTTATCCAAAGATCAAAATATGAAAATAGTTGATACGGTGCAATGGTGCATAAAATAAATGAAGTGTTTCAGTTTGCATTGATCGCGATCCTTCTAACACTATTTCATCTCTCTATTCTTTACCTTTCTTTTACTCTTATTTTTTTCTATCTAGTGCTTGAAGTAATTATGTTCTATGTCTGTTTAAAATTTCCAACAAAAGAACATAAAAATATAAACAAAAAGACATACCAAAGGTGTACATCTAGTTAGAGTGGAGAGATCTTAACACATACAGCCCTCAATTCGCTATTCCCTGAATTGCCTTAAAAAGTCTAGATCTAACAAAAGATTAATGAACATACTGAGTATACTAAACTCGAATTTTAAAATGTGATTTCTTGACAAAGACAGCAAAACACTTGTATTTTACTTTACATTCTGGCTTTCAGCTTGTAAAACAAAATTATAGGATTAAAGAAGCTTACTCTAAATCTAAAAGTGGCGGATTACCGCCGGTCGTCTGTGCATGCTGAATAAAATAACTAACAGACTGTTCATATTCCACCCTGGTGTAGACTAGATAACCAACTCCGTCCGTGACATTTTTGGAACTAACATTCAAGCTAGCTGTTCCGTTGTCGTCGACTTGAAACTGGTAACATGCGCTTGCTGTTAATAAATCATTCGACATCCATTCTATGTAGTTCTTTTCACTCTTCTCAATGTCTTCCCAGTGCTGTTTCAAAACAATTCTTATCTGGTCTATCAACATTTCCAAATATTTAACCAAACTGAAATTAATCCCGTTGACACACATGCGGAAGTATTGGTCAACGCCTATCAGTTTAACATACTTTTCAGTTTTTGTCACATAACCCTTGATCTGTTTCGTTTTTTCCATTAACGATAATAAACTATTTACATCTGACTTCGACACATTGACAGTATCTAACCATTTGTCAAGGTCATCGAAAAAGGCGTCATTCGCAGTTACCGGAAGTCCAGTGAGCTCGCGAAGACCGTATAGTGTAGATAAAGTTAAAGAACTTTCGGAGAGTTTTCTTAAAAAGTCCGACACGTCAGAAATAATTCCGTCTTTAAATATGTAATCGTTTAAAAATTCTTTTAGTTCATTTACAGGTTTCATATCGACTTTGCCTTCAATAATGTTGGACGTATCATACTTTTCACGCGGATTATTTGCAAGTTGAAACAAAAATGTGACGTCATAGAAAAAAGAAAGTGGTTTGTACTTATCGTCGTCCTTTTTGTCAAGGAAACCCTTTTTAACCTCTACGTTTATGTCATCTGCAGTCAAGCATTTTCCTGTATCTTTCAAAAGTGAGGTAATCTTTGACGGCAACGTCGATGCGTCGACGTAAGCGATATGATCGTTTAAATATCCTATTACAGAAGTATCATACCACTTTGTCAAACTCTTTCCGGTGTCACCAAAAACAAATTTTGCATCTATTTTATACTTAAGAAGGTTGTAGATTGCCTTTGTTAGAAAATTTAGACATGCCCACCGAAATATGATCCCATCCGAATTACCAGGCCCGTTTTCCAGACTATACGATACCGCACTTGCGTTAAAAAATGCGTTTCCTTCTCCAATTGTCCGACCAGCTCCACCTTGTATTGAAGCATGTGGAGGTGGCTGAACAATTTTGACATACATGGAATCTTCCATCCAGTGTTCATTGGCATTTTCCGTATATCCGGTTTTTGCATACAAGCGGTAAAGCCCGATATCATTCTCCCTGGGGTTAAAACTAAATTTGACCTTTAACTGCGGACCTATTACCAGAGTTTCAGCGCCGTTAAGAATTTTATACAGTTTCCAGTTATTATGGATTAGTGTGTTAGTTGTACACTTATTCTTTGTAAGAAGATAAATGTCGACTTGCGCAGTGATGTATATCACCATTGGATTTTCAGCTTTTAAGTATTTTTCACTGAACATGCTATCCGTCAAACAGTGTGGTACAACTGTAAAAAAAAGACTATGAATGATACAATACTGTCTGTTTTGATTAATTGTCGAGTTTCTGTGTACATATAACCAAGTTCCATGCAGTGTCCGAAATTTACCTGACCATCTAACTGACCACTGCAAATAGACGTTTTGAAATTTTTGGGCAAATTTTAAATTTGACATTGTTTGACAATAGATCCTTTCATGCTAATTTTTGTCTCAATTTGTACCGCGAGGTATCTGCAACACCTTTCTAAACAATGCCGGTTGAAACCTTTGATTTCTTAGTGGAAGATGAAGCACTAATTTAGCTCGAGACTGTGCCAGCTCTGAAAATTAGGACAGAAAAGGTCTTTTGGATACTTGGAGTATATTCATTCTTTTTTGCCTGCCGTTGCAAGATTATTGTAATATCTGAGAGGACAGTCTGCAGCGTTTAGTGTGAGCTTTGAAAGTCAGACTCATTGCGGAGCTTGATTAATAACATTAAGAGGTTGTAACATATATATTTAGTGACTACAGAAAGTTTAGTTTTATTGTGTTTCACAAGAAAGTTTAGTTTAAAAAAAATAATTAACAGATGATAAAGAACCTTGCTCAACCAGGACATATTTCAGTATTCAAAGAAAACAACATGTATATGTATCTTTCCCTTTATACTTCTTGGAACAGCCATGGGTAAAGGAAACTTTGAATATACTTTAGCATAATATTGTAAATTAATGTAAATTTCTATTATCTGAATCACTTATTACTACAAACTATTTTTTACAATATTTAAATTTCTGCAGATTTAGCTATTGTGTATTATATTTGAATGAAAAACTATTCTAGTTACATCAAATAAACAGTGAAACAATTGTTATTTCACATTCAAAATTGTGCTTGTATCAGTGTGTTAGGGCTTAACCTTTGAGTTTTCCATTTTATCAGAATCGAGTAGGGTTTTTTTCTTGGACACTTTCGCTGCAGAATTAATCTTTTGATAAAACTTCCGATTTTATTCTTAGATAAGGAAGTATTAATTGATGAGTAAAGAATATCAATGAGCAGGAAAAATTCCCCGGGAAATGTTGAAAGTTTTACAGAATAAAACCAAGTTAGAATAATAAAGTGTTTCCGCCATTGTCAAAACACAAAGGCTATTATTCAACTTATCTAATTATGTATTAAATTACGAAAATTGCTTAAAACTAGTTTTAACCTTTGTTTATCTTTGTAAGCATTTACAAAAAGGTTAGAATGATCAGTGATATTTTGCATTCTTGCCACGCAATATTCGCATAAGTAAGCCTACAGTTTTATCTAAAATTGCTGTTTTAAAAACATCTCGTGACACATTGTCAAGCGAGAAAAAAGATCGTGAACAGATCAGAAACAGGTTCATCTTATGCATTTGATCAAAATAAATGACGCGATAATCCGTTTCATTTGCATTTGTAATAATTTTGACAAACATATTTCATTTTTGTAATATATGCAGTCGAACTGAAATTGTTGAAAAGGGAACAAATTTGTTGTTCACAATCCTTAGCATCCTCTTTCATGATCAATCTTCAATACTTGACAATCGTTCACGATTATTTTTCTTGGTTGACAGTGTAAAGGGGCGTACATGTAAAACGACTACCAAAATGATGAGATTATAGAAAAAAAACATGCGATAAAAATATTCGTACAAAAACTATAAAAATCTCAGATTATCCATCTCCCACAATCCAACGCGGTAATATGTGAGTAACATAACGTCAACAGTCGAAAATAAAAACAAGACGTTCCAAACATGGTTTTAAATAAGACTTTTCCATTAAATGATAAAGGCGAAATCTAGTCTAAGTATTAAATTTTTAAATTATTCTTATTTAATTATACTTGCTTCTACAATTGCTTGTTTCTGATTCGCTGCCGATGCATTCTTCTCCAGTGCAATATTGTACGGGATTTTCGCATGTTCTGTACCTTGTGTGTGTTCCCGTGCCGTAGGATCCACTCGGAATCCCTGGTACATTACAGGAACTCCATTCCTGCCACTCTCCCCATTCTGGTTTTACTGACGCTGTAAAAAAGAAAATGTAGTGATACATGTTTAAGCTTGTTTCTAAACCGGACCTGGAATAATCCGAAAGAGTAATGAAAGGAACCAAGGTTCTAACGGTAATTAAAAGAATGTAATCCAGGGACAAAGACCAGACATGGAAAACAGACATACACAACAAAGAACATAAAGTAACTAAAATCATACATACAAAGTAACAAAAGCAAATGAGCAACTCGGACTCCGCTAAAAACTGGGAGCATGGACCAGGTGCACCGGTAGGGTAAGCGTCCTCTGCTTTTCTAGAAACACTCGCCGAGTTGCTCATAAAAAGTCAAGTCCGAAAGCGTGTCTAAATCAGACACTTTTGAAGTCTCTTTATATCAGTTGAAGTATATTTTTAACTTTGGTAAACTGAACATGTGTCTAAACCGAACCATTTTTTAAGTCAATTAGGTGTTTGATTTATACCGGTTCCACTGTATTAAATTGTTACGCTCTTGTAATTATATAATAATTCCAATTTAATTAGCAAATTTCCTTTTTTTTACCTTATATGGCCTCAGTGATGACAGTTCTTACAACATTGTTAATTCCTTGTACATATCGTAAACAAACATGGCTACCATCGCTTTGACAAATTAGAGCAGATTAAGGAGGTATACCTAAGGTAAGGGACACAACTCTTGAAATCAGTGATATGTTTGTATCATATTCAATTTCATCAAAGCCTATTAAGCTTTCATTTGAAACATAATGAAATCAACCCAAGTAACTTTGATGCTTACATGAGATTAATGTAAAATGCTGAATGCAAACGTTCCAATGATTTGCAAGAGTTGTGTATTACCTTAGATCTACCTCTTTAAATGCTTAAAACAGTGCAATCTCCTTTATTCCGTCCATTGTCGACATCGTATAGTAAAAATATGAATTTTGTGAAGAATGTGCTTATAATTAGCTCATTTTTACTTCGAATATTGAAATTTACAACAATGTTACATTGTCGTGTGAAGTCAATTTCGATAGTCAATTTCACTGAATGAGAATCTCAAAGAGAAAAAAAAAACTATCAATACATTTCTGTAATCAGATGTTTTGGATTTGCATTGTAAGGACTAAACACTGTTTTCCGGAATTTATGGATGTGTAAAAATCGAGCATTCGCTCACAAATCTAACATTCGTTTTGGAGTGAATAGCCAGATTTTAAAGACAATCTTTAGAGTTTTCGGTATAGCTAGGGGTTACCTTCGGTGGTACGGCTTGCCCACAACTTATGTATCAAATTAATAATAATATTTTATTTTTGCAGGGCGTTTAGGTATAACAAATGAATACATTTTCATTTTTGCTAAGCAATTTTTAGCAGATCACTTTTTAATTTACACTTTTACTTCGTGTAAAGGGACAAATGCTTGAGTATAGTTGAACCGTTTTACAATTTTTGTTGTTTGTTTTATACTGCATAGACTTAAATTGACTGTACCACAGAGTTTATATACAGATTTCATTCCTAGGACTTCACAATCCTGGCCACCATTGCACGGAGTAGGATTATGGCAGGTTCGTGTCCTAGAAGTGCTCCCTACACAGTTGGAACTACAGCTAGTCCATTTAGTCCATTCTGTGAAACCTCCATCAACCTTTTCTGAAATGTATTTCAACAAAAGATGACAAATGATGACAATGTTAAACAATTCAAAATTAAAAACAAACTTAAAAGGAATTATGCACTACTTATTCGTCTTCTTAATTCCCGTAATATCATTTACAAATGTCACTATCGCTATCAAGTAAATTTACTGAATGAAAAATCAGCTAGGAAGTCAATCTTCTGCCTAGATGCATTCTCCCTTTGCATCTTTGTCACATTTAGCATGAAAACCTGCCTATTCATACTAATGGAATAAGGAACTGTGTACAACTGTCAAGTTTGATTATTTCAAGACGAAACAAAACACTGCTCATTTCTAAATATCGAATTGTGGTTATGATTTCCGTAGAAAACATTAGATCACAATTCTGTGGAGAGTTTATTTTGGGTTTTACAATTAAGTAGACTTTCTTAAGTTTTTAGGTAAAAAGTGTTTTGGTTTTTCTAATCTGAGACGTGGAAATCACATTTTTTAGCCGTAAAATGATCTACACCAATACCTTTACAACGTGTAAAAAATCGAGCGAATATCTGAAACTATAAGGTTTTTATGCGCATTTGAGTTTTCTTAACACGAATGCACAATTTCTCAGTAAAGAGACAAGAAAAATTCCTATTTTTAGCTGTGCGAGATCACGGTAACAGAACATGTGCGCATTTCCGTAAAAAATGGCACAATTGGATAAAGAGTTAATGAACGATCATATCTTGTCAATATCAAATATGTGTTTGAAAATTCGTGTAAAACAATATTTCTTTAAAAAATAACTGATTGATTATTTCTTGCAGTTTATACTGTTTTGAAGTGACTTTAATTTTACACCTGGTCATGACGTATCACTGGCCTGATATGTCACGATCACCTGTTAAATGCAGGCCATTTCAATTCAAATATTTTATCAGAAAACTAACTCTTAGTGAGAATAAGAATCGAACACCCGCTTTTCTCATGCAAGATTATGAAATCTCAAAACATCCTTGGGTAAGATGTAATAGTTCTTTAACTCGATGGTGCCGCGGCAGATATTGTGATTTCCCGACCTTGCACTCGTACAGGTGTTAAATTCTACATTTCTGTTTTTCCATTAACATATTAGCACATTGTTCTCTTCTCGTTTCGTTTTTTTTTTTTTTTTTTTTTTTTTTTTTTTTTTTTTTTTTTGTACGCAATGCGAGGATGAATTCTTCTAAGACGATGTATATGCTCTTTATAAATACCGTTAGTCAGGTTGCAGGTTCTTGTCATGGGAATATACGTCCTGGATATAGCATTATAGACTTGATACACTTCTTGTCCTTTACATGTTTGGTCGTCGCTGCCTGGAACTACTTCGCACGCTTCGGTTGCTACAAAGAGTAATCATGGGAACCAAGATTCTAGCGGAAATCAAAATAATGTAATTCAGGGACAAAGACTAGACATGGAAAAAAGACAAACACAATCAAGAACATAAAATAAATAAAAATAATACATACAAAGCAACAAAAGTAAATGAACAAACAAAAGAAACAATCAATGTTAATTTATACAGAATTACGTCAGTTTTTTTCAAATCGAGACAAAAAGTACCACAGCCAGTCCAATAGCGGTGAGGTATTACGTTATATCGAGAGGTAATATAATTAAGGAATGACTGTTATATTTTTAGGTTTATAAAGAAATAACCTCAATCACGTTGTGTACACTGAATTGCGTTCTACGCAGGTTATTTTAAATGTGCACCATTGGGATTCTTTCAGATAGATCGAAAAAATATAACAGTCTTTCCTTATAATTTAATTTTATATCAAAATTCAATAAGTAAATCATTTTAAAAAAAAATGGTCCATGAGATGGAGAACAAATTTTTTTATCAAGATTCAAGATTTATTTATTTAACTCAGACATGGAATACACGTAACATGAGCGAAACAAATTGAAACATATTTTATACCTAATATATTATATATAAGAATTTAAACAGATACATTTAAATAATACGAAAAATAACTTCATAACATTTTTTAAACATAAACGAAGCACATCCACCATCACCAAACATGAAAACAATAAATAACAAATAGTCTAGAATTAGAACAATAAGGTTTTCTTCTTAATAAACAACGACAATCGTTTATACACCTCAACATTACATATAGAGAGTAATCCTATCATTTTCTATATGTTTTGAAAGTTTAAGATTGTAACTAGGAATAAGTTTACATCTAATGAGTAATGAAACTCATTACCGACATTACTAGTATTACATAAATGACATTTTCTGTTTTGCTTGGGAACATTTTTCCGTCTACCCGTTTCTATGGGAATATGTAAGTTTGATAACCTTAGTTTTGTTATCCAAACTCTATGATTTTTTCTTCCAATCAGAAAGTGTGTCATTTCTGAATTATTCAGCAATGTCACACCTCGATGTATAACTTTTACGATGAATGGAATATTAAGAATCATTTGAAATGATTTTGAGAAATTTACCCAAATCTTGTTTATACGACTCGCTTTGTTCTTAATTATGTTTATTCCCGTAATATCAATGACCCGTTCAACGTAAATTAGGCAATACGAAAATAAGTCGCCGACAGTTCTATTTCAACAGCTAGTTAATACGACAGACAAGCTGTTCTGTATTTTATTTGGAATCTCTGCTTATTTAGCATCAGGATGGTAACAAGTTTTTTCAAAGTCTGGAAAGACCATTTCAGAAACTGAAAGAAGTAACGTGTTGATAGTCTGTGGACTGTTGTTAGATTTTATTTTGAATATAATGATATTTTTGTCATTTACCTGTATCTCCCCAATTCCCCACTAAATGAGAGGTATGCATGTATTTCAGTAAGCACATTTTTACAGTGCTTAGTAATCTATATATGAACTTGTACCGTTACATCTTGTGTACGTTACAACTTGTGTTTGAACATTCGATTCACAATACTTGATCCTTAAATTGTAACCAGACTCAAACTTAGTTTTTATAGGCATACATAACATAAACGACAATAACCAATCAAATGTCATTTAATTGAAATGATGCGGGAAAATATTTACATAAAAGGGGGTTATTTGACAATCGATATAAATGAAAGTTAACTCCCTTTCAAATCCACCATAAACAGCAAAAGATGGCGTACAAAAAGGCCAAAGCGAAAGCAATCCTTAGGATGAATTAGCATGCGCCATCCAAGAGTGGTTTTAGTTTGTAACATTCAGATCATACATTTACAAGGAACATAGTATTATATGACAATATCAAAACAAACAAGTTGGTATGAACACACAGACAAAAAAAACTAAAATGGTATGTTTATATCCAAAGCAGTTTTGTTGTCAGCTTTTATCGAGTAATTTTCAACATACTCGGTCTTTCCATGATATGTGCCGTAAAATATTACTGTACACTGATTATCAATCGTATGTGCTTGCCTCAGAAATTATGATTCATCCTGGTGTAAACATTTGATTTTATATTTGTAAATTTCCAATAGATTTGGACTCTCATTTTTTAAGCAAATTTCTTTCGATTAAGGAGGCGAGAAAAGGTTAAGGAACATTGTTGTATGTTTGTACCATATTCAATTTCATCAAAACACGTCTAGCATTCGTTTGAAACAGAGTTAAAAAAATACTTGACATTTATGTAAAATGGTTTACACAAACGTGCCAATGATTTGTAATGAGTTTTGCCCTTAAACTAGGTCTACCTCTTTAATTGCACTCCAGATACCAATTTTATTCAAAAGCAAGTGTACTTTCAGCAGCCATAGTAAAGATTTGTTTCATTGAGATGATCTTCAAGAGAACTAAATAAATATTAAACTGAATTTCATTTTTAATTGAGTGTAAACCCAGAAAACTCTTACCACTTACGATGTATTTTACATTAACTAAATGATGTAAATGTGCCTATCACGTTTCTCTCGTTTCTATGAAATTTAACATTTAAGTCCTATAGCGTTTATCGTCACCAATATTTTATTAAAGACGATATGAGATTTCTAAATTGACAGATTTTTTTTCATGTGTTTATCCATTGTTTTTTTTTTTTATTTGCTATAGTAAAATGATCTCTTCAGATAAATTGCTTTCAAGAACTGAATAAAATCATCACAATTAAAATCGAATGCAAGTTCTAGTTGTTAATGTGTAAAAATTCCATTCAAAATAAGGTGTAGGCAAGGGTGATGCTTCAAAATTATCATCAGACGAAAAAAAAACAAAACATTGTGATTTTGTTCGTTCATTTAAGAATTTGAAAATGTTTTTAAAAAGAAAATTACCAAAAGGTCGTGGAATTTTCGTGGTACTTTGCACTGTTTTGTAAGAATAATCAAGGTAACCAAGGTTATATCGGTAATCAAAAGAATGTAATCCAGGGACAAAGACCAGACAAGGAAAACAGACATTCACAACAAAGAACACAAAGTAACTAAAATCATACATACAAAGTAACAAAAGCAAATGAGCAAATCAAACTCCACTAAAAACTGGGAGCAGCAACTGGTGCACCGGTAGGGTAAGCGTCCTCTGCTTTTCTAGAAACACCCGACAAGTTGCTCTTTAAAAAGTTAAGTCCGGGTAGACGAAAGAGGAAAGGAAAACTATGACACGTTGAACAAATCAGTTTTCATGATGCAGATGGACACACCGTAACGGTCCACGGGTTCATGATGACGGCCATAAAACTTTTGTAGTGATGACTTCAATTTTGTAGCAACATAACCCTGCTCCAGAAGCCTATTTGTTAGAATTCTAGCGCAATACAAAAAGTCTGCGTAGTTTCGGCAAGCTCTGGCATAACGTATGAGTTGTGATATGAACACTCCATATGCAGGTGCTAAAGGGATGTTGCCACAGATGAAAGGAAAGTTGACAATTTTGAATGAAAAGTCATCACGTGAGCAACACGGACACTATACTTAAAACTGTGAACATGTATAAGGTGCAACGGTAGGGTAAGCATCCTCTGCTATTCTAGAAACCCCCGCCGAATTGCTTATAAAGAGGTATTCAGTAAGTGGCTTTTTTTGTTGAAACTTATTAGCACTGGTCATTAACTGAAAAAAAAACAATAACAAGTGTCGCCAGTAATCCTGTTAGGCATTGCCGCTAAAACTTTCAATTGAACTTACCAGACTATTTTTTTTATACTTTGCTATTGCAGTGGTGATATATAGATGGTAAACTTGGTATAGTCTAATTCAAATGTCATATAAAAAATCTTGCATGTATTCTCTTAAAAGTTACATAGCAAAAATATTCTGTATGTTCAACCAAATAGTCTGCAAATGATAAATGTCTACAATCTCAAATCTTAATTTATATTTATTGAAAAAAATATTAGTAAAGATTTTCTAATGGTATTTAGAAATGACAAAAGAATAGTTCGCCCCCATGTGACCAAGGCCTATTGTCAACATACCAATAGCTACTTTTGCTGATAATAGTGGATAAATCTAGCCACAATGATTATTTGATGTAAGCCATATATATGCGATTCTTATGTTGTGTTACTTTCATGTTTGCTTATTACAATAATTCTCTTTTGCCAATTGGTTACTGAATTGAACATTATTTTTATTTGATTTATAGAACTCGTTGGTATTTATTTTACTAATTGGCTCAAACGATCTATAAAACAAACGAATGACAAACATATTTGTTCTTAATTGGTATATCAATGAAAATAAGTCAACTAAGACTTTAAACTATAAAAGAATTTCAGTTAATAGGGGAGTCCGAGTTGCTCATTTACTTTTTTTTTTGTAAGTATTATTTTAGTTTTTTTTATTTTCTTGTTGTGTTTGTCTGTTTTCCATGTTTGGTCTTTGTCCATGGATTACATCCTTTTGTTCTCCGGATGTTTTTATGTCATCTAGTTCCTACAGGTTCTGTAATTTCTTGTATTTTCATCTATGTATGTAAAATGGAATAAGAATGTCATATTTTGATTCTTATGTTATTCTATATACCTGCACAAATCTAGTGTATGTTTATGTAATTTGTATTTCATTTTCACAATCCGTTTATGAGTCACTGTTATCAGTTATATCGATTTTAAAATTAAGGCGAAACTTTCATCTGTTTCATTTATTTAGTGCTGACCGGAAGTGAAATTGATTTTTCCTTTTTTTTAATTTTCAAAATGCTATAGTTATCAAATTCCCATTTTTACAAAGGTCTAACTTTGTCAAACGTTCGATTTTAACATTTTAACCTTTTTTATTGCTATTATTTTTTTTTCATTATTTTTTCAAGTGTGCTTCTCTTCTGGGGAGTGCCGTCTTAAATATTTCCCGGTTAAAATGGCATGTGATTAGACAGAAAATTTCTTTGTTTTTCGGAACATGCGACAAACAAGCTCCGACTGAAGCACAATCAGCATGTGAGAGAGATTATTTTCATTAATAAGAAAGGAAATCTTTCGGTATTTCATGTAGTTCTTATCTAGATACTAAGAAAGATTAGGCCTACCATGCGCTGAGGGACTTTACTTTATGTGAACAAATAATGGTCCCAACACAACTATATTAGTTTCTGTTAGGCAAAAGTTTCTCGGTGTGGAATTCGACAGATCCGATTCTAAAATTAACCGGTTGATTTTTACCAATATATTTGCTTTCTTATCTCCTCGCTTCACGCTAAAATTCATGAAAGTGTTATTGATTTCTTGTGATATCTTACTAACTTTTAGCGCAACCTGGCGGATAGAACTACATTGATACGCCTATCAATACAATTCCTGCATTTTTTTTTCAAGAAAAGGTCTCTTTTCTGTATCCGAGGTTATTTTTTTGTGTAGCGGAAATGGTAGAGTACTTCCGATTGAATACAACATCTATTCATCCATCTCCCTGCCTTTACGTAATCGACCCGTATATGACCGCGACGTTTTTGAATAACCTAATTAAAACATGTAATTTCATATCAGAGAAGAATAAGCTATTACAATTATTCCTGGTTAAAACACGGTCATGCAAAAATTATCACACTCTCTTCATATTCTTCATCAAATAAACACAATATTATCGATAAATTGACTGCCATTAACTTTAAACATGCCTTTGCCTGAGGATCGAGGCTTATTACAGTGTCTTTGGGCGGTCAATTTATCATGATAATGCCCTCAACACAAGCAACTGTTGTATAAATGCGAGTTGTGAGTACTTTTTTATAAAAAAAAAAAAAATACCGGGAAAGTGTGCCAAAGCTTCTATGAGATCTAAGGGTGGGTGTACTTAATTTATTTGACTTTTAATTTGCTTTTCCTGCTGTATAGGAATCGAAGTATAGAATGTAAATTTCCAATGAATTAAACACCCGTTTTCGAAAATGACAAATATACTTTATTTGCGTCTCTGCTAAAATTCAATTAATTCCCTAAATCCAATGATACGTCCTTATCGGATGTATCGGCTTTTCCTATTTCGCTGGGTATTGAAGTATATTTTCATGTCTAACATTTTTCAATTAACTGTAACACTGTGTATCCTGAAACTTTTGGATATTTCCAGGAAATATGGTCTACTAAGGTCGTTCACCTGCCTTGGTTTCTGAAACTTTCATCAATAACAGAAGGAAATAAAAAAAAAAAAATAGCACATACGGAAATGCATTAGTTTCAACAAAAATCACATACTACTAATTTTTCTCAATAAATAAAATTTCTTATCTTCCATACTGAGGAATCTTTTTTATGGTTTGTTCTCAACTGAGGAACATTTATTCCACGGAAATTCGCTAAAATATATTCATGTATCTAAATTATTAATTAGATTGAAGTTTTTTCACTTTATGCATACTAATACTAACTAAGGTGCTAGTTAATCAAAGAATAAGATGCAAAATAGCAAGGACTTTTTATCTAGACATTATAGTAAACAAACAATGAATGGATATATTAAATTGATATTATATTTTAAATGAAACCTGTTAAACTAAATCTCTTTTGACTTTAAAATTTGTCAAGTTTAAACTGGTGTTGGGCTTACCGATAAAGATCCAAATTCCGTTTAAATTGATGTAAATGTACTTCAAAATGTCCAGTTTAGACAGGTTTTCGTATTTTATTCAGGGTTCGTTTCAGACAAATTTCATTGTATCTAAATAAATGTTGAGGATAACTTAATACTGACGTGTTATTAACTAATTAATCCCAGTTGAAAAATGGTGTGCATTTAACAAAAAGTGAAACTTGTTTAAACTGAAACCTTTTGGACTTTGAACTTTGTTGGTTGGTTTACCAAGGTTCAATATCACACTATAATTAATGTAAAAAAAACTTCAAATGTCTCCAGTTTAGACAGGTATTCGGATTATTCGGGTTCATTTTGAAAAGGTTTCACTATAAGTAATGACTCCTTTTATCGAGATATTATAGGCAACAAATTCGGATTTATTTTATTTTATTTTTTTGTTCGTCTTTCTTTTTTTCTTATCTTTGCTTATCGTTAATTATGGTGCGGGACAACAAAGTTTTTATCACTAAATGCGATTCATGCTCTATATACGGTCTTAAATAATTGTCATATTTGAACACAAACGAGATAAAGTTACTGTTCTTGGTTTTGATACACATGCCATAATTTTAAAAATGGTTACAAAAATCCAGCAGACATAAAAGAATGTCTAGACTAATTCGTACATTGTTGATATGCGGCTTTACTTCATAAAACAATAACTGTCGGTTAGAACTTTCAGTATACTTTCAACAATGATTAAAAATTAACTAGCGTTTGAAAATAAACAACGTGAGCCGTACTCATTAAAAATCAAACAAAACGATAGCCTGCAGAAGATGACATAAATAAATGATACCATGTACTGATATTTATAATGCCTAACATTTTTCTCTTGATGTATACGTAAGTATTCTATGGGCTATTTTTATTGGTTAATACACATGGTCTTGTTGCTTTCATGATTGTGCGTTAAATTTCAGGAGAGAATTACACCGAACAAAGTTCAAGAAATACTTTGAGCTCATGTTTTGGATTTGCTTAATTTCAATTATAGCAATTATAGTTCTCTTCTATACTGTTTTGACTACTAATTTTAGCGATTTTGACCCATCGTAATTTTACGCAACCCGTTTTTTTTTCTTAAAATATACTGGAAATAATGTACCGTAATATAAGCTGGGGGGTTAGCGCCCTATAAAATCTGATTCAATCAGCCTTTTCAAATTGGAAATGCCTGTGCCAAGTCAAGAACATTGTGGTGGTTTTCAATTTTTGGTCTTTTACTCTGATATTGCCATTTGTTATACGAACTTTCCTTTTGACTTTCCCTTGTGACTACAGACTAGATTTTATCAGTTATAATTTTGTTATTACTTTTTATTCAAACTAATTTTCATCTGTTTTACAAAAGACAATCCGAGTTAACATTTTTTTTTACAATAAGCAGAACTTTTTTTCCGTTCACTTGAACACCACTTGATAAAGTGCAATTATTCTCGAGTTTTTAGAGAAAAAAGTGTAAATTGATTTTTTTTAAATGAACAGAAAAGTTTTGTCATAAAGTTTAGGTTTAAAGAACATCAAAATCGAACTTCGTGCCTTTTCATTGTCTAGCAATGCGGTAAGTATACCAAACTATACTGAAAGATATGATTGATAAACAAGTAAACAACAGCCACATTTAAAACTTTAAAACACATTTAAAATTGCTAAAACTAGTGAAAACCGGACTATAACAACTAAATAATGCGAGTTTTTAATTCATTACAAGTGATGATCAGTCCTAAGAAAACTGATGATCCATTGTCCAAGGAAATGTCGCTTTTTTCACCCGAACATGTTTCAAAAGTACAGTTACTTTCATATCATTAACACTGGTTGGCCTCTCGAAAATGTTCACCAACTCGACCATCCTTTCCATTGATGAGAACAGTTTATACTGAAATTCTGGTTCTGTAAAGAGTAAACACGGGAACCAAGATTCCAGTAAACCAGGAAATCGAAAGAATACAATTCAGGGACAAGGACCAGACATTGAAGAGTAATCAAGGGAACCAAGGTTATAACTGTAATAGAAGAATGTAATCCAGGGACAAAGACCAGATATGGAAAACAGACATACACAACAAAGAACGCAAAGTGACTAAAATCGTACATTTAAAATAACAAAGGCAAATGAGCAACTCGCACTCCACTAAAATCCGGGATCATGGACAAAGTGCACCGGTAGGGTAAGCGTCCTCTGCTTTTCTAGAAAACAGACAAACACAACAAAGAACAAAGTGCTGCATCTAACAGCAAAACTTTTTTTCAATTAAATCGTACGATTGTCCTAAACTTACATATAACAAAATGGTTTTGAGTGGTATTGTGTAGTAAATACACACACACAGATATATATAGCCTATATCTTTCTGGCCTAGTGATCTAGAGCAGTGGACTTAATGCAGATGTCACAGCGCTACGAGTTCAAGTCCCGCAGAGGGAACAAAGATTGTGTTTGTTTAATCGTGCACCTTCAAAAAGCTAGAATACATTCTGATTTCGTCGGGAAAAATAACACGCACTTTGACGAGAAAGTAAAGATGATAATGATAAGTGTCTAATAGTGAACAATTGATCTATCAATTTCGAATTGCGTCCTTTTGATATCTTTGATATCAGAACTGTTTACCTGGAGTCCTGGATACCAACCATCGTAGATCATGTTTAATCTAGCAGATAAGAGCCAAAATATGAGGAAAACTTAATTAAGTATACTCCAGATATGTGCTGCCATAAATATATGCGTAACAGAATCAGGGTAATGAAAAATGCGTCTCAAAAGGTCTTTAGCCATTTTTTTTTTTCAGATATCAGATCTTGGTCGAAAAATATTCAGTTTCTTCTAAAACGATGAGTAATGATTGATTTGTGTAAATTCTCTGTTCTGATACGACCACTGATTTACCGTTTGTAACACTATAGCATGCAAATGCTAATTAATCACCACCGGTATATTCACGCCGCAGTGGAAGAGGGAGGTTTGACGCGCTGTAAAACCTAGATTTAACCCACCATTTCGTTTGAAACACCTGAACCAAGTCAGAACTATTATGCTACTAGCGACTCCGGTGTTGTAATATCTGTTTTGTCAGATTTATTTTGGACTTGACTTGATTGTGAATCGGATTTTGTTGTTACCCATATTTTCAATACAAGCCACTTTCCTATACTTTATTTTCTCCACATCTTCTAAAATGATCTCATATTGTATGTTAACTACATTAAAGATTTTCATATAAAAAAAGGAAAGCTTTTCACAAATCCCGGAGGAATATTAAACAAGCTAGGGGAAAAGAATGAAAGAGTAGGTAGGAAAAACGAAATTTGAAAAATAACTTTTCGTTTTAAAACATTTGGAACACCACATATCTACAAATGTCTCCTTCCTTAATGCTTGGATACAGAGATGAACACTCGCAAAGGCAAGGAGGATACAAACAAGCTTACTCTTCAAACCCTACCAGCAACAGAATCATTTTGCAAAACCTAACAGATCATTGCAGAGTACTTTTACATAGATATTGTATTTCCTACATTTTCAGTAAACTTACGGAATCCATAGGAAAAATGAAATATAAACTTATATATATTATAGTATTATTGCGTAAGGTTTTCCATATTGGCTTAGTTATTGGTCCGAGGCTAGCCATATTGGACTAAGGCGTAGCCGAAGTCCAATATTTCTAATTATACCTTTATTGGCTAACTAGTCCAATACGCTAGGCCAATATGTATTTTAACCAGTACAATATGACATATTGGACGGATAAAAGCCGTATTGGACGACTAAATCCCGTGTTGGACGCTCTATCCCGTATTGCCGTTCTTTTGTATGGTACTGGCAGTTTTTTATCATATTTAGGCCAATATTCGAACGATAGTCAATAAAGAGAAATAATAAATATCGGTAAAAACAATACCGAAGCATCAAACAGACAGATACAGAGAGATAATTCAGATATACCAGATACCATAAACAGGAAACAGAGGTGACCACAATTCGCAACGAAATGAACAAAATCAAATACAATTACATATAAGAACTGAAGTTGAGAAAAAAAACATACAGCACACAAAAACTAAAACATTTAAAATATATTGTCTCTAAGAAGCTTAAATAAAACAATTGGCCGAGAGACCTTGATGGAGATATAAAAACTGGGTACTGATTGGAAAGAATTTGATCGAACAAATAAAGAGTCTTGTAAAGTTTTGTCGGTGGTAGGTATCCCAGAATACTGGTGTAGGTAACATTTAAAATTATATGAACAATAGGCATTCTACGTAAGCTTTAAGAGGGTGTCTATAAAATACCCAAGCAGTGGGTGGCACATACCAAATTTTGTTTCTGAAACATTGTCATTCATTACATATCATAAACGCATGTTTACCGGTGCACCTGGTCCATGCTTCCAGTTTTTAGTGAAGTCCGAGTTGCTCAACATTGAAACATTGATTCCCCAGATTACTCTTTGTTAAAATATGAACGTTAGTTTGTCAATTACTGAAAATATAAGAATGAACTAAACTATGTACAAAGTACTAGAAAGTTTAAAATAAGGGAACTGGTTCTTTGTCCTGTTCATAATATAGTTAGTTGCTGATATATTCTGTGTCATCCACTTTTGTTACAGAAATATCCAAGTTCTTTCTGACACTATAACGAGTTAAATATTACATCAAAACCAAACGTTGGCGGGGTAAACGTTATCCTGTGCCGCCCATATCAAAGATTTGTTTGGATTCTACATTAACATTCTCTTTAGATCTGTCAAATTTTTAACAGAAAATACATCTCATCTCAAGAAAAATAGGGAAAATTAATTACTTCGCAAACAGGAACTCTAACAGCTAAGTTGTTTTATGGAGAAGTAAGGTGTTATCACTTTATAAGAAGTGAACTTTAGAAGCGTTCAGATATACGATATTTTCAAAGAAATCATTGAGTAATTTTCTTTGTTGTTGGTTTTTTTTTTTCATTTCCGGGCAAAAACAAAACACTTCATATCCTTAATTAACAAATGAACAAACTAATATATTCAAATGTCGTTACTTAATCATCTTAAACAACAATATAATTGCAAATGATATGTAGCAACAATATTTCCGTACTGACAAAAAATCTTTAGCAATAATCAAAAAGGAAATTTTGTATAACAATAGGCAAACTAAAGAAAAGAAAATATGAAAATAAGAAACAATCGCAATGGTCCAAACTTGGTACATGCATTTCCGATGGATGAAACCGTGTTTTACTGCGCTAAACGCATCCATTACATTGAAATACAAAACAAATATTGCACAAAAGTCAGTAGTCTTAACAGTACAGAAGATACATTGAACTAATGTCAAAACGTTATAACTGCTAACGTTAAAACTTGCAATGAGTGTTCCTCATCTAGAGAATACATTTTTAGAATCATAGTTCATTTTAAGCCTAAATCGCTATTTTGCAGAAATCAGTTCCAATTTATGTATTACCCTCATTTCAATATTTTATATAACTGTTTTTCAATTTTAAAATTTAGTTTACCAAAATAAAAATGATAAATTTATTTCAGTAGGATGTATTAACTCACCTTGAAATTGAATCAATAGGATATATGCAAGTAACATCCACATTTCAACATTTGAGATGTTGTTATGCCCGCAATTATCGGTTTAAATGATAAAATTTTAAGTTTTGGTTTGATAAAGCTTTAATTCGACGAAACGTAAAGATTCTGTAATTGGTTGATGCCAGTAACCAATGCTTAGCGATGTTACAGCTGTTAATCACCAGTCCATATAAAATTCAGGCAGTGTCAATGGTAAGGCGATTTATGGTGTAGAAAAACCCACCAAACAAACATTGTTTTTTTTTCAGCCTTCAGATGTCATATTTTTAGGTCACATTAGTCTTTTCTGTATTCAGATCTGCACTTTTGAAATGCTATATTTTAGGTCACATTAGTCTTTTTTGTATTCAGTTCTGCACTTTTGAAATGCTATATTTTTAGGTAACATTAGTCTTTTCTGTATTCAGTTCTGCACTTTTGAAATGCTATATTTTTAGGTAACATTAGTCTTTTCTGTATTCAGATCTGCACTTTTGAAATGCTATATTTTTAGGTAACATTAGTCTTTTCTTTATTCAGATCTGCACTTTTGAGAAAATCATATATTCATCTCGCACTAAAACCGACCAAATCAAAATAAATCAATAACGATAACTCTTATAAAGTGCTAATTTCATGTACAAGCTATATGAAATTTACCTCAAAAGCGCAACACCCAAATGAAAAACCAAAACTGGTTATGTGGCCTGTATCTGATTCTGAATAGGAAATAAAAGTAAAGTTGGTGGGTTTTTGAAATGCATGAATCACCTCCTGTATGATTTTTATAAAGACTGCTACTTAATGTATTGGTATCTAAACAATACAGGCATTGACTATTCAGGAATTAGATATTTTTTTTAACTTTTTGTATTGACATCAATATATTTGTATTTAAATGTTAGAATATTTTTAATAAAGGTAATTATTTATTCTTTCATGAAAATGGTAATTTGTTCATGAACAATAAAATAGCATTTATCTAGTTTCATTGTAGTCCTACATGTCCATCTATCATCATCATTTATTCACATTAGTTTAATTTGATATGCAAATGATGCTGATACTTTTAAAAACTTTTAGATGTTTAAGGTATTAGCTATATGAGTGGTGGATCTATTCGTATTGAACCTCATGCTAATTCATATATGTATTGTATAAATGTCATACATTAAAAACCGGTCATTTCCCATTGAAAATATGCATACGCCTGCATGTCCCAAGTCAGGGTAATAATCACTATTTTCTTGCCTCTGTATATTTTGTTTCGTTTTCACTTTCAGTTTTGGTTTATGTTGCTGTTTTCTAATTTTCCATTAGACACCCTTTTCTGTTTTGTTTAGTTTTGTAGGGTTTTCTTTTTTTTCACCCATAATCAGTTTCCGCGTCGTTCTTTTAAATCTTAACCTAATGAAAAGTAATAACAAAATTATCGAACTGATAAAATATAGACAATAGTCAAATGGAATAGTCAGAAGGAAAGTCCTTATAAAAAATGTCAATAGCAGGTTAAAAAACGGGAAGTTGAAAACCACCGCAATGGTCCTTACTTGGTTCAGACATTTCCATTACCAGGTTCATAGCGCGCTAAAACTCCCGCTTCCATTACGGATCATTACTTCCGATATATTTCTACACAAACGCGTAGAATTAAATTGCCACCGAAGATTAATCTAGGGCAGTAACTTAGTACACGATGTACGGTAGTACTGGACAGCTCATCTAGGTCTAGGTATTTTAAGGTGTAACACCTATATGAGCTGTCCCGTACTACTTTACATCGTTGTACTAAGTTACAGACCTAGATTAATCCTAGGAGAAATGACCCAGCCAGCGAAATCTATATTTTTATGGCATAACTGGCCGAGTGGTCTAGGGCACTGGAAATTGTGTAAGCGGTATTGCCATATATGTCACAGCGGTACGAGTTCAAGTCCCGCGGAGGGAACGACCAAACATTTGCTTCGCAAATGGGACAGTTCTATCATCGTTGGAAATATTTCACACCTTCTGTGCTTACATTTTCTTCCCTAAATCAATCTGATCCAATGGAGCAGTGTAGCAAATAGAGTCGTCACATTCATAATGTTGAAAAGTAGGAAGATTAAATAGAGTTAACGTCAGCGGAAGAGCAAGATTTAAGATTATCCATAAGATCTTAAGAGTTTTTGAGAATTCACATATTATTACTACCACTACACAAATTACCAGTCTTACAATATTATTATAACAATTGTTTCTTTACTTGTGAGCCGTACCGACAGCTCTATTGTTGAACAAATATATAATCCTGCCATATATCTATATCTATCTATCTTTGCATGTGTGGATATTTATGTAGTTTTAGAATCCAATACAATTTAGCATTCAATATCACATGAATGGATAAGATATTTTGAATAATATCGAATTGCCACCAGATTCTACCATTGAATAAACACAATTCTTGCTTATGTAGATGGCATTATCGATAACTGACTGCCCTTGACTCATGGCGCTATCAAGGTCTCAGTATCGTATTAATTTTCCCATAGACTTCTATAGTGAAGTGTATATTTTTATGATTTTTAAAAAAATATGTAAATTGATTCAATAAAACTTTCACTTATGTAGCATTTCTAAGGACATGTGAAAAAATAATTTCCCGCAAAGAAAATAGGGTGAGTCCACGAAGATCGGACAGAAAAGTAGTCTTGAACTATAAATAGCCATTTTCTTTACTTTCACTTTCGTTTTGCACTCACCAAAACAACCTTTTAAGTGGAACATTTTTATGATATTATGTTAGATTTTCTCTTTAAAAAGTTCTTCATCTTCCAGTGTGATGTTTGCTCTATTTTAAAAGTCATTGTTCATATCTTTTGACAAAACATTGGTTTGTAGAGAGGCAAAAAGAAAATGCACTATATTTTATAGCATCCATGTTTTGACGTACACCCGCTCAGGGATATGCAATACGATACTGCTACCTCAAAGTTTCAAGCAAAGCCATTAAATTTATCATGATAATACCCTCTATATAAGCAACTATTGTATAAATGGTCCGCATTCCGCGATTTTTATAATCCCAAATTTTGTTAACGTTCGTTTGTTTGTTTGTTTGTTTGGTTGTTTTTTTTTGTTTTTTGGTTTTTTTTTTTGGTTTTTTGTTGTTTTTGTTTTTGTTTTTGTTTTTGTTTTTTTTGTTTGTTTTTGATTGTTTATTTTTCTTTCTTTCAAATAAACTATGTTAAGTCGTAAAACGTCTAAACTCATTTTCAGTTTTCATTTACTTGAGTATTATAAACTTAGATACAGTTACACAAGAATTGTACTATAAATATTGAAAAATAACTGAAGTACATAAAAATCATTACGACAACATTTCTAAAATAATGACATATTTACATAATATTTTACTGTTCCAATTAACATATATAAATAAATATAGGTTACTTCATAGCATTTTGCATATAATGTGCTTACATTAATTTAAGAAGCTCAGTGATTAGAATGGCAGGCTAACCTTTTGTATGAAGTGTCTATTTTCGAAATATTTTGATAGCTAACAGTGAAATTATTATCATCAGAAAAACTCCGGCAATGACACTAAACACAATTGCGAGGGTATTTTGGCCTTTTCTCTCGTGAACAATAACTTTTCTTTTAAAATCATCTACCTCTATAGTAATAAGCGCTGTTCCATAGTTCTTAGGATGTTTAGTTAATGTTGCAGTTACTTTAAACCTGTAAGTTCCAACTTTTAGCAATTTACATGTATTTATCTGATAAACTCCAACACCTTTATACGATATGGAAAATTTAGAAGTATTGGTTGTCACTGTAAGATCGTTTGGATCTGCATCTCCGTATTTTACCTCTATACTTTGTAAGACAACTGTACTTTTCGGAGTATCCTTTAGAATGAAAGCTTTGTATGTCGAATTGCTAAACGAAAGTTTGGTCTCAACGATATTTTTAACTTGAATAACCATATCATAATTGTATTTACACGATAGACGGTAGTTGTATGTATGTAACTTCTCATAATCGAATGGTCTTTGTAACTCTACGATTCCAAATCCATCTTTTAAAGTTGTGCTAACAAAATTGTTGGATTGAATGACATGAAAAGTGGAATTTCCTACGTTGCGTATATTTTACATTATGTAATTACCAACATTTTCATCAACCCTGAATATTGTATTTCCCACTCCAATATCTGAACAGTTATCCAAATTTATAGCATGATCACTTATTGCTTTATACATCATGAGAAAAGTTGTAAATAAGATATATTGAAGCGCCATTTTACTATTGTATGACCATCGACAATATTTTTCTCTAATACCTCCATTTATCAGTCAAGTTGGTATTATCTGATAAAAGATACTCGAAAGCACAAAAGTCACAGTGATTAAAGGTTTCTTTCAAATTATCAGTGTGTATATGTTGAATATTGGTTATTTCGTGAATCAAATATTCAGATGCATGTTCTACACAGCCAAATAAACTACACATGATGATTATATGGTAATCTTATGATAATCATATGATAATATACAAATGATAGTCATATGATAATCATATGATTTATATGTTAATTTTGGCGTGGAAACATATAATAATCATTTAAGTTACTTAACAAAAATAAGAAAATATATACGCGCTATGTTCGGTTGTAGGTTGTGCCTAACTCATATTATATACATGTATATACCCTGACTCGATCCACAACATATTATATACATGTATATACCCTGACTCGATCCACATCATGTTAAACAGTTACGAAATTATTCCAGTAGCGGGACTTGTGTTAGCATTAAAGTTAATTCAGATTTGACATTACACCATTAAATTATAAAAGCTGCCCCTAAAAATTAATACATTGTCGTTTCAAACTCGTGAAAACAAATTTTGAACCCTAAAATGTGGCATTTTCATAACGTGACAAAGGTGTATTAGTTCAGCAAATGATGCCTTTGTTCATTTTGCTTCATATTATTGGCTTAAATAATTCATTTCACAACATTTTGTCTTTTTAGCTCACTTGGCCATAGGCTCACTGATGATAATTTCAGTTGACAAATGTTTCAATTGTGTTAAAATGAACTTTTAAACATTTTGATAAGTATTCAATTCAACCTAATGTTTTTTGCAGTTTTAAATTGCTTAATGATACAACATTCTGTAATTATCCATATTGCATATTCACAATGCAGAGTAAAATCAATGATCCATGATTAAAACAAAGGACAATATATTTCTGGTCCTAGATCAGGGGTAAAAGATAAGACCAGGAAAACAGACGAAACACATATAGTAAAGATACTATATACAAAAAAAAAACACTTCGCCCGAGGAGTTGATCTTAAATAAAGTAACATCATCACACCCCTGCCTTCAACACGTCTCTTTCTCGTGTTAAAAGGCAAGGGTTTAAATCGCATGATTGAATGAAACTGGACCAACAGCTTTTGTTGTGTAGAAAGGGAGATATTACTTAAGGAGTCTTATACGCAACAGGCGAATTCCTTTGACACCATTCAATATTTAAAATCATGAATGGGGATTTTTTTTAATTTACATATCGAATACCTAAACAAATATGCGAAAAACTTCCTAGTGTTATAATGTGATAAGGGGTATTTCCAATCATGATTTGAAAACACGTGTCTATGATTATAATTTTGAAATAGTCCCAGTAGCGGGACTTGTGTTAGCATTAAAGTTAATTCAGATTTGACATTACGCCATTAAATTATAAAAGCTGCCCCTAAAAATTAATACATTGTTGTTTCAAACTCGTGAAAACAAATTTTGAACCCTAAAATGTGGCATTTTCATAACGTGATAAAGGTGTATTAGTTCAGCAAATGATGCCTTTGTTCATTTTGCTTCATATTATTGGCTTAAAAAATTCATTTCACAACATTATGTCTTTTTCGCTCACCTGGCCATAGGCCAGATGAGCTATTGCCATAACTTGGCGTCCGTCGTCGTCGTTACAAATTTCTACACACATCCTCTGAAACTACAGAATGAATTTGGATGAAACTTGAGATGATTGTTCCTTAGAGAATCCTGCACAAAAAGACCGTTTAGTTTTTTGTTCTTAAAAAAAAACATGGCCACCGTTACTAAAGATAGAACATTGGGGTCAGACAGCAGATTTATGCATATATCTCCAAAGCCGTTAGGTTTAACAAAATTTTGATTTGGGTAAAGCATTCAGCATGATGAGATCTAATTGTGGTCAATTTTTTGTGTAAATCTGTAAGGCCATGTTGTCCTTTTTTTTTTTTGTTTAAATACCATTTCTTTAAAAAAAATCTTCTCTGACACTACTGGACCAATTAGAACCAAACTTAGTATGAATGTTCCTTAGGGTATTCTGCCTAACATAGATACTGGATTTTTGAGCCGTCAAAACCATGACAGCCGTTCCTAGAAATATAACATAAAGGATAAACAGTAGTTTTTCGCATATCTCAAAAAACGATATTTTTAGTCAAACGCAAAGTAACAGTGTTTAGCATGCCAAGATCTATTTGTGGTCAAATTTTCAAGAAAATCTGTTGAGGCATGTTGGGGTCATTGCCCTTTAAGGACATTTTATTTTATTTTTTTTATTTTATTTTTTTATTTATTTATCTATTTATATTTTTTTCATTTTTTTTTTTTTGTATTTTTATTTTTTTATTTTTATTTTTTTTTGTGTTGTTACTTACAAAATCTTCTCCTGTAAAATTACTGTACATCATTTTAAAGAGAAAGTTGATATGATTGTTGCTTAGGTATGAGCGTGAGGAATATCTGATCAAGAAAAAAATATGACTGATTTAAAAAATATATTAGAATGTGGCTCATTCAGACAGGTGAGCTATTCAGGCTAATAAGAGTTTATAGTTGATGAAATAACCAATTACTGAAAAATCTGGTACGATTGGGGTTCTCTTTATAACGACATCAACTTGACCATGTATCATACTAAGGAGTCAGGTTAGATTGTTGATTTGTTTGTTGGAATCCACATGACAGTGATATGCATTTAGTGCAATCGATACTTGACACCAGTTTCCGCTGCCTATCTTTCGAATGAAAGTGAAAGGTTGGCCACTATAATGCCAACACTCCATACAGTATCTCATCGCTGCGAAACATGGGCTTGGACTATACCAGGTAGTATCTGTATGGGGAATTCGGAATGGTAGGGACCATAAGGGTACAAAGTGTAGGCCCACGTATTGTAACTTACACTCATCAACCTAGCCCCAGCTATGGGTGGTACAGTATCACTGTCTATTGATATCTTTTTGATACTAAAGGCTACGAAACATAACTCAAGCATCTAACATGGTTTGATGCAACAATAAGCACAGTTTTGCCAGCATTTATGGGGAGCACAACCAAGAGAACAACTTTCCCATCATGGTGAACGCATGTGACTAACAATTCCGTCCAGGAAGAATACCATGCCACAGAAACACGTATGTCCAATATGGTAGAAAGAGCATAGGTGAGGTAAGGTGATGTCCAATTATCCTTAGTTGTCCTAACATGTCATGCACGAGATTTGATTCCTCTTAAAATTCAATAGGAAGCATAAAGTATGGTTCCGTCTAAAGGTATGTAATGCTTAATCTATATGGTTTTAAAATAGCCAATCGAATATTGCTTCACTCCTTTGATTACACTTTTTTATACCCCTGCTCCAAGCGGCTTGAAATTTTAATTCATTCTTTCTTTAGGTATGCCATATGGTAGAATCCATATTCAGCAAAAATCGTCAACAACTTCTTGTTTACAGAGGAATTTGTTTATTTACTTACATCGTGAACTTCGTGATTTCTTGTTTATGTATATTTATTAGACCATATAAATATTCCCTGAATTGTTCGTTTTCCGAGGAATGTTCGATATTATTTGATAATAACTGTTTTGGAGTTAAGTGGTATGGAAATGGAGGCGAGAAGTTTTCCCATTCTTTTCTTAGTGTAATAAAAATTTTATTTTTAATTAAAAATAACTACGAAAACCTTATTTTATTGACTTTTAAAGCAATGTCTTGTTGGCTAAAGCATTGTCTTGCTGACCTTCATAAACATTTTCAGTGACAGGTGATCAATCATTTTCGATAATGTAATGATCTCGACACTTGTGAGTAGATATTTGAAAGGCTCTCTCTCTCTCTCTCTCGTTTTTTTTTCAAGACGATGTGAAATATTGAAACCAACCTGTGTAAACTATGTCTCCGTACCTCAGGCATTTACAAAGATACCGTTTATTGGGGATCATTAACAGTTAAAGGAACATGGCAAATATGTCTACATAAACATTTTGCATTTCAATGGAACAGTTATCAAAGAGTAATCAAGGGAACCAAGGTTACAGTGGTAATCAAAAGAATGCAATCAAGGGAACCAAGGTTACAGCGGTGATCAAAAGAATGTAATCAAGGGAACCAAGGTTACAGCGGTAATCAAAAGAATGTAATCAAAAAATCAAATAAACACCATGTTGCTTTTAATAAATGGTTGGAGATGGATAGCACAAGTTAGCAAAACACTCAAAAATCATTATATTCTAATATAACTAACAACCTGAGTATATTGATAACAGTAAATTGCTTCCATCTAATTCTCACTGATTATAATTTCAGTTGACAAATGTTTCAATTGTGTTAAAATGAATTTTTAAACATTTTGATAAGTATTCAATTCAACCTAATGTTTTTTGCAGTTTTAAATTGCTTAATGATACAACATTCTGTAATTATCCATATTGCATATTCACAATGCAGAGTAAAATCAATGATCCATGATTAAAACAAAGGACAATATATTTCTGGTCCTAGATCAGGGGTAAAAGATAAGACCAGTAAATCAGACGAAACACATATAGTAAAGATACTATATACAAAAAAAACACTTCGCCCGAGGAGTTGATCTTAAATAAAGTAACATCATCACACCCCTGCCTTCAACACGTCTCTTTCTCGTGTTAAAAGGCAAGGGTTTAAATCGCAGAATTGAATGAAACTGGACCAACAGCTTTTGTTGTGTAGAGAGATATTACTTAAGGAGTCTTATACGCAACAGACGAATTCCTTTGACACCATTCAATATTTATAATCATGAATGGGGATTTTTTTTTAAATTTACATATCGAATACCTAAACAAATATGCGAAAAACTTCCTAGTGTTATAATGTGATAAGGGGTATTTTCAATCTTGATTTGAAAACACGTGTCTATGATTATAATTTTGAAATAGTTCCAATTGCATCTTTTTTCGGTGGTTCTATATTGGTATGTGCATCGTCAGAATTTATCGTAGGTTGGAATACGGGTTCATCGAATCCCGTCTTTGTTCGGTGTATTTTATACATCAAAAGTAAAACTGCGCACAACAGAATCCCGGTTAGACATCCAAAACTTATAGCTAGATTTCTGAAAATATCTTCATCTTTGCAATCAAGCACAATCAATTTAATTTTGTCATCGAGTACTTCTATAGATATTTCCGCTGACCCATTTTTGTCAGTAAATTTGGACATTGATGTTGTTATGGTAAACTTGTATATTCCCACTTCTAACATTTTTTGTACTTGAAGCTGAAATGTTGCTACGCCTTTATACGACAAGAAAAAGTTCGAAGAACTAACACTGACTTCTAAGTCATTTGGGTTAGCATCGCCGTATTTCACCCGAATGTTTTCTAAAACTACCGTCCCAAGTGGTACGTCCTTAGAAATTGAAGCCTTGTAAGTCGAATTATAAAAAGACAACTTATCTTCAACAATATTTTCAACAATTATATTCATGTCATATTTGTATTGACAATACAGTGTGTACTTGTATGACCGTGAAATCTCATAATCCATTGGCTTCCTTAACTTGACAATCCCGAAATCATCTCGTAATTTGGCATCTATAAAGTCTTTGCTTTGATTAATGTAAAATGTCAAATTTCCGACATTGCTTATATTGTAGAGCACATATTCACCAACATTTTCGTTAATCCGAAATACTGTATTAGATCCTTGAAGGTCTCCGCATTTTGCCAGATATTTCGTTTGATATTGGTCTCCACCACACAGAATTATCAAGTTTGTAAAGAAACAGGACTTCAACAATAGTAGATCCATGTGTTAATTTGTAATGAATTTCCTACATTGTAAAATTTAAAGTAAGGTTTGAGACAATAAACTTAGCTCTTAAAATTTAGTATTTCTGATAAGAGATCTATCCCAATCACATGAGTGTCAATATAATTCGAATATGTCAGAAAGGGTCATGTTTATCTTGAGATTGTGCATAGTATTTCACTAGTGTTTTACCAAGACAAAGATACTCAAGAATGCTATACAAAAGACCATATATTATAGACTTTGTATGCGTGTATTAATTTGTCAAATTACACAAGTGTGTTACTTCATGACTCCGGTCCTTTTTTAATCCAGACCTACAATAACACTAGATGTTTAATTTTTCCAACAAAAAAATACATTGCCATATATTCATTTTTATTCATTTTTTTTTATGTTCGTTATTATTTATAAACCGCTTTAAACAAAAAAAGATGCATGAAATAACAAAAGCACAAAGTATACCATGGAGTGCTAAGAAAAGAGAACAAGCACTATCTTTACAAAAAGATAGCCGACGCAGTAAAATTTGTTCTTTTAGCATATAATTTTCTGCACTTCTTTCAGGAAATAACGTATATAGCACGCAATTTCAATTTTTGATACAGTTTTTCAAGCGCGACTAAGTTATCAGTATTTGGCCAATCGGGAAGCAGACTTGCGATCAGTTGACTTGCGTTCCCATGGAGAAGCGTCTTTAAGTCAAAGGGCAAAAGGCGAAACTATACCGACTGCGTCGGAATAATAAACAAGGTAAATACGTATCTAGTAACAGGCAGGCGCGGATCCAACGACTGGCGTACCGGGCGTACGCCCCCCACCCCATAAATCGGTAAGAAAAACAAATTTCACCACTAGTTTCACCCCATAATATTTTTTGCCTTGCTTTGCACGGCATTTAATTCAATTAACAACCCCTAAACTCAAATCCTGGATCCGCCCCTGACAGGTGCAACAATACAAAGCTCGTATATTCATTTGAACAATTTCAATTAAATACCAAAACCATTTAGCTACATTAAAGTTTTCAATGATATGCATTTGTACTTGAACTATATTATTTTATGTACATTCACCAGTTTCATGTTAATAATCTTGTGCAATGTGACAAATAACGAATTCTGAATTAGTCAGTTTTTTTGTTCATTCTCTTTGCAACTGTCATTATTATTATTATGTAACATCCTGTTTTTTATGGTTTTTTTACAATAAGGTTAATGCATCTACAGTT
Organism: Perna viridis; assembly: GCA_037379345.1. Taxonomy (NCBI): domain Eukaryota; kingdom Metazoa; phylum Mollusca; class Bivalvia; order Mytilida; family Mytilidae; genus Perna; species Perna viridis. Next base: position 30,727,266 of record CM074517.1, on the reverse strand, counting down.
AAACCTGTCTAAACGACCTGCATTTAGTTATAAACTGTCTTAAAAACTTTGATGAAAACACTCCTATATAGTGCAATCAACGGGAAATCAACCTGTATATAAAGACCGACTGTCTAATGCGACCAATATATAACGCTCCTTTGAAAGGTCCCGTGACATGCACAGGTTTGACTAATTGTTGTTCACTACATCATTGACAAAAGTACGTTTTTGCAACTAATCATTTTGGTAGTTTTTGTAGGAAGAGATTTTTTTCTTCTGAATAAAACAAAAAATAAATAAATGGTAGCTTTGATGTATAGAAACAGTTTATATTTATATGTTTAATGGTTAATCAATGCCAAATTAAAGCCGACTAAAACATATTGGAACCTTTTTATCATTCGCCGATGTTATCGAATAGCCTTAGCGGCTTACACAGAAAGTTTTTAATTAGATATTTATTAAATTGTTGCCAAAAGTTGAGAACTACGTTTTTTTTTTGTTTTTTGTTTTTTTTTGTTTTTGCTGTGTTCTAATTTTAATTTAGACATATTTTATTACTTATAAAGTAATAGATCTGATACAAGTTATACCAACTTATTTCGTCTTCTCCAAAATAGCATATTTTATAATAATACGAGCACGACAAATATGTACAAGTGTATAAATTTTGAGGGAGCCATCTCAGATTTTGAAGTAAGACATGTCTTGCGTCAGTACACCGGAGGCATTCAATGAAGTAATGATAAGCATCTTCTATCTCGTTCCCACATTGACAACGAAAAAGATCACAATTCAGGAATGAAGCAGAGCATCACAGCTGCGTTAACAATACGTTTGATCTACTAGGTCCGCACGAGAAATGTAATGGAACTTGACTATTGTTTAGCGATACATTATATCACTACCGTTTCCTAGAGGATATGTACTCAAACAATGCATACTTTGAATAACCAAAAGTTACTTGAAACTGAAAAGATAAAGGTCCTCCCTCAGTAAAATACGATTTACCAATATGAATTTTCCGTTCCCATTGCGAAGAAAGAGCTTTGTGTGGCATAGCATGATACGACCGCGGCACATTGAACTCTGTTTACTTTGGGCATGTGTGCAGAAAATATTCGTTTTGACAAAAACATTCAAAAGAAACACATTGACATATGTATCATCAAAATCAGATTTACAGTCGACCCTTTCTTTCAATTTTAATAATAACACCTTTTATCCCTTATTTTCAAAGGGCGTGTAGAAAATTTGGTATATTTTCTTGTTCACCCAGTGCTTGAATATTTCAAAATATCATATGACCTGGAATGCTTTGGTGTCTTTATATAGTGTGCAATCTTTGCAGTCCGTATTTGACCTTCATATTTTCATTATCGTGCTTTTAAGTAATACCAACTTTTAGCTAAAGATTGATAGAAATGTAAATTTCCCATATTTTGTATCGTAACCTTTTCAAAAAAATAGAACATATTGTAGAACATATCGTAGAACATTTTGCAGAACATATTTTACAACCAAATGCAAGTCACCTTATTGCAATTCTATTTTGACCAAGTACTGATAACTGGCGTTACTAATAACTAAACGTGAACACATGAAACAGAGATGAACTACATACACAATGTAGCGAGCTGAATAAAAAGAGCACACATAGACACTGAAAATAACGGAAGCAAGACGTCACACAAACAACTTAAAGCACTAGCAATGTGAACTCCCCAAAAAACGGGAGTGACATCCGGTGCTTCGGAATGGTAAGCATGTCTTGCTCCGCCAGCGGCAGCCGCTGTGTTGCAAGTGAGTATAATCCGGCAATAATCTAACAACAATAATGCATTTCCGCGACACGTGTCAAACACTATTGACACTAGGGCGTAATCATTCATTTTTAACTAAGTATCATGTTGTAATCGTAGTAGATAGCTAGAAAATAAGAAACAAATATCCAAAATTGACCAAATTTGATTAGAATAACAAGAAATCACGATAAAACATATGCTATTATATTTTTTTTTCTAATTTGAGAATTTGATCTTGAACTTGATATCACAATGAAATAAATGATGCGATAAAAATAAACATAGGGCCAAAAATTTACTTGAAGATTTCAAAAGAAATGAAATGTGTATCACTCTCAACACACAAATACGATGACAGCACAACGCATGTCCTAAAAATTGCTTATTTTATGAGATACCCCAAGGCTAACTTATGGTTTCTTTTTGACGGTATTTAAAAGCGCTTTTTTGCAAAGTCTCCAATAGTCAGTAAGTATATTTTGGGTTTTTTATTGCCGAAAATATGCTTCCGCCTGTCAGACCTAAGACATTCTGAAATTAAAAAGACAAATGCAGTTGCTATCGATATTTTTTCTTTTCAGGTTATTTATAAATAAAAAAATATGCTTGCCAATGGTAATCTATTCATTAGTCCGTACAATTCCATATTTTGTGTCGATCATGGATTCTTACCCTTGCATTGACCAACTTTTTCGTCGGTCATTTCTGGATGGACTATGGTTAAAATATCCCCATGTAGTATATTCTAGGTAAAATAAATCTATTATAAAGGCCTTCTCCCTTACGTGACCCATGATTTCGCTCTCCTTCGAAAGTTCGGGTAAGACATGTTTTACTGTACCCGTTATTTATTAAATTGTTGCCAAAAGTTGAGAACTACGTTTTTTTTTTTTTTTTTTTTTTTTTTTTTTTTTTTTGCTGTGTTCTTGCATGATTAGACTTGGTCTCTTTTGAATAAAACCAAAAAAAAAAATAAATAAATAAAAGCCTTGTTGTAAGGAAACAGTTGAAATTTATATTTTAATTGTAAATTGACATTAGGACCTTTCTATCATTCACCGATTTCATCGAATAGACTTAGATGTTAACACAAAAGCTACTTGACTACATTGTATTATTTTATTGGCCTTATAATTAAGGTCGTAAGTCGCTCAGAAAAAAAATGCGTTTGAACAATATGAGTTGTTCGTTTTCAATACGGATATTGCCATCCATCTATCAAAGATGATCATCCACTTTCACCGGAAATGAAACAAAGCGAAATTGAGAGTGTCTCACAAAATGCTGTGTTTTAATTGGGGTTATTGCTGGTCATTCCTGTTAGAATTTTTTAGTTCCTTGTGTTGTGTGATTTTAAGGTGTTTCCAGTTTTGTTTAGTCCGCTGTTTTTCACTGGTTAGAAAATTCGTTTTTCGTCCAACGCATGGATATTTATACTTAAAATACAATACAGTGTGTGTATTAACTAATGCCTGTATTCAGTTGTATTTGCAGTTAATTCTTTGAATTATTGATGAATGCAGCTTCGAACCATCGATTCTTGAGTTTGGATGTAACTTTAGATTTTATCTGATGTATACATATTCATGCTTGTATCAATATCCAGCCGTACATGATGTTATAGTATTATTGCTTAAGATTTTCGATATCGGCCAAGTTATTGGTCCGAGGCTAGCTATTATTGGACTGAGGCAAAGCCGAAGTCCAATATTGTTAGCCGAGGACCAATAACTCAGCCAATATGGAAAACATTACTCAATTATACCTTTATTAACTAACTAGTCCAATACCTAATAATGGCCAAGGCCAATATGACGTATTGGACGGGTAAAAGTTGTATTGGAGGCTAAATCTCGTATTGGACGGCTAAATCCCGTATTGGCGCACTTTTGTATTTTTATTGTACTGGCAGTTTTGATCATATTAAGGCTAATATTCAAACGTTAGTCAATAATTTTCCATGCATATGTCCTGGTAGTGAGATGGTAGAAATAGACGTCTTAAACGTATATTACTTGGAGGTTGTACCTGTACATCGTTGCAGATTCTGTGCTCCTACCACCAGAGGTTACCAAACAGTTATGTATTATGTGATAACGTTCGCGCTTTAGATTTGTTAACAGGATGAAGAAGTGTCGCCTGGTTAACTCAAGCTATATTTCATAGCTTAGTGAACATTATTCTAAACTTATAAACGACTTTAAACTAGAATGTTAAAACGATTACTCTAACCATGAAAATTCGTCATTAATGGCCATCCCTCAAAACTGCTAAAAATGATGTGCAAACTGTTTATACCTTCTAGAATTGGTTTGATTTACCAAGATTAAAAAACATGTAAATTGGTGTCAAAACACTTTAAAAGTGTCATTTTTCGGGTTATTCACGGTTTGGTTTAGACAGGTTTAACTGTATATGTCATATTCTCGTTAAGTTTTTTTTTCTGGTATCCTGGTTTAAAAAGCCGCTTCCCTACAATTGATCTTGGTCAATGCTTAGTTGATTTGATATAGACATTGCTACTAATTCAGATTCAGTACTTCGGATGTTTTTTTTCCTATCTTCGTTAACTGTGACTTTACTCAAGACACCGTTTTAACTGGAATTGCCTCTAAATGCGCAATGATCAGATTGCTGACTTACCAAAGAAACTAACCGACATTTCTTTGCCCTTATCTTAAAATAAATTTCAGTCTAAATAAAGTGCAACTGAACAGAAACGCCTTGAGATGACGACCTTAATTTTCTAAAAACTGAATACAAACCTCAGTAGTTGCATTTTTTTTTTCAAAGCAACATGTTTGTTATCTGGATAACGATAAAAATGTGACATTTATTGTAGGTTTTCTAAACGAATGAATGCACTGTAAGCTGGTATTTGTATGAAATAGTGTTCATTCTTTTAACATTGATTTCTTATTTCTTTAAAAATTGATTTTGTAAACGTATTGCATGATTTAATGAGACAAATAAACAACAAGCTATTTTAAATTCCATGATTTTTTTTTTCATTCTTTTTAAATTCTGTAGATTTGTTGTAATACTTTCTGGTTTGAAATAAGGCAAACAATAGTACTAGAAATAAACCAGGACATGCCATCTTTCTTGATTATTGATTACATTAATTACTTTACAACTCGTGAACTAGTTAACTTCATGGATACAGTTGGTATTGTTTTGATTGAATGACCATTTCTGTATGAACTACAGTTGCATGTGGTACTTAGCTTATAAAGAGAACTACTCACACGGTCCCCGTAAACTTAATATCATATCCACTCAACTTCGACGTTCAGCTTCATTACTTAATACCGACCTTTTCTATGTAAATATCATATCCACAGAGCAGATGTGGGATACTGAGTGAAAATGTGTGAATATTTTTATTACTTTTTCACGGAATGTCTAAATTACACTGAGATCCGAGAAACTTTTATACAAAATTATACCAACTTAAATATGCTCATAGAAATTAATGTTTAGTCCCCCACTAGCGGTGACGAGAGCCAATATGACTATCTTAGATGAGGTATTATGATATGTAAAAAAATTGAAGTGCTTCCTCGTAAGTTGATAGATCATTTGTCAAAAAAGTGTCTACTATTGTCCAGTCCGAAATGCATGCGTCGTTTTATTTTCTATTATTATTGTTGTTGTTATTTTTGTATGTAAATATCCATTAGAAATGATTGATCGATTTTTTGCATGCTTCTGTGTTCATATTGCAGTTGTATTGACAAATTGTATTGAAGGGGAGAAGACCATGCCAGTTGGAAAACTTGGCTCCTATCCCCATTTGTTCTTTGATGAAAAAGAAATTTTTAAAGTAAAAACTGTTTTTGGTAATTAACTCGGTTTAACTTTCCTTTATTATCATATATATATTTGTATGTTTATTTAACATATTCACATTATTTAACTAAAATAAAAGTCTCATATTTCTTATGTTTTTATACTTATACTCGCCAAAGAGATGAACAACCAATTATAAAGAGATTTAAAAAAAGAAAATGGTTAATAACATACAATAAACACACCACGCATCTAATGTAGCACTAATACAATATCAGATATAAATTTACCTGTATTCCGGTCCAAAAGGATAATTAATTTATTGGAGCAATTTAACTACGAAAATCGACAAGTAAACTGGCGCAAGAGTTGTGGCGCAAAAGGAAAACGCCCCATTTAACTACTTAAAGGCATCTAATCATGTTCTGGTCATACAACCAAGAGCAGACCTATTGTATCCATTGAAGTTAAATGTTTTATTCGATGTAATATTACTGGTAATCAATATATATCACGGCACATTATTTAGTCATCATTTGCCAGTAATGCTTGCTGAATATAAGTAATCATTTTGTAAGAACACCCTGCTGATAGGCACAAGGTATACATGTATAGGTACAGTGATCAGAATGTCCGTCCGTTCGCCCGTTACCCATTTGTTTCATCACTCTTGGTAAGATAGGATACTTTCAGTGAATAATTAATTATGAGGTAAAGCCATTGTGCATCTGCTAAATCGATATTTAAAGTGAATAAATTGAGGGTTTCATTAGCTGAACACGGACTTTGATATGTTAAAAAGAGTGGTCTATTTTATTACCCTATATTAATTCAAAATCACTTTTTCACCATTAGTGATTAATATTGATGTAATATCAGTGTTTTATTCCCTTTCCTATGTTTTTGTTTTGTTTTGTTTTGTTTTGTTTTGTTTTGTTTGGTTTTATTTATTTTATATTATTTTTTTGTTGTTTTAGCCTAACATGGGATTTGTCAATAAACATAAATAAAAAGGTCTTTTACCGGTGCAAAGTTTAAGATATCTAATGACATAATTTATTTTGCACAAGATTTAACTACAGGCTTTTCCAAAGACAAACTGTAGAGTATGTCTTTCAAAAAAAGGATGTTTACATAATTTGACACTTCAACCAGTTTATCTTTCTGAAAATTATAGACTCTGTCACCACGAAATTTTCCCAGCTCTAATAGTAGTAAGGATTGCCAATTTCCCTCAGAATTTGACAAAAAAACCCAAGACAACTTTAGATAATTATTGAAAGAAGGTAAATGACCCATGTTTAGCCCTCCCTGTGAGATATCTCCAATAAGGGTGTTTTATTCTCTCTGTCTTCCCATTCTATAAAAAAATTAGTTCATTTAACTGCGACAGAGCTAAGTTCGGTAGTGAAGTTAATGTGTAATTGATATAGATTTGATTTTCATCTTCAGGAGTCAAAAAAATGATCATCACATGTAAATTTTACATGAAAATGGCTCTCAATATCATCTGAAAGATAAAGCTTAGATGTACTGTCATTAATACAGTCTTTTTATACACGTTTTGTGTATATTCAGCATCTCTCAACAACTGGGAATTAAACTTAATGGCCACATAATGTATAATAAATCAAAACTAAAGGGATACTAAAAAAATACATATAAACATTAAATAACAATAAATAAATGAATAAATAAGCATTTTAATTAAAATTAAAAAAACAAGTACTATCTTTAAAAATAAAGATAGTCGACCCAGTAAAATTTGTTCTTTTTGCTTATAATTTTCTACATTTCATTAAGGAAATAACACATGGCACGCAATTTCAATTTTCGATGAAGTTTTCTTCGAACGCCACAAAGTTATCAATATTTGGCCAATAATTATTGGGAAACAGAATTGCGATCAGATGACTTGTGTTTCCATGGGAGAGCGTCTTTAAGGTCAAAGGGTAAAAAGCGAAACTATACCGACTACGTCGCAATCATAAAAATAAATGAATAAATGAAATAATCACCCTTTGCATTTCATAGTTAAAAATATCATTTACCAAGAAAAAAATGAGTTATTTCCCCTATAACTTTACGCTATACAAAATAATATAAAGATCATTACATCTTTTGCTTCACAATGAAGCTAACGGTTTCACTGAAAAAAAATAGGATTTTGATATTTTTTTTAAAAAAACCATCTTTATTATCAAACAGATCAAATTTTATCCTGTGTTAACTGTCCTTCAGTTTTCCGTAAACATTACAGTTTTAAAACCAGACATTGTCTAAAGCTTCTTTTTTTCCCAATCTTGTAGGCAGCCCACGATTTCTTTGTGTAATGTCATCATGGAATTTAATGTTGTTCCTAATCCCTTTCTTATTTCTCATTATGCCAATTTTCATTTCTGCATTTCTGACTTTAACATTTACTAGTCTAATCTCACCTTCCAATGCGACGAATGACAATCACGTCAGATGGCAAGTCCTATATTCATCTTCAGATCTTCTTTCATAATTTCAACAAATATAACTACAGCTTGTGTATGATCAAAGGCGGATCAAAAGAAGACATGTGTCGTCCCGACTTTATATTTATAGATTTAAAAAAAAATGTATCTTTTTTCCTTTTTTTCTGTTTACCATTAAAAATGTCTGATCAGTAGCAGATCCAGAAGTGAAGTTTTTACTTTATAATCAACTTAACTTGTCGCGCAAAAAAACCCTCTCTTCTGGGTCTGTCCATGCTGATGAACAATCGCTAAATGTTATGACCATGAAAAACCCAATAGCATACTTCATCATAATAGATGAGAACGGAGGGTTTCACATTTAATACTGTAAATAACCTTGCGCGTCTTTTTCCTGAAAAATACAGTTCTTTCACTGAAGTGAGCAGTGCGGTTGATGCCCGTGAACCAAGTTGCGATCAACATTCTTACATGAGCAAAAAATGAAAAAAATATGTCCAATTACTACTGGACGTGTATAAATGGGTCTTCTTTTCATTTGCGTCCGCGTATTTATTCGATACTATTCCGACTTCCATCTTTTCGGTACACACCTTATTTCTCTGTATTGTCAAAATCAGAGATATAAATAGTATAGATATACAATAGTATTATGTTTTAAATAACCCTGTTAAAATGTACATCTATCTATCTAGTGGTCTAGGGCGCTGGATTTTGTGCAGGCGGTGTTGCCATAGATGTCACAGCGGTACGAGTTCGAGTCCCGCGGAGAGAACGACCAAAAATTTGCATCGCAAATTTGACAGTTCTAACATCGTTGGGAATTTTTCAGACCTTTCTATAAGTTTACGTTATCTTCCCTGTATCAATTTTATCCGATGGAGCAGTGTAGCAAATAGATATAAGGTAAGGTGATGGCCCTTCTAACTATGAGTAACCTGGTTTTTTTTGTATTCATTTAACAAGTTTAAGGTAAAGTTTGGTGCCCATTTTATATATTTTGTTTAGGAGGTGGACGGCGGAAAGTAACGTGGAAATTTTCACCGTTGATAGACAGCTTACCATAGACTGCATTTGACGTATGTTATTTAAGTAGCAGTCTTTATAAAAATCAGACAAGAAGTAATTCATGCATGTCAGAAACCCACCATTTTCACTTTTATTTCTAACCCAGTAAAGGTTACAGATTGCAAAAACGGTCTTTCTTTGTAACTTGGTTCTTGCACATTTTTGAGAAAAAAATTATATAGATCGTGTATAAAATTGGAACTTTGCAAGAGTTATCGTTCTTAATTCGACTTAATTTGCTTCATTTGAGTGGTAGATCAACGTATATCAAAAGTACAGCCATAAATACAGAAAGGACTATTGTTACTCAAAAGCCATTGTACATCTGCTAAATTGATATTTAAAGTGAATAAATTGAGGGTTTCATTTAGTGATTGATATTGATGTAATATCATTGTTAATTAATACAAGTATAGCATAAGTAGACCAAAAAAAGCATCATTTGTTCGGTGGGTTTTTATGAATCACCTATACATTAGGCAGTGTCTGAATTTTATATGGCGTGGTACTTAATTTTTTTTTCCATTTTCTTTACTGTCTGGTAAGGTTTCCGTCTCTCTGACATATTATCTGGTTCCACTTTCTTCGCAGTATAATAAATGTTTGTGTTACTGAAGGTATAAACTGAGTGCCAGGTGGTAGCAAGACCATTTATGTTCATTTAAGCATTGGAGGGTCGTAAAGCAAAGGTATCTTAAGCATCTTCAAAGCTCCGTGTTGAATGATGCTCGTGATTTTCTTTCACTTAATTCATACATATAATCATATGGGATTCTCATTTTTATGAGTAACACGTAAACTTCTGAAAAAAAGAAAGTATACATTGTTTAAAGTGCAGTTAGATAGGACATCGATCGATCAGCCCCGAGAAGAAAAGCAGAATTTGTTATGTTTGAACAGAACCTGACGTTTTATTACTCAATTTCAAACAAAATAACCTTAGGGTCTATAAAACATAAGATAAAGAAAGGGATTTCGCTTTGCCTTGCGTTTATATTTCTGTATGTATCACAGAACCAGAACTATAAATAAGTACCACAAGTCAGTTTCAAATATGAGGGTGTCTATGGGAAACTCATGCAGTGGGCGGCAAATGTCAAACCTTTGTCTCCAAAAACTTGGAATTTGCTAAAATTAACAAAAATAGAAATCGCTCTTTGATTTCTTTATATGTACTCTGAGAATGTATTCTGAGTCGTCCACTTTTGATACCGGTATTGAATTAAAAAATCCTTGATCTCTTTAACATTATTATGAGTTTAACATTGCAGTGGGATAAAATTGTCTCTGTGCCGTCCATTTCATAGGTTCTTCCTGTTATCAACATGAACAGCCTCTTTATGACTTTTTACATTTCACAACCTGGTTTAAATCAAGAAAGACTACTGCCAGTAGAACTGTCGCGATGATCAGCGCTCCAGTACATCCTATAATCCTGGAGGATATTCTTCCATCGTAGGCAGATGTACGACTTCGGATAAAAGACCTTGTTTTCTTTTTGTCCACTTTGTACAGATTTTCAATGGCTAAGACTTCAGGATTTTTTCCACCATTTGGATTCGGTTGACAATCACAGTAACATGTCGAGTTGTTGTTGTCGTCTGCAAAAGGAACACTTTCTAGAAATAAAATAATTTTTTTGTTCGCAATATGATATTGTTTTCGGTTTACTGAGAAATTTTAATTAATCTTTAACGCATCAATTATGTGGATTAGATAGATGATAAAGGAAAAAAGCAACCTGACTGGGCGTTGTCGGCATTTAGAATTTTGATGTTCATCTATTGAAAATATTTTTATGACAACATATTGTCATTTTTTAAACAAAAAGCTCAATAAGCTTTTGAATTTTGAGTTCGTGTGTACTATATGAGCAGAGATTTAATTGGAAGATCTCCATTTATGGACGCGTAACAGATATATAATGACGTAAATATAATAAAGGCTTGTCGAAAACCGGATTCTACTACGGCATCATTGTACATGAATTTAACTTTCATTAAACTAGCTTTATCGTTTACCCGATAACCAGTACTTACTAAAAATATTTTAAAAGACAATATATATTCATTTATTTCATGATTTTTGTTATTAAGTTTATGTATACTTATTACAGCACTGGCTTTTGTGTAGAAACAATTGGAAGACCGACGGCACCGGGTTATTTGGTGAATCCGCTATTATAATAGAAAAATCCTTTTTCTAGCGGGTTTACCATTGCCTATCGATTTCATGTTATATCTGTACATACGAGCTTGTGGTTGTAGTACCTTTACGTGTTTTGAATTGGATAGTCGACGAGAGCCTGCGTGAAGCATGCTTCATATACACAATTTCCAATCTCCTCCGCAGACCTATAACCGCTTCCTGATTTATTCCATATCAACCCGCTAGCTTAAGGACTCTGATAAACAGGGTGTAAAAAAATTCACAAAGCATGAGCACCATTCATTACAAATCCGCGGAGTGTTTTTGTTGTACTGGACTAATTTGCATAAAGAGGCATGGTTTATGACTGTGACAGTTTTCGTAAAGCTATACCCTCTACGTAGGGGATTGGTTCTACGCATGCCCTGCCTCCCGGAAGTATAGATGTCTCGCAAGTTTATCGATTTAAAAAGAAAGCCCGTGTTGCCATTTTTGTATTTTATAAACTGTTAAGTTGAAACAGAATCATACTTTATTTTTTTTAAATGACAGAACTAAGGTTACAACGTAAAACAAGCATCCACTACCAAGCGGAATTATTCTGAAAGCATCTTAGTTATAGATGTAAATTGTTCATCGGCCTGATTTAACGCAAAACATAACAATCATCATACAAACATAGTTAATGATCTTACTTGTAGTACTGCCGTTATCTACGTCATCGGAAACGAATGAGGATTGGTTAATATCTACAACAATGGTCTGATCGTTAAATCTAGTGTGATCGATACTGCTGGTGGTAGTTTTTATACTATTGTCAACGTAACGGCTGTTTGTGCTCAGTTTTTGATGTTCTGTTGTTTGTTCTCGTTCAACTGTTACGGTTCTAGTTGGAGTACCATCATAGCCTCTTAGTTTTGTTTCTCCAGTAACAGCTGTCGTATTGTCTTCTCGAAAGTACTTAGTTAACGTCGACTGACTTTTAACGAGATGGTCCTCGTTCGTAGCTTCTGTCGACAGTATTTCTTTTTCGAAGTTTTTAGTGGTAGATGTCGGAGTCTCGTCTTTCTTACTGGTACCCTTAAGACTGGTGAACGCATTAGTAGTTCCAGTAAATCCGCTACCAAGATTTCGTCCTGGTCCTGAATCAACGGAAACATCGATATTTCCATGATCAATAACCTTTGGTTTATGTGTACTGAAAAGATTGTCCCTTAGCGTCGAATAAGCTGTGTCTGTAACCAAAACCAAACCAAAAATACGGGTTTAGTCATATTTGAGAAATTATCACCAACGGCAGAAGTTATGCATTAATTAAGTCATTCCGTTGACTCCAATCTATTGAGTGTAGTAATTATATGGGAAGTTTTTTCTCTTGTTCAGCATGTTTTGTTTTCTTTTTTTTTTTATTAAAGTGTATGTTTTTCCTACGGAAAGCAATTTCAACCTAAACCTGCGTGGCCTCATAATCACGCGACTGGCGATGGTTGATACTACAGTTAGAAAACCTACGCGGTGATGGCTAATAGGACTTCGACAATGTGCCAAACTTTACTAAAGGTTATACGTGTAGACCGTGAAACTTGTTTAACGCCTTTATTTTGTATACATTACTAAAGAATCGGCCATGTAGATCTAACCCTACAACATCAGAGTTTGGGATTCCGTTCCTCCATACTCCAACGGGCAACAAATAAAAAAATAGCTTGCAATACAACCTCTAGCATTTCTGGGGCAAAACAATATAAGCACTGATTCATAGTTCCGAATATGATGAATTACTGTAACATATAAAACAGGAGATAGGACGTACCACAAAAAACTTACGCCATAAAAATATAAACTTTCACAAAAGACTAAAACAAATAATTTTGCCTGAGTACAAATAGACTAGTATTATTTGTAGTTTAATGTCTGACGGCCAACTCACGCAGTTCAGGACAAAAACTATTGACCAAAGATCCTTCTTCAGTTTTCGTTGTTTTTCTATGGCAGACAGCCCATGACAGACAGGTGCACGCAACCGTGTCTGTCATGAGTAAAATACCCAATCGCAACATGCTAAGTAAAAGTAGTCCAATAAAGTTCAGAGAGTCAATGAATGAATGAACCCAACTTTTTGTACGCAGGTCCACATCTTTGTATGACAATTTATGTTAATAAATTCAAATCATACAAAAACTTTAGAATTAATTACTAGTACTATATAACGGAATTTTCGGGGTGATTACTGTTAATCGCACGTCGTTAATCGTCGTCCAGAAATACGACACATATATTATGCAAATTACACTTGACCTTTATTGTAGCTGTAAAACAGAAAAAAAATACTTTCTTACACTCGTCATCTTAAAAAGGTCTGGGATTTTTTCCCTTCGTGTGAGAAATTCTTGAAGTTCGTCTTTTTACTTGTTCCAATTCACTCGTCAAAAGACGGAATTTTTCATACTCGTGGAAGAAATCCCAGATCTCTTCAATAGTGTCGTATAATAACATAATATGCTTCGTACTAGTACGACACGCTGAGCCGTACCTTTATTGTGCTAGCTCACTGAAGCAACAGCCCAAAGGTAGGCATGTTATATTTTCAAGATTACCCAAACCTAGGAAAGATAGCAAAATTAGAATCTCGCGAAAAATTTTCCCCTGTACGGTAAACTGGATGTAGTTGAAGATACCTGATTGTGCGTAATATATCTCAGTTGTCATGGCTTCGTCATCTTTCTTACTGGTTTGTTGTGGACTGGTAATTGGAAGAAGAGTTTGTTCTCCTCTGCCAACAATGTCTGCATCAGAGTCGTGATAGATATTTCCATCCTCGTCGATGTGTTCATTTTCAACTTTGCTTGCTGTAGTATACATTGCGATTTCTGTAGTATCGGTGGTACTTTCGTCATTTTTAGCTGTAATAGATATAGCTTTGACATGGAACAAACTAATGTATAATTAGATTTTACTGTAATAAAACATGCATTAATTGAAAATTCATTACCAACAATCATGCTTGTTATGAAGAAGAATAGTAGTCCATTTGCAATGTGATTAAGTGAGCTTTTTTTTACTTTTGAATAGACCCTTTTTTGTTAAATCGATGAGTATGTGATATATACTTATGTGAGGTCTTTTTGGGTAGAGAAAAGGGAATTTTCCTCACGGAATTGTATTTTGAGCGTGCTTCGCACGCATGTCTTCCACTATTCAACGGGTCTATTGTTTAAGACATTGTTAAAATGTAGATTTAACTTATTTGTATCTATCTATATATTTGCAATTTTTCTTTTTTCTAATTGTTTTCTTCTCTTGGTAGAAAAAAGGAAACTTTTACAACATTTTAAACATAGTTTTATCTTGATGATAAGTTCATAGACGAATTGTGTGTATGCGGTCTGAACAAGCATTTTAATTGCAGCCAGCTGTCTGAAAAACTCAATGGTATTAAATTATCACACTTCACTACACGACAAATCCATCCAAATGAAAGAAATCACTACAAGATTTATCAATATTTTATGTAAAACTGCCCAAGTCTCTCGCGATTTTAAGATGACAAATTGAAGTATTCGTTGTGTTATTATCGAGTCATTCATGTTGGATTTAGACCCGCTCTTCCAGATGTAGCAAAGTTTTAGTTCACCCATAATAAAAAAATCTATCATTTTATTTTAGTTTATATATTTTTCAAAACAATTATACACCTTCCAAACAGAAAGGAGAAATCTTACCCATCATGCAAAGCGCGGAGAGTTGTGTTTGACAAGGCTCAGTTTTCCATCCAAATTTATGCTGGACTAACACACAGTTTTCATCACTGATAGAGCACATAAAAGATTCTGTTACCAATGTGTTGTTCGTCATACAGTTTGGTTCACCCTGAAACCAATCGGTAAAGGATTGTAACCTTCTTCCACCTAACCATAAGAAAGTCCTCTCCGCTGGATTCCATTGAAGCCCAATCCAATAGGTGCTGAAATGATAATGCTTAACACATTGCCGAATCTAGTTTTTGAAATATCGAGATTTTATGGAATTATGGATAGAAAGAGTGACCAAAAGAACCAAGATTCTCGCGGAAATCAAAAGACAAAAGAATGTATTTCAGGGACAAAGACCAGACATGGAAAATAGACACACACAACAAAGAACACAAAGGAACCAAAATAATACATACAAAGTAAAGGACTTCACTAAGAAATGGGAACATACACCAGTTGCACTGGTATGGTAATCTGCCTCTGCTTTTCTAGAAATACCGGCCGAATGGCTCATAAAAAGTCATGTCCGGGTAGACAAAAGAGGAAAGGAAAACTATGACACGTTGAACAAGTCAGTTTTCATGGTGCAGATGATCCACGAGTCCGTGATGACGATCATAAAATTTCTGTAGTGATGACTTCATTCTTGTAGCAACACATCCTGTTCCAGTAGCCTAGCGCGATACAAAAAGTATGCGTAGTCTCGGCAAGCTCTGGCATAACTTACGAGTTGTGATATGAAAACTCCATAGGTGTTGTATGCATGACTTCCCAATGAAATCATATTTTCCCTCTCATTTTGTTAATGCTGTTTCTGATAATACTGTGATTGCTTATTGATATACAAGGAGGCGTGTGAGCATTTATTTTGAGTTGTGTCCACCAAGATTGAAAATAGGTCAATTATGCTCAAAAATTAGTAATAAGTGAAATTTCTGAATTTAAAAAAAATGATTGTAGTGGGTTTGTCGAACGCATCAAACGAAAAAATTGCTTGCTAAGAATTACTGGACAGCAGAATTGCTCACTAGCTTTACATTAGTAGATTAAACCGGTGGTTCAAATGTACTTCGAACACCGCCACTAACAATTCGGTCAAAAGCAGAAGACGAAAACCCTGCTGATGCCCCCAATTTAATGTAAGTGGTGTAATTGGTGTAGTTGTTGTTATATTTACCTGTTGTTTACTTGTTGTAAGCGAAGTGTTATAATTTTTCGTTTGTTTTTTTTTTCCTTGTTTTTTTCTTGCTTTTTTGTTTTTGTTTGTTTTGTATGTTTGTTTTGTTTTTGTTTTTGTTTTTTTTTAGTTTTCCTTCTTTTTCCCTTCGCATCCCTTTTCCTATAAATCCGACGTATTTACATACTCTAATTTTAGACCCGATAGATAGAAATTCAATGCACTATATGTCACATTGTCTTCAATGATTGCCAATCTCATGCCTAAAGACCGACATTGTGATTTCCCGTCCCTCCATGTGCTTGCATTCGTCGTCTGAAAGGTTATCTGTCCACCCACGTTTCCTGAAGAAACCAAAAAATAAGAGTGAAAATATCGAGTGAATAGAAGGTTATTCATTTCTCTTGGCTTTTTTCATAAAAGAATATTTCATCTGACAAACATGTGAAAAATATTTGAGTTCATATTCACTGAACTTGAAGAAACCGAAATTTCCCATAGTATGGACAAAATGATAGAAATGCCTTTATTATATAGATGTACGGAAGACTTTTTGTATTGCGCTAGAACTCTAACAAATAGGCTTCTGGAACAGGGTTATGTTGCTACAAGATTGAAGTCATCACTACAGAAGTTTTATGGTCGTCATCGTGAATTCGTGGATCATTATGGTGTATCCATCAGCACCATGAAAACTGATTTATTCAACGGGTCATAGTTTTCATTTCCTCGTTTGTCTACCCCGGACTTGACTTTTTATGAGCAATTCGGCGGGCGTTTCTAGAAAAGCAGAGGACGCTTACCCTACCGGTGCACCTGGTCCATGCTCCCAGTTTTTAGTGGAGTCCGAGTTGCTCATTTACTTTTGTTACTTTGTATGTATGATTTTAGTTACTTTATGTTCTTTGTTGTGTATGTCTGTTTTCCATGTCTGGTCTTTGTCCCTGGATTACATTCTTTTGATTACCGCTATAACCTTCGTTCCCTTGATTACTCTTTCAAACTGCTGTTGTTGTCAAGAACCTAACCCGCCTCGGAAAAAAATATAACTCCGATTATTTTATCAAAATCAAAGCATTCCCGACTTGCGAACCAACGTTTTGTTAAAATTTATCTCCCTTAGTAGCAGGTATCTATTCGAAACACATAAGGTTTTCCATCCGATATCGACGATACTTTAGAAAATCTCAAAAGTCAAAAGGGAATTTCTCGTTTTACTGACCCTGCCATAAATTTTCTTTATCCGGGATACAGATGAAAATCATCCTTATGTAACCTACCAACAAAATGAAACACCCTGTAAATTTTAGAAACACCGTTGTGTTCGTCTGCTGGGGATTCTGTTTTCATTCGAGTTACCTCTTTTTCTGCCCCCGAATCCGAACATCGATTAGAGAGACATCGAAATTATACCTGCTCTTACGGGAGCTAACTCTGCAAAAACAGGGAAAAATATGGCTGTATGGTCTCAGTATCGTATTAATTTTCCCATAGACTTCTATAGTGAAATGCATATTTTAAGGATTTTTTAAAAAATATGTAAATTGATTCAATAAAACTTTCACTTATGTAGCATTTCTAAGGACATGTGAAAAAATAATTTCCCGCAAAGAAAATAGGGTGAGTCCATGAAGATTGGACAGAAAAGTAGTCTTGAACTATAAATAGCCATTTTCCCTACTTTCACTTTCGTTTTGCACTCACCAAACCAACCTTTTCAGTGGAACATTTTTATGATATTATGTTAGATTTTCTTTTAAAAAAGTTCTTCATCTTACAGTGTGATGTTTGCTCTATTTTTTAAGTCATTGTTCACGTCTTTTGACAGAACATTAGTTTGTAGAGAGGCAAAAAGAAAATGCACTATATTTTTATGGCATCCATGTTTTGACGTACACCCACTCAGGGATATGCAATACGATACTGGTACCGTATCCCGAGCTCCGCAAGTAGGGAATAGCTTTTCTAAGATAGGAAAGGCAATCATTTTCTTGTTTGGAATTTGCAACTGTCGTCTGAATTTTGTTTACGCCACACGATATGTGTAAAATATTCCCACCATCCGTGGAGAACTGTAATATTTCCGGTGTCTGTACAGATTGATCTGACAGGCCAAAACTGAAATGGATGTTGCTAAAAATGTGTGGCAAGCCAAAGTGGACAAAAATTAGTATTTTCTAATATTAGAAATTGATTTTCAAAATATTGCAAAGTGATTTTCTAATATTACAAATTCAATATGTAATATTACAAAATGTGTGATGTTTTATAATATTACTAAATCAGGAACTTGTAATATTAGAAAAAAAGAATTTTTAATATTAAAAAATGAATTTCTAACATTAAAAAATCTTTTCTGATATTAGAAAAATGATTTTGTATTATTAAATATTCATTTTCTAATATTACAAAATATGGATTTTTTTCCACTTTGTCTTGCCATAGAAATGCCCGTGAGGGATAAAAAATGTAAAGTATCACGAAGTGCTATAAAGTTATTGACCATTTTGAGAGCGAGTGGAAAGAAGGTATGGGTTTGGAATTTTGGGGGAAAATTGTTTAAGTTATTCGTTTAGTGAAAAAAAACTCCCCATCAATTGACAAGACATATTTTCAAATAGAAACATTGATTTTGCTTTCTGGTTAAATATAAATAAAAATATTACACTTGCAAAGCAAAAATTTTTTTATCCGGGTCGTCCCCCCCCCCCCCTCATTGTAATGTCCATTATTATTTTTACGAGTCTTACACAGACGGTTGATAACTGAATGCTTAGATATTTTGTTTTGCCGATTAATTTTTTTTGTAATGAAAAAAAAAATCAGGAAAAAACATTATTTTACTTGTACAGTTGTAGAGCAATGTAAATAAAAATAATATTTAAATCACCCACGAAACAAAGACCTTTGAAATATTTTCTTCTTTTCTCATATTCTCATATACATTTGTATTAGATCATTTACATCATTGAAAGCCTGCTTAAGCTACATTGGCTTAAGTCCTCAAACGAGACCGTGGAAACTCATCTTTTAAAACGAAAAAAAACTATGCATGTATATATATTCTAGGAATGGGCAAGCTTATGAAAATTAGAACGATAATGAATTGAATCTATGCAAGCCCAAGTGGACAAAAATCAATATTTTGTAATATTAGAAAATGAATTTTTAATATTACACAATCATTTTTTTAATGTTAGAAAAGATTTTTTAATATTAGAAATTCAATTTGTAATATTAAAAATTCATTTTCTAATATTACAAATTCCTGATTTGGTATTATTCTAAAATATCACACATTTTGTAATGTTACAAATTTGAATTTGTAATATTAGAAAATGGATTTGTAATATTATAAAATTTCGTTGCAATATTACAAAATCAGTAACATTTTTTAACATTACAAAATGATTTTTTTTAAATTAAAAGAATAGTTTTTTTTTAATATTAGAAATTCAGTTGAATTTTAATATTAAAAAATGACTGTCTAATATTAAAAACAGTGTTTTGTGATATAAGAAATTTAATTTGTATTATTAGAAAATGAATTGGTCATATCAAAAATTCATTTTTTAATATTGGAAAATGCTCATTTTTGTCCACTTTGGCTTGCCATAGGAATCTAATTAAACTCATCTACGAAAGTGAATTTCTATCATTTTTTTTAGCAATAAGCTTTTAATTATTTATATGAGAAGTCAAAAAATCGTGGGACTATATTTGATATCGATCGGTATGTGGCGTTGTACTAAATATGTAAACTATAGGCTATACCACCCGCTTGCGAAAAGGTTATGAATCACAAGCATCGCAATTGTACTCATTTCAATTGAATAATATGGTAAAAAATCTAGATATAAGGAATAGTTTGGTAACCAAGAGTCAAACAAGTTGAAAATCGTTGACAAAAAATAACCGAACACACTAAAAACTCAACAAACGAAATAAACACACACAACAACAGGTCGAAACCCTTCAAAACGCGAACTCGTGTTATATTTTCTGTAAGATATTCACCTTGCTACTCGTTGAAAGCCATGTCTGGCAAAAAAGGAAGAATATCTATGATAGGCAAAATCCCCTTACCCATGCCCCATTGAATAATGATTTCAAGAGTAGCCATCTGCATAGACGTCAAGTTAAAGCATGTAGTGAATACTAACCTGCACAAACAAAAAATGTAAGTAAAATGACGTATCCGTTAAAAACAGCTTTCGCTGCCATTCCAGTGGAATGTGACAAAAAACAACCGTATTTTGACCTGTCACCAAAAAAATACCGATCTTATTAATTTTTTTTGTGTCACATATATTGATTTGGAAGGCTGTATGTATGTTTGATTTCTTCTGTTCAGGATTTATATTTATTAATGTACACATGAAAAGTCTTCCCATTGACTTCATTGTTAACAATAGCAGCATGTTATTTATTTGTTTGTTAGCTTGTTTCCCATGGTTTATTAAGTGAGGCAAAAAATAAAACGTAATGAAATGGAATTGGGGAAAAAGAATTGTGATGAGATTGAAGAACCAGATTACAGATTAAAGTTATGACAGTGATAATATGATGTCAAAGCACTTTAAGTAGCACTCCAGCTAAGAATCATGCAAAATGTGATACATGGTTGGAAAGTTTGCATACTTTTTTTATATTTTATGTAAAATATTATATTGAGCAGAAATTAATATGTGGCTTTCCATATAACCTTTGGTCTCGGGAGATACAGATTATACAGAATGTACTGTAGAATTCAGAATTTTGGGAGATAACTCTGTAAATGACACTGAAATAAAATAGAAACTAATAATGTTGCAATTGTGAATTGTCTCTCGAGATCAGACAGATTGGAATGCATAATTTTATACCTTTCCATTACATAGAGGCATCAATCAACTTAATGATAACAGTAAAGACGTGCAGTCTTAAGCATCACATATTACATAATTAGCATGATTCTTACGAAGATTGGTACGTTTAAAAAGCTTAATCAGTATGGCCGTTCTTACCGTATATGCTTGTTAATTTTAATCTGATTATTCGGTATTGGAATGTAAATTTTTCATTCACGCTCATCCTACTTCTTGAAACATAGTATATATGCAACTTTATATTAATACCCATTTTCATGCATAAAAGATATATATAGGGATTAACATTTTGAGTGGCTTTGCGTTTTTTCAAACAGTCTGAAATTAAGATAAACGGTGCTGTGGCGGATCCATGTGAGGGGTCCATGGATAGAAACCCCAAAAATGTTTGAAAAAAATGCTGTTTGTGGAAAATATGGAGGAAAAAAACAACCGACTGATAGCATGGAACCGCCTTCTATAAATCGTACCTGTGATGAATCCGATTTAAAAAAAGTAAATGTTCTGTATATCCAAATCATCACAGATCCACTCGTAACAACCAAATCAATCTGGCTATGTTTAAACGTATATCACAATAAGAAATGATGAAATGTCATACTATTTACAAAACAGAAAGTAATGCTCAGCCTTTTTTCCATAGGCAAGCAGGAATCCGAAGATCAGTGTAACAGCAGTGTAATTCTTATTTTGATGTTAGGCCAAATTAAATTCATGTATTACACCTTTTTTACAAATAGGGTAGGTGGGTAGGGATTTTTTTTATTTTACTGTTTATTTTTACATTGAGTCTATGGGACTTTTATATTTCTATATCGGTAATTGAACCCCCCCCCAAAAAAAAACAAAAAACAAAAACAAAAACAAAAACAAAAACAAAAACACACACACAACAAACAAATAAACTTCACTGTAAACTAATTTGTTTTACTGTTAACTGAAAAATATGGTGGGTAGGGTAATTGGTAACACTAATATCTTTTCTGATTCGGCCTAAGCAAGCATTGGCCATGCACACTCAGGTCACAATGCTTACCCGATATGAGTCATTTCATGAAAATTAATGGTGATCGGTTTCTTAATTAATTATTTAATGGTACAAAACGAACACCATTTGCTATTGCAACTTTAAAAAAAGTCTTAAATGCACGCTGAATCATCACGATACACGTATATCAGCTCGAGTCCCCTAGCTTACTCGAGGCTTACACTAATCACATTTTCAAGTAAATTTTTATTATGACTCCTCCAATATCTTTAAAATTTCTTTAGTACTTTTAAAAGTACAACTCTTCGTAAGAAAAAAGCAGTTTCCAAACTGAAAGATGATTCGCCCTATAATATGATATTTTTCATTAATTTTGAAATTATGACACTAAAAGCCAATATCTTGCTAAAAATATTGTGATAATCTATATTTTGTTTATTTCCAATATTTCCTCCAGTTTGATACAGTTGCGACATTCAATGTTGATATAAAGTCCAAACACAAAACAGTAACTTTGTAATTTAATTTTTGTTGTATAATTTAAGTTGTATATAATGGTTGCTCCTGATTTTGTTACCGCTATTAATGTGTGTCATTAACAGTCCTTCAATGATTTCCTTGCTTTTGCTGTAAACCACTATAATGATCTTTTTAAATAATTTTCATAATATGCAGTCAACTCTAAAAGAGAAAGATCTTCGAACAACTGATAAAATGTTTTCAAAAAATTTAGTGAATCTGACCCACTTATGTAAGCAATTTAACTGTGTTCATATTGTTTTAGTCGACTCGCATTGTTATCACAGTAGAACGGGCACTTGCCACGATTTGATTGGATGACCGAAAATAACGTGGCGGAAACCAGAATAATTCAATATGGCGGATGCCGGTGTGAAAACAGACATTCGTTTATCAATGTGGAATCCTAGTGGCTTGCAGAGCTTATTGACCTTTGTTATTTTAAGTTTAGCCTGGCTAGTTGGTTTCAGCTCAAGATTATTTGCTGTCATTCGTTTTGAAAGCATCATTCACGAATTCGATCCATGGTAAGGTTGATATTCTGCGGTTTTCGTGTTCCTGTTATGTTCTTTTTCAGTATGTCAACATTTACTGTTCTCAATTAAGCGTTTGTATATGCCCCGATTATACGTGTTCCTTATCAATAATGATTTGCTTGCTTATTTGCATGAACTTCTATCTCGCTGACAGCAAATAGGATTTCTGCGACTGTAACAGACGTAGTGCATAATTGATGCATTTCTGTCGAATACTGTTCTTGGTTAATCCCTTTTGAGGTTCAGTGTAACTAAACCTAATTGCAGTTTCTAATAAACCTGAAAACAAGTCCAGACACTGAATCCTAAAATGTATTATTTGCAATGGCCAGTAGAGTCAATACATATCATTTTCTTTCTTTAATAAAATGTTTAAGAAATACATGTATAGAAGCGTATGGATGCTTGATATGTTTCAACATAAAGCGTCCCAAATTCTGACATTAATGTAGATCCCTGAAACTGAATTCAAAATTTACTGGAGCTATCTTCCTTGTATTTTGAAGTCTTCTCCCATATCATCATTTAAAATGGTAATTTTACTCATCTTAAATTATATGAGACAGGTGAACATGTAATGACCCTGATGTACATTTGTACATGTAATATAAAATCATACCATCCTTCATTTTGTCAGCCCTGTTAAGTTAATTACTTTCCAATATATTTCAAGTTGCCATGATAATTATCACAGTCTAAAATGTCTTTTGGCAAAATTGTCTGGCATTTTTTTACAATAGTCGACTCCTTTTTTCCCTGACTAAAGTCTCAAATTCCCTATAACATCACGTAAGAAATTTTGAATTAGTCATGGATTCATGTAGATAGATGCAGAGTAAGTCCCTTGCCCTAAATAAGAAAAAAATATTTTTAGCATGAAGACTTGATTTTAACAAAGTGTTTTTGTGCCTAGCTTCACTCTTCTCTTCTTATCCTGATATCCTGGATTCATCTCTGCGAAGGTCGTACACATTTTTTATACATTATACTTGATATTTGGTATATACATGCTGTGATAGGAGTCATTTTTGTTAACATTTTGATATAATAATACTGTTGACTGTTACTGCCAACCCTATCTTGGACAAGCTATGAATCAATTTGTATTTAATCATTGAAGCTAGAAAATAAATTTCTAGGGCTACACTGGTTTGGTTCTCAATTACATTTACAACAATTTGTATTAGACCTAGTTGGTAATACAATATTGATTTTTATTTTTGAGGGATTAATATTTAAAAAATAAGGAAATTGCATTTTCCGATGGGCTCCAGTTATTGAATTTTCTATTGTTTATCAATTAAGTCCACACACTAAAGGATAATTGTTACCTACATGAATTTCCAACAATCTACATGTACATTGATATATTTAGCAACTGGGTTGGTGAATTGTAATCTGTACCTAATATGACTCTAACAGGATAAACTCTGCAGAAGTTAACATGTATTGCTAATAAAAGTTGATGCTGCGAACACTTTGCATTAGGCCTGTTAAGTGTCATATAGATTGAAATGAAGAGATACACACTAATTTAGATGCACAATATCAACCACAAACACAATTTTTTGAACAATTTAAAAAAAAGTCCCAAATACTTCTTTAGGCCATGAAAAATATACACAAGTCTGTTTACAGTAATCCAGCCGACCCTCTTTTTAGCCCCAACCTAAAGTCATTCAATCTGCAAACTGAAATAAAAGAACTATGTAATTTCCGATTGAAAACAAAAGTACATTTCTGCTAAGTAATTCCAGCCTTTGAGTTTACGAGGTGTCTATCCTTTCACCAAAGTACATCTGCTATACAGTGGTATAGAAAAAGCATAGTGCATGCCATATGGATTGGCATTGTCGTGTTGAAATATACATTGTAATAATTGTTGTCATATGGATACATGTACATGTTAGAGTTAAATCTAAAGCAAAGCAGCATGGTGCGGCACCATGCCCTTTATTCCAGATGCCATGCCCCTTTTCCAACGCACCAAGTGCCCTTTTCGGTCGAGAAAATGTGCTCTTGTTAGAATTTTAGCCCTCTCAAAACCATGAAACTTCGCTGCCATTTTTGTGTATCTTAAACGATTTTCAGGTCAAATTTGACACAAAACCACCTAAAAATTATGAAATCAAACCCCTAATTCATGTTTCAATCTCATTTATTTAATTAATAGTCATTTATCTGACAACAGGTGTTAATTGCTTTCTAAACAGGTAAGTGTACGTTTTATGACAGGTAAATAATCTCCTAGGAGCTATCAGCTGATCAGGGTTTGACAATTAGAAAATGAATCCCGTTTGGATCTACCATTTTTTTATGAACATCCAATATTTTCTAAAGATTAAATTCTACTCCACAATTAATTTGACAATACTGTCATTTTAACAGGTCTTCAGTTTGTAGAACCACATGTTAACAAATTTTAAAATTTTAAACTTGGAAGTTCACAATGTGAATACTAACTCACCTTCAACTGACATAAATGGCATGAAGGAAACTTGGGTTCAGTGTATGAATTTTCAAATAGTAGAATTGAATTTGAATGTAAATAGAAGTTTTCTCATTTATTTTTTGGGAATTTGAAAAAAAAACAGGAATTTTAAATGGGTTTGGAGGAATCAAACACGAAAACAAACTTTAATATAATATAGACTATATTGCATGCACAATTTGTTCAACTGTAAAAGGCCCTTTCGTGCTATAGTGATTGTCTCATTGGTACATTTCTACAGTAAAACCCATACAGTTTGCAAAACATGTCCCAAAAATGTCGATTCACATGTTGTCCCACATAAACACCCCCATGGCTTTTTTCAAAAGTTGGCAGGTATGTGACTTTCTCAAATTAAGTTTTAGTTCAAATAAAAAGGTTTTAATTCTGATGTGTCTTTGATTTTTTAAAATTGTATAACAATTTTTAAATAAATCAATGTGCCATAAAAATCAAACATCGTGACAAAAAGGGCCCTTTGGAAAAAAAATTACCATGCCCTTTTCTAATCCCAGATTTAACACTACATGTACTACTGTGGTTACTGAAAGAGGTGTAATAAACATGGCTGTATAGGACCAGTACCACTGGAAAAGGACCATGAAATTTTCCTCCCAAGACTAATGATGCGGTTGCAGTAAGGGTGAAACCTGTGCTGAAAAAAATATAAAAAAATAGAATCTCTACACATCAGCCTTTTTATACTCTTCTTGAAAAGTGGATGTACATGTATATAATGATCATGGTGTCTGTCTGTCCCCTGTTGTAATCCGCTACTCCTTTGAAATTGCTTACTAGAATTTGATGAAACTTCCACAGATTCTTTATTACATGATGCTTTAGTGCACCTCTTCCTTCTTTTTTTTCTCATCTGAATGACTGTTTGGGTTTCCTGATGATAAATATGTCATTTGTCGATCAAGGAGGAACCCTCCTCTGAAACTGCAGAATATAACTTGATGAAACTTACACAGATTCTTTATTACAATGTACAAAATGAACTTACTGTAATTGTGCACCTTTTTTTTAGTTTCCCCATCTGAATGATTTTTGGGATTTCTTAATGCAAAACTTTGTCATTTGTAGATCAAGGAGAGACCCTTTTCTAATCTGCATACTTCTCTGACTGATGAAACTTTCACAGATTCTTTATTACATGATGCAGTTGTGTACCTCATATTTTGTTCTCCAATCTTAATGCTTAAATCATATATGGGTATCCTACATGGTTTCTAGGGAGGAAAGCCTGGGTATCACCAAGTGAGCAAAGTTTTGTTCAGAATGTAACTGAAGACAGACATATATGTGTATGGTCTTACATGTAATTGCTATGCGTCACTGCAAGTCCAGTGTTTCAAATTAGGGCTGGTCCAGAGGTCAGGAAACCTCAGTTTCTGATTAAGGACCATTGAAATTCCCTTTTCCTACATTCTTGAAGGTCCTGGGCCCATCAATTCTTTTTATTCACTCTTATTGAGGTCGTTCATTTAAGGATACAAAAAAAATCCAGGCCCCATCACTCTTAAAAGTAAATTTGTACCTCTGGCCTGGATGTATGCTGCTGTCTCATTTGTTAATCTTAGCAAATTTGTTGAGAAAGAGACCATATAAGCAGCAAATGGCATAACATGTACATTTGATTTAAATTACATGGAATGTCAAACTGTAAGGGAATGATTTATGTCAAGTAAATATTCATTGATAGGCAAAAGGTTAATCAAGGCCATCCATTGACGAGTGAGAGAATTTGATCTGTCCCTTGTACCTTTGTTTTAGTAACTATTTTTAAGGCAGCCAATCATTATTTGATTATAATTTTATGGATACAGTATTAAATTTTTCACAATTTTGCAATGTTAGAGATGTCGTTGGTTGACTTGTATGTCTATTCACCCACATTCCAGATATTAGTCTGTGATTCTTAAGGTCCTTAGAACTGGAGGCTATGACATGTTAAAAATGAATTTGGTCCTGCAAAGTTAAGCCAATTTTATGTTGCAGCTGCTGTCAGCTAGACTATATCTAAAACTCTTTTTTCAGCTGCAAGCCTGAACCGTAAATTTTATTGTTTATCTTTAAATAACCACACAAAATTTCACCATATTTGCCCTTGCCAAAACCATTTTTTAATCAATTTAAGCTTAGACTAGTGGCTATTAGCCCCAAATGTATCCAATGTTCAAGAAATGCAATAACTTTCAAATAACTGTAATCATGAAAAAATCTGAAACATACATGTTAGTCTTAGACCCACATTTCATATGTTCCATTGTGATATCATTACAATTTGTAGATGACGAAGACAGTCATGTGCCTACTCATTAGTAATAAATTTAGAGAAAATATATGTGATGGATACCCACTTCCTGCCATCTTGCAGTAACTTTTTGTGCTTATAGTATATCAGATCTTTAATTTAACCATGTTTTGGATTTCTTGACCATTTAGTTTCCTTTGTGATCATTTTATTCTATCAAGAAAATATGATAAAAGGTCTATGTTTAATGGGTCTGATCTGTTTAGACAATGATCTACATGTACATGTACATGTACATGTATGTTTAAAGAAACTGTTGTAAGCCTTACTCGTTATTGTATATATTCCTGATAGTGCTGTCTATATACAGTGAAATTTGTCCAAACCAAACCGTGAATAATCCAAAAACTTTTCAAATCTAGACACCTTTTAAAGTTCCTTGATATTAGGCTGTATGAAACACAGGGATAAAATTGGCGGTAGCCCAGTTGCACATGGCTACTAGATTTTTGAGATAGGCTACCAAACCTTTGGATAAAATTTAGTTGAACATTTGCACATTTTCAACAGAAATGTTATCTGCTACTATAAGTACATATAATTTGAAAAATTCCCAAGTTTTACCCCTGAATTGTACATGGTACATGTTGAACCTGTAATACAACAAGCTAAAGTTTACATGAAATTATCAGCTATTTAGAAGTTTATTGTTAGAACTTAGCTAATTGCCAAACATATCCATGCTTTGGTTAATAGGAGGAAGTATATTGCAAGGTCATACATATACAAAATGTATATGTAGACCCTCAGGATATTGATAAAACAAGCCAGTTGAAGTGATTTTAAGACCATCATCATTAATATGATTTTTTTTCGTGGTAATTAGAATGTGGCATTTGTACATGCACATGATGCTTCAGAGATTTTTTCAAGACACTGACACATGTATGAACCGATTCTTGACTTAACCAAAACCTGTGTAATCCAGACAATTTGCCACGTCCTTTTGTATTAGTTTAAATGTACTGGTATTTTGAACGTGGGTAAACTGTACACCTGTCTTTTTGGTTTGGACAGATTGTACTTTGTGTTTTTGTATTGGTTTTGTTTAATAGCCAATATTTGTAATGAATTTGCATCTTTAATATTATTTCTCCTAATTAAGTTAATTTTTTTATTTCTGATGCGTGTCATTTTTTTCCGGTTTCATTCCTCTTTCATTAATGTGCATTTACTACATTGTAACATGTGTTAAAACAAGGATTTTTATAGTCAGTTATAAAAATTCTTGGTTAAAACACAGATACAAGTATTATTTATGGACAGTGGTGATGTTGATATTAACATGATTTCAAAATAATGTTTTCTTTTTATAAATTACATTAATTTGTTACAAATAACATGTACATCAATGTTGTATGTAACAAATTTTAAGTTATATTTAGGTGAAATGAAATTTTTATGTCCAAAAGCCTCAAAAGCTTAAAAATGCTGCTTGAGTCAAAGTAATGGATTAAAAAGTGGAAATAGTGTCATGTTTCTTAAAATTTTATAATTTGCAGTGTTTGGGAAAGACACAGGGTAGGTCATATATGTAGGTACATTGAAGCTGAAATGTCCCATAAAAGTTATGGAATTTTATTTAGAATGTCTAAAAAGACACATTAAACATGCTGAGAATGGTCCATTTTGAAAATTTTTTTTTTTCATACCATTGTTTTTGTTGGATCCAATGATACTTCATTTAGGCTTGTCCAACAACTGTAGCAGGGTCTACTGGATTGATCCTATGTCCTTGTCTTGGAAGGTGTGAAATATCTGCTAATTGATATCAATTTACAACCAGGACAAGTTTGTTTGTGGTTCATTCTTTGAAGTTGCATTTGGTTTTAATTGGCACTGGTACAATGCCAAGGACCCTGAACTTCAGAAGTACAGAGGTGTTTACTTGTACAGATTTTCTGTATTTTCTATGGATTTTGACTGCAAATTAAGCTCTACTGATTGTGAATATCTCCAAAGTACCTTTGATAAAATTTCAGACAGTTTAGGATTTTATGGATCATTTCTATAGAATACTGTGAAAAATATGGATTGTCATCAAGTAGTATAAACAGATCTGGAAGTAGGACAGTTGAAAACTCATATAGGTCCTGTACCTACCATGATACTTCACATTAACTCTTTTTGAGGTGCCTTTTCTTTCTACTAGTGGAACTTTCATGAAAGATACAGGAAGTCCAGGACCATTCATTCCTGAAAGAATAATTGAACCCCTATGGGAAAGGACTTTAGTTTTAACTTCTGACTTGATATTTCAACATTGTAGAGAGTGTCAGCTGTTCTGTCAAATATAAATTTGTTCACAGTGAAAAAAAATGATCAATTTTATAACATTTCATGATTCAAAATGTTTGTTTATCCTAAAAATTATTCAATATCTCTAATATTTTCATAATATTTTACTCAGTTTTGATGGTTATGACTAAATACATGGTAGTAGGGTAAAATTCATGTTTAATGAATTTATTTTTGTTTTGCATATGTTGTGATATTTAAATATCAATTTTTGTTGCTGGTTAGTGATACATTGCTAAGTTTCATAAATACATGTATGTTACTTTATGTAAGTTTTGCAATATTCCCTTTCTTGTAGGACATACACTGTGGAAATCAATTACTGATTGATGGAAATGTAAATTCTGCATACATACAGTTGTATTACAAACATTCGGGGTTATTTTTAGATACAAAAATTAATACTTATTTGCACTTAAATCTTGACATTTAACACAAAGCAGTTTATTGATTTGAGAAGTTTGAATAATCATATTATTTTAACCTGTATCACCAACGATGAAAGCTGGTCAAGTATATGTAGCTGCTTGACGTTAGATGTCTGTCTGTCCATTCATCTATCCAAACCATCTGTCAGGCTTAGGGATACCTTCTTTAGAGGTTTCCCTATACCAATTTAACATGGCGCTGCACCAAGCCTTCACATTCTAGCACCACACTGCCCTCATCACAAATTTTAGGATATGCCCCAAATGGCTAAACTCAACTTTAAAGTTAAAGGATTATTTTGATTATCTTAATATATTTGCATGTTAACATGTACTCCTGTCGTGTTGGAACCCATCTATGATACTTTTACAATACCATACTAGGGTGAAGGATGTTTTATTGCAGTTTGCCCTCATGTCTAGGTGGTCCCCCAATTTAATCTTCTGTGATGGTTGAGTGCCCTCAAAATACTTAAATAACCATGCCTTCACAAATTTATTTGGAATACAATACTACTTCGTGTAATCTGTAACTCGAAAAGTGTGTAAGCAATATTATTCACACTTTGCATGGTGATTATATACCGGTACATATTGAAAATGTGCATCTCCTATCATTTATAGGTTTGATAAATTTTTTCCTACATTTTTAGCATGTTGAAATAAGCCATTTGTCACTTTATGTTCAGAAAGGTACCAACTTGTAATCTTCAGCTCAAAAAAGTATGAAAGCAATTTTATTCAAATTTTGCACAGTAATTATGCAGTATGTATGTATGATATTGAAGGTGTGGATCTCTTATTACAGAGAAGTTTTGAAATTATTTTCCTGTATTTTTGGCATGCTAAATTAGCCATTATTTCAGCAGTATATGCTATATTTATTACACATTGACATTCGTAGCCCACAATGTAGTTTTTTAATTTGTCTATACACATATTGACGGCACTTATGTATATCTGTATATGATGGTGATGCAGGTCCAGACATTTATTGTTCTAGTTTAGACCTACTACATGCATTTTTTTGTAGATTTTTTTTATGATAATGGATGTGTCATTTTTCACCATGATTTTTTTGGCAGTAGTGTATAAGTGTTTGATTAGTTACTGAAAGTATTTATTTATAGATTAACATCAAAGGATAAAACACCTTTCTAAACACTGCCCTAGTCAAACCTTTTGTTTATATATAAAGATCTTCACCATAGCTACTACCCACAGTAGCGCAGAATTGTTCAATCAATTTCCAAAAAAATGTGTAGGAATCATAGATATAAAAGGATAAAAGTAACATGAATATGCAGGATATAGGACTTGTCAAACTACGTGTCTATGAAGGTTTCCTTGTTGTTCATTGAAGACCTATGGGTGGCTTGAAGCTGACATTTTTCTTTGCAGTGGGGTTGTTGTCTCTTTGATATATTCACCATATCCATATACCAGTATTTAATAAATCAGTTCAAACAATAAAAAAATGTGTGTGCAAAACAAATTTATAAAACACCTTGAATCAGACCTGATTTTTTCTTGCTTTCTATTTTTTTTACTTTACAATGTATATTTACTTCAGATTTTACCAATTTCTGCTTTGTTGACCTTGTTGAAGCACATCAGCTCGAATACATTAACTGTCTTTTCATTTCAGGTTCAACTACAGATCTACACATTACATGGTAGAGAATGGATTTTATAATTTTCTGAATTGGTTTGATGATAGAGCATGGTACCCACTTGGAAGAATTGTGGGAGGCACAGTAAGTAAATGGGAAAAGTTTTTCTTGGGGTACATTCAGTTTATATTGGCCTAAGTCAAAATGGATACTGTAATCATATTAATGTTTGTGGTTGCTACCTTAATTTTCACAGATTCTTTGAAGTGAGCATATTTGCAAGTATCATTTTTTTGCAGATTAAAAACAAGTGTTTTTATCCATGTCAGAGGCAGTTGCTTTTTAGTTTTCATTTTATTGATCAATGGTTTAAATTGATAAGTAATGAGAAACCTCACATTGGGATGATGGAGAGTCCGAGAACCAAGATATTAATTTTGATTGTCCTGAGAATTCTATTGGACTGTCTTTTTTTTTTTCAGGTGTACCCTGGTCTCATGGTGACATCAGGTACTATACACTGGATTCTCAATCTCCTCAATATACCAGTACACATACGAGATATTTGTGTATTCTTAGCTCCAGTATTTAGGTATGTGTACTAAATGGACATGATTATACCTCCTCCTACACCACAGAATGGAAATTAATGAAACTTTTGCAGAATCCATGATTCCATTGTGCACCTATTTAGATTTTGATCCAAATCAGTTTGGGGGTCTAAACATATCAAAACATGGACTTTGTCATTTCTGAATATGAGAACAAAGGGGGATCCATCTCTTATCCGTCACTTCTTCTACACCATTGAATGGAATTGAACTTTCACAGAATCTTTATTACATGTTCCCAATTTACTTCCTATTTTAGATTTTGATCCGAAAATAATATGGAGGTCAAAAGGTACATGGTATTAAATGGGGGAATGGGGGTATCAAGTCAGTGAGTATTGTTCACGGTTTTTCTAATTTCCTACTGTTATTGGGGAAAGGGTCTGGAGCCCTTTCAATTTGGAAATAAAGCATGAAAACTTACAACTTTGGAAAAAAATGTATGTATTAAAATCCTTGTTGAGGACCATTACTGTTTCTATTGTATCAAAGTCTATGAGGTAACCATGACAACATGATACAGTAAGAGAGGAGAGATAATAATAGAGAAACAATGTCATGGTTTGATGGCAAAATTTCTCTTCAGATGAGCTTCTTAAAGTTTAATGAACTTTATTCATGTAAGAAATCTGATACAAAATTAGTTACTGATATAAAACAGATTAATCATTAAGTTTACTCACAGGAAATGTAATTTTTTATAAGCTCATAAGAGGAAACTTCATCAACAGCAATTTTAATTGCAGCCTTAACTTTGCTATTTTCAATCTTGACATTTATTAAAAAGTCACTGACATTTATACTCGGCGTCACATAAATAACATACTGTTAAAATTTGAATAAAAATATTTTCTGCGACTTTTTTGACACCTACCGTCGTTTAAATTGTCTTAAATGACTTACTCATTCGTTTAGCCAAACGGCTTCTCCCTAAACATTGAATCGTTAAATTCCGGTCAGATTTTAATTCTCGGTGCCAATATTTACATTGTAAAAAGTCGGCCATGTTTACAGTGATCGGGTTGCTAGGAGATGTTGTTTACGTTTAAATGGTTTGTCCAAAAACCGAAGAACCCAGAATGCATTTCGGCGTTATTTCGGATATCTCGGATTTATTTTACGCCAACAACGTACAATACCGAGAAGTTGATCAAGCAGACGATTGTCACTGGAGTTCGACAGGAACTTACGAACTTTGTTTGTAAACAAATCGTCCCGTAAAAACCAACATGGCGGATATTAGTATGGGATTTTCCCGTAAGGATTTGTTAAGCATGATTTAAGCTAATAAGCGACTTATTTAGGGAGAAGCCGTTTGGCTAAACGAATGAGCAAGTCATTTAAGATAATTTAAACGACGGTAGGTGTCAATAAAGTCGTAGAAAATATTTTTATTCAAATTTTAACAGTATGTTATTTATGTGACGCCGAGTATAGTATTCTTTGAATGTTTACCATTTGACATTTCAGTGGTTTAACAGCATTAGCCACTTACTTTTTTACCAAAGAGGTATGGAATCAAGGTGCAGGTCTGTTTGCTGCCTGTTTTATAGCTATTGGTTAGTATTCATTTATAGTCAGTAATTATACCTAGAGGTGCTCTGTGAGGGGGTTAAACTGTACTACCTTTGTCTGTCTATCTGTTTGCCACACTTTTTCATAACTGTTTCTCTACAGCTGCTAGTAATAGCCACTTGATATTTACTCAGGTATGCCATGTTGTGGTATTGGGTGTCAAGATTGGGCAATAATGATTTTCTCTTTGACAACTAATGGGGAAGGAACTACTTTTTTTAAGAAAGCCAATGAAACAAAGAGGACAAATAGAATTGATTCTAAGGAAGTAAACCTACGATAAGGGACATATCTCTTGAAATCAGTGATGTGTTTGTATCAACTTCAT
Organism: Perna viridis; assembly: GCA_037379345.1. NCBI lineage: Eukaryota > Metazoa > Mollusca > Bivalvia > Mytilida > Mytilidae > Perna > Perna viridis. The sequence goes on along the minus strand of CM074517.1, from coordinate 30,692,508 downwards.
TTTCACTAAAGCCTATCAAACTTTCATTTGAAACAGAATGAAATCAATCCAAGCTACTTTGATGCTTACATGAGATTGATGTAAAATGCTGAATACAAGCATACACAAGTAAGACAAACAACTCTTACACAGCACTCCAGGTCTACCTCCTTAATTTTGAGGAAATAGTCAATATTTTTAAGTTTTTTTTCATTCTATGGTATACTACTTAGCTATATTTTGAAACAAAATGCACAATTTGATTAACAATTGATAAACTATAGTTAAAATAATGAATGGAATTTATTGTTTTGTTTTTTATTTTAACTTTAGGTGTGCCCTGGTAAGCTCACCTGACAAGAATTTTGATTAAGTTACTATCAAAATCAAATGCCATTAATTCAGTATTTTTTAAAAAGAAAATCTACAGTATTCTCGTTACTGCAGTTATTACACTCTGAATTCATAAATTACTGTGCATGTAATTGTGATTTTGTCAGTTAAGGGCAAATGGCAATTTTATTTATTTTTGCTGCGGTTATGTAATAATTTCTATTATAAAACTGCATGTATGACATGTCATGTTTTTAACATGCCAACTTTCTGAATTTACAGCACATTCTGTCAGATTGTTCAGTAGACATTAATAGAATTAATGATATAACCCCCCCACACCAAAGAATAAATATTTTACATTCTGTTGCCAAGGGAGGTAATTTAAATTTTGCACATTAATTTCGTATGGTATGTTGTTGACATTTTTGTGGTAACATAATTGTGTGGTTTTGATAAATCAAACTTCACATTTCTGCACAAAAAAAAACTCCTAATGTCTTATTATGATATAAATATGACAGCTCTGAATGGTAAAATTGTGTCAGAGTATTCCTATGTTGAAAATGTTTCTATGAGGCACCATTAATTTTTTTTGAAAGTTTTTATACATCCTTCTTTTGATGGACATATTGTGATATACATGTACATATTACTGTCGATCTGTCTGTTTGTCAGACTTATTTATCCACACATTATGTAATATCTTAATATCTCGGAGTCTTCTGGTGCAATATTTGGTTTCATGTACTTCCATGACAGACATGATTTTCTTCCTACTTAAATAAGAATTCCTACTTTTTTTATCTGAAATTCCAGAATCAAAAGTTACAGATCTTTGTCTGAACAGACAGAAAACTGTGTTTTTCTAAACCCTCCCCCTTTATTCCTATTTAACCCCCAATTTCCTACTTTTTTTTACAGTAAGCAAAGTCATGTCTCTTTTATGTATTCCCAACCCAGAAAGTTGATTTGATTTATTTTACAGTGCCAGGCTATATCAGTCGATCAGTAGCTGGAAGTTACGACAATGAAGGAATAGCTATATTTGCCTTAATGTTTACTTATTATTTATGGGTAAGCTTTGTTGTCTTTCTTTTTCACTTCAAAAGGTTATCGTCATAATCATTAGTGCACATCCCACTTTTAATTGTGAAAAAGCTTCTCTGCAGACATGAACGATACTGAAAAAAATTGAAAAAAACATTAACTTATTTGACTATATTTTTATTTAGGTGGGTAGGGGTATCCTTCAGTGAGCTAATGTTCCTAAAATTTTAATACCTGTAGAGATATTTTTCACTAGTTACTTTTGAATCATTCCCTTTACTCTGTTTACTTCGAATCATTTACAAGAACTGATGTATGCATGATTTTCTTTGTCTCTTGCAGATAAAAGCTGTAAAAACAGGTTCAGTGTTTTGGGCAGTTTTAACAGCTTTATCATATTTTTACATGGTAAGTAAGAGTTAAAATACAAATGTATTAACATTGTGGTAAGCTATTTTAAGTAAACAGCAAAACGTGCCAAATATGATGATCATATGTTGCTAAATTAATATGATATTCATATGTTGCATGTCATATTATTCTCATGTGTTGGACTGTTTAGATAAACTGTTGGCTGTTCATGTCAACAAATTAAAATGATCAAGAATTAGATTTGTGTGTTGCTTTTTCTAAAAATGAAATATCCCCACAAAATATTTTGCTGAAAGTACATACATGTGTTTTTATTTAGTCAGCTACTTGATTGTTATGAATTTATTACTTTAAAGCTTAAAACTATTATACTCAATGTCACATACAGCACATTTTCGAATTCAAGCTCTACTTTTTAAACCATCGGGACTTACCGCTAGAGTTGTCTCTCTTTTATTTAATCTAAAGATAGTTCGCATATATGCATGACGTGTTAGTACCAACGAGTCGCTTATTGGCTTAAATCGTGCATAACAAATCCGTACGGGAAAATCCCATACTAATATCTGCCATGTTGGTTTCTACGGGACGATTTGTTTACGAACAAAGTTCGTAAGTTCCTGTCGAACTCCGGTGACAATCGTCTGCTTGTTCAACTTCTCAGTATTGTACATTGTTCACGTAAAATAAATCCAAGATATCCGAACTTACGCCGAAATGCATTCTCGGTTCTTCGGTTTTTGGACAAACCATTTAAACGTAAACAACATCTCCTAGCAACCCGATCACTGTAAACATGGCCGACTTTTGACAATGTAAATATTGGACCAAGAATAAAAATCTCACAGGAATTTAACGATTCAGTGTTTAGGGAGAAGCCATTTGGCTAAACAAATGTGCAAGTCATTTAAGACAATTTAAACGACGGTAGGTGTCAATAAAGTTGTAGAAAATATTTTTATTCAAATTTTAACAGTATCTTATTTATGTGACGCAGAGTATAAGTATTTAACAAAACCATGTCAAATGTAATTTAATATAATTTTAATTGTCCCAAATTTTGCACAACAGACAACACTTTACAATGTAAAACATATATATGACATAGTAATCAAGGGAACCAAGGTTACAGTGGTAATCAAAGAGTAATCAAGGGTACCAAGGTTATAGCGGTAATCAAAGAGTAATCATGGGAACCAAGGTTACAGTGGTAATCAAAGAGTAATCAAGGGAACCAGGCTATAGCGGTAATCAAAGATTAATTAAGGGAACCAAGGTTACAGCGGTAATCAAAGAGTAATCAAGGGAACCAAGGTTTGACTTTTGAGATTTTCTAAAGTATCGTCGAGATCGGATGGAAAACCTTATGTGTTTCGAATAGATACCTGCTATAAAAGGAGATAAATTTTAACAAAACGTTGGTTCGCAAGTCGGGAATGCTTCGATTTTGATAAAATAATCGGAGTTATATTTTTTTTTCGGAGGCGGGTTAGGTTCTTGACAACAGCAGCAGTTGGAAAGAGTAATCAAGGGAACAAAGGTTACAGCGGTAATCAAAAGAATGTAATCCAGGGACAAAGACCAGACATGGAAAACAGACATACACAACAAAGTACATAAAGTAATTAAAATCATACATACAAAGTAACAAAAGCAAATGAGCAACTTGGACTCCACTAAAAACTGGGAGCATGGACCAGGTGCACCGGTAGGGTAAGCGTCCTCTGCTTTTCTAGAAACATCCGCCGAATTGCTCATAAAAAGTCAAGTTGGGGGTAGACCAAAGAGAAAAGGAAAACTATGACATGATAATATCCTCCATATTGTCTTCTTGTTTTTTGTAGTGTAAACTATAGGAGTTGTTTTTTCTTGTGTTGCAGGTTTCAGCATGGGGAGGTTATGTATTCATTATAAATTTAATTCCACTACATGTATTTGTATTACTTCTCATGGGTAGATATTCTAGAAGAACCTTCATAGGTATGTATGATCTTATTTTAGAGTGGAAAAATGACATTCAAAATCTTTGGATCATTTCATACAAAGGAAATTGAAATGTTTCAAACCTACTTGGATCTGACATTATACTTAAATATGATTGTTTTTTTTTATTGTGAATGTTTAAAAACCTACTTTCAACATAGCATATTTCACGATGTACTATTTTTTGTGATTTTCACAGATAAAGTGAATATGACAGAATATGTAAAATTGATGAATTTACAGTAAATGAATTGTCTCTACAATGAATATTTAAAATAATGGCTGTTTAAGAGTTAACTTCAGACAGACACAGTTTTCTTCTGATTTAAAACAGAATTACACTTTTTGAATCTGGGTTTTACTATACTTTTACTTTCTTTTTTTTTTTTTTTGGTTGGCTTTGTAATATCAAGTCTGTTCAGATAGGAAATGAAATGATTAACTGCAGTTCAGGGGTCTACTTTCTCTTACCCCGTGCAGGTCCGGGTGTTAAAAGAATAGGCCTGCAGCAGCGCTAAGCTTGTCGTAAAAGGCAACTAGATAGTGCTCAGAACCTTAGCCAGGGGCTAGGGCGCTCTGCCCACAGAGCAACTGGGATGTGTGCCCCAGGTGGTGGAATGGGGTACCCCTAGCGTGTTACATGCTGGGGTTGTCAGGCTATAATATGGAAAACCTGACCGCAAACCATAGTGGTTCACCGTGTTGGGAAAGATGCCACGTTCCTCGAACGTTAAAGAACCCTACTGTGGTATTCTCCCGGAGTAGGAACCATAGGGCTCCGCCACAGGAGGCTAAATTGCCCGACCCTACCCACCTCTCCTTATTTCCAGTGGCAATCAAAATTTGTCGATCCCATTGTCCTTGTGTCCCATCCCCTTTTCATTTCATCATCATTTCATGTTCATTTTATCATCAATTTCATGTTCATCGTCTGAATATAGCTGAAATATAGCTGAAATATTGCTGCTCGGACGTTAAACCCCAACAAACAAACAAACAAACAACTTTCTCTTAATTTCATATTTTATATTCATTTAGTGTTAAATATCACATTGCATTAGAGTAATGTATTATTTCTAATCACTGCTTTGTTTTCTATTTTTCAGCATATACATCATTCTTCATCACAGGTTTAATATTATCAATGCAGATCCCATTTGTAGGATTCCAGCCAATAAAAACTAGTGAACATATGGCTTCAGCAGGTAACTAGATACTGCCCAATTTAGTCAAAGAAAAAAAATAAATGTGTTTCAACTTTTATGCTCTAATAATACGTTTAGAGGGTAGGCATAACATAAATTTTATTAAAAATGTTTCATTGATACATTCAGACTTTAAATAGTGTTTGTCATAATTTTTTTAGACAAAGGGGGTCGGTTGGGTTAACAGAAACACAGGTAATTATTTAAGTCCTTTCTTGGGGTTTATTGTAAAATATTAAGGTTAAAATCTTATAGTAGTAAGTTTTTGAACATTTCATTATTCAGAATTTTACTTTTGAAAGGTCCAAAATAAAAGAAATTGATACTAGAAACATGAAGATTTTCTATTACATTTACGTAAAAGTATTGACATGACTTATAGTAATTTAAACATGTGTGTACATGTAGTTCCAGTTTATCAAGTATGCTAGAAAAAAGGTTAATGCAATTTTGATATATCAACCAATTCAATTACGATCTACCCCTTAACATATTGAATTACAAATATCATTGCATATTCTTTTTTGTCCAGGTGTATTTGCTCTGTTGATAGCCTATTCTACACTGAAATATACACAATCATTTTTAACGAAGGCAGAGTTTAAATACTTCTTCCTGGTAGCTGTAGTTGGCTCTGCTGGTATCATTTTCTGTGCTGTTGTTGGGCTTACCTGGGCAGGTATGTAAATTGTTTATTTTATTTTTATTTCATTGAATGAAATTTTAGTTTTGAATATTTGGAAAGCTGAAATGTGTGGATATTGGATATATGTCATCTTACACAACAAAGAATCAGATATTGCTTAAAAAAATAAACATTATTCTCCCATTTAACGTTGACCTTTGTGAAATGTTTTTGTTGCATTTTGGGTGAATATTGGATACAAATTACCGATATACATGTACTTCACATCATGAAATGCATGAAATATCAGCCATAGGATGTTAAACCACAGTCAATTGCTGAGCACTTTTGATGCCTTTTATTGATGTGATTTAATTGATATTGCAGGTTATATCCATCCATGGAGTGGAAGATTTTACTCTCTATGGGACACAGGCTATGCCAAAATTCACATCCCTATCATTGCTAGTGTATCTGAACATCAACCTACAACCTGGGTATCATTCTTCTTTGATTTACATATCTTAGTGTGTGCATTTCCAGCTGGTGTGTGGTACTGTGTTAAGGAAATCAATGATGAGAGAGTCTTTGGTAAGGGAAAGATCTTCGTGTGTTTTCAAGGCCTTTCATTAATATTATATTAATTTTATATAACCGCAAAACTATCCTGTTGTTATTGTCAGCAAACTTTCGTTTCTTTACGAAAACTTGTAAGTTCAATATTGTTTTCTATTAACCAGTCTTCTAATGTGATAGCGGTTTTTTACATAAAAACAATATACACTAAAAAAGTGATTATGAAATGTTGTTTACTTTTTCTGAATGATACTTTTTATTTAAAAAAAAAAAACATTGTATTCACCTTGGCTTACTTCTTTTTCAGTGGTACTTTATGCAATCTTTGCAAGTTACTTTGCTGGTGTAATGGTGCGTTTGATGTTGACATTGACACCTGTTGTATGTGTTCTGGCTGCTATAGCCTTTTCCAAAACATTTGAGATTTACCTGAAAGATGACACACCAAAGTCTAGTGTTAAAGAAGAAGAGGAGGAGAAAAAACAAGACAACAAGAATGATCGGCTGTATGATAAACCTCAGGTTTGTAGCCATTTGTAAGAAACATATCTCCTGAAATCAGTGATATGTTTGATCATATTCAATTTCACCAAAGCATGTCAAGCTTTCATTTAAAACAGAATGAAATCAATCAAAGTTTCTTTGATGCTTACATGAAATTGATGTAAAATGCTGAATACAAACGTTCAAATGATTTGTGGCCCTTACCTTAGGGTCTACCTCTTTAAATGATGCTTTAAAATGGGAAAAATTGTACAGGTACAGTGACTCTGTCTAAACCAAACCCTGAAAAATCAGAATACCGACCCTATAAAGTCATAAAACTTGTCAAAGTTTCTGAAAGTCTTTTAATTGATTTAAATGCACTTTGAACTTTGGTCAACTAAACTGCAACAAAGTCCAAAAGAGGTTCAGTTCGGACAGGTTTCACTGTTAATGGCAGAGTATAAATCTCCATTAATTTCATTAATCAGTCGTACTGCACAATTCAAATACCCAACAAAATTCAAATGTCCTGTTGAAAGCAAAAATGTGCAAATATGAAAATTTAATTAAGTTTACTTATTCATTTTTACCAATTTATAGCCACCAATGAAAGCACATACCGAAACTGTTCTAAGATTTATATGATCAGAAAATGTGTGAACAGCAAAATTTTCTTACACACTCAAAAACGAATAAAAAAATTAATTGAATTAATAATGAATTTGTTAATAATAAAAAACGAAATGCATGTTTTATACATGTTATAGTTCTACAATAACTTGTGATTACAGCCTGCTAAGCCCAAAAAGGTGAAGGAAGATAAGCCTAAGGATCAAGATAGTGTTGGAATGAACATAAAGACAATCATTGTTATAGCCCTACTAATGATGCTTATGCTGTTTGCCGTACATTGTACATGGGTGACAAGCAGTGCATATTCCAGTCCCAGCATTGTTTTAGCATCATATAATCATGATGGGTAAGTATTTTCGGCTCACTTTTCATCAAGAGTGTTCTTAAATCTTTCTAACAAACTAGTTACGACAGTAATAAAGGTAATAAAATCCTTCGTAGATTTAAGTTCTATTACTTCAAATTGGTCGTTATTTATTAAATAAATAGTTTAATACATGTATAAGGTATAAAGATGTCAGACCATTAATCCAGGACTATACAATTTGAATGCAGTAAATATACTGTGAAAGTAGTATTACTTGTGGGTAGGTCAAGCCATGAAAATTGGTTACTAAAGAATTGTAGATTCCCATTGATGTATATACTGAATTCAAACTTTTAAACCAGGAATTCAAGAATCCACGAAATTATGTTTCTTCTGTGATCCACGAAAATTGGTATCCATGAATTAAAGTACTTATACAGTGTGTAAAAATTGGGGCCCTGTCCTTCCTTAAGATATCTAGTTATTCTGCCATTAGTACATTTTTATCAACTTCAATCTTAGTTTGCTTTTTTTTATAGGAGCAGAACAATTTTAGATGACTTCCGTGAAGCCTACTATTGGTTACGGCAGAACACAGGAGACAAGGCTCGAGTGATGTCATGGTGGGATTATGGGTACCAGATAGCTGGCATGGGGAATAGGACCACACTGGTGGATAATAATACTTGGAATAACAGTCATATTGCGTTGGTAGGGTTTATATGGTTGTATTGACCCTTAGAATTAGACATTTCGGAATATTATGAAGCACAAAGTTCTGAAAATATCTCTTTTTTTCTCTTGTGTAAAACAGGTTGTTATTGAAAGCATGAAATCTTTAATTTCAGACATGTTATTATGAATTGTAAATAGGGACATTTTTTTGAAGAGCTGCAGTTAAATGAAGTTAGGCGTGTCATCGGAAAGTAATAAATTGATATATGGATTAAAAAAGTCACTGATCTTTGTGGAGTCAATAAGTTCCAGTGCATTTTACAAAGACATGTGACAAATGCAAAGTTCTTTACAAACACATGTACACTTTACTCAACTGGTCCATTTTATCACTTGCAGGTTGGAAAGGCCATGTCATCGAATGAAACAGCAGCGTATGACATTATGAGAATGTTAGATGTTGATTATGTACTGGTTATATTTGGTGGTGTTATCGGTTACTCTGGTGATGATATCAATAAGTTTCTGTGGATGGTCAGAATTGCTGAAGGTGAACACCCCAAGGACATCAGGGTAAGTTATTATAGAAAAATATGGACAAAATTTATGAAAATCTCCTAAATTTCATTTTTCTACCACAAGCTAAAAATAAATTTTTCTTTCTATCTGTTTATAATTCATTCTTTCTGAAATGTTTAAACTTTATACATAGATTTGGCTTCACATATTATTGTTTAAGTGCATGTAACAAGGTGAAATCAAATTATTGCAAAGAGAGGTAACACAACAAATTTAAAGCTAAGAGCATTTGTTCTCTTGAAGAGCTCAAAAGATTTTAATGAAGCGTGATATTAAAATTAGTCAAGAAGAAATTATATTTTATTAAGATGATTGAAGGGAGATAATCTAAGTTAAAAAGTAGATATAATTTTAATATCATTAGATAACTTTTACACTATACGTATTGGTTTTATTCTTAAGTGTAAAAAATCAGAAACATGCACGTCAAAACCCCACCAATCTAACAATGTAATATCACTCAAGGATACTTTCTCTGTTTGAAAAGACCATTATTTAATCTCTGCATTACTAGCTTTGCACACAATTTTTTCACTAGAATCTTAGAAAATGAGGTTTTTTTGACAGTGTTATCTGCCCTTGAAATGTTCATTTTCAGTGCATTTCAATGAAATTGTAACTCAATGGTCCAGTATGGTATGGAAAATCTTGTCTGTTTTTCTTGATTCTGATGATGCAAATAGTTAAATTACAGTATCAAAATGATGTTTATTTTTTATACCATGTTTGACCCACTGCCTGATTCTTACAGGGACTGACACATAACTTATTTCATTTACACTTTACCATCTAGAAACTTTCTCCTTTTCCTAAATTACAGACTAATAAACAAAAATTGTGCATTGGTTGCTGTTCAAGCTCAAAACCACTTTATTGTCCAGTGAAGTTGGGGAGGGTATAATATTTTTGATGTATCTGTCAGTCCTGTTTTTAATTAACATAAATTTGCAGGAAAGTGATTACTTCACACCACAAGGAGAATTCAGAGTAGATTCTGCAGGATCTAAGACTTTATTGAACTGTTTGATGTACAAACTTTCATACTACAGATTTGGAGAACTCCAGGTAAGATTATGTTTAAAGTTATTATTTTTGTGATTTATATAGTATGCATTACAGTGAAACACATCTAAACTGTACTTCTTGAGCTGAAGAATTTTTTTGATTCACATGGTTTGACTTCAGAAGGTTTTTTAACATGAATTAGAATTAGAGATTGGGATAAGGTACTACAGTCGACTCCACTTAATCGCATATCGCTTTATTGCATATTCCGGTTATTAGCACAATTTTTTTCTGCACAAAACCATTTCCTATTATTCTATTAGGGAAAAAATTGCTTATTTGCATAGGCCTTGCAGGTGCATTTCGGTTTATTGCATAGCGAATTTTGCCTCATCCAGGGAAAGACAGGTTTTCCCAAATTCTATTTTAAGCCTTCGGGTCATAAATATGTCAATCATATTTATTGTTGTAAAAACTATATTATCATCAATCAGGAGGTGTTAATAATGGATTAAAAACATAATGGACATAAAAGACATTTTAAATGATTTCTAATTACATTAAAATAAACAAGCACCTAGGTGAACAATGACTTCTGACGACATGCTAAACATCACCTTATGATGCGGCTTGGGGTATTTTTTGTCCCTATTTAAATTCTTCCGACTACAAATGATTATCAGTGTAAATTTAATTTTCTTTAATGAGCTGAACAGTTTTTAGTGAGCTTGGGTTACTAGGCATAAATATCAACCGAAAATTAAAAGTCATCATTCATTCAGTACAATGTCTAATGAAATTCAACTACCCTAAGGTGCCCCATACTATCCAAACTTCATAGGAATATATCGAGGTCAATGACACGTATAATACACAACTATCAGTGTACAATGGTGATTGAACAGAGGAATAAAAACGCACAGACCATTTCAAAAGCCCAGAAACTGCAAACATTGATGAATATTACACTGAATCCTGGCTGAAATATGAAATATGGGATTTTCTTTCATAAAAAGGTCAGGAAATTACTTCACTATTTATAGATGAGAAACACGTGGTTTTACTTATAAATACACACAACGTAAAGAAGGTCAATAAACAAGACAAACAATATATATTATTATTTATTGATAAAAGAACAACACAATGAGAAGGTCTATAACAATTAAATACCAGATCAGAAATGTTGAACAGTGATATCCCTGGTTGATCACAGTATCGTCGTCTTACCTGAACTCACACTTCCGGTAAAATCGTAATTTCGGTTATAAGAATAGCCCCGTTATTTGCATAATTTTTACTGGCAAATAGGCTATGCAATTAAGCAGAATCCACTGTATACCATTTAATACCTAGGTTGTATCAGCTTACGCCAAGAATTATTTTGCAATTAAAATTGCATTTTGAAAAATTCGATCTGAAGGAACAAATTGTGAAATGCCAAAATTTTATGCTGATTTTAAAGTTCAAACAGATCAACAAAACCAATGTTGCACAGACTTGGAAGAGTTATACAAGCAGATTAAGATAAATCTGTTTCCCTTTCCCAAAATGCATATGTACTAATAAGAATTTTAATACTTGTTGATATGGTATAACACCATGTACATGTATCTAATCAGATACAAAATTGTGTAGATATGAAACTTACACTCCTTCAACATGTATTTATAAACTCAGAAAAAGAAAAGTTTCAGTGACAAAAAATGTATAATAATGGCATGAAAGAAGTTGTTAACATACGATAATACATGTACTAAATTTAACATATTAAATATTAATATCTAAAAAAGAAGTTTTGTTTTTAAATGAACTGGACATTTTAAAACGCTACACATTATCCATATTTTAACATTTTACAGCTGGACTTCCGTAGCCCTCCAGGTTTCGACAGGACTAGGGGTGTAGAGATTGGAAACAAGAACTTTGACCTGACCCATTTAGAGGAGGCTTACACTACAGAACACTGGCTGGTCAGAATTTACCGTGTTAAAGATCTAACCAATAGGGACACTGTCAAGAAACAAACTATGCCAAAGTTTAAGCCAAGGAAGAAGACCAAAAAGGTAAATTTATGCTGAGGTTGTTATTGCCATGTTTCAAGCATACTTCTAATTAGACATGGTGACACAAAATGTCAGATGACTAATCAGGTGTCAGTACAGCTTTAGTGTAACATAGACTTCTGATATAGTGGGCTAGGAATTATATGTTGATGACAAAAAGCCTTGAAACATGAAGTCAAATTGAATGTTTGTGTGTTTTACATTGTGTTCTAAGTCAAATTGAATGTTGTCATTTTTGTTAATTTTGCATTGAAGAGAAAAAAACATGTAAATAACTCTCTGAAATGAGATTTACATATTTAATTGCTAAAAAAAAGTATCTGCAAAAAAAAACCATGCATTTACAGTACTCGTTGAAGATTTTTATTATCAAATTCAAAATCCAAATTTCATTATAATCCAATCTAGTGAGGGTGGGGGGTATCAACATTTATATCCATCAGATAATGTAATAAGACAATGCACAATGATACAATGTAGAGAAATTACATGTTATGTATTCATGTAACACAACAGAATAGATGTATCATAAGTATATTTGTAGTCAAGGCGGGATCATTATGTTTAATGAAAAAAAATGATTAATTTCAGACTTCCAAGAGGAAAGCAGGATCTATCAAGCACAAACCTGTTATAAAGAAAGGCAAGAAACCCAGCAAATCAAAGAATTGAAATGGAACATAGATGATTATTCTGTTATTTATTTAGTATGGTTTCCATAGTTACGATGGCCATCCAGCTCTTTGTAATATGGGAATGTTTTGGCTTATGCCAGACTACAATGTCTTCAGGAGTTGATATGTTTTATACTATAAATGGTTGATAAGGTTAAGTAAAAAATCAAAATTATGAGGGAAAACCTGCACATGTATTGAGGTTTTGAAATGATTGGTTGCTTCAATATGTAAAAATGGGCTCAATGCATTGCTGGAAACAATAATTGCCAATTTTAGCTTGTAATTAAGTTACTGTGTTTTTTTGTTTTTTGCTCTGTGATGTTTGTGTTTTGTTATATGTTTTGTAATAGAAATACATGTATCTGATTGGCTGTTCATGACTTTAGAAATATTTCTTTTGACTACTGCCAAGATTTTATCAGCTTGCTAAATTTGTTATTACCCCTGTTAGTATCCTAGTCATAGTGGTATTGTTTTTTAAAAAAAGTTTTGTTTGGTTTCATATTCTGTAAGTTTCATTTCACTTAATGTTACTGATGTAAATTTGGCTATTTTTGGTAAATAATTTTTTGACAAATATACATGTGCATGAAAAGACAAGTTTTCTGTGTAAAAATGGATATTCATTATTTGTCATTAAACTCAGAGTTGGTAATTATGTTAGCAATTAAAATTTGTTGATATTATTAAAAAAAAATGGTGCATTGTGCTTTTTTAAATGTTTATTTCATTGGTTATGTAGGACAGTGACGGAAATAACATGTATATACTAAAATATGCTAATTATTTTACCTTAAGAATAGAAGAGTATTCAAGTTTTTGAATTGTTGCATACATGAAATTACAAACTTTGTCATTAGTACATTGTATGTCTCTCTCATTTAACACTTCAAAATGACTGTTCTTGCCTCCTATGTATTTCTTATTGGTTGTTATGGTAACATTATTTTCCTATTTTACATTCTTGCACAATTAAATGTATATATTGATACTTAGTGCTCAGACTGTGAAATAGAAAGGATATAAGCTTATTATTGTGATACTTGGTGTAGAATATTTCAGCAACAAATACAAATTCTTTTTTTTTTCTTTTCAGTGAAAGGGTGCATCAATGGGGATAAATTATTTTTATGTCATTGATTTATCAAAATTAATTATTTATCAGTTGTTGACTAAATGAACACAGGACAATTTGGCTGTCTTCCAAAGGGAATGATGATTTACGCAAAATTGTATTTTTCCTGGCTTCCAGGATATATCTTATTCACTTCTTTTCTTTTTGCTACATTGAACATGTACCTGAAGTTGACAGTCTAAAAGATTAGCATTTAGGCTTTACAAAGTTAATTACTTGGTTTTCAGGCCCACCCTCATCTGTTTTAAAGGTACTTGTGTTTATGTAAAAGGCACTCTTGTCACTTTGATGGGAGGCAATAAAAAGGGAAAACAAAATGCCTCCTTCCCATATAAGTTCTCATGAAAATGGCCTGAAAACCAAGAATTCAACTTTGAAGGGCATTATCTTTAGTTTTTCCTATGTCTCTGAACTGGATGTTTTTTTTATTTTATTTACTTGTTATAATTTTCTTGTCTTCTGCATAAAAAATCCTTTTGAAGCATTTATCTCTCATATGTATCCTAAGAAACACATTTGTTCTGTAAAAAGAATTCTTAGGTTTTAGAGTAAAATAAAATTTGTTGTTTTTTTTTTGGTCCAATCACAAGTGATTCAATGAGGTTTAGAAAAAATCACAAAAAAATGGATACTGTTTTTAGAATAATTTTGCTGTCTATGGTTAATAGGGAGCTTATTATTTCTTGTACCATATGTTGGCATTCAGTCAGCTTTCGTCTGTTTCATTCCTTCTGCATTATACATGTAGATGTATCTTCCAGTGTTTTGAATGAACTATAATATTTGACTTTTGGTGCAATGCATACTTGCAATAGTCTAATGAAATATGATGAGAAATGTGTTATAGTTAATTAGGTCACATTAAATAGTCAACACATTTCTGAATGTTTAACTGTGAGAGTGAGTTGAGAATTCAGAAATTAATTGGCAGCAATTTTGTTGTTATAAAACTAATAAGAGTCATTTAGTAAAATCTTTCTTGCGTCTTGTGTAGTGGTGATATTTATCAAATGGAAGGTCCACTGTTATTACCAGGGGCGGATTCGGGGGTGGGATGGGGTGGTTGGGGGGCATGACGGGTGTGCACCCCCTAAAATTTGCAAAGCATGGGTTGTCGTGGGTAGATTTAGGCAGTTTTAGGTTGAAACGTCAATTTTACCACAAAAGATATCTACATTGCACCCACTCAATTTTACCTGGGCGCCCCCCCCCCCCCCTCAAATCTATAATCCTGGATCCGCCCCTGATTACATTTGATAATATTAGCAGAGGAGACTCTAGTCCACTTTTTAGCCTATATATGCTTTTTCAAATCTGGATTGTACCATTCATTTACTGTCTTTTTAAATCTGAATTTCCCAAGTTCAACATGATGCAGTTCTATCATGCTGCATTCCATTCCTTTTTCCCATTAAATCATTCCTGTAATAAAAACATTGCAATGATTTCTGAATTTACAGCTTTAAAAATACTGTGTCACTTCCATGTGTTCTTAGTAGCAATGAAACTGTAGAATTTAGTATTTATTAATGTTACTTGACCGACTTCAGTTACTGTAAAATCCATTTAAAAACTTGAAAGAAATAAAGTGTGATAGATTGTTCTCATTATGCAAAATCATAGAATTACATTTTCAAAATTTTATGTAAATATGTATTATCATTGAAATTATCACTGAAAAACAGATTATAAGAGAATTGTAATGACTTTCTTTCAATAAGTAAGATTTGAAGTTTAGCGGGAAGTTGCCCAAATTGTTCCTTGAAATCACATAGATAATAGTTTTGTTAGTATATTGTAGTTTAACAAGAATTCCACATTGTTTGTTTTAAAGTTATTTGCAAATAATTTTCAGTGTTGACTACTGACTCCAATGTGAGATATGTGGTTTTTTTTATCACTTCTAGCATGTTTGTTCAATTAAAATCTATCAGTATTTTCAGTTAGAAAATAAGTATTGAGATCATTTAAATGAATAGATATGTAATGTACCCAAGTTAGACTTTTGAAATATTACAGTTCTGAAATCCAGCAAAAATTATTTTCAGAAATGTTCAATGCTTGTTGACTCCTACAGATAATCATTACTTACGATGTAACATTTTTGATAACTAAGCTTCTTAAAAATATTTTTAATTAATTCATTTAAAGGAATAACCTTGCCTTAAATAATACCATTTATCAGGTTTTAGGTTTTTTTAAATTTTGACCTTGAAATTGGCTCTACTGTTGTAAAATACCTGTCATGAACATGTATATAATGAATATTTTTGAAAGTTTCCTATTCAGTAAATTTGGTACACTTAATCAGTAAAAAATACTTATTGATGTATGTCACATAACTTGTAGGTTTTATATGTTTGTACAAGTTTTGTTTCGTTCATTAGGTCCACATTTAGTGCCATTAAGTTTGATAATATTGTACACCACTAAGTCTCAAAATAAATTGGTGCATGTACTTCATAAATGATAATAAAGTGTTTTTTGTTTTTTTTTGTTTTTGTTTTGGTGATATTTATTCAAATAAGCGAATGGTCCTTTTCCGGTGACTATTTTCACTCTGGTATTTAGACATTTCATGTTCAAACTTAAACACCAGACAGACTGATTTGCTGCCCATGTACGGGTAGAACTGGAAGACCAGTTAACCTTTTTCTTCCAACATAATTATGGTTATATCTTAATAATTTTGATAAAAAAATATTTAAAACCTATTAGTTACCAGAGTTTAAGGGAAAATGTTTACTGTTCTTCTCTCTTCAATTGTGTGAGTTAAGTCCCTTTGCATGAAATGTCTAAGAACTAACTAGAAAAAAGATTATTTGTAGACCATCTTAAACCACTCTGAAACAATCTTTGTGATAATACAGTAGTTTACAAGAAGAAGGTCTTTGTTTAGTAGTTCAAGATGCAAGATTTTAACCTAAAATGTTGACTTGGTAGTCCACAGCTTAGATTTTGGTAGTCTGTATGTTTAGTTCTGAACAGTGCAGACAATTTTTAGTAGCCTTTGCCAAATTTTAGCGGCCATTTTTGAGTGGGACCCTGAAGATGTCCCTTTCATTTATGTTCAATACTAATATTGATATCTTAGCAAATACTTTATAATTTGTTGTGTTGAAAAAGAAAAAAAAAATAATTACTATTGATTTATTGAACATTTTTGATAGACTACTTACTATGCTCATTTTGTAACTCTGACAAAAATTTGAAATAGCTTAGTTTGTCCCACTTGTTAAACAATATCTCATTGTAGTCTCCAGTTTTACCCCAAAAAGCACATACCGAATTCGGTATGGGAAAGCCAGTCAGTTCTTACAGTTACTATAGCAACCATGGTGGATTAAAAAATTAAAAGGTTGACCTCTTGTATGACTTTTTGAAGTTGACTAGATTTATTGTATACTTTGTCTGATGTTTTACTATCAATAATGCACTGTGTTTGTTAAGTGCATTTTTTACAAGGGTGAATTAGGCTAAGTCCAATTAATAAATTTTCAGAATTATGTGTAGTGTTCAACATCCTGAATTTAGTATATCACAACATTCCTTTTTTTACAACATTTATTTTTTTGCATGAATTATGTGTAGATTTGACATAGAAAGATCTGTACCAGGCTCATTTAGTAAATACATGTTTGGTAGATATATAAATGATCCATGATCAAGTTTAGTATAATTTGCTATTATGGTTCCTCAGTTCTCATGTCTTTGTTGATCTCTTTAGTACATATATCACAAATTTATAGTATATTTGACTGCAATCATCTCTTAGGTGGATAGAAAATGATCTAACTTTCTTTATTGTTATTGTATAGAAGTGACAATTTTTTAAAACTTTCGGGCAGATTTTTAAAAATTGGCCTCCACCTGCATATGTATCATACTTTTGAACTGAGATAATATCTTATTGTGTTGCTCTTTTTACATAAATGATGAGATAGAAGGCTCCAATCCTCTAGTGCTGTTGTAAAAAAATTCAACATATATCTGTAGGATTTTAATATTGAGTTGGTTCAATAAATTTTGACATCGTGGAAAGATAAATTATTTTAATTGATATGCTAGAGTTAATATTGAATGTTTATTTGTGTGTAATAGACTTGAGATATGAGAGAGTGGTAATAATTTAGACTGTTAGTGTCAAGTCAGGTTATAATTGTTGTTTCTTATTGAGGATTAAAATTTTCAATATTTTATCTGTGTTGTATTTTTTACACCCTGAGCAGTTCAATCCACCGTATATGTTCTGTATGAAGTTTAAGCATTTGTTGGTGTCTTCAAAATAAAGCAAGACTACATTAAAACAATAAAAGTGCTTGAAGAGAAAAGTTTTATTTTTTGGTTGAATGCAAGTGACTGATTAAGGAATAGACTTAAGGTAAGGGACACAACTCTTACAAATCATTGGAATGTTTGTTATCAGCATTTTACATCAATCTCATGTAATCATCTAAGTAACTTGGATTGATTTCATTCTGTTTCAAATGGCAGCTTGATATGCTTTGGTGAAATTTAATATGATACAAGCATATCTTTTATTTCAAGAGTTATGTCCCTTACCTTTGGTCTACCTCCTTAAATTGATACAATTATTGATGTTAAGAAGATTGTGTTGATCTTTTTTTATTATTTTTACTGATAATCACCAGATGAACTTCCTTAGGATGTAATTAGAATGTTGAAAAATTTTAATCTGTATCTTTTTTTGTCAGGTTTAGATTAAGAGACAGTATAGAATATTATAAAAAGTTTAAATCTCTTTTTCAATTAATCTGTTAAGAATGAGGACAGTTCATCACTTGAAAGTCAGTAAAACAAGTGGAGACCAACTCTTTTCTTTGAACATCATCACTGAATCTGCTGTAATTAGGTTATACTGAATCTGTATTACTCATTCACTTGTAGTTTTCTGTGTGTTTTAAATGGTTCTTGATCTTAACCATGATTGCTCTTGATTTCATATTGTAAAAGAAAGGAGAGCTTTGAATGAGCAAAGAATACACCATAGAAAATATTTGACAACTATTGCAAAAATATAGGGACTCATCCATTAAGTTTTTCATATGAACTAACTCCATGTTTTATATCCAAATAAAGTACTATTGGATGTAAAACACATTTTTAGAAATGAACTGCTAATCACAAATCTTGTCATCATTCTTTACTTGGGTATGAATTTGACTTGGCAGGCCAATGTTCAAGGTTTCATGAAGGCATCATTTGGTCCCTTTAATGACAGATATAAGCAGCATTAAATTATTGAGAAATCAAACATCCTTTTGACAATCAATACTATATTAAGTTGATGTGAAGACCACTTTCCAAATTCTCAACAATGAAAAAAATTGATGGTATGAGTTTGTTTGCAAGAAAACATTTAAAATACTCAGGATGAAATTACTAAAGTTTAAACTATTAAATTTTAAGATATATAGCCTTTTTGTTAGTTTAAAATTTGATTTTGAAGTTCCTAAGTAATGAAGAAATTATTTATGGGCTTTAAACTTTTTTTCAAATTCAGCACAGAAAAACATAGAATAATTCAATATTTTTACAAATCATAGCAGCACAAATGCATTTCAAAACCAATAAATTTAGTTAAGCAGCATATCATATGATCTCTTTATTCTCATACACATGAGGCTCTGTGTTAGTCATACATCAAGCAGACAGCACACAAACTATTAGACTCAGGTAAATAAAATACACAACATGAAAGGGAAATGTTAGGGTAGATCATACCTAATATTTCTTATGGTAAAATTTCTTAGTTTTTCTCAAAGATGATCCTGAATGAACATGAATAATTTAAATGTAAAAGACACAGGTAACAAAACTTGATTTTGAGATAATTCAGCCTTATCAAAACCAATATTTTACTACATTTTATTTGGATTCTGTAGAGAATTTTCAATATTTCACAAGATTCTAAAAAAAAACTTGTCAAAATTTCATATAACTTTATATTAAGAAAGCTAACTGATATTCTTTCATATTTCAAAACAAAAACTAGGGGTCACCATACTCTTTTTCTTGCAATATTAAAAAAACTAAAATTCACAGAACATTTTCCTGCCAATTATCTCCCCTTGAAAGAGGCTTTATAAAAATAACGGTTTTAGTTTTACCGTTTAAATTTTATCTAAAAAAGTAATTTGAAAAAAATTGAATATTTGACTTTTACAGCATTTCATACACTTTTAGTTGGTAGAAAATCTATATGTCTTTGTGGTTTACAAGATGACAGAAATTTAAAGAATACTCCACATAATAGGCATATCTACCTTAAAAGAAGAAAATGGAGTAATATAGAATTGTCTAACCAGGGCAGGGAACATCCACGATGGACTAAAACAGCCCGTAAATTCAAAAGGCAATATTTAGTGATTAAATAAGTTTAACATATCAAAAAGGTTCTTGAAGATACATACAGAAGTGATCATCTGAAATCCCATGGAATCCTACTCCTACAATGTAAGAGGTTGGAATTCAGTTCCTCCATACCCCAATGGCACCAAGTCAGAAAATAGCTTGCCAGACAACCTCTGGCACTGCAGGAGTAATTGAATCCTAAATGAGTGAGAGGTACCTTCTTCTTGTAAGGCATACATTGTGTTGCCAATAGAATGTCATGTCAGGTTAAAGAGGAAGAACTGAACAAATGGAGGTTGTTTATTAAATGAACACTGCACTGACCAGTTCATAAAAAGCAATTCAAGCTATACAGAATATTTTCTTTGTGTCAGAGATATCTACAATATGAACTTTTTAAAATTATTTTAGTGTCTTTTTTTTTCTAGTGTTGCATATACTTTACAGTAAGATCAGTGAGACTTGAAATAGATGAAGTTGAATATACTTATGCATACATTTCCTTTTACACAGTGCAATTATATAAAACGTACACACTATTTTTCTGCCGAGTATTAAGTAAAGCTCTGCACTAGATAAATGATAATACGTGTATCACAGGTATATGATGTACTTACTGCTATTTTTATCAGTAGAATTGGATTAAGTTCAGTTATCAACATTAACACGTGGCTAATTCATATTCATATAGTCTTTTGGACCAATCAGAAAGTTACGTTTGGTCACCACATTTGTACTTCCGGATCCGGAGAGAGGGCAGCACGCTCAACACCAAAAATTGAAAAAGGGAAATGTGCAAGCTGTTCGATTATTTTCGTCTTTCGACTATATTAGTCTGACAGATACGAGTGTGTAAACCATGGGGCTAATTATTTCAAGATTTAGAGTATGTGTAGTATTGTTTTCATTATCTTCTGACTTAAAAGAACTAAAACGCAAATCGTGATTCATTATTTTGACAAGTCAACACTACACTTCTTTCCACGATCGTGTATCACAACTACCTAGTTATTTTCCATTATGCCGATACTTCATTCGTTACAAAAACTTTTTTAAGTGTATATCATTTGACGCGAGAAATCCTGTTTTGATGACATTTTTTTGGTATTTTAGTAGATCTCGTGTAATAAATAAATGTGTTTGTTTATATTCAGAGATATTACTTTGGAACTTACACTTTTAAGTAAATCCAAACTCAACATTCTACAAAAATGTGTATTGTTTGTACTTGTTCTTGATGCACAGATGTTCATTATCAGGGGCATAGCTAGGCTTAAATGATGTGTACTCAAAACAAATCATTAGGATCACAACTACCTCGAAGAGTTGGCATTATGAGAGGGGGTCTGGAGCAGATTACCTTTTTCTGGCACTTCAATTGCTGTTAGAAAAAATATATTTCATGGGAATCAGTAAGGCTCTGACTGAACTAAATGTGATCTTGTCGATACATACAATTTCAATGACATTGAATAACTTAATCACGATAGAAGCTCCAATTATTTTTTTCATCAATCCCTATTTTCACTCATGGATAGCCTGTAGCTGTGAACAACCAGGGTCTTCAATGAACCGCAGCTCTGACAAGGAAAGCCTCAAGACAAAGGAAAACATTGCACACAGGCCCAGCACTATACTATGTACCAGTACTCTACTATCAACCAAAATTTTAATTTCTCCACTCTTTACAGTGGAGTCACTCATGTCCTCCACTGTGACTCCACCAAAGTAAAAACCAGGATAAAATTGCCAAATTTCAATAGTTTTCAGTATTTTTTTCTACCCATTACAGAAATGTTATTAAACTACTAGAACCATAAAATATATCTTGGCATAAAGACAGGAGAAGTTAATTTTATACAATTTTGGAAATGGTGACTCCACTGTGGAGAGTAGAGACATTGTGACTCCACTCAAAATATCTCCACTGTGGAGAGTGGAGAAATTCAAATTTGTGTTGACAGTAGTTTACATGCATGTATTTTAGCGACAGGAAAGAAGACTTTAGTAGAAAAAAAGACTAACAGAGGAACCAGACAATCCTGACTTGGGACAGGTGTAAAAAAATAAATGCAACAGGCAGACAGACATACACCAGCGAAACCAAGAACGTGACTATAAGATCCTAGGAAACAAACATACATCTTTATCTCACAAGTACAAGATCGAAGTCATCACTACAAAAGTTCAATAGTCGTCGTCATGATCTCGTGGATCGTTACGGTGTATCCTTCTGCACCATGAAAACTTATTTGTTCAATGTTCCATAGTTTAACTTTCTCCTTACGTCTGCCCTGGACTTGAATATTTATGAGCAACTCGGCGGAGGTTTTTTTGAAAAGCAGAGAACGCTTACTCTACCAGTGCACCTGGGTGTGATCCCAGTTTTAAGTGCAGCTGCTCATTTACTTTTGTTACTTTGAATGTATTATTTTAGTCACTTTATGTTCTTCGTAGTGTTTGTCTGTTTTCCATGTCTGGCCAGTGTCCCTGGATTTCATTTTGATTTCCACTAGAATATTGGTTCCCTTGATTACTCTTATATATCTACTGTGCATTGGGCAATGATCCATTTGTAACATTTCTCCATCTCATGAATGAATTAATGGAATGGGGTTAAGATACATTTCATTTTTATTAGATCAATCCATACCTGGTAGGTTAATTACATGTATATAATGGTAAACGTTTCCTCATGTTTCTGTCATTACACTGTATTTTTCACTGTCACTCAGACTTATATATGTTAGGATAAGGTGGACAAACACCTTCGTATTCTTGTTTGCTATTTTGAACTTGAAATCCGTAATTCTGGTTTTAATACTGGATGACAGTCAAGGGTCAGAAAATTTTGACAGCCCATGCTAGTCATTTTATCAAACTTCAGCAGACTTTGTGTCATTCTTGCTCAGTTCGAAAAACTTCATAAAAAAAACAAAACAAAAAAAACTTGTTCATGTACATGTAGTTATTTTAAGATAAATATTAGAATTTGTGTTATTTCATCGCATACTCTGTCTTTTATAAAATATCTGAACAAGTTCGGTTTTGACCACATGTGGACATTCCAACATGTAAACAAAATATTGTATCTCTTGGATTTTCTTATCTCATCGGCAAACAGCCGAAAACTTCTGAGTGATGAAAAAGAGTTGATTATTTGTAAAAGAAAATATTGAATACAATTTGTATATTGATTTAAATGGGACGTTGACTTCTGTATTAAAAAGATTCATTCAATGAATAATTGCAAAATACGACTGATTCAAAGTTTCTGCACCATATGTGCTTTCGTTACCTCTGAAAGATCAGCAGGAAAATGATCGATGGACATCTCAATCTTTTTCTTAATAAATCAAGTAATAAATGTATGAAAATTGTCCAAGTCACTTCAATTAATTCGTTTATGCAATGGGGCTGCATGTGTATCGCTAATTCAATTATGCAATCAGCTGATCAGTTACAGGTAAATCACAGTTGCAGGTGGCTGAACATCAGCTAAAATTGACACACACCTATCAATCTATTTCCAATAAACAATTATGAGACAGGTAGACAGGATGTTTATACACTAGTAAAACCACACAGACTGAAATTTATAAGAGTTGACAATTTTTATGTCCGATATTGGATAATGGTCGTCGGACATTTGCAAAATTTGTCGGTCACTGACCGGAATTTTTACCACTTCTGGATCCATGATGACAGTACATATATATGAAAGTATAACAGGAATGGAAATTTTTGGCATAGAAGAAAAAGTATTATTATGTCTTAGAAAGAACAACCCATCCTAGATGAAAAAGTATTTAAAAATCAAAAGGTACTATCTTAGACTGGTATTGAACAGCAAATAACATTCCTTTTATTTTTTGCTAATTTTTCGATGTGTACGCAAGTGGGTTTTTGCGTATATGGAGCTACGCCCCTGATGATACTTGTATTAACAGATATGAGATGCATGATTACTTCTGAATTCTTATTTTGTAGAAAAAGAAGTCAACAATAGAGGTATTGAATGACATTGATAAGGTAATATATGATTATTCAGATTTGGCTAGATCTTCTTTTCTGAATGTTTGAGGTGTTTATGAGTTTCAGTGAGTTGAGGACATATTAGTCCTACAAGGTCCAAAAGAACTAAATTTATATTAATGTGGACTGATATGACCTTACACAGTGTACTTGATCTTTTGCATAACTGAGATCAGATGCCTTTAATATTCATATACTTGAAATTTTTATTTATATGTTCTTTTTTTATAATTGAGTGTCCTTCCATCTATTAGTCCATTTCTCTTTCTATCCTTCCATACGGCATTCAGTGATTAAAAATACTTTATAGGACTTAAATAAAGTTTCATCAAGGTTTGTATATATATAAGTAACCTATTTTTTGTCGTCTATCAAGGAGTTGAATATATAAGGATTGGAATCATTTATCTTTTTTTTGTTTAAGAGTAATTGAGGGAACCAAGGTTATAGCGGTAATCAAAAGAATGTAATCCAAGGACAAAGACCAGGAATGCAAAATAGACTTACACAACAAAGAACATAAAGTAACTAAAATTATGCATACAAAGTAACAAAAGTTATATGACCTCAAACACTCTCAAAGTGGGGAGGGTGGGGAGGACACAACAATCAAATATGTGTATGAACAATGATAACTAATTTATGATTTTAATGTTTTTACATTATGGCAGAAGATAACCAGTCTTCAACAGTTTCGTAGACAGAACCAGGAACGACAGAAGAAATCAATTGGTCGTCTAATTCTTTATTCCATTGTGTTATACATTGGTGCCGCATTCATCTTCTATTTCTACTATTTACCAGACACATGGACCAAGCGATTACTTCATTCATCACCACTCCTTATATTCCCTATATTGTAAGTTTTCATTACTACTCTTTCCCTATATTGTAAGATTTTAAATTACAGTGAACTCCGTCTAAACCAAGCCCTTATAGGACTTTAAAATTGTTTTGGTTTAGACAGGTGTTTGGTTGAACAGGGTTCAAATACATTTAAACTGATGTAAGGAATTTTAAGATGTGTCTGGTTCAGTCAGGTTTTAGATAATTATGGGTTTGGTTTAGACAGGTTTCACTGTCATGCATTTATAATAGGACTTATACAAGTAGCTGGTTTAGACAGGTTTTGGATTATTCATGGTTTTGTTGGGACAGATATTATAATTAATTCATTTTTATGGTCATGCATTTACATCCAAGTTTAGAAGTGAATTACATGTATCAATATTTTTTTACTACTGATTAGATAATTGAAATAGTGAAGCAAAGATAAGGAGAAATGTCCATGAGAGTTGAGAAAACAACCCAATGAGTCACAAGAAAATTAATCCAAGTAGAAGGTACATCTGTACCATCTTACCTTCAACAATGAATAAGAATCATGCTAAATGCAATACTTTTCACAGATGATTAAAAAAGATCTTATTATGTCCCTATAACTTAAAATGGTGATTACTGTCTGTCATATATTAATTAAACTTAACATGAGTTTATGTGAATGATGCACATGTGTGAATATATTTATAATTTTATTTTATTTCAGAATTTGGTTACTGAAAAAATTTCTTCATTGGTACTATGTCAAGAGGATAACAAAAAATGGTAATGCTATAAATATAACCTTCAATTAGTATGAAAGTAAGTCGAAATAATGAAGAAGAGCCAACAAACTTAACAATTAAGTAGAAACCTGTAAGTTTTGCTTGAGAAAGTCATCAAGCTTACAAATTGTACTTCTAAAGTAAATTATGTCAAATCATTTTAAAGGTATATATACATTTATTTAATAATATATACAGTGAAATCTACCTTGGTGACCACCTATATTCAGCAAAAGACTGTGATTAAAATATCCTAATGTAGATCATTTTGTGTAAAATTTATTTGTAAAAATACCACCCATCTAATGTGAGCATGGTTTTGCTCTCCTTTTAAATTTTACTTAAGGAGGTAGACCTAGGGTAAGGGACACAACTCTTACAAATCATTGGAATGTTTGTTTTCAGCATTTCACATCAATTTCATGTAAGCATCAAAGTAACTTGGATTGGTTTCATACTGTTTCAAATGAAAGCTTGATAAGCTTTAGGGAAATTGAATATGATTCAAACATCACTGATTTCAAGAGTTATGTCCCTTACTGTAGTTCTACCCCCTTAAGGCATTATTTATTTCAATTTGTGCATTAATACCTATTTAGCTATTTAAATGTAGTTTAAGTATTTAAAGCGTAATCAAGGGAACCAAGGTTATAGCGGTAATCAAAAGAATGTAATCCAGGGACAAAGACCAGACATGGAAAACAGACATACACAACAAAGAACATAAAGTAACTAAAATCATACATATAAAGTAACAAAAGTAAATGAGCAACTCGGACTCCACTAAAAACTGGGAGCATGGACCAGGTGCACCGGTAGGGTAAGCGTCCTCTGCTTTAAAAAATGGTAAATGAAAACAATGGTATTATGAAATGAATGGCAACATGAAGAATTTAAACATCAAAGGACAGTCCAGCAAAAGTGACTTTTGATCATGGCAACACTTATTAAATGAAAAGAAACACTTTTTATACCCCCTGCTGGACCTTTCAACCCGTCTTCTCAAATCTAAAAATGCTTTTTACCATAAAAAACACGCCAAGTTCATGATTATCATGTATATGGCATTTTCAATTTAGGTATTATGATCCTTTTAACTTCAAAAAGAATGTTCACCAGAACAATGTTCTCTAGTTAGTTATAATAACCCTTTGAATGTAGGAAATGTTGTACTTTGTAGTTGTTAATCAAAACTACTTTAATACAGGGAATTAGTAGTTATGTTCCCCTCACTTTGGTGACATATTGCTTGTGTCCTGTTCGTCACATATTTATAAGCCAGAGTTTTTGATAAGGTGTACATACCCATCCTGGACGCAAGGAAAACTTGCTAGATGTGTCAAGTTAAAACATTGTGCGTCCTCAGGATTGCGTACTCACAATATCAGCTGCATCCTAACATCTGTAATTTATTTAAAAATCATTAAAACTATCCTAAAAATCGTAGAAAAACTGTTTGTTCAACATTTTTTGACAACTGGACAACCAGAAGTTTACAGTTATTTATACATGATGTTATTATACAATTTTTTTAACTGAAAAAAATTAACGAAAAAAAATGTGTTATAAAGTTTTTGATAAAAAGTTGTGACAAATAATTCCAAAATGAGTAAAAATAAATTATATTAAGAAGAACCAGATTTATTTCACTATGAAATCTGTTCGGAACTGGATTTTTGTTACCTGTACATCATTGTACTTTTGTGACATCTTGATTACATAATCAAAATTAGAAATACAGATCATTCCAAATTAATGTTGCAATTTTACTTCACAGTTGGCTATCTTCTTTAGGTCTTCATTTAATTAAGGCAATTATTGTTTGTTTTATGTTGAAACTGAAAAATGGGGTCAGTCTATAATAGATGAAAGATGATTAGTGTTATTTGTTTACACACTCATTATCAGCAATTAAGATTCACTTAAATTAGGTGTTAGTTGTTTATGTTTAACTGTGAATACTGCACAGGAATTAGACCTAGTCACAGTCTAGTTGATAGATTTTTACATAATAATGGTGATTGCACGGCTTGGGGTAAAATTTTGAGATTAAACAGAAGCCAAATTTATTAAAGCTAATGTTTCATGTCTAGTTTTGAATAATTTGAGGAAAGGAAAGTCTTTTGTGGAAACATTTTTTATCTTCCCATTAAAAGGGAAAAAAAATTATATGTAATGGAATATCAGAAATGTCTTTAATAAAGTTTTTTAACTTATAGTTTAATGTTCACATGTACATGTACATATATTAAGATGCAATGTATATTCAATGTGAAAAAAATAGAAGTCATACATGTAAATCAACAATTTATTGGGTCACAAGACCAGAATTCACATGGTCATGAATTGGCTTTGAAGCCACAACTGTACTGTGAGGTGCATGACCAACAATATTTTTGTTTTTTTATTTCCACATTAGCCAATAAAAATTTTGGGGTTCTTTAAAATGACCTGTTATTTCAATGTTGGTACATGTATGAGTTTCAACATGAGTCAACAATGATTACAGTCTATTTTCAAGCGAAAGTTTCAAGACCATTAGCATTATAAATGTAGTTACATGTAGGTACATGTAACTAAATACATGTTATATATGGAGCTATATCATTAAGCCAGCAAACATAACAAGTTTGTTTTCAAATAAAAAAGATGCTGAGTTTACTCAACACAATTTAATATGGATGACATGCATAATTGCAGTGAGATATGGTTTTGTATGATTGTATATACATGTACAATGTATGTAGTACTGATGTACACACTAAAATAATGAATGTAGCACTGGAACTGGTTTTAAACCAGGAAAAAGGGTGGGACCCACTAATTTCATCTGGGACTCACCTTTCCAAAAAGTGATGAGTCCCAATACTCACCATGTAAAATCCTAGTGAGAACCCTGATAAGCCCAACTCCATGAAAGCCACCAAGCTGAATTCCCTTTAAACTTTTTATGTAGTTTTGACATGGTATGTAGTTCTGCATGTTATCAGGATTTTTTTATTTGATTTATTTTGTTGAAGTCTTTAATATCTTTGAAATTTTATGAAATATTCCACTGAAGCAGATTGTAAATGTACCTGTAGTCTTGGTATAGCTTTTAGTGTTTTATGGATTAAAAGATGTCTCTTTGTTACTTACTGAAGCTCAGTTTTGAATAATACCTCTATTGATTTTCCATAGTCTTTTCAACATTTCATGGAAAAGGGGGAGACCAACAATTTTAAGGCAAAAACAAATTCTAATTTTGTCTGTTTGTTTCATTTTTAGATTCAGCACTAAATGAGTTACAAGAAGAAAAGAAAAAGATAGTAAGTGCACTTTATATAATGAAGATATATTTGGTTAATAATTAAAGTAACTATAATTGAAGCAAAAAAAAATATACAAGTTTGATATTTTTCTTGTAAATTAAATCCATATTACTGCTTACTCAAAGCCTCAATCTATTATTATTTGCTTGTCTTTAACACAATTTATACCTTGTATTGAGTCCTTTTGCCCTAATTATCTGGCTGTTCATTTTGTTCTGCTTTGCACCAAGATGTTTCACTTTTTTCTCCAAATAATTTATTTTTGAGGGTTCACCTGATAATATACATTTTTCTTTTAATTTTGTGATTAAAGTTATTTATACCAATGGAGTGCCTACTTAAATCATATTTTTTTTCTTTAGAGAAAATTAAATCGTATTACCAATGAGTTTTTTTCATAAAACAATTGGAAGAACTGATTCTGATTTGAAAGATTGTTAGATATGCTTTTTATTGTTTTCAATTTATAGTCTTATGTCAGCATTTGTCTTTTCCTTTTTTTTTCAGCTTGAAGAGGTGATGGAAAAAGAGACATACAAGAAAGCAAGGGAAATATTACAGAAATATGATCCTGCTAGATTTAAACAATTAGAGGTATTTATACAGTGGTAGATAAAAATCTTGTTTAACATAAGGAACATTGTTTTTTTTTGTCATTTCGAATAATATTATTTTATTAACATCTGTTAAAAAAAAACAGATAGAAAAAAATTGATTGAACTCAAGTTAAATCATAAGTCAAAATTTAAATAATGTACCCCAACTCAACCAGTGGATGGTTTTTTGGAATCACTTTGCCTGTCATTCCATCCATCATAATTTTTTTTCAAAATTAGTTCCCTCTAAAATTTGATGTCTGTCTTTATATAGATTATTATTATTATTATTATTATTATTATTTTGTATAGATTAGGCATAGGTTGTAAGTGATTTTAGCTGCTGTACGCTATCAGATTTCTGTATGATTGGGAGTATATCAAGCATGAAAACTGATGCATCTTTGCTGTCATTCCTGTATTTTTTGCATCAACTATAAAACTTGTTTTTCCATGATCTTTTCATTGGTAAGTTAACATTCTGGTACAAATTTTATTACAGACACCAGGTCCTTTGATAACACCAAAAGTAGAGACAGCAGGATCAGGTATGTCAGTCTCTGTAAGAATCAGGCAGTGAGTGAAACATTATATAATATAACCCATTACTTTTGACTTTGCATTTTGACTATTTGCTGTGTCAGACTCGTGGATCAATGACAAGATTTTCTTATCTTTGTCAATGAGGTAATATGATATTGTTTAAATGAAATGCATTTTAAGGGCACATTACTCTGTCAAAAATATCAATTTTTTCCATTCTAATAATAAAATTTCCAACCATGTGCAAAGATCAAATAGTAAAGACTTCTATGGGGATATTAGTCATTGATTTTTTTCTTAATACATATGTTAGTGATAAGTGAGTAATTGACACCAACACTGTCATGGTAAAGAATAGGTTACCAGATTGTTTTCTGTGAGTCAATTATTACTTTTAAAACAATCTTTTAAGGTTTGTTTTAGAAATATTGGCTTTTTTTCATAAACAATATATATCTGGCATCATTTACATGTGTACTTTCGATTTGAAGTGAAATCCCACTTTTTATCAAATCTGGATTTATCAAAAACAATTTTACTTCTTCATCTGATATTCACCTTTGATTGTGCCAGTCTACACTTCTTTGTTGGCTTGTGAAATCATGTTTGACTTACAGATATGTTTTATTAACTTCCAGCTTTGAGGCAGAGAAATGTTCCGTCCACATCCAAACAGATGCCAGTAATGAGACCAGGTACACCTTACCCAGTGAGACAGCAGACACCTCGCCCTAGGATGGGTACACCAATGGTCACTCCCAGGTTACCTCAGGGAGGAGGTGTTAGACCTAGAGCTTTAGCTACTCCTCAAATGAATGGTAGTTTCGGTAAGAATATTAACACAGGTCTTACGTTATTCACATTAGATATTAAAAGGATTTTTTAGTTAAATTTACCTAGAATGTGGGGTTTGAGGGACAAAACTGTCATTCTTATTTATGTTCCAGACTGGCTTATGTATTAAGACAAGTGGCATTCCTTCTCTCTAGTTTGAGTGGAAAAGCTGTCAAAGGGACAAAAATCAATTTCAGGTTCTACTAAAATATGTTAAATAAGATGAATGGAAATAAATGAAAATGAGTTTTCATACAATAAGCTAATAGCTTACCAAAAATGCTAATTTTCTTAAAAATAGAGAAAAATACTTGAACTTTGTGGTTTTAGTTAACAGAATGTTCAGTTTCTTTTAAAAAGTACAAAGTATTTATGATTTTAACAATAAAAATGATGTCATCAACTAGCTACCACCCCTTCTGTGGTCTCAGCGTTGCATGCTTGCCTTGTCTGCTATGTTTAGAGATAAATGAAAAGAATATAAAAGAGCCTCTCTATAATTTATTTGATCAATGATTCTATTCTTGTAGAGCAAGCTCGAGGTCCACCTTTACCAAGACCTGTATTACCAAGAGATAGATCAACCATGGACAAGATATTAGAATATCTAGTTGGAGATGGACCACAAAACAGATATGCTTTAATTTGTAAATTCTGCCATTCTCACAATGGAATGGCCTTGAAAGAAGAATTTGAGTATGTTAGTAAGTACCACTTTATTATTTACATGAATGTGTACCGTATTTTCCAGATGTATAAGTTGATGTGGAGTATAAGTCAAATTGCCCAATTTTGACAAAAATTGACGAAAAAAACATAGATAAGTCGAATTTGGCAGATAAGTCGAAGTTCAAGGGTCAGATGTGTGTATTTATATCGTACATGTCAGCGGAGATCCGAGTTGACTGGTTTGTTTTCAACAGCATATTATTCCAGCGATGTTACTAAGTATAAGATTTCTGAATTAAATAAATATCTGTGTTTTTGTTAAAGTGTACTTTGTCTGCAAGTTTAATTATTTTTATTGAATGGCATGTCAATGGCTCTGAAGCCATGTACAAAATTGTATACATGTCAAATGTGGGCTGCCATGTGTGAAATATGCGGGAAGTTTGTTTGATGAATTGGTCGTAATAACTAGCGGTAATTAGTTAACAATATTATGTGGTATTACAAAATACAATAAAAAATAATTGTTACCTGCAAATTTGGTTGCAATTAGCCATTTAGTTAACACTTTACAGTGACTTTCCTACAACCATGACACTCTTTTGTTACTAATCTGCTGAAAAATACAAAGGATTGACAAAGCTATTGGGACATTTAAACTGACCAGTTGCTATTGATGAATAATCCCGTATGAATCTTTGTATAGCTAGCTCCTAGTTATTTAAATCTGAAGCAGCTACTTGGGCTATTCTATTTATCATTGGTGAGGGGAGTTCAAATTTAATAAATTAAATTTTGTATTGTATTTTGTTGACAAGGTTGAAAACCATAGTATATAGAAGTATTTATTTTATCTTAACTACATTGCACAGAAGTCTTATATATTATTATAAAAATGAGAACTCAATTAATATTTATTCCCTCCTTCATAAAACTGGAATAGGCCTACCAAGGTGCCCTTTTATGGAAAGTATGTGATTCATACTATAGTTAAGGAACAAGTGTTACACAAAATGCAAACAGTTTGAGGTTCACGTGAATTACAATTCTTGAAATAGTGCTATGAGTTTATTTTATTCAATTTTGAGTATGAGTAAGCTTAAAAGTGAATTAAGTGCTTTATTAATTGTGAAGGATTTCCATTGGAATTATGATGTTCCGGATTAACTGCACTGGTTTTCATAGTTTAGGATTAAGTATCATGTTAATAATAATTTTCATTTGTGTTATAGTTTGGGATTTAGTAAATTGAATTTGATTGAAATTATAATTTGGGATTATAAGTGCAATGATTTCAATGAAATTTGAATGAGATTTGGAATAACTGTTATTTACATTGAAACTTCTTTGGATTGAGTGCAGTTCATAGAATTTATAGCTTTGGATTTAAATGCTGTTTTCCTTGAAACTTTAGTGGATTATTAAAGTGCAATGATTTTCGTTACCGTAGTTTTGTACATTTTTTTTATTTCTGAATTAAAGTTTTGATTAATTGTTTTTTTTCTCATTGGAAGTACAGCTAGGGATTATGTGAAATGATATACATGTAACTGGAATTATATGGAGAATATTTTTTAATTTTATTTTCATTGTAATTGTTGTTCTGGATTAAGTGTTATGATTTACAGCTCCAATTTGAGTGTTTTATGTGAAAATTGATTCTACTGGAATTATACTTATGGCTGAAGTGCATTAAGTTTCATCAGAACTATATATACTTTTTGTACATGTATATTTTAAATAATATGAAAACATGTGCAAGAAATTTATAAGAATCCAAACTATTGTTAAAGTAGATACTTTGAAGGAGTATATTTCAATGCATATATTTAAAAAACTGTTCAATGGATTCAGCTTTGAGATGGGACAATTCAAAATAATAGTAGCATAACTGTAACTTCAAGTTATTGTTCGTTCCATGAAAGTGTTACCATTTTACTTACCATTACATATTTGCTATCCACTTTTTGGGACCTGTGGGTTTAAACTTTTTTTCTTTGAAAAATATAAACAATGTTCGCAACCAATAATTTTCCACATTAGTACTTTTCCTGTGTTAAGCAAGTACAAAAAAATACCAATTATGTAAAAAAAACCATTAAATTCCCTCAAAACACATTGTGTGTAATATTCACAGGCTGAGAATATTCTGTATGATGTAACTGATAACTCCAAAACGCTCGATAATGTTTTCCAAGTTAAAAATAAAAAGAGTTTTGTAAATGTATCTTCTAGAGTTTATTTATATATTTTAACGGTTTCAGAGTTTTTTATTAACATCATTGTATTCATTCATAAAGGATAGCAGCAATGATCAATAATATTCGAATTCGATTGCCGGTTTGACTGTTTGAGTGACAGCTTTCGTTGATTGCAGTTTACCAAAAATTTTGAATTAAAGCAATCAAAAACAAATCTAATGAAATGCATTGTTGATGAACATTATTCTTGAAAAATCCTTAGGTCGAAGCAGACAATAAGTGGAGGCTGACACTTAGCTGAAAAAAAAAATATTGACTTATAGTCTGGAAAATACGGTAGTTATTTTAAGACTGAGAATACACCTTGTGTATCTGTTTTATTTAAGAACATTTCTGTTATACACCCACTCCAAAGTAAGGGAAATTTCTTTATTTACCCTTGTCTGTCTGTCTGTCACCCTTTTTTTTGTTACAGTATTCTGTGCAACTAGTTGTCACAGTCACTTGATATTTCGACACATTTTTTTATAAATGAGTCTCATAATGGGATATGATTTTGGATTCTGCTGACATCAACTTCCTGTCTGACAATTTTATTTACATTTTGACCATACGGTATTAATATATTTAAATAGGTGTTTCATACAACGCCTCATATATTGTTCACTGTATACTCGTAACACTTTATTATTCCCTTGTTACTATTTATATGAGATGTGCAAATTATTATTTTCTTTTTTTCCCATAATGATGACAAAGCAAGTTTCTATTTGTTTTTTAATACTAATTACTTTTGGAGATCTTAAACAACATTCTAGTTCGGTTTTTTTTTTTTTTTTTGGCACTTTTTGATATTGGTTTTTTTTTTTTTTTTGGTCACTTTTTGATATTTCTGGACCTATATGAATTGTATTATATCTCAGTTATTAAATACCATTCTTTGTAAGAATAAGGCAATGGGTAGCACATCATTTTTCCCAATTTAGTCATTTTTGCCTGAAATATATCCAATACATACAGAAAACTGCTGAAAAGCTATATAAATTTTTCTTGAAGCATCTGTGATATAGATTTTTTTATTACTGATATGTGGAAAGAGTGTGGGAAAATTTGCCTTCCATTTTTTCATATTGAATTTCAACTAAACTTGATGAATTACTATCTTGAGAAGGCAAACTTTACAATCACTTTCTGGGGGTTATGAGGTAAAAACACTTGGAAAATGCATTAAAATCTTTGTGTTTCTTTTCTTTATGTGCCACTCGTGATACTCATTTTGCCAGATTCTTAGACAATACTTAAGTAGCAGGCTCTATAAAAATCAGACAGGTTATTCATGCATATCAAAACCCACCGAATTTAGTTAAATTTCTTGATTAGAACTTATTTATATTTTTTATAGACTTATATAGACTGTACATGAAATAGCGCTTTGCAAGAGTTATCGTTTTTAATTTGGTATGATTTGGTTGATTTAAGTGGGAGGTTGAAGTGTAGTTTTTTCAAAAGTACAAATCTAAATACAGAAAGGATTATTTTCACATAAAAATATAGCATATGTAGACCAAAAAAAATCATTTGTTCTGTGGGTTTTTCTACACCATGAATCACACACCTTACCATAGGCAGTGTCTGAATTTTTTATGGACTGGTACTTAAATTTAAAAAAACTGGCTTTTTTCTAGGTTTCAGATGCTGTTACTGTTATCAAATGAACATGGCAAAGAAACAGAGGCCATTTGCACCGAAGCTTGAAATTCCTCCAGCTACCAAAAAACAAGAAAAACCAGGTAATGTTTGGATGCAGATAATGTACCAAGTTACATGTAATATGTGTCCAGACAAAATGTACATGTAATTTTTTCATTGCAAATAGTGGTGGTTAGAATTAAATTTTAATATCACTTTATCTAAACTCATCAAAATAGTAAGTCATACTCCCCTACACAGATGGTTTTCTTTTCAATAAGAAAATATTTAGTATTGTAATACAATTAATTGAATTTGTTTTCAAACATCCTGAGGTTATGCTAACCCAACTGCACTTGTCCTGTTGCAGAAGTATGTTGGTGTGAAAAGAAACCCAAACTTCATTCATTTTTTCTGAAGTTAGAATGCCTGTGTGTAAATTGTGACTTTAACCAAATATGGTTATGTGAAGAAGTACCTGTGCGTTCTTCCTCAAGGCTTGCTTGTGTTGACATGTTCTACAATAACTTAAATCACATTAAGAGATTTTAATTATTTCTTGTCACATTGTCTGTCTGTATATGAAGAAGTACTCTTGTTTTTCTTTTCCTTTTTTTTCGAATTTTTTTATGCCAGCACTCCACAGTTTAGTTTAGTTTCGCACTTTTAGCTAGGGGTGAAAAATTACATAAATGGAAACCGATGGTTGCTATAGTGTTTAAAAATGAAGAATCTATTGTTTATAAAACATTTTCTGAAAAGGGAACTTTTAAAAGTATTTTGCAATGTTTTATATATTTTCAGTGTTAAAGGGGCTTTTTTTTCAATGACAATTTGACTTCATTGTGAAATTAAAAGTAAGTCAATTGTTTACAATGCTAAATTTATTAAGTGGATTACAAAGTGAACTAGCTCAAAATCTAACCAGCGATGCCCATATAAGGAAGGGTTTTCTAAGGAAAAAGTTTGGACAGTTTCAGGGGATGAAATAAAAATTTAAGATATTTTGCTGGAAATTTGATATTTTTAAACCTGATTTTATGAACTTTTTTGCTAATTTTTGCATATTTTTGCATGGTTTCTATGGTAACCCTATTTGCTGTGGGTAATGTTTTTCCAGAAAATTTTTACTGCATCTTGAAGGTCTTGGATTGAGCTATTTCTAGATATATAGATTTACAGGTGATTGACAATTTTTTAAAGTGATTAATGTTACAAAGCATCAGATTAAAAGACCAAAATTAGGCAGTTCTGTAATACTGTGGAGTGCTGGCTATGTTATGGGGGTCGTTAAAAAAAGGGGGACTGACATGAAATAATTCAATTATTTCAGGGATAATAGAAGAAGGCAGCAATAGTGAAGAGGGCGATGATGAAGATGAAAGTGATGAGGAAGGAGAAAATCAAAGTGATGAAGATAAGAGTAACAACACAGCACCAAATAACAGCAGAGATAGTGGTATCTCCACAGTAGATACTGACAAAGGGAGGCAACTAAATAAGGAGGGGAGACAATCCGAATCTGATTCTCTTCCTCCAGTCAATGGTGTCCATACAGATGAAGAAACTGAACAAGAAAAAAGAACCAGTTGATGATATTTGTGCTCTGTGCCTCGTCTAATTCATTTGAGGGCTAGTCTAAAGTTTGCAGCAATCCTGTGAAGTGCTTATTACTGAATGATCTGTATTATTATTTTTACATGTATAAAAATTGACCAGCTCTGCGTATCCATGAGGATGTTTCCATGTGATTTGGCCATGGGAGAGCTGGAATGATAATCATAGTTGACGGTGAATGATTCGATATTTATTTTTAATGATTATTATATCAGAATATAAGATGAAATGTGTTCCAATTGATATTTATTAAAGTTTATCCAAAAAAAAAAAATAATACGTATGCAGTAATATTTTTAAAATGAATCAAACTTGTATTGTCATAAATATGTAGTTTATTTAAGAATTTTATTGCATGCATTTTTGTATGGTGCAATTACGTAAAAAATAAAAAGAAAAAGTTTCAATATTCATGTATGTCACCGCTGTACAGATTCCAAGATATTCCCAGAACTGTAATATTACACCAAGTTTATTATATTTTGACACCACATGGAAACATTGTTATGAAAATAATTTTACATTTGTTACATATGATATTACGGGAACAAATTTTATTACTCAGGTCTTGTATAAGAGACCCCATCACATCTACCCATACCAGGAAATAATCAGTTGTTACTAAATTGCCTGGCCAAAATTATCTTGCCATTGTAAAAGCTTTTTTTTTAAAGCATTTGTGACAAAACTGAAATTTTTTCTTTATGTTTGGTAGCTTTTTCTTTAATTATAAATTTGGCTCTTAGCTTTGCACTTTGCCTTAAGTAAGAAGAAAAAATGTCCTTTTCTTTATTATTCATAAGTTTTCATAGTTTCATTGCCAATTTATGCAATACAGGTAACTGTCAATTTTTTACACCAACCTGTACTCTACCTGACCATTTTTTTATACATGTATTGAAAACTCTTATTGTGTATTGTAGTAATGCAAATGTAATTGTTATACTTAATCTGTGATATATTATTCTTTGTTCAGGGTTTGACCTTTAAATCCAATGTAATTTTTGTGAGTGTCACAAATGCTGAAATGTGGCATTGATAAGAAGTCTTGACATTAAAAAATGTATGTAATAAGGGAGGTAACTAGATATTATGAAGAAGATTTCTGTTGTCTTTTCTTGCTGTGCTTTGTTCTTCAAGTATTTATTTTTCCTTGGTTTGCTTGTGCTTTCAAAACTTAGTTTTAGGGTAATGTTTGAATTTTTAGATTCATCCTGTTTTTTGTCTTTTTTGTCACATTGTAAAATGTAATTCATTCAGACCAGATTTTCTATCGCTTTTTTCAAAGTTTGTTTTTTCCTTCTTGATTGTTTTACTATAAATTTAATTCAATGTAATCTGATTTGGCCCATGTCTGCTTTGTTTGCCACATGCAACCAGGTATGTTTGTGAAACAAAAAGGTTTATTCATATAGAACACATTGATTTCATCTTCATTTAAAAAAGCTTTTGTAAACCCATAAAATGGGACCAGCCTGCTTTGATTTTACATAGAAACACACGCATACAATTTTTTGTCTTTGCTAAAATTTATACATACAGTGAAACTTGTCTGAACGGAACCTAGTCTAAACTAGACATCTTCCGAAGTCTCAGTTTGTCAATGCCAATGGTTTTTAAGTACTTCTCTGTCTAAGAATCAGGCAAAATGTGTATAAGGTGTGGCACATGAAGGAAAGAAACACAGATTTTATTGCATTAACCAAGTATTTATACCTGATAACCTCCAAAAATAATCATCAAAGTGTTTGTGAAATTTGCCTTTTCAAAATATTGATAGGTAAGGGAAAATTTTCGCGCATTTTTTTCCTTATATAAACCGTCAAAATATATCTATGTCACAGATGCTTTAGTATAAATTCAAATAACTTTTCAGTTTGTATTGCATACATTTGAGGAAAAAAGACTAAATTGAAAAATATGATGTGCCACCCATTGCCTGATTCTTACAAAGAATGGTACTTAAATCTTTGTTAATTGAATATCTGCCTTATTGGAAGAAAATGTATAGTCTGAAAAGGTTTCGGTTTAAATAGGTTTCACTGTACTGATTTAATGTGAATTATTATCTTATTCAATGATTAACTATATTTAAGGTATGCTGAGTGACATAAGTGCAAGGAAAGTTTGAGATACATGTACAGGTGAGACTGTTTTGTTAATGTTTCTTCAGATTTGTAATTTATTGACAGTGATGTGTGATGGAAAACTTAGTGCATTGAGAGAACTACAGCGGTTTATTTATTTTATGTTAGATGTTTTGATTTTACTGATGAAATGTACCCAGAAGAAGTAATGTTTTAAAGCCATGACAAAATATTTGTTGGTGCTATATTGTTTTGAAAAAAAATGCTATTTTTTTTGCAATTTATTATGCACTCTTAGAATGTGAGAAGTGAGCTTCAAAATCTAACACAGAAAAAACAGTGTAGTGTATAAATTAAGGAGATATATGATGTGAACTATTGAGAAGGCATGGTACATGTATGATGTCTTGTTATATATTTATTCTTCATTGAAGTTCTTTTGTTTGTCTGTATCAATTTGCCTAGCTTGGCTAAGTTATCCTTTGCTGTTATAAACATTGGTGAATTATTTGAAAGACAAAAAACTCCAATAATTCGCATTTGCAATAACTGGTGTGATTTTAGTCTCAGGCATTGTTGCAGCCAAACTTTACAATATTCTTTCATGAAATACTAGTACTGTAAATCACCTTTTGTTTTCTTTTTTAAAACATCACTGTCCACGTTATACAGTGAAGCCTGTCTTTAAGTGATATTCCAATGGAGAGCAATATCATGGTCACATATGACAGGTGGTCTTTATATGCAGGTTAATTTTGCACAGAATGCACTACATAGGATATTGTAATCATAATCATTTTAGACTGGTTACTGCCAAATACAGGTGGTCATTAAGACAGGTTATTGCCAAAAACAGGTGTCATTAAGACAGGTTATTACCAAATACAGGTGTCATTAAAACAGGTTATTGCTGAATGCAGGTGGTAATTAAAACAGGTTTTACTGTAGTCAAGGTCGTCATCACACATTTAAGAATATTGGGGAAAAAATCATAAAGTATCATTTGAAATACGTTTGTTTACAGTCCATTTTATTTAATGTCAAAGTATGTTCAGGGATATTCATGCACCATTGATCAAGTTTAGGTGTCAAATATTGTGTTCCCAGCATGATAACCAAAAGAAACAGAAACTCCAACTAATGCATACATTACCTTTAATTTGACTGCATTAAACTGAGGGAAAAACATTTTTTTCTCTTTATTAATAGCCAATAATGGGAATATGGAAAATCATTTTGTTTGAAATACTTTTTTCTAGTTATGTTTGATATTTATATCTGCTAATGGCAAGTTAAAAATGTCTGGTTTCAATTTTAATATATATCTGTGTAGGCTACTGAGTAATTTAATTTTATCTCTTGGTAGTAATCTGCCCATTGTACTAGTGAGTCTCCAACATGCCCAAGCTATCCAAACACATCGTGGGTAGGCACAATGTACATGTATGTGTAATAAAATTTAAATGTTAAGGTCTACAGGCACAGCTATTCAATCATGAAAGACAGCATATGAAAGGACAAAGAGGTATTGAAGTAGGACATGATATAATGTTGGGCAGATTTCTGCATAGAAATCTATTTAAATACTTAGTACCCAACCTAGATTAGTATTAATATCATAACCAGTCATTTTCTACTGGGCTTAAATGTTTACCACTTGAATAAAATTTTCTGGTTCTTAAATGTGCTTTATAAGATCTGTGCAATGTAATGGATGTACAAGTATGCTTATTATATCTTTTTAATCCCATGAAATGGAATTTTTTTTATAATTACATGTAATTTTAAGTATAATTTTGATTGAATTTTCCTACCTGCCAACAAAGTTGGGGGAATAATTTTGATTGAATTTTCCTACCTGCCAACGAAGTTGGGGGAAAGTATTTTTCAGTCTGGTTTCTAGTCCATTAAAACTTGCATAGTAGCTCTAAGAAAATATGTTTATATATGTCTTGCAATATAAGATGCTAAAATATTCTCTTATCTGGAAATTTAACCATCTCTTGACATATGGAAAAATTGATAATCCAGTGATTTTTGTAGGGTATTGATTGTGGAAAATTCATTGTGGTTTTGTTGAAATATTGGTACATCATTGTTTAAAGTGTGTTCAAAATCCGACAGCCTCTGAAGTTCGTTTATACCGTTTTCAATGCATTTTGAATTTGTATAATCGACCACCTGCCTAACTTAACAAAGCTTCAGTCTTGAAGGGGTTTAGTTTGCATAGTTTTCACTGTAGCTAAAGCAATATCATCTGAGTGTGTTTACCTCTAGACCACAATCTTTGTTTTGTTATAAAAATATCAACAATTTATTGAATGTATATGTGTACAATGAGTTGGATAAAACGTGTTAAACAATTAAATTTTTTGTACTAAATTTGAGTCAATTTTTTGTCTGTACACCTTATCAGGTGTTATTCAATATATACGAGTTGAGATATTTTTGCTTTAGTCCTATATCATATTTTAAACTTATAATAATACTTGAAAGTTGAAAAAAGCCAGTCATTAAAGTTAGAAATGTGAAAAAATAAATCGTTTGTATTGTATAAAATAGATATTCTTCTAAAAGTACAGTTATATACCGGTATGAATTGTTTATTTACATGTACATTTCATTTATTTACATGTGTACTCATTCCAATGTTGTTTGTGTGCTTGAAAAAAAATTGTTGACTAAAAATTCCTTTAATTTCAAATGCCTTGTTATTTCTTTGCCGTTTTACATCTGTTTAATGAACAGCCTATAATCTAAGTCAGCATCAGAATAACCTGGTTGATTAAAAAAGACTTTCAAGACCCTCTTTAATAGCAAAATACAAATTACATCTCCAGCAAAATATTTTTTCAAGGGTATATAGGAATGAGTGTGTCTGTCCACATATCTTGTGAGTGCTATCAACTCCATGGTACGAGATTTGATTTGAAGGATACTAGTAGTCATCATATGTAGATTTTCAAGAGAAAGATTATTTAGACGCATGCAAAGGGAAGAGCCATCCATGATAAAACCTTTAAAGTGCAACCCTGTAAACAACTCAATGCATTTTGATGTGCTTTTATAGGAAGTCTTTTCATCACATGTCGTCCCAAAGAAGGAAGATAACTCTTTGATGCCTTCAACGACAGTTAATCTAATTTGAAGGTAGTACGTGTCAAATCCTGAAGCACCAGTATAAATTGTCCAATGGATTTCAAAAAAATTTATAAAAACGTTAGACATCATATGTAAACAAGCATAAAGGAAAATGTTGTTCTACACCTACATAGGGAGTTTTTAAAACTATAGGGTAATCTGGTTAGTGACACCCTATGTAAATCAATCAATGCTTCAACATGTAACTTGTAGAAAAATTTTAAAATGTTCAATGCTTATCTTTTTTCCCTAGAACAACTGCCCTCTGAAGGTTACATAAACATTTCAACTTCATATTCATTTGGACTTCATTTTAAAATGATTATAAAAATAATGGAACCGAATTAGCTCATTAAGTGATACTTGCAACTTGTAGAACCTGTATTTTTGTAAAAAATAGGATAAAAATAATCTTCCTTTTAACATGCATTTCTATTGACATATGATTCCTAACCTTCACCTAAATTTTCACAGAAATCCAAAGAATTAAAGAGGAGTTGCACTTACTATACATAGGTAGGTATTAAAATGGACCAACTGATCCACATACACATGTGAAATTTGTAGACCTATATGATGTAAAAAAAAATTAGGCATGACTTCTGACCTTTAATTGGATCTTCCGCAAGTGGATAATATTGGAAAAAGGCCAAATAATACCATGCATATACTTTTCACAATATATTTAATTGAATATATCAGTATGGACCGGGTAACTGCAACACACTAAA
Organism: Perna viridis; assembly: GCA_037379345.1. Lineage (NCBI taxonomy): Eukaryota > Metazoa > Mollusca > Bivalvia > Mytilida > Mytilidae > Perna > Perna viridis. Next base: position 30,649,389 of record CM074517.1, on the reverse strand, counting down.
ACTCTTCATTCATAACGGTATCATGCATAATAAACAGGATTCCATAAAAATATGGTTGCTAGAAATAAACTAGAGGCTCAAGAGAGCCTGAATCGCTCACCTGGTTAATCATTTGCTTATTTGAAAAACTTGAGGAATGAGACAGGCTAAGTTAAAATCAACTAAATTGTCAAATGCAGGAAATGCGTTTCATAGCATTTTCATGACCTGAACAAGAATTTTGTTAAAGGCAACAATTTTTTAATTTTTTTCAAAAACCTGTCTCGTGACCCCTAAGTTCCATTTTTAGTATAGGCAGCCATATCTATTCACAGATTAAAAATCACAAGTCATTTTGAGCACAATACACTAAAGAACTATTTTCATGCAATGATCCTAAATGGTTTTAGAAGATTTTCAAAGTTGTAAATGTGAAAAAAAAAAACACAACCAAAAAAAAACTATTTCTGGGGTCATAACTCCTACATTAGTCAATGAATGGTTTTGAAAATTTTGGCATAGGTCCTTCTCATGATGCTTAACAATTTTACCAATGCCAGAAATTTGCTAAAGGCAATGGTTTTTGAGTTATTTGCAAAAAAAAACTGCCATCTGACCTCTATGTTCTATTTTTAGTAACTGCAGCCATGTTTTTTCATGAATCAACAATCCCAACAGTCATTTTGAGTGGGATACCCTAAGGAACATGTATGCCAATTTTCATTAAATTCTGGGCAATGGATTTTGAGATGATTTTCAAAGTTGCACATGCAAAAAATGCAAAAAAAACTGTTTCAAGGGCCGTAACTTCTACATCAGTTGACCAATCATATGGAAAATTTTGGCATAGGTCCATCTCATGATGCTGAACAATATTACCCAGACAGAAATTTGCTTAAGGCAATGGTTTTTGAGTTATTTGCCAAAAATTGCCATCTGACCCCTATGTTCTATTTTTAGTAACGACGGCCATGTCTTTTTAAATTAATCAATAATCCCAACTGTCAATTTGTGTGGGATACCCTAGGACATAGATGCCAACTTTCATTGAATTCTGTGTAATGGATTTGGAGAACAAAATTTTCGAAAAATGCAAAAAACTGTTGCAGGGGCCGTAACTCCTCATCAGTTGACCAATCGATTTGAAAATTTTGGCATAGGTCCATCTCATGATGTGGAACAATATTACCCCACCAGAAATTTGCTAAAGGCAACGGTTTTTGAGTTATTTGCAAATAATCGCAATCTGACCCCTATGTTCTATTTTTAGTAACAGCGGCCATGTTTTTTCATGGATCAAAAAACCCAACGGTCATTTTGTGCAGAACACCTTGAGGAACAGTCATGCCAAATTTAAAACCTGTCAGTCCAGTAGTTTCAGAGGAGAAGATTTTTTTTAAATTTGTCGACAACGACAGACGCCAAGTGGTGGCATAAGCCCACTTGGCCTTTGGCCAGGTGAGTTAAAAATGCATTGAGCAGGTTTGAAAAGTTGGTTCCATTGTTACAATGATTATTTTTGCATATACATTTTATTCAATTATAAATCATACATACCATTATGATCAGTTCAGTTAAGAGAGGTCATCTATGTACTAGGTTTTTTTTTACAATGCTTAAATATTGATCATCAAGCCTCAGTTAAGATATTGGACATTAATTTTCTGTTCAGAAAAATAATGGTCTCATGCCAACTAAAAATGATTTTAAGACCCTCCCTCGTCTTTTTCAAAAGTGCCATGTTTCCCACTTTTTATTGGGATACAATAAAATGAAAAACAAAGCTCTATGTGCTAATTTTTTTGGTTTTAAACCATATAAAAAGAAACTCATTTTAGCATTTATCAAAAACAGGAAAATTAATGCACATGAATATGAGTCATTCCTTAATAGCACTAAAATTCAAGCCATTAGATATAAAATAATCAGTTTTTAAGAAGCATTTTTTATAAAAAAAAGAAAAAAAAAAAGACAGGAGGTGATTCATGCAGTCAAAAACCCACTTTTATTTCTTTTCAGAATCAGTTACAGACCATATAACCAGTCATAGATTTTCATAGGGTGTTTTGCTTTTGGGATAAAATTTATATACATTGTACATGAAATTAGCACTTTGCAAGAGTTATTGCTCCTGATTTGATTTGATTTGGTTGATTTTAGTGGGGGATAAATCCATGATTTTCTCAAAAGTACAGACCTGAATATGGAAAGGAAAACTGTTACGTAAAAATATAGCATATGAAGATTGAAAAAGCATTGTCTGTACGGTGGGTTTTTCTTCGCCATGGATCACTTCAATATGGACAGTGTCTGAATTTTATATGAACTGGTACTTAAACTGTGTTTTGTTATTTTCCATCTGAATGAAGAAATGACACACATGTCTATGCAAATCCCATGTCCAATGACAGAGATCAATTCCAATGATATGAACACTACCATTCATGGCATTTCTCCACCTCACTAAATCATCAATGTAAACACTTAGTTGACTAATAAAAAAAGCTAATTATAATCCTCAAGAAGGATGGGTAAAGACTTGTTTAATAACTGTATCAGTTTAAACAACAAAAACAAGACAAAACAAACCTAACTTTCTACACATGAAATAGAGACTAAAGGACCACTGAACAAGACAAAAAATACACTTGTATAACAGCAAAGGCAGATCTAATAAAGCTTCGTTTTTTTCACCTATAATTTTTCTTTTCTAAATTCAATAATACTGGTAATGTTAACTGGAATTATTTTTTATTCTTTTTTCTACAAAAAAAATTTGAAGTTTTTAATGTTTAGCCTCATTAAGAGGAGACACGAAAAGCATGCTATCAAGAATCTGTCCATGTGAAAAATGATATGAGTGGCTTGGGTAAGTTTCATCCTACTGAATTTTTTGTTCCAATGTAATGTATATACCATATGTATGTCAAAAAGTATTAAGTTTCTTTTGCTCATATCAAAAAGTTACATCCCATTTTTTCAATAAATTTCAATGTTATCTATGTAATTTATGTCTCTTTTATCATTGCAGGTAATCCAAAACCAACATTCATCTTTCAGAAAGGATGCATTTGTGATATGAAATGGGTGATAATTTTTTGAATGGTTTTTGTATGGACACCCTCTTTAAACAAACTTCATCATAATTTGACAATTAAACATAATTAATACTCTATTTAAATTTTCTCAAAACCTTAAGACCAGCTTACTTGGTTGTTATAATCACACAGAAAAAATTCTACATTTCTTACAGAAAAAATCACTTCATTCAGTTGAACAGGACTTGTATAAAAATAAACTCTTTTTGAAATAAACAAAATTAAAAATTCCTAAATTCAATTCTGTCGTTTTAGTACTAGAATAGCTAGTTGTTCTAAAGCATCCCTGGGTATAGATGGACTCAGTTTGTGTATATGATTGATGGCTTCTTGGCTGTGCTCTTCTGCTAAAATTCGTGTTTGTTCTATACCATCACTCTGTAAAAGATATGTGGGGGATATTTTATATTGGCAGCTGATTTTTTTTAAGGTTAAATGAATATGGCAATGAAATAAGGATTTTTCCTCAATACAAACAAAAAAATAAACCACACTGGTACCATCTTAACCTTAGCAAAATTATTTTCAACACTAAATATAAATTGTGCAGGCAATTCAGTACGGAGTATTCTCCCAATTATAGAAAAAACAATTACAAACAACTTTTTAAAATTAGCAATGATTAATTGATTGATCATTGTTTAACATCCTATGGCAGATATTTCATGCATTTCAGGGCAAGAAAGACTGACCAAACAAACAGACCCTGCTTTGAACTATTTCAACATGCTGACCTGGATCTTTATTTGAAGCAACAAGCATGCCACCAAAGTTGAACACACCATTATGACTCGGAGCCAACTAGTCATCAATCATTCACCTTAATTACTGCCTACTTGGTGGGGAAGCAGTGACTACCAAAACCAGCAAAGACAATGATATACACATGAACAAGTATTGTGAAGACTTTACCCTGGCTACATATTCCCTTGCCCTTTCTACATCTCCTTTTTCAGAGAACCTCCTCATTATCATAGGGTTGAGCTCTGGGTGGTCGTAGGCAGCGAATAATACTGGAGCAGTGGCAAGGCCTAGTCTGAGGTCAGCAGCTGTAGGTTTACCCATTATTGCATCACATGAGGTAAAGTCTAAAAGATCATCTACTAACTGTAAAATAATATCAAGTAAATAAAGGTAAAAACACTTACACAAACAGCCATAGTGGCTAAGCATCCTGAAATATTTATGGATTTTCTACTGATTTGAGATACTGTAAACATATTAATTTTTGCAGATTCTGTCAAGTGAATATATTCGCAGGTATCCATTGCTGTGGTTTCATGGGTACTACTTTTCATGATTTTATGTCCACAGCAAAAATAGTGAAAATAAGAACACCTTCAAAATTAATTTGTTGACAGTATTGTAATGAATCAATCACATTGAAGATATACATATAAAACACAAGAAATTTTGTATATGGAATGATAGTAATAAATTTTCACTTCATGAATTAAGCATACAAGAGCTATTCTGGTACCATATAATATGGAAAAAAAATTGGAAGGTATGCGTAAGTAGTATCTGAAATGACATGACAAAATAAGTAATACATTAAACATGTAATTAGAGGATCATCATAAACAGTTTAAGAGAGTTAAAACCACTTACCTGAAAAGCTATACCTATATTTTTCCCATACAGATATGCTGCTTCTGATACTTCTTCACTAGATTGCCCTAAAATTGATACCTGTTAAGAAAAAAGGTCAATCAGTACATTAAGTTTTTAAAACATAACTTGAAAGACAGGTTATTTCTATATATGCTGGTTAATTCTTGCATAATATGTTACATAGGGATAACTCAATCCTAGTATTTTAACCCTTTCATCACAGCACAGTAAATACAGCATTTGTCTGCCACTGCTGCATTTTTCTGATATTTTTTATTAAACCGTACACTTAATTTTAAGCTTTTGTAACTTCATTGTCTATGGAGATACACAAAAAAAGTATATTTCTCCAAAGAAAGTACACAGATTATGATGCAAAGATAACACTGATTTATATTTCGTAATATCAGGTGAAATCTAAAGGTCTCCTCAGTGATTCAAACACAATGGTGGACCAGCAAAATCCAGTTATGGGAAAAAAACAACTCATGTTCTCAGTAGCAGCAGTTGCCAAACAGGTAATTGCAACAAAAAGAGTTAGCAAGGTTATTGCTAAATACAGGTTTGACTGTATTTTTTTTTTTTTTGAAGAGGGGGGTGGGGAAGATATAAAAAAAACATGTTAAATCCTGTACATATATGTATTACAGAAGCCCATGCAGCCTGGGTTTTATGGTCTGATAAAGATGCAACAAACTGAAATTAATCTGTAACAGTGGCTGTTGAATTTCTGTTGATTTGTCAATATAATTATCACTACATAAGGAACACTTTAGCAGATTAAGTTTTTCTATGACAACAACTCAAATCCTTACTTATGTCTGAAATATTTTTGGCTCTCTTGAAATTCATAGAAAGTTACTGACTAATATTACATCATGTAAGATCATGGCAACTACTTACTGCTTTACAACTATTGGCCAATAAACTGGCAGTTTTCTTGTATGTTTTCTTGAGGTAGTGTTTAAATCTTTCATTTTCATTTTCTTTAGATCCTAACTGCATAAATTCTCCTGAAACCACAAAGAAATACATGTAATAATCAGATAAATCTAATACTTCTACATCATTCTACATGTATAACAAAATTCATTTCAGTTTTTAAAAGCACAAGTAGCCATTCATCCAAAGGTTTAGTATTCATCTTCCTTCAAGCACATCAACATATACCTTACCTTCCCATGTAGGAAGAATTTCATTAAAACACACTCAGTACTTCAGGATTCTTCACATGAGAAACACTTTAGATAGATTACCTCCCCTTACACACATTCAGGCCTTATTATCTTTCATCATACACATCTGCATATAATACCTTCCCTTCATACAAATTTTCATCAAGATCCATTGAGTGGTTAAGGAGAAGTTGATCTAATAAAGGATGTCTGGAACTACATTGTTTAAATATATTCAATATGAAAAATGAAATGTGTAAATGCAAAGTATTCAATGTTAGGTTTACTTTGTTATTTTACAATTGCTTGCAAAAAGAGTGATTCCAACTTCAGTACAAATCTAGGTAGGCTACTGAGTAATTTAAATAGCTCACTGGTAGAAATATGCCCTACATTATACCAATGTGTTCCACTGAACACCAGTGTGATCACACACTACCCTTACACACTAGTGGATGGTAATTTAAAGTTAAGGGACATCAATATAATTGACAGTTATTTGAACTTTATTGACATTGTCCAAAAGATAACACAGGTGTTCAGTGGCAATTAAGTAGGGCACATTGCAATAATGTAGAGCAGATTTCTTCTTAAAGAGAACTATATAATTATTCAATTGCAGCTAGCTTACTTAGATTTGTATTGAAATAGGAATCACTCCTGTTCAAGCTGCTGTAAAACATTTTCTAGAAATGGCAATGAAAACAAAGCCCATTTCAAGAAAATATTCAAATATCGAGACCACATTTCTTTACCTCTTACTAAATCTTCTATAACCTGAGATAAAACTTCTACTACTTCACAGTTCCCTAGTCTTGCTAATGCCATGGAAGAAATTGATAGTAAATAATCACCAGCTAGAATTGCCTGTAACCAAGAAACAAACTCTTGTTAAAAAAAATTTCCACCATTAATTCTACAACATATCTGGTAATTTTTGCAGGTTGCTCTAATGCTGTCAGTCTAAAAGGGCATAAATAAATTCCACAAAATATTTACACGGGACATAAGTAATTAGAACCACCAAGCATCTGCAAAAAAAAGAAAAAAAGAAATGACAAAATTTTTCATATAGCTTTATGCTTATAAATTTCCAAATTTTACACCTGCCAAAATAACCTGCCAAATGGTATAAATACAGTTTAAGCAGCACTGTGTTGGCGTGAGAGACCCCAAACACTAATAATACATGCATCTCAATTGTAAATTCAGAAAAATATTGCCATAAATCATACTGAAATGGATAGTTATTGCAATACTCCTACAGTCCCTGAATTGATCAGTATAACCATTGCCATTTTAACCTTACTTTGTTATCTTAAATAAGGTATGAGCAGTTTATCTCAATTTCAAAATTTCAATTGGAAAGAAATTTCAACTTTACTTTATATAAAAAAAATTAATTCATATTAAGCCTCAGGCAATGTAAATTTGTATGTAATATCATAAACCCAAATGACATTTTTGCTTGAAAAAATGTAATAAACCAGTTACCTTTTTCTGTCCCCATTTACTATCTACCGTCATTTTGCCTCTTCTAGTATCTGAGCCATCTATAACATCATCATGAATAAGGCTTGCAGTGTGTATCATTTCAGCTATCATGGCAATTTCTACTTGAGAAGGTAGCACTCTAGATTAAGAAATAAAGAAAAAGATTTTGAAATGAAGAAATTCTAAGCCAACACTTGATTCGTATGCATTTTTTTTAAGTTGGTACCACTTATACATTTAAAAATCTAAAATATATTTTTCAAAAGCAAAGTCAAGTACAAATTGTAAAGATCCAGGTTTAAAGTTCTAAAAAAAAACAATTTTTGGAATTTGCTTTCAATTAACAATTTTGGTCATACTTTTTTCATGGTATTATGTGCTATCATAGTGCAGATGTCCAAATAATTTCCAGAAAAGAGTGTTCTTAATTTATTAAAAAGAGCTGTTTTTATACAATTTAGATGAAGTTGGACTAGAAACACAGTCACATTACTGCAACAACTTTCCTACATATGAAATAATATAATAACTCACTTTTCATTTTCAACATTATTACAGTTGACTGCTTTAGCCATTAACAATGCAACCATAGGACGGAAGAACTTTCCTTTCCCATCAAAATAATATTCTGCTATATCTTTAAGTTCATCTTTCTCTTGCAGTATAAACTTCTACAAAAGAAAAAAAAAACATAAATTTTGACAAGGGTTTGATTAATTAATACATGTAGTCTATCACTTCTGAAATTTTTGTTCCTACTGCCAGACAAATATTTGCTCAAGAATTATATATTTTATGAAAATTTTCCATTGTGCATGTACCAAGGAAATCACCTCAAATTTGATTGAAAAATTTTAAAAACAATTTTACTTCTTCAAAGTCAACTATATAAGAATTAACAGGATTTCAATTCAGACACTATGCACTGAAAAATTGGCATACTTGTACATGTATGCTATTTTTTTGCTGTATAATAGATGGTAAAAACTATATATATCTCATACAATGAAGCCCCTAATCCTAGATATGAACCTACAACAAACGTATGTATTAAGACAGTAAAAATAAGAGTACATGTACCACAGAAAATAACATTTTTTGTAGAAGTTAATATTATGCCAGTTAATGCTTTTACTGTGATGAAGCTGGTAGAAAAGAATTTATCATATATTTATGCACCACTAGGAAAGTCTTTGTTTGGGAAGGATTTGACTTCCTTTGACCTACATTGTTTGCACGAATCATTCTGAATTCATTAAAAATGAAGATATTCTTAGACTCAAAATTATTGTTGAAAAATAATTTATTTATAATAATTGTTTATTGGAAAAAAAATCGAAACATTGTAAATCTATTTACATCATGTAAATGTTCAATATGAAGTTACACAATAAATAAAGATTTTGTAATAGTTTTGGAAACAGAACCTCTAAAAGCAATTGATGAAAAATGATGAAACATATACTTTCATTTGTATTGTTACCACTACATACATATATAAAAAAAATAACATCTTGTAGATTTATGAAAAGAAAAATCAACTGAAAGCTTTGAGAAATCATGCATGGAAATAAGTTTTCAAGAAAACCATAAGTTATGATGAGACCAAAAAAATCTCAAGTCTTGACATAAATAAATGATTTCCTAAAATTGATATTTATCAATTAACTGACCATCAGTTTTAAAAATTGATTAGTGGTATTGGAAGCCCTTTCTAATTAGAAAAACCCATTATTTGATGAATCTTAAAATCACTTCTTAATCAAAATACAATCAAATTAATATAGAATTGGTCTCAAGACACTGCCTAAGTCATATTTATCATAAATAATAATACAAACCTTTTTAATTCTGGTACAGAGAGAAGAAATCTCTGATTCCACAACAGAGTATGGATGAAGTTTTACATTCTCAGAAAGTGTAGATTGATATCTTGATGTATCAGCTAAAGGTCTCTGTAAAAGATATAAATGTGTTTATACATGTAAAACAAATTTGTATACATTCATGTAGACTTCACTCTGTTAGAACATTATATCATTAATACATATATGTTTGAATATGGGTTTATTGAGGGTGAAATACCATGAATAAGAATAAAAAGATGTAACTGCCTTTGCAGGAGTCTTATATGCATTTGTACCAAGTGGATTTTATGGGCATTTGAACCAAGAGGATTAATACTTGGTGTTGAGCAATCATTATGTTAAATTTATTGATCATTGAACCTAAAGATTCATCTGCAGTATAGTTATCACATTATATTAAAAAAAAATATCACACATTTTAAAAATATGTGGAAGACAGTGTTGATGATGGCCCCGCTACCTCAAGCCCAAACAATATCGATGACCTTGCCACCTCCAATACCACATACAGTGCAGGAGGATGAAGGAGGTTGTATTCATTTTAATAAAACAAATGAACTTAACTTGGCATGTATCTTAATATTCAATAGATTCAAGTCAGTACATTTTGTAAACTATCAGAAAAAAAAAAAGGAATGGATATAGGGAATATGTGAAAACAACAAATTCTTATCTTATGATCTCTAGGTCTTCTATCAATTTTGATAATGAAATTTTAGAAATATAAGACCGTATTATCTTAAATACCCCAATGTATCTCTTGTAACCTCTTACAAGAGATACATTAGGGTATTTTAAAAGTCTAAATGCCACATGTACCTCTGGATGACATATTTCCCAATATTGATGTATGAATGGTATAAATCAGCATGCCACTGATTTTTGCAAATGGGGATACATGTACCCCTGGCCTTTGAATTTGGGGGTACAGAGGTTTTATTGAGGGTACAAATGATCATGAAATCAATATCATGTGAAAAGGACAATGTAGAATAGAAGACTTTTTATGAGCAACTCGGCGGGTGTTTCTAGAAAAGCAGAGGACGCTTACCCTACCAGTGCAACTGGTCCATGGCCAGGTAAAGTGAATTTTACTCTTGTTTGGCAGATATATTTTTCAATACCAGGATTTGATAGTCCTATTTAACAATTACTTGTAAGTATTGTTCATTTTAAATAATTGTCTTTTTAGACTAAAATTTTGAAGAGCCAATTTTACTTCTTTACCAAAACAAGTTTGATATAAGATTTACATATAGTCTAAATGTGTAATTTACACATTGTCTTGGAATTTGCTTTACAAAGTATGTTTCATAGATCATAGGATTTGCATAAATCCTTCTATTTCCTTACTAACTTTTGGAAACCTGATTCATGTCAGGGGAAACTCCATCAAAACGTTGGTTTGAAAACTTAAATAGTTTGATTTTAACTTTACTAAAATTCAAACTAAATTCTGACTTTAAAATGAAGTAAAAAGTAAAATATAAAGCTTACTTAGCTAATTTAGGTCCGTCATCACTGTGCGTTCTCTTTAGGGTTAATTTTTAGTCCGCCCTCTTTATTTACCTTGCCAGTGCTGTCTATTTAAAAGCCGTATTGTTTTTGAAAAGTCCTATTGCATGAATAACATCTATTTTTGAAACATTTACACAAACTTTTTACATTGTTGAATTTGAAATATTTATACCGATGTTTACAAATGTTGAAGTTCTGGTATATAAAATATGAAAACTAATAAAGTCTTGAGTCTTATTGCCATTTAAAAAGCTCAGTTGTCAATGGAACGAACTAGTCTAGAATGCTACAACATTATGGTTCACACTGTCGTCGTTAACTGTTGATATAAGGTCTGTCGTCTGTTGTTTCGTTTGAAGGTTCATATAAAGTACTTTACATGTTTTCTTTCTATTTGTTCTGACAGATATATACAGATATTAAAAAAAAGCAATTCTAGACCATTCTAGTACACAGGGGGTACGGATAAGCATATTGTCCGAAACCGCCCTGTTACAGAATGTTTTGACTTCTGAAATTGTAAGTGCATGACTTTCATTGTACGTGAAATATGTACTCCAACACGTGAATGGGCATGCTAATAAATTGTGTGATATTTTGGGAAACTACTTAACTTTGATATCTTTTTATTAGATGGACTGATAACACAGATAATCCAACACTCTAAAGGACTTGATGATGAAAGTAATGAAGTCGATGAAACAGAATAAAGTGATGAAGATGATACAGATAATGAAATGAATGAAGATGAACTTGACAAACTGTTGTATTTTATTCTAGAGAATCTTTTTTTTTTAAATCTCACCAAAAAGTGGTGTTTTTCGAAGTCTTTAAAAGTGAAAAAACGTGTCAGGAGAGGACTAGAATGCGAATTTAGCTTCATTTATGCCAGAGCTTCTGTGGGCCTTATCTGGAGCCCCCAGACCCCCGGCTGTAAGCGCACCAAGCAAGTTCACGTTGCCGTCAGCATTTGTCGGCCCACTTGAAATTTTTCGGTCCAGTCATTTTATTTTTTTAACTGGACCAATGTCTCGTGCCCCTACTATTCCTAATTTCTTAAACTGCTATCTCCCTGGCTTTTGCAGGCCATCGGTACGACACTGTACACACCACTGCACCAACACTTCTTTTTGTATTTTCATGAGATTTATACAAAAAGTTGCCATTACCAATAAATCGCTAAAGTAAGTAAGAAAACACTATAAAATCCAAAGGTTATTGCTTAAATTGGGAGTTGACAGCCCTGGGCCCGCTAGATTTCCCCCTAACTACGGCCTAAGGCTTAGGCTAAGTCAGTAAGTGGCCTAACTCAGTCAGTAACTGGCCTAAGCTATTAATGAAACTTAATATATCACATATCTTCAGGAAAAAAAAACTAGTTAGCACTAGCATGCTTAGGAGAGAAATTATGAGCATCTAATAATAGGAAATTATGAAATCGTTAAGTTATGAAACATGTGGCTAAACGGACGCACTCAAGGTCGAACGACATTTTTAACCATACCAAACATATACTGCATCTTTCTGATCGAAAAAGGCGTGTATAGTGATCTTTTCTTCTTATTTGAACACGAAGGGTTGACAAACATCTCTTTAATACATTTCTTTGACGATATAAAGACAGAATTTCATTTTGTAGTCTGCTCAAGCCGGTGGTCGCCATTCCGACAAACGAAATGTGGAACGAATAGGAAAATTATAATCCCCAACTATTTAAATGTTTCCATTAGTTTTATTCTTATTTTGGTTTAAACACATTATGTTTTATTTGTTATTTTTATCGTGATTAATAATGATAAAACTAAAATATACTTATTAATCGTCCCGTCATTTTACTTATTTACGCTGATCTCTAAAGACCACAAAGATATTTTGTAAATAAAGCACGAACTTGCACCCTCGTTATATGTAATCGAACAACGAGTGAAAATTTAAAATGATGAGTTTAATCTTGTAGCTACATATATATAAATATAAAAGAGTTTTTCGTAATGTCATCACATACCTGTGATTTGGTTTTGGTTGGCAAAAAATCCACTGCGTGGCATAGGGCATCAACTTAAATTATCAAAACTTTTTCATTTTTTAAGACAATTGAAAAATTCTTTTTGTTCACTATACTGTAAATTAAACTCTTTTTATCCATGAATTTTTTTTAATTTGGGACCAAACGCAAGAATGATTTTTCTACTACTATTATCTTAACGATAGGCTTTGTAATAGTTTTATAGAATGAGAATGCAACCAGTTTTTGTTCAACGAGCAGGTGAAACAGTCTGAATACTATCTCTGTTATAATGTGTCATCTGTATTTCTATAAGATATTTAGAATATAGACTCTAGAAAAGGCAGCAATTTTTTTTAAATATTAAATATTTAAACAATATCAAAGTATAGAAACATAGTTGCAAACTTAGTTCGGTAAGTTTGGTCGTACTTTAAGATAGTAAAATGATATTTGTAAGAGGTTTATGTTACTTTTGGCTGATATCAAGCTCTTAAAAAGTTTAGTAAAGACTTGTTTTATTTTTTAACAAAAAGTTGTTGAACATACAAATTTTGATACATATATCAAAAACACTTCTGAATGTTTACCGTATTTAACAACAATTTTGTACGTTATCATTATATGCTTAATTTTTTTGTTAATATGCTTTAATTTATATTTCCTTGGATCTTGTACTTTAATTTCAGGACGTATAACTAGGGTAAGGGACACAATTATTACAAATCATTGGAACATTTGTATTAAGCATTTGACACCAACCTCATGTAAGCATCAAAGTAACTTGGATTGATTTCATTCTCTTTCAAATGAATGCTCGATAGACATTGCATATGATACAAACATATCACTAATTTCAAGAGTTATGTCCCTTATCCTACTTTTCCTCCCTCCTTAAGTAACACATTAACTGTGATTACTCTTGACTCTACAAATGTTTTATAAAATCATCGAATACACCTTTCCTCGTAAAACGTTTTCGTATACTACCATTTAAAATACAGTTTCGAAACTGACCCGTTTCAATTAGAAAAATGCATGATTGTCTTCTTCCGCGTTGCCGATCTTGAAACTTCTATTACGCTTCGATCTCTTCATACAAGACCCACCATGGAGTTTAAAGGAAATCACAAACCTTGCAGAAAAATTAGGAAATTTGCAATCAGTGGTTTAAAAATATACTGGCAAAGATTCATTTGCGAAAAATGATAATGATAATATAAAACAATTTGTCTATATGTGATTTGGGATTGTTTTTGTTTTTTGTTGTTGTTGTTTGTTTGTTTGTTTTTATTTGTTTGTTGTTTGTTTGTAATTTTTTTGCATGTTTGTTTGTTTGTTTTGCGCACAGAAGAAAGGCAGTTTAAACTGCGTCAAAGGTTATATCGAATATATATAAGCGCAGTACTGTTAAAAGTTCCGATAAAGTTAATATGATGCCTGTTTTATTTTGTTAAACTTTTGTTTTTGTTTTTGTTTGTTTTTTTATTTTTTATTTAAGAGGCATCCCAATGGGAAAAAGTAGTACCCCTCTCTCTCTATCCACTAGTCTAACTTTCTATCTTATGGCAATTAAAGACCCGTAGCAGAAGGTTTAGTAATACAAGTATCTGGTCTAATTTTCCGTCATATATATAGACGAATTAGTTGCTAACTATTTTCCCAGATTACATGTCCAAACAGGTTGATAACATAATGTCTTCCACTATGTTATCACATAAATTGAATACTATGTTCAGAGTTGTTTTACCTATAGTCTTGTGCTTGATGGAATGTTTTTGTTATTTATTTTTTTTAAATTTTTTTTTGTTTGTTTATATATATTCTATATGTAACTCCTTGGTTTGCTTGTTGGTTTGTTGTTGGTCTTTTTCAGACCTTTTGGTGCTTTGTTCTTTCTAAAAATAATCGGTTTTTAGAAAAAAAATGTGAATTGAGTTTCGTAAAACGATTTTTTTTAAAATTAATATTATCATATTGCATTGAATTTATTTAATTAACTTAATATTATTTTTTATGATTTGTTATGTTTCCTTACTTATTTTATGTTTTATTCGATTGAATATAACATTTCTTATAAATTCGTATCGTATTCATTTTTTGTATTAACCATGTAAATATTTCCCGCGAAATTTAGACCACCGTCAAAATATAGGTAATTTTTATTTGTATATGGAACAGTTTACTTAATAAGGAGTTTATTTTGCTTTTCAATATGCAAAAAAAAACCTGTGCTATGCACCTTTACATTTTACAGTTAACATTTTAATTTCATTGATTGCAATTTGCAGCAAACTTTCGGTCTACGAGAGTCTGAATCTCTGATAGTGCTCCCACAGCATTTGCTTGATAAGATTTCAAGCTTCTGTGGTTGTATTCTTCTGATTTTATTACGGCTCCTGTCCTTGTATCAAGTCGTTTCATCCTGATAAACTGCTCGCCCTAAATGGGTTCACGCTTGGGTCGTGCCACCGCAATAATGCAATAAAGCTTGTACATTATGTTCCATGGTTTTAGAGTTTTTATACATTATCAGGTCAGGCAGAACCACTAATTGATATGTTATATTTCAACTGACATATATAATCCACCAATGGGAACGAATTGTGCTCCTCTAATTGCTGACCTATTCCTTCACTCTTATGAGGCTGACTTTGTAGCTGATCTGATCCGAAAGAAAGAATATCGTTTAGCTAGATCCTTTAATCTCAGTTTCAGCTATATACATGTAGATGACATATTGTCTTTAAACTATCCTAATTTTAATGATTTGATACATTTTTTACATCGCATCTACCCCAAAGAACTTGAGATAAAGGTTGCTACAGACACTGTGAAGTCAGCCTCACCTGGTCCATGCTCCCTGTTTTTAGTGGAGTCCAAGTTGCTCATTTGCTTTTGTTACTTTGTAGGTATGATTTTAGTTACTTTATGTTCTTTGTTGTGTATGTCTGTTTTCCACGTCTGGTCTTATGTCCCTGGATTACATTCTTTTGATTACCACTAGAACCTTGGTTCCCTTGATTACTCTTTCACAAGTTAAAACAGGGCAAAACGACCTGGGTACATTTGTAGCTAAGGGGATTTTGGGCAAAACTAACAGGATTCTATTGTCTAGTCTGACTGTTAGGCTTCTTCACTACATTTGAATCATATTGATAGATTATTAGTCCCTCTCTGAAATGCCCCCCCCCCCTGGTCCAACGGCTATCTGTCTTATGCAACCATATTTCAATTGCATTAAAGACCTACGTATAGTGCAAATTGACCCCTTATAAACAGTTACCCCTTCTGACGTGACCAGCAGCCCCGACTTCAAATGAAAAATAAAGATCTAGTCTCTGGTATCTGGCTGTTGTCATCCCCTGTAGGTATCACTGGCGATTAAGTTGAGGGTTTTTCCACAGTATATTTTTAATACAGAAAAACTTGAACGCAAGTTTACTTAGTCTTATTCAGTTGCCTGTTAATTGCTCTGAAGCCCTTTCTTCAGGTGTATGAAATTGAACATGTAATCAGGGCACCCAAGTGTGAAATTAATCTGGTGAATTGATCATAATTATGACTGATAAATAATAAAAACATGACCAGGTATTCCAAATGATCTGGTTGCAATTAGCTATTTATGTCACACTTTTAATTGATTTTAGTTAGCGCTACGTGTGAATGTGTTATGAAATGCCAGAAGTGGGCATAAATTTGCATGTGAAAAGACTTAAGTCTGGAATGTGTTTTTCCAATAAGCTGTCGTTTATAGCTTGTTTATATATTTTAGCACTATTAAAGTTGTATATTCCAAAGAGCATAAAACCCGGATGGATGATTTTATATAACATTGTCAGAGAGCAATTATCTTCGTCAATCTGTCACTGGTTCGTTTTTCGGGTTTTTGATCCTTCAGGATCAAAATACCTTATGTCAACGGTCTATCACTGGAACTTCCCTACTATTTCTGAATACTACACAAAAATATAGTCCAAATGTAATTCCTATTATATTAGTCTATACATCTTTAATAACAAGTAAATATATTGCTTGCAATTTATCTGCCCAATAATATTCTGTTATTTATGCAAATAAAATTAAGATCTAGTCTTCGTATCAACTCAAGATTTTATGGACTCCTTTTTGGCCTTGAAAGATATTTAGTAATAAATTTACAGTAAGAGAATTTATTTCTTGCTGTAATGTGTCTGGAATGATAAAATGTGTTAAATATTTGCATTTTAACACACTTATAAGTCAAATTATCAATCCTATCATTAATATTTTACCATTTATAAACAGGAGGTGAAGAGCAGTGATTTTAACCAAGTAAAATTGACGGGAAAATTCAAATTGATTTAAGTGTTTAGATTTTAAGGAAATTATTTTCTTAAGCTGATACTGGTTTTATTTAAGTATAATTGTTATGTAGGATAGATACTCTGTTAATATAGCTTTTGAATGTAAATGCACATTAACTTTTGGATAGACTTAAAATGAGGGGAAAAGGTGAAATGGAACAAAAATTTGTAAGTGTCTGGAAGTTGGATCAGTAGTATGGATTGACTTTCAGTTTATACATATTAAAAAAGGACAGTTTTTAATATTTTAAATTCAATGTATGATCACAATTTCATTTAACATCATATAATCTTTGAAATTCATGCTGCAATTTTCACAAGTATCAAAGACTGCCGCTGCTATCAGCACTTTAATTAAAGATTACTAGTGAAAGGTACCTCCTGAATTTAAAAATTTCTTGTATGATTATAAAAGAAAATGAAGAAAAGTACCTCCTGTCCAGTACACCTAACTTCACACAATATCTTGTTATGATAGTCTAATGGTCTGTATACATGTACATGTACATTGTAGAAGTTATTTTTCTTGTTTTATGAGACTGTATTTTAAAAAAGGGAGAGGGTCAAATTTCACTTTTTTTATTTATTATCAGTGATTGTGAAGGAAATTTTAAGAAGGGGCCATTTTCAGGATTTATGAAAGATATATCCATGTACAATCTGAAGGGGCCATTTGTTAAGAAACCATATTCCATTATGACAGAATGATATAAATAAATATAAAAGCTCTATTTCATTTCATCATGAGGGCAGATGTATCATACTGCGCTTATAAAGCGACTGTTATGATAGTTGCATGTAACTTAGCAGACGAAACATTTATTTCTTGTGAATTCTTTTAAAAAAAATACACTGGCTTGCAATAGCTGTCCTATTTATGTAACATTCATTCACAAAGAAGTTTTATCATTACACTTAAACAGTGTTATTCATGTCATTGTTTATACCACAGAAAAGAGGCCATATACATTTGTAAATATTATTAAAGTAATTAATATGATTTTAGGCTTTGCTGATGATGGAAGAAGCTCAATGTTGTAAAAGCCTCTGCACTTGCACGATCATTTACTTCTGCATAAAAAAAAATACTTCTGTCAGAATATTTTTCAGTCATTCATAGTTCTGGTCTTACATTCTACATAAAAAATATGTAGGACTTAACTGAGGCTTCATCCATAATAAATTTACTTTTGAAATACTTTTTACATCTATAGTCATATAAACACTGTGAAAAGAATGCTGTTGATTAGTTTCAGTTTATCTTTTTCAGAGGCTATACTGGTAGACGATGGTTATGCATGTAGAATTGCAGGCCACCTGCAGCTCATTGGGTTACATAGAAGGGAACAAATACATTAAGGAGCCAGATTGCCTTGGTATGTCAAAAATAATCAAGGGAACACAATTTTAGGTTATTTAAGGAGTGACTGTTATATTTTTACAGTGTATGAAGAAATAATCTCAATCATCTTGTACACACTAAATAAACTGTGCATAGCAAGTTATTTTCAAGTGTGCACCACTGGCATTGAGGTTATTACAAATAGACCAAAAAAGTGAAAGTCATTTCTTATAATTTGATTTTATTATCAAAATTCCAACAAGTAAATCATAAAAAATGGTTAATGATGTTACAGTTACATTACAAAATTTGTTTTTTTTATCCAATTAGAAAGCATGTTATTTATTAATTTAAATTATTTTTAAGCAAAACGATGATTTTTAAGTCAAAATCTAAAATTTTTGTGTAGTGGCCTTCTTTATGAGTCGGAAGGGGAATAGCAAGCAACTACTCGTGTACATGTATCATTATTTTAGGCCTTTGCTAAGTAAATACTAGACAAGAATGAACATGAAGATAAAGAGGAGTTTGCTTTTTTTTTATATCATTTGTTTTTGTATATCCTGTACATGTAGATCAAGTTCTATTCTGAACATGCAGTACTATAACAATGTCTAAGTTTAATTAAGTTACTGAAACAAAATTACAACCAATACTTGAGTTATGTTACTTTAATATTACTGTTTTGAAGAAATGTTGAAAAAATCAACTGTAGTTTTGTTGCTGGAAATCCAATAGAATTTGTTTCTTTTTGCTAAAAATTACTTGTTATATATACTCTATTGTTTTCAGAGGCTATCAAAGATTTAATTAGATTTTTAAAGCGAGAAGATGACACATTTGAAATTCGTAGAGAATTAGGAAATGCTCAGATTCTACAGAATGACTTGCTGCATATATTAAAGTGGTACTCTACTGATGATAAACTCTTTGATGCTGTCATCAGGTAAAGGATTTATATTTCACTGAAACGAAAATAGTAATACTATGCAGTGAAAATGAATTATCGCAGATCCGATAGACATGTCTAGTAAAAATTTCTTCTTTTTAGTTGCCCAAATAGAAGAAAAGTTCAAATTATGAGGTTCGGTCAGGTAATCTCTAAACCAATTTGGCATTCAGTGTATCATTGCTTTTTACACTGATGTACTGCATAACATGGGTTCAGATGTTATAGATCAGTGGTAAATAGTACAGTGGAAGTTTTGTTTGGAAGTCTGTTGCCAGGACCTGTAAAAATGCAGTCTTCTGTTGACATCACAATAGAAAATACCAAAGTAGAAAACTAAATTTGGAAAGTTCGGTGTTCATACTTTATTTCTGCTGTAACTTCATCTGTTTTACTCTGAATTTAAGTCCCAAAATTGAAGCATTATCACTCTATTTACAGGTTGCTGGTCAACTTGACCCAGCCAGCCATTCTCTGTTTCAACAACCAGGTGCCTACAGAGAAATCTATAAGGAACATTTACATAGAGATAGAGACGATATTACAGAGTTATAAAGAGGTAATTACATCAAAATATGGTGGATAATGTATTTTATTGTTATTATAAACTTTTAATGCAGTTGTTAAGAAATGCATGTATTGGTACATATGTTAAATGGTATTAATTTTCAAATTATCAATTTTTTAAAATAATTTCCAGGGGTGATTTTCTTACGTTTTGTAGAGGAATTCCGCCTTTTCAAATCCAGAGTTTACCATTAAGATTTTATTTTTCTGTATATTTACTTTTAATTTGACAATTTCCACATTGTTTGTTGACCTTAAAATCAGGTCTGAATTTCAAATTGATTGTCTTCGTGAGAAAAAAAACTCCAGTATGAAACAAAGTTAACTTCTTTCTGAAACTCATAATTACAAGTACATGAAAATATATTGGTTTTACAAATGTACATTATGCTAGAGGAGGTTGTAATTTTTCAGAGGATTTCTTGGGGAGATTTCCATAACCGTTCTATGAGATATTTTGAAAAAAAAAATGGCTCAAGAGATGTTTAAGCTACATGAAACTGGGAGAATTAAAAGTTTATCTTCAATATTTGCAATGTGCCAGTAATAGAAATCTATACAGTACCTGAACTGATCAGTACAACTGAATTTGTGATCTATCATCGATCACCGATAAATTTCTGATCGGTCGTCGATCCAACAAACCGATCCATTGAACTGGTGATTGCATCACATGACCACATAGCGGTCAATGTATTTTACGGTTTCCATTGTTTCGTTTGTCAATTTCTACACATATTTACATTACGCAATAGGTTTAAACATCATTAAATTATTTTTATTTTACATTTGTTTTATTTTTAACAAAATACAAATGTGGATTTGATATCTTAAATTTAAGGTAAATTCAATATGGTAGTATACTGGATTCATTTCACTGGAAATCCTTAAATTTACATGAACCAATCATCTGTCATTTTACATAACAAACCTGCCATCTCATCGGTTATAGATCCGTCAGAGATCATTCTGTCTGCGGTCATTGGTCTGTCAAATAGTTGCACGGATTGGTTCTGGGACTGTAGTACTTTTTTGTTTGGTGTTTGATATCCATGTATTATGTGCCTGCTTTCATCATAAAAGTCATAAAACTATATATATACATATATTTATGTATTTTTTTCCATATATTTTATGTTACTTTTCCAACTATACTATTTTGTGATTTCAGGCCTTTGTTGATGAGGAATTATTTAAAGTACTGACTCAGAAATTAGGAGATTTGCTAAAATTGGTTTGTACAAAATTAGGAACTACTTTAGTGGTTTCATTTAATAACACTTGCTGTTCTGTTAGAAATATCCGAATTCAGCTTTGAGTCTCAGTATTATTTTAACAGTGTGCTGAAGTAAAAATCCAATTTAACATTCACAATACTACTACATTACAATTTTAAACTCAATATTCACACACAGAGTGAAGTAAAGATGTATTGAAAAGTACACAAGACAGCCACCCATGTACAATTGATGTAAGCAACAAAAGGGTACTGTCTAGTCTTCTATGCTGAGTACATCTTGTATGATGTAGAAAACGAATTAACATAATTAATAAACAATGGGTCATGACATACATGTAATATTAGGGAAGTTCCAGACTAAGGACATGTGTTGCATGTAAAAACATAACAAACTTTACTCAAAGGAACATCAGCTGTTCAAGTTTATTTGTGTGCTAAAAAAAGATTAGTTATAAATTACACCTGCCTTAACTACATAGCAATTCGAAGCACCTCTCAAAACTACAGTTGAAACTGTAGTGTGCCTTACCAGAATCTTCTAAATGGCAATATTTACCATGACATTAAGTTTTTATATCCATATTTTACCATTTTCTATTTTAATACAACTTCTAGATATTACAATAATCAATTACATATATTAAAGGACTGGGAACACAGACAAGAAGAAGATCGTTTATTGATAGAAAGAATGCTAATTCTGATTAGAAATATTCTTCATGTCCCACCAAGTCGGGACAGGGAACAGGTATTTATAACTCTTCTACTTTTACATACTTGTACTTGGTTGTTGCTCATCTTCTATAATTACTTGACCAATTCCAGGCCTTTTATTATGAGGCAGTACCAGGTACTTTTACCCTTCTAAGCTACTGAAAGGTACCTACAGAGTATTTTAATTTAATATATGTTTATAAAAGGAAATGATGAAAAGTACCTCCTATAAACCTGCATTGCAAGAAAATAATGAAACCCCTGAATTCTCTAAAAAAAACTTATTAGGAATAACCTAACATATAGCAGGAAATTTTCATGAGGATTGGGAAATCACAAAAATAAAAGCTGGCAAATTTGAGTGAAGGTTTTTTTGTCTTAAAACGTAGATTTCCATTGAATCTAAAGATGTAAAAAATAAAGACCACAAACATTTATTAACCCTCTTCATTGAGTAAATCATGAAATTTGGCAACCGCAAAAATATGCAACTGACCTGGTGAAATTTAAATTGAAACTTTTAAAATCTGAAAAAATAAGTCCTATCAATACAAGAAATTCACTTTAATGTGATATGGAGGTGATCATGAGAGTTTGAGGGAGCCCTTAGTTTATCATTATTTTCTTATAAATATACTCCAGTTTTGAAAAATGTGTATAGTATATAAGGAAAATATCTGCTTCACATAAATATATGTATACCTTATTTCAAAACTATGGTTTCTTCCAACCACAAAAAAATGAAACCAAAGTATAACTTAAATAGGGATATAGAACATCTGCCATTTGGAATGTTTTGTCAATGTAAACAATTAAATATCCTAAAGCTATTTTTATCAGCCCAACCAACAAAACTGAAACTGTTTTAACCAAACTGTTTTAAGTTTGTGTTTTTAATTCATCTATTGTTCCTCTTTCTACTCCTTGTTTCCTTGCTTCTACTTACTTACTTACTTTTACTTACGTACTGACTTACCACTTACTTACATACCGTATTTTGGTGTGTATTATGCACACTTTTTTACCAGGAAAATAATTTCAGAACATGGGGTGCGTATAATATAACCATAGTTCGTTTCAACACATTTTTACAGACCTTAGATCAGTTGAACATTAATGGCCTCGAGGGAGTCAACATTGAATCAGAGACCACTTATGAGCTGCCAAAGCATATTTATGGATTTTTCATGAGTTTTTTTGTAGACTTGTTACCTTTGTAAGCATAGATTGTCAACAAAATCTTCTTGAACAGAATCTGGTTTTAATTTATTTCCTCCCAAAAGAACACGGCAGATTATGTTTACAACCACCATACTTTCGTTTTTGTGTATCGAGTAACTAATTTGTCACATGGTTATTGAGGCCTTGCAAAAGGCATTTAGATGTCACTGATTATGGTTTCACCTGTTAATTTTATATCTGACAAGCAACTGACATATTCATTGAGGGGATGAATTAATCAAGACGAGGTCACAAGACAATTAGTTACTGGTAATATCAAATGAGATTGTAAATTGTTTTGCAATGTGTATATAATTATGTCTTTACGATGTATAGGACTTGTTAACGATTTGAAAGAAGTAATTAAAATACACACAAGTTTAAACAATTTAATTACTGAATAACAAAATCTTGGGTACATTGCTCATAGAGTCCTAAAATATTTCCATTGGACAAAGTAGTTGGTTTTTAAAAAAATATATCGTTATTTACGCATCGTATTGAACTCTACTTCATAGTTATTGGATATTCTATATTTTGAAAATATTGGCTTCCTTTTTTCATTGAACTAATATAAAAATCCTTGTCCAATGTGAAAACTAATTTTAATAAATATAAACCCTTTATGTATCCCCGATACACATCAGAGAAAATTCTGCATCTCATTATCAGGTTTGGGCGAGCTAACAACACACATCCTATTTGATGACCGTCTGCATTGTTCGCTCAGACCCCTTAATTGATTGTAGTAAAAACAGTCCTTCTAGAATTAGCAATCTTCAGAAATTTATTACTCTCAATAGAAACCAATCAAAGGTAATCAAAACATATGTCCAAGCTGATAATATCAGCTATTGTCTGTGTTAGGCATTTCTTACCCGAATAGTAAATGAATACACATAAACACAGACAAAACAGATAAATACAAAAAGTAACAAAAACAATATTCTTTATTAAAATAAATACACAAAACAGACGAAATGGACCCTTTTATTTAAAAATAAATTAAAGTCAGTAATGTTCGTGGTTTTAACAAGTTACGCTATTTTCACCGTGTACAATACATACATACATCGGTAAAAAAGTTACTACATCAACTTTTAAGGGAAAAACCACCCTGCGCATTATACACAAATGCGCACTATACACACCAAAATACGGTATTTATTTACATACTTACTACTTACTAATTTTTTACATACTTGCTTTCATGAATGTCAGGCTAAGGTATTCCCTTTATTACAGAGAACTGATGATGATGCTTCAGTTCATGACCAAGTGATATGGTCAATACATTGTACAGGTATGGAAGACCTTCTCCTATACATTGCCAGCTCTGATGAAGAGAGACAGTTTGCTATGCATATTCTTGAGTTAGTTTCCTTGATGTTCAGAGAACAGGTATATTTGAAAATATAAATGTTGATTTAGTTTGTTAGTTTGTTAGCCATTAAAATTCATCATTCATACATGAACGGTTTATAAGTATTAAGTACCATAAATCAGGTTATTTTTATGACCTGTTAAGAAATTTGAAAATGTTCCTTTATTAGATGGAATGTGATATGAAGATCAATGAACTGTAGACGAGTAATGCCATAAAAGGTCAATTTTCATGAGTAATCTACTGACAAAAAATTGCAGTTTTATGTTATTGCATCAGTAGATAATTTTGTTT
This sequence comes from Perna viridis, assembly GCA_037379345.1. NCBI lineage: Eukaryota > Metazoa > Mollusca > Bivalvia > Mytilida > Mytilidae > Perna > Perna viridis. The sequence continues at coordinate 30,624,581 of CM074517.1, read as the reverse complement.
CTGGACATTAACATCAGTAGAACTAAAAGGATCTCAATGAAATTGTAATCAGATTATCACACCATAAATAACAGGTTGGGATTGATTTTTGGGGTTATGGCCCTTTACTTAATCAGCATTATGGTTGGAAAAAACCAAGCATTTTCTGGTTTGATGTTCCCCAGTATTCCATATCACTAAAGGCAGGGTAGGGTCAATTTTGGGGTTATAGTCCAGTAGTTAAGCTTTTTCTTAAATTTGTACGTCTTGAATACAGTAAAACCTGTTTTTGAAACCACCTGTATTTAGCAACAGAAAAAGGCTGTTATCTATTATAAGATATCACTATGTATATAAAGACTACCTGTCACCATGAGTTTTCTTTCCTTTGGAAAGTCACTTAAGACAGGTTTTATTGTAAGTGGGATTTTTTCATATGCTAAGTATTATTATGTATGTAGATTTTTATTTCAATTTGTATACCCCTACTGGCAAAAGGAGGGTATAAAGTGATGGGGGTGTCAGTCCTTCCTTCCTTCTGTTACACATGGGGACCCATCTCTTACCTGTTACTGCTCAAATACCACTGAATACAACTGCATGAAACTTTCTCAAAATCTTTATGACATGTTCCCATTGTGCACCTCCTATTTTAGATTTTGATCTGAATCAATATGTGGGCCTCACTTAGCAAACCATGAATTTTGTCATTTGTGAACATGGGACATGGGGAGAACCATCTCTTATCCGTTACTCCTATACCACTGAATAGAATTGAATGAAACATTCACAGAAACTTTATTACATGTTCCCATTGTGGACCTATTTCAGATTATGATACAAATCAAAATAGAGGTAAAAAGGTGCATGTTATCAAATGGGGGAGTTGGGGTATCAAGTTAGTGGGTATTGCTCACAATTTTTCCAGTTGGCCCTGTTTCAAAACACAAATGAAGGTCAAGGATTAAAACTTTGGTTGATTTTATTATAATTTATGATTGCAAACCTCTGAACAGAACAATATAATGTACCTTACATTTTTTTTTTATTCTTATGGGACAAGTTTTATTTTTTATTTAGAATACATGTAAAAGGGATTTTCAACATTTCAGGTACATGTTTACAAAATCATACATTTCACAGTGTTTTATTACATTTTATACAGAATCCTGAGACTCTTTCTAGTGCAGGTGTACAGAGGTCTATGACAGAGAAACAGAGAGATGAAAGGTAAGTTGTATACTGTGTTTAAAAATTAGCACTAGACTGAATGCCATACTTTACTGTAATAATGGATAATTTATGGAGGAAAAACGTCATCGTTGTATAAGTTAAATGTATGCGTGTCATGATAAATGCAATTAAGTGTTTTAGGGATTGATTGTTAGAATTTAAATTTTCTGTAACCAAAATCAAAGGTTTTAATTTTAATTCTCCGTATTTTATTTTATATTGTGTTATTTTACTCTTTAGAGAGCTGGAGATGGTTAGAGAACAGGAGAAGCTACAGAAACTAGCAAATGTTAAAAAGTTTAACACTAGGTAATAGTTGTGCATCATATATCTATCCCATACCTGTTAACTCTCCCACAAAAAGAGAAAGATAGAATGTCCCACATAAAAATGTAAGATTTTTGGAATTTTTTGGTTGAAACTGCGATGTTTTCTGCAAAAAATACTAAATAATTTTTTTTTGTATAAAAATTTTGTTTTTCATAATATTTCTCATTTGAGACAGTGTTAAGGGTGGATCTCCCACATGAACTGTTCCAAAGGTTAACAGGAGAATCTCCAACATGAACTGTTCTAAGGATTAACAGGAGAATCTCCCACATAAACTGTTCCAAAGGTTAACAGGAGAATCTCCCACATGAACTGTTCCAAAGGTTAACAGGAGAATCTCCCACATGAACTGTTCCAAGGGTTAACAAATGTGCTATCCTATCATTGTCGGTGAAATGTTTTACTATAGAAAAGTTGTGTTGATAATAATATATCTTTGTAATGTCATATTTAAATCCTTATACAACTACATGCACTTCAAAAGAGCTGAAATTGTTTTTTTCCAAAAAGATTAAAAGTTCAATTGTTTCATTTATCTACTACCGATTGGTCTAAATAGTCACATTTTCTTGAAAGTGGACATTTGACCAAAACAGTTATTTAGAAAGAATAAGATTCAATACTCAATGTAAAATTACTGTTAAGTACCATTCTGTGTAAGAATCAGGCAATGAATGGCACATTATTTATCTCATTTTGGTCTTTTTTGCTTCAAATATACCGTTGAACCTCGATGTGTCGAACTGGGATTAGTCGAAATCTTTGATAACTCAAACTAATTACGAAGTCCCAGCAAAACTCCCCTTACTTCAATACAATTTTACCTCGGATGACTCGAACTGGGATGAATCAAAACCTCGGATAACTCGAGGTAATCAATCAGTCCTCACGATAGGACTTCAAGGTTAATTAACCCTGATGTTTCGAAGTCAACTAATTAGTCAACTAATTGATTGCTTTATTACAAACCATGATCGAAGTGTGTTTTAACAACAGTTAGCGTGTCTTTTAAAATTAATTTGTTGACACTCTTTATGGTTTGATTTGTTTATTTAACTAATTTAAAATTGCGCGTGTTGTTAAAAGAAACGAATTTTATGAATAACACGTGGGAATTTACACTTACAGTGGTATCGGATATTTTTATATTTTGAAAAAATTTTTTTAGAAATACAGATGAATTGTAATGGTATCTGACTATTTAATGAAACATCAAACAGATGATAGTTAGGGTATTTCAACAACTACATTCGTTTCGTTAGTGAATTTGAAATTTTATCGTAATATTGTAGAGCACATGGTTTGACGATACTTTTGATTGTGAATCAAACAAAGCAGCATGTTATGAACTATGACGTTTTTGATATAGAAAAAATAAAAAGGAAATTTCACTAAAACACTCGGTGCTGTTCAGTATTTCAAACATGATACAACATACAAAAAAATATCTTCCGATATGAAATGCTTGACATTACAAAGTACCGTGTAAAGTGGAGTACATGTACATGTACAAGCACAACAAATGATGTAACTACAGAAACAATCATGGACCAAACTACTAGTATATCCGGTTTATCCTTGACCTCGGATTACTCGAACCTCAGATAACTTGAACATTTTTGCATGGTCCCTTCGACTTTGACTTAACGAGGTTCGACTTTATTCAAAAACATCTAGAAAACAAATGAAAAGTATTCAAATTTATCCTGAAGCATTGGTGATGTAGATATTTTTTAACTGCTTATATAAGTAAAAAGTTTGGGAAAATTTTCCCATAGTGCATTTCAACTATATTTAAACTATCAATATCTTAAAAAGGCAAACTTGACTTGACTTTTTATGAGCAATTCGGCGGGTGTTTCTAGAAAAGCAGAGGACGCTTACCCTACCAGTGCACCTGGTCCATGCTCCCAGTTTTTAGTGGAGTCCGAATTGCTCATTTGCTTTTGTTACTTTGTATGTGTGATTTTGGTTGCTTTGTGTTCTTTGTTGTGTATGTCTGTTTCCCATGTCTGGTCTTTGTCCCTGGATTACATTCTTTTGATTACTAATAACCTTGGTTCCCTTGATTACTCTTACAAACACTTTGACAGTAATTTTTTTAGGTTATGAGATATAAATACTTGGATAATGCAATAAAATCTCTGTGTTTTTTTTTCCTTCATGTCTTGTATCTTATACACATTTTGCCTGATTATTAGACGGAGGAGTACTTAATGTGTTATATTTTGTAGTTGCTTATTTTCGCCGATTCTGTCAAGTGAACATATTCTCAGGCAGGGTCTGTCAAGTGAACATATTCTCAGGCAGGGTTTATCAAGTGAACATATTCTCAGGCAGGGTGTGTCAAGTGAACATATTCTCAGGCAGAGTTTGTCAAGTGAACATATTCTCAGGCAGGATTTGACACTAAAATTTCGTGATAGGTAGCCCATAGGACCACATGATAGATAATTAGGTAGTCTTCAAAATTATTTTGTGGTCCTGTTCTTAGGACTAATGAAATTTTAAGAACTAATTGAGGTAGCCCAAAGGACCAACCATTGATATTTCAAGGTAGTCCTCCTAGAAATTAGGTAGGCACAGGGCTACCAGACTACTGTTAGTGTCAAACCCTGTCGGGTATCAATTTTTGTGGTTTTAAAAAATGATTTATGTTGTATAGGGATACGAATCAATTACAAGGATACTATTTTTTCACACTTTTGTTTTCAAACATGAAAATGGTGGAAATTAATATACAGCAAAAATAAGTATGTTTACAGTTGGTTTTAATTTGATTTTGAAAGAAATACCTATCCTGTATAAAATTTTGTATCATAACAAATGCAAAATATTTATGACATTACATGTATTTATATTAATTGAAGACATTCGAGATTTGGTGGGACGTTTGTTGTGCACAACATGAAATCAATTAGTGATAAGGAAGTGATTTATCACAAACCATTGAAAGATGTTAATGAAATGACCTTTGACACCACCAAGAAACCAAAGAAAAAGGCAAAAAATAGAGCGCCAATCAAAGGTCAGGAGGTCAGTCGGAGATCAACGTTGAGTATTCGTCTGGGTCTGAAAGAGTTCTGTGTTCAGTTCTTAGAGAATTGTTATAACCCACTGATGTATGCTGTGAAGGTAAATTATGTGTAGGATTTTGTCATCATTTTTTTTTGAGGTGGGGAGGGGGACATTTTTTTTTTTTGTTTAAATTATTTCAAATACTGAAATTATATACTATGATACAGTGATGCTAAGGTTGTTGGACAGATTAAGGGGTTTGGTCCAATTTTCAAATAATTTATTTTCCAAATACATTTTTTTATATAAGGTTGGTGAGACTGTTGTCAAAAATAATTCCCTCTGAATTGCTGGATGTACAACAGTTATTTGTTTTCTTGTGTGTCATGTTGTACAGCCAACAGTAAATAATCGCTCATGATGCAATGGTATGCAAATGAACAAGTGAAAAAAAAAACATTTTTATTTTATTCAGGATATCCTTGCTAGAGAAAAGACTCAAGATAATGATGAAACATACTATTTATGGGCCATGAGGTTCTTCATGGAATTCTGTCGTCACCACAGTAAACAAGTCGATCTAGTCAGGTGATTGAATCTGTATTTTTATTTTTCTATAATTAACAACTAAAAGCCTTAATATAGTATTAAGTGTGATATGTCATATGGCACTAATGTCAGAATTATTGAAAGAAGTGTGATTTTGGTTAGGTCAGATATCTCTTTGTTTTTGAGTGTGGGTCCCTAATTATGAGTGATTTAAATAATTATTTTTATAGTAATCTGTCACCTTTGAAGAAAACATTAATACTATAAAATTGCTGACCTTGTAAAAAACATTATTTATTACAAACTTATTATTCTGGGAACACATACATTTATCTTCTTGATTAAGGTCTTTTGTATGTTTATGCATAAATACTTTACTACTGTGATAATGACGAACTGTATATTGACTACCAAAATTTAAGCTGTGGGCTGTTAAAGCCTTTTACAATCCTTATATACATACATGAAGAATTTTTTTTACAATAAATTTTGTGTATTGTTTTATACAGTGAAACCATGTCAGTACAGACCTTCCATTACATACAAGTCCAGCTTTTTCAGTATTACGAAATGATAATGATGGAAAAAAAGGAAGCTCAGCTTTGGGGAAAGAGGTAAAATGTTAATCATACCTGTAACTATCTGTAGATGATTAAAACAGGATTGGATCTTGGTTTGACTACTGTAAATTGGGATATTTTGGTGTCGGGTTATTTTGGCATTTTTCTGACAAAACATGAATGTTTAAATTTGATGCATTTTATTTTGGCCTTTTTATCAGAATCTGATCTACTGCTACCAGTAACTGATTAATTTCTACAGTTTTTGTGGATGAAATAAATAGTACATTTATAATCTAGTTTCATCATGGTAAATGGTGGTCGCTTTAGATAAGAATACAATGCATATGCTCCATCATTTGTAGTTTGCTCAACAATGATAATACACCAAGATATATTGGCAGTCTGAAGACTCACATACATTATATTTTGGCATGTTCAATTTTGGGACTTTTAAAGGAGGCGCCAAATAAACCAAAATAAAACTACAACAAAAGTATCCCAATGTACAGTATCGCCTGGTTTTTGAGAAATTTTTACATGTATACTAAAGTAATTTAAATGAATACTTACTTGATGATATTTTGGAGTTATTGCCCTTATTAACTATTATTTCATTTCGCTGTTTTCAAGGAAAACTGTTACTACTAAATTTATGCCTCTTATGATGCACTCAAAAACTTGCTTTAGAATGCAAAAAATGTTAAATATTTTATTTACAATACTTAAGAAAGTGTAGTACTTAACTCAATAGCTTCCCTGTTCTTGCAGAGTACATCTAGCACTGAAAGCTTACCAGGAGCTTTTGAACACATTGGATATGATGGACAAATCTAAAAATTCACAGCTAATGGAGAGTTCTAGAGTTATCAAGAGTAAGATAATTAAAAAAGCTACATTTTTTATTGGTCATATGTCAAATCTTGCTTCAAAATAAAAGTAATTCATTGGATTTGGTCAATTTAATCAAGATTTCAAGTGGGTCCTTGAGATTTGTACATTTTTGGTAAGTGACCTTGTTACCAGATATTAGATTGTGGTCATTCTCATTTCCTTGTCAAATTTATAATCAAGACAACATTAGCATTAACGTTCAAAAGAGTAATCAAGGGAACCAGGTTCTAGCAGAAATAAAAAAAAAGCAATCCATGGACGAAGACCAAACTTAGAAAACAGACATACACAACAAAGAACATTAAGTAACTAAAATAATACATACAAAGTAACAAAAGCAAATGAGCAACTTGTAAAACACCACTAACAACCATTGAACACTGATCCTCCCAAACACAAATCCCTGTGTGTTGAGTCACTTTCTTGTTTCCCTGATGAAAGTGGAATTTGACATTTTTCAATCTCATTCAAAACAAGATTTTGTATGAAACTGGATTTATGGCTGTCCCTGAAACAATTCTCAAATTCTTCAAGAACGAGATTCAGATTAACTAGTCAAAAATTGAATTTAAAAAAAAAGGGTTCTTGAGGTGAAGTGCTAAAGAAAATCTAAGAAAAGTGGCTTCTACAAAGACAAAAGCATTGGGTCTTAACCAAAAAGTGGAAGATACAAAACTTTAGACAGCGGCAAACCTGCAAAGAAAGTTGCAGAATTTTTTTGTACCTGGAAATGCAGATTCAGAATTTACAAGAACGAAAACTGGAGGTGCTTAATGACTGAGAACAGTTCCTCGAGATAAATTATTTTAGAATAAATATAATTTTTAAGACAGCATTTTAACTGAAAAAAACATCTATTTTCAATAAAATTAATAGACATTTTTATGACATAGATAGAATTGTATATATAACGTAAACATTTTTTGGTAATTTTAATTTTTAGTAATAAAATTGCTTATTCATGCATTAAAATACTTAAAAACTCCATTATAAAATGTCATAGAAAAAGAAAGTATCTGAGGAAAATGTAACAAATACAATGGCATATCAAAATTGATTCATATTTTCAATACTCTACACAAGGAAATATACTTTGTTTTGAAAATCTTGATTACATCTGCGTAAAGACCCCCTGCTTATAGTAACCTTTTTATCAATGGCCATTGAAAGGTCAGTATAGACAGGTTTAAATGTATATCATTGACCTTTGGGACACTATTAAAAGAATCTTTGTTTCCCCTTTGTCAGGGTCATGATTTTGAGACAGACCATGCAGGCAGTTTTTTTTTTTGTGCTTTGGCATTTAATCAACCTCCGTATTTATCGCTGGAACACAAGGAAAAATCATCTGAGATGAAGCGTTTTAGTGACTGCCTGAAGTGACTTCAGATTAATTCCTGTATCGGGACCAATGACGGACACATTTTCCGGAATTTACAAAAGTAAAAAATACAAAAAAAAAACAGATGGATTATCCCGAAAATAATTTGTTGACCTGTGGCATTTTTCAGACCCGGTCGGCAAAGGGGAAACAAACTTATTTTAATTTTAATTTTGGCCTTCTACATGTATATTCAAGAGGTTATGCTACTGGAAATGCAAAAAGTATAAGCACCAATTACTTGATTTCTGTATTAAAATTAATTGTACTTCTAGAATACAAAAATCATACAGTTCTGAATTTTTCAGGTAATATATTCTACATGATGGAGTTCAGAGATATATTTCTAACACTGCTGAAGAAATTTAATAACAGTCAGCAGTCAATGGCCTTTCTAAAAGACCTTGTGGAAACAACACATCTGTTTCTTAAAATGTTAGAAAATGCTTCGAAAAGTAGCTCACATCTGGTTGTGCAGAGGAAGAAAAAGAAGACAAAAAGGAAAAAGAAGAAACCTGTTGTTCAAGGTACTTTTGATTTTCTTCTTAACGAGAGAATCCGAAACAGAAAACTGAATAGTTTTTAAAAAAAAAAAAACACTCATTTTGATCAAGAAAAAAATCTCCTTTACATTTTAACTTGATTCATGAATATTACAGGAACTTGTAATGTTAGATTATTTTATCTTTTGTGCTTCTGTCCGTCTTTTTTATTCGGCTTGCTTACATTGTGTATATAGATCGTCTCTGTTTCATGGGCTTTGGTATTTTGAATCATCCCACTGCAGAATCTTAGGTATTGTTTTGTTGATTCCAGTATCTAACACAAAATGATGAATTAAATAGTGTATTAATATTGGCACAAGGATTACTTCCTTTCTTTAATTGTTTGCCTATGTTTTGTGCTTTGAAAAAAAAAACCTTTTAAATTGAAAAATTCGAGAAAGAAAAATTGGGTTTAGATACCACTCCTTCCATGTCCTTCCATCTCCCTCTCTCTCTCTCTCTCTCTCTCTCTCTCTCTCTCTCTCTCTCTCTCAGTTTTAGGATACAAACTTTATTTTGCAAAAACGAATGTTTGCCCCAAAGACATATGTCTAGACTTTTTAAACAGTTCTATTGCATAAGTAACCTTTGTTTACTTATACAGCTCTAGAGCCAGAGCCAGATATGTCTCAGCAGGAACTTGATGATAAGTGGGATGAGGTGTCAGAAGAGTTATCTGCCTTGTTCCAGGGGAGAGGTGACATACCAACTGATATCTCACCATTTGATGCAGCATCAGAAGTTCAGGAAGATCAACAAAGGTGTTTACTCAAACATAATTTTGATTCCAGACTAAGGCTCCACAAATGGTCAATCCAATATCAGATGTAAAAAGTCGTCAACCATTACATGGTTTTGTTATTGTCTAAATATCCTGTCTACCTGTCTCCTAATTGTTTATTGGAAATTAAAGTGGTGCCGAAACCATTTGTGTAGTATTACAAATCAGTCAAGAGTTTTTATCTGTTGCATCCTTTAAACTCAGAAGTAAACAACCCATTTAAGGAGGTAGACCTAAGGTAAGGGACACAACTCTTACAAATCATTGTAACGTTTGTATTCAGCATTTTACATAATCCTTTAAAATAACAACGATTTATCAATCGTTTGATCATTAGGACCACAAAAGATAATCCCAGGGTTCTCAATCAATTTCAGCAGGTCTTTTTGACCACCGAAAACAGCTTGACTACGAAATATTTCTGCTTTTAAATATGTTTAAAATATAACTTATATATATATCCTTATTTAAGGATTAGTCGTGTTAAACGATTTCTATCTTTAATGGATACCGTCCGATATTTACTCCCTTCACAAACCTTTCAAACATATATAGCTATCTATTTTTAGAAATTTAAATGCACACAAGAACAATGTCTCCGATGTGTGACTGATCATCTCATGGATTTCAATTAATTTTAACGCAATAGAGGTCAGTTAGGAAGTATTAATCAGTGATAAATATTTATCTTACGATTCTCTTTTCTTCTTGAAACGAAATCACAATGATCACGAATGTCTTCAATTCTACTCATGATCTGGGGTCAAAGGTCACTAAAAAATTACCACCCAGCCGTAAGATATCACACAGCAACCGCTTACAGAGTGCAACATTCTACAGTGACTGAGAAGGGATTTAGTAGGTACTATCTGACCAAGAAGGTTTCTTCAATCAATTCTCTTCTAAAGATCTGTCCATCCTTCTGATTTGAGGAGTTTTAGGTTGACGAGGGCTTTTGAGGTGTGGTGTTTGGCAAAGGACAGGAGGATTTTCTCTTATTAGTTGAATGTCAGGTCATACCACAATAGTAGCTTATGTCATATAGTAGCTATTTTTAGACTGAATGCATCAAAGCTTTGTCAGGATGTAAAAAATTTCTATTTTACTATTTTTCTAATAGTAACTATTTTATTTTATTAAGTTACACATGTTTTCTTATAGAAGATAATACAGTCGAACTTCACTCGCTCGAACTTGGATGGCTCAAACACCCGAGATTTCTCGAACACAATTCAAAGTCAAAATTTTCTCCTGTATGATCTATATAAATAACCTTGGATTTCTCGAACACTTGAACTGACTAGTCGGTCGTTCGGTGATAAATCTTAGAGAATAACCCTCACTAACTCGAACTCGTCAGCAATTTTGTCAGCTTGGATAATAAAAGGTGTGAAAAACTGAAACCCTATCATTAATCGGTGTCATTTTAGTTAATTACAGGTAAAATTTAAGTCATCACTAATTAGGTAGTTTTGATCGATTGAAGTTCGAGAATGTTTCGAAGTCGGTATGATAAAAGCATGAAAGAAAATCGGATGAAAACAAATTAATGACCAGAGAACTTGAACTCTGAACGTTTTTAAAAGCGAACACAGCATTTTTAATGTCCACAAATCAACATAATCTTCTGAAAGTGAACGAAAAAGATCCACGAACTAACACAACTTCGTAGGAAGTAGGCAATTTCTAACGATAAAGTCGAACTCGGACCGGCACAGAAAAAAATTTGGAAATATACGAACTTCGACCTCCCGATAACTCAAACACATTTCAATGGTCCCTTGGAGTTCGAGCTACCGAGGTTTGACTGTAGTTATTTTGTTGTAACATTTATTGTATTTATTGTTATGCCTGTATCTGTAAACTTGAAATGAATATATTAAGAGTGTTTATGTCTTTAGTTTATGATACTACTGACTATTTGCAAAATTCTGCTGCCCATAATATGTTGTTCGTGCTCTACACAAAAAGTGACTAAAGACTTCAAAATCCTAGCTAAAACCCTGCCTAGGTCTACCTCCTTAAAACAATATATTCACCATTTTCTTTTATTTCCCAACATTTTCATCACTTAGAAGTTCTTGGCTATTTGCCAATGTGATAATAAAGTCCATGAGATATGAGGTTTTGTTTACTTGTTAGAACATCTACATGTGGTCGAAACTGACCTTGTTTATTTTTTGACACATTCAGTTATTTTGTAAGAGACACAGTATGTGAATTAAATAACACAAATTCCAATATTTATATTTAAGGAGGTAGACCTAGAGTAAGGGACATAACTCTTGAAATCAGTGATATGTTTGTATCATATTCAATTTCACCAAAACCTTTCAATCTTTCATTTGAAACAGAATGAAATAAATCCAAGGTACTTTGATGCTTACATGAGACTGATTTAAAATGCTGTATACAAACGTTCTAATGATTTGTAAGAGTTATGCTATCCTTACCTTAGGTCTACTTTATTAAATGACTACAAAAAAAAAAGGGTTTGTAAAGCTTGTAAAAGACTGACACAACTTACAATTTCTTCTGCTGAAGTTTCATAAAATGATCAACATGAGCTGTCAAAATTTTCAGATTCTTGTTGCAGGCATATTCCTTCATAAGCAAAATTTCCAAAGGATATTCATGTAATAAACCTACCATTCAAATCAATCTTTCATCGAATTTTAACTCAACTTAGTTCATACATATACTTAGTTGTAAGGAAAATCTAGTATTGTAACAATTGTCAAGGTCACTGATCAAAGTTGAAGGTTAAGGGAACTCTAGTATTGTAACAGTTTTTAAGTTCAAGGTCAGATGTTTTTTTATGGTATGGTGGTGCCACACTTGGAAATGCCCTTGTTAATATAGGAGACTTCCCATTGGATTACTAATAGAAAAATGATTTGAAACTGTTTGAAAATGTGTCATTAGTTTGGTATTGATAATTTGTTTACAAGTATTATTTGTATGGAAAATGCTACAATAAAGTTGAATTTCGTCTAGAAAAGAAATTAAAATCTTTGGTTTTTTAAATACTGAACAATAACTATTAATACTGTGTTGTAGAGTTGATGCTATGATAAAGATACAGGATGCTCTTAGAGACAATAAACCTGGTGAAGCTATAGCATTATTCAGGTCTGCCAGGTAAGATTTTACCACAGTGGTTATTGGCTAAATTGGTTTCATCCACATAACTTAAGTTTGCCTAATGGACTTGAAATAACTTGCTCAGATGGAAAGAGGTGCATCAAGGAAAAAACATTAATTTTGAGGTCAGTGGGTCAAAGGTCAAAGTCACAGATAATATATCAGTACAAGGCAGGAAACCTTAAGGGCAATTCCAGTCAAATTCTCTGGAGGTGGTGGAACACCACTTAATATTTTTACTTTGAATGGGATATTTCTGGTATTTTACACATTTTAAATGCATTGCATTGCATTAATTCTCTTGGTAGTATGAATTGTGGCATTCCACCCCCTTCAGGGAAATTTTACTGGAATAGCCCTTAGGATGGCTTTTATTGAAGTTTTCTTGAGAAGTAACAGACATGATATCATGTCTATAATAAAGTAAACAAATTTTAACAAGTTTGTATCTGTGAAGACAGGATAGTTGTTTAGGAACCATTATATCAGTCAAGATGGATCATTAAGGGTATCCTACATTGGATGCAGTTGCTAAGTGCATTCCAGAGGTAAGTCAAGTGCTCAAATTGAAAGGCTCTTAATAAAAGGAAGTCCATGTATAAATAAGTATACATGTATCTAGAATAAGATTTTCTCTGTCTGAACCAAACTCTGTAAACCCACTAGCTCATAAACCAATTAGGCATTTGTCCTAAATATTATATATTGCGTAACTTTGGCCTGATTGGTTTTAGGCTTAATTGCCAGTTAATACAAATTCACCGTAAACATACCAGTGAAGTCTGATTGCAAATAACAAGTTTTTAAAATTTTATATTTATAAACTGCCAGAAGGACACATGTATACTATTTGTCATGAACTGAAAAGTGTATAAACTGACTGGAATTTCCATCAATGCATGTAGGCAGTTAAGCATTGAAAGTGTGCACCGTTACATATTTGGAAAAATTGAAAGCGCCAAAATTTCCATCGGCCATAATTACTTGATACATGGTATATATGTTTATTTTGCCAAATTCACTGGTCTTATGTTTTGAGTCCTTTTTAGCTCACATGGCAGAAGGCCATGTGAGCTATTGCCATCACTTGGCGTCCGTCGTCGTCTTTAACAATTTTTCAAAACTCTTCTCCTCTGAAACTACTTGACCAATTTGAACCAAACTTGGTATGAATGTTCCTTGGGGTATCCTGCATAGAACTGACGTAGGGATTTTTGATCCGTTTAAAAACATGGCCACTGTTACTAAAAATAGAATGTAGGGGGTCAGACAGTAGTTTTTCGCATATATCTCCAAAACCGTTAGGTTTAGCCAAATTCTGACGGGCTAAAAGTGTTCAGCATTATGAGATCTATCTGCGGTCAAATTTTCATTTTAATCTATTTAGCCTTATTGGAGTTATTGCCCTTTTTGGAAGTTTTTTGCTGTTTTTAATGTTATTATTTTAAAAAATCTTCTCCTCAGAAACTGCTCTACAGAATTCAATGAAAGTTAACATTTTTGTTTTATAGGGTATCCTTAACGAAAGTTTCCTAATTTTTAATTAAGGCTATAACATTGATGGAAGGAGCTTTTTGGTTAATGTGCACTGTTATGTTGCTAGGGTGGGTAGAAAAAGAAAAAACAGTAAAATATGCATTTGCCCCTATTTTGACTTCTCGTATTTATTTCTATCCACTGTTACTTTTAATTGAATAAATATAAAATCGCATCCATTGACGTATTAAACGACAAAACAGCATCTCCCCACTTGCACTATCGTCTACTTCCGTGTCGACAAATTTTGACTTCTGTCAGAATATTTTTTAGCCATTCATAGCTCTGGTCTTACATTCTACATATATAGGACCTCGCTAATGCTCCTTCCATATTAATATTTGCTGTACTCATATGAAAATAACAATTTTTCTTGGAAAAATACCTCTATTGTGAAAAAAAAATATATAAATAATATCTGGGTCATAGTGGATAGTTATATTAGAATTAGACAACTGTTAAGAAGTGATTGGGATTAAATTTTGCCAATTGGACCATGGCCCCCTTACCCTTCAATTCAATGGGACATTTTCAATTTCAATTGGCCATTCTAAAAAAAAAAACATGGGACAAATTTTGGAATAGCAGCTAAGGCCGGTGAGACATAGATATTGAAGACCAAATGTAGCATAAACAAACTTTAATTTACACTGCAGATCAAATGTTTATTAAGAGTTAACAATTAATGTGTCAATTAATTGTCACCTTAAATCACTTTTCTTTTCTGTTGTTTGAGTTTTTATACTAATGTATTGTCTAGCCTTTTATCATAGTCCACAGACCCACCATCAGTTAGACCCTAACTTGGCTATTATTAGTTTATTACAAATGATAGGAAAGAATCTATTTTTTTTGTTTGGCTGCAATCAGATTTTGGATTTTTTTGGGGGGTAGTTCAGGACCAAGTAATATGTCTCCACCATTATCAATACTTTTAATAGGGGTTCATAACTGTGTCCAGCTGCCAAGTTAGTTTCTACAACAATTGCAGTTTGATTCTGGTAATTACCATCATTAATATTTTTTGGGGCTTTGAAAAACATAATTTCTTCTGTTTTGGGTCTAGCTTAAAAATGTCTTTGGTGGCATTTTCAATTTTATATGGGACCGCCAGTCCACGCTTTTCTGATATTATCAACTTATTTTTATTTGTTAAAACAAGGTTTATTGTTCTCTCAAACGCGTACGTGATCAAGAATATGTAATCTAAAAATCGACTAAGTACCATTTCATTCCCCGGTTTTCAAATCCCCTCGAAAACGTGGCGATCAAAGCATCTGCCTTCAGCTAATAATAACATTGTTAAAAGACACGTTCATGCCTTTTTTACTGTCACAAGTAGTGGGCAACACTCCATCATCAATGATGAAAACTTAATGTGCGCATATGACGCAACACATTCGTCACACAGTATGCTATTCTAAGAGGAAATGTGACTATGGCGCATAGCGCACAGTAACCCCAATCACTGGTTAAGTATATGATATTAGGTAAAAAAAAACATATATCTGTTCCCTAAGAAACAAACATGGATACATTAACTGTTATATTATTTTTTCTTTACTACACATAGGAGTGTGCCCAATCGCTTCAAATTTGGACTAACAGTAGATCAAAGTACTGATAGAAGGATGGTATTCTTTCACAAAAGCACCCCATTTTCAAAATTTAGATTTTATGTTATGATTCTTAGTTTAACTGTATATTTACATTATTTCACCAATTTTCGCATAATGTTAGGTGTGAGAAGGCCAGGAAAGGTTTAGGCAAAATCATCTACACAATATGAATATTTTATTGCAATTTCTATTGTTGGGATTGCTGGAAATGCTTGTTTCATTTGTATCAAATTCAATTGTGGTGGATGTGTTGGATTGTTAAGATATAATTAAAAATCATGAGACTCAAGTCTATGCAAAGGACTTCAATAACTATTGACTTTTCCAGAATAAGGAGCATTTATGATTCAGACTTCCTGTATTTTGTCATTGGATAATTATACTGGGTGTGATTTTTAGCACTTAAACATCAATGTAACCTGAGTGATATATCATGTTTTTTACCATGAACACAAACAATGCCTAAAATAATGATATCATATAACTTATGTGAAGTATACTTGCAAATTAAGGGGCAGTTTATGAGGAGAAAGTATTTAAGTTGTAGTTTTTTGAAAATCTGATACATGTAGTAGGTGATTCATGCATGGTCAAAACCTAGGTAATTGACTTATATTTCAAATTCAGAAACAGTTACAGCCAACGTGACAAGCTTTAGTTTGTCATTCCTTTGTTGCATTTTTATATGCAAAGGGTATGTTTTTTACCCGTCTGTCCGTCAGTCCATCATCAGTTTTCCAAAATCTAAACGCTTGCAGATATTGACATGATTTTCAGTATATAAGTTCATCTTGATATGTTACAGGTCAAGTTTAACTTTCATTCTGCTCCGATGATTTTTTCCGAAATTACAGGCCTTGATTTTAGCAAAATTCACAAAAATAAGTTTTCCAGACTTTTTTTCTAAACACTTGCAGATATTGACATGATTTTTGGTATGTAAGTTCACCATGATATGTTACAGGTCAAGTTAATGTTTCGTTCCACTCTGATGATTGTTACTGAAATTATGCGCCTTGAACTTAGCAAAATTAACAGAAAAAAGTTTTCCTGACTTTTTTTCTAAACTCTTGCAGATATTGACATGATTTTTAGTACAGAAATTCATTATGACAAGTTACAGGACAAGTTTGTAGTTGGTTCCACTCCAATGATAAGTTACAGTAAAAGTGTACGTTTTGTTCCGTTACGATGATATTTACTTTGGATTAACTAAAACTCAAAGAAATCAGAGTCTGGAGTTTGAAACTACCATTCTGAGTAACAGAATTCAGTTACAAGATAAAGGTCTAAAGCCTAAAAAACAACCTTATTCCTTTTTTTATCGGGGTCCTTCTACATGAATTTCTCTTACAAACAAATTTACTTGAGTATCCAACATTGGGACGCGTGGGGTATGTGAGCGTGCTCAATAAGGTTCTTTAATTTAGATAAAAATTATGTAGGTTGTGTTTAGAATTGGCACTTTGTAAGAGTTATCTTTCCTGATTCAGTTGAAATATGTTAAAAGATGAATGTATGGTTTTCTTAAAAATACAGATCTGAATACATAGAGCACTATCACTGCAGTAAAAATATACCATATGAAGACTAAAAATCATTTCTTTGCTGGGTTTTTCTGCACCATGAATCACCTCTACTATAGGCACTGTCTGAAATTATATTGATTGGTATTTAACTATAAATACAATGTTTGAGTGTGATAAATCTATAAACCAATCTATATGGAATAGTTGGAATAGATTGCCACATGTTCGTCTGTATCTACTTCTCCATCACCTCTGAGTCATTTGGCACTCTTTTCTTGTTTTCTACAAGTTTGTATTTCTCATGCTGATTTGTTCCATCACATTTTTCAGTACGATTTACTTTTGTCAAGAACCCTGTCGCAATTATGAAAATATTTCATTCTCATATTTCAGGTTAACCTTTCCATTTATATAGAAGAATATTTCTCAACTTTAAAAATAACAAATTTCATAGTGATCATCTCATTTCACATTTTGCCCCGTGCAGGTCCGGGTGTAAAAAGAATAGGCCTGCAGCAGCGCTAAGCTTGTCGTAAAAGGCGACTAAATAGTGCTCAGAAACCTAGCCGGGGGCTAGGCGCTCTGCCCACAGAGCAACTGGGATGTGTGCCCCAGGTGGTGGAATGGGGTACCCCTGGCGTATTACATGCTGGGGTTGTCAGGCTATAATACGGAAAACCTGACCGCAAACCATAGTGGTGCACCGTGTTGGGAAAGATTCCACGTTCCTTGCACGTTAAAGAACCCTGCTGTGGTATTCAATAGGAGTAGGAACCTTTGCGCTCCGCCACAGGAAGCTAAATTGCCCGATCTTACCCATCCCCCCTTTTTCCAGTGGCAATCAAAATTTGTCGACCCTATTATCCTTGTGACCCATCCTTTTTTTTTCATTTCATGTTCATTATATCATCCATTTCATGTTCATTGTCTGAATATAGCTGAAATATTGCTGCTCGGACGTTAAACCCCAACAAACAAAAAAACAAACATTTCACATTTTGTTATGTCTCCAATGAATATAATTATAAAAATTAACTCAAGAATTGTTACAGGCTCTAAGTAAAACAATAGATGCCATGCTAAATGACCCAGGGGTGATGAAGGTGGGGATGGAGGCACCCCTGGATTTACAAGGATGAATAAGATGCTTTAGCATATTTATTTTATGGTTAGGAATGACAGGTCTAGTTTCACTGCAATAGGTCATGCTTGTTTGGCGTAAAAAAATAATACAGTACTCCCTAATGATCTAGTTGCCTCTTAATATTTTTATATTTACCCTTTTTTAATTACCAACTGTAAGTAGATGATAAAAATGTAGTCTTGATTGAAATATACTTTGGGTTCTTAATCCTTTATTTTCATCCCATTTTCAAGATTGTTTGCCAGTAAGTGACCTGTATTGTGTCATAATTGACCATAATATAATTGAAAATAAGATCATTTTTTTTATAATCATGCAAGGTTGAATATGCTTGGTCTAGACAATTTAGTGGTTGACTTCTAATCAGAAAATGTTACTTTGTTAAAATGAATAAACATCAAACTGAGTAGTTCTTACTAGGCTGACAAATGCAGGATCGTCTTAATTCTTAGTACAAGCCCACTTATTTTGTGTTAAAATTAACAGTCCATTGAATTATGTTTGTTTTGGGTAAGAGATTAGTTTATCTTCCAATTCTGTATGCCATCACCTTGTCCATCCCTCAGTTTGTCTGTCCATTTCATTTTTCTTTAAGAGATTCTTCAGTTCTATTTGAAGGAATGCTTTAATATTTAGTATATTGCTTTTGCATGAAGACTTGTACCATGTCTCACCTTTGCAGTTTTCTCACTTTTCTACTTTATGTTTACAGTACTTTTTGGCCAAATTTCACATAGTGAAATTCGGTTTATTTTATGGTGAATGTTATGCAGGCAGGCAAGCAGGTAGGGAAATTATTTTCGAACACTTTTCACAGCACCTACTAATCTCAGTTTCTTGAAATTTGGTATCTAGCATCAGGTCCAGGCCCCATATTTTAGGAGCTGATTTTAGGCCTGCTGGACATCTACTTCCTGTTTAATGAAATGCGGCCATTTCTGTCGTATTTTCTGACCCACTTTTTATGTAATGCATAATGGAAAATTTTTGTCGCAGATTTTTAACTTCTATGGGAAGAAATTCTTAGACGTGGTATATTTCTTTTGCTTGATGACTATACCATGTATCCCTTTTTCTTACCTCCTTCCTCATCTACTTTCCTGATTTGACAGAAATGTTTGATTAGAGGTATTCTTAGCATGGCTCAGCCTGTCATGTCTTGTTTTTTCTCTCTGGATACAATTACTTCTGATATTGCCAAGTCAGCTCTGTTTGTTGACCTTCTAAAATCAGGTCTGTTTAATGCAGATAAGTGATTTATCCATTCAGATATTAAAGAGACTGGATGTAATTTCATATACATCAATAGCAAGTAATTCAAATATGAGAAAGTGTCAATGGTCATGTGCACAGTTAGTCTCAAATTTCTGTTACAGTTTCTTCTGTCAATTAGTACATTAAAAATATGGCTATGAGGGAGTCTACTAATGGGATCCACTTACCACTAATTAAAAAAAAAAATCATCGTGATAGTGTGCATAATATTTTTAAATGTTTTTTAATTATTCAACATCATTGTGGTTAAAGCTCTGTTAGTTTTCAATCAGCTATATCCTGTGGGAAGAAGTATTATTCAGCCAATGAGTGTCCTGTGTTTTTGGTAAAATTTCTGTCCTGACGTAATATTTTTAATTAATAGATTGCTCTTATGGGATTGATTAACTTTTGTTTTCCAGAATCTTATGGAATGAACTTTCTCTTGCAGACTCTTCTGTTTAACTTTCATTATGTCTTCAATAATTGATGTTATTTAATTATCCCTTGGACAATGAAATTGAAAAGTGATATAATAACACTTCTTTCTGTCTGTTACAAGTAGATGAAAATTTTAGAATTAATCCTTCATCAATTTTTACCATAGTTTTCCTTTTCTAATTCATCTACCCCAGAAATGACTTCTTATTTTTAAAACTCAATGGATGTTCTAATAAAATAGGATGCATACCCTGCAGGTGCACCTGGTCCATGCTCCCAGTTTTTAGTGAAATCCATGTTACCCATTTACTTTTTTTTCTTTGAATGTGTTATTTAAGTTGGGTTTTTTTTTGTCATTTGTTATGTATGTCTATTTTCCCTGT
The DNA here is from genome assembly GCA_037379345.1 of Perna viridis. Classification (NCBI taxonomy): domain Eukaryota; kingdom Metazoa; phylum Mollusca; class Bivalvia; order Mytilida; family Mytilidae; genus Perna; species Perna viridis. Next base: position 30,604,261 of record CM074517.1, on the reverse strand, counting down.
CTAGTCTTGATTTATGAACATGCTCTTTCGGTTACCACTTTGGATTCAAAGACTGGGACTATTAAATATAAAATGGTATACCACAGTTTGCATTGGTCTTGCCATTGGTTCAATTTTCAAGTCAATGATAACCACCTTGGTAGTCTCAGGTTACTGTGCTAGTCCTGACTGAGAGAGGTCATGGGTTTGATCCTTGGCGCAGTCACACCAAAGACTTTAGAATTGGAAGTCACTGCTTCTCCACAAAGCAAGTATTAGGGAAATAGAGTGATAACTGTGTAGCTCGAAGTCAGAATAATGTGTCCAAGTGAGGTGGCATGCATACAGATGTACCTCTTGGAGCTAGCTCGGCATGTCATTCAGATACAAAGAAGGATCTGTTCGATTGGTCAATTGTTCTTGTCCTGAAATACATGGAATATCTGCCATAATCAATCAATCAAGTCAAGTCAATAGAACCTCTAATGTTCAGCCACTGAGCATGCATGACATTTGCCGAAGAATTATCCTTGCAGAAGTGTATATTAAGCATGCTGCATAAAAGGGTCTGTTCCAAAATCTTTTTTCACCTTTAAGTCTATCAGTTTTAATTTTTATCTGATTACAAGGTTTCTCTGATTTTCACTAGATCACATTATTAACCTTTGCTCACCATTTTTTTAGGTTTTAAATTAATTTCTGTTTCCTATTCAGGGAGATTTGGCCAGAGAGGGATAACTTTGGTGCCCAAGACATTTCACCTGAAGAAGAATTCATGTCTCTGAGGGAAATATTCATGGCCAACCTACCAAGTAAGTAAAGCTGTAATTACATGGTACAAGCTATGAACCTAAATTTGAATTTGCTTCTTGTTGTTTTTCTGTGTAATGGAAGACATTAGCTGTGCAAAGGTGTAATTGCAAATTCTGCTTAGTACATTAGGTATTGTTATTGTAACAATCATTTAAAAAAAAAATTGCAGTGACTATTTAATTTTTTAAAGCGGGGTATAAGTTTAGTGGGCAATGTTCACAGTTTTTTTTTGTTTTTTTTTCCAATTTTTAATGCAGTGATGCTTGTTTTGACTTGAAACCTTAGTATACATTTTTTGGAGCAGTCTTTATTTTCTTCATTAAAGTAAAGCCTCAAAATCCTTAAAAAGTCCTGATTTTTTTGGTAAAAAACTTACACTACAAGTTTTGTATGAGCCTTGGATTATGGATGCCCTAAAATAGGAACGAATAATTTTGGCATGAAATCTTGATTTCAATCCGAAAAAAAACTTTATGCCTCACTTCACCCTTGTTATCCTGATACCCTGGATTCATCCCTGTGAAGGTGTGTACACATTGTTTTCTCTTAAATTTTGTATTTTGCTTCAGTAGATATATGCCCTTATTATAAGTGGAATAAATGTCCTAAAAATTTCAAAAAAATACCTTTTTTTCAGGAATTTGCCTTGAAATATGACCTTATTTTATAAAATATTGCTTTAAAGTCTGAATATTTGTAATATGTTTTAACAGTAGATAAAATGGTTATTAATATGACATGATAAAAGTTAAATTTAAACATTAAAAATTTTAGGTATTTTCCTCTGAAAGGTTAATATCTGTTAGTTGCACATTCCTGTTAATTGCAATTAAAGGGAATCTACTCTGTATAATAATCAGTTAACCTGTAAGTAAAGACCACCTGTCTTATATAACCATGATTTTGCTCTCACACGGAAGGTACACTGACAAATATGCCACACATCAGAATGATTATCATAAATCGAGCACAATATGATAATCCTATGATTTGCTTTACATATGATAATCGCATGATTATCATATATCTTTTTCACAAACATGATTGTCATATGTTTTCAAGCCAAAATTAACATATGATTATTATATGAATGGAGCACCATATGATTATCACATGTGGCACATTTGGCACATTTGGCTGTGTAACTTAAGACTGGTTTGACAATGCTTTTTTTAAATCAATTTTATTTGTTGGGGCAGGTTTTGATATTTACTTTATTACCTTTTAAAAGAATTTGGGATATGATTTTATGAAGAAATAAATGACTCAGTTTTTACAATAAGTGAATGTTGTCTTAAACTCATGATCACAATAATTTCAATGGCTCTTATGTAACTAGAAGTGGTAAGAAATTAACTTTTATCTTGTAAAATAAATATACAAATATCACGTATCACATACAGTACATACATGAATTCAATGTTCTAAGATTTTTTTTTTTGGTTAACTATCATTGTCTATTGTAAAAACTTTTTCATCAGTTATGTCCCTTGTTGAGCTTACGGATACACGATCCCTACGCCCAGGATTAGGAGGTGGAAGGGGAGGTGCTTCATCGCTAATAACATAAAATGTCACATCATTGTCAGGAAAAGTATCGGTTCGGTTAAAACTAGCTTCCTTTTTACGTTCACATTTCAAGCATGAAATAGTGGTCACAATAACAGCAAAAAGTACCACTGCAATTGTTGCTACAACTGTTATGATAAGAATATTATTGATTTTTCCTTCATAATCACCGTCCTTGCCCAAGTTCGGCAGTTTTGCTCTGTCAATCTTGTTTGGCACATATATCATTGTTGTTTCAGTAGCCTTAGCTTCTGCTTCTGAGTTTGTGTTGTTTTGTCTTTCTAAAGATCCATTTTCTAAGTGGGTTGAGTTAAAAATGATAATAGGTGCTTTTGTTGTATGCAAATGCTGTCCTTTAGTAGATAAAATAAGTGGTTTTAAAGTTGTTGGCACGAATTGTTTTACCCTCATACCTATTATGGGGTTTCCTTGGAGCTCAGGTGGTGAGTCACATTGAAGTTCATCTGCATTTTCAAATTTATATGCTTCCATTTCAATCCATTTCCAGAGCCATAGTATGCTCCTATCACAATGAAACTTATTACCTTCCAGTTTTAAGTTAAATAGCCTAGGCATGTATTTCATAATGGCAGAATTCAAGTTTTCTAAGCCATTGTCTTTCAGATTAAGTTCCTCGACAGTGAAAAGTGACTGTAACATTTGATTAGAATTAATAACTTTCTCGGCAAGTTCAGGACTTTCTTGAAGATCTAGAAATTTCAATTTTTTTAAAGGCTTGAATATGTTACCTTGTAGCGCAATGTCATCTATAGCAGTAAAAGCTAAGCTTAATACTTCTAAATCTGAAAGGCCATTGAAAGCATATTCATCAATGAAATTTAAATCCATACCTGTTAAGCCAAGTTCTTTCAAGGAGGGCATGGGTTGAAATACTAAATCAGGGATATTGGTAATATCATTTCCACCAAGAAACAGTTTTGTTAAATTTGGCAAATATTCAAATGTGCCATTGTCTATTGACGAAATTTTATTGCTTTGTATGGACAAAGTTTCCAGTCTGGATCCATTTGGAAAATTCTCCTTGCTAATCACTTCAATGTTATTCTCGTCAAGGTAAAGTAACTTTGTACTTATTGGTATCAGTGGAATTTCTGTGAGTGAGTTAAAACTTAGCCAAAGTTCGGACAACATGTTTAACACTGTAAATGCTTCCTTTTCAATAGTTGTGATAGCATTTTCTGATAAGTGAAGTTTGATAAGCATTTTATTATTCTCTATTTCTTTACGAGTAATAGAAGTTAAATGGTTTTGGTCAAGATAAAGAAATCCCGTCATTTGTGGTAAACCTTTAGGAAATGTCTTCAAAGAACAGTTAGTGAGCTCAAAGAATGTCAAGATGGCATTTTGTTCAAAGAGTCCATCAACATTCCCAATTGGATTTCCTGTTAACATAATGCTTGACAACAGGGGATTATCATGAAAAGCTTTCAGATCAATTTCAGAAATTTTGTTTTCTCGAATCACAAGGTGACGTAGATTTTTTATGCCTTTAAATGAGTCCCTGTTTATTGTTGTAAATTGATTTTTTGATAGGTCAATTCTGTCTACCATAGACAGACCACTTAGTATTCCATCAATATTGGTAAGTTTATTACCTTGAAGATCAACATCTTTCAGGTTCGTCATTGGTCTTAATGCATTCTTGTGTATTGTTTCTAGCTGATTAAAACTAATGTCTAGGTTTCGTAAATTTTTTAGTCCAACAAAGTCATTTTCCTTAATGATTGTTAAAAAATTAAATCCTAGATATAGTCTACGTAACAAAACGAGTTCCCTGAACGAGTCTCTTGCTATGTTCTTGATGTTGTTATACACCAATTTGAGCTCTCTAGATATATTTGGCAAAGCTACGGGAACATTTGTCAGGTTCAGTTTTGAACAGTCTAGATTAAAACCATGGCATGAACAATCCTTTGGGCACTGATAGCTGAATCCATGTATCACAATTATTGAAGTTACAATACAGAAGATTCTCAGCATTTTCATAACACAAAGTTGTCCTTTTGAAGAATTGAGTTTTCCTGGCCCAACCTATTCTATTTTAGTTGAAGGTGTGATGAATTTTGCAGCTGTGTGCCTTTTATGTTCAATATCTAGTTTCTAAAACAGGATTTTTATGTACTCTGTATTATTATGTGGTAGTAAATTTTAATGAGTAACAAGAAGCCACTTCCTCCAATTAATTACAATATTTCTCAAGAGGTTTCAAGATTTTTCATGACCACTACAAGAAGGTACTTGACTATTTAGAAAGTTATCATTTTTTCACTATTGATAAGGTTGTTTGATCATTTCTTATCAATAAATAATACAATAACGGCACCTCAAGAGCAGAGATGCAATAGATTTTTTCTCACTGCCTGTCAGAATGTTCCGCGACTCCCTTCCCTTCGACAGTGTTGATGAATTAAGTTCTCAGCATCCTTATAAGGTATGATACTGGTGGGAATATTTACCAGTTGTAGTGAACACAAGAAAGTTCACATCATTTTGGTTCCGTTGTTTGTTGGGTTTATCGTCTAGCATCATGTAATATTTAACAGTGACTTTGATTATTAGGTGACTTGAATAGCTATAAGTTTGATGGCAATTAAAATTTTTTCAAGTTTCCATATGAAAAAACACTTCACATGTGTTTTCGTTTTGAAGGATTAACCCCTTCAAGATCTTTTCAGTGAAAAGAAATTAGCAATAGACCTACAGACCGAGCCTGTGTGAAATCAAGCAGGTTAATGATGAAATTGACTCAAGTTGCTTTAAAATGTACAGTGCTGTCAATGTAAAATCATAATTGGTCTATGTTGAAAAAAAATTCAGTTTCTAACACTGCCTTTAAGTGAAAGTGGTATGATTGAGAAAAGGAGCCATCACAAAAATAAAAAAAAAATACAACATATAATGTGAAAATTTAGTGAATGGGTTATATGTTATATTATTCTGTACATTTTATATTTGTCACTTAAAGAAGATTTGCAAAGTTTCATATAAAGCCTTCTGGTTTTGATAAAATTGTACTGAATGTTTCTTGTTTTTAGGGATATCAAGAGATTATCATACTACACAGAATGTAATAGAAGAGTATGAAGATGGTGGAGATGATGGTATGTATATGAATAATTCAAATTAGGCAAGCTTTTGGCAATTTTTCCCTCATCTTAGAAGTTGCCATAGATAAAACTGGAAATCCCACCATCAATCTGTCCATCACAGTTGTGAACATTCAAGATTCAATATTCTTATACAGATTTTATGAAATTTAGTACATGTCTTAGATAATTACTTTCCCTGAGTAACAAATTTTATTATTATTCTCAACAAAAAACAGTTGAACAAGTTTTTAAGTAGTAGGTGTAACATTTTTTTTCTACTATTTCTCTTACCAACATACCTAAAACATTGTAAAATTGAGAAAAAAGTCCTTTGGAAAATCTAGAATCCTATTAATTTTCATATTGATAGGTCGTACACTTTGAAAAGTCAAGTAAACAAAAGGGGAGAGATTATGTAAACATTACCTTGCACATTCATTTACTCTATGTGTGTTAACTTGTGGTATTACCTTTAGACTATTATTGCAAGGGGAGGTAACCCAAAATTTATGGATTTTGAGTTATTAAGCACAGACTTGGAAATGCATGTATGATGTTTTTTTATGGATTAAAGATGGTTATATATCATCAATATAGAAGTATCGTTTGTAATGTTTCTCTAATCCTTACTAACTCCTCAAGAACTGTGCACCTCAAAAATGTTACTGCCAGAACTAAACAGAATTTTATTCATGTTAAATTTTCTGGCTTGCCAGAATGACTGTAAATTGTTTCTACATTAAAAAAAATAGAAATATTACCCTACCTACCTATTGTTAGAAATAATTTAATTTTTGCCTTATGAAAGACCGACACACCTAGTATAACATCACTGATTTTCACTGCCATGCAAAAATCGTTTTGATTTTGGACTAATTAGTAGGTTTTAAATTTGTGCATGGTTAAAGAAAAGCAATTCAGTAGAAGTTTTTGTAAGAGTCAGGCAGAAGACGAAACATGGTATAAAATAGCCCACCACTTTGACAGTGAGACTTGACTATTTATACCAGAGTAAGTGAAATTTGTCTGTCCTGCCAGTCCTGACTGTTAAAAAACAGGGTTGTCTGATGTTTTTATCAGGAGTGATGGTCCGAGGACTGCCGCGGTAAAAAATGGCCATCACAGTACTCTGTTGGTTTCATTATTTGTTTGGTTATTAGATGTTGACTGGTTTGTGTAATTCCATTTCCGGTTTAACATCGAGTACCAGATTGTTGACATCTTGCTAATGTGGCCTATTCAACACTACCGGTGCCGTTCCTGGCATACAGCCAAGCAATTGTCATATGCCCAGACTAATAATACAATGCCTATATAAGATGATGATGATCATGGGGAAATAGCTGCAAAACGTAGCTCGAACTTTTTTTTTTTTTTTTTTTTTTGTGGTTTTAACGTTAGATCACAAAAACAGAAAAAAATCAAGAGCTACAATTTAAAAACAGCAAATACGGAAATGGACAGTGGTGATGAGTTTGACTTTGAGCAGAAATGGGAAATAAATAAACCTGTATTAATAGTCATTTCTGAAAACAGATTGAGATAACTCCACAACCAAGTCAATACAACAAAATGAAAAGCAACTTGGCATACCATAAAGTCATTAAAGAATTTTAATTTCGCTAACAGTAAATTTACGAAAATGAGTGGGACTGGCTAAATATCTGTGTCACTGACTGGACAATCTAACCAGCCAGTCACATGACTGACGGCAAAACAAGTTTTTCGCGGACTCTGTTTTTACCTCCATAAACCTGTAATTTAAGAGATTTGCAACTAACTGAAATCTCACATTGTCATGTGGTGGGAAACAATATCTCATACTTGCTTTATTGACAATGACAACTTTACTTTAAATGATCACAACTAAAAAAGTATTACGTTTATCGAAATAAAACCTTCAGTTTTCTATTCTGCGATATCTTAGCTTCATGTTCATACCACATTTTTTCTTACTACCTAAACAAACAAAAAAGAAGTATTGAAAACAAGTTACCTACCCCTGATTTTTAGGAAAAATTAAATAATTCAAAATTAAATTCATTATATTCATATTAAGCTATCACAGCTTTTTTTTATTTTTAAAGATGATTTAATAAAATATTCAGTTTCCCATTTTTACGTCTTCTGGGCATCAAGATATGGTAACACAGTAAAAATCACAATTTTCTAACATTTTAATGGAAAAAATAAACTTCTCCTGTCATTGAAAGTAAATTGTCAAATTGGGAGTTTTTTTGTATGCATTTTTCCTGATTCTTATAAAGACTTGTTCAATTTAAGGAAAGCAAGATAACTCTTAAAATCAGTGATATGTTTGTATCATATTCATTTTCACTAAAGCCTATCAAGCTTTCATTTGAAACAGAATGAAATCAATCCAAGTTACTCTGATGCTTACATGAGAATGATGTGAAAAGCTGAGTACAAACATCCCAATGATTTGTAAGAGTTGTGTCCCTTACCCTAAGTCTACCTTCTTAAGGTCTCTAAACAATGAAAGTTAGTACAGAAATGATTAAATAAGAATATCAAAGTTCAAAAAAGGCAAGTACTCTTTAAATATAAACTCCTTGTTTTACAGGTGTCAAGTACTCTTCATCATTTTGTATTATAATGAGGGCTAAAATATCATATGTTAAATCTGTCAGTTATAATTAACGTTGATGTTTAATTTGAAATAAGAGAAGAAACTTGTGCTTCTAGGTGTGCCAGCAAAGAGTCAATTAGTGGAAATATTATCATCATTTACTGAGAAGAAATAAGATACAAAAAAAACATTTGGTTGTAGATGAAAAATAGTGCTTATACTAAGTCTAGATGCTGTTTTAAACAAATATGCTTGAATCAGCAACTCTGATGTAAAACTGTTAGTCACTCAAACTAAAAGAAATTCTGCGTAATCTAGATTCAAAAGTAAACAACACCCAAGTTGTTTTGTTTACTGCACGTTATTAAAATACGCTAGTCTCATTGGATGATTGATAGGCTTTAGTTTACACATGATGTTTTAAGAGTCATTGAATTGCATTTCTTTCTATTTATATAAGCCATACCCACAATGACTGGGCTACGTGTATTGCATTTCTATAATTAGATTAAATGTAATTGAAATGTTGTTTGCGGATGGTTTGATACAGATGACATAATATAAGAGAAACATTTCAACTGTAGTTATAAGAAGATTAATTTTGATGTTTCATTAGGGTGTAAAGGCATTGACTGCTGTCACATTTTGGTGACTGGTTCATTGAAAATATGCTACAGTCTACACTTTTACATGCCAATGAACTATGAAATTCTTCAATAAAAGCACAAACCACTTGAAAATACACTTACATGAATTTACAATAAAAAAAGTGAATGTATTAAAGAGAACAAGGATGCAATAATTCTAATCATGAGATTCTTCATGCTAATAGCCGTTTTTGATTGGTCAAGAATGTCATTGCCAAAAAGTTCATACATGCATGAGCTTCGCCAGATCATTCATACATGCATGAACACCAGTCAACTTGAAACCAATATGGCGGCCGTGTAGTTCGAAAGAAGGTGACAAAGAATTGAACGGTGTAATATAGTCATAAAAATAGTTTATTACATGGACATTGATTTTACCGGTCAAGTTTGTTTACAGAGAGTATTTTTAACTCGGGGGGAGGGAAAGAAACTTATTATTGAGTCTGACTGAACCCTTGAAAACACCTTGTTGTTCTTTCTTGTTGTATTTCCTTAATAATTATATTCCTGTTGAATTGTATACATCTCGTATTTTTCAATGCCAACTATTACTTCGTCCATACCGCCTTCACTGTCGTTAAGATGATTATGTGTAAATACATGTGCTAGGGAATGCGTGTGTATTGATTCGTAAACATAAACACAGTGTATCAATATAACCGACTGAGGCTCGCAGAGGGTAAGTTTGACTGTCGGATAGAATTATAAGGATTGAACAGCTATTTTCGGTCATTCATGCATGTATGAATGGATCTCTTCACTCCCAAACGTGACATGAATGACCATTGACCGTTCGTTGAATTGTATACATCTCGTATTTTTCAATGCCAACTATTACTTCGTCCATGCCGCCTTCACTGTCGTTAAGATGATTATGTGTAAATACATGTGTTAGGGAATGCGTGTGTATTGATTCGTAAACATAAACACAGTGTATCAATATAACCGACTGAGGCTCGCAGAGGGTAAGTTTGACTGTCGGATAGAATTATAAGAATTGAACAGCTATTTTCGGTCATTCATGTATGTATGAATGGATCTCTTCACTCGCAAACGTGACATGAATGACCATTGACCGTCATTGAGTTCGGGAGCTCTGAGATCCGTTCATATATGCATGAACGACCGAAAATAGCTGTTCAATCCTATTATAAATGATGTAATAATGAGTTAATGAATCACTGACAGAATTTATAAAATGTATTATACCCCTGCTCTGAAGGGTAGGGGATATACTGTTTTACCCTTGTCCATGCTTCTATTTGTCTGTGTTTGATTGCCTGTTCATGAAATTTAATTGTATATCTACCTATCTTCCCATTTTCTGAGCTCTTTGTAAGGAATGTCAGCCAAACATATTGTTATGTTTGGCCTAAGGTTTTATGTTTGATATGTCTTTTTTTTAAATTTTAGTGGAAGAAGAAGAGATGGAAGCAGTAGCCACAGAAGAACAGGAGTTTGATTTCAAAGCTTTTGTCAACAAGTAATTATTATTGTTAAAGTACCCATCCCAAGAAGGATCACCCTTACAATGTGCCAATTTCATGTGCAATTTTTATGATTTTTCTCTCAAAAGTGCAACAACCAAATGAAAAACTAAGACTGGTTATGTGATTTGTAACTGTTTCTGAACAAAAACAAAAACGAATTTGGTGGGTTTTGACACGCATAAATCACCTTTTGTGTGATTTTTATAGACTGCTACTTGAGTAAAAAATGCATAGGTGGGTAAGAAAGTAATTGGCCCTTTTCTATAAGTCAAAACCTGTCTGTCTTCAATAGAAAACAGTCAGAAACAGTCTCACTAATTACCGACAAGAAATTGATTTAGTGACAAGAAGCGACAAGAAACTTGAATTAGCGACAAGAAACTTTGAGTTAGCGACAATAAGTTTGAATTAGTGACAAGAAACTAAAAAAATACCAACAAGAGGAGATAGACTATAGTTATTTGCTGTTTGAATGATAAGATAAAAAAAAAAAATCTTTTTTAATAGGAGAACTGGAAAAGGAGAAGATTGTAAGAAGTTATATTAAAAAAAAACTTTTATACATGCATAGTTGATATGAATTTGCTTAAATTTAACCAAAGTTCCAAAATGATTGATGTGTTTTTTTTAATTTATTTTTATTTAGTTTAAAATGAAATAAAAGCGTTTAAAACTTTTGAGGCATGTGTTTCGACTATTGAAGTCTCATCAGTAACGCATTGTCAAAAAATAGCGGAATAATTGCATATCATGTTAATGTGGTTTTTGTGTTATACACATGCTTAAAAGTGACCAAAATTCCAAAATGATTGTTGTTTTGTTTTGGTTTGCACTCTGTCCGTCTGTCTGTCAATCCATCGGTCACACTTGGTTTTCCAGACTTTTTTTTTGTAATGCCTCATTCAATTGATTTCATATTTGGTATGTAGTCTTATCATGACAAGTTACAAGTTAAGTTTGAATGACATTATGGTTGAACGATTTTTACATAAGTTATGGCCCTTGGACGTAGAAAATTTCATGAAATTTTGTTTTTCGGACTTTTTTTGTAATGCTTCATCCAATTGATTTTATATTTGGGATAAAGTCTTATGATGACAAGTTACAAGTTAAGTTTGAATGACCTTACAGTTGAATGATTTTCACGGAAGTTATGGCCCTTCGACATAGAAAATTTCATGAAATTTTATGTTTTCTGGAGTTTTTTTGGTAATGCCTCATCCAATTGATTTCATATATGGTATATAGTCTTATCATGACAAGTTTCAAGTTCAGTTCGAATGATGTTACAGTTGAATGATTTTTACAGAAGTTGTGTCCCTTGGACATAGAAAATTTCATAAAATTTTATGTTTTATCATTTTGATGCAAATTGCTGCTGTCATTCTAGAGTTATTTGCCCTTTAATTCATAATAACGAAGTTTTTTTTTTTCAACTTTCCAGGTGGTAGAAAAAGAATGTCCTTATGCAGCTTTCTGTAATGCAAAAATGTTATTATCTACTGTCAAATGAAGATCAGGTTTGATTTTGATGGAATTTGCTTTTACTGTTCAAGAGTTATTTTCTCTTATTTATAAAAGAAAGAAATCCAAAAAGTAATTTGGTCCTTTAAATTTGCATTTAATTCTGCTATTTTTGGCAAAGCATTACTGATGAGACTGCAATAGTTGAAACATGTGCCTCAAAATTTTTAAACATTTTTATTTCATTTTAAAATTAAAAAACAAGAAATTAAAACAAAAACAAAAAACAAAACAACAGTCATTTTGGAATTTTGGTCACTTTTAAGCACATGTATAACACAAAAACCACAATAAATTGATATGCAATCATTCAGCTATTTTTTGACAAAGCGTTACTGATGAGACTTCAATAGTTGAAACACGTGCCTCAAAATTTTTAAACACATTTACTTCATTTTAAACTAAACTAAAATAAATTTAAAAAAAAAAAAAACACAACAATCATTTTTGAACTTTGGTTAACTTTAAGCACGGCAAATTCAAATCAACTATGCATGTACAAAAACTTCTTACAATCCTCTTCCATTTTCAGTTCTCCTATTAAAAAAGATTTTTTTTTTCATCTTTTTATTATTCAAGCAGCAAATAAATATAGTCTGTCTACTCTTGTCGGTACTTTTAGGTTCTTGTTGCTAATTCCAACTTCTTGTTGCTAATTCAAGTTTCTTGACGCTTCTTGTCGGCAATTAGTCAGAAATATGTATTTTTTGTATTATTGTCTGTCCAATAGGCCAAAAAAAAATAATTGTCTTGTTTCCTGCTACCAGCATGAAAAAAATAGGGTAGGTTGGGAAATTATTTTAATTGTCAAAAGACATTTTATATTGAGTTAATGGGGAAACAATCAAGACTTTAACAGTGCTTGAACCAAAATTGCTATAAAATGTTTAGGGTAGGCACAAAAACTAGGGTAGGTAGGGTAGTAGAAAACAGACATATTTTTTTGGCCTCACACTACATTAGTAAGTCTCTCCTACCCCTTGTCTCAGCCACTTGATATTTTTATACAAGCCACACCAAATTGTGTGACTGCTTTTGGATTTTTGCAACAGCAACTTCCTTTTACCATATACTAAAGTTGGATTGTGGAGGTATTACAGTCGACTCCACTTAATTGCATATCGCTTTATTGCATATTTTGGTTATTAGCATAATTTTCTCCTGCACAAAACCATTTCCTATTATTCTATTAGGGAAAAAATCGCTTATTTACATAGGCCTTGCAGGTGCATTTCGGTTTATTGCATAGAGAATTTTGCCTCGTCCAGGTAAAGACAGGTTTTCCCAAATTCTATTTTAAGCCTGCGGGTCATAAATATGTCAATCATATTTATTGTTGTAAAAACTAGATTATCATCAATCAGGAGGTGTTAATAATGGATTAAAAAAAATAATGGACATAAAAGACAATATAAATGATTTCTAATTACATTAAAATAAACAAGCACCTAGGTGAACAATGACTTCTGACGACATGCCGAACATCACCTTATGATGCGGCTTGAGGTTCGGCTTGGGGTATTTTTTGTCCCTATTTAAATTCTTCCGACTACAAATGATTATCAATAAAAATTTAATTTTATTTAATGAGCTGAACAGTTTTGAGTGAGCTTGGGTTACTAGGCATAAATATCATACGAAAATTAAAAGTCAGTCATTCAGTACAATGTCTAATGAAATTCAACTACCCTAAGGTGCCCCATACTATCCACATTTCATAGGAATATATCGAGGTCAATGACGCGTATAATACACAACTATAAGTGTACAATGAACAGAGGAATAAAAACACACAGACCATTTCAAAAGCCCACCAACTGCAAACATTGATGAATAGTACACTGAATCCTGGCTGAAATATGAAATATGGGATTTTCTTTCGTAGAAAGGTCAGGAAATTACTTGACTATTTATAGATGAGAAACACGTGGTTTTACTTATAAATACACACAACGTAAAGAAGGTCAATAAACAAGACAAACACAATATATATTATTATTTATTGATAAAAGAACAATACAATGAGAAGGTCTATAACAATTAAATACCAGATCAGAAATGTCGAACAGTGATATCCCTGGTTGATCCACAGTATTGTCATCTTACCTGAACTCACACTTCCAGTAAAATCATAATTTCGGTTATAAGAATAGCCCGGTTATTTGCATAATTTTTACTGGCAAATAGGCTATGCAATTAAGCGGAATCCACTGTATAATGGGGTATTGGCTCACTGATTTCTTCTTGTTAGATAAATGATTATCTATGTGTTAAATTAATCAGGAATGTTATTTTCCCCTGCCACTACATGGAAAGGGACATAGAAATACTGGTGTCCATCTGTGCATCTGTCCAGTCACACTTGTAGATACAACTCCTTGGAAACCACTTGACAGGTTTTGTTGAAATTTTGTAGGATTGTTAGTCACCATTTGTAGTTGATCATATTGTGTCATCATTTTAATTGCACAAATTTTACAGGAGTTATCAGACTTCTGCATTTCAACATTGTTTGTGGGAGGGTAAGGGACATATGGCTACAGGTTGCTTGTTTTTTTTCTATTGTTTTTACTGCCTGATGTTTTATGTCTCGGTCTGCTGCTATGATACAACAAAGTATCAGATATTACCAAAGACTAAATGTTAAGTCAAGTCAACCATGACTTGCCAATACACAGAATAATATGAGTTTTGAATATTTCGACTTTGTTACTACTGTTATATTGTATTTAAATATCACAGGAAAATATGGACCTTTTTCTTCAGATTTAGTAAAGCTGATATCTTGAAGAACTATGTACTGTTGTTGGCTGATTTCCAGAAGAATTCCACACATACCAACCACTGTATTATAAAGATGTTACACAGGATATCGGTTGACTTAGGATACATTGGAATGGTGTTCCAAGCCTCTCTATTTAGAGTATTCCAGAAAATTTTGTTATCTCCCCTTCTAAAGGCTGAACGCTACAAGGTATATTATAGCAGTACAAGGTTATGTAAATTACTTTTTGAAATGATTGGCCTGAAAATTTTGTTATCTCCTCTTCTAAAGGCTTAACATGACAAGGTATGTTATGGCTGTACAAGGTTATGCATATTACTTTTTGAAATGATTGGCCTGAAAATTTTGTTATCTCCACTTTTAAAGGCTTAACATGACAAGTTAGTTAATGGCAGTATAAGGTTGTACATATTACTTTTTGAAATGATTGGCTAGCAAAGTGGGGTATTTTTATTTTATGCCCTTCATGGAAATAATTTGAAATTTGGTTTGTTTGGTCTGTATCAAATTTGTCCGTTAAATATCAATTTAGTCAATTCAATATGGATATTGTATCTTTTTGAGATGTATGCTTACTTTGATAGATGCAAAAACTTTGAATATGACACATGGGGAAAAAAAAACTTTGTTTCTGGTTCCAGTTGTCTTTTTAACATAATGATATGCCATTGAGTCTTTATAGCATAGACGCCTACCTTTATGATTAAGAATTTCAGGTAGAATATAAGGTCTTACAGTCAACAGTCTACTGTTTATGGATTGCCAATCATTTCTGGTTCAAGCCATACCTGGTTTAGATAACGTTTTCTGATTGTTTAGAAGTTTCACGGAGACTATTGTAATGAGCGCAATGGGGATTTGGATCATGCAGTGGGTATTGGGTTCACAAATGTTATCGATCTTGGTTAAGATAAAACCTATTGTTTCTGAATAGTGAACAAAACAAGTTTTTATCCAAGACAACTTTTTATGATGATGACTGACAGAAGTGCCAAATTACGGACAACTCAATTCTCTTTTCCTGATTGTATCAAAAATGGTTTGACATCTGTGTTATAGTGGGTAACATTGATTTCTTACCAAGTAAAAAGGCCAGTAACTGATATAAGCGAATATACTCCTTTTGTACACAGCTTTAGCATGATGGGTTGTACCATGTAAATGTCAGCTTTGTAATACATCAACTTTCTGTTTACTTGACATCTCTCTTACTGAAACCTAAGGATTTGGTGACTTATTGGTTTTGTCTGTTTTATGTGTAGGATCTTTTGATGGCTGTTATATGATATACTACTGTCCATTTGTCCACTTGTATTAGATAGCTTAAAAAAAAAGCCTTGGATAAATTTTACTGATTTTTTGTACAATGATTGTCCTCGTGGTAGAAAGCTATTTACATTAATTTTATGAATAGAGCTACTTTATTAAAAAAAAAAAAAAAAAAAAAAAAGAACCAGAACAGCCTACCTTGTGTCTAACTTCAGATATACATTTTCTTTTTACTTTTAATATTCTATGATCGTAAGTTACTATTCTAATTTTTTTTCCATCCTTCTATTTAATATGGTGTATGCATTTTTCTTTTATAGGAGATAGTCAAATTTTCTCATTATGTTATTGGTAAATTTGTGCAAGCTGCAGAGAAGAACAAGAAACTGTTCATGGAAATTTTGTTCTGGAAAGGTGGCAAAGAATCTGTTGAATGTATTGAAGGTTATGGCTCCTATCAGAGGTATGTAAAGGTTTAGGCAATCAAACTTAATCAGAATTAATTGTATGCACTTTAAGGAGGTAGACCTAGTGTAAGGAACATAACTCTTGAAATCAGTGATAGGCTTGTATTATATTGAATTTCAGCAACACCTATCAAGCTTTCATTTGAAACAGAATGAAATCAGCCCAAGTTACTTTGATACTTACATGAGATTGATACAAAATGCTGAATACAGACGTGCCATTGATTTGTAAGAGTTGTGTCCCTTACCTGAGGTGTACCTCCTTAATAACCTTCCATGGAAGTGATGATGGTGTCTGTCTTTTCTCATCCATCAGCACCTTTTTCATTAGTTTTCCTTGCAACTATTTATCACAGCTGCTTGATATTTTGAGAAAAGCTTTGTATACAGATAGAGGCTTGCCAACATTAACTTCCTGTTAGAGAGCTTTTCTATATTTTTGACCATATGGTTTCTTGTGTAAGGAATCAGGCATACTTTAGTGAGCTTAGCCCACAGTTTTATCTATCTGTTGCCATAACTTGGCTTCCATCGTCGTCGTTAACAATTTTTCAAAACTCTTCTTCTCTGACACTACTTGACCAATTGAAACCAAACCTAGTGAACTGTTCCTAGGGGTATCCTGCATAGAACTGATGTGGGGATTTTTGATACGTCAAAAAACATGGCCGCCTTTACTAAAAATAGAACAGTCAGTATTTTTTCGATTATATATCCCAAATTGTTAGGGTAAAAGTGTTCAGCTTAATGAGATCTATGTGTGTTCAAAATTTTGGTCTTAATCTGTCAAGCCATGTTGGAGTTATTGGCCTTTTTCAACATTTTTTTGCTATAATAAAGAAAGGAAACTTTATGAAGAAAAATATTCAATAGATTTCATTCCAATATTCTTTTGATATCCTTTAAACAGTTTAGTTTTAAAGGACAAATGACTTTTATATAGGAAAGGAAGAAAACTGCTTCTAAGTCCCCTACCAGTGACTTTCGCCAAGGGAGGTCTTGTGTGTTTTGAACTCTTTTCGTATGTCATTTGATGGTTGGTACATTGCTTAACCATATTAAGTTGCAGATCATGTTCGAATTTTGTTGTGGTCCATTGATATTTGGCTGTTTTGCACTTGTGCAAATCAGCCCATACTATGGTGTATGTAGGTCTATCTGGCTAATGTGGAAAAAATGTTTGTATTATTTTTCTCAGCAACTACAAATGACAGCCTTAAGATATTTGGTAGGCAACTTCAGTATGGAGTCCCATATTGTGGGGTGGGATTTTATGTCTGTCACACTTCTATTTCCTCTTTACCAACTTTATTGCAACCTGGCCATTACTGTTTTTGACCAATTTTTTGCTGAGTTATGACCCTTGGACTTCGAAAATTAATGGATCCCAAAAAAATTAGATAGCAAACTACTGGTATGCATGAAGTTTTCATTCTATTCTGATCAACAGATTTCTGTGCTGGTAGGAGACTGTAATGCCATGCAATACTCTCCTAATGCTTGTTCTTTCAGCATAAAATAACAGTATTCTTACCTTTTCAGTAACATGAAAGTACTGTGGACAGAAGACCAGGAAATGGAACTTAGGACTTTGTTTGAAGAATATAGTTCTATTGAAGATAATGGTATTTTTCACCTAAGAATTTACAAAACTTGGCAAAACAACATGTTTATATCAGACAGGACATTGCTTGGTCTGAGGACTATCCAAAAAGTAACTTCATGGTGTTGTGTGAACCCAAAGTCAAAGTGAAATTCTGTCTTGCTGATAATAATAAGGACTTGCTGAACTTGTAATGATTTACATTTGTATAATTCAGGAATATTTGTTATTGACTTTTTATTTGCATAAAGAAACCTCCTTTTCACAAGACTGTTGACTATTTATATTTTTCTTTCATATTCAAATGTGAATGTAGTTGTCTGTAACTCATATGTGCTTCCTAGATTTTCAAGTTTTGTATTTTTATCAACAGAGAAGGATATTGTGGAATGTATAATGGAGAGAATCACCGATGATTCTAAAACTAGGTCACAGATCATCAGGGAGCTAAAGAAACAAAACCTCGTAGCTAGTGCTAAGGAACTCAAAAGAAAACCGGGGTAAACTACTGTAAAGAAAACAAATGCATGTAAAAACAATTCTTATCTTAGTTTTTAGATACAGAAAACATTTGTATCTAAAGCATAAAGAAATATGAAATGATGTAATAATAATAGCCCTGCAACTCTTTGCACAAAAAGTTGTAAGTGTAAAATTTATTGTGTTGTGATTTCAAAATGCTTTTTTTCGATTGTGATATCAATATTTACGATCAGCATAACTAATGAGTTTTTGTGAAATTGATGCCTGCTTTTAAGGAGAGGGTATACTGTTTTACCATTGTCAGTCCATTTGTATGTCCGTCCATTGGATTTACCATCCATCATACTTTTCTAACAGTTTTTTCTACATTAGAATTTACTTGCCACAGCCACTTGATGATATTTTAATTCATTTAAATATAAAGTGTGTCATATCATGAGATAACAGTTTTGGTTTAGAATGTCTAGATTTCTATTTTTACCAAATACTTAGTTGGGATGTGGGTATACCACAAGACAAGTGTATACAAGCTGGTATTGATTTGCTGAATTATTATTAATGAGCTATAGCATGAGTGTTGGGAAGGCTTGTTATAAGCAAAGTTGTTTCTATGTTGCAAAAGTAAGATAACTCTATTTGAATAAAAGTTAATATTGGGAAGAAGTTATACTCAACATGTGGAAGATAAATTTGAATCACCTTGTCTGCTCATGCTTCCATCATTCCATTCATATTTTGTCACAATTATTTCCATTCCCAATGACCGGATTGATTTCAAATTTGCTTGCTGTCCAATACCAACTTCCTGTATGAGTTAGGTTATTCCTGGTCAATGTGTACAACTCCATGTTGAATTACGAAATATTGATTGATTGATTATTGGGGTTTAACGGCCGAGCAGCAGTATTTCAGCTATATTCAGGCGAATGAAAAATTGAATTGACCGTCAGTTGCAGTTTGGTTTCTCTTAATATCAGGAATTTTTCAGAAAATTTACTGATGTCTTTATTGGAATAAAAGTTAAATGAAATTGATAACCATTATACAATATTTTTTTAGAGGAAGGAAGCTACCTGGTCCCTGGACAGAAGAACAGGAAGAGGAGCTTACCAGCCTTTTTGAACAGTACAAATCATCTCCAGGTAAAAGAACAAAACCCAATCTTTCCATGCTTCTTTGTTCTGTCACAGCAGGAAAATGGTTGTTTTAAAATAATTTCTCATTCTGATTTTTTGCATTTTTCATGTCATCAAAAACTTAAAACTTGTTCTAAGTAAAGTGAAATTTTAGTTATTAGAAGTAAAGAGGGGCATTTTGTAGAGAGAAAAAAATGTTCTTAGACCTTTCTACTCGAAGCTTATTCACATTGGCTGGAAAGGCAAAACTTCTAGGAGTATTTTAGTGATTACTGCCTCTTAGGATTGCTCAAGTTTTGCATTGAATTTTACCTATTCTGTATTTCACTAGTAATTTTATAGAAATGAAATAGTTGTAAATGCAAATTAGTTCACTAGTTGTCTTTTACCTGCATAATATGTGACTAGTTTTAAGCTTTTCAGTTGTCTTTGCCGCTAATTGTATAGTGAAATGATTTCAGCTGTATCTAAACTCTGTTTTAGATCCTGTTGGTAATATTATGTCGATGATGACAGTCCATAGATCTAAACCCCGTGTGATAGAGAAGCTGCTTGGTCTTGGACTTGTCAACGATAGGAAGGAGTTATACAAGAGACGTAGTAAGAAGTCCAAGAAAGAAGATGACAGCGATATGGAAGATGGCTATGAAGAAGATGGAGGTTTTGTTGTCAGGAGTGACAAATCTGACGACAGTGACAGTAGTGGTATGTCAGTAACTCTCACTTCATTACACTCAGCATACACTTTACTTGCACTCATATTACACTTTACTTACACTCACCTTACACTTTACTTACACTCAAATAACACTATACTCACATTCACCATACACTTTACGTACATTCACCATACACTTTACTCACACTTACCTTGCACTTTACTTATACTCAAATAACACTTTATTCACACTCACCTTACACTTTACTTACACTCAAATAACACTTTACTCACACTCACCTTACACTTTACTTACACTCACCTTACTATTTACTCACACTCACCTTACCTAAAACTACACTCTACATACACCTGACTTACTTTCACATTACATTTAACTTCAGAGATGATTTTCTTCTGTTTTTAGTAGAATTCTGCTTTTTCAAATCTGATTTTACCGTTACAATTCCTTTTTTTACTCTTTATTGGCTACCATTTTGCAAATTTCCACTTTGTTTGTTAACCTCGTAATATCAGGTCTGTAACTTACATTTCCACTTTACTAGGAGACTTCAGGTTAGTAAGCCACTATCTGTCTGTGGTACATCACTTTTATTTTAGTTTACCTTACATAGACACATGAAAACAGAGATAAGGTATATTCTTTTTTTTTATTTTAGCAACAATATTGAAATCGACATGTACAATTTGTTGTTTACAGTCCCACTGGTGTTACTACATAAATATTGCAAACACATTATTACAATTGGAATCTCTTCCACATCCAGTGTACTAGGTAGCAAATTAACAACTCATTGTTAATGCATATCTTTATTCATGAATGACATATTGTTGTAACACAGGTAAGTATAACATTGAAATACATTGTGGTAGTGATGATACAGGGACACAGTGTAGGATGTTGATATGTTACTTTGATTCGATTAACAATACTTAGCACAGAATTCGATTAACTATACTTAGCACAGAAAATAATTGTTGATCCAGTGAATATTCAGATACATATGTTGTACTAACTAATTTATCAAGAGTTATTATATGTTAAAAAATTAACCATATAACAGGTGAACATTTGTACTGGAGAAAGTCATGTTTCTGAACTTTGGGGTGTTAAGAAAGTAACTATTATATCAGAAATTTGTACGAAATGGCTACTACATCCAGATTGAATAGGATTTGCAAAAAATATTGCTTTTCTGGCTTATTTAGTCAGTTCTAATGTTTTGGGGTTTTTTTTAGTATAAAAATGGGAAAAATTTATTATTGACACGTGTGAACAATTATATTCTCTTTTCTGGGCTTACTCATAATATATATTATACTATATTATGCTATGATATTATATCTAGTGTAAATTTAGGATTTGATAACTACTTTAACTAAAAACTATTAAGACTGAAATTTATCCATTTACTTTGGTTTTTTTTAGGGTCAAGTTCTGAAGAAGAGGAAGACATCGGAACATCAGAAAGTGAGGATGAATCAGACAAAGGACAAGACAGTGATAAAGAAAATGAGGAAACACCAACAAATATAGACATGGCTTCAGTCATTAAAAATCTTATTCAGAAAGGTGACTATAGTTATTAAAGAAAGAAGATGGTGAAAAATCATGACAAAATGCTATTTTTTTTTTATTTCTAAGGTAATTTTAGTGAAGTATGGTAAATTCCATATAAACAGTATTTGCATTACATTAAAGAGTTAAAGATGATGAAATAGTCTTATTTAATAGAATATACACTGAAAAAATACTTTAAAAAAAAGCAATAAAATGCCTATAATCTTACAAGAAGTAAAAGGGAATGAACGATGTTTATTATGTTTTGATAGTATGCTGAGCATCCAGTTACTTGTGCATAAATAAAATTATAGATTTAGCATCTACAAAAATATTTCAGGTTACAAATCCCAAATTCAATGGATACAGAGAGCATTGAAAAGATGTGCTGATAGCCGAAGTAAGTTTTAGCTTAAAATTAAAATGTTTTATATAAAGGAATGCTGTCACGATATTAACCACATAGTTTTGTCTATATGAAAGGTTTTTCCATGTCTCCTTTTACTAAAATTACTGTGTGCAAGAATTTCATCAACATATTACAACTCTGCTCTTACTAGTTATATTTTTATAATGTAGTTGATGACTCGTTTTTGATGTAACTCTGAAGCTGTCACTAATTAACCACTATGGAGTATCAGTTTCCCATATTCACTTTTTCAGTCACTTATTTTTGCAGATTCTGTCTAGTGAAGATAATTATTTCCAAAAGTGATAAGCATTTTATAGTGTAAGATAACAATTTTTTTTTTTTTTTTTTTTTTGTGCTTATCTGTCTACCTAGTTAATAGCAAAAATTTAGACATTACGTTATGTCAAATGACTTCCATTGACATGCCTTGGTTCACTTGACATGCCCTTTAACAAGAATAATGTTTGATGTCCTGTATGAAGCAGGATCTTAGCTTTCTGGAGCTCTGTAGTTCACACCCTTGATTTTAATGGGGTCTGTGTTGCTGTGTACTTTTCGTATCCCAGCTCAATGGAAAGAGAGGGATTGTACTTTTTTACCCTTGTCAGTGTTTCTGTGTTTCTCTCTTTCCATGTATCTCTAAAACTTTTTTCCATCACAGTTTCCTTACTAACTACTCAGTACATCAGCTTTAAATTTTCTACACATTCTTTCTGTAAGTATGCCATATGGTGGGATTCATTTTCAGAAAATTTGGACAACTTCCTGTTTACTGTGGACTTATTGTCCTTATATTTTGGTTGAAGATGGGAGTATCACTAGTGAGACTTAGCAGACAGATTTCTCATTAGTTCCTTTGTTCCCAGTGTTTTTTTGTCTTATGATTTCTCTACATTTGACATTTTGGTACTTATTTTGTGTTTCATTTTTAGCATCACAGGTGTCAGTACCTATAGTACCTTTGACAGAAGAAAACGAGACAGCTATGGAGGATCAGATGTTCTTATCCTTTCTTACACAGATTGGTATTGCTGCACCTGCTAATGAACAAGTATGTTTGTACACCATTTTCAAGGCAATTATAACAAACTAAATTTTTTTTTTTTTTTAAATTTGGAACTTCTCTATTTCATCTCTGTACTAATAAAAATTGTGAAATTATCTCCTTATCTGTATTGTAGGAAGCGTTCTGGCGAATACCAGCAGAGTTGGATGGTCAGGAAATACTTGGTATTGTTGAGGGTATCACTTTGGATGAAAATGATGAACCTATCAATGCCCATAAAATCAAAGTTCGGAAAGCATCGAAGAAACTGCAGAAAAAGAGCAAGAAGAAGGATAAGAAAAAGGAGAGTAAGAAACGAAAAGAAAAAAGAGAGAATAAAGAAACAAAAGACAAAAAGGAGGATAAGAAAGCTAGTGCAAAGAAAAAGATGGATGTCTTCAAAGCCTTGGCTGAGAAAAGGAAAGTTAAAAGAGGAGAAGAGAGGAGGTAATGTTTATTTAATTTCTCTTCAACCCTTGTATTATTATATCTGTCAATTCATCATCAATGTCAGACAAAAGTACTGGGGTCATATGTGTTACTCCTAGAACATCGTGCCCAAGTCATTAACTGTGGCAAACTATTGTTTGTGGAGTATAACTATGGTTTTGTGAAATTTGGATTCCTCATGATCAAACAAATGATGTTTATAGGACTACTTATTCTATATTTCATTTTATGATGCTCCTTTCTGTATTCAGATCTGCATTTTTTAGAAAACCATACATTCATCTCCCACTAAAATCAACCAAGCCAATTCAATGATGATAACTCTTGCAAAGTGCCCATTTCATGTACATTCTATTTGATTCGTATTTCGAAAGTGCAAGAATCTAATGATAAAACTAAGACATACTGGTTTTGTGGTCTGTAACTGTTTCTAAATTAGAGCCAAAAGTGAATCTGGTGGGATTTTGACATGCAAGAATCCCCACCTGTGTGATTTACATATAGACTGGTAATGAAATGAAGTCCTTGAATCCGTGAAATTTTGACATACCATGAAAATTGAAACTAGAATTGGTGTAAAATTTGGCAATTTGTAGGCAAAAAAGTATACGAAAAATTTTGGAATTATTTATTTCGGCAGATGCATTTGTGGTAACAGAGTACTTAAGCTCAGAGTTAAAATTTCATGGAATTTATTTTGGTGTTTAACAGACAGCTAAAATGTGCCAAAATTAACACCTTGGCAAAACTTATCTGCTGTAAATTTTTCATATGAATCGTACTCCCAACTGATATTATAAGGAAACTGTGATACATTTGCTGTAAAATGAAAAATTCTATTATACCACTTTCCCAGGAAAGCAAAGATGTCTAAACTAAATGATAGCTCAGATGAGAATGTTCCCATGGAAACAGAACCCCCACCCCCTCCTCCTGATCCTGTAGCAACTACACCTAAATCAGTGGCAGAGAAAAAGTCCAGTTCTTCAACTAAGAAGAGGAGAGTAAAACGTTTGATTGACTCAGACAGTGAGGACAGGTAAGAGATTTTCTAGTGTTTGAAACTAACGATTGTGGCAGGAAAACGGTGAACTAAATTGAAATTACATACAGTCTGGATTTAAAAGACCCTAAAATGAATTTAATGCCTTGCTAATTTATTGTTACAACAATAAACAAGTATAGCTTTATCTTTCGGAAAATAAAAAAATAAAAGATTCAGAATGTTGTTTGCATTTGTCCAGTATTATACATGTATAAGTAAGAAATCAATAGAAAAATTGTTAGAAATTCCTTTTGTATTTCTCAAAAAATATTAGAATAAAACTGCTTTAGACAATATTGCCAAATGCCTGGAATAAATTAATATCTGTATCTGTACTACTTGGAATGTTTTACTTATTTATATTAGTGACAAGGAAACCCCAGTTGTTGCAAGGGAGACTGGTGAAAAGGCAGATTCTGAGGAGGAGTCGCAGAAGGAACCTCTAGACTTTGGCGATGAAGAAGAAGAATCCTCATCTCAGAAGCGTCCTCTAGACTTTGGTGATAGTAGCGATGAAGAGTCCCAGCCACTGAAACGTCAGAAAATATCTGATTCTGATGATAGTGATGATGACCAACCTTTGGCTGTAACTAAACAATCTGGTATGGATCTTTTAAAATTAGTAGAATTGAATTCTTTAACTTGGCGAGTGGATGGTATATTGGAATCACCTTGTCCATCCATCTGAATTTTATCACTGTTATCTTGGCTTTCTGTGGATGGATCGATTTCAAATTTGGTGTAAGGTTTTATTTAGATGGGACATAGTGAGAGATTTTGGGTGCTTTCTGATTTCAACTTCCTGTAAAAGTGAGGTATACCTAGCCTGACAGTTTGTGAAACTTTATGGGGTTTTTTTTTTGTTACTACTCCATGATATTTTTTTCTGGAAAATAATATTAGCAAGTTCCATAATAGTTTTTTTCTGATATGTAAAGTGTCCTTTTATGAAATCTACTCAAAGTACTGTTGTGATCTTACAAAAACCTTCCCTATAACCTGTCCTTCCATTTGCCTATTATTATGTATGGTGTAGGGATTGAGTATTCAGCAGTAGCAGGGGTAGAAATTAGGAAATACAACCTGGTAGCCCAGACCATATTTTTGTGTAGTATTTTCTATATATTAAACTTAATTTTACCCGAAAGTTTGGTAGCCCAGCTAAAAATCTGGTAGCCATGGGCTACTGGCCGACAGCTAATTTTTATCCCTGAGAAGTGATTAAAAGCAATAGTGAAGGTTATTTGGGTGGGTTGAAATGAATTGTTGTGAAGGTTATGTAGCTCATGCACCTTGGAAGCACTATTCCTCCTAAACTTCTTAATTTTTATAGAAATTTTATAGGAAAGAATTTAATTATTGGTGTGATGCCTGCAAAGGGAGATAATCCAAATTCAGTTCTAAATCCCTCAATTTATGGCGTAATAAGTTGAAATACCCAAAAGGAGATAAATTATGATTTTATTCTGCCAAGGGAGATAATCAACAAGTTGGGTTTCTTGTATGTGTTAAAACCTAATAAATGTAACTCCTCCCAAACCACTCCTTGGTTTTTAATGAAATTTCATTGGAAGAGTGGCATCATATGTTGATAAGTAAGAAAGGAGATGATTAATGTGACATTGAATTGAAGATTTTCCAAGTTATCTATTTAAGCACTTTATTATTCTTCCTTGCATTATATAATTCAGGGTATTTTCAATCTAGGTTACTACTAATATTAATATTATTTACTGACACCAGTTCATTGTATATTGTGTATTTCAGAATCTTTCCCAGCTACAATGCACAGTCAGGGAATGCAGAACTCGGATGACTCAGAAGAAGATGACCATGTTCCTCTACGTAAAGTCATACAAAAGAAACAGATTATTGAAAGTGACGATGACGATTGAAAATTTTATTGTTCTGATAAGTGCATACTCTAAGAAAGGTGTTAGAGAATGGTAGATGCCATAGCAATAGAGTGCAATATTACATGTGTATCATTGTGTATTCAGCATTTATACTGAATAATATTTGCACATAAACTATTATAGGCGAGAACAAATTGCTGATTTGATGTATTAACATTCAACAATGTTTCAATATTAGTAAATGACAGATGGCAAATTTATCCATATATTTCAAGTAATTGCCAAAAACTGCTGCCTATTCATTAATCCCCCTCACGAAAAAAATGTTATATTGATATATAAAAGCATTTATAATTCATTAGGCCTGGTGCCACAAACAAGAAAAAAAATACTGAAATCTGAAAATATTCTTAACAACCCGTGACATCATAAATCCAAAGACTTTGATTGGACTTACTTGGGAAGTTCAGAATATGTTCAGACTTCAGTGGCTCCATTATCAGTCTCATTTCAATGAGGAAAGCTGTGAACACAACTGCGTACTTAATTTGTAATAGGTTACACTTAAACAGCCAGGAGGCAACTGATTTGTTTGATGAACACATTAATATCTTCTTTTTTTGTTGCATTATAAAATTCAAATACTTTTGTCTTTTAAATCCTTACATCACATTCACTTAATAGTCAGTGTATTATTGTATATATGAAAAATCATTGTGTACACCAAGTTAATTTAGAGCAGTAGATTTATCTTTCAAAACACAGTTCAGGGAAAACTGAACCCCTTTTGCACTTAAGTAGCACTCCAGGTAAAAGTTATGCAAAATGTGATTCATGGTTGGAACGCCCATAAATTTTTGTCCTCCGCGATGTGTTGCGAGGGGACATGGAAATGCTGGGCGTCCGTCGGTCCGAGTTTTCCGCACTTTTTTTGTTATGCTTTTACCAAATAAGTTTGTTTTTGGTATGTGGCCTTATTATGAAGAGTTACAGATTAAGTTTGTCTTTTGTTAGGGTTGATTGATTTTTATGGAAGTTTTGGCCCTTGGCCTTAGAAAATTTCAATGAATTTAAATTTTTCCTCACTTTTTTTTTAGGTGGATCACATATTACAGAATTTGCATGATTCTTACAAAGACTGCTATTGAAAAAATTGTTTAGCTTTGACAGATGCTCATTTTACCAGTGTCTGGTTTAGACAGGTTTTCTGATTATTCACGGTTCAGTTTAGACAGGTTTCACTGTCTTACTTATTTTTCTCTATTTATATTATAAGTGCTATGACATTGTGACATGTTTGTTGTGATTAAAAACAATCATGATACTTTGTAAACTTACTTGTTATGATTTAAATATAGTTCGTTCTTTAGAAGTAAATTTATTACTATAGTCAGGGTCAACAATTGCATTGAATCACACAAAAAATATTTTGAAAATAAATGAAACAAGTCAAGTCACCTGCCTTATTCAGTTGTCCATATTCACAGTGTCAAGTTTTTACTTAATTTGGAATTGTCCAAATCTGTTGACATCATAATCTGACAACACAAAATCTGCAAGATTTTTTTTTTCAATGTTGCTTGTTGCTTATAAGCAGTCTGACTGATAACTGCCTTTACTGGCAAATACAGAGTAATTCATCTTTTAGCTGGTTATTGTTCCTACCAATCAATTCTTTACGATTGCTTGAAAATAGTGTGATTGTCACCAGAGATTCTAAACAAATCCAGGATGCATTACATTGAGATTTTCACATAAGGAATGAAAAAAAATGTTTTAGCCAAATGTAACATTAGAACTGATGTTTGTAGTTTTTAAAGGGGTGAATTGTTTACAAATGGAAAAGCAACAACAAAATTCATCTGATTGATTAGTAAAATATCTATGAAAATATAAACTTAAATGCCTATGTATGTTGAGAAGTTTCAACCCCTATATGTAAACACTTAGATTGTTCATACATTGTTGTATGTTGGTATTACTTAAAATCTAAAATGTCTATCAAGAAATCTAGCACTTGTTCCAATACAAAAGCCTTATAATGTTGCTTATTTACATCTATAATACAACCTGAAAAAGTAATGAGATTACACCCCTCATGCATAGGTGAATACAAGACTGACAGATCAATTGGGTGCACCCTTCCACTTGATGAGGTATTTTTTGTCGAGTCATGCTCGACTTCTCTGATAATGCTATTGCATATTTACTTCATGAGAAACGCCACCATATGAAACCTGTTGACTGGCTTATGGGTTCCCTAAAGTGTGTAGAGCTCGAGAGGGGATAGAGTATTTTATTTGAGGGGGGCGTATATATGAATATTTGCCAAGCAGAGGGAGGTCATTTTTTTCTTTTGAGGGAATTTGCCCGATTAATGCAAAATATGCACATATTTCTTATATTACGCTCAGGGGTAGAGATGTAAATTTATGTAAAATAGATAACGGACAGAAAACCCAATGGTGAACATTGGGATAACTCAAATAGGCCAAAATACTAATACATGGCCAAAACAAGAAACAAAGACAATATACATATACAATGTAGCGAACCGAATAAGTTGATTACATACAAAAACTAAAGATAAGGAAAACAAAACGTCTCACAAAAAAAATATGACACTGGCAATATGAACTCCCGCAAAAAAAAAAAAACAACAATAAATGATCTGTGCAAAAAAAATTTTTTTTTCGCAATTTGCCCACTCCTACAGCCCCGTATCCTCCACTGGAACTCGGTATCCATACCTCTTGGAAGCTAGTTCATTTGGCTCCTTGGTATTCAATTTGATTAACTACTTGAATTGATAAGTGTCATTCCAGGGATTTGAAATACGAGTGCTTCGTAAGCAAATGAAAGACAAGAAAAGGTAGTACTTGAGATTTGAGTAAGTTTTTCTTCAGTTCTTTATAAGTGTCGTTCAAATTGTGGATTGGAACGTGAAAAACTAACATGTTAAACGTTGACGCTTTACTACTATAAACAAGTATATTTGCTCAATCTTACGTTAGCTTCTTAGATAAGTAAACTTACCTTTCATACGTATAGATTTACAACAAAGATAAATAAATAATAAATCTAACTAGATGTAATGGGTAGCGGCTTCTTGTTATGAAATAAAAATGGTATGTCGATCCGTTACTTCATGAAAAAGACCGCGAATCCCCGTTTCCCGGGACAATCCTTTGCATTTTTTTACTTAATTGTAAGATAATAAAAACAAGATAATCCGCTGTAACATATTAAAAAAATTGACCGTTTATCGATTCATCTTAAATACTATTTAGAGTGATAATGCGAAATGTGACGGTGAATCTGTCATTTACGAAATAGGTATTTGAACGACTTTTTATAATAGTCTATCTGGTTGGTTCATTTATTTATATTTAGAACCGACAGTGTGCCTCTGGATTTAATTTTTAAATCATAGTCGTTGAAAATATTGATCCGGTTAAGCTTATTAAAGGCCTATGTAGTGGGTATAAAACTTCGGAAGCTTTCGGTGTTTAAAATACAACTAGTGTTAAATATTTAATTAGCATAACAATAAACCTAGCAACGAGACGCGATCTAAAGGGTAACTGAATGTACAGGTGGAGGGTGTCAATTTTTAGTTAGGATAATGACATCCCTCGAGCTATTTCGCCCCTCCGAACACGAGCCCGCAGTGCCGAAGGAGTGGGGTTCTGGAAAATTCAAAGAGGATGTGAATGTTTACGTTCCTGGGCCACCTACTTGGCAGTATTCGTAAGTTTTT
Organism: Perna viridis; assembly: GCA_037379345.1. Taxonomy (NCBI): domain Eukaryota; kingdom Metazoa; phylum Mollusca; class Bivalvia; order Mytilida; family Mytilidae; genus Perna; species Perna viridis. Next base: position 30,573,985 of record CM074517.1, on the reverse strand, counting down.
TCACGTTTCGATTTTTTCGTCCATCTTTTATTTGGACCCGACCAACCAAATTGATCGTGTTTAAGATACATTTATGATTTAAATCTAAGATTAATTTGTTTGTATGTCTGTGAGATTGTAAACAAAGATATCTTTCTTTTTTACACAAAAGTTTCATAGTGTTGTTATGATATATCACAAGATATTAACTGATCCAGACGTATTCATGTACTTGTGTCCAAAGAATTGTGCTCCTTAATGATATCCAAGGTCATATTTGAGTCTCCTAAGTACCCAAAAAGAACAAAGCTTTCAAAAACAACTTTCTCGAAGGCCTTACGTCCAGTGAGTTCCTCTATTTCGGTCGTAAACCTATTAGTCGCCCATTTCTCCATACATGTATGTGGAATTATTTGTCTTGAGTTATATCAAAAACTTGCTTCTAGTGTTGAAATTGCCCTTAAAACACATCTACTGTGTCGATGTCCCATGTTTTGCCCGAGAGCACATTATTGATATATTTTTCTTAAAGCAATTTCACTTCCTTTGGGACAACCCTAATGATGTACTATGCATAAAAAGTGCAAGCATGGGTCTCTAGGTAGCTAGCTGATTTCATTAGCTGTGCTTTTTATATTGTGTTCGTCGATGATCGTTTCATTGACTTCCAGTCATGTTTAATTCTGTCGTGAAGCACCTTTAATTCTCAATTTGGATGCTTCTTGTTTTATAATGTATCATTCTGTAAGGTTCTAAGAGAACATTGTATTGCACCTGTAGTGATATATATATATATATATATATATATATATATATATATATATATATATATATATATATATATATATATATATATATATATATATATATATATATATATGCCCCACCAACAACGCACACACACAGACGCACTCTAATGCAAAAATGACTAATTCATGACTAGAAATGTGTGGTGTCATTCGATTCACAGTATACTTTTATCGATACTGTCTAAGGGGGTATACCCCACCATGGGTATCAACGAAAAAGTTTAGATCGCAGGACGCCGGATTAAAACCTAGGCTTCGACGTAATAATTAAGCTTTGTTACATGACCATATAACAGTAAGGTATAAAATGATCCCCTTGTCGATTTCATAGATCAATTTACAATCATATGCATGGTAAATATCACACGTGCCTGTGCATAAAATGCAAGTTTAAACAAAATTCTTGGTACGGTTTGTATTCCCATACATGTAGTTTTATTTTCAGTCTCATTTGAACCAAAACATAACTCTGCTTTCTGTTGGTTATGTGTAACTTTTTTAGCTTGATGTACTTTCTAAATCCAGTGAAGTTTCGAGTGTGAGAAACAGATTTTCATAGAAAGCACGTTGAATGCGTTATATTTCAACATGCGTTGCATTTCAACAACAAAATGCACTTCCCCCTTTATACACATACGTTGTAAAATTACATTTTTGATTCTAGGTGTGATCAGGTATTTCCGATATTTATCTAATGTTCCATGCTAGAAACCACTACGCGAGGGCAAAATAAGAAATGTCTTGTCATTAACTTGGTGATTAATGGCCCACATCGGACTGAACACTTAATTCAAACAGTGAACTTTTTTAATTTCGTTTATATCGATACATTAATAAGCTATTATATTACCTTCTCCTTTGAAACTTTAATGAAAGTTTCACTATTTCACCTGTCACACAAAACACTTCAAGTTAAATTAATTTTTATGTTTTCCAATTTTGTTTAGCTATGCGGAGTCATTCTCTGAGGAAACTTTCTATTTAAATCCTTATCGGGGCTTTCTATGTACTGGTGGAGGTCTTATATACAGGACAAGTGCGAGTGATTGCAGAATCGATTGCACCTCTTTAAGAGACTATTTATTAAATTTCTACGGAAATGATATGGATGACTCCAGATTTGAATGGCATTCTCCAGATGTGTTTCTTTGTATACGGGTCATGTTTTTTGACAGAAAGCAGATTAAATATTGAATTGACATATACTATTGGGTTTCCATTTAACAATATATACAATCAACTTATAAATCGATATATCAGACAGATAAAATGTACTTATAGTCCGATTTATAACCTAATAAACATTGTAGATAATAATGTTTTGTTAAAAAAATAAATAGTTTGAAATTAAATCAATAAATACTAATTATAATTGGGTTATTCCATATCGATTAGTAAATACCTAAATTGGTCTATATCTATTTTGAACTATTTGTAAATTTAGTTGTTTTGTTTTATGCACGTCACTGTGTATAGTATGCGAATCGTTTTTCAATGACGTAACAAGCAATTCTTTAACCGTAACATCCATATGATTGCATAACTTTAGAAAATGTACATTGAGTCGCGGCTTAATTTGGCAACGTGTCGGTTGATTTTTAAATTTGTTTCTTCATCATCGTGGTAGATAAAAGCTGGGGCCAATAAGAAAAGTGCGTATTTATGATGCATGATTTTGGCTTCATTCATGCTTGTGCTACCCCTAGTACATTCACAATGACTATGTTTCGATTACCTTTAAGTTGAAAATTTGTTTAATAAGGCAAAGTATGTTAGACTTTTAGGGAATCTATATCATCTAGAAGTATGATGCCCGTTACTCATGAAGTTACTCGTTTATTCATTATTCACTTACTTATTATCAGCGTTGAAATTATCAAAACCGGACCAAAATTTGACGGGAGACACAGATTTATAGACCGTTAACATTCATGGACCCTCTGACCCATAATGTCTATATTCTGTATCCAGCCGGACAAAGGATTATTGCGCACCCCGAGTTTATGCGACACCGTCTAACACGTTACGTATCTCGACTGCTATTAGTTATTGATGTTCCTGTTTCAGTCAAGTGGTTCCAATACACTAGAAATTCGATGTTGAAAACTAATATAATAAAATACCCAAAAGGATTTACAAGAAACCGGATTAAAGTCATGGATATGCATTATATCACGAGGACATTACACCTAGCTTTAATGGACTTTCGATATATTTGTATAATCTCCTTTGTAATGAGACCAAAAGATTAATTATTGACAAAACAAATTAATATCTAATAAGTCTTGGCAATCAATATTTGTAGACCGATACATGTGTATGACATGAAGTAGGTTCCATTGATTAAGACTTCTGGAAGAGTAATCAAGGGAACCAAGGTTATAGCGGTAATCAAAAGAATGCAATCCAGGGACAAAGACCAGACATGGAAAACAGACATACACAACAAAGAACACAAAGCAACCAAAATCACACATACAAAGCAACAAAAGTAAATGAGCAACTCGGACTCCACTAAAAACTGGGAGCATGGACCAGGTGCACCGGTAGGGTTTAGGAGTTATACATTAAAATACGAATAACTTAAAAATCATGAACTTGATACAATTGGTCACAATCAACATCTTTTAAAATTAATAAGGGACATTCTTTTCATTGTCATTTATTCCGTTTTTTTTTCAAATTTTAGTATTGACAATTTCTTTCACTGTTCTAGATAATTTTAACCCTCTCTGATGACATAGCTTTGTTTTCGAATATTATGCACATTTGCGTAGTATACTCTCTCGGAAAAAAAACGACGTCAGCTTTAACTTTTTTGTACCTCAAAATGCATCTGCATTCACAGCATTACAAGAAACTAGAACATAATAATATGTGATATAGAAAACAGAAAATCAACTGGTACGTTGATTATAGGATCATATGAAATGATGTTTTTATTACCATGAACCGCATCACGAGACGACCTGCGATTCATTCTCGTTTTACCGTAATTTTGTTTTCTTATTTGTATTGTTTTGATTAGTTCTTTACATTTGTTTTATTTGTTTTATCTCAAGTTAAAAATTGTTTTATTTTAGAGGGGAACCAATCAAACAACACTACGGACTCACACAGCTAAAGCTGAGCAATGTTAGAACTAACGACCAACTGTAAGTAAATTCGGAAAATAGTCTTGACATTTACACTATAGTTAATGTCACAGGAACTGGTGAACCTAATATGGACATATAAACTTATTTGTAATTGTTTTAACGTTTGAAATTTTATGGAGATAGCAAACAATGGCGAAATGACTTATCAAACAACCCAAATTATTTATGGCGTGTCCTTGTTTCAGTACATAACTATACATAATTCTTATGGGTATACAGGAACGATGACCATTTCTACTACATTGCCGGATCCAGTGGGTCCGGGGGTCGGAACTCTTCTTTTGTTAGATATTATGTTAATTTCATACACAATTCTGGCAAAAATTAACAAAAATAGCATAGAACCACCCTTTTTCTGGACCCCCTTTTTCAAAATCTCTGAATCCGCACCCATACTGGAGCATAACTGTTTGCAAAGTGAAAGTATGTACACTTGTTAAAAATAGGTAACAAAAGTACTTATCTTCTGAAAGAACTTTCTTTCTTCTTTGTGTCATCAAATATATTTATTGTACTTTTACAATTTATTGCTTTCAAAACAAGTTAATATTTACTTTATAATTGTTTCAGGCTGGCCAAGCCACAGGAAAGTCAAATGGGGTAAGAAATGAAATATTGATTGTACGTAGAATCATGTGAACAAATAAATTCTCCTCTTTTCTGCCTTTTTATTCTTCTACTGGACCTTTCTGGTCCGTCAATATCTTAGAATAGAGAAAAAAAGTATGAATTATTTAAAAATCACCGATGCAATGTTCGTCAATTATTCTAGGCAAATGAAAACCATTACATTGATTAAGCAAATTTAAAGGGTAAATACAAGACATAATCATATATACGACAAAAATAAAACACAAACAAATTATGCAAAACTTTATCTCCCATTATCTACTACAGCTAGAAGCTAGGATCATGATTCGTTAGTTCATTAACTGGTTTTACTTTTCTAACTTATTCAAATTAGCCTAATATAGGAGGAAAAAAACTATTTTGTTATATTTTTGCTTTTTTATTTTGTTTTTTTAATTACCATGTTTAATGACAATTATGTTATTTGAATAGATTTGTTATATTCGTCTGTAGTTTCCCTTAAAGAAGATGAAGATTGTACAGGCTATATTATATCTGGTGTATTTCAGGAGAATTATGATTAACAGAGATTTCCCAGCAGAACACCCCTACAGTTCACATATGCCCAGAACTGCAGTTTTCCCAAAATTTGACGCTTCAGAGGACCCCAAAAGGGGTGTTTTTGCTAGGGGACAACAACCGATCAATTCTGAAATGCCTGCCACTGCCTTTGATGTGCAGATTATCCATAAAACGAAAGGTAATTTGAACTAACTCAAGGAAGTAGACCTTGTGTAAGGAACACAACTCTTACAAATCATTGGAACGTTTTTGTAAAGTATTTAACATCAATCGAATGTAAGCATCAAAGCAACTAGGGTTGATTTCATTCAGTATCAAATAAACGCTTGATAGGCTTTGGTGAAATTGAATATGATAAATATACAAACATAACACTGATTTGAAGAGTGATGTCCCTTACCCTAGGTCTACCTCCTTAACCCGTATATTTTGCAATAAATTGCGAATTGTTCATGATTTCAATTTATATTAGTTTTTTATGGGGATGATTTAAAGCAAGTTTGAGTTACGATAAATACATTTACTAGGAATTTCAAAGCCGTCTGCAATTGGATGATGAAGTTGTTTAGTTTCTTATTTTTGCTCAAAATCTGTCAAGCATACAGGCATTCAGTTAAACTTTTTTATGAAATATCATTTTTTATATTAGCATTTAACTATTGACTCTTACATCTATAGGTTCTGGTCTTCGACATGAACTTCAGGCCCTCCCAAAAGAATCAGAGAAAACCGCTTTAGAATGGCAGGGAGAACGAGGATTTCATCAGGTAAATAGATTTGGTTCTCTTAGTATGATTAATATAACAATTCAAACCTTTCTGACGTGGCCTTCCAAAGAATAGGAAAATTAAGGTGAACTACTTTTCATAGGATTATCTTAATTATATGTTTTTAAAACGTATCAGTGCCGAATAATTACAGTTACTGCGCATATCATTTAAATATGCTAATCTCATTGGGTGATCGGTTTTATACATGATGCTTCATGAGTCGATGAAACACATCTTCGTACTATTTACATAGACCAAGTTCAACATTAAGTCGACTAGTTTTATTGAGCATTAAGTATTGCCCATTTTCTATGGATATGTAGAAATGAAATAAAAATAAAATAAGAGAAACATATGAAATGTTATTATTAGAGCGCTGAGCGGTCACACATTTTGGATATCAAGGGAGCTTCATTGAAAATGTGCTACGGCCAATGCTTTTACACGCTGAAAGAAGTTTAGTTGAGACACTAATGAAAACATTCACGATATTGTCTTCACAAGCAGACTAAATATAACCAGACAGAAAATGAGAAAATAAGAAGAAAAAATGATAACTCTGTTTATATACATATACTAATAGTATGCTAAGATTTGAGATATACATACCTTAATTTATTGTACATATACGTCTCCCCTTTTTAGCTTGTAAAATCACACGGAGGAAGGCAACAATATTATCCAATACCACCAAAAACTGTTGTTCCAAATCTCCAAGAACGTGGACCGGATATGAACTTGTCTGACCACAGTGCGAATGCGCTTAGAAACATTGAACGTGACCAATGGCAGACGACATACGATTTACAGCATACTGGGATTGGACCGTCAAATCCGAAGGCACTTGACAATTTGAATAGCAAAAGAAATGCGTATGCCACATTTGGTGTTGATGATGACCAACTGGTAAGATTCTTATTTTTTTCAAATAACAAATTTTATATATAATCCAAAACATACACGTGTAAACTGATGAATTCATAACTTGAAAAAAGTATTTGATTCAGGTACAAACGTTAAACATGTCAACCACTGGTATACATCAGAACAACCTGAAACAAAGTGTGCTAAAAGCATATTTTGTGATGTCATAATCTGGAACCTTTTAATAGACTGTGTTTGCACAGACTTAAAACATTAAGAAAAAGGGAAAATGTTTAAAAATCCTATGTTTAGTTTATTTTTGCTCTTATGTTTTTTCTCTATAACTCTTCTACTTCAATGTTATTGTAAATTACAAACATTTAATTTTGATTTCAGTATCCAAGGTCTAAAAACACCTTTGATCCTCCAAGACCATTTGAGGGAAGAATATCCAAGAAACTGATACCAAAACCTCCTCCTCAAAAACCTGGCTCGTCATGTGGAGAAAACACATCATACAAGAGGTATGAATATATTTACCTTACTTACTTTAATCTATTTTTTTCTGATAAAAAAGATGATAAAATTCTTTCCACTCAGTAAGCTAGTAATAAATTTTGGATCATTCGGAAGTCTTGCTCATTTCGAATTTGAATGTCTACTAGAGGTAGGAACTAGCGTTGAAAGATGTTTAGGGAAAAGACTGTATATTATGTCTTTGTACCAAAGCCAAGAACTATAAATGCAAGTCAACATTTGTCTATTATTTTTATTTTCCTACAGGATGATGACACTAAGAGAACGCGAGGAAGACAGATTATGGAATGGTAAAGAATATGTTAATCTACCAGAATCGGCCAAAGCCAAAGAAAAAACTGTTCGATGGAAAGAAATCAACGATACAGCGCACCCAGAACCTAATCTCGAGAAAGTTGAAGAGGCAAAGGAAGGACAACCAGCCGAAGATATACCATATTATCCAACCGTCGGTAAACCAGAGGCTACAGAAGAAAAATACCTGATGACGACAAAAGATCGCCAGGACGATAACTTTCAGGAAATGGAAGCTAGAAACAGATTCAAAGTTCTTGAAGCTCAGAAGCCACACCATGATCTGTCGTCTTTGGCTTATAAAATGGATAAGGCAACGGCGTCCGAAAAACCGAGAACATACTACAACCATGAAGGCAAATACAACGAGGAGCGCGCCGGAATGTACAGAACAACTTACGAACCCGAGAAACTTGTCCATTCAATGAACCCACGAGAGAGTAGTGCAGAAATTATGGACACTTTTCATTCCTATCGAGGTATCGACGATCTGAATTTACCAACTCGTCTGAATCAGGAAGTGAACGACTCCCTCCGATACAGTAGGACACTGACAACTGCCCAGGCAAATCTTGCCGGAGACCGTAGGGATGGAAGACAAGTGATCAGACCTCTTCAAGACTTGAAGCAAGCTCAGAAACAAAAACTTTTACCGACCGACTTATCAAGTAGAGTCCGCGTCCAAGAGGGCGAAATCCTTAATAAAGAGAGTGAAATGGGAGAAACATATAACACACACAAATTTCTTCAAGACTACGAATTGCCAAGATTTGCCAGAAACGAGCCTCTCAATGTCATGTCTACATCAAATCAAAAGTTATCGAACGTACGAGGAATATCAGGTCTTAGAAATGGAAACGGCAAAAGTGTTTCATTTGCTGAAAATGTTACAGTTGCTAGCGCTTCTGGCAATGGTCCAATTAGAGTGTTTGGACAAACCTCTAGTGGATTGACACCAGAGGAGAGAAGATTAATTGATTCAATGGGCGAAGCAAATACAACCCAATATACTAGTACACACGCCATGTATAACAAACAAAACTCTGATACTAATATCAGCAGAAGGGAACCTAATTTCACGATCTTCTCTATTCAAGCGCCACCTGAAGAAACCGTTGTCGAATCGAAACAAAAGCCTGTGATAACACAAAGAAAACCAAGGCGTGCTGCCACTTCAATGGGTGATACTGAGTATAGAGATGAATTTGGAAGTCTTTCATCAAATGTTGCTCCGACTAACCTTAGACATTCGTTTTCAATGAAAACAGCTTATGAAAGCCAGTTTCCAACTTATCATCATACAGGTTACAAAGATGACATGAGGTTCAGCTGGGAACCCGGATGTGGTCAGCCACGCCCACAAAGTACACTATTAGATATTCAAAATTCATTCTCAAAATCGTCAGTAAGACAAAAGTTCCACTCACGGTTCAGTGAATCAAATCCGGACTTACGAGAAAATATTATAAAGGGAAAGAAGCATTCTTTCTTTGGAATGAGTGGTCAGATTTTACATGGATAATATTTATTTTTTTTCCATTGGCTTTAGTGCACTTCAGCTTATCTAGTGTGGCAAATCTAATGCACACAAAGTTTTGACGATGAAACGAACAGTATTATAAAATATTCTTTGTTGAAAAACTGTATCTTTACGATAAAACAGTATTTCTATTTTGCTTTTTATATATTTTTTCTTTTGACTGTTTTATGATTCAAAAGAATCTTCAAATGAATCGAAATCATAAACATGTATGTGTTAAGGTTGTATTTGTAATTCAGTTGTATGAGATTTGCACCTGACAAACTTCTGTAATGGGTCTTTTTTTCAAATCAAGGCATTTTTTTGCTTTTATAATGTATGCAATAGACAAACTCTAAAATATGATTTTGAATAGCAAAACCTACTGACTAAAAGTTGAGAAAAAATAGATACGTTTTGACTGTATTTTCCTTTAATATGGCCGAACTGTTTTTTTTTATGAACACTGCGCAAGCCACCGACCATAATTCTTGAGTCTGTTTGGTCCGAATTTCGCGTATTAAGATGTGCCAATTATCTCCCTTTAAATTTTCTTTATGGATCATTGATTTTATACAATTTTTCCTTTGGCATGGTTCTGGTAGGGATCGCTGTTTTGTCTGTGATAGTTTATAGTTTTTGTTTATCCTATTGTTGCTTGTTAATTTTTTTACAAATATTTTATGTATACATGTGCACAATCAGTATTATTTCATGACAGTGCAAACTTTTTCATGTCTTCATTGTAAAATGCTCTCTGCTCATTGTTAATATACCGTAGAAGGTAGATCAGTATTGAGTCATGACAACTCCTAGTCTTATTTTTCGATTACCTCCCTTTGTGTGTTTAAATCGAAACACGTGACGTGTTCCCTTTCAAAAGGAGGTAAATTGTATTATTTCGATGCACTTGTGAATCTCTTTTTCAGACATTTCGTCTTTCCTTTCGTTGATCAGTGAGTTTTTTTCTTAATTTTCGTTCTTTGTGTCGGTTACAAAAAGGGATAAGATAAATAGTGATCGAAATGCATTTTGATCTCAAAATATATTAGAAACAGTATCCATTTTAATTACAATAGTAATGTTTTTCCTCAGCACGCGGACTTGTACACGAAGAAAATGGAACTCAACAATGCCCCTTAAAACAAGCTTTGATAGAACAAATGATATTTTTTCAAATTATAACAGTATGATGAAAACAAGATCACGGGATTAATGTTATTGTGACTCATTGGCGTGTCAAACTTGTATTGTCTTATTTATCATTAAAGATTTGCTCAGTTTTATTTATATTTTTATCTTTTTGAAGTTCAGTTTCAAGAGGAAATTATCCTTTGTGTTGGTGATTGTCACGTTCGTTTTCAGTCTCCCATTGACTGTTAAAGCCAATAGCGTCGTGATGATGATATTTTTACATCAATGATATTGGGAGTTCCAAATTCCTTCTGGAGGAGGCATTTAGTCATGTATCGTCACTTTACTACCCAAAAACTGGTTTTGGAGTAGTCTACGTATCTTTAAAACGTGACGTGCGTGGCTTTTTGTTGTATGGATATTAACTGCGTACCTTATTCTTGGATATAAAATCCCACAAATTTAAAGGTTTAAATTAAGACTGAAATGTTCGACAAAGTTAAAGACAGTAGAAACTTATGCCACCTGAAAAAAGACCACCGTGAAAAATGTTGGCTTTGAGGTTTTGTGAGAAAGCAACGGTTCATCCATGCACAAATCTTATTTACAGAAAAGCTACAAACTTTACATCTAGACAAGTGTTAGTGCAAAAATTTATTCATTTTCGCAAATAATTGCCCACCTCTCGTCTGGATTGCTTTAATTTAATATAAGAAAAAGTAAAATTATATATAAAAATGAACTGCAAAGACAGCAAGCGACGAAGCAAGGGTTAAAGAAGAGAGTTACCATTTATAGACATAACTTGCGATCTTAACCAAATCAGTTAATTTTAGCGGTAAAAGAGGGACAATCCTGTAGTTACGAAGTGGCAATACAATGGATACGAAAGAGGGAAAATCCCGTAGACAAAACAATACAAACCAGTACTTGGTAAAGTATAGGATAATTGTACATTGTATGAAGCGGAAGCGGAAGCGGGAAGAATAATTACTGGACTACGAGTAAATTCCTTAAAATCAAAGATGTATGAAGAACTTGGAACCGCTATATAAGCGACGTGAAAAGCACCAACTTATTTTGATGTATAATATGACTAATGGACTTGCTCCAAATTACCTATCAAATCTTATACAAACTTATATTGTTAATATTCATGATTATAGTATCAGACAACAGATTAAATATGATAACTTGCGCTTGCCTGTTTACAATACTATTATAGCGTATTCAAAGAGTTTTATGCCTTCTACTATATTCGTCTCCTGTACCAGCTTCCAACATCCACGAAGAATAGTCTCTTTGATAATGTTTTCAAAAAGAGATTAAACTTTGAAAATCCTGGAGCTCCTGCGTACTTCAACATTGGTAACAGAAAAGAGAATTTATGGATTTGCCAGCTAAGGTGTTAAGCTACTATAGCAGACTGAAATCTCATTTGCATCTTCACCCCTTGGCTGAGGATCCATTCTGTCCCCACTTTAGAGACTCCATAGAGGATAACTACCACTTTTTTATTATCAACTTCAGAAGTACATGTTCATAAACAGAATGTCTGTATGGAATTGCCAAAGGTCCATTACACCTTGCAAAACTTGCTTTTTGGAAATGAAAATTTTGCGTTCGCAAAAAATGTGAAGATTATGTTGGCAGTACAAGATTTTATAAAAAAGTACCAAAAGATTCAGTACTATATTTTTGATTCTTTTACTTAAAGCTGATGGTAGTTTCGGATATGTTGACATACTTAAATTTGTATATTTTTGTATTTATATATATTTAAAAGAACTCCAACTGATATTGCTATTAACAGTTGGAGGGACGGAAATAAAATTCAGTTTCCTATGCAGTTTTTCAAAACTGATAAAATACGCATAACATTTTTGAGATTTCTTAAAAACTTGGCTCAAATTTCATTACAATCGATATTTTTTGTGTAAAAAAGGTGTAGTACTTGGTAAGATTTGGTCAACATACATTTTTTATTTCTCAACTGAGACAAATGTGATATTCCGAGTTCTCAATAATAACTTATTTGAATTTGTTTTAATAAATTTTCTATTTATTCCACGATGCTTTATAATGGTTAACAATATAGTGTATTGGGCGTCAAGTGGTGGCCCTAGCTCGAAAAAGGAATAAAAATATTGGCTAGGCAGAATATCTGAAAATATATCATCTCAACATGGATATTTAAGCAATCAGAAACAAAGCTTCTTGTAAGAAATAATGCTGAATTTGTTGGAAGGGACAAGTGATGATTTTTCAAACCGCTGAGATTTTCCTCTTCAAATGAAATTGCTTTGAGAGATTAGAAAAAAACTGTTCAATCTTTATTCAAAGTGGTATATACAATCACAAAAAGGGAGGTAACTAGAGAAATATTATTAAATAAAACCGGCTTTATAGACTTATGCCTTTTAAGACGCCAGACATACGTCAGAAATTCGGTAAACATTGTAATTTTTCCAACTAAAGATGAAATATAAGAAACTTCGAATACCCCGAAGACGACACAACCAGTTGATATGACTACTATAACGATGATAAGATAGGCTCTACAACTAGACTGGTTGCTTAGTAGTTTGATTGGCGTATTATTTGCTTCAAACATTGAAGATTATTTTTAAACGTCATTAAACTTTCAGATAGAAAAGATAGATAATTGTCATCATCATGTATTATACGCGAATTACGCAATCTCGTAAACAATATAGAACCTGACCTTAGAGTGTTGTCAGTCGTTATAGATTCTTCTAGTTGTCTTAAAGTCTGTCTGTTTATAGATGGATTTCAAAGTGTTACAGCCAAGTGGTGGATCCAAGGGGGACCGCGGTTAAGAACATTTTGTTACTTTCGAGGAAAATAGGTAATACAGCAAAATTGCCTGGAATCCCCTTTCATTTTGCAACTTCTTTCAAAATCTCTGTAACTGTGTATGGCACATGAACTGAATAGATTACTTACTATTAATATTAATATTAACTATTAATGGCTGTGGTAGACAAGGAAGATGGAAATGCTACGCTCAGTTTTGAAAAGGACTTTGCACTGACAACTGTTTTTTGATCCTATATTATCATATGCTTGTGTCGTTTAGGATCTTGATATCTGGTTTTGAAATAAAATATTGTTTACAATAAGTCTGTAAGGAAATCAAATAAGAGGCGATACATGCTTGTCAAAATCCCACCAAATAAGCTTTTTTACAATTCAGAAACGAATACAGGCCATATAACTGGTCATAGTTGCTATTTATTTATTATTATTTATTGCACTTTTGAGAAAAGAAATATAAAGACTTTGTACTAAATTTGCAATTTGTAAGAGTTAACGTAAGTGGGTTTGAATGAGTAATCAAGGGACCCAAGTTTCTAGCGTAAATCAAAAGAATGTAGGCCAGGGACAAAGACCAGACATGGAAAAACAAAGACAACAAAGAACATAAAGTAACTAAAACAATACATGAAAGTAAAAAAAGGTAGAGAGGAATTCGAACTCCACCAAAAACTGGGAGCATCCACTGCTTTTCTAGAAACACCCGCCGAGTTGCTCATAAATATTCATGTACAGGATAGACGAAAGAGGAAAGAAAAACTATGACATGTTGAACAAATCAGTTCAACGTCGATGTATAGTTTCCTAGTTTCCTAGAAAAAATCGCGGAAAAATATTTGTTCTGTATTTCTGTATTTTTCTATATTTGTCTGTGACCTCTTATTTATCTTGATCTGTTGGCCAAATCGTCTTGACGTCCCCGAATACATATACCATATTTCTCTTTTTACTATCTGTTTTTTTTTTTTCATGGTTTTATATCACATCTCTATATATATATAAATTCCTTCATAACACCGAACTGATCGTTGTTTCAACAGCAGACTGAGCTTAATTCTTAAAATTACCAAATATGTTTAAAAAATGAAGTGCCACTCAAGTTTTTTTTTATATTGGGTTGTTGTCACTTTTATGTTGAATACATTTTGTTTTCAGTGTAATATTTTGTACTTCTGAATGTCAGGTTTCAATTGAGTAATAAATTCTGTAAACAGTATAAATTTGTTTAATTATTGTCCAGTATATTTCAACAATATATAAATATATGAATTATTATTGTTTCAAGATGTTAAAATGTTGTAATCGATGTAAAATTACCTTTAACTATTTGCGACTGTTCGTGTTGCCGACCGTTTTCGGAATCCCAATCATTATCGATCCAACCAGAGTTTTCGTTACTCGTCAAAATAGTGCAATTTCTGGTTGGCTGGATAAACAAAATAAAGAATGATATTTGACTGCACGAGCAGCGAAATAATACATAGAGAGAATTATTAATCATGACGAATATATAGCTTGAAGAACGTTACATTAGTAGGTTCAACCTCGATGTAAATAGAAATTCATGGGCATAAGGTAGGAGACTACAATTATCTGCCCTTAGCTTTTCGTTTTTTACGAGTATAGTTCCTGTAATAATAGGGGATTTTTCAAAAAATGTTTAGAAACACTTCCTTTCAGAATTTCTCATACTTTTTGTGCGTGCTCAAATGGAAGAGAAATAATGAAATTATTTTAATAGATGTGTTGAAATGAGAAATTTGACATTTAGGTTGTGATTTGGTGAGGTAAAAAAAGGTCAAGTTTGTAACATCCGGAAGCCATTTTGAGGCATTTTAGGGTATCTCTGTGTTTATGCATTTAAATTTAAAAAAATAATGATAATTTGTTTGAAGGTTCATATTAACATCCCTGAAAATCTGAATTGAATTGCACAGGTGGAATTTTTTTAAATTACAGAAAGGCTATAAAGAAGATAGTGCGAAAATTAATTGTGGTTTCGTGCCTAATAGAGAGGTGTGTTTGCATACAAAAACAGCTGATATATGGCTACATTTTTATATTGGTGAGTATTTTTGTGTTTCATATGTGTAGTAGAGGTACAGTACTATTGAAATATACCAAATCTAATGTATTTTTCAAAAGATAGGGGTTGGATATCTCAAATTTGGAAATTTTGTTTTGTTTTGAGGGGTACCAAATCCTCTTTTAGAGAAATATTCCTACTCAACTTTGCTTGAAAAAGTAACTTTACAAAGTGGATGCCTTTTTTCAGAAGTACCTTCAAAAGCTAGAGGAAAAATGTGCCCTTTGGCTGAATGGAGTGTTTCATTGGACATGGTCATGTACACCAAATGACAAACATGGGGTCATCAATTGTAGATTTCTTGGTGCAGTTGGGTGGAAATTATTATATGTGCACAGGCTTGCGTACATGATACAGCATAGGGCTACACAGTTACCAGCTGTTGATGTATCGCACCTGTGCCACAATACCAAATGCATAAATGTAGCCCGTCTGGTGTTGGAACCACATGGTTTCAACAACAGTAGGCAAACATATTTGTCGAAAGGGGGATGTATAGGTCACATTGCTCATTTTCCACCCTGTTTAGTGCACCTTAAGATGCCAAATAATAATTTTGGTGTTTTAATGGATTTAAAAGAAAATGGGCAGGGGAAAGTGTTCATTTATTCATTAAATTTCATTTTATTCGTATCAATATAAGAAATCTTTTTGGAAGATTTGGGTGGTCCTTAAAAGGACCTTTGAATTTTTTAAGCTGTCTGTCTTTTACTTAGGCATTTTCTTCTTGAAGTATGCATCATGCATCAGCTGATCTGGTAAAGGATCTAGTTGCCCTTTTAAATAGTCCGGTCTCTTTTTGTGGAGCTCTATGAATCTTATATTCCTCCAGTCTGACAGCTGCCTGTTGTAACCTCCTTATCTTTACTTCAGGTTTCTGCTCATAAGTCCTATTGTAAGTATACCCATTGTCCATTTTATCGAAGAAGGTCTCACAGTCTTCAGATACTTTAATGTTCGACTCTTTGTTTTTCATCTTGGCTGATGTACCTGGTCTGTTGTTGGTCCTGTGTATTGCAGAATGAAGTCTGCCTTCCATGTTTTTTCCATGAGTTACATTTTTTGGTAAACTCACACTCAATGCACGATGAACTCCTTCATTTTTATTTGTTGTGTGGAACATTCTCATGCCGCTGACTGCTTCCTCACTAAGGATTATTTTCAGTAGTTCGAGCAGTATAATTTCATCAATTTCGTCTATTTTTAGCACAGTGATGTTGCAAGTGCTGAGGTAAAAGGATCTGGTCCAGCAGTTATCACTGACTGTACCTTTGCATACCACAGACTCCTTAAAGCAAGATGAGCAGTCGCCACCATTACACTGGACTGTAGTTGAAAGGATGGTAGGTAGTTTTTTACAAACTTTTTATGTGTCCTTGTTGTATTCATTCATTAACTGGTTCAGTATCATGGAACTGCCACACTTCAAGTCCAGGCTAAACATTTTCTTCAAGTCTTTGTTCTCTTCTTTAGTTTTTCCATGAAACATGGTCTCACTCAACTCTGCTCGCATTCCCGCTCGGAATTGATGTTGGCTTAGATGTACTGGGTCAGCCAGTCTCTGCACTTCCCAAATAGGATACAGTACATGTATGGCATCTTCTACTCCTTTTGCGGAACGTGCATCTTCATCTGTTGTGGCATAAAGGATAAGCATACCTTGCAGTGCAAGCTGATTTCCAATGTCCTTTCCCATGGCATATTCTGATACTGGTAAAGTTCTATGAAGGGTAGCAATACAGCCTTCATGGCCTTGGCACTCTGCATCAAATCCCTTTCCTCTGAGCATCTTGTTTAGTGAAGATGCTGCGACTACAAACTTCGACGGAGTATTTTGTTCAATCGCAGGCATCTGTGCCTGTGATGCATTTAACCCTGGTTTCTTCCTGCTGGACCTCGTTGCAGTTTGGTACCTGCCATCTAAGATCACATCTATCACATTTTCTGGTTGTCCCTTCTTTTTGTTGTATGCCTTCACTGGTTCAACCTTATCTTTCATGTCGTCCTTGTTCTGCTTTACCATAGCGTTAGAAATTCTGTCGGTGTTTCTCTGCATACCACTCTTGCATGGAGGTGGAACACTTACACGCGCTAAAATCTCCTGGGTCCTGGTGCTTCCTATTGAACTATCTAGTCCTGCTGGAATTAGTGCAATGTTAGTATCGGCTGGATTTGGCCCTGGCTTGTTGTTTTCAACTTCTGAGTACAACTTTGCTAGTGTTGGAGTCGCAAACCAACAGTTTGCACACCGAACTCTGTACATGATACAGGCACCCCATTTTCTGTCACTATGTGGCTCTATCCATGGCCTCTTGCATGTTTTTGGTGTTCCCCTGTAATGTTGGTACGCCAAGTTGAACATGTAAAACATCTTTTCACTTTCAATAATATGAGAATTTTTTGATGTCACCTTTTCTTTGTCTGCTTTCAGGAATCGTGGCCGCAGGATCATACTGGATTTATTTACACCACTTCCATCTTCTTTGACCACCTGTGAGCTGTCGGTCCTGGTTATGGAATCAGCTTTGATGTCGTCCTGTTGGTGATCTTGCAGATTCGTTCGGATGTAAGTTTTTGACTCTTCTTCATCTGATGAAACTGCATTCTCAAAATCGAGACCTTTCGACCATGGAGTATGACCTTTCTTGAACCGTCCATCATTACTAACCTTGTGGCTTCCTGCTAGACCAGTTTTACCTTTGTTGTGTGGAGTATTACCATCAGTAAACATATTGGAATCTTCTTCTTGTATGGTTTCGCAACAAAATGTGGTATGATTTTAGTCTCGAAAGGGCTACTATTTATACTTTTTGGTTCTTTTGATAGTTTAGATGAGAATTTCTAGATGCTGACAATGTTTACTTAGTCCTAATAAGACTCAGGATGCAGTCTTTTACTCATTAGATAGGATAATTTGATCCTAATAGAATACTAGATCACCCCTGTGTGATGGGGGGGGGGGTCAAAGAATCATCAAAAGAAAGCCAATCTGATGGTTTAATTCCCAATTATTGATAACAAATATTTGATTTGGGATTGTTTTTGTAGTTTTAAGTAGATGCTAGTTAAACTAAATTGCCGTTAGAAAAAAAAAATGAAATTGACCATTTTTGCACCACTTTATTATAATTTTCTTTCTTTGAGACCCAAATGTGATAAATCAATTTTGTTTTCTTTTAAATGTGAAGAAAAAAAACTGTGATGAAAACTTCCTAAAATACCTGTGTAATTACTTTCTTATCTGAAGAACTTTATGTATGAGTATACAATCCTGAGCCTTTAGATTATAGGTCATATCAGCACCTGTATAAAATAATTATTTACACAAATACTTTTCAACTTATCAAGAATCTGTAAATTGGGGCTGTTTTCTGAATTATTAAAGTAATTTATAATATTTTTTTATGAAGTAGAAGTATTTTTAATTGTTGCTTCATTTGATTCAATTCTATTTTTTTCCATATTTGGAATTTGAAAAAAAAATTAAACAACTTAAGGACTATTTTGATAAAAGAAAATTTATAATTCAAATACAATAATTATCCAAGAGAAAAACACTTTAGTTTGTAAAAATATCTTAAAAAGTAAAAAAGTTATTGCAATATTGATAAAAGTGGTCATATCTAACTTTTGGAATTTTTCAGATAAGAAAGAAGAGCTGAAAACGGTTTTGGGTAGGTGTCTCTGAAGCTGGTTTGCGGACATGATAATGGACCGATTTGATCGAAACTTTGCAGAATGATTGGATATATGATGAAAAAACAATATTTTAACTTTAGCACATCTGATAGGTACGAGACCACGAATATAGTTCCTATTATAATAGAGGATTTTTCAAAAAGTTTTAGAAACACTTCTTTTCAGAATTTCTCATACTTTTTGTGCTCAAATGGAAGAGGAATAATGAAAATAGATGTGTTGAAATGAGAAATGTGACATTTAGGTTGTGATTTGGTGAGGTCAAAAAAAGGTCAAGTTCGTAACATCCGGAAGCCATTTTGGGTCATTTTTAGGGTATCACTGTGTTTATGCATTTAAACTGAAAAAAATAATGGTAATTTTTTTCATATTTTTATAAAAGTTGTTGAAAGATTCATATTAACATCCCTGAAAATCTGAATTGAATTGCGCCGATGGAACTTTTTTTAAATGACAGAAGGGCTATAAAGAAGATAGTGAGAAAATTTATTGTGGTTTCGTGCCATAACATGAAATCAAAATGAAACGTCAAAGTCACGACGGATCTCCCGGCATAATATATTACCGGAAACAAACGAAATGAAACGTATATCATGGAACATGATATCAAGGAACACATATTGTTATTACATGTTGTTGGCACAACAAGAAAGGATAATCTTCTTGTAATCCTTCATGACTTGATCGTTTACTTTTGATTATAGTAAATGATAGTTGCTGATAGTTGATAATCATACATCGGGTACAATTTATTCTGATAGGTGTACACAACTTGATAACATCTTATCAAATAATTTTGTATTTACACTGGTATATATTTGACCATGTAGGTCAAAATAGTAAGGTATGTCATGTTTTTTTTTGTTCTTTCTAGTCATGTGTTTGTAAGTAACCTTTTTAGCACATAGTAGCGTTATTTTAATAGCAAACTCTTACAATGTATATATCTTGAGCATGCCGTAGAAAGTTATTTCTTCTAAGTATTCACTAATAACATTAAAGCAGGATTGAAGTACGTAGCTGCATAGTTTTTCCGCTGCAAATGCTTTAATATAGTTTTAGCAATTGCTTTGGCTGAAAATAAATAACGCTTCACGTGAAAATTATTATAAAAGATTAAAATATAAAACAATTATGAAAGAGAAATACGGAGGACTTTTTGCCCTTTCTACGTGAAAAATCCAACACAGTGAACCTTTATATCGGAGACAAAATTTGATTGAGAGGTGCAGGTTGGTTCATTTGGAAGAAAACCTGAAACAGACAGAACTTAGTTTTAAAAAATCTAGTAGTTAAACAGTTGGGAAATGAATAACTATAGAAAGTCGTGGAATATACGCAATGAAAGGGTTGCTCCCTTATGAAGTTTCACTAAGATTTTGTCCATTTCAGATGCCTTTAGTTAACCGAGACAACAACCCAAATTTTTTTCAATTTATGAAATACTTTGGGCTTTTTGTTGGTTGTCTAGCAAAGTTTGTGACTGGGTCACTTTTCACCTTCAATGTATACCAGGAGGATTTGAAAGAAATCTTTAATTACACACAAACTGAAGGTAGGTTCTTGGCGAAATTAGAAAAGTTTTTGTTGGTATGTTTTGTTGGTAACTCAAAACTTCACATTCAAACAGCGCATGTGCATAATTTAACAATGTATGTCAGTTTTTACATATTTCTCTGGGAATATTTCAAGCACTCCTGGACATTAATTTTTCGTCATACAAATAAAAATTCGTTTTCTCTCATTATTCCATGTCTGGCCTTTGTCTCTGGATTACGTTCCTTTGATTTTCGCTAGAATCTTGGTTCCCTTGATTACTCTTTAACTTTTTGTACTGTTCTCAGTACTTACAAATGATTTTGGAAGATTAAAAACATCACCTCATTTTTTTATTGTCGTAAAATTAAACGTGCGATAGCTCATATCTATCTCAACTATATCGACAGATTTTTTTACAATTTATAGTGGTTTTATTATTCATGTATTTTTTGTGTGTTTCAAGTATTATTTAAGGAAGAAGACCTAGGGTAAGGAACATAATGCCACTAGAGAGAAATTGATCAACATTAATGCTCAAATATTTAACACTATTTTGAGCTGTAATTGTTTGTTCATTACAACTTACACTAAACTCCTTTATTTTGCGGAGTTTTCTTTTAGAACCAAACAATATACACTCTGTTTTGCCAAGATGGAGTGACATCTTATTGCCAACTAAACATCCACTACATGATTTTAATTCTTTCCCGAATTTATCAGATATCATATCAGTACTTCTATGCTAAAAAAAGTATTGCACTATCATCTGTATAGAGAAGCAGTCTGCAGTCGGACCCCACACTGGTTGACATGTTCACGGAGCACAAGAAAAGCAGAGGACCAAGAATACTACCCTGGGGGGACCCCACATTTAATTTTTAGAAAATCACTCTGTGCCGTTGGCACTGACTATCTGTTGTGGATCTGTAAGGTATGATTCAAATCACTTAGTGGATAAAAGACCCATAGTCTGAAACTTGTTACACAGAATATAATGATCCACGGTATCAAATGCTTTTTGCAAATCGAGCATAATCATACCAGTGTAGTGTCCGAGTGCAGTCTGCGAACTTAAACACGTGTCTGTAGAGTGACAACCTCTGAAACCGGATTGTAGGTCATGTAACAACTTGTTCTTTGTTAAGTAATTTTTTAACTGATTATATACAGCTCTTTCTTATATTTTTGAAACGACAACTAGTATACTTCCATTTTTGCTTCTTTTGGTAAGCGCTATGACAGTCGGTGAATTTCTATCTTTTTTTCCCTTTGCTTTGTCTATTTATATATTCCTTCACTCGTGGTTGACATTAATTTTAGTAGCAAATATCACATACACTTCAAATTCTTCAATGGCATTATTTTCCATGGTTTGCAAAAAATTACAATTTGTTACTGTAACTTAAATCGCAATAATAAAATAATGTTTATCGATAAAATAAAATTATTTTATTTTATGGACAGTTGAGTTACAGTCTTCGTTGCTGAACCTTGGCTTGGGTATAGGTTTTATCCCTGGTGTACTATACGATAAATTTGGTCCATTCTGGACATCAGGAGCAGGTTTGATTGTGTCCGTTGGTTCGTATATGCTGTTATGGAGCACAACAAGAAATGTGGCGTTTTACAGAGACAAGAGTCCACTTATGGCTATTTACTTCCTACTCTGTGGTAAGTTACGTACTTTTGAAATTGAAGATAAAATCCAACAAAAAACCATTCGTTTTGTAAATTGACATTCAATCGTTTTAATCGCAGATTGTTATACTGCTGATAAGAGGTTACTTGTTGAAACACGTGTATACAACCAATCGAAATTTTAACTATTTATATGATTATTTTTTTATTTTTAATAGGAAATTGCAAGACTGTTTTTTGAGTAACTGTAACTATTTCCTTTCTCTTTACAACTAGCCTATGATATATCGAATATTGTGGTTAATATTTTCTATCATTTCAGGTTTGGGATCGGCTTTCACGTACATGGTTGCACTCAACACCAATATTATCAACTTGGACAAGAAGTACCGTGGTAGCGTAGTCGGTTTGTTAAATGCATTCTTTGCAGGAAGTCCCTCCGTGTTTGCTCAGATATATCTCAAAGTTCTGACAGGAACTGGTCCTGAAAAGTATGCAAAATTTCTCATAATTTTTGCTATTCTCTTTGGAATTGTTGATTTTCTATGCATGTTATTTCTTCGTATTTCCACCGACAACTCACATGATCAATCAATTAACATTCCTTCAAATAAGTATACACAATTTACTGAAATGAATTCCGTTCCATCAGAATTGGATAAAAATGCAGACTGTTGTTCAGTTGACACCTCTTCCGGTAAAGACGATAGCGATTCTATGACATTGGTTCAGATCCTACTCAACATTGATTATCATTTGTTTTCATGGATGTTTGTATTCGGTGCCGCTATAGGTCTGGTATTTCTGAACAATCTTACGACTGTGTCTAAGTCTGTTGGCTTAAGCCACCGTGATAGCACGCTGCTGATTTTGATACCCGTCTGTAATGCATCCGTGAGCTTAGTCCTTGGGTTTCTTTCTGATAAAATAAAAGACAAGATTCCTCGTATGACGATTTTGCTATTATCAAGTGCAATATTTTGTGCTAGCCTTGCGATGGTGATTTTCGGTGGAACAGCATTTGCTGTGTTGGTAATAGCAACCATTCTTTGTGGCATTGGGACTGGTATGTACTGGACACTGTCACCGACTGTCATGAGTGAACGATTCTGTCTCAAAAATATCGGTCGAAACTGGGGAATGACTATACTTCTCGCGGCTTTAGTTGGATGGGGAATCCAGGAAATCTTTGGACATCTGTACGACAAACAGAATGAGAATGCCAAAGGTGGGGACTGTATCGGATTATCGTGTGTCCGCGGTGGTCTTGCAGTTGGATTAGGGTCTGGAATAATATCGATCATTCTTTGTACTATTTACATATCAAAGCGAAAGATACAACAGTATTTAGTCAAAAGACGGGAACGAAGTTGAAAGATGGTTGAACATGTATATGCCAATCTTATATTCATATCATCATTTGTTAGTATTTTTCCTTTATAATCTCAATAAAACTGTATATTTACATAATTAAATTTTACAAAGTAGTTTTGCTAACCTTTCTTAGAAGTTGATGCTGCAGCGAAATATTTTATCTGACTTTTTATGATTTAAACAAATGAAACGATACCAGTGATAATTCTAGATATTTTCGACCATTTAAACGCATTCCTACGAAAGAATTATTTCAGATAATCCAATCCTTTGATTGTTTATCGATTATTAGCAATTATATATCTAATGTGTTCCCATAACGTTTTTATCACTTAAGATCGAAATCAGAATTGATACAGCAGTAGCCAGAGCCTTATGATCTGTAAAGCCTTATAGCATCTGCAATTATCTTACACTACCGCATGAAAATAGTGCAATTGGCATACTCCATTATGGTTCAAATGCAGATAGTTAGGTCCACTTTGTAGGTAATTTTAATATAACAAATTAAATTCTTTGTTATTTACGACAATAAGCAAACCCTATGAACAACTTTTACTGGTAATTTAATTTACTGATTAATTTCGCTTGTAGTAACAACGATCCAATTAAAAATAGTTGACCTCTAACCTCTGATCAGTGCATGTTTATTTCTATGTATTTACTTGAATTAACTAGTCGTTCACTGTCGATATATTCAAGGTGCATATTTATTTTAATCGGAAGCCCGGAGATGACAAATAAAAATAAAACTATGCTTAGACGATGGTATATGAATTTCGAAAAAGCATTCCTCGGAAATGGAGTCAGACTTTGGTCTGGTGATATTGCCTTTTGTAGTAATCAATCTATTTGGCTATTTTGGCCATGTGTTATGATAATAGAACTGTAGGCGCTCCAGGGCCTTACAAGTGCATGGCTAGTGATTCCTGCACCAGACATAATTGTTGAAATTACATTCTAGGACTTTGACGTTTGTGTTAAAGTACGTGCCTCTGGAACAAAGTGCCCGAAACTAAGCGCTTTTACATGACACATAGGTGTCTATGCGATAACTTGTATCACTGGAGCTATAAAGCGTATCAACTGAGAAATGTAGTTAATTGAGAGGGACGTGTATCTTAGAACGATTTATTTCATTGATGAATGGTTTCAGCCTGGAGGTCGATAAATGAGAAAGGCCAACTAGTAGTTAGTGGTGTTATACCACTGTCGCCTGCACATATAAGAAAGTAGTTCGGAATGACACGAAGTAGTCCATATATTGCACTGTATCATTTTCATAGTTTATTAGAGGTGTACAAACTTTGTATCAAATTTTGAGAATTTTGTCTTCATTTATCTGGGTGTTCCATGGAAACTGACATCGAACCTGAATATTACGAAAACTGGCGCACTGCTACGATGCATCATGAAATTTGATGTGTGCGGGTTTTATTTTTTAAATGTCCTTCGTAATCAAAATGGTGATTTTAAAAATAAATAAAGGAGTTCAATAATAACCATTTACAACAATAAGCTTGTGTTAAAGTACGTTTGGATTCGATTCCTGAACTTTCATTTTATACCCTAGCTATTTTTCAATTTGACGATTATTTGAGCCGATACGATCGATATAAAGTGATTCAGTACATGAGTACTTTGTTTTAAATTACAATCGAGAATACCGCTACTTAATACGTAGAATTCTTAGTGTACATTTTCCCCTACTTCGACAAAAAGAAAGTTAACAACATTTGCATCCTTATTTATTGATACGAATTACTTTCACTATTGTAATGGGATGATATTATGATTAAATTGTTTTTGTGAGCTAAAAGAGTAATCCAGGGAACTCGGATTCGAGTGGAAATGAAACGAATACATTTTAAGATGAAGACTGAATTGGGAAAATAGACACGCATAGCCTAAAAATAACATGAAATTATCATAATAACAAGTACAAGGAAAAAGGGTAAATGAGCAACCCGTACTCATCTGAAAACTGGATGTAAGGACCAGGTGCACCGTATGGTAAACATTCTCTGCCAGCCGGACACATGAATATGCATAAGTCAATTTCTTAACCCGTAGTGAAACAGTTGAAACGCCGTTTGTTTTTGGCATTCTCTTCCTAACGTCAATAACAAAGGATGAGGGTACATAAGGCGCTGTAGCACCAGCTAGAAGAAATGAAATTATCTCTCTTTAATAAAACTCAAAATTGATCCATTTTTTTAAAAATTAAAACAATTTGTGTCATTTTTGTTTTTAAAAAAATCAAAAGAGAGGAATTCTTTTCGCTAATAAAAACAATTAACAAAGTTACATGCATATTCAATCAGTACATGTTGAATAAAGTAAAAAAAAAAAACAATTACAGTCACCTATGTGTTATGTTTTAGGGCTGCCCGTTAGACATATATAGTCGTAGTTCCCTCCGCGGGACTCGAACTCGTACCGCTGTGACATCTATGGCAACACCGCCTGCACGAAGTCCAGCGCCCTAGAACACTCGGCCAGCTAGGCTATATAAAAATATAGCTTTCGCTGGCCGGGTCATTCCTCCTCATAGGATTAATCTAGGGCTGTAACTTAGTACACGATGTATTGTAGTACGGGACAGTCTCAGAGTATGCTGCGATGAAAACAGAATGAACAGAGATGAGGCAAATTTACAATCATGTGTTACCGTATCAACTACACGATAGCACCGCATGAGTGACTATACAGTTAAAAGTCACTAATGTTTCTCGTGCTTTACTACAGACAGACAGACAGACAGACAAACACACAGATCACTGAGCAATATGTTAAATTTTTCTGAGTACAGTAGCTGAAACGTAATAAGCACGTTCATGCACAAATCATTGTTGATAAACTTATCATTACTTTTAGTTAAATCAACAAAAACTAAAACTACATGTAGGCTATTAAGCACATATATTTAAAAATGAACGTGAAGAATTTGCATATACATCTATGCTCCTTTTGAGCGGTGCATCAAATTACTTCATCAGGTAACAATTTTGATATAAATACATGTACGGGTATTTTAAGTGTCTACATGTTTTTGCGTGTTTGTAGGTGTGCGCAAAATACAAAAGAATTGTTGGAAAATTTACTTTATATACAAGAAACCTAAGCAACAGGATTTGATACACATATAAATGCGAAAAAATTTTTAAAAAAATATTCATTAAAGCCTCTCATGTTTGTACTACATTCAACATAAAAATAAATCAAAATGTAGAACAATCTTTCATCCGGATGTTAGAGCAAACAAATATTGAAAACTATTAGATTCAAGTATTAAATCCATAGAAAAAATCCCACGTAAAGGACAGTGACACGGTTCAAAGTAGGTGCATTCACGTACATGCATGCATGTTCATAGCAGTGGCTATATCAAAATCTGATCAAAGATTATTTCATACTTTATTTCATTCTTTGGCATAAAGTTGCCATGAAAGCTCTTTAATTAATATATCTACTCCACTTGCTACAGTGCAATTAGGGTTTCAGGGTATATTGCACGGGTGCCAGGTGCTTAATCATGTGACAATTAGCTAGGTCACATGATACATGAACAGAGGCGATTTTAGGCGTGATTTTTGAAGTTTTTTTGTTAAATGTACACAGAGATCCAGCATTAACCAAGAAATCCTTTTTCCTGTAGAAAGAATGAATAAATGCACACTTTCAGTTTCAATCTTTTGTTTTGGTTAACGCTGGATCTCACTCATCCTCCCAAGTCAAGGTTTTGAGTACACCCTCGCTCCCTCAAACCCCTGACATCACTTATTCATATTTAGCGGGTATCGTCCGGCGCCATCTAATGAGTTACTTAAATTTAACCCGGATTCAAAATCCAATCAAATCACTGGTAATAGAAACTCTTCGATATGTAATAGAAGTGACTTTAATCTTTTTACATGTACACATGGTTTTGCTATTATCACGTGATTATCATATGATTTCGTTATGCATATAAATAGTAGTGAGCTGAGCTCGGTGTTTTACCGTTAACTGTTGAGTCTCTGTATTTTACATATGCTTAATGTGTTTGAAAACGAGATTGAATAATAGCACATGAGTAACAATCGTCGCAATGATTGGTCAATTCAGTAGGCATTTAGTATTTAAGTGAGTTCATGGCGATTTATCGCTTCTTCTATAGGTAGCCATTCAGGTGTGTAGCACACCGTCTCTACGCTGTAAGACTGTTACAGTCTGCACGTTCTTTGCTCTTAACTTATCTACTGTTATGCCGTTTTCTCATAGGAATGTAACATTCCGAGAGAATACTTTGGTTTAGATTTATTCGGCTTCTTTATACGCTAATGTATTATGAAATTATTTATATTTCTGGTTTTCTGTCGAGCTACAATTATGGTGCAGTGAACAAACGTTTAAGGTGTTAGTCAGTCACTTCCAGTTGCACTGTCATACCGGTTAATTTTGAGTTATTGAGCGTTATGCATTTATAAGCGATATGCACCATTGTTTTATAGCAAAGGTTTTGTACTTGTCGAATAAACTATGTGTTTCTAATGGAGTTTTCATTTAGACAGTGTTACAATTACAGAGCCCAGTGCACGAACGTACCACACAACAGGGTGTCTTAATAAGGTTATTTAGTCTGAATAGAAGTAGTTGATATAGACACGTAAAATCTAGAAAAACGAATGCATTAGTGAATGTTCGAACATTTTCCATCATTTATTAAAAGAATAACACACTACTTATATGGTTAGATTGGTATTGTTGTTTTCTTAGTCAGTTTTCAAAGTCTTAGCTGGCCATTTTCACTGAGAAACTTGCACATACAGAAGACTCCCGTTACAATATAACTTACGAAGTGGCTACACATAACGTCATTTTTTTCAGTAAAGACTCTAAACAGAATCTACAGTTATCATTTTTGCTCATATTGCATCATTTGTGACATCATACAACTTTCAGTTACTATATCGGATCGTCCATTACCTCGTATTATTGTTTACCTTTCCACAGACATTTTATGTTAAATCGATTTTCATTGGTGCTTCTCACCCGGAGAAGCAACCAATCGGAATTGGTTGGACGATACCGGCTAATAATGGATGAGTGATGTCAGGGGTTTGAGGGGTCGAAAGTGGACTCTGACTTGGGAGGATGGATCTCACTATAAAATAAGTGGCAAAAGATCATTATTATTTAGTTTTCTTCCGAATTTGTTTTAATTTTTATACCAATTATTTCAGTAGGCAGAACCAGGCCTTATGGACCCTCATCCTTTGCCGCATATTATATGAAAAACACCAGCTACAGTGGTGATTCCAAACCTAAATCTTTTATTCAAATTTAAACAGAAATACGTTTCAATATGTTTTCCAAATTTCTTATCTCATCTTTCGATATTAATGCACAATTATAAAGTTAACTTAGATAATCTCATCTTTGTTTTTATTTTATTTCATAAGCGGCAATTTACTCATATATTGTGCATATCTGTCGATGGTGACCTGAGTCTATATTTTTAGCGAACCGAGGGTCGTTTATGATATTGACCAAGCAATATATGAGGAAATTGCCGCTTATGAAATAAAATAAGAACAAAGATGAAATTATCTAAATTAACTTAATCATTGTGCATTTATATCGGAACATGATATAAGGTATTAGATAAAAAAAATATTTAAACATATTTTTTTTGTTAAATTTGAATATTATAAGAACGCATAAAGAAAATAAGATAACGTCATATTCGCTCATCCAATCAAAAGACAGAAGACATCACTGGTGACCCGGGGTTAGATTTGAGAGAAACTTGTAGAACGAAAATATTACTCGGACTTCTAGGTTACAGCAGTAGGGTAATTCAAATACGACAAAGTCTTTAAACAAAAATGGCCTGACGTGAAATCGGTAAAACAAAGACGGTCTACTTACACTATGTAATAAAGCGAATAAAATAGATTACATTGAAGATAAGGAAAAGTCGTCACGCAAAGACCAAACCGAGATTAACATCACATCTTGATCGTATACGTATGACATGTAGTAACTGCAGTTTAGTTGCTGATAAATCGCAAATCTTATATCGAGTACAATGATCTCAATGTACTCAGACATCAAATATTTGTTTTAGGGAGAAAAAAAACTTTTGTTAACATTTTATCAATAATTATATAATCACACTGGTTTAGAATTGCCGTTTTGAATGAAAAGGCATGCAATATTTTGTATTTTTAGTCACTATTACATTAGACTATGTTACTTTTGGCAGTAAAGTTTGAACTTTCTTTAAACTAAAGACAGCTTCGCACACATGATCAGGGTCTTAATTTAACAGACTAATGCACCTTTGTTACCGACTAACTCAAAGTGCAAAAATATATATATTCTTCTATTCATACCATGAAATGCTTGCTTGATGCAAATAGCCAAATGATTTATATGCACGGCTGCATTAATCCTAAATTAATTACAACAGAATTATTTAAGGAATGACTCCTTCATGTATATTTTTCAGTCTTGAATTAAGAAATAATCTCAATCACGTGGTGTATACTAAATGAAAACCTGTATAGCAGGTTATTTTCAAGTGTGCACCAAGTGCATTGGGGTTACTTCAAATAGACCGAACATATAACATTCATTCCTTATAATTTAATTTAAGTATCAAAATTCAACAAGTAAATAATTAAAAAAAAAGATTTTTGACATTAGAGTCATTACAAAATTCTGTTTATGAGACGATGGGCGAATTTTTTTATCCAATCAGAAAACGTGTTATTTCTGAAATTAAATTATTTGTATATAGTTTATGTACTTGCATGCTATTGGTAAGATTAAAAGAACTAACTTTTCATATGGGGAACATTAAAATGATTGCAAATCATTGAAATATAAAAGAATCATTAAAAATGCAATAGGAATTAATAAATTTTCTACATGAATTCTACAAAACAGACAAATCTTTAATTAGAGAACAACCATTCGATTTATGAATGCAGGTTGTTTCATTTGAAAAAAAAAGCCGAGAACAGAACTTATGGTAAAAAATGAAGAATAAACAAATAATTTAACTGAAGGAATCGTTAGAAAACAGTAAGGAAAAATAACAACAGAAAACTCTTAGAAAACACAAATGACAGGGTTGCTCACTCATAAAACATCACCAACTTTTTCCCCTTTTTCAGATGCCTTTAAATAACCGATGCAACAATCAAATTTTTTTTCCAATTTATGAAAAAAATTGGACTTTTTGTTGTTTGTCTCTCAAAATTTGTGACTGGGTCACTTTTTACTTTCAATGAATACCAAGATGATTTGAAAAAAATGTTTAATTACACACAAACTGAAGGTAGAATGTTATATGTTTTGTTCGTATCCCAAAACTTCACATTGAAACAAAGTAGTTTTATAATTCGTCTATAAGGCAGATTTATATTCAACATGCTAAATGGCGCATATCTTTCACTGCTCTTGCTCCCTCGAAAGTGGACTCAAAACCATGACTTGGGAGGATGAAAGCAACTGTTCTCAGTACTTATAAATGATTTTGGAACAAGAGTATGTTACCGCAAGATGGACGTATTTTAACGGTCGTCTTCTTAACTTATGATCTGTCTCCACCATATAGACAAATCTATTTCATTAGTCAATTTGACGTGGTATGGTTTTTACATGTAACAACCTGCTGAATTTTTAGTCATTACAGATTACCTTTGCATGAATCTTCGGATGTTTTGGTTCTTTCCGGAGAATTTCATTGTTTCTAAATAAATCCTTTCGATAAAAACCTGGCATTCGCCATTTCACTGAGCCTACCTTTGTTTCGTCTCTCTTTTTTTTTTTTTTTTAATTACTTTAACCGTGATTGCCCTTAGTTTCAGTTACAATTAAAGCAGGTCGTATCGAACACGCTACTAGGGTTCTAGATCTTTATTCAGTAAAATAAATAACCCTGAAATTACAACAATACAACAATAAAGTAATTCCAGTATCACAAATTATATAAGTAAGTATAACTTGCTCTCAAACTATCATTAATAGAATGCAGTTCATACTCTAGATATGTAATTAGAAAACAATGACAATGAAAATACTCCAGTTCAAAATAAATCTAACAGTCATACTAGATAATAGCTATAGATAAACAAACTTCTTCACATATGAATGAATGACAATCATATATTTTATCAAAATACTAAGCTTAATAATTCTCATATAAAACCAAGTACACTATAAAGCATATAAACCTACCAATCTATGGGACTAGGTTATAATAGTCTACAGCTACATGTATAACATACAGGGTCAGTATATATAGTATCTCCTGAAATAAAGGAATAAAACATAAATACTCGGATCAAAGCTATGAACCCATCATAAAATACAGAAATTTATTACACGATCTATGAGATATATATTTCTCAAAAATATCAATATAGCAAGTCTCTATGATGAAAGTACTAATACATGTAGACACTAACATACAATAAACAAGACTAGTATAAATAATCATCATGCGTTATCAAATATAGACCCATAACAGCAAGGGTCAAGGTCGCTCACAGAATCTCTCTAAAATATTTCAAACTACAACCAAACTACAGATTCATATCATAATACATGTCATTCACAGATTCATAAACGATCTCGCATCTATCATATCAATCGGAGCAAGGGCCAAACTTACCAACTACGGACATAACACATATTGCATACGCCATTCACTCTACACTGTACAAAATATGATAACATACTTACCAGATAAGTGCTTCTTTCAGCCACATCAATCGAGGGTTCCTTTGAATATTGTCTTCTGCACTCAAAATATGCACTAAAATCTATATCACAATTGTGCGATAAACTTCTGAGAATGTGAATTATTTCAAATGTATAGTATTAAGATCGAACTTCCATTTTTTAAGTATAATTTTAAAAACCCAATGAGTTTTGTCTGACCAATCAGATCTGACCACAGAGAACTAAATCAGGCGTGACAATTAGCAATGTAAAAGCAGAAAACTATTACAACCAGGCTCAATGAAGTATGACTGATCAAAACATACTAGAGACCATATATAACAGACGACGGAAAAGATAATGAATACACAATATCTGACAAGCAATACACAATAATGGAACATTCATAAAATAGTAAAAATGCACCCTATCACATTCTCCCCCTGCTGCGAAAATGTCGTCCCGGACATAACTGAAAAACAATGTATATATCAAGGACAAAAATAACCATCTTCCTCCCCTGGTATGAGGAAAGACGACCTCGTCTCAGAAAGATAGCTGAGATTCTGAAAAAAAACAATATGGTTTAATGTTTATTCACCAGTTTTCGTACTTAGCCTCAACATCGCTTTGGATACTTCTTCCCCCATGTTCACAAACATCCCAGAGGATGTGGCTGCTTTCAAGTAGTCTGTGCGCACCATCCAATCTGGTTGTGCGCTCTTGGAAACAGGTGGTAAGACAAAATCTCTGTATCTCGTTGTCGCTGTAGATGTCTTAGCTCTGGTGGATCGTCCTGCTTTTGGTATTGGTGTTTCTAAGGCGTTTTCAATGTTTAAATTCTCATCTGATTCTAAAGCATCATTATCATTATCGTCATAACTGGAAGCTTGATTTTCTGACATCGTGAGCCCTGATCTTCTTGAAGAAGTGTCTTCCTCCGATTCAGCGCCAAACTCTCCAGTGCGGACCGGGTCGTCAGCAGTGTTACTGGGAGTATCTGCCTCCTCCTCAACCATCTGTTAATCAACATCGGATTGAATATGTTTTCTCGTTGATCTTTGTCCTGAGGCTGTTTATCCACAATCCAGAACACCACTGATTCGTCGTCGCTCATATCGTTGTGGTCTGATGCAACTCCAACTTGTGCAACATCTGTCGTAGGTGTCACGGACTTTCTCCGTCTACGTCTAGACCGAGGAACTGGTCTTTTTGGAGTTGATGAGGTCTCTCCATTGTCATCCTCGCAAATATTTCCAACGGAGTAAACTATTACTGTGAAGTGTTCTCTTTCTCCCATGACCACTTTCTTTCTTCACCACATATACAGGTACTTCTGTATTTGGCTGATCTATGGCTCTTCTTCCCATTTATCTTCTAACTTGTGTGTTCCTTCATGGGCTAGTATCTTCGCAAGAACTCCATCCCCTTTATGTAGAATGACTCCCTTCCTTTTGTATCATACATTCTCTTCTGCCTTCCTTGCGCTTTATCCGTGGTTGATGATGCTATCTCATATGACTTTTTCAACTTTTGTCTCAGATCTTCTACGTATTTTGACATGGTCTTTTGTTCTGCGCCGTTGTTAAGTCCGAAGCTCACGTCAACAGGTAGCCTAGACTCTCTTCCAAACATAAGAAGGTACGGTGAGTAGCCGATACTGTCATGCTTGGTGGAGTTGTAAGCGTGGACTATTGGTGCGATATATGACTCTCAATCCCTTTTCTGTTCCTTCTCAAGCGTTCCAAGCATGTTGATTAGTGTGCGGTGGAACCTTTTGCATTGACCGTTGCCTTGTGGATGGTATGGCGAGGTACGGGATTTCTTGATACCGGTGATTTCACACAATTCCTTGACCTGTTTGCTCTCGAAATTGGCTCCTTGATCAGTGTGCAATCTGCCAAGCAATACACAATAATGGAACATTTATGAAATAGTAAAAATAAATCCTATCACACAATATCAAACACACTACAAATATTTCAATGATATTATTACTGAGGATTACTTAGAACGCATGAATAAAACAATGTTTATCAATAATGCAGTTTTATTTTTCTGAACAGTTGAGTAACAATCTTCGTTGATGAACCTTGGCTTGGGTATAGGTTTTATCCCTGGTGTATTATACGATAAATTTGGCCCATTCTGGACATCAGGAGCAGATTTGATTGTGTCCGTTGGCTCGTATATGCTGTTATGGAGCACAACAAGAAATGTGGCGTTTTACAGAGACAAGAGTCCACTCATGGCTATTTACTTTTTTACGTCGTGGTAAGTGCTTTTCTTTGGTTAAGAAATGTTTGAAAAATGATTCATTAGCTAGAGCTTACCTTCGATTGAAATAGAATTTTAACCATGAAAGCATTTACCCATAATTCTTTGTATTCTTTTTTTTTAGCATAAAGGTCAATCTGCAAAACTTAACAGCTATTTTTTTTTACTATTTTATAACAAGATTTTCGTGATCTGTTTCACGTTTTGATACATTACACTAATTTTCATCATAATATTTCGTAGTAAAAAGGTTTATACATTAGCCGTTACTCTTTATCTTTCTCAAAACAATTATTCTATCGAATGGTTTAAACTTGGTCAATGAGTAATCGAGGGAACCAAGATTCGCAGAATACCGAAAAAATATATTCCAAGGATAAAGACTGCACGATAGAATAGGCACACAAAAAAATAGACATGAAAATACTAAAATGGCACGTACAAAGGAACAGAAGTAAATAATCAACCCGGACTCCATATGTTATTTCTTCGTATATACAGCGACGACTCAAATGATCAATCACTCAACATTCCTTCAAATAAGTATGCACAATTTACTGAAATAAATTCCGTTCCATTTGATTTTGATAAAAATGCAGATTGTTGTTCAGTTGACACCTCATAGCGATTCTATGACATTGGTTCATATCCTCCTCAACGTTGATTATCATTTGTTTTCATGTATTCGGTTCATCCGTAGGTGTGGTATTTTTTAACAGTCTTACGACTGTGTGTAAGTCTGTTGGCTTAAGCGACCGTGATAGCACACTGCTGATTTTGATACCCGTATTTAGTGCATCCATAAGCTTAGTTCTTGGGTTTCTTTCTGATAAAATAAAAGCGAAGATTACTCGTATGACTATTTTGCTATTACCAAGTGTAATATTTTGTGCGAGCCTCGCCATTGTGATTATCGGCGGAACAGCATTTGCTATGTTGGTTATAGCAACAATTCTTTGTGGATTTGGGACTAGTATGTACTGGACATTGTCACCGACTGCCATGAGTGAACGATTCTACCTAAAAAATATCGGTCGAAACTGGGGAATGACTATGCTTATCGCGGCCCTGGTTGGATGGGGATTCAAGTAGTTTTTGGACACCTGTACGAGAAACAGACTAAGAACGCCAAAGGTAGGAACTGTATCGGATTATCGTGTGTCCGCGGTGGTCTTGCATTTGTATTAGAGTCTGGAATAATATCGATCATTCTTTGTATTATTTACATATCAAAGCGACAGATACAGCAGTACTTAGCCAAAGACGGAAAAGTAGTTAAGAGATGGTTGAAAATGCATAATTGTGTTGTATACTAGTATTTTCTGATATATTGTGATATAGATCAGTGGTAGATTGACATCATTAAGCGAATGGCCAATCTTATATTCATATGAGAATGTGTTAGTAATATCCCTTTATAATCTCAATAAAACTGTATATTTATATAATCAAATGTAGCAAAGTAGTCTTGCTAACTTTTCTTTAAGTTGATGATGCGTCGAAATCAGGCGCGTAGCTGAGGCCAAATTGAAGTGTAGGCAAAATTACGGCAGGGGGTCCAGGGGGCGACGCCCCTCCCCCTCCGAAGCTCCGCAGAGATAGCGTTTTTGAGCATCATTTATGCCTTTCCTGGATGTATTTTATCTCCAAAAAAAATTGGCAAAATTAAGTGCAGGCAAAAGCTTTTTTGCCCAACGGCAGCTACGCGCCTGGAAATATCTATCCAAAGTTTTCTTATAATTTCAATAAATTAATTGACGTACCTAATAATTGCAATCCGCTATCGTTTAAATACATACCTACAAAATTGAACGCATAAACAGTCTACTTATTTGACTGTTAATCAATTAATAGCTACTCCGGTTTATCGAGTTCATCAGAAAACTCTTTTTAGCTCACCTGTCCGATGGCCATCTAATCTATTGCCATCATTTGGCGTCCGTCGTTGTTCGTCATCGTCGTCGTTTAAAAATTTTCCAATCTCTGACACTACTTGACCTACTGGAACCAAACTTGATATGAATGTTTCTAAGTGTATTGTGCATAGAACCAATATGATAATTTCTGATCTGTCAAAAAATATTGCCGCCATTACTAAAAACGGAGCATAGGAGTTAGACAATGTTTTTCACATATATCTCATTAACCGTTAATTTTAATTATGGCTGGGTTTAAATGTTCGGCACGATGAGATCTGTCGCTGGTCAAAATTTCGTGTTAATCTGTTCAGCAATGTTGGAGGTATTGTCCTTTTTCCTTTTTTCGCTTTTTAATGTTTTTTCTTTCAAAATTCTTCTTCTCGGAAACTACTACACCAATTTCAACCAAACTTGCTATGAATAATCCTTCGGTTATTGTGCATAGAAATGATTTAAGGATTTTGGATCCGTCGAAAAATATAACCGCCGTTACTAAAAATAGAACTTACGGGGGGGGGGTCAGATAGAAATTTTCTGCACATGTCTCATTAGACGTTAGGTTAAGCCCAATTTTTTTTTTTTTTTTTTGCTAATTTCAATGTTATTTCTTTCAAAAATCTTTTCCACTGACAGACCAAATAGAACTAAACTTGGTATGAATATTTCTTAGGGTATTCTGCAACTCATGTGGGTATTTTTGATCCGTCGAAAAAATATGGCCGCTGTTAGTAACTAGAAATAGAACATAGTGGTCAGACAGAAGTTTTTCAGACACTACTGAACATTGATATGATTGCTCCTAGCTTTGAGCGTGAGGAAATTTATCCATGAAAAAATATGGCTGCTTTTGCAAAAAAAATAGAATGTTGCTTATCGAACCAGGTAAGCGATTCAGACACTTTAGACCTCCTAGTTTGAATTTCAATAGAGAATACTGCTAATTAGTACATAGATTATTAGTATACAGTATTCATAATTTCGAAAAGAAAAGAGAAAGCAAACAACCCTATCATCTTTTATTTGATTGGTATGAAATACTTCCACTATTGTAATGGAATGATACTATGATTAAAGTTCTTTTGTGTGCTTAGAAATAGACAATCATCGTGAAATTCGTCACAGGAGCGTTTCGGTGTACATTGAATTATGAATCCAAGTCGGACACACAAACATAAATTAGTCAATTTCTAAAACCCGTAGTGAAATAGTTAAAACGACAGTTTTTTTCGGCGTTCACTTTGTAGCGTCAAGAACAAATAAATTGCCGCTCACAACCAGAAAAACAGCAGCTACAATGGTCATTCCAAATCCGTATCCAACGTTCAATTGAATCTTGATTGGACTGGCTGATGCAAAAATGAGAAAGGCAAGCATGACGAAAAAACCTAAACGAAGAAAAAGAAGTATGAAGTGGCTTGCATCAACAACGGACTGGCACGTTGTATCTTTTTTTTTTCGTACTTAAAGCGGCCCTCATATAGAAATTTTATCAGAAGTTCTGTTTACTTTAAAATCGCATGACAAAAGTAGCAAAAAAGATGCAAAAAATACAATGAAAAAGGACTTAACCAAAGTTTGGATAATTTTCTTATATTTCTGCATCATATACTTTGTTTACATCATGATACTTTGTTCAATAGAATGATATCGCCCTAGTATGAAGTATTTTTTATGAGACCCCATTGTGACTCGTGTCGGGGGAAGGGGGATGGCGTATTTATAGGTGCCGTTGGCGGAGCAGTACATACTTAGCCTTCAGGAGTACCTGATGTCACTCCCCGTTTTTTATTTTATTCGATAAGTTGTGTATTGAGATTGACGTTTGTTTCCTATCTTCACGTTTATATCATGCTTTTTTTTATTTTGAATTATTTGGAATATCACACTGCTGGCGCTTTGGTATTTTTTCGTCGAAATCTACTACAGTTTCTTTTAACATACTTACTGCTAACGAACAACAAAATTATGATAATCCAGGATATTTTATCCGTTTTGTTTTTGTACTTGTACACTTTAGTTGTAAAAATAGCAGCTGTTACTAACAAAGTCAGGAAACCAAATGTGTCAAATGTCTGCGTAGCTTCCATATATGCTAAAATATTGAGAAAAAAAATGTTGTAGCAATTTTCAAAATGGTTGACAATATAATGATAGGAAAGTATGCTAATGCGATTATTGGAACGAAATGAAACCACCTAATTATAATTAAGAAATAATTCCAAATCATCTTCCAAATATACAGAAGAAGATGTTTACAAAATGCTGGAATTTTTAATCGACAACATACTTGTCCAGTGTGGTGGACGCGTTTTTCAACAAACGGTCGGCATTCCAATGGGAACAAATTGTGCTCCTCTTCTTGCTGACCTATTCCTTCACTCTTATGAGGCTGACTTTATAGCTGATCTGATCCGAAAGAAAGAATAGCGTTTAGCAAGGTCCTTTAATCTCAGTTTCCGCTACATAGATGACGTATTATCTTTAAACTATCCTAATTTTGGGGATTTGATACATCGCATCTACCCCAAAGAACTTGAGATAAAGGATACTGCAGACATTTTGAAGTCGACCTCATATCTTGACCTACACTTAGAAATCGATGGTAAAGGAAAACTATTGACCAAACTTTACGACAAACGTGATGACTTTTCATTCAAAATTGTCAACTTTCCTTTCATCTGTGGCAACATCCCTTCAGCACCTGCGTATGGAGTGTTCATATCACAACTCATATGTTATGCCAGAGCTTGCCAGATTACGCAGACTTTTTGTATCGCGCTAGAATTCTAAAAATAGGCTTCTGGAGCAGGGTTATGTTGCTACAAGATGGAAGTCATCACTACAAAAGTTTTATGGTAGTCATCATAAACTCGTGGATCATTACGGTGTATCCATCTGCGCAATGAAAACTGATTTGTTCAACGTGTCATAGTTTTCCTTTCCTCTTTCGTCTACCCCGGACCTGACTTTTTATGAGCAACTCGGCGGGTGTTTCTAGAAAAGCAGAGGACACTTTCCTACCGGTGCACCTGGTCCATGCTCCCAGTTTTTAGTGGAGTCCGAGTTGCTCACTTGCTTTTGTTACTTTGTATGTATGATTTTAGTTACTCTATGTTCTTTGTTGTGTGTGTTTGTTTTCCAAGTCTGGTCTTTGTCCCTGGATTACATTCTTTTGATTACTGCTATAACCTTGGTTCCCTTGATTACTCTATAACTCATAAGGCTTCAAGACAATCAAGAAATTTCATGCACTGCAAAAATGATTTTTTTGTTGATTGATTTATTATTTTCCCCCCTCTTTTCCACATTTGTTGCTTCAATATAAAAGGAATATGAAGATCATTGACAATTCACCAACGGGACCAAATTTTCTCTTTAAACCCTTTTGAATAGCCATTTAACGAATATAATAGCCGATCTTTAAGTGCCAGTCCCTGTGAGAATCAGGCAATCAGTGAAACATGGTATGAAAAACCCATAATTTTGATAGTGTAATTTGACTATTTGCATCATCAGAATCAAAGACAAAATTTTCATTATCATGTTGGACTACTGAGTTACAATTTCACTATAACTGAACATTTCAAGGGCAGATAACTCTGTCAAAAAAGCTTCTTTTTCTAAGGTTCTGTTGAAATTTTTTCTGAGCAAATCCAGGGAAGCAGAGATCAAGTAATATATGTTAATAAATATGTAATTTCATATTGGCCCTGTTATAAGTTTGAGGTCTGTCATATTGGTCGAGGCGGTCGTATTGGTCCCACGGCATCGCCGAGGGCCAATATGGCTGTCGAGGCCAATATGATTGACCAAATACCTATAACAGGACCAATATGAAATTACATATTTACTGACAATTTTATTAACCAACTCAGCTAGATGATTTGTAGAACAGTTGTTTTCGTGTTTTACCAAGAACATGTACTGTAGATTCATTGGCCTTAATCTGTCGTAAATATCCTTTTTGTATAAAATGGATGATTTGTTTTTTGTATTTCTGCAGCTTTTAGTCCTGGTTCATGAAATCCAATTCTAACTAAAAATGGCGGTGTCAAATGACCGGAAGTTATGATGCCGAATTGGTCCGGGTTTGATCCATATTGGCCATCTTTTTCCATATTGGCACCGTATAGATGCCCGGTTTGAATTCATATCAATTGGTCAGTTTTTGAGGTATTTTAACGTATTTTGGGTAATTGGTTAATAATGGTCTTTTCAATGAGAGAAAGCATCCTTGAGTGATTTATATTGTCTAATCGGTAGGGTTTTGACATGAATGTTTCTGATTTTTCCCATTTTGCCTGATTCTTAC
Organism: Perna viridis; assembly: GCA_037379345.1. Taxonomy (NCBI): domain Eukaryota; kingdom Metazoa; phylum Mollusca; class Bivalvia; order Mytilida; family Mytilidae; genus Perna; species Perna viridis. The sequence goes on along the minus strand of CM074517.1, from coordinate 30,533,369 downwards.
AAACTCTTACACTTAAATGTGAAGTAGAATCATTCAAGTAAAACAGTTCTGTTCAGACACAACCTTACAACAGTTATGAATATTGCCGTCCATGATTGCTTATTTTTCAGTACATACTATAATATTTTTGCGTAATTTTGTCTCAGTTATTCGTTCCAGGCTAGCCATATTGAACTGAGGCGTAGCCGAAGTCCAATATTGCCAGCCGAGAATGAACAACTCAGCCAATATGGAAGACCTTACGCAATTATACCTTTATTGAGTAACTAGTCCAATACGTCATTTTGGCCTAGGGCAATATGGATTTTAACCAGGCCACTATGACGTATCGGACGGGTGAAAGCCGTATTGGACGGCTAAATCCCGTATTGGAAGGCTAAATCCCGTATTAGCTTGTATTTTGTATTGTATTGGCAGTTTTAATCACATTTAGGCTAATATCCGAACGTTAGTAAAAAATCATTCAAATACGAGCGCACAAGACGTAAATACGATTTGTGAATGTAATACTATTAAGCTCGGACTTGTGAATTATTTACATAAGAACCGAACCTACATGTGACTTTCATTTCTATTTATGCACTCCAAGTACTTACATGCTACGTCAGCATCCAGAACATTAGTACACCCTGTGTTATCGTTACAGGATTTCCACAATCCGCCATAGACTGTTGTGTTTCCGTACTGTGAATAGCTATACCAACCAGGAGAAACAAAACCGATGAATTGAAACAAAAATCCAAGCAAAAACATAACATACGAAGCTAACACAAATTCGGGAATGTCATGTATTTTTGGCATTTTTCATAAACGTGTTAAAAACATGGCAAATCATTTAATGTGGGAACAGGAACAACCATAAATGACCAGAATGGCAGTGTCAAAGTTTGATAGGCCAATGAAAATAGTTCTCTATAAAACATTAGATTTCGCGTTTTTCTAAAATACAACTGCGTTGTCCTATGTGTTTTTTTTTTTTTATAAAATAATCCATTGAAAGGTGACGTTATTTCGTAATTAAAGATTCTTAAAACCTCGGAATAAATTTTAAGCAGTAACCCACAAAGTATATGGACAAAAAGGCAATTTTATGTCGGAATGATCAAACCTTCTCGGAAAAACTATTTGAATTACAATATGTTCTAGGATGCAAAACTCCTAGAAGATTGCGTGTAGTTCTGGCGTCTTAGGTAAAGTTTAGTTACAATAAGAAATTCAAAAAGAAAGTAAACCTCATAATAACGTCACTTACAATAAGCATGACCTAGCTAGAGTCAATTGAAGATTAAAATAAACCAATGACTCTTTGATCAGAACTAGATATCATAAACTGGGAGAAATATCTAAACGCAGACAACAGACAAAACATCATAATCAATTTCAGATGTAACACGCTTTCTGATTGGATAACAAAATGTGTCCATCATCTCATAAACCAAATTTTGTTATGTGACTGAGACGTCATCAACCTTTTTATTTCGTTAAATTTTGATACTAATATTAAATTATATGGAATGACTTATATTTTGTAGGTCTATTTGAATAAAACCCAATAATCGTGGTGCACACTACGCAAGTTATTTAGTGTGCACCAAATGATTGAGGTTATTTCTTCATTGACCGAAAAATATATAACAGTCATCTAGCTAAGAGAATGCACACAGAAACAAAAGAATAATCATCAACGTTAAAAGACTAGAGAAAAAAAAATGAATTTAATCCAATAGATTTACAAATTACAAGGAAAAACGAAACTCGACTTGAAACAAGTGTCGTGTGTTAAGGTTAAAAGTTTTGAGTCCTACATTTATGAAATATGATACTAAAACATTTTTAGTTAACACAAGAAATAAACAAAAACGCACACCAACAATAACTAGTAAAAACCAAACACGATGTCAAGCTTCATAATTAATAAGCATTTTAATGAAGCAACGCATTGAGTAAGAATGCATTACGTTAAATTAGTAAAAAAAATACTTTGTTTGGCCTACGATTGCTATGTTAAAACGTAAAATATTGTTCTTTGTTATGCGGAATAGCTGTATCTCGATCAGTTTAATTGTAAGAGTTATTGTTTAAAGTTTAAATTTATTGGTGATAAGGTGTTAAATTAAATATCAATTTTGGTAAACAATAATTAAAGGTCTTTAACATGCAGATGATATACACTAAAACATACCTTTTAATTGTTGACGATTACTATTTTAATGATAATGCTAAAAATAGCAGTCTTGTCCTTGGAGTAACCGATTTGTTGCACAGTTAAACCTGTCTAAACCAAATCCATTTTGGATTTTAAATGAGGTTAAGTTAAAACAGGTGCTCTATTTACATAGGTTCAAAGTGAATTTAAGTTATAGAAAGGCTTTAAAAATGTCATGTTTAGATAAGTCTTCGGATTAACAAGGGTTTTGTTAAGACAGGTTTCCTTATATATTCCAATCTAACATTTTAGATAGCCGTTTTATTACTTTATGTAAGATTAAAATGAAATCGAAACTTCACTATGGTTATGATTGACATGTCATCTTCATAGAACGAACAAGAATCACACCTTGGTTTCTTTAATTTATAGATACAAATATGAAAGATCTGTTTTGTCTTGTCTTGTTTTGTTATGATTTGTTTGGGTTTTTTTTTGTAATATCTGTTATGATCGATAGTGAAAGAACAAAAAATGACATCAAAGATGAGTAATCTAAACCATTAATATTTACTTTTAATATAATGTTAAAACAATACAGACTGTCATGAAACAACATGTTTGTCTTATAATGAAACAATTGTCGCTTAGGGTTTCAGCTCGTGACTTTTTTGGATATTGTTTTTGTTGGGGTTTTTTTTGGAGAAAGATCTGCTTGAAATTTGTATTTTCAATTGCTATCCATATGTGGATCACTATCTTCACACAGCCGAATGTGCTACGCATGGTATTTGGTGATGTCATTTTACAAATAGTGGTTTCCAACACTTCACATGTTAAACTTGTGTATTTCTAATAATAACTAATGTTCCCAATTAATTCATCCTGTTTTAAAAATAAAAATAGAAAATATATATTATTACTAAACGAAATAATTGACAAAACGTAATGAAATGTATCGGATTGCTTTATAAATCATTGACTCGATTCACTTACCCATAGAAAGTCTTTTAGAGAAGTTCTCACTCCACCATGTTTTGATATGGTTTAAAGGTAAGATATATTGTATCCAAATACAAAATAAACAAACAAGATTTATTTTATTTGATGTCAAAAGTAGGTATATCGAAGTGTCAATCGAGGGGGAGTTTATGGACAAAACGTAGCAGGTAACATCAAAGGACATCAGATGGAGAAAAATAGCTTATATTGTCATTAAAAAAAATTGTTCAATAAAGGTAGGTAAATGACGAGCAGCAAGTAAAAATGCCGTCATTTTACTGTCGAGATTTAAGATTTAAGAAATATTATAATCGATGAGTATAATGTAAGACACACTTTCCATATTGTTTGTAAAAAAACATCACTTTAACAATTGAAATTCAAATGATACTGAACCTCTGTGCGTTAAGTCATACCTAACAAAAAATACTTATTCTGATGACGTTACAAACTTATATTATGCAGGGAACACAAACAAAACAAACCTCTCTCACGAGATTCTCGGTCTCATTACTAAATAGGTCGGTAGATGGTTCACTCTGCTGGATATAAAGATCAAGTTAAATACGATAAAAGGAATCTAAAACACACCCACATCTAACAAAATATCAGGTGGAAATCAAATATTTTTTCTTCTATCACACATGCGTTCACATACTTGACTTGAGGAGGTAGACCTAGGGTAGGGGACACAACTCTTACAAAATATTAGAACGTTTGTACTCAGTATTTTACATCAATCTTATGTAAGAATCAAAGTAACTTGTACTGATTTTACTTTGATCCGAATGGAAGCTTGATAGGCTTTGGTGAAATTGAATATGATGCAAACATATCACTGATTTCAAGAGTAATGTCCCTTACCTTAGGTCTACCTCCTTAAATACCGGCGCTAAATCATTTTAATGCCAAAATCTATGGATAGTGTCAAAAACATAGGGATAGATGTAAATACAGTGTAATTAAGATATAGGAACATTAAGCTATGTATATTGTCCAAAATAGCATTCATGTTGTAATTACATATTAACAATTTTCACAACATAGTAAAACATATGAATAAAAGGGAATAAATGTTTTGCGGCATTAGTTCATTGACGTGCCACAATCGTACGTCGATAAAAAAAAAGCATAATACTGACCGAATACCTGAATTTAGTCACGTTCAAGCAACTGTTTTGTAACGAAAGAATTATCAAAAGTATTTGTGCGTTCTCGTTTGTTATGGATTTTCAACACTCTATGAATAATTTTCAGTTGTTTTTTTTAAGCTAATGATTTTGAATATTAAGACTTAATTGCCTTTTTGCATCCCGGTTCACAACAAGAGACTGTCAATACCTGACATAGTACTTTGCCTGAATCCACATAAAAGGAAGCTAGCAAAGATCAGAATACAACAACTTAATTGGTCATCATTTTTGTAACAGATGTCAGAAGAGGTTGAAGATTGGAGAGAGGGAAAATCTCCCTCAGACTGTCTAAAATATTTGCTTTTCAAAGAGACGTTATCAGATGTCCACTTTATTTTTGATAATGACTACACTTCTGGTAGAGTACCAGCTCACACGTTTGTTCTTGCCATGCGCAGTGCTGTATTTGAAGACGAGCTATTTAAAGAGCGAGCAGCACACGAAGACATTTTAGTGGAGGATATTTCAAAAGACATTTTTGAAATGATGTTAAAGTATACTTTTTCAATTTATTTTAGTTCATTTATGTAAACACCTATACTCCTATTTTATATGTGATAAACCAAATGCGGGCCCATGAAATCATAACAAATCCAATAAGATAAACAAGTCTTTGTGGAAATGAAGGGATGCGTCATTGAAAGCGTATTCAATGGAACACATGTACAGATTCAAGGGGAAATCAAAAGAAAGTATTCCTAGGATATACTAGACAGAGAAAACAGAAACACACAACATAGAAAACGAAATAACCAAAATAACACATACAAAGAAACAGAAGTAAATAAGCAACCAGGAATACATGCGCCAAACACTTGGAGCATGGACCAGGTGCACCGGCGGGGTAAGCGTCCTCTGCTTTTCCAGAAACTCCAGCCGAGTTGCTCATAAAAATATCACGTCCGGTGTAAACGAAAACGGAAAGGAAAACAATGACACGGTGAACCAATTGGGTTTGAAATGATTTGAAAAACAGTTATACAAGAATTTTAGGAACGACATATTTTCAGAAAAGAATACCACCATTCTGATAGAGTACTTAACAAATATTTAGCCAGATTCTACTGAAAAGAGAATCCTAAACATCAATTATGAGCAAGAGCATTTGAAAAGACACATATAAAGTTTATTTAATCCTTAAATCATTCGCTCATAGAAAATAACCAACTCATCATGGTTTTTCTTTTATATTTTAGGTACATTTACACCAATATAACAAAAGTAACTAACTCAAATAGCGTTTCATTACTGCAGGCAGCAATGAAATACCAGATACAAGGATTAGCTGACCTTTGTGTAACCCATATGGAAAAATCAATCAACCGTAACAATGTTTGTAGAATTCTTGAAGAAGCTATCAACTTCGAAATTAACTCGCTGAAACAAAGTGCATTATACTTTATTTCTAGCTTTTCAAGAGAGGTCTTCAAAACAGATGGATTTTTGGAGTTGTCATACACAAGTGTGAATTCCATTCTTGGTAGTACCTTAATCATTTTTATACCCCACTCTTTTGCAACCATCCTGTCTGTCCGTCCGCCCATTACACACATCTGTAACATATTTCTCAGCTTCTATTGGAGGGAATGCTCAAAAATTTGTTATTTTGGTTTTACATGATGACTTTTACCGTTTTCTCCATTTAAAATTGGTCACTAATAGGCTTCCGTTTTGCCGCACTACTATGTAATAATTTAGGAAACGCGTAATGGAAATAAATTTTCGTAAAAGGTGTCTCAGCTTCTACTGGATAGATATTTGGTTTATTGCTTTTGCATACTGACTTGTACTATGCCTCTCGTTTTCAGGCTTACCGTTATCTACTTCATGTTTGCCGTAAATGGTTGAGTGTTGGTATTGTAAGCACGAGGAAGCGTGCAACTATTTCGTATTTTCCTTGCTTGCAAGATGAGCAACTTTTAAAAAAGTATATGACTTCCCTAGCACCAATGAGTACACCTTTCAACTTGAAAACAAAAATGTTTCTAAAAATTCGGTTCGCTACATTGGATATGTAGATCGTTTTTGTTTTACGTTCACGTTTAGGTCACGTTTTGGAATTTGACGCTTCGGTGTATTTTTGGGAATCAATAATTTCTCAGTATTAAGTTTTGATCTATTTGTAGATCTAGAAAGGCTCTCTACCTCTGAAATCGAAGTTTTCAAAGCCGTTGTTGCCTGGGTAGATTTGCAATGCAAAAAGAACAGTGTACCAGATGAAGGTGAAAATAAAAGAAATTTACTGGGTGACTTGTTTTACAAAATAAGAATACCATGTGTAACCTTGAAGCAATATTCTAATACAGTAGTCTCAAGTGAGCTCCTTACAGAACAAGAACAGTTACAGCTTTTTAAGTATTTCACAGTTCAGCCTTCTCAAAAGTCGAAAGTTTCAGTTGCAAACTTTTCTACAAAGCCTCGACTTCGAATTAAAGCATTGGACGAAATACCGCCTGTTCCTAAAAAGACTACAACACCGAGAAAGAGACATGTTAGATTTGCCTCCAGTAATAAAGTGAATCTGGAGCAACTTCCCGCGGAACCAGTTTATGGGGAGGATAACTTAGATAGCAAAGATGTGGAGGCACAAGAAATATTTGGTTGATGTTTTTTTAAAGCTAATGACGAAACAGTGAAACCAGTTCAAACCGAACTTAGAACAATAAAAAAAATCAATATAACAAACATTTTTAATAGTCAATTCAAATGAACTTTGGAAAACCCAACACCTGTCTAAACCGAAATCTAGAAGGGGTCTATTAACACAGATTCAACTGTATTTAAGATGGCTGATTTTGAAAAATAAAGAACTGAAAATGATATTGTTATCCTGATTATTGTGAATTTACCTCTCGTACATCTGTGAATTTCTTTTTAATGGCAACATAAAGATAGCTTTGAGTGAATAGATCAGTTTATGGGTCTTGGAAAGCAATCTCCGTAACATTCATAATTGCTTTTTAAATTGGAATGCATAGCAATAAATGGACTTTAAATATAACCATTTCCAAGTTAGCATCATCACACTAATTTGATTTTCAAATAAACACAGTTTCATGCGTATCCATCTGCACCATGAAAACTAAGTTATTCAACGATTCATAGTTTTCCTTTCCTCGTTTGTCTACCCCGGACTTGACTTTTATGAGCAACTCGGCGGGTGTTTCTAGCAGAGGACGCTTACACTACCGGTGCACCTGGTCCATGCTCCCAGGTTTTAGTGGAGTCCGAGTTGCTCATTTGTTTTTGTTACTGTTACTTTATATGTATGATTTTAGTTACTTTATGTTCTTTGTTGTGTGTGTCAGCTTTCCATGTCTGGTCTTTGTCCCTGGATTGCATTCTTTTGATTACCGCTATAACCTTGGTTCCCTTGATTACTCTTTATTATCTCCATATTTAGGATTGCTTAACAGCAGCCACCAAAACATTCCCATTGAGGACTGTCAACATGAACATGAATATATAAAGTCTGTGGGTTTCGTTTTACACGACAATTCAGTCAGCTATGGATGTCTGTAGAACTAATTTGTAGCATAATTGCTCTCAAATCAAACTAAGTGTACCAAGGTTTCTCTTTTAGTATAAGCAGTTGCCCTTATGGAGTATAAAAAGTCACTCTCATTTCTATAGACGTTTTTCCATAAAAGATAAAAATGCTATAAAATCAAATATCATTGATACGGTTTGATCTTATTTATTGAGTTGATGATGTTTTTGTTTGATACAGAGTAAGTTACTCACCGAAATAGAATCACTTTCCGATTAGCATCAAATTTACACTCGGCAAGCATAAGTAGTCTTTTAGGTCAAAGAAAAGAAGTCTCGTCGGTGCTATTGAACTGAGAAGATTATACTGATTTTGCAGCATGAGACATATTTTAAATTCTTCTTTTTTTGCTATTAATGTATATATAATAATTCAAATGTAAAAAAAACAATTAGTAGCAAATGAGATTAATCTGTTCACAAAATCTAAGATATGAGAACAAAATTACAGATGACAGTGACTGCACCAATGAGTGGTATTTTTTTAATCTAGAGCCAATGAATGACGAAAATAGAAACAGAAGCTACAATAAAACACCCATGAACCGCATTTGTCAAGAATCATAGGGACGCAGACACACAGGTTGTGTAAAGAGAAGTTTCGTTAATTCCTGTTTTGATCGAGACATCAGTGATTAAACAAAGGAACCATCTTTTTAGACATCTAAGTCAAATGTTTTAAGTAACCCCTTTTTCATAGATAAAGCCTAAAATCACATTCTACGCAATCCGAAACACAGTTTTGGAAGAAAACAGATGTAGTAAAACTCTAACCTATGAGACTTGATTTTCAAAATTAAAGATGTTATGTCATTCCAAGAAATTGTCTAAAAAACCAAGGTCGCCAAAAAATATTTCGAACAATATTCTTAGAAAATTGTAGTTGAAAAAATATCGAAGAATTGTTGTCGTTCGTAAAGATACGGCATGTAATATCATTATATCTATTTACATTAAATTCAAATATAATTTACGATGGATTATTATTGACGTTTAATGCGCAGTTTTACAGATATCACTGGTTTTTACGCTGATATCATGTTACCATGACCTCAAATAACAGGGTGTACTCGATGGCACAAACCTTGTGAAGGCTACCAATATCACTGTGACATGATTTTTAGCTGTGAAGTGAGCTCGAGGCTTTTTTTTCATAATTACTAAATCGGCCATTTATGTATTTGATTGAAAATTTAATTTGAAACTTCTTCGTTTTAACTGCAAGGATGACGAAACAAAAAACAATTGATATCTATATTTTACTTTAAGACATGGGAAAGATAAATTGGTCTTAAAAAATAAATTCCCACCTTTGGCAATTATTTCTTTGATTGACTTGGCTACATTTTTAATATGCATCGGGAAAGAGTAGCATCGGTCCACGTCAAGTGAACCCTGTCTTATTTCAGATCTAGGGGTGTATGGATTAATAGTTTGCAAACGACAACATTTGTTATGTATATTCTTCTTCCTACTCTGGAATAATCTTCAACGAGTGGTAAGACGGGCGTCACCAAGTATCAGGAACTACTCTCAGTTCCTGAGCATCTGAATTCAACAACTATGGTAATGGGGTTCTTGTTTTTCATTTTCTGTGTGTACATTTTAGTTTCTTTGCACATTTTTATCTACAAATTTTTCATCGCTTATGCTTTCAGCATAACGTCTCCTTCAGAGTATTGGTTCCCTTGATTACACCTTCAAACCTTTATCTGTGTCTTTTGTCGATAATTATGTCTTATATAACCAATTTCCCCATTTCCCCTTCTCTTTAAATTTGTTTAATTTCAGCATTATCTCTTTTCCTTTTTACTCGTTCAACTCTTCGTACCATTTATAACCGACCTGGTACAGTCTTTTCTTTTTTCCACTATATTAACATGATAAGCAAACATTTCGTGTAAGAGTAATCAAGGAAACCAAGGTTCTAGCGATAATAAAATGTGTAAAGTGTAAAATCTTATAATATCAGTGTGTGGATATATGTTAATCCATCTTGGATATTGTTGCTTCTTCAGGCCTTGTGTGCCTCATCACGTGACCACGAGAATCCATGAGAATTGGTATTGAGTTCAAATTCAAAAGCATATCTGTGGTTGTTAATAAAGAAAAGACCACGATCTTTTCAACGAAAATCTCTTGTGTGTATATGTCTACATGAAAATAAGTCTTGAATAGACACAAAACAGAACATTCCGAAAACTATGTATCAAACTTATGTAGCAAACATAATATAAATTCGACTTCGGTTTTGAATCCCAGAAAAGAGGCAGAGGACGCTTACCCTACCGGTGCACATGGTCCATGCTCCCAGTTTTTAGTTTTTAGTCCGAATTGCTCATTTGCTTTTGTTATTTTGTATGTATGATTTTAGTTACGTTAGGTTCTTTGTTGTGTATGTCTGTTTTCCATTTCTGGTCTTTGTCCCTGGATTACATTCTTTTGATTACTGCTATAACCTTGGTTACTCTTTCAACAGTTAGTCATTCTGGATCAAGAATGACTCGAGAACGATACTTACCACCCCTATTGAAATTGTGTCACATTTAACATTTTTGCTTGCTTTTATTGTGTTCATGCTTTGCATAAGATATATCTGATTTCTTATGATCTAATTGAATTTTAAATTTAAATGCAACACATGGATCTTGTTTTGGAAATTTAAAGTCAATTTAAAGCTAAAAGCAAATTAAAACAAAGTGCTTAGAGAAAACAATATTTGTTCAGTAACAAATAATAAACAAATGCAGTAAACAAAATTTATCACCAAGGTCAACTAAAGTGCAACGGCCAAGCACCTAGTGATATTACTGAAGGCAAGATTTCCATCATGCTATGATGCAATTTTGTACTGCTAGATTCCTTATCATTAGAGACAGTCTTGTCCACAGGGTGGATTGAGTACAGCACAGGAAGGCAGCTGATAGCCTTTACCAGACAGAATTGCGGTCTCCCTGTTTTATCTGATCGTAAATGTCTGAAATTCAGAATAGATCTTTTCAAAATCAGAATTAAAATTTTGTTTGGCAATCGCTTTGAAACTTTTATATCTTCCGTTTCACAAAAGTTATCAGCGCAAAATAGCAAATCCCAGAATGAGTAATTTCACATAAATGTCCATCTTTACTATCATATGATTGTATGACTTAAGACGGTAGTTTTAGCCATGACATGTTTAATTAAGAGGATGTGACATTATATAAAGTCTTCTCACAGTCAGAAATTGTCTGAATGTATCCCTTGAGGGAGAGCCTGGAACTGTTCACGCTAATTTAACTTTACTATGTTTTGTTAGACATGAATCTATAAAGTAGGGACATAAAATAAAACAATAGAAACAGTCTTAGCTTTTGTTGGAGTTCCGAAGAAGGTAGGTCTATTTTCTTTTTGTCTTTCTATTTTTTTTTGCAAGAGTAAGAGATCCCAAATTTTTCCCTTAATGTAGTAAAGTCTGCTTGAAATGAAATGAATAATGTGCTTTTGACCTATACAGAATATATAAAAGCATACCTTTTAATACCAAAATATTAACACAATTTTTAATACGCCAATAAAATGCCAATATTTGATTCCGTGACTTTGATGGGGAAAAAGTATGCACCATTAAAAAACCGCAACTGTACAAATGTATTATGCTCATAAAGTCTCAAAGAGAATTTCTACTGCTGAAAGTAGAAATTCTCTTTGAGACTTTCAATCTTTGAAGGTAATTTGTTTCATATCTTAGCTCAAGACTGTATTTCCATATTTCAACCCAATACTTTCTTAGAAAAGCACTTTCTTAAAAGTGCTTTCAAACCATGTAGTCTTCTCTAATCTCTGAGTTATCATCAGAGTCATTGACTCCTGATTTTCGTCTTGTAATAACAAATTAGTTCGGATCCTGATTTCACTTTATATCTCTGTTGAAGAAATCCAATTTTTAGCCGACTTGTGCCAATTACAGCTTTCAAATTTACAATACAAATGTACTTTACGATATGCAATAATATTTCATTTTTACATGTAAATTCATAAGACTACTGGGACCAATTTCTCTAGACACTTTTGTTAAATCAGTAAACCTGATTAGTAATATCTCTATTATGCAAATAACTTATCAATTCTTGTTATTTCTGACGCCTTATCAGATTTGATTTTCACTTTCAGGGCTCATGTTTCTTTAGTTTTTGGCGGCAAAGCTGTGGTTAGTCATCGCATTTTTAAAGCAAAAATGAATTATTTGATTGCATTCTAGTATTATTTTATTTAAAGCATCTGCTATAAAATTTGTTTAACGTCTGTAATTTCCAGTATATCTCCTTTCGTTCTAGCGGTGTTTTTTTGTTTTTTTGTTTGTTAGGTTTTTTTTTCAAAATAGATTTTTCCTAATAATATCTACGACAATTTCAATAACAGAAAATACGCAAACGAACGAGAAAACAAGAGACGATTAAAGGTTTTAAAATATGACCAAAAATCTACTTTAAGTTGTCCTTGGCCAAATACACTCAAGTTGTTTTTATTTTCATGTTTTGGTTAAAAAACCTCGATTTTTGTAGAATAATCTTTTGAAGAAATTAGTAATCGTACATTCGAGAAATGTAATTTCGAAATGTTTGAAAATTTTATCCAAATATACAGTTCTACTGAAATTTAAAAAAATACAAAAAAGATACTTTCTACGTCATGATGACATTATTTTTAGTAAATGCATTCTAAACAATCCGTATACGCAATTATTATGCCTTTTCATTTTTACCCATTTTTTTGAGAATGCTATGCAATATCAATTCGCAATCTATTTTTTTCATTAAACAGTTATAAACCATATGGAGTGTTTAATTTTTAGAAATACAATTCTCGAAGTTACATGCATATTAGCGGTAAAATAACATGAATTGAATTTTATACTGCATCCGTTCTCTTTGAGTAGTCAAAATTTGACCGTGTAATGGTTGATGTCTGAATATAAATTTAAGTTGTAAATCATAAGAAAGCAGACCTAAGGTAAGGGACATAACTCTTGAAATCAGTGATATGTTTGTATCATAATCAATTTCACCAAAGACTTTCAACCTTTTATTTGAAACAGAATGAAATCAATCCTAGTTACTTTGATGCTTACATGGTATTGATACAAAATGCTGAATACAAACGTTCCAATGATTTGTAAGAGTTGTGTCACTTAACTTTGATCTATCTCCTTAAGTTGCCTGGATGCTTTAATTTTATGGTTTAAAACTTTATTTTTCTTTGAACTGTTCGTTGCAGTATAAAGAGTGTATCATTGCGCTGACTCGTCAAGAACTTTTATATAAAAATTCCGCTCTAATATGTGAAAATACTTGGTTCAATCTCGCATTTCCTGGATTCCTTAGTGTTGTACTGATATATAAGTCTTCAGTCTAGTCAGTGCACTATTATTATCCATATTTGTAGTTTTCCAAATGTTTACACTTTTATTATGTACGTTATGTGTTATTTATTCTTTCAATAATATTAACTTCTAGTGTGTTATCACATGAACGCATTTGTAAAGTGATAATGTGTGTTGATATGAGTTAGGTACAGCTTATAGCTGAGCATAGCACTTATACATTTTTTCTTACATTTGTTGTCATTGAAAAAAGGGACGACAGATGAAATGAGCGAGATAGGATAGGTTGTCTATTTAAAAAAAATTAAGCATACTGGTTCAAGTAGCTGTATTTTTTTCTTGGATTTTGAATTGCATATTTTAATTTTTACATTTACTTTGATTTCATTCCTCTGACCCATTTCGGCGGACCTGTCTGATACCTATTTCGGTTTGACCTAAAGTCTACCTTTAGCCACGCATGCGATGCTCGGTATAGGTATAAAGCTTGTTTCTTAATTCAAATTTGTCATGCAGCTTGCCATTCGTTTTCAGTATACATATCAATGGAAATCTTCTTTTCGTTGGGAACCAAAATTAAGGATTTGACCTACCCACGATATGTACGAAAAACCCAGGACGGAAAATACTGGTAATTAAGGTCATAAGAGAAAACTGATGTAAACGTTTTGTTGAGAAAAAGTCAAATAGTGAAATTAAAGAATAGATATCACAAGTAAACTATTGAAATTTAGTACACTGGGAACATTTGATAATACAATCAAACCAATGTTTGTACTCTCTTGTTAGCATTTGTATTTGAAAAGTGATACTTGAATACATGGAACTCAAAGATTCTTGACATTTTCTTAAACAGCCTTGAATCATTGTTTACTTTTTTATCAATAATCAAAGCCCTCAATGCGATATAGAGTAATAATACAAAATAACTCTTAGAAAATTTAAAACTGGACCAGCTTACCATTCCTATTTCCTTTTAACCTATGAATAACTTGGAATGTTGATAATATCATAAATGAAAGTACTCCAACATAATATTCACTTGGAAATATTTTTATAACTTAACTCACTTAATTAACATAAAATCTTGTCTTTATATCTTGCTTTAATCGGTTGTTACAGATTGTTATTGACAGAAATTGTACTGCATAGTTTTTTAACTCATAATCTAAGTGGGTTTTTTAAACATGAATTCTACAGTAACAAGTAATACGGAAATTCATGATTTAGTGGAGTCCGAGTTGCTCTTTACTTTTGTTACTTTGTATGTATGATTTTAGTTACTTTATGTTCTTTGTTGTGTATGTCTGTTTTCCATGTCTGGTATTTGTCCCTGGATTACATTCTTTTGATTACCGCTATAACCTTGGTTCCCTTGATTACTCTTTCAAAACCTTGGCTAATATTAGATGTAAAAATACTAATACAACGTGGATTACAGATAAGATATGTTTTTATATGTACATTTGTCATCCATTTGAATTTGGATTAGACAAATACCATCGGTTCAAACTATAGGACTATTTAATATATTAGTTGAAATTGAAAAAAAAACACAATATATTTTATGTTGCAAACAATAAATGTGTAGATTTCTGATCATTTTCCAGACATTTTCGTGGCAGTGTTATATCGCTATTTTTGCGATAAGATAGGTAACGTGAATAAAACTTTCGCAAACATTTTCTTTGGGAACATACTGCTATAACTTGGAAAACAATCGCGAATTAGCATGAAAGAAAATTGATTACAGATATCGCAAAAAAAAAACAAACATAAATAAATAAGACGCCGCGAAAACTTCGCCGATTACGGTATCCAGTAATTAACGGACTGGTAAATTATATACGGATCAGAAAAAAGTATGCAATACAGTACTGGATTATTAAAGGTTTTCAAAACATTATGATGGTTGTTGAATAGGAGTTGATAAACACGTCAATTATATCTGCATAGTCTGCCTTATATCCTTTTATAACATCTTCTGAGCAAATTTGCACTAATGAGTCCTTTTGAGATACCAGTCTGAGAGGTTTAGATTTCAATCGATGTGATAGATAAGGCTGGAGAAATTTACCCTAAATCTAGAAATGAAAATTTTATGACATTTCTTAATCATGCATGAAATAATCTATTATGAACAATTCAGATTTCTTCGTGATAATCATAACCAATTTCTTTTTATATCTATATACGACCGGTCATCGTCTTGTTTATGTCAAAATTAATTCAGATTTGATTCTTCTGGATACGTATGAAAATAATAAAGACTAAATATGTATCTCTGTATCGATTTGGGCGTCTAGACTGACACCGTGCCAAGGCTGCATTGGATGAATCAGGGAAAATACTTTAGATGAGTCATGCTGAGGACTCCTCGCGACCGATTTTTTGCATGTCACATACCGAGTAGTTTGCTACACTTAGGTATCGATATTAAGCTTCTGTGATACTAACAACTCTCATGGAATCTCAAGTTGAAGGTTTTTGTAGTTTCTTTGTCTCTTTGGAAAGGTACAAAGACATCTTTGCAACATGTCAAAGGACGCGAAATCTCCTTTATGAGAGGGTTTCTTTTGCCATTATTTTATTAAATACAGTAGTCGCTTATCTAGAGTATGTTTCTTTTTTATCATACACGATGATTACTAGCATAAAATATTTTCTATCAAAGAGGACTCATTTATAAAAAGAGCGTCGATATGATGGCTAGTGTTACTTAACAATTCTTTTTATTCCTGGAATGGACTCGAATATAGTTTCACACAATACTATAATATACGTTTAATTCCGTTTTAATTTTCTACTTGAAACTTGCAATAAAACAATCTAAGATTTGAGATAAAATGATTCACTCGGGATTTTCTTTTTATGTTAACATTTCTCTTTGGTACATCAAAGTATTTCTTTGACTATGATTTTTCATCTTTTTATTTATCGTTTGTTGTAACTTGACATATGGTTAGTATTTTTTATGTATAAAGATTTAATATATCCACATGTGCTCCTTCGTATTTGTGACCATTTATTCATACATGACAATCCTATGCGACAAACGGTATGACATCTCATTCTGTATTGTCAACTTTACTTACACTGAGACAATAAGTAGTAAAATTCCAATCATAAAAAGGCATTGCAGAATCTAAACATTGAGAAATACTTTAAATCCCCTTTGACATGTGACTGTGCTTCTCTCTTTTATTACAGTCAAATCCTGGTGATTTGAATTGAGAGTGAACTCCCATGTAAGGTAGTACCTCATGGTCCATACCATTGGTCAGAGAACCAAACTTAATTTCAAAACCATAATGGGTTGTGTTAAAGATTATGTCAGATCATGGAGAGAGAAAGAAAATGAGGAAGAACCAGAAATCGAGTCCTTATAAGATTGGATACGCACCATCCGATCGTTGGTACGGAATCGTATTGACAATCGCCGGAAATGTGTCAATAAAAGCTTCATTTTCTGCCTTTCCTGACTACATGAAAAATATATTATATTTTATCAACTCTGCGGACAAAGCTTCAAACAATATTGTATTTGTTTGTAAAGCACATTACCTCAATTTCCTTATCAAGGAATTGGGCATTGACAGTAACACCTCAGGTATTGCCACATACAAACGTACTACTTTTGACAAAGATGAAATCCTAAACAACCATAAGTCCTTCATGTCTTCTCCCAAAATCAGGACTTACCTTACTTGTATTGGATTCCCAAACTTCATGAGAATCCATACATAGAATGGTATAAAGCAGGATCTTCATCTTGTCCCACGAAGGAGCTGTCAATTTTTTTACAAAGATATTGTCAGGCAGTGAAGATTGGACAGCAAGCTAGAGGCAATACCACCTACTCTCGTAGTGGTATTTATCACATATGGATACTTAAAAATTCTAAAGATTTACTTCAAAACCTCAATTCCCGAAATATTTCGGAAAGTAGTTCTCTCCAAACTTTTGACTTCTCAACTCTTTATACTACGTTACCACATGATCAATTGAGATCTCGTTTGAAAAGACTTTCAAAAATTATGTAGTTCTTGGTTATGAATCCACATATCTTCTAAAAGCATCACAGAAGGGCAAAATATGCTACACAGAAAAGCAGGTTTGCAATATTCTCGATTTCCTCATTGATAACATATTTGTTGCATTTGGAGTAGCTATTGTTCAACAACAAATTGGCTTTCCAATGGGCACCAACTGTGCTCCTCTCCTTTTTCGATTTGTTTTTATATTCATACGAGACTGGGTTTCTTCCAAATCTCGTAAGGAATGAAAAAATATGTTTAATCTTTTAACTTTACATACAGATATATTGATGATGTATTGTCCATCAACAACCCTTCTTGTCTACATTGTCTACTATACATGACAAGTATGTTGTCGTACCAGCAGACAAAGCCCAAAACAACATTGTTTTTGTCTGCAAAACGTTTTATATCCAATGTTTATTATCAGAGGTAGACGTAGAAAATAATAGCAGTGATAGGACCTGCACTGTTACCACTCTCTCCAAAGAAGAGATTGTGGAAAACCATAAATCTGTGCTATCGTCTTTTGGTCTCTTTACCAATGACGATGATTGTGATTTACCGTCTATGTACTGGATTCCTAAACTTCACAAGAATCCATACAAACAACGTTCATAGCTGGACCTGCAAAATGTACCACCAAACTTCTTTCAAAACTTTTAATTTCTATACTCACAACTGTCAAAGAGGGTCTACAGTCCTGCCACAACACTTGTTACTCCCGTAGTGGTATTAATTCAATGTGGATCCTGAAAAATTCGAAAGATCTTTTGGAGACAATCAGTTCAAGACTATTATCTGAATATAATAGCATTAAAACCTATGATTTTTCAACACTGTATACTTCTATTCCCCATACTCAGTTAAAATCCCGACTTAAAAACATTATACGTCGTTGTTTTTCCAAAAAGATGGTACACCTAGATACAAATATATAGTTCTTGGTAGAGATTCCTCATACTTTGTAAGAAATAATTCCAAATCATCTTCCAAATATACAGAGGAAGATGTTTACAAAATGCTGGAATTTTTAATCGACAACATATTTGTCCAGTGTGGTGGACGTGTTTTTCAACAAACGGTCAGCATTCCAATGGGAACAAATTGTGCTCCTTTACTTGCTGACCTATTCCTTCACTCTTATGAGACTTTATAGCTGATCTGATCAGAAAGAAAGAATATCGTTTGGCTAGATCCTTCAATCTCAGTTTCCGCTATATAGATGACGTATTATCTTTAAACAATCCTAATTTCGGGGATTTGATACATCGCATCTACCCAAAAGAACTTGAGATAAAGGATACCACAGACATTGTGAAGTCAGCCTCATATCTTGACCTACACTTAGAAATCGATGGTAAAGGAAAACTATTGACCAAACTTTACGACAAACGTGATGACTTTTCATTCAGAATTGTTAACTTTCCTTTCATCTGTGGCAACATCCCTTCGGCTCCTGCGTATGGCGTGTTCATATCACAACTCATACGTTATGCCAGAGCTTGCCGAAACTACGCAGACTTTTTGTATCGCGCTAGAACTATAACAAATAGGCTTCTGGAACAGGGTTATGTTGCTACAAGATTGAAGTCATCACTACAGAAGTTTTATGGTCGTCATCATGAACTCGTGGATCGTTATGGTGTATCCATCAGCACCATGAAAACTGATGTATTCAACGGGTCATGGTTTTCCTTTCCTCGTTTGTCTACCCCGGACTTGACTTTTTATGAGCAAATCGGCGGGTGTTTCTAGAAAAACAGAGGACGCTTACCCTACCGGTGCACCTGGTCCATACTCCCAGTTTTTAGTGGAGTCCGAGTTGCTCATTTACTTTTGTTACTTTGTATGTATGATTTTAGTTACTTTATGTTCTTTGTTGTGAATGACTATTTTCCATGTCTGGTCTTTGTCCCTGGATTACATTCTTTTGATTACCGCTATAACCTTGGTTCCTTTGATTACTCCTTCTTTTGGTAAATGGTTACCGCCTATATATTCACCAGGGCTCGAGATAAACGAGATTACAGAAACAATTTGTTCAGCATCTATTTTGGATCTACATATCGAATTGGACAACAGTGGTCATCTCAGCACTAAGATTTATGATAAAAGAGACGACTAATTTTAAGATCATTAAGTTTCCTTACCGGTGCAGTAATATTCAATATCCTTTCATCTCCTGTATATGGTATTTATATTTCACAATTGATTCGCTACACTAGAGCATGTACTAACTACTCTGATTTCCTTGAACGCCATATATATCTGCGTAATAGACTTCCTGAATCAGGGGTAAGAGGAAATTCGTCTGAAAAGGTCTATTAGCGAATTCTTTTTTTTTTACATCAATCCTTGAATGAAAAATGATTGTTATTGTACAAATGTGACCGCTGATATACTGATCATGACAATAATATGCACGTGCTGTTAAATCATTACTGGTATATTCACGTCAGGACTACAGCAGTACCAGCTGCTCCGGTGGTGTTATATCTATTTTGCCTGATTTATTTTGGATTTGACTTGATTATGAATGGGTAATTTCGTTTTTACCCGTATTCATATGTGGCAACATGTGAGTTATCATCTCAAACCACATACGTTATGACAGAGCTATCCGAAACAACGCGGACTTTCTGCACAGTGCGCGATTTCTTGCAATTAGGCTTCTGGAACGTGGTAATATTACTAGAAGATTGAAATCAGAAGTTTTAATGTCGTCATCATAAACTCGTGGCTCGTTACGATGTTTCCATCTGCGAAATGAGAACCGATTTATTACCATGTCATAAATTTCTTTCCTCTTTTGTTTAGTCTGGAGGTGACGTTTTATGAGCATCTAGGCGGGTGTTTCTGAAAGAGCAGAGGAAACTCACTCTACGGTATACGGTCTATGATCCTAGTTTGTTTTCAAGTCCCAATTGGCCAATTCAATGATTACTTTGTATGAGTAATTTTGGTTATTTCATGTTAATTTTTTTTTATCCTTGGAATATATTCTTATAATTTCTGCTTGAATCTTAGTTTCCTTGATTACTCATCCATTCATTGTTTTTGGTTTGCCTTAACAAAATCAACTTCCTGTAAATGACTTTTCGTTTTTTTTCATTGAGTATCAACATCAATTTTACTGATGTTTTTGCCTACCTAAAACTTAAGTTTAAATAACCTAAAAAAAACGAAGATCTATGATTTCTTCTACGATGTTGACAAACTTTTAACTTGAATAGAAGTTACAAGAGTATGATTTTTGCTACCAGTTGAAGAAATGGAAGAATTTAAAGAAATTATATTGATATTATAACAAGACCAGGCTATAATCAGAAGAAAAAAAATTGTCATGCGAAATTCGTTTTTGAAATATCTGATTTGTTTTATATTTAAGACATGTGGTCACATCTTCTTTTTTATGCCTTTATAAGTGGTATGCATAGATACATTTGTAAATGGGCGGTTTTGAGTCCACATAACCAATGCAACAGACGTCAAGATGCTCGTCTATACTCGTTGTGTAATCAAATCAAAACAAGAAATTTGGTGATGTCACAGGCGATTTATGATTTTCCGTCACATCGACCGTTATTGGAGTTTTTTGAGGTTTTCTCTCCGTTTATTACTTTAAAAATGCAGCATTTTTTTACGAAAAAGGAAATTACACCCGTCCATAATAAAACTAAGACTTCCTTCACTTGTGAAAATATTTGTCTTTACACATGTTACCCAGCGTTTCACTCGTTCAACAGACTCTAGACTGCTGAACGACGACCTTGAACAAACATATTTTTGAAATATGTAAAAAGAACACTTATTTGAAATTATTCACCGATTTTTTTTCTTATAATAAAAAAAAGATACAATTCCCTTTACATTTCCATAGAACATTTTCCCGCCAACTATCTCCCCCTTTTAAGATGTTTTTTAATTATGTGTTTAATTTTACCGTTAATGGTTTTATGCCGAAAAATCTTTTTAGATAATTTAATAATGTTTAAAAAGATGCACGAAAAATTTCTTTTATGTTTGTTTGCTCGGACGTTAAACCCCAACAAACAAACATAAAAGAAATTTTTCGTGCATCATTTCAAACATTATTTGGTCATTGAAAATACATACTTATGTACAGTTTTGCAAGATGACAGAAAAGAATGCTCTGTGTAACAGGTTTGAACTAACTTAAATATACAAAAGTATCTTGCGAGTGGTAAACTTTTCCCAGTCCTACCAGGACGCGTTAGAATTAACTTTCAAATTTCTACTGAACTTTCTATGTTGCTGCGTGTGACCCTGTTTTAAGTATCTGTATTCAGTTTTATACACAAATTTTAGTCTCATTTATTTACATCTTTTATTACTATTGATAATTTTCTTTCCAAATTGTCTTGCCATACCGGGTTAAACCCAACAAACTTCGATCCACTTATGGTAAGGGTAAGAGCAGATCAATATACAACGGCAACAAAAACCTATACCATAAATTGAAAAGAACTGAATGACAGTGGTGTTTTAAATCCCTATTCGGGAACTGAACAAAACATGCGGAGAACATGAACTACTGGTCCAAATCTTGGGACTGACTTAATACTGCAAGACTTATAGACTTCCAATATCTTCATAATTAACATTACATTACTAGTTTTGTTCAGAAGAATCCTGGGGTTACAATTTAATGTAAATTTACTTTCGTTTTCACAGTTTTCCTCAAGTTTACCTCTGAACTATTCCATCAAAATTTACTTTCGTTTTCCCGTCTCATCAAGAGTTATTAAAAATTATCCAAAATGAAAAAAAAATCAAAATGAAAAAGTCATCAAGACAAACAGGATAACTGCGAGTTTAATATGATTAAGGTAATTACATTCACGGTGCACTTGGTTCAATCTGTAATCAGTTATTAATTGCATACATCATTAATTAGTTGTTAATGTTGAATAATAAATGTAAATTATTGAATTGTGATTTCTTCAGTCTACATGATGATCTTGCATGTAAGAAAAAAAAATGTGTACAAACAATTTATATCACAAAACCTGAAAGGTTATTCTTGTGATTGTATGGATATTACACTAGAAAGCCTAGAGTGTATTTATTATCAAGTAATTTACAACGAACGACGGTAGTAAACTTTCATTATTCTACAATTTATATCTTGAAACAAGGCAACATAGACATTCAAGGTGTGATTTGATTCTGTATTTCTATATTTGGTAATTCTACATCATTCACAAAGGAGAACCATTATCAACATCGATTGAAAGAATTTTTCACAGGCTGAACCAGACGGGAGACAGGGACAAGTCGGGCACAGTGTCATATTATCCTGTGTAATTGACTATGATCAAAGACTGCAGCTTGGCATCTTGTTTATGATTTCTCTACTCGTTTTTAGTAAGATTACAATAGCACGACTTTTTGAATAGTCAGACAAGGAGTGTTTAGATATGAAGACATCCTGTTCGTGATGTAATTATGGTATATATTTATCGTAATAGAGATTTTTAGATACAATGAGCCAGAGCTAGTCTAGTACGTTTCATATCATGTTTTTTTTTGCGTCTGAACCCCTTGTGCAATAATAGTACAGACACAGTTAAAAGAGAGATACATAGAAAAAAATGCTATATAGAATATGTTTTCATAAAATTTTTTGTGCCTATAAAATACATGGAAACTGTTTTTCCCAACATTATATGAAACCATACTTTGTTTATATATCAAGGCCAATGGAAAACATATTTTACCATATGATTTATACTTACTTGTTTTCATTAAATGTGTTTCCCAAAAACATATGTTTTTTTCCTTTATTTTTAATGGTGGTCCGAAACATTAGGCAAGAGGCTCCCAAGAGCCTGAATCGCTCACCTGGTTTAAGTTTGTCTTTCAAGGGCAATAAATTTAAGAAGGAGTTGTCCAACAGTTATGACTCAAGAAGACTTTGATAGGACTATCAAAAGGATCATTTCATGGATAGAAAGTTTCTTTCTATCTATTATAGTTTTCAAGATATTGGCTGAAAACTGTTAGAATTCATCTTTCGAGGGCAATAACTCTTACAAGGAGTCACCTGACAACTTTGATCCCTGAAGACGTTTGAAGGCCTTATAAAAAGGGTCATTTCAGCTATAAAAATAATTTTGCTAATCTTCACGGTTTTGGAGAAATGTGTGAAAAACTACTGTCTGACCACTTTGTTCTATTTATAGTAAAAGCGGCCATGTTTTTCGATGGATCAATAATCCCCACATTAGGTCTATGCACGATAACCCAAGGAATATTCATACCAAATTTGATTCCACAGATCAATCTTATCATGCTGAACACTTTAAGTCCATGTCAGAAGTGGCGAACGGTATTGGAGATAAATGCTAAAAACTACTGTCTGACCACTTTGTTATATTTTCAGTAACGGCGGCCATGTTTTTCGACAGATCAAAAATCCCCACATCATTTCTATGCACAATACCCCAAAAGAACATTCATACCAAGTTTGGTTTCAATTGTTCAACTAGTGTCAGAGGAGAAGATTTGGAAAGAAATAATATTAAAAATAGCAAAAAAAACGTCGAAAAAGAGCAATAAATCCAACATGGCATAACATATTAAAATGACAATTTGACCACAGATAGATCTCATCATGTTGGACAATTTTACCCCTGTCAGAATTTGGCTACACCTAACGGTTTTGGAGATATATGGAAAAAACTACTGTCTGACCCGTATGTTCTATTTTACTAACGGTGGCCATCTTTTTCGACGAATCAAAAATCCCCACATCTGTTCTATGCACGATACCCGAAGAAACATTCATACTAAGTTTGGTTCCAATTGGTCATGTAGTGTCAGAGGAGAAGAGTTTGAAAAATTGTTAACGACGACGGACGACGATGACGGACGCCAAGTGATGGCAATAGCTCACATGTCCTTCGTCAAGGTGAGCTAAAAAACATGTGTTTCTCTTGAAACATATAATAAACTTATGTTGCGGTTTTTCCTGTGTAAAGTTTGAAAAAAAACTAGTTTCAATGTTCATTTGGGAAGGAAACTCCAATCAAACTTGGAATAAGAAAGAGTTTTTCTCTGTATTTTCAGTGGGTTCAACTATTGAATGTTTTAATACGTTTTATTATTTTAAATTTTGCATCAAAACTAGGACAGACGCGGTGCTTCAATTACAATTGTATATACACATTTAAGCATAAAATCATTATCAATCTAAGTACAGAATGTATTATCCAATTATATTGCTTTTCAGGCAAGATCTGACACTTATACAACAAAAAGGTATCTTTAGATTATGTCATTGAATTATCCATATCGGCAATAGTATTAGCACGAGTGCTTTAGCTCGAGGGTTTATAAAGGTCGACGTATTATCGTGGTGATGAAATTAAAAAAGGTAATGCACGTAGTAAGGTCTGCAGCAGTTGGCCAATGCCTGTTATAATTGGTAAAACAAAGTTTAACCATAATATCATCACCATCATCATCATCATCACTAATTTTTTTCCCTGCTAAATATATGTATTAAACGAGATAGACTTAAATTTCATCATAGGCCGGGTTTGAAGCTAAAGAGCATAGTGAAAAAGTAATTAAGGGAACCAATATTCTAGCGGAAATCAAAAGAATGATAACCAGGAACAAAGACCAGACATGGAAAACGGACAAACACAACAAAGAACACGAAATAAGCAAAATAATACATACAAAGTAACAAAAGTAAATGAGCAACTCGGACTCTACTTAAAACTGAGAGCATGGACCAGGTGCATCGGTAGGGTAAACGCTCTCTTCTCAACACCACCGAGTTGCTCATTAACAGTAAAGTCATTTGTATAACTTCTTCATTTTATATTATATAACACCATTTTAGTCTACCCACATGTGGCAATACTAATTTTTGGAATACAAATTCATCCTCAATGAACGCGTTCTTGCGAACATATAAATATCGTCAAGCAACTATTCTTTTTTGCTTTTTTCTATGTCTTGGGACCTTTTACTTTTTGCATTATTGGAACTTGTTATTAATTTAAAATCAATTTTCCAATTACAAGGTCGTTCATATAAAATAACCTTTAAGTGAAAATCGCATTAATTTAGATTGTTAAGTAATTTAATGTCCGATTCACACGGAAAATCTTGTTGCGGAAAATTCATATTAAGATTTGTCTTTCATAAATTGTGCGTGTATTATATGTTAAGTACCATTCTGTGTAAGAATCAGGCAATGAGTGGAACATCATTTTTATCAATTCGGTCTTTTTTGCCACAAACATACTCAAATACATCTAGAAAACAACTGAAAAGCAATTTTTAGATTTATCCGAAAGCATTGGTGACGTAGATATTTTTTGACTGCTTATATAAGGAAAAATTGGGAAAAAATTTCCCGCCATTTTTACATGGTGCATTTCAACTAAGTTTGACCTATCAATATCTTAAAAAAAGGCAAACTTAACAAACACTTTGACAGTAATTTTTTGAGGTTATGAGATATAAATACTTGGATAATGCAATACAATCTCTGTGTGTTTTTTCTTCATGTGCCACACCATTAATACATTTCGCCTGATTTTTAGACGGAGGAGTACTTAAAATGTTTGCTTGATTCGTAACAAAAATCATATTATGGCATTGCCTAAATTTATTTCTCTGAGTTGTTGCATTTTATTCCAAAACAAACCATGACAAAACATTTTGAAATGCTTCTAAATTAACATAATGAACAATGACATTTTTGGAACAAGTGTCATTATAAAACTTTGGAAAATGTACTTGACACAGTAACTGTATGCCTTTTTTCTAGATTTTTAGTTACAAACATTAATTTATCAAATGGCTTTTCAAGACAGGCAGACTATTTGAATTACATAAGATACAATAGTTTCGACGTAATCAGAATTGGAGCAAACTTTCAGAAAGGAAATAAAACGTCTTAGATATCAGATTTCTAGACAGGCTCCTTCAAATCTGTAATTCTGCAATTGCAAGATTCAAGATCCACTTTGTTCAATAGCTTTTAATATAAGAAACGACAAGACCTATCAAAGACGGTGTAAACAAGCAGTATTTATCTAATATTAGCCGTTATAATCGATTATATATACAACCATCTTATAACAAGCATATATGACACGACAACGTCTGTCTTCGATGTGTGCGACATTTATCATTAGACTATTCGACAAATCGAGGGCAAACATGACATTCGACAATAAATTGACTAATATAGAAAACAGACATAGATTTGATACTTTCATGTTTTTTCTTTTTTTACATATTTCTATGACAGTTAAAATTTAGAGGTTTCGAGACACTGGTTATTATTGCAGCTTTCACACATTTTAAATGCCATGTTCGTGATGATACCATCTGAATCATTTAATTACGTTCAATTCGAAAGTTCAAATCGATGATTTTTAAATTTTACAGAAACAGAAACAATACACTAAGTTATTTCTGTAAATAACAGATGGCTAATTCATTTAATTTAAGGTTCATCGTAAGTGTTTTAGTTTACAGCAAGAGAAATATAAATAAAAATCCAGTATGATATTTACTTTAATTTATGCTCATCAATGAATTTTACTTTAATGTTTACCATCATAATAAAAAGCTATTTTTACAAGAAGACCGGAAAGATGAAGATATCTTAATGTTTCAAATGTGCATTTGTGTCATGTGGGATGTTTCCATATTTTTCGAAGTTAATTAAAACTCAAATATGAAGTTGAACTATTTGCCCTGGAGAGTTTGAAACACTTACTTGGAAGCACTTGGAAAAAATTACCACTATCAACGGCTGTAACTTTTCCAAAAGTACTTTGACATTGTTTCATGCAAAAACATTAAAAAATAGTTAAACCTTGCTTTCCGTTTGACATAACGTTTGAAGAAAGAAAATATAAATATTTTACCAAATGAGGCCTTCGTCCAATCATGGTAAGAAGTATTGGTCCATTAATAGAACATTAATGTTTTCAAGATAGAAGCTAAAAAAAGAGCAACAATCTTCGTATTAGACATCATTCTCCTGCGCAATGATGTTAAATACCACCCTTTCTTCAATGCAATATGATTGAGTGATTGATAATATTGTTTAACGCCTGAACAGCAATATTTCAGCTTTTTTATTAACATAAAATGGATAATGAAATAAACATATAATAGTGATGAAATGAAAAATTGGATGGGTCACAATGATATTAGGGTCAACAAATTTTTGATGCTGCCACTGAAAATAGGTATAAAGGGGGTTGGGTCGGGCAATTTAGACTCCTGTTGCATTACGCAAATGTTCTTACTCCTATCGAATACCACAGCATGTACCATGCCACGGTACCCCATTTCACCACCTGGGGCACACAACCCAGTTGCTCTGCGGGGAGAGCACCCTAACCCCGGCTAGGGTTCTGAGCACTATTTAGTCGACAAGCTTTACGCTTTTGCGGGTCTATTCTTTTGACACCTGGATCACGGGGATCATTATGAATGGTGCATGTGGATCGATTCGTTGATTGATTTATTTTATATTGTTTGATTTTCATCAAAGAAAAAAATATCGTCAGGCTTGATTTTCGAAGAGGTTTTCTCCATCATTTTAAGTCGATAAACATTTTCAAGTTCTGTAGCGTTAACGCTTACCTGAATCAAAGCACAAATTAACTGTAATAATATAAGAAATTCTATTTTGGAAAGGTTCCTGAAGCATTTTTAAAGGGGATATAACGAGTACTCGTTGAATATATTATAAAATTTAGATATTCAATATACTTTTCAAATATTCAAATGAACACAGGGAAAAATTGGAATATCATCTTGTATCATATTTCATTGAAAAAGAGATGAATTAATTTCATAAAGATTCTCTGCACACTAACATGGGATTTAGTGTGATTTTTATGAAGCAAAGTCTGTAAAATGTGATAGCATTTTTATCTATGGTATCGGATTTTATAATTAAATAGACATCTGTTTTAAAAGTGCACTTCAAACTCACCCGTTTTAAAGTTTGCCTGGCCCTTTTTTGTAAATGTAATTCTCATTTTGTTTGTATTATCTATCTATAGTGAATGTTCATTGTGCAGTTGCCTGCTTTTAAACTCACCTTCTAATGACATGACGTCATTACGTTTACAATGTGATGCACGTAATTCGAAATTCAAATTCGAATCACGACAAATAAATACGACATAAAAATGACGAACAGATTTTCTTCCTGTGGAAGGATCGAACTATTTACAACAAATAAACCGAGTAACACCCACTATCCGCTACGCACTTTAATAGATACCTGGAAATCTGATAAAGTCAACGTCAGTGATTTATTTAAGTTTTGATCTTAACCCGCTAACTGTAATAACCGGCAATTCCGCTTCCGCTGATTTTTTCACATTGTGACTGTATCTTTGCCGAATATAGAATGACTGACATTTCAATGTGCAACTGAGTGGTTTTCTTCCTTTCAATTTGGCATCTGAACATGCAAATAATGCCGGTGTTGATAAAACTTGTTGTATTTCAGCACTCCATGATGTATTGATATCATAAGATGGGCTATAGTATATTGTATTGTCAAATATATTACGACAAAAAGATTAAAGGGAAATTGGTTATTTTGTCAATTATATGTTTGATAGGGATATTATTTTTTTCATAAAAATAATTCCAATCTAAAGAACCGGGTACATCATGGAGTAAAATAAGCCTCTAGAAATTGCCACTCATAATGTCTAGTTGTTTTATAGGAGTAGAATATTTTAAGTGAGCAAATCATTTTTTTTTTTTTTGTGAGTCCTTTTCAGTCACGTATTTTCGTAATGGTTAGACTTAATTTGAATGAGTTTGAAAATTCATTTTTTATTAATTTTCCACGAAGTGCATAAATAAAGATCGGAGTACAATTCGACAACTACATTCTTAATATATTGCAATTTTTTGATAAAAATACAATTTGCAATATCAAATAATTTGCATCTTTGACAGATCTCCAAAAAATCGTTAAAAATAAAACTAGAGTTAATGATATGTGCAGTTTGCTATAAGAAACTGTAAAATACTGTATATGAAAGCATGAAAAGCTTAATGTTAGACCCTAAATCTTCTTTTTAGTATTCGCAAATAATTCAAGATAAAATGTAAAATATATATATGCTATCATCAACAAGACGAATAGAAAAAGTAAAGAAAATAACCAGAGCAATCAGACTGAAAACAATACCGACAATAGGCATATAATATACAGCGGATTAAAATCGAATTCCAACTGGTACCCTTTTTGTTCTAGATGTTGTTAACTTCCGTATATGGCATTGAAATATTTAAATATACCACATGATATAACATTTGAAGACAAGAAAAATACAAAATGAATAATGAGGAGTATAGTAAAATCCAATGAACTCATACTGAAATCCATTCATTGAGTACTAGGTGATCATTTGGTTATTAATGATCCCAAGTGGAAGACGGTGCTGTTATTCAGTGTCTATGGCATATCAATTGATTAATCAGACACTTAAATTTGACATAGGCTGCAAAGTTCACAAGTAAAATACCATAAATGAAATATTGCATGTTTATTGATCATTGTTTTGATAATTGCATCAATTTTGAAAGATTAATTTCCATATCAGTACCAGATTTCAGGGAATATATGTCTATCAAATCGTACAACTAGAGGCGGCACGTACTAAGAATACCCTGAATTTATCATTTAACGGATTTCAAGTGTGCATACTTGAACTTTGAAATACGTGCTAATACATTGAAATGCACTGAATATTTGGAGTATTTGACAAATGATTGCTAAGCAAAGCCAAAGAGACGGAACTCTCTAAAAGTTATCGCACCACTACAAACGCATGTAGTATGAATAGGCAAATAAAGTTCAAAGCGGTTGAATTAGTCAATGATTAGTTAAAATGTATGTCTTACACTGTGGTAATTAATGTTGTGTTTTAGGCTATTCTCATCAGGAACAAACAGATAAGGAGGGGTAATAGACATGAAAAACATACAGAAACCTTCATTAATATGGTAAGTCTTTATTTACTCTATAACGTATATAAGTGGATAAAAACCATTCTTTTAAAGGAGTGTACATCATGGATTAAGGAATGAATGTGTTATATTTTACTTTAGATAAAATGTATGACTTTCGAGAAAAGGTTAATTAATGAAAGTGTATTAACACTTAACTGCTTGAGAATATCGTATTAAACATGTGAGTATTTCTTTCACTTTTTTCCTTATAAATAGCTTTCTTGTACTTTATCATAGTCTGTAAGAATAGAATGTTCTTAGTATATACAATTCGGAGTAAAACGACTTATTTTAAATAATTAACAAGCTCAATACTTTTTTGTTTCAGTAAGTTTTCTATTTGCTTTATTTTTTGTTTTTTGTTTTGTTTTGTTTTTTGTTTTTTTGTTTTTTGATTTGTTTTGAAAAAAAATGTGTTTAAAAAGTATGTACTCCGAAACACGACAAATATCATACTCAATTAAGGTTTTGGCGTTGGGGACACTTAAGTCTAAAAAGTTGAATGCTCAATATCGAAGTTTATTGGAGTATTTGAGATAACTTTAATCATTTCATTCGTATTTAGTACATGTATTCCACTTCATAACAAAACACAAAAGTATAAGCCCGTATTCTGCACAATCTAACTTGTTTAAGATAAATTCGCTTTTATAGCTCTTTACAAGTTCTGTGGACTAGAAATTTGTAATCCAGTTCGATACCTTTTTTCTCTTCGATATATCAGCTGGTGTCTATGGCACAATATACGCATCCAATCAGGCATTCTCTCGAGGATTTTTTCATATTAATCGCTTTGTAAACTTCCGTTAAAAACTAAATGATTACCAAAATGAACATAAATAGGTATTAAAACTGTTTCCATCAAATATAAATCAAATATAGTAAATAACGCAAAGATGTCAAAACTTATATACAGATTAACAATATTGATCCACTCTGATGTTTCGTTTGCTGTCAAAAATGATCATACTGATGAATGCTTTCATCTTTTCTAGAAATTATCAATCGACACTGCACTTAGTATAAACTTTTTATATACATTGAGTATATTTTTTCATGTCGTCAAAGGATTAAGTTAACATTTATATAAAAAAAACATGAAACGTCGTAACATTTGTAAATTTGTAATTGATTAGTTGTTTTGTTTTGTTTGTTTGTATTTTTTGTTTGTTTGGTTTTTTTTTCTTTTGAGGGGGGTTCAAAGTTTAAATTTCGTGTCTGCCTAATGTCCACTTCAGAGATATTGATTGAGCCATGATATAAAGGTTACGTATGAGTAATTGAAGTTGTAACATTACGTTAACGCGGTTTCGTTTGATATCATATACATTCATCCGAAAGTCAACAAAATGTTATGCAATGAACTTTGCTGAATTTATTTAATTCAGAACTTTGCAAAATATCATTGAAATTTGCTTTTCCTATAACCTATCAAACCTATAAAAGTTGCAAAAACATTATCTAAAATTGAGATCTTTGTGAGAAAACCGCCAAGTTATACCACGGAAATCTTTGTTCATTTCAGTGATAGTCCGGTTTGTTCACTGTATAGGAAATGTATCGGAATATACACAACTAGTTTGCGGAACATTATAATACATTTATTGGAATTAAACAAACCACATTTGATTTCCTTACGTGTAAGTATTTGTAAGAATCAGGCAAAATGGGTAAATCAGAAACTTGCATGTGTAAACGCCACCGATCTGACAATATAGTTTCACTCATGAATGCTGTACGAAAAAAACATTATTTGGTTCTGCATCATTGTATTTGCTCGTAAATTTTCTAATAGAATGCTAGAAAAATGAGGTTTTGTGACACTTATCTGTCCTTTAAATGCTCATTTACAGTATATTTCAATGAAATTATATCTCAATGCATCAACATGATATGGAAAATATTGTCTATTCCCTTTGATTCTAATATGCAAATAGTCAAATTACACTATCAAAATGGTGTTTTTTTTTATACAATGTGTCACCCACCACCTGATTTTTACAAAGGCGTATACTTAACAATAAAGAAAATTACCACGATATCAGACTAATTGGCAACGTAAAGTCACCAAATAAACTGCTTTATTAAAAAAAAAGTCACATATTTGTTTTGTTGGTTCGTTTGTGTGTTTGTTTGTTTGTTATTGGAGAATGAGTTTGATATTGATTTTTATTTATGACAATGAAATCGCTTATTATCTTGTAGAGTATTCTAGAGAAAGATATTTTGTATGAAAAGTACAACGAAATGTTTGACATAATTCTTTTGATTTTTCCCTGCCACTAGAAAACAGATTATGTGATACCTTTGGAGAATTTTAAAATCTGAAACATTCTTAACAAAACGTCCAAAATAAAGATATATGTTCTTTCGGCCAATAAAGCACCCCTGTGCGAATATTAGGTTTACAGTTGTTTTAACTGAATGACTAAAAATTGGGATGACTACTTAACACAGTCTAAAAAATTAATAATCACTCGGTATTACGTTTTGGTAATGTTGCCTTTGATCATGAGACGAGGTGGTGGCCGTAAATTAACCCTTGTTGTCAGGTCATAGTCGAACAGACTATAGACACACCTGGAGGCTGAACAACACAGATACAGTATGATTTCACAGATCAGCTGATTAATCGTGTGTGTAAAGTATCATTCCACTTAAGAACAGTGAACACATTCTCACAGGCACTGTTTTGATTTGCATACGTGTTGTGTCAACTAAAATAAATAGTTAAATTTGACATCTACCTAAAAGGGAAATAACTCCTATTGATAACAGGACAATTTAATAAAA
This sequence comes from Perna viridis, assembly GCA_037379345.1. Taxonomy (NCBI): domain Eukaryota; kingdom Metazoa; phylum Mollusca; class Bivalvia; order Mytilida; family Mytilidae; genus Perna; species Perna viridis. The sequence continues at coordinate 30,500,237 of CM074517.1, read as the reverse complement.
TACAGAATCTCGAATTGCGTTCGTCCATAAATACCCATACGATGTTTAAAACTTATACATATATATATTTCGTTTGATTCCTTGCCTTTTTTAACTTTTATTTTAAATGGATTGTGTATGTGTATTCTTGCAACACTTTTCTCGTATGACATGATTTAACAACTTGAATTGTCAACGATATATATTGAATATGGTAAAAGTAGAAAAAAATATGTGCATCCTGTTAGGTATATTTTTGAATTATTCAGTAAAAAGCGGATTGCCTTTTTTACTTCCAAATGTCAATTTTGAATTAATATAACCATTGTCCGCCAAGAAAAGACCATGTAATAATATTGGTCGTACTGCAATCGTTCAAATTTCATGATGCAGCAAATATATGATCGCCTTGGTCGAATACGTTGCCATAAACTCCGACGTGCAGAGTCGGCCAAAAATATGGTAAATGATCGATCGATTTTGTACTTCCATTTATTCATATCTCCATCTGTGCATTCACCAGCACATTGTTTTAGCCGTTTTTGATATTCTGATTTACGTCAAACCTGAAGGAAACTAGTGTGCGGTTTTAAGGATGTAGTCCTAGTGTAAGGGACATAACACTTGAAATCAGTGATATGTTTGTATCATATACAATTTCACCAAAGCCTTTCAAGCTTTTCTCTGAAATAGAATGAAATCGGTCCAAGTTACTTTGACGCTTACAAGAGATTTATGTAAAATGGTGATACAAACGTTCCAATGATTTGTAAGAGTTGTGTCCCTTACCCTAGATCTACATCCTTAATATGAGTAGGCACAGCCTACTATCGATCATCGCAATTATACATTTTTCTTACATCTATAATATCATTGAAAAAAAGGAATATAGCTGAAAGGGGCGAGAAAGGATATGGAAATGGTTGTCCATTTTTTTTTGTTTACAATAATTCAGCGTACCGGTTCTAAAAACTATTGATAATTCTTTTATTTTATTATTTTATGTTGTATTGGAATGGCATATTTCAATTTTAAACCAATTTAAATGCTACTGTCGCTTCCCTGACCCATTTCTGTGGACCTCTCTGATACCTATTCCGGTTTGACTGAACATCTATCGTTAGTCTAGCATACGATTCTCGATATAATAGCCAAAAAAAAGGATATCAGACTTGAAGACTAATAAAACAGGGATAGTTGTATAGAAACAGGTATCCGAGCATGAAAATATTTGAAATGATGCTATGATACAATACAAGGTTTATTAACATGTAGTTATAACAATATGAAACACTAGTTATTAATAAAACCACAACACGCGTTTATGTTCATTTCACAGAATTTGCGAAACTGCAAAAATAAAATGTTAAAATATCACATAGTTAATCTTATTGAATAGTTATTTCGATGATTAAAGCATTTTTTCAACGATGCATTTTGTAATAACAAGTCTCATTTATCATACTGTAGAAGTAGTTTGACTGTATAGTTTTAGGAGGTAGACCTAGGATCAGGGACACAACTCTTAGAAGTCATTGGAACGTTTGTATTGAGATTTTTAAATTAATACCATGTAAGCATGAAAGTAACTTGGACTGATTACATTCTGTTTCAAATGAAAGCTTGATAGGCTTTGGTGAAATTGAATATGGTACAAACAAATCACTGATTTCAAGAGTTATGTCCCATTCCCTAGGTCTAACTCCTTAATTTGCATTATATTTTTCTCAGTTGTGTCTAAGAACTGTACCAAAGTTTTGGACATTTACTTTTTTCAGGCGTACGTGCCTTACTGCATTAAATCAAGTTTAATAACGTTATAACATTTCTCACTTAAACATGCATAATATATGATACATTTATTAACAAAAAGTAATAAAAGTCAGTGCAACAGTCTTCTTCACTTACTTTTTTTCACTTTGAAGGCTTTATTGCATTTCCTTAAACGTAATTGAGACCTGCATTATGACTGACCCGCCTCGCTTCATTTTGAACTTGCTTCTGTACAGGTAAAATAAGTCAAGTACTAAAATAGTAGTAAATGCCAAAGTATCACCTTTGTGTTTTTCCTGTGGCAGACATAAGTTGTCTCCCTTTTAGGACATTGACCTGTCAACTGCATGTACACCTTGTATGGGGGTAAACCGTCATATTTAAGTTGTATGTAAAATGGGATTTTGAACGGGATATGCTGATTTGGTTGTGTTCATTAAAATGTCTATATTTAATTTAATTTCTTTTTATTAATTTTATTTATTTTAATAAGAATTCCTACCATATACTATTTCAAAAGGTACTGTTTAAATGATACATTATATTGTTGGGAAAATGGAGTGAAGAGGGTCGTTGCTTAGTCAAGAAGGTACTTGGACAAGATAACGGTTTAAACATAAATGCAAATAAAAAACGGAAAGGAGGTGTTGTGTGGTCAATGGGGCAACGGTAAAAGAGCAAGGTTGTAGGAAAGGGAAATTGTGTATGGTAATTGGTGCAACATGGAAAGGGCAATAGGGCACGGTACTTTGGGAAATTCGAAAGAAAGGAAAACGATGTATAGTTATTTGGACAATTTGAAAGGCAATTATATATGCTTATTTGTGCAATGGAAAGGGGAAGAGATGTAAGATTAAAAGAGCCATAGTTAATGGTAATAAGAAGGGGAATGGGGTAAATAGGGAAATGAAGGGTGTATATTAAATCATGCAGTTGGAAATGAAAGAGATGTATAGTAAATGGAGCAATGATGCAATAGAGAAAGAAATGTTCTCTGATAAACTGGAATGAAGAATACTGTATGGGCAATAAAGCAGTTTGAAAGAATAATAAAGGGAACCAAGATTATAGAAGTAATCACAGGAATGTAATCCAGGGACAAAGACAAGACATGGAAAACAGACATACACAACAAAGAACATAAAATAACTAAAATCATACCTAAAAAGTAACAAAAGCAGATGAGCAACTCAGACTCCACTAAAACGTGCGAGCATGGACCATGTATTGAAGAAGAATGGTGAGTGGGTTATAGAGAAATAAGAATGGAAATGGTGTAAGGGTAAAATGATGATTGGAGTTGAAAATGGTGTTTCATCAATAGGGGAATTGGAAAGGGGAATATCACATTGGCAATAGGGCAATTGCAAAAAGGGTGTGGTGTATTGGCCATTAACCAAAAGTGAAACGTAATGGTATGTTATGTAAATGGATCAACTGTAGACTAGTTCGACCAGTTACTCATGTCATTTGCCTTGTTTGTTTGCTGTTTCATTTGGAGATGATTTTTCAAAAGAGAGAAAACTTCACTAAAATTACTCATATGTCAAAAGAATGAGGCAAAGAAACACAAGTTCGTGGATTCTTTAATTCGTGGTTTTGAAATTTCAGTATATAAATAAATTGGAATCTACTTTTCATTGGGAACCAAATTTCGTGGTTTTTTTGCCTACCCACGAAAACCACGAAAATTGGTACAATAGTAGTTTCACAGTATACCGTAAATAGATAAAGAAACGTGGTTAGTGTTTCTAGAAAATAGAATACTCATCAATCGATACACATGGTCCATGCTCTCAGTTATTTCTGAGGAGTTACTCATTTACATTTACTTGTCTTAGAGAAGCAAGACCAAAATGCAGTATGTGTGGTGCAGTGAACATTGTTTTAAATGAATATGTAGGATAAGTTTTAATGCTTATATTAAAAAAAATGAGATATATGACATTTTATCCCAAAATTGTTTCATAAGACTTTAAAATTTTTTTAACATCGATTACAGTTTGTGGAACTTTAGCTACTTTGTCGAATATGATGCGTCTCAATAAGCAATGACAGATGTATATTAACATTTACCCACATACCGGAAATGACGTTTTTAAAACGCTTCATGTATCTATATAAACAGCCAAATGGACCACACATAATGCAGTATAGATAAATGGACCTACCATATTTAAAAATTCTCGGTAAATTTAATCAGAGAAAACGATATTTCTGCGTGAATGCGTCACTAAACATCAATTTCACGGTGGATTATTTACTAATGCATCAATTGTATGTTTAAGCAACTCCACAAGATAAGATGATATTGACAATGACTAAATTTGCCAGGTTAAATGTATGATTAATGTAAATTTAATTAATTGAAGTTTTTTTCTTATGTTCAGTACAACTTTTCCATTGACATGCAATATGGAAAATTATTTTGGAAAGCAACCAATATGCACTCTTGTGCATAATTAAAAATGACTTTAAAGTAAGAACTATATAAATGTTGACATGCGTATGTTTTGTTATTAATAATATTAAGCGAAATTATTTATGACGAGCAAAAAGGACGAAAAAGCAAACAATCGGATGTTCATTAGATCAAGCAACAAAAACACTTTAATTGAAAAATTAACCCGTTTACTAAAATACCCTTTTTATATTTGCAATATTATATAAGATTGGTACTTTTGTTCCTGCTTAAACAAAAATGTCAAAAAAGTTAACAATCTTTGCTTTTTACCTTATCAATATTGCATTTTTCATATGATAAGTTTCCAAAATTTAAAAATAGTTTCAACAGTAAATCTTAATATCTATTTCTATTTTCATACCTAAACATTTTATTCAAGCTCTTCAAAGTATAGTTCTATATAAAAGTCATGTCAAGGATGATTTATCACCTATTGATATTTTATATTAATTGTGCAGTATGTATCAATAAACCACTACATATTTCTGCAACAGTTGTTTCCCAAGATATGCGGTATATTGTGAGATAATGTTTGATTAGTTTAAATTATTTAAAATATACAAACTTTTGTACGAAATTTCCCCGTACTTCATAAAAAATATTAAACTGAATATAGTTGTTACCCTGTTTATTAGTCCTGCATAAGGTTTTCCGTCAAAGTGAAAGATTATTCATTTGCTTTTTGTCTGCTCTGCGCATGATTCTTAGTACGAGCTTTAAAAAACTTATACTATTACCTTTTCCTTCCATCTCCTAGCCATTTTTCCCTCATTTTCTTTTCTTTAAAGCAAAAGAGGTTTAAGTTCGATTTAAGCCTGCTAATCAAAGAACCTTAGGACAATTTTCCTCAAGTTGCCCACAAAACCACTTTTTAAACTATTTTAGTAGACAACCTGTCTTTCTTCCCACTTCATAGCTATATCTGCAAGATTATATTTTGCATTATCATTTCCTTGTAAGAATAGATGACAATATGGATTCACCACGCTGACATCTCAATACCGTTACAAGGTTAAGAAGATAATGACCTGCTTTTAACCTACTAGACTCTTGTCAATCACGTGACAATAATTGCGGGTAATGGTGGAATTACATGCTGTGACTTATCAAGTTATGTCTGTCAGACCCCAGGCTCCGGACTATGCAGATTGACACTTAATGTTGATATTGTGAATTTACATTACCTTAAATTGGAAATTTTATCTCATTATGGTATTTAGATGATGAATTATAAATAAGATGAGATCGACAAAATTTCTTTTTATTCTGATTCTTTTGTTTTATTTCAAATTTAAGATGTTTAACTCAGTTAAATCACTTCAGTGCAGCCCTGTAGATGATGTTCCGAGTGCAATTTGTGTCTATCATGGTGTTTAAGGTCGCCTCGAAGATTTTATGATATTGACAGATTTACAAATGAGCTTGGACAAAATGTAGATGTAGAGACTTGGTTAAATATTATATTATTGCATAACCAAAGAATATAGAAATTCACAATATTTTGTAATGATATGTTTTATATGCATAATATTACATGTCAAAATCTGTATCGCATGCTGTATCAACCCGAGACTCCTACATCACCCCAAGGATCACCGGCCCGCGGGGTGATGTAGATCGAATGTTGATACAGCATGTGATACAGATTGTAACATGTCATATTTATTATTTCATATATTTTAACCATACTCCAAGTATGTTCTGTGAAGGGATGCGATATAGGGTATGCGATATAGATCTAGGGGTGTGATATTGGGTATGTGATATAGGCCTAGAGATGTGATATAGGGTATGCGATATAGAGTTGAAATAAACACTTATAATGCATATACAAAAAAGTTATATTTTAATCTGAATATATGATACAATGTAAAATCGTTGCTACTCTAAGTGTTAAGTGGTGGCATATTTTCTGTAAAGCGTTCTTTGTTATATGCAGTCTAGTAAGGTGTTGTACATGAGTCATATTAAGTTGACCTAATAGTTGTGGATTTTTAATCTTTTTATGTTAAGACAAAGTCGTTATCAATAAAAAATGTTGTGAAAACATATGTCAACTTAAATTAACCGAAATTCGACCAATTATTTGCCCTTCTCAAAATTAAGGCATAGTTGGATAGTAAGTAGACATTGATATGTAGTCAGTAAAAATCTTTTTAATTTCTTAAATCAATTGGAAAGAATCAAAACGTCTTTGCCAGGGGATCATATATAATATTACAAATAATTTGAAAAAGGTTAAAAAAAATAACTACGCGTATTTGATTAAAAAAAGTAGGAACACAAAGCATCAAACTGTCCAATACGAAATGTAAGTAGCAGATAAACATGGAACAAACTTGTTGAATGGGAAAATAAGCACAGGTACAAACACACTCTCTCATGAACACTTAAACAAAAAGAACGATAATTTCACATGCTTACAAATTATCATATCAAAATATAGAATGTCAAATTAGTTTATAACACCTTATGACATGATATCACAGTAAAGGCACAAATCAACATCTTTACTAACACTAATTTTTTATAGTATTGCGATTTATAAAGAAAGCGTAAATTTATCATTTTGTCTTTCAGAAATGACCTACTAGAGATACAAGTAATCCAAAACATAGCGGTAAGTCAAAGATTACTCTACTATACCTTCGTATCTCTTGAACGTACCAGAAAAGATCAAAAAGAGATTTTTTGACATCCCTGGTGTTCTGATAGAGGGCATCTTATATTTCCGTCCTATGTAAACAATAGCGTGATTGGTGTAATCCTTACGCTACCTTCTTTACTGTACATATCGTAGTAAAGGTAGATACCCTGTCACAACAACTATGTGTGCCTATTATAAGGGATTGACTCTTCAAAAGAAGGTAAGTGCGTTTTTTAGTTTGATTTGATTTCGCCATTTTAAATTCTGTGTACGTTTGAATATTTAATTCACCGAAAGTCTTACAGTTTACAGAAATTGTACCGATTTTCAAAAATGTACAACTTTTCGAACCAATTCAAACTGTACTTCGTTCTGCTTTTTGTTATTCATAATTAAATTTGATAAAAAATAAAATTAAAGACAAACAATTATTCAATTATTCAACTCACCCTATATATCAACCAATCAAATATCTATAGTTTCTATTTCCTTATAAGACTGAACTTATAACAAAAATGTGATATATGTATTGTTTACACTCTGGCAAAAGGTAGAGTTGCAATCATCAAATTAACAATTTTGATGCACTAAACACATTTATTGTTATATGATACTGCATGAAACATGAGCTTAAACTTACCTATAACAAAATGTATGAGTGCGGTTGAAAAGCTAGTGCGTTCAAAAGATTATAAAACGTCCCAGAGAGTTAAATTAAGATTGGATTCTATTATTAGATACGCACGACAGTTCTTGCACAAAGGTTTCATTTTTCGGAGACATACTGGTAAAGGTCGATTTTTTTTTTGCAAAGAATACATATTAAAATACAACCTTCTGCCCTATATATGTTGCGAATGTAATGCCTAATCTTTTTTTATTCTTTTCGGTATTTCATAATGTTGAACAATGATTTTTATGGTTAATATAATAGTCAGAAATAGGATAATCTAGTTGGTCATCGAATTGAGTTTTAAGGATACAATGCTTAATTTCTCGAGAGTTTTTTGAAAAATAAACCTCTTCGTATAATCCATGTTGAGAAAAATGTGGTGCTCAAAAGCCTAAAATCTGAAAGATGTGTTAAAGGCTTTTATGCTTCAGCATACTGAAAATATTCCATTTTAACTTTCAATATTCTAATTGAAAATCGTCTTGTGTAATTAGTCGTCGATTCAATATAAAAAAAAAATTAAATTATAATCAATTTTAAGATGCACAAAAAAGAATTGACCAAGACAATAAATTTTCAAGGAAGCTACCTAAACCTGTTTGGGATGTTTCTTTATTATTGATTGCATGGTAAAAAATTTTACTTTAAAGTTGGATAAGCATTCAAAAAGGTTAAATAACCTTTTTTAATAAAACAAATAAGGCTTACAAGAGGTACATTATTCAGCTACTTTTGCATAAAAGTAATGTTTTATCACTACTTAAGGAGGTAGACCTCGTTAAGTGACATAACTCATGAAATCAGTGATATGTTTGTATCATATTCATTTGCAGCAAAGCCTATCAAGCTTTCATTTGAAACAGAATGAAATCAGTCCAAGTCAATTTGATGCTTGCATGAGATTGATGTAAATGCTGAATACAAACGTTCCAATGATTTGTAAGAGTCGTGTCCCTTACCCTAGGTCTACCTCCTTAATTAAAGTTTTACTTTTAAATAAGGTACAGCCTCTTATGAGTACAGAAATGCAACTTATATTGTAAGTACATACCAAATGGAGCGTAAACTGTTATCTTCACTTCTCAATGAAATTGCGTGAGTTTCACTTTCAAATTAAAAAGTAATTTAACTCCCACAGTATAGCAAGCAACACCGTCATAATTATCCAATGTATCTACACAACCATATCAAACCTCTTATTTTGACAGTAATGAAATTAAATGTCTGTCTCTGTAAGAATCAGGCAGTGGGTTAAATATGGTATGGAAAAAACTCATTATTTGATAGTGTAATTTGACTACTTGCACCATTAGAATCAAGTAAAACTGACAAGATTTTCCTCATGTGCTGGACAATTCAGTTACAATTTCATTACAATGCACTGAAAATTAACATCTTAAGGGCAGGTAACTGTGTCAAAAAGCTCATGTTTCCGCATTCTATGAAAAATTTCTGAGCAAAGCCAACGGTGCAAAGATTAAATAGTGTTATTTTCAAATAAAGAAGAAAGTATTCTTGAGTGATATTGCATTATCAGATCGGTGGGGTTTTGGCATGCCTATTTCTGATTTTTCTCCATTTTGCCTGATTCTTATAAATACTTACACTTAAATTGCATCTGAGACTGTTATTGGAACACATCCATTAAGACACAAGAGGAGTGAGAGGACCTTGGTTTAGCAACTATTGTAATAAATTATATATTTGTTAAAGGATATGGTACACTAGCGAGGACAATTTTCCAACAAAAGTCCTTCTTTTTATTCAGCAATGTCAGGTAAAGAAATGGATCTTAAAGGTTATTAGTGGTTATTAGTGGTAATAAAAAAACCAAATATTTAAAATTTCAAAGCTATAATTTAGTTTAAACAAAGTTATGATTGAAAATGCGGCTTTAATTAAACTAACCTTTCCTTTGCTAATTTTATCTTTAATTTTTATCGTTTACGTTTTTTACATTGATATTTTAAATTAATAGATACATTGCAGCTATCAAACATATTCCTATTTTTGTTCTTGATTGCTCATTCAGAAATTCAATAGAATTGAGTTATGATATAGGCTCTTCCATTTTGAACCCTAATCATTTCCATATTGAGGCTACATATATTTTTAACGTATTGGGTCTTTGTTTTTTTTTATATTTAACCTGTTTGCCCGTATTTCTCTGGTTATTGATATCTCTTCGTCTTTTTTATTTGTAGTATACATATTTTACACCATTGGTTATTGATATACCATAAATGGGGAAGATTTATACTTTTGTAATATATGAAGTATATGGAGTATTGATCATATTGTAAACAGAATAATTTTGAGTTATTTCGCTTTAGTCTGTTAAAGTCCATTGATTTTGTTATATTACGGAACATTTATTGAACATTATGTTATTGCATTTATTTTAACAGCAAAAATCATACTTGAATTCACGCAGTTTATATAAAAGTTATAATAGCCTCTGCAAAATTACATACTGAAAATATGGTCACTGTATTTGCTGTTTAGTACCATAATATAAAAGTACATAAGTTGAAACATATAATGACTTATCTGATAACGTGATATCATTGACTGCATTTGCGTTATCCAAACGGGGTAAAATTCATCGTCCTGGTTAGGAGTGAACCTAAAACTTTATGGTGATTATGGAATGAGATTAATAGAGGTTTTGTATGAGGAAGTGGATGAAGGGGGTAGAAATTTCTATCTTTTCTGTCTATACAATAAGATTACTTTTTTAATTAAAAAATGATTTTCATAGATCAATAGTTAAAATTAAAAAAAATATGCTGCCTTAATGTGTACATTAAGTTGATATGATACTGATTGGAAATATAGGGCATAATGAATATTTTGTAAATGATAGTACCACTCAATATTTGAACTTGAAAATATCATGATTCCTTTAATAAACATAAATCAATAAATAATTATTTATAAAGACCAGCAAAAATAACGCATAATAGGTGTCTTGTTTTCATTGAAATCATGCTAAATAATGATGTCATACTAGATTGATAAAAGCGATGTAAGTTCCGACAAGAAGAAGACAATTTTTCTTTAAATTACAAAAATATATGTTAAGTAACTTTTTCATAATTTCTTTTTTCGTAGAACTGATTTTACTAGAAAACCTCCTTCCTCAGTTACACTGTTAAATCAGATAACCGACTGCAAGTACAGTGATAGAGGTGTACTCTCCATTATCATAAATGGATAAGCAATCTTAAGTGCAGTAGAGTAACTTCTTACTTGAATCAAAGCACGAAAAATTGTAATAGTATACGAAATTCAATTTTGGCAAGGTCCCCCCTGTATCATTACACCGGGAATTAATGAGTATTCGCCGAGTATATTGACAAATCTAGAATCCAGTATTCAATTCACTTGTGAAAAAGTAATCAAGGGAAGCAAAATGCTAGTGGAAATCAAATGACGGTAATCCGGGGACAAAGATCAGACATGGAAAACATACAGACACAACAAAGAACATAAAATAACTACTAAAATAATACATACAAAGCAAAAAAAAAAATGAGCAACTCGGAATCCACTAAAAACTGGACGTATAGACAAGGTGCACCGGTAGGGTAAGCGTCCTCTGCTGTTCTAAAAAAACACCCACCGAGTGGCTCATAGAAAGTCACGACCGGGGTATACGAAAGAGATAAGAAAAACTACGCGTTGAACATATCAGTTCATATGATGCAGATGAATATACCGTAACGATCCACGAGTTCATGATGACGACCATAAAACTTCAGTACTGGTGACTTCAATTTTAATATCATCCTGTTCCAGAAGCCTTATTGTAAGTCTGCGTAGTTACAGCAAGCTCTGGAATAACGTATGAGTTGTGATATGAAAACTCCATACGCAGGAGTTGAAGGGATGTGCCACAGACGAAAGGAAAGTTGAGAATATGGAATACAAAGTCATCGCGTTTGTTGTATAGTTTGGTCAATAATTTTCCTTCACCATCGAACTCTAAATGTAGGTCAATAAAGATCCTCCACGACACTGGACAAACATGTTATCGATTAAAAATTCTAGCATTTTGAAAAAAAATCTTCTTCGGTATACATGTATTTGGAAGATGAATTAGAATTTTTTTTTTATAAAGTATGAAGAATCTCTACAGAGTACTACATATATGTGCCTAGGTGTACAGTCCTTTTTTTTTGGAGTAACAACGATGAATAATGTTTTTGAGTCGGAATTATAACTGAGTATGGGAATGGAAGAATAAGATTGAAAATCATAGCTTTCAATGCTATTGTATTCTGAAAACAAATCTTGAATTGAGTGTCTCCTATAGACCTTTCGAATTTGTCAGGTTCCACATTGAATTAATACCACTACGGGAGAAGCAAGTGTTTAAACCTGTTAAACCTAACTCACTTTGGACTACCGGTTCGACAACTACAAAAATAAACACCGACTGCATTTCATGGAATATGACAGGTGTCGCTTACCATTCAGGGGCGATTCTGATGTTACTATGTATTTTTTCCCGATATTTACATTTGAGATGATTGAAAGACAATCTACATATGTAAGATTTGATGCTACTCATGGGCAAATTTCAACCGTAAATTGACAAGATTGTTCACTTTGAATGTAATGATGTGCAGGTCTTAGGGAATCAATTTTAACCCATAACCACCATTTAAGCGGACACTCGTGTTTAAAACGGTCAACAACACGAACAGTCTGTCATAGCCTCAATGGCATCGCCCAAGAAGTAAACACGTGAATCAGTATGGTCATTTTGACATTGTAAATACTTTTGTTTAGCAATGAATATTTGTATATACCTAGGCGACCCTTTATAAAAAACACTTAAAATGAAACGTAAAACTTTACATAAATTCTATTCAAATTGTTTAAATGTTGGATGTGACTAACTTCTTACTCTTCGTATTCAATTACTAACAGATTTAAATAAAATATGTCATAAAGAAGTTAAACTTCCATTGATAAGATTACGTAAAGCATAAATTCCTACAATACTCATCCGTCAAACGGGTATTTAAGCTACCTTTAAGATCCACTTTGTATGTTTACGATTGCTGTAATTACATCTTTGAAACTGGTAATCAGATAAACCTTATCTATTGACACCGTTTACTTTATAACATGACTGTCATGTGATATGGTTGAAGATCAGCTGACATTGCTACAGTCCATTGGCTTCCGGTGAACAAATACAAAATACCATTTAAAGATAATTAAATTTAGAAAATTATCTCTGACATAATTTTTACAAAGGAATAATGTCCTTTAAATTATTGCTGACCTGATGAGTAATTATCTTGTCATTTTGATTGGTTAAAAGAAATAAATATTTTTGTTTGTTTGTTTGTTTGTTTGTTTGTTTTTTTTTTTTTTTCATTTTTGTAACAGTATATTTAAGTTTATTCAGCTATGTATGATTGAGATATAAGTAATTCTTGCGGATGAAAATTTCATGGTTTTTCATATCATTTTATTAAAATTCTTCCCAATTGACTATACTTGTTGAAGTTACATATACAGGCATATGTTTAACACACATGTGTTTGTTAAAAAGGTGTTAATAGTTTGTAATATCTCCAAACTCCCTACGGAGACGACTGGAAATGTATTTGAAGATAAGATACTAGTGAACGTTATTGAAAAAGAGTTGATATGGTGAAAGGCAACAAATGCATCAGCGTATATTGTAACTTCAAAAAAGTAATACTTTTACTGAATCATGAATATCTACATGTAATTTTGTCGTTGAAAGAGTAATCAAGGGAACCAATGTTATAGCGGTAATCAAACGAATATAATCCAGGGACAAAGACCAGACATGGAAAACCGACATACACAACAATATACAATATACAATAGTTTCTACAGTTTTGAAAATGAAATGATATTCACGTGTTTTTAATATCAAAATTTATTTTAAAAAAAAAGACTAAAATAAAGGAAAAAAACAAACAAACAAAAAGACAAACAAAGCACCAAAAGCAAGATAAAAAAAACATTACTATAAATTGACCTAGGCAAATAAAATGTGGGAAATTGTAAATGGGATAACATAAATGGATCTTTTCCTAGTTTTTATATTTTTATTTTTTGTGATGATAAAATACCGATATAGTAAGATGGAATACCGAAACAACAATTAAAATATTGTATTTCTTTCTGAATTTACTTGGTTTCAGAAAAAGTTAGCCTTTACACTCAGTTTATGTTACAAACAAATAAAGCACCTGTATAAAAGGACATATAAAGATGTGATGGTTATCAGTCTCCTCAAGGTTGTTATAAAACAACGGCAGAGGACTTGATATGATCTGATAGTCAGGATAATAAGGCGTTTGATCTTTGGTATTTGATATTTACGGGACTGCTCCTAAATTTATACCGTGGTCCAAAACAAGAGATCCAGGTGTGAAACTAGAGTCGAATGACAAAGAGGTCTTGTTAATACTATTGTATTTATCTAAGGTAACATCATCCCATTTAATCAACAGTATCATATACCATTTTACAACCGTTGTGCATTTGAAAGCAATAGCCGTGATTTTTCAATTTATTTGCTTTACAGGTTAGAAATTTTAAGTTAGCAATAAATCTCGTTTGCGTTCATATCACTAGCTAATTGATATTACTTCCAACAACCCTTCCTTCTATAGCTATACAAACACATCAGAACACAAGGATAACAATGTAACGTCCTAATCAGATTCAAACAATTTCTGTTAAATATTTGTTCCAGACCATCTTATTTAATTAAAATTCAAAAGGTTTGATATCTTAAACCATTCATTGACAACCAATAGCCCTTTGTGTATTTTATTATGTGTGCAGATTTACACTTTGGGTCTTTATCTAAATATTGATAAGTTTTTGTCAAATTCTCAAAGGAATTAAAGCCTTTGATCAAAACCAAATATGACTCTAATAAAACTGAGTTCCCTTTCCAGTTGACGTGCTGGTATAAGAGCTGATTAATTTAGTCAAACTTTGTGGGTATATATTTAATGTTTTTCGAGATATAGTGTGAACATTTCGTCTTGATACTATCCGTGATTCATAAATTAATCATTTCAATGTAATATGTAAGAAATTCCCGACTTTGTCACTTCACTGGGTTTATCATAGAGGAAACATGATAAAACCTGGTTTATTATTCGGGAAGTGCTTGTTCGGTATGTTTCTAGTTATGTGGTATTTCCCAAAACTTATTTGTGATTTTATCTTTTGTGTTTCATAGTAAATACGTTCATGGTATTTAGGTTGTCGTATAACTAACCACAACAATTACAAAAATAATATATCATGATACTTCAATAAATACTGTGAATATAACTATTGTTTTTGTATGTATTTTTCATTTCTCAGAAAAAACGTATTAACACTTTAATATTGTTTTCGTCGTGTCTTTAGACGGACAGAAACAAACACAACAAAAGTTCATATTGTACATATTTCAGGGGCATTATATACCATACATTGCAAAAAATACGTGAAGTAGAAAATGTTGATGTTTTGGTGTCCGTCCGTCTGCCAAACTATTGAATTGCTTTTATTCCATACCTAATAGGAAGAATTGTTCGATATTCTGTCTTTTTTTATCACAGACGGAATCAAATTGATCTAAAGAATTCAAGATTTTCTATACTTAAGCCGTAACAGTGAATTTCATTGATATAAATTGATGAAATAGGTTCACAACCTATCTAAAACTAATGATGTAACATCAAAGTTTTTACTGCTCTGACCCATTTTGTCCTTATACCAGTTTAATAGAGTAAAACGTGACAAAACATTGCTTAGTAAGGATTTGTCAGTTAGAAGGTTTGGCTGAGGTTTCATCATGTTAATATCAGGTCACGTGATTAAAGATGACTTAATGTGTAGTTCCTATTCAATTTTCGAGAAAAGGAACAAACGTCACATTGTTATGTTTTTATTGAACGTACTTATCAAAAGTGTTGTTTTAAGAATGATGACAAATTTCGATGATTTCAATAAAACTTGTGGAGGGGTGTTGTCTCCATAAAATACTATAATTGTCATTACAAAACCTAGGCATCTTCGCTCATAAGATCAACCCTTTGATGAAAACCGTCATAACTACTTCTATTTTTAGCCTAGACACAGTATCCGTGTGGAAAAGACGTAGTATTTTCATTCATTAATTACTTATACAAACGTATTTATAACTGTACATATCGATAAAGTATTTTGAAAGGTAACATCAAAGAATTAGACACGTTAAAATGACAACAGTCTGTGTCGAATGAAAAATGATAGTGAAGATTTATCCGTCAAAGTCCAACCTAATTTCAGAGGTGTCCCATGGGAGATGTTATATGATCTACGCATATAATATTGCATTCCTGTCTTCTATTTAAATCTTTTTCTATTATTTGAAAATCTTAATTTTAAAAAAGTTTTTTTTTATTTCAGATGTAAAGCTTGTTAATTGAATGTTTTCATCAAATTCACTTGTTTAAAGTTTTATGATATGATGTAGTTCGGTATGTGGTTCATTTTTCTGGTTTGTATTTTTGTCATCAAAATTAAGATAATAAGATGAATTTGTTGGTCTTTAGAAAAAAAAGTGGTATAAATTTATGGTATTGCCAATAAAATTCTTTTTAACGAATACTTGGCCATCACGTCACCTTAATAACCAAACTATCACTTTACTGGTAAGTTGTATATACTTAAATTTGTTAAATCTGATCGTCCAATATAGTACATTTTCATGTTCTATTGCATAAGTCGAAGTGCGACTTTTTAAAAAAAGTCATAATCTATACTACCATATTAATATGATTATCAAACTACCAATACTGAGGTAGGCGTTTGTAAATTGTTTGTACTTTTTTCCAAATTCAAATTGTAATTGTTCCAAGAAGCGGTTGTTTACTGAGACTGAAGACGTATACCTGCAGTTGGTTCAAAATGTACTTAAGTCGTGTGATTTTATGATACCTGTAAGCATTTGGTGCATACTTAAGAAGAACATTTGACTGACAATGCGGAAACTGAAGTCATTTTTCATCTTTCAATCTGTAATAAAAAGAGAAGCTAAATGCTTTGCTTCAGACAGCCATAAGATTTTAATGGCATATTCCCAAACAAAAAAGCGTTTAACGCCATTAAATATTTTTCCCGTATTAGTTTTTGGCTTTTTGTCAGTAACAACGGCCTGCAATGTAAACTACATAACTCTAGACCTGCATGTGTAGTGTATGTCTATGTATACCGTTTTATATATATTTTTTTTCAGCTTAGGCAATACTATTGCATGTTCATTATAATAAAATATTATATGTTCCTTTTTTAAAACATGTTTAAAATTATTTGATAAACGTTTACAAATGTTAAAGTAAAATATTACTTTTTGATTCGATATTGTTGCAGTGAACTATTTATTAAACCTTGCCTCACGATAAGTATAACACCATTGCAAAGACAATTACTTAATTACTTGGGAAACAATAATTAAAACAAATATTTCAATTTGAAAGTTTTAAATCATATTTTAAACTACAAACAAGCAAAAATGAAAATCATAGAAAAAACTGCAGTTATATTTGACATCTACAGAGAAATGCATTTTAACCATTGGTTGCCATTGTAATAGACACCTTTTATGCCACTCTCCTCGCCATATTTTCTGTATCTATACAGATTTCCGCTTTCTTCAATACTTATTAAAAACGGATAGTGATTCTTAAAAATATGATATAATAACGGAAGTCTTTATAAAGACAATTTAAAATACATATTTTGATGAATTTTATGATATTAAAGTCATAATAGCTGCGCTTATCTTTCTTCCATATGCAGCAATATATATCTTGTTTGATAATTCGAAGTCTTACCGTTATACGCTTAGGTGTCTGAGATTTCTCTGTCTTGCACTCTTAGTGGTGTTATATTCATAATGTCCCTATTGATACAAGTTAAAAATCACCATATTTAATGAAAAACTAATTCAGCCAAAATTTTACACTAAATGAATTGTTGTCATTGCAGCCTTTTGACCCTTCACTCTGCCAGAAAATTTTAGTACTACCTATACATTTCGTATTACTGGTAACAAGAGCAGTTAATAGCATACCTTAGATGCATGTTTTGTCCTATACTTTAGATGGGATAAAAAAACAAAAGAAAATTCCATTTAAAGCATGTTAATGGTTATAATTCGGTATGCTATCTTAAATTATCTTTCTCATTAGTATTATTGCTTAATTCTTCCGTTTAACCGACTGAAAGACATATAACAGATTAGTTACTCAATTGTTTATCACAATATCATAATGTTTTCGTCACTTTGTTTTAATTCGCCTAGTCACGGAAAGGAAAATAGTATTAAAGACCAGATACAATATTTAACTGCAATTGTAGTCCCTACTTAAACATACTTGCGAACATCATGTAAGTACGTAATAATGTAATTCCTTACGTGAGCTACATGTGTTTAACTTTTACATCTTCGCACTAACTGATTAGCGCTTTTTATATTCCTTCACTTATTATTCCACCTACGACATAAGTGTATGTCAACAAAATTATTAATTTATTGCTTTCCATCCCTTTTATTTTATTTACTTCATATTCCTTTGATATTGTGAACAAGTTTGAGCTCAAGATGAATAATCATTAATTACCACTATCATATTAGTCATACGTCGTCCTCTTTATAGGCATTCCCTCATGTAACAGTTCACTCTCGGATCTAGAAAATTCTTTTTGGAAAACGCCTATCTTTCTTTGCCAATCTTAAACTATGTATGATGAAACAAGAAGCATGTAAATATTTTTGCTTTTGTTGTTCAATATAAATATACCATAAAGATACACATACTTTTGTATCCAAATTGATGGTAAGACAAAACCCAAAAGTACTCAATACATGCATTCCAGTGACTTTAGGTAAGATAAACATTTTACAGTATATCATTTTTATAAAGTTTCTATTTTTGAAAAAAAATATATATATATATAGATTGAGTAAATGAAAGTTATTATTCTTAATCATATCCCTTTTTAGAATTATCTGCTGAATATTAGCTTTGACCTATGTTTTAATCTTACGCTATACCCAACGGCGCAAAATTAACGAACATTTTGTACAAGCTTTCAAAGAGGGAAATTCAATTTCAAGATTTTTAAAAATTCTAAAATTCCAGCAGTAGATAAGTGTGGAACCCTATTTATGAGAATGTTTTCAAGTAAATTTTAAAACGCTTTGGTATTCCAGGGAAGTTGCTCATCATTAGTACTTTTAAGTGTCAGTCTCTGTAAGAGTCAGGCAGTGGGTGAGATATGGTATGAAACAAAAACACAATTTTGAAAGTTTAAATAGACTATTTGCACCATCAAGATCAAGGAAAAAATACACGATTTTCCATATCACTTTAGTAAATTGAGTTATAATTTCATTGAAATCGTTTGATCATGCGTTATTTTAATATTGTTCGTCAGTAAACCCCGATCACACATACATTTTAGTTAGCTGATGAAAAGCAAAGAAGAATAAACCTCCAAATATGATCAAGGCACTTCTCCTGTAATAAAAAAGTAAAATAAACATCTGATGACCAGATAAACAGATCAAACAAGGCCTTTCAGAGTAAATGTTACCAGAGATTTACATAAGAACATAATTTAATAACACATACTCAACAATTAGTATATACGTTAATGGATAAAATTTTATCAAAATCTTATGCAGACTTTAGATTAAAAAAGGTTTCTTGTCCATTTAG
Organism: Perna viridis; assembly: GCA_037379345.1. Taxonomy (NCBI): domain Eukaryota; kingdom Metazoa; phylum Mollusca; class Bivalvia; order Mytilida; family Mytilidae; genus Perna; species Perna viridis. The sequence continues at coordinate 30,480,933 of CM074517.1, read as the reverse complement.
TGACAGTTATGCAAGTCAAATAACAGTTTAAATTATTAGTGAAACATATGATGATAAATAGCAAATGCACAGTGGTACGAGTGTCTTCATTCTACAGTTAATCAGAGTTTAACTTTTTCCGTTGATAATAAGTTTATTTAATTATTTATTTATTTATTTATTTAATTTTTTTTTTTTGGGGGGAGGGGGTATATTTATTTCTTTTTAACTCTAAGGTGTAACATAATTGAATACTTCACAGAATATGTTTTCGTTTGTATTCAAAGTTAGACAAGCAATTAAATTTGATTATAACTTAAACAGAACAATGTTAAACTAAAAAAAAACTGGGATATTTGTAAAAGGTACATTCTTTCATTATCATTATAACTTTATAACTTTATGTATATGTCTGTTTTCCATGTCTTGTCTTTGTCCCTGGATGACATTCTTTTGATTACCGCTATAACCTTGGTTCCCTTGATTACTCTTTGATGTAATGATTCATTAAAACAAAGGTAAGGGTACAGAAATTAAGGAAGTGTATACTGTAACGATTAGATTTATGCAAAGGAAACAGCTACCTTCAAGTAACAAAAAGAATGCTAATAGAGTAAGAATCAGAAAGCTGCTTTTCGAATTCAATTTTTATTAGGTTGATTGTTAGTCATCATTTCAGGATATACCTAAGGTAAGAGACATAACTCTTGGAATCAATGATATATTTGTATCATATTTAATTTTACCAAAGCCTATCAAGCTTTCTTTTGAAACAGAATGAAATCAATCCAAGTGACTTTGATGCTTACATGAGATTGATGTAAAATGCAGAATACAAACGTTCAAATAATTTGTAAGAGTTGTGTCCCTTACCTTAGGTCTACCTCCTTAGATTCAAAGATTTTTTTACCAATCTATTAACTAATATATCATGATACTACACTTGGTTTACCTAACCCATAAGGCATACCGATTATTATTAGTACCCTACAGGTATATAAATGTTGCTTTCGACACAATGACGCTTACCCTACCGGTGCACCTGGTCCATGCTCCCAGTTTTTAGTGGAATCCGAGTTGCTCATTTGCTTTTGTTACTGTGTATGTATGATTTTAGTTACTTTATATTGTTTGTTGTGTATGTCTGTTTTTCATATCTGGTCTTTGTCACTGGATTACATTCTTTTGCTTACCGCTATAACCTTGGTTCCCTTGATTCCTCTTTCGAACCCTTAAAGTGTTTAGTAGCAATGTATTTACCGTCATCTGAATATGCCTAGGAATTAACGTGTGAATCGACAACAATATTAAATATGGAAATCAAGTCAAACCCAAAACAAATCTGGTAAAATAGATATTACACCACTTGAGCAGCTAGTACCGCAATTGCCCTGCCGCGGTACAAGCAATTCTAGCGAAATGGTGGGTTAAATCTAGGTTTTACAGAGCGCTAAACCTTCATCTTCCATTGCGGCGTGAATATGCCGCTGATCCTTAAATAGCATTTGCATGCTTTTGTGCCATAATCAGTAAATCAGCGGTTACATCAGCATAAAGAATAATTTACAAAAACAATCATTACTCAATATTTCAGAAGAAACAGTGTGTTTTTCAACCAAGGACTGATGTCTAAAAAAGAATATTATAAGAGACCTTTTAAGACGCATTTCCTCATACCCCTGATACAGGAGACTGTTACGGAGATATTTCTGTCGTTCAAGGAAATCAGAGTAGTCAGTACTTGCTCTAGCGTAGTGAATCAGTTGTGATTCGCTACTATTCGCAAGAAAGACTAAATGTAAAAATGCGTATATCGACAACAACATTTTAATCAGTGCACAATGTGTTGGTCAACAAGATGTTACAACGTGTGTCTTGTTGGCAACTTGTTGTTGAACTTGCAATTTTTTTATTGTCAATAACACAAGTTAAAAGGCAATGTATATTTCATAAACAATTTTGGTACATAATTGTTGTTTTATACATTAGTTTCGTTTTGACCATTTACTTCTTGTAAAAACATTACTCCTAAAAACGCGTGTACACCTAGCAATATTTGCAGTATATATATGGTTTGTGTTTTGTTACTGAGGAGACTAGTGTGTATCGTCAGTATGGAGTCGTTACCATATATAAATGAATGCTTCAGTCGTTAACAAAAAACATACAAATGTTAGAAAAGTGCAAAACCCACTATAAAGAAGTTCACTTGAACTAAAAGCCATGTATTGCTCATGAATGGACACGTCACTGTACTAAAATATACATGTATACAGTGTCTCAGTCAGTCTCCAGAAAAATTTATTTTAACCCATGCAAAGTGTGACTGATGTGTGATAAATTCAGGGAGAATTTCTTCGTTATTGTGGTTGGTTAGTAAGAAAGGGGAGGCGATTCAAGTACGTGTCGTAAACCCCAATAAAACCTTTCAAATTTACCAGACAATACATTTTGTACTTCAAATATAGTTTTATGGTTGATTTTATAACTTTTTTGTTGTCGAAAATTTTTCACACATAATAAACTGATTTCAGCATGAAATTTCGACACTAAGACTCCATCATAATATAAAGCATTATCAAACAATAAAATTCAACAAATGAAAAGTAATGTTCTTGGATACGGGGCTGTATAGACAACTTCAATATGAAACATTTCAGATTTATAGCCTTTTACGCTCTGTATTATTTACACTAAATATTTTCCCTGCGACTTTTTATATCCCTGTGTTGTATAAAGCACAATACGTTCGGCTTCATCTTTAGAAAATAATACAGTTGGCTTTGAATATACATTTGGATCTGAGTTTGGGCCATGTAAGTTACGATGTCTGCACGATGCATTTGATATATCTGTACTAACCTTTGAATATTCTAATCCCCTCTTATGGGTTATGCTAATGCTTAAAAACCCCTTTAAGAGAAGATTATGTTATATTCTAACGATAAAGTAATGCTTACTTCGGTAAATAAATCATTGGGAGTAAGAAAGGTCAGAAATAAAGATATCATAGACATTTAAAACGAAATTCTAGATAAATTAAAGAAAGTTCAGAATATATTTTTCGGTCAGAATGACAGTGAACGATCTTTTTCCGAGTAATTTTGTTTTGATTTTAATTATTATTTTTTTTATTTATTAAATTTGCTTAATCATATGAGTAACTTACTTTGCTGGTACTTTTTCGCACATTTTACCGTACCGGTGCACCTGGTCCATGGTCCCAGTTTATAGTCTAATCAGTTGCTCCTTTACTTTTGTTACTGTGTATGTATTATTTTAGTTATTTTATTTTTATTTTTTTATTGTGTTTGTCTGTTTTCCATGTCTGGTCTTTGTTCCTGGATTACATTCTTTTGATTTCCGCTAAATCTTGGTTCCCTTGATTACTCTTTTATCCATCTCAATTATAGCGGAAATATCTTTCATCAACTCTGCTTTTATTTTTACTAATGTATTGCATTCGTTACAACAGATCGATAGAATGTGAAATGTACTAACTTATTTCTCTACCTGTAAACGATGTCATCAATTTTCAACAAAAAGTTGATATGACTATATTATATGATGTTCCCCGAGAAAAGCAGGTGTTCCTTGTTTCTGAAAGAGTAATCAAGGGAACCAAGGTTATAGCGGTAATCAAAAGAATGTAATCCACGGACAAAGACCAGATATGGAAAACAGACACACAACAAGGAACACAAAGCAACCAAAATCATACATACAAAGTAACAAAAGTAAATGAGCAACTCGGACTCCACTAAAAACTGGGAGCATGGACTAGGTGCACCGGTAGGGTAATTAGTTGATGAATAGTTGATTGCAATTGAAATTGGTGTTCTCCAACTTTGTCGGCAATATCAATTTATGTGTTCAACATTTAAAACTTTTAATATGCAGAAAAATATACTAATATTTTTTTAATAAACGGTTTTTTCATGCTCGTCTATTCAAAAAGTAAAACATATCTCTTACAAGAACTTGTAAGATGATGTAAACGGCAACAAAACATTATCGTTGAACTGTTTTGTTGATGAATATTAGAAATACTTCCATAGAATGTGAGGTAGGACAGGAGACTTATAAAATAAACTACAACTTTCTGTTTTACAAGTAAATCAGAAGTGACAAAACTTTGTGATTATGAAATTTATCCACAAAAATACCGTTCACCGTCTATTTTGTTGATGAATATTTGGATTACCTCTAAAGAAGGAGAAAATCAGACAAGTAACTAATGAAAAACATATCATGTGTGTACGGTTCAAACTTAATTAGACTTACCATGATGATAGTGGTTTCATTGTAAGTCGATATAAAAACAGATGTACAGAGTTGTATACAAATGATTAGCAATGTCCTATAATGTTTTCCGTGTAATAGACGATAGTTTCTACATTTTTAAAAGTACATAAGTTATCTTTTTAAATATAGTCCGAAATTGGTCATTATAGAACTGAAATATGAATTAATTGAAAATAGATATTGTCGCTGTCATACCAGGTATATTCATTTATTTTCTTCACATTTTTACCGTTTGCTGTTAACTGATATACAAATTGGGCGCGTTAGCTCTTAATCGGAGGCAAGGAATTAAAATTTGAATTTGTATACATACATGAACGGTACATCTAGGATGTATTTATGCTCTCATAAAAAATACATAAAAATAGAAGGCATTTTGTAAGATTAAGTAACCAAACTTCTATATATTTACTACTTATGACTGTCTGAAGTTTTATATAATTTTAAATCTTGCCTCAATAGAATAACTTCCGTTGTGCATCAAAATCACATAATGGTAACACTGAAGCAAATGGTTTTGTATAATAAGACAATATGGTGACACATAATAATGATATTCAAATTGTTCAATATTTGGTTAACAATAGTAGCGCGGAACATAAAGGAGTTTTCTAATACTTTTTCGAATTTGTTTATTTTTAAAACATGGAAAGTTAAGCCACATATTTATTGAAAGTCACAAAGTATATTAAAAACAAAAAACTAAGAAAGGAAACAAAAAAATAATCAGTGTTTTCCTGCAAGATACGAAAGTATTTGTTAATTAACACAAGGAGCAGGTTGCAAAGGCAACCATCTTTAACAATAATAGTTTTTTGTGTGGAAGAATGGCATACACATGACTAATTATTTCTGTCTAAATAATAGTTTGCTAATACTTAAGGAGGTAGATCTAGGGGAAAGGACACAACTCTTACAAATAATTGGAACGTTTGTATTCAGCATTTTACTTTATTTTTATGTAAGCATCAAAGTAACTTGGTTGATTCCATTCTGTTTTAAATGAAAGCTTGATAGGCTTTGGTGAAATTGAATATGATATAAACATATCACTGATTTCAAGAGTTATGCCCCTTACCCTAGATCTACCTCCTTAATTACTAGCACGATTTTTTCTTGATAACCAAATCAGTTTTTTTTATATTAGCTATATTACATGTACAAATTGAGTTTGATTGTACGAAATTTTAGTATTGTTCCATTTCTCATAACATTGATTATTTTTCTTATAAGGCTTTATAATTTTCTTTTCAATTTAAAAAAAAAAAGTGAGACTTATTTTCTCACAATTACGTACAAAAAGCTATAAAGTGACAAGACAAATTTGACAAAGTCAATAAGAAAACTCATATACACAACATTTTATTATTATTACTGGCTATGTTTAATCATAGAAATGATTGGTATTTTTGTTTCTTAATCCATTCTCAGTTTTCGGCTAAATAATATAAAAATAAATAAATTTTAAAGACTATCTTCATCACATAATTCATCCTTTTTCGTCCGTTAACTATTTCAAATACTTGTACACTGGAAAAACTACTTTAGTGAATCACCTACAAAACGTACGTTTCATATGATTAGGACCGCAAGAAAAATATACTTCATTCAAACAAGAAATTTTGATCAAACTCATATGGATATAGTTAGTTTTCTATTAAATTTCATATGTAAAAAGAGAATGATTTTCCTATGGTTTTGAAGAAAACATACGCTTTCATGTGTAATTATATGGACAAAGCATGTTTTCCCATATCAGTTCTAAACTTTTGTTTCCACATGTTTTAAGACACATGATGATGCATTTTGCTCCTATGAATGTCCCATAAACTTCCCAATTTATCCTGATAATATGCCAGTCGAAAATGAAATATAACAAATATAAGACAAGTATATATTGACTCATTATACAGAAAACAATATTTTGCTACTGAATGGTATGCAAATGTTTTCCACACAAACGAATTCATTATATTTACCAATTTCTAATCAGAATTGTGTATAGTGGTAATAACTAAAATAAAGCATGCTTGCAATTTATAAAAACAAAAGAGAAATACAAATCCGAAATTTTCCATTTATGTGTTGGGTATTAAGTTTTCCCTCTACTCACTATAAAATGAGCTCTTTAAGAAATCTAAAGACAGTCATAACTTGACCAAAGTTCATAATATATACAAACATCAAAGGAAATCAAATTTTAATAACATTTAAATCGGATTAAGACGTACAAAGAAAGGCAGCTTTATCTCCAAACAGTGCTTCAAGACATTTGGTTTTACACATTTTGTTTAAAGAGTCAATTCACAAAACAATTCAAATTGACAACAAAAGAAATTCTTCATCGAATTGAGCTATATTGTCATCTCCTTTAAATACTAATTTCGTTAAATTGGAAATTTAAGTGATGAAAAGGTAACATAAGGCAATAAAGAAATCGATGACAATTATATGCTTACGGCCTGTTATCCACAGACAGGTATTTTAGAAATGTCGAGAGTACCATGGTGCACTTTGATGTAGAGATAATTAATATCAGGGAATGAAACGTGTAATTGGACGCTTCTGTCTATTTCATTTTTCTGAACTAGTTTAGTGTTATGTCTGAGCAGAAAATTGCCGTCTAAGCTGTAGAATGATAGATTACGTCCTGAAAATACATAAACACATATTTTATCAAAATTTGGTGCTAATTCTATATAATATTATCCAGGCAAAACATATTTGTTTCATTTTGTTGTTTTTCTGGAACGCTTTAAACAAAAAGATGGGCAGTAAATGTACATGTTTTGCAATTCGACTGGAGTAAGGTTGTATTTGATTTGACCAATGTCCTTATGCTTTTTGAAAGTCTGTACATTTGGATAAGAAAATCAAGAAATATTTAAAAAAAAAAAAATTTAAATCAATGTTCTGACGGTTAAAATGTCTGCTGGTACTTACAACGAAATTGCCTTGATCTTGGAGAATTACATACAAATGAACCGGTTAAGGCGTCACTTAAGGCTATAATCATTGCCTTTTCTCTCTAATAATAATGGAATATTCATTTCAAATAAAACTTTAGAATTTATTTTTTGCTTCTTCACTTTGTTAATTTCATATCAAAATTTCGAGTTTTCGTTGTGCTATTGTAGTTATTATGTCCTTATATAAAATTGTTATGAAATTTGTACTGAATTGACATAATACTATTCTAATTGATGTGGGCTTTCTCTGTCATGTTGGATTTGTTTTCAAACGTCAAATCTATGGGAATATGCAAACTTACATTATTTGATTGGGAAATTTTATGAATACGGTGAGAAATAGTGAAAAAATCTTCTGTGGTTAAAAGGGGGCGTTAAATTATTCTTGATCAAGGCCCAGCTTCAACACCTCGATTTGAAAGCATATCAAGTCGTATCTTAATATTTCAATTAATAAAATGACAAGTTCCTTTAAAGTAAGAAGCTCTCCTAGCGCTGTTTAATAGAGCTCATCATCTATTATAATAAAGATTCACTTAAAATAGTTTAATTGCAATTGAATCTAGTCTATATTTTGGTCAGATTGTGAGTACAACTCCTCCTACTCAATAATCAACCCATGTAAACTCCATAATACGTTACAATCCCTTTCAAAAGTAATTTGTCAACGGGACTTGTACAGTACAAATTATTTATTTCGTATACAAAAACTACAATGATTTTCAAATAATAAGTTAGATATTTTCTCCTGTCATCAAACACTCTATGCAGGTATTAAATTTGTTTAATGCTTGATTTGATGATGGACTCGCTTTGAAGTCAATTAAACTCTTTCAACCTTCATATATTGTATTGAAATTTGTGAAATTTCATTAATATTTTCTATTCATAAGTAGTCTTTGTGAATCAAAAGGTCAAACTTCTTTTAAAAATATTTATTAAATTAAATTCAAATTACTAAAATATTTTTTTTATTATGGCTTTTACAGCTTTCTTCAAAGTGAAACATTTTATTACACATTTATAAAACTGAACCACAACGAATATCTTCTGATGCAAAAAAAAACATATTGTACTGATAACAGAATTGTTAGATGCCAAGACGTGTTTGTTTGGAAGGTTAGCTTATTTATTTATAGATAGTTCATGTAAATTTTATTAACAAAAGTGTTATCTTTCTTATTAATATTTACAGATATATTGTATAAATTTTAAAACAAGTACAATCTTGATGAGAACAGCGATTACATAAATATGTAACAAGAAACAACATATCGATACGTTGTAATATTATTATAAAATGAGTTCCTTTTTTTTTCAGAAAATTCTTACCCAAAATTTCTTATATAACCCTTCAGTAAGAGACTGATGCCTTCGTTTTTTTTTCTTATTGTCAGGCCAAGCATAAATGTTGTTTGCATGCTTATTAGATAATAATTGATTTTGAAATTCTATATGCATGTATGTAAAATATTTGAAAGAATAGTGAAATGTGAATTTAAAGTGCAGTATATTGCATGGTTGCCTTATATTGGGTACAAACATTTCTTGGAATCAGGCATATTTCATGATAAAAAAAACTATTGTTGTGTCGAAGTTATCATTAACACAAACAATGTATTTACGTGAATAAAAATAAAGGTTAGGAATAACCAACTTTTAACCTCTACGACACCATGGAAAAACATATATTCGTAGGGGTGATGTTAAATGTAGTTGTCCTGTATAGCGTATATGCATTATTGGATTTTATTTATTTATTTTTTTGTTTGTTTTGTTTGTTTGTTTTGTTTTGTTTTGTTTTGTTTTGTGATAATATACTGTTGTATCCACTCATTCACTGCATGTTTGTTATGGAGACTAACACTTAAATAATAAAATACCATCTGTATTTATTTTCTATACTTACTATAAATGTCGTTCCTTTCTAATTGATATCAACTGCATTCTTTGTTAGAATCTGACAGTTTCTTTCTGAGTATTTAATACAGTTTTAAGTTTAGTATGAAGTTTCACGGGTGTGTTTGAATTGCGAATAACATTCAACATCGGTTCACAACTGTCTGCGAAGCGACTACTTGACTAATGTAGGTCAATTGGTGCATATCGAATTAGTTGAAAAATATAAACTATTCTTATATTTTGCTTGACAGGTGATTGGGTACTTGCTTTTGAATGATACATCGTAAATATTCGTTTATGTTAATGACTAATAACAGGACATCGGACACATCATGAGAAATTAGTACATTGTTTTGATAAAGGTCGAATTTGTTGCGGTTGCTGTTGTTAAATTGTTTTTTCGATATATTTTGTTTAATCGTTACTCTCCACTAATGAAATATATTAAATATTGTTCTTATAACGAACTTACTATGTTATGACTTGCAAACATTTAGTTTATTGTCTACTTTATTTGCTTTTGTTATTTTGTATGTATGATTTTAAGTACTTCATGTTCTTCTTTGTGTGTGTCTGTTTTCATTGTCTGGTCTTTGTCCCTGGATTGCGTTCTTTTGATTACCGCTATAACCTTGTTTCCTTGGTTACTCTTTTAAAATTCATTTATGAACATCATCAAAATTTGTTTGTTTGTTTCTTGGGGTTTAACGCCAAAGCAGCAATATTTCAGCTATATTGAGGCGATGAACATGACGTGGATTATAAAGTAAACATGAAATGATGATGAAATGAAAAATGGGATCGGACGCAAGGCTTATGGGGTCGAGAAATTTTGAATGACACTGGAAATAGGGAGAGGTGGGTAGGGTTGGGCAATTTAGCCTCCTGTGACGGAGCCCTATGGTTCCTACTCCGCGAGAATACTACAGTAGGGTTTTTTAACGTGCGAGGAACGTGGCATCTTTCCCAACACGGTGCACCACTATGGCTTGCAGTCAGGTTTTCCGTATTATAGCCTGACAACCCCAGCATGTAATACGCAATGAGTACCCCATTCCACCACCTGGGGCACACAACCCAGTTGCTCTGTGGGCAGAGCGCCCTAGCCCCCGGCTAAGGTTCTGAGCACTATTTAGTCGCCTTTTACGACAAGCTTAGCGCTGCTGCAGGCCTATTCTTTTAACATCCGGACCTGCACGGGGCTGAACATCATTAAAGGAAAGTAACAGAAACATATGGAGAGGGCTTGCTAAAACCCATCGATGTATTCAATGAATTCAATTTGAGTCAACTATAGAGTTAAGTTGTGTGACTTATGCAAGAAGTTTTGTAAAAGTCCTGTTAAAAGATATACACTAAAAAACCTTTCATAAATTGAAAACTAAATTGTACCAATGTGTTCAATCGGTATCGGTCAAATCTTTACACGAACAACAACTTAAGTTAATGACGATCCAAAGATCGCTTAAATCAAAAGCTTTTCTTTTTCAGATATCATAACATAACTTCCTTATGAAATAAACTGTCTGAAAACGTGTGAATAATACGAGATATTGCGTCCACAATGGCGGCTTGATAACGACTGTCGGTAATAAAAAGAACTTTAAGCTTAAGCAGCAGACTTCGTCTGGAACTGCTTAGCACATGATGTTTACCCCAAGGGCAAACTATAGTCTGAATATTATGTTTTTTACTGATTAAAACTTAAAATATACTTTAATTTCATACGACACATACTTGTGAAGAGCTTGGTTGGTCACTTAGCCTGCAGTAAAGTGTTCATCATCTGATAAACTGAAATTAACTTTGGGGCTAATATCTTTGTTTGATTCAATATAATAAAAAATTAATTTTTGTTGTAAAACAGATGGTAAAGGTTGATCTGTCACCAATTGGGAAAATTTGTCGCTAACTAGTCTCGACGATAGAGATGCATATCATATTTGCCTAAACGGTTTTGACTATAAATGTCATCTGTATGTTTTGTCAATACTGTTCACAGACTGTGTAGCCACTGTGTGAAACATCTAAATGAACAAGTATAAGTCAATAACACAATGGAAATACAGTAATAATGACAAACTAAAACATTATAAGCGTCAGCACATGTAAGAATCAGGCGGTTGATGAAACATGGTATTACAAAAACCATCATTTTGATAGTGTAATTTGACTATTTGCACTAGACAAGATTTTCAATATCATTTTGGACCATTGAGTTACAATTTCATCGAAATGCACGGGAAATGAACATTTCAAGGGCAGTTAACTCTGTCAAAAACCTCATTTTTCTAAGAAAAATGTCTGAGCTAATCCGTTTATGTATAGATCAAATAATGTTCTTTTCAAATAAAGAGAGCATCCTTGAGTGATATTATATTGTCTGATCGATGGGTATTTTTCAATTTTGCCTGATTCTTGCAAACACTTACACTTAAGTGTGGGTATCGATATTTGTAGAGTTTAACTGAGTAAAAATGATTTTAACAAAGACAACAAAGTGTTAGGAATAATACTATAAAGTAGTGGTGAATGGAACAACATTTTAAATCAATGATGTACTCTCGACGAATGAGTTATTTTCAATTCTGTTATCTCAATATAAACATAAAATATAAATGCACTATTCCCAAATGTAACTGCAAAGGAATATCATTCTTTGACTGTTACAAAATAACCTACTCTGCAACCCTTGTTAAAATCGTTTATTAATGTCTAGTTGATCTTTATCTATATAATAAACGTTGAATCCTTTCATAACATCCTTATATCATACAACACTGACCTATTTTGTAAGGAAAATAAAAACTGATGTATTAAAGATGTCGGTTAAAAGGTGGTTTAGGTTTATGGGGAGGCAAGAAAACGACAACCATTCCCAATATTGGAGTCTGGGAAACCGCAAATAAAATTTTGATTAAAAATAAGACACAAAATGCTATATATGTCAATTGTTTGAAGCAGTAACATACATTTCACGTGTGGCTTGAAGGTATGAAGCCATTTATCTTTCATTACTGATATTAAAGACTTCTCATATAAACAAGTCCAAAGCATATACTATTATAACCCATAATGATAAGAAAATAATCTAAGCGTATGTTGAGGAAAAATAAACTTTTGTTTGAATATTTTCAAACATGTTGCTCCGACAGACTTTTCATAGGATAAACTGTTACCTCATTTACATAGCTAAGAGAAGTTGATCAACCGAATATAAAATACTACTCGATAATAATAAAACAACTTGGTTTTCTCCCTACCTGTCTTACCTTGTCGTTGTAATAGACGTTTGTTAATAAACTTGTTCAAAAACAAATGCAAATGTTCGTACTTATTAATGGTCATCTATCGTTTCATAACAAACTACATACTTCAATCTAGCACAAATCTAAGTACAATCATCGATAATTCTTCATCAGGTAAATGATGTTAGTACAAAATATTGAATCGATATGAAATAAAATATTTAAGTACGTGCATTTATTAAGGTACCTGTCCACTATTTCCAAGTTGTCAGCTGCGCTTGCAGCATGATTCTTGGTTACAAATGCATGATTTCGACCAAATATCATTTTTGGTCATTAATGTGTCTCAGTGTCATATTTGACTTTTCAGTTCATTTTGAAGGAGTGCCATTGTTCTGTAACCGTGGTTTTTACTACTTTTATTGTCGGGGCCCTTCAGAGCTTACTTGAAGATGTATTTACACTTTTTGAAATGGTGATCTCTGTAAGTACTATTTTTAAAGCAGAGGTTGCTTGCCCTGCCTTTGCGCCTAATCCATGCTCCAAGTTTTTAGTGGAGTCCGAGTTGCTCATTTGCTTTTCTTACTTTGTATGTATAATTTTAGTTACTTTATGTTCTTTGTTGTGTATGTCTGTTTTCCATGTCTGGTCTTTGTCCCTAATTGCATTCTTTTGATTACCGTTATAACCTTGGTTCCCTTGATTACTCAGTTATACGATGGTGCATTTGTTGCTTTTCATCATACCTTTTGCTATAACTTAGGTTAACTTACTACACATTATATTTTTGAACCAGTGAAAACTTTACTTCACGTGATCTTTGTGCATTTTACCGTAATATAGAACCGAAAATTTCGTATTAGACGTTTCTATATTTACTAACCGTCTTGAACAATTATATACGTTATTTAGTTAGAGACGCTCACGAGACATCGGCTATCATTGTTTACCACTATATGTCTTGGAATTTCCTTTACATGTAAAATTTGCAATATCTGTATAAAAAGATTATGATATCGTTTAGTAACCCATATTTTACTAGCCATGCATTCTGAGCTTTGTTGCAATGAGACTTGTTTAATATTTTCAATCAATTGTTTCGTACACTAAACTATTCTTTTATCCGAAGAATATCATAACATGACAAATGTAAATTCGTTCAATATGATGATCGATATTTGTTCGATTTTATGATTTAACCGCTTACTTTTTGAAATAAAACTGATAATTGATCGAAATAATTGACCAGAAATTCTTCTCTAGTCCGCACAAATACATATTTTAGGCATACAGATGGTCTTTTCATGTCCAAAGTATGAATTGAAGTTCGCTAGTATGATGCTTGTAAAAGGTTACTATTTGAAAAACGTGTACAGCATATCAAAATTTCTAATATTTATATGATTGGTATTTATGTTTGATTCTGAACAATCGCGTTTATGTAAATATTAGTGTTTGTCTAATTAAGCGAAAAACTGTAAAATATATCACGTAAAAGACCTGCAAATCTTTACTCAAATCAGTACAAAATGTGCAGTGAAAGTACGGCCTTTATTCCATCTTGATTATAGAATTTGATAGAAATCGGAGTATTAGAAAAAAAATTATGTGCATGGTTCACAAGGTATAAATATTTAACTTAAACACATCTTCCATTAAGAAAACAAGAATCGCAAAGTGTTAGCTTTTATAAAACATTTTATCTGATCGTTTTCTTATAAATAGTGTAATAGTAAAATGACCATGCATAAATTTCATATACTGTATGGTTGATTTGATAATGAAATTTATTGCAGTAAAATGCTTTTCACGTGAAATTTGAGTTCGATTGATCGCTTTTCCCAAATTGACGAATACTCACTGTTTCAACTGAAAATGAAGGAGCAAGAATGTGCAAGGCAAACACATTGCTTTAGTCCGCCTACAGTGTGTGTTATCTGTATGGTAGCGAGGAACAGTGATGCAACAAAATTAAGTACCATTCTGTGTAAGAATCAGGCAACAGGTAGAAAATCATTTTCAATTTTCATTTTTACTAAAAAATATTCAATACATCTAGAAAACAACAGATAAACTATTTAAATTCATCCTGAAGCATCTGTGACATAGATTTTTTTTGACTGCTTATATGGGAAAAGTGTGGGGAAAATTGTCTTTTTTTCTCTTTTCCATTTCTTTTATAGAGATTATGAGGTATTAATACTTGAATTATGCAATCAAATATCTCCGGTTTTATTTTCTTTATGTGCCACTCCTTACACACATTTTACACGATTCTTAGACAGAGAAGTACTTTAAACTCCGATCGCAAGAGGGAGATATACGCCTTCGCGTACAAAGTCCCTGTACTTCGACAAGATTTTTATTTGTCATAGAACACTTTTTTTTTTGGTCTTTTTTTTTTTTTTTTTTTTTTTTTTTTTTTTTTTTTTCTTTCTTCTTTTATTCAAATCAATTTACTTCTTAAAATTAAGTAATATACTGGTTTCTATCGTAATTATTCATATCTCTCTGATAAGAGTGTTTTGTTATATTTGTTTTATCTTAGTTGTGTGACAACATAACCACAGATGTACCTATATCTTTCACGCCCTCACTTACGAGGCATTAATAACAACCACATGTTTAGTCAATGACTAAACCGTATCTTTTTCTATTATGTAATTCATTTTTTGTTTCGTTTTTCAAAACCAATATGATAATAAATCATTTCTGTTAAAAATGTTGATACAAGTTACATCTCTTCGTATATCCCTGTCATCAACTTTGAGTCTTGCTATTTGCTATGGGATTAGTATGAATTTGACACCCAGCAATCCTCATCATTTAAAACAATTCATAAATTCATAATTTTTATCAGAATATTTTACAATACAACTCCACAGTTATTTGCATGACTGTGTTGTAGTTCAGGTAGTGCTGTTCTGGAGAGGTAGCTATTTAAAGAATTAATTAAACCACATCGAGAAAAATCTAACAATTTGTTTATTTCGGTTGTAGAGATAATATCATAGATGCTTATTTTGATTGTCTTTATGAGGTATACACCCATATGCCTGTTAGCTTAAAACTATTCTTGCATGTATAGAGAATTAATAATGTTTATTCAGAACTTTTTTTATACAAATACACGTTTACAATCAAGAGTTGTACAAATTAAGCCTAACATTTGTGTGAAATTTGTCTTATCTGCACGCAAAGTAAATGCGTGCTTTTTATTTCTAGAATTTGCACCAGAAAATTGTAATATTGTATGTATAGAACCACCTATATTTCATAAGTTGTTATTTTGAAAGGTTTATCTAGCTTTAAAGAGAACTCTCATAACACGACTTGTTTTAGTGAGATTTCTCTGTTTTAGGTAGAAAGAATAACTCCTCTCAAATCAGTATTTTTAGGTTCTCTCATTTGTTTTTATGTTATTAGTTTATTTTTTAAAGTTGTCTTTGTCTCTTTGTTTAAGACTTTGGATCACTAGTTCTGTAAACTGGTCTTCATTTTATTCAGACTGACATAGATGTATAATGGTTTTCATTTCCATAGCAATTTAGTACATGTATGTGGATGATACGGTGCAGTCTGAATATTTTATATTCTCTTGTGCAATTAAATTATCATAGGCTTTCGAGTGTAAATGGCTGTATTATCAACTGGGTCCTTCATACTTATTGGCAGAAAAAAAACATCGATATCCGGTTTGTGCATGTAAAACTGGGAGCTTAAAACAGTGGTAGCTTCATTTTCGTGTACTTCGTAAATGCGACTGAGGACCACACCAGACTAGAAGACATGAACTAACTTCAATGATTAATTACAAAATGAATCTGAGCATTTTCAAAATTGGCACCAGAATGTTTACGAAAATTACGTAATCAATACCAGACAATTCGACTCAAAGACATTTTGGACAATGACAACGCACAGTTCCTAACCAAAGCTGAACATTTCGGCCCACATATATTTCAGACCATGACAATAGAAAAATGCATAAGGACAATAAAAATCGTATGTCATTACACACTTTACCAATTACGAAAGAACGTAGGTGTTTGAATTCATATGTTTCTTCAGGAGCGTTCAAGGTTTCACCTTCCTCATATTATCTTTGAAATAGTAGAAAAAACCTAACTCTTGGAAAAAGTGAAAAAGCTTTTGCAATATTTATAAATATTCGTTTCACGAACTAAGTATACGCTGACGTAGTATTTCAAAAAGTGGACCACGGTCTATATCTCTGTCACGATGAACAGCAACGAAGTTTACTCAAGCATTTTGTCCAAAGACAGCTTACACCATTTAAAGGATAGCACACTCTATGATACACTTAAAGAATATCCCTTTGGTATTTTCTGCTTTCGTTATCTCTTTAATGTTTTAGTACGAACAGTAGGGAATAGAGTTACTTTCATTCCTTAAACTGTATTTAATAGAACTATGTCTCCATATTGTCTGTTAAATTGCACTGCTTTACTTGGCCTAGATCAGTGTTAAATCGTAGCTTGGTGTGATATTGAGAAAAAAGAAAACTGCATTTGTTTTTTGCAAACTGACAGAGATGGTAATTATTATTCCAATTTTACACGCATGATGTTTGACGGACTTTGTTGTTGTTGTTGTTGTTTTTGTTCATTTTGCATTTTTCCATACTTATTACTATTACTCTAAATAGCTTTGAAACGTCTCTATTCCTTTAATTTTCTTAATCGATAAATAATGGGTCGCTGAAGTGTCAAAATGAGAGAAGAGCTCCACACCTGCTTTAAAACATAGCTGTTTGAATAAGAGTAATCAAGGGATCCAAGATTCTAGCGGAAATTAAAAGAATGTAATCTACGGACAAACAGACATGGAAAGCAAACACAACGAAGAACATAAAAAAACTAAAATAATACATACAATGTAACAAAAGTAAATGAACCAGGACTCCACTAAAAACTGGGAGCATGTACCTGGTGCATCGGTAGGGTAAGCCACCTCTGCTTTTCTAGAAACACCCGCCGAGTTGCTCATAAAGGTCAAGTACGGGGTTGACGAAAGAGGAAAGGAAAACTATGACACGTTGAACAAATCAGTTTTTATGATGCAGATGGATACATTGTAACGATCCATGGGTTCATGATGACGACCATAGAACCTCTGTAGTGATGACTTCAATCTTGCACCAAAAACTCTGTTCCAGAAGCCTTATAAAGTATATACAAATGTATAAATTTAAGACTTAAATACCATAAAATGTTATTCCCGTTGTTGCTTGCGGCATTTTGCTAGTCAGTTTCAATAATCATTGACTTTGTACTATATGTTATTCGGCATTGTAAACGTGTATTTAGGCTTGTTGTTTCAATGTTTTAAAACATTGAGTGCTTTTCAAAAAAATGAAGATAAAGTCATGAAATTATAGACATAATTATAATGTTTAAACGTCATATAAGAATTAAAAGGTGAAACTCCATAATAATCACTCAATGATCATTTTGTGCTCCTTCAAAAACTAAAAAAATGCACCTGAAATGAAACGTCCTTTAATCATCGAGGTATGTATTACAGAATATAAGAGATTTATCATTTTAAGTTTCAAGTTACGTTTCGGTACCCTTAAAAATAACTACTGAAAATGTTTATAATATAAGTATATCTCTACTTTTTTCAAGTCTTTGTTTAGTATAAGTTCTATATATTGATCTTTAATTAAAGGCTATATCGTTTTTACCGTATTGTGAAATTTTCATGAGTAATATGTTACTATAGTGGTTGTTTTGATGTCTTTGGGACATTAATTTCTGTAAATATTGCACTAAATAATTGACAAAATATCAACGTGACAGTCTTAGCACAACCATAATATAATCTAAACTTTATTTTATTATCCTTATTCATACACTGTTAGTAAGTTATCGTACCTAACATGTTTTATTTGATTTTTTACCACATATAATGGAAGACTTATAGTGACGAACAGATTTATATGTACATTAGCATTCGAGTAGTGTTTGCATTGAATGTTTACTTAACAGAATACTAGTCGCTGGTTTCCTTAGGAAGGGTGGCTGTAAAATGACCCACACATTTACTTAACATTACTTCTTTTCTATACAATCATCATTCCATTTAAATATTTGGCAAAGAATTACAGTCACATAAAGAATCCTTAGTTCTGTATCGTTTACCTTAAATCAATCATCCGTTTGTAGTACATAGTCAAATAATTGTACATCGATTAGCCCCGATCAGCAATCGTTCATTTTACCCAATTCATTCATTGGTTATCGATGAATTTCGATTAATTTTCTTTCTACGATTGACATAATGTTTTAGTTTTTAAATCTCTTTATTCAAATTTAAACAATAATTGGTCACTGCAGTTGACAAACATTTAGGGACACCGACTAAGAACTCTAATTTGAATAGAGTGTTTTGTCGATAACTAAACATTCGATTGAACCTTTCAATAGTGGAACGATTACAATGTTAACTCTACATAAATTGTTTTCATTTAATTAGCTGATCTAAATCATTAAATTAATTTCATTCTATTGGCCATATTTCCTTTTTAAATATTTCTTATTCTTATTATTGCGAATACATATTGACAATGCTTTATTAGATTAAGATCCAACTTATGTGTGTTTCAAGAGATCATTTTAGGATTTATAGTTTTGCCTTTCACCGTGTGTATCTTCTTCCACTCTAGTGAAAAACGTCTCAAAATTAATTTAAAAAAAAGGAACTTTAAAGGAATTGTTTTACATCTTAACTGCATGTCTGTGTACATATTTTTTTTATCGTAAATCATTATTGAAATTGCTTATTGGTTGGTGTTTTGTTCCTGCTGAGCTGCTTTATATGTTTTGTTCTTTCTATCCTTATTCTAATCATTTTTGTTTTTTGTTTTGTTTTTTGTTTTTGTTTTTGTTTTTGTTTTGTTTTTTTTTTGTTTTTGTTTTTGTTTTTGTTTTTTTTTGTTTTGTAATTGGTTTGTCTGTATTTTCAATTAATCTCTTCTTCCTAACATTAGCCTTACATCTTTTTAGGAATTTTTTACATGCTAAATTTCGAAAAGAATTATTAAATGGACTTTGTATACTTTGCAGGCTGACATATATGTTTTTCTCCTACTGTTAAATGAGTATAATTATGATTGTGGGTGGCTTTTTCTTCGGGATCGACGGTCATTCCATCAACGAATTTTCTGCAAAGAAAATATGGCGACAGTCTCACTGTCGTGCAATGCATAATACCTCGAAACTAGCCAAAATTTTACCGATACAGATCAGAGGTTCACTAATGGAACAGCAGTGTCAGTAAATATTTACAATAAAATCTTATTGACCCTGCTTTTAGACAGACTTGTACAAGAGGAGTTTTTATTTGGTAACTGTATACATTTCTCACTGCAATGTTACTTTTAACAGATTTTATATTAAACATTTTGAAATTCCATATGAAAGAAACGTCATACTGTGTGAAAAATAAAAGTACGCCACGAATTCTTTTCTTCTCTTATTCTTTTTCAAAGAAGGCGTGGTGATAAAGTTTTGGTATCAATTGCCCCGATTAAACACTTGGCCAAATCTTTTAATTGATCAGTGACCGCCAGACAGTTTAACTCTTGTATTTAACAACCCGGGGTAAACTGCTGTACTCTTATCGTTGCTTGATCAAATTTTACCAATACTTGCGGGATTTACCGTTGTAACGGGTAGATCGTGAGAACATTTTTTTGTTTTAAGTTTAAACAAGGGATTTATATGCAGTTAAGGTAGGATTTAGCGATTATCACTTGTTTTCTGATTCTATCTTCTGTTATTTATTACTGTGCGAGTTAAGATCTAGCGTTTTTGTTAGTAGATCCTGTTTGTTGATATAGCATTATCCTATTCCAGCTTTTGTCTTAATTGAAAATAAATTTGATTGTTTTATCTGATTAAAATACCATTTTCTTTAAGCATATTGTTTTACTTTTAAGTTCCCACTTCTCTTTTTAAAGATGACCTCGAGTCTTAATCAGAATCCTTTGTACTTCAATGATAATAAAATTTCAATTAGTTAGGTCTTAAACCAATTTGAGCAATACAGTGATTTTCTGATTGGGTTGAAACTTCTAATTTAAAGTTTATGTTGTTAAAAAAATTCAACTTTTGAAAATTGAAGATTCAAAACGGATAAACAAATCATGCAATGGCTATCTAGATCAATATTGATATAAATCTTTTTTTTTCCTGTTTGAGAAATAATTTTACTAACATAAATCTGGATTGTTTATTTCTCATGGTATCTTTCTTATTTGTAAGAATGAGTGGTAATAGGTATTTTATTGACCGATCATTTGTTTGTCAAAGTAAATTTACGGCTTAATTTCCTGTTATTGAGTGTTAACTTACAGTCTAGGTCACACTTTCGATAAGGTCACTATACTTAGTTTTTCTTAAACTTGGAGTTACATAGATATTATAAATTAGAAAAAATCTTTCTCAAGGTTTACTCAGAAATCATGGGCTACTTCTTTAAATAAACTTATAAGAACATTAACTTCATAGGGCCGTTTTATATCAACAAGAATTAAGCAATAATGTATTAAAACTGTGGAACAATTACTGTTTTGTTTTCAGTAATAGTGTAAAAAGAAATATTTGCACAATACATAGGTTGGTTTAAATAATAAAATAGTAAAAAAAATCTACAGTACAATAATGAGTATTTTAGTTATATCATTTATCTTGTATGTTTTCTTGTTGAAAAGAGCAGCTGTTAGTCATGAATCGAGTTATTTATACGTAGTTGCATTGTTTCAACAGATAAGAAAAGTAAATTTAAAACTAGACGTAGCTACGAAAAAGGACTAGAATATCAAATTTGTGGACACAGGTGATTGATATTTGATTTATTTCACTAGTATGATTTAAGTGCAGATTACGGTGAAGATATATGTAGCCAGATCATAAATAAAGAGCAAATTGTAATTGTCAAAGCCACAAATATTGGTATACTTTGTAGTTTAACAAGTCCCTTTTCTAGCTTTCAAACAATATATGTTCTTTAGTGAAACTAATATTTTAAGGGTATTTGATACATATTCGAAACATGCTATCCTCGTTATCGTAATATCTACTAAATTTGTAAACATGGGTAAACGTGCTTCAACTAATGATAGGCCGTGGTCTTTACTGTAATTATGTCTATTCACATAAACTACAATAATATTACAAAAAAATACACTAAAACACCCGTCTTTTTTAAAACATATCTACAAAACTCAATGGATAAAATTTTGATTTGGTAAAAATCTTTTAAGGATCGATCTGTTAAATATGTCAGATGTATTTTTACTTATTATTTTTCTCTAGTACCTTTCCGCAAAACATTTTCATTTCAAGTATTTATAATATTTGTACACGTTTGGTTGTACAAAATATTATACATAGCAAAATGTGAAAATTTGATAACTGTCAAAATTGAAAATACCAAATATTTCATATATATTTGTTTTTTTTTTAATTCAGTCTTAGTAACATGTCCTATAAAATGACATCTTGTGATATTTTCATCGTATCTATTTGTTGTAGGTAAAATTTATGATGATTTTATTTTCAAAATGAAAAAAAAGGGTTTTATATAATCCTTCCCGGAATATTAATGTTTGTGAATTTGGAATTAAGAATTAGTACTAAATTAAAGACAATTTTTTACTGAGTAATTTTTGCGGGTTTTTTTTTATCAGAAACAACCATTGTTAGTGTGATCTAGACGTATAAGAAACTTCTGGAAGTCTTTGTTCTCGCCAGATTATAGTTATTGCTGAGAAAGTGTAACTCATATTTGATATATACCAAATGATACTTGCATAATCAAGTTTGACGATTTGACATCTTGTCACGTCGATCTTTATCGTAAATATGAACAAAACATGAACGGAACGCAATACTATTGCCCGTCGATGACCCAATGCGCTCCTAAAACCTTTAAAATACTCTATTATTTTTTATTCAAAAGGTGACAGATAATGTTATAGATATGTCACATAAATAATGTAATGAATATAAATCCGTTTACTAGCTAACTATTAGCACTGCAGCTTAATTTGTTCGTGATGTGCAAAGCTTAATGAATAAGGTCGGGTTTAGAGTCAGACTCAATTTCAGAATAAATAAAAATGATTTAAGGGATCAACAAAGCTCTTTCGGACATTTTTTACGGCACTTTTGTTCACCATTATTTCTTTTATTAATTACAATATTTTGATCAACTGTACTGCTGTTTTGTAAATAGTTTCTTACTGCCATTGTGTTATCATATTTTTAGACTTTTTTTCAATGATGCTCTTTTCAACAAAACATTAGTTCTTATTCAAACAAGCAGATCGTCCCATGGCAGAGTCAACGGTTATCCATCTTCAAGACCATGTAATGCCAAAGTTATAGCAGCAGGTCTACATGTACAAATTAAACTTTATAACTAAAAGCAAATTCTTCTCTTCGTTGTTTGAACTGATAAAAAAGCCTATACACCACTTTAAGAAGATAGAATTTATCCAAAAAACATTGATTGCTTATCTAAATTGTCTTTTAATAGCAAGTTCTCCCTGCAACATTCAACGCAAACAAACAAACAAAACTTCAACATAAGGACATTTTATTTGAAAGACTACGCAAGTTTACATGATATTCATCAAATCGGACGGGGACAGAAAACCATCATATAATCATTTTATTTTTTTTTATTTTCTTTAAAAACATTGGCAGGTCCTACGGTGAGTTTCAAGGGTCAGAGGCCCCTTTATATGTTGAAAAATTCGTACATTTTGTGCACAGGTTGAATAAAAATGAGCAAAATATAACCCGGAACACTCTTTTTTTCCAAATCTGTAGATCTGTCACTCAAAAATATCTATGAATAATATATTTCTGCCCAAGTATTTCTGATGACCAGTTCTATAGGCTTCATTATATTTACAATTAAAAAAAGTATATAATGATTCATAAGAGATACAAGTTACTCATTGTTATCAAAGCTCAGCTGATACGTCTGTAGCAAAATCATACTTTGTAGCGGCAACAAACTGTCAAACAATTATACCAACCAACAATAACGAAAGACAGGTGGTTCTTGGTCACTCTTTGTAAAGAGGATAGCTATTAAAGTCTCCACTAAATAATTGGATAGAAATTCAATGGGCTGAAGACGTGATAATTTTCCACTTTGGAAGGTAGAGTTGTTATAATAATCATCAATAAAGGGGCATTATTGTTCTCTAAAAACTGTGATTTTTATCATACTGTTACAGTTTTACCATAAACGTTTAGTCTAACTAGATCTGACCGCGGTCAAGTGGTTACATAGGGCCGTTGGCATTTTAATCTTTTAAGTTCCCGTGATTAAATAGATATAAACTTTAGATGTAATTAATTTGTCGATACCCCCGATTTTTAACACAACCGATCAAATTTATTTTAAATGGTTTTGTTAAATTTCAAACAATAATACTAATTGTTTACTTGATCTTTTAAACTCAATGATATAGTGGCTCACAAAGCACTTCATAGAAATTGCACTAAATACTTTATTTCCGAAGAAACATTTTCAACTAAATTAAAGTCTAGGTAGAAATTACAATTTCTTTTTTGAATTTATTGATATTCATTGTATTTTGACTCATAGTCATATAAAATATAAAAATGAAACAAACTTTGGTTTTTTTTTATTATTTTTTTCCTTAATAATGTTTGTAATCATATGACAAGGTCGTTCCAACTTTTAAAGAACTATTATTTCTTTCCTGTCAACAGCTACAGTAAACACCAGAGGCTTTTTTTGGTTAAATGACAATCCAAATTTCATTTTAAAATAGACGATGACGAAGCCTGTTGTGTGTGAATTTTGTTTTATTACCATATTTTCCAAAACCTTCAACACACGGTTTATGATATTGATTCAGAACTAAGAGACAATCATCACTTTTTCTAGCCGGTCCATGACGAGCCCAATATTGAGTTGCAAATTACCAGACAATGGCCAAATCCGATAATTACATGATAACAATGGCCACTATTGAACTAATTGCTAACGGTTCTGAAAGAAGGAATCCGGAAATTAAGTCTGATTGTTCCGAGATTAATATGAACATTATGCATTATTTTTACGTATAATATAGACGATTTTTCATTTTTCGAAAATAAAAGAAAATATGGTACCATCTTAAGATGATAATTTTTTTTTTCAAATGAGCTGTTTGAGCTCTAAAAAAACATATTTTCATTCTTCGTGACGTGTACCTTACAGCTCTTTTCCGCACCAGGTTTTGTTTAATAAAACTGCAGTAAACCAGTCTTTATTTGTTTTCTGTTTATATATATTTCCATTATTCTATTGAATCGATTTCAGTCAAATTTAAGAATTTATCTCTTTGGGTGTCTGTCACAGAGGAAAGGGGTAAACGTAGTACCATGCATGTTGATTGTGAAATGTTAAACACATTTTCATAAAATTTCGAAACAATGTATAGTATTTGTGCTTATGTTTTTTTTTTTATTTTGTCACGCCGTTTTCTGAGCCTAGCCGTTTTCTATTTTTTCTATTTGTCTTTAGCAACCATTTTGTAAGAAAGAAAAAATAGTAAAAAAATCAAGCCACCACATTTGAATTGGTTTTTATATTAATCCCGTCGTGTAAAGGTAAAAGTAAGTTAACGATAAGTACCAATAAGGTAGTAACCCTATTTCTTTAGAACTCTTTCAAGAAGAAAATAACAGTATAGTCAAAGCATTGAAGTAACAAATTTTAAATATGGACATCTTCTCAGATACGGTTGATATTTTTTCTAATATTATCAAACTATTTTTAAGATTTCTATTCATACATAATGACAACCTTTAGACATTTCAAGAGTAATTTTATCAAATTATTGGGTAGGCCTTTTAACGTGTGTATATTTTGTGCATCATTTCGCAAATTTTAACGTTTTATTAATTTTATATTGATTATATTTCTTAGTTTTATTGAGAAATAATTGTGAACCAAGTTTTACTTGTAAAGTGGTGATAATTGCACCAACGATTGGTAAAAATAACTTGGTTTTATTACTTTTTCCGTAGCAATATTCTCAAATGTTGTCAATCTTAAACACTTGCTTGTAATAAAATTTTGTCCTAAGTGACCAATAAAGAGGGAAATTCTTAATACTCCTCAAGACTATTTTTGTCAATGAACCATACATAACAATAGTCACAAAAAGGAAAAATATATATAATGTTTATCATTTTATCCATAAAAACCGTAAAATCTTACATGCCGATGCACAAAAACTAGTTTAATCGGATTTCATTCTAATAAGTAACATGTCTATCACATAGAGTCAAATCTTTTCTTTTCTTCTTTCCAGGTGTTTACTAAAGGACCAATTTAAGTCAGTACACAGTGGAAGTTATCTGTTGATCTAAACAAAGATCACATCGAATTTGCCACAGTTGAATACGATTTTTTAAAAATAAGTGGGCAGTCTTATATTATATGTACTGTGTTAAACTTGACGTCATGTTTGGAGTGTTAAACCAATCAGAAAGCAGAGGTCCGAACTGAACATTAAGTCAAAAATAATAATGCAAATCGTGTCACATGATGGTCTTTCAAACCGAAAAGTCAAAAACTACGACAGTATCAAAAATAAATCAGTGTACATCATGTTACATAACTGTGAACCAGAGCTGACATCTAAGGTCATTCGAGGGCTTAATATCCAGAAAAGATGGTGTTCGCTATTGTTGACTAATTAGTACTTGTGGATTAGTTTATAATATAATGGTTTGAATTTAATTTTGATAACAATAGAAAAAAATATATTTGTAATGTAGAAATAAATCTTGTGTTTAGAAAAGACAAATAATAGGCTTAAAGCCATCAAAATAAAGACACACGGAATGCTTTCTTATAGGATAACCAACAATATTCTTACAGGATTTTTTGTCTTTCTTTTACTCGTTGATTCCTGTCTTCAATGTGGACCTTCTCGAGGATCCGGCAGTCGAAGACGTCCAAAAATTATGACAGTGTTAGTGTATAAACAACATGTTCCTAATGTCTCAGAAAACACTATTGGTGCAAGTGGAGTTCCAGAGGGAAAAATTACTCGAAACGATGCAAGGTTTAAAGATCTTGTAAAGAATGAGAACCCAAATATCATTTTCAAAGATGAAGAGGGCAATGGTGATGATAGGCTTATGACACAGGTAGATATAACTGCAAAATCAATTTAAAATTTCAGTTGTCAAAGGCATTTTCTTAGTCCAGTTCATAGATTTAATTCTAAAACAGAATATGCAATATTTTTGGCACTTATTTTTTTCAAAAAATATATAAATTTTTGAATAGGAAATGTCTGAAAATTACTATAATTTTCTTTATTCCCTTTGTATTACTTAGATTGTTTATCCTACTTCGCTAGATTTTAGATAGGGCCCTATTGTGTCGCCCTATCCCGAGGATGCTATAAAGCGAATGAGTATACTAATATTAAGACAAATTTAGTCAAAATTATATCAATTTCTAATCGAAAAATTCTAAAATCTAATTTCGTACCATTTGTTTTAGAGATTTCTGTCGTAAGAAATAAAAATGGTTTTGAATACAACGTTAAGTTGTGCAGCCAAAGTCCGACAAAAGAGCATTAACCAACAAAATTTAAATAGCTGCTAATCTTTAATGAGAAGTTAAAGTGATAAGTTTATTTATTTAACTCTGAATACACAGGCTAAAATTTTTGTATTGATTACAGAGTTTATATGTAATTCCAATACAAACACAAATTTTCTAATCTCAGTATATTATAAGTCAATTTACTACAATATCTGATACTTTTAAAAACTTGCTAAAGATATTAGTGCTCAAAACATCAAAAGGAGAATCTAAGTTAGAAAGCTGTTTTGATGAAATATGTCACTTAACCTAATCAAGAATTCTACGAAAACTACAAAACTTGTTGAGTACTTTAAAATCATGATTTAAAATGGCATGATATTCAACAAGCATGAAATGACCAAAGCATTTAAGCCAACAAGATTGTAATGCTGTATTTGATGTTGTTGAATATTTTCTCAAGTCAAAATTCTTATTATTTAAAGAAGGATGGCAAAAAAAACCATATAAAAACATAAATCGCAGTATAATGTTCCACAAAAACGTACTTTAAACATCCTTTTTCTATAACAAAGAACACAAGTAGAACGATGCATAAGTTGACAATTGTTAATTCCATATAAAATTTAATTCAGGAGGTATAAAATTTGTCCTTAATATTCCATTCAAACATGATACGGCTATTCATTTCTCAAATTTTATTCCTTCTTTACAACCGTACCCAGTCATGAGTGCAGACCATTTATACACCAATACAAGACTGCATTGACACATTTAGTACCCTTTCTGATGGTAACTTTATATATGAAGTGTTGATTGCAGGAACAAATTAAATATTCGAAATATTTATAAGAATGAAATATTCAATATGCATACGTTTTATGTTATTATGAAACTATTTATTTTTTTAATTCTAAAATATCATACATAACGGTGATTCCGTCAGTTAAATAATATTTAAACTACAAACGTTAATTTAAGTAAAAACAGTATAGATGAGGTTGCTTACATCCTAACACTGATCAAGATTACTAGGTCAAATGCTGATGCAATTTTTGCTTTTATGTTATCATAACCGTTTTTTTTTAAATAGTAGAAATGAATAAAAAACAGATACACTTTTTAAATTGTTATTAAAATTGAAATGGTCAGTTTCCAGTGTTAACTGGACAGAATCAAAATTCGTATATTAAAAAAAGACCACATCAAAATATGGATAACCATATCATTTAGATAAGATGTTGCTACCATTTTTGGCTTAAACGGACACATTTGATGTAGAGGCAGCATGGTGAAAGATTGTCACCAAAAGACATAGGGTGCAAAATAAGTCAATACAAAATAATTACTACACATAATATTCCAGATAGAAGTTCGATCGTAGAAAACGGTATCGTTAAAGTATTTGATTTAGCACAACTCTATCAATAATGTAATTACGACACCGTAAAATAGTCTGATATTACGGTTAGATTTGTATTTTACTACAGTCCTTAGGCCACTGTATAATCACCGCTGAAGTAAACATCATTTAAGTACCATTCTGTGTAAGAATCTGTCAGTGGGTGGCACATCATTTTTATTAAAATGGTCTTTTTGCCTCAATTTTTCCAATACATCTAGGAAACCACCGAAAATGATGTAGATATTTTTTACTGCATATATGGTGAAAAAGTGCATTTCAACTAAATTTGACCTTACAATATCTTAAAAAGGCAAGCGTTGCAAACGTTTTGGTGGTTATTTCTAGAGGTTATGAGGTGTAAATACTTAGATAATGCAATTTGTTTTCTTCATGTGCCACACTTAATTCTCATTATGCCTGATTCTTAGACAGAGAAGTACATAAATTGATTTCTTAATTGATAGTAAAGGCGATGTATATAAACATCTGAAACAGTTGTGTATTGGCCATTTTATTTAGTATGTATCCATTTGTTTGAAGGATGCTTATCTTGGTTCAAAAATGGTGTTAGAAAGGTTTTTTCTATACTTTTGATTCTATTAGAATATTTTGGTATAATCATAAACCTCTGCTTTTTACTCATTAATTGTCAATAATTTGAATGTTGTTGCTTTTCAAATCAAATATTTTAAAGTGGAGTATGTGTCTGTCTTTTTAAGCAAAACTCTTGACGCAAACCAAAACATTTTTTTCGGTACCAACGGACATTCGACATATATATAAAACTCCTGCTGATATTAATTATTAGATTAATATAATGTACAATGGTGAATTACGTGCGACATTGAAGTCTTATCATATCTTAACATATCAATATATTTGTTTCCTCCATGTACCGATACACAAAATACTCAATTCCAATCATGCAGTAGAGTGGAAATAGAATTGTTTAGATCGTTGAGCTTCAAGATGATTTAAGGAGGTAGACCTACGGTAAGGGACACAACTCTTAAAATAATTGGAACGTTTGTATTCACCATTTTACAACAATCTCATGTAAGCATCAAAATAACTTGGACTGATTTCATTCTGTTTCAAATGAAAGCTTGAAAGGCTTTTGTGAAATTGAATATTATATAAACATATCACTGATTTCAAGAGTTATATCCCTTACCCTAGGGCTACACCTTAAGATGAGAAGTTTTATAAATAGGGATTCTTTTTTTTTTTAATATATAAATTATTATGAAATTTTCACAAGTTGGGTCTGCTTCTTCAGATATGGCTTCGACTAAGTATTTTATAAAGAACACTGATAGTTTAAATTTTTTTTTTTTTTTTAGAGTTAAGGAACTTTCTTGTATTTTGTTGATCTATATAGATTATTCTAGTGTTATGTATACTCAGATGGATATCAAGTTTAATTGCAAATGTGTAAGTTTAACATATAACCTTATTCTGAAAAAAAGAAATTAATTTCAGCTGAAACTGCAGTTGATTTCACCAGTATTTTGCTATTAAATCTTGCAAAGCAAAAGAAACAAAGTCATGTTTTTATTTTCTATATATTCGAAGTCACATTCTTAAATTCCATTGAATATATGAAGCGGAAGTCGCTATCCTTATCCTTTTCGCTTTTCTTTCATTTCCTGAACTAAAAAACGTGACTCGAAATGCAAACGCTAAGAGACCACGAGGATAACATTATAAAAATAGATACAAAAACAATAAATAAAAATAAAAAGATGGTAATATACAGACAAGGTCAACTGCGGCTCTGGAGAGTAATATGGGAGCATATACCAGGCGTATCTATCATTAAAAAATATTTTTACATTTGTGTCAGAAGTGATTAAAACACTGTTTAGCTGCAATATTTCTCCTAGTGACAGTAACTGGACTGTTATCACTGCACCTCTACATAAACGTTTGAAAGACTCTTTTGAAGTCTGCTATTCTTTCATTTCTCAATCTGTTTGTACGTTTGTTTGTCGAAATAAGCTACTTATTTCACTCAAGAAAATCTGTTTCAAGAGTTTGCTTACATAATCATTTAAACTTTGGCTTAATTTATGAAGAAGTGTACTTCATATAGTAGACGCATACTTTAGCAACTATTTTGTGAGAAAGGAAAAATAGTAAAAACATCAAGCCACCATACTTGAACTTGGTTTTTATATTAATCCCGTCGTGTCCCGGTAACGTTGCCATTGACGCGGTATGCGGGCGTCGTTAATGAATACATTTGAACACGGTGACATGTTTTTCCCTACTCGAAACAAGAATTGAAATTCTATTTCTGAATTTATTTGGTAAATCAAGAGTTAGGAGAGATACTTGTAGCAGAAATGGTGTATCAACCAAAAATGTTATATTTACCTTTCATGGTTACTTATATGGTTATTTATAATACTTACTATTTTTCAACTCTAACAACTTTTTATTAATGGAAAAGTAGCAGTATCAAACGTACAAATATGGGGGAATTCTAGTACAAGACCGGGTGAAAACTTTTTGAAAAGAATAGGTTGTACATATGCATATTTAGGATTAAGGGTTAGTCATACAAATCTCCATAATAAAGATAACAAGTATATACCCTTAATTCAATTTGAGTATTCCCCTTTTTTATGGCTTAAAAGCTTCAAATATTGCCAAACATTCCAAAGCATCGATAGAAAATGACAATCCATATACATCAAGTCAAAATACATGGCCGAAATGTGAAAAAAATGAAGCAGTATTACACTTTGTTTGATATAAGAATAGATTTGAAGTAGAAATGCACTATCTCTGTCAGTACTAGAAGACACCACTACAGGAGTGTCATGCATTTGAGTGCGGAAGATTATAAACTTCAAAGTCTATCTTGCCCCTGTATTTTTCTGCATCATTTGATATGTACTCTAGTACTATTAAACAAACATTTGCATACATTTGAACAATTAACTTATGTATTGAAATATCAAAATAACCTATGTACAGATCAATTCAGATGGGATTTCAGATAAACAAGATGAAATATACCGTTTTATTTATCCTTATTGATGAATGATAGCTTTTTCTGTAGTTCAATTCAGGTTGATAAAATGTTTAACAGGGCTTATCCTGATGAATGGACATTTTGACTTTATTAGGTTAACACTCAAAAAACTTTAAAAGATTTAAGGATAGAAAAGATGCCTAAATCATTACATAAACAGGTTTAAAGCAGCTAAAATAACGGCTGTTGAAGTATTAAAGCTGTTAAGTGTATGAGGCTGGTTTTGAAATATTCATTTTTTTTTTCGTGGTTTCTATCTTATATCTAGCTTTTGTTTAGAGATTTTTAGGAATTTTGTTGTAAAAATACATACTGCTGTTTAAACCAAACCACTTTTGGGCATGTGTTCGGGTATTGATAAAAAGTGACTTTAAAAGTGATTTTTATATAGACAGTTTTGTTTTTAATCATTATTCAAGGTGGTTCAATCAGAATTCAATGTACTTATCTTCTATCTGACTGTATTGGATTTTAATACTTTACTATATATAAGTGTATTTTTGTATTTATATGATTATTTTTGCAATTTTTTTTTAATAATGACCAGAATAAAAGGGGTCAAGAACGGCCAAATTGTTCGTAAAAGCAAAATATATAAAAAAAAAAATATCACACATATTCATAAACAGTTTCAGAATTGACTTTGATCAATTGCCATTAGAGTAACAAGCAATTGTTCATATACAGAATATTGGATATAATATTTTTATATCAAATTCGCAATATTGTTCATTTGATTATAGTGATATATAAGTTAAATTGTTCCTATATCATTATTCTCTCAGTACAATATTCTAATTTTAATAAGGCGTAGTTTTCATACCCAAATAGATCCCAACAATTTATCACCTTTCAATACAATTCAGTAGATATAATCGATTTTAGTTTACCCATGATAATGATAGCCGTCGATACACTAAATGTATGTTTCTCAGTTTTTCTGAAGTAATCAAGACCTGATTGACCGATTTAGAATATCCGTCTCCAATACGACAAACTACTTTTATCTATCATCGAGTTAATCCTTTCATTCCGATTTGTCAACTTTCTTTTCATCTGTGGCAACATCCCTCAGCAACTGCGTGTAGAGTTTTCATATCAAATCTCATACGTTATGAGAGAGCTTGCCCTAACTACCGCTCTAGACTTCTTACAATTAAGCTTTTGGTACAGGGTTATGTTGCTTCAAGATTAAATCCACAGATACTACAGAAGTTTTATGGTCGTCATCATTAGCTCGTTCATCTTTACGGTGTATTCATTTGCACCATGAAAAACCGAATTGTTCACCGTGTCATAGTTTTCCTTTCTCAATTCGTCTTCCCCGGACATTTTTGATGAGCAGCTTGGTGGGTGTTTTTAGAAATACTGAGAACGGATGTCTTACTGGTGCACCTTGCCCATGCTTCTAGTTTTTAGTGAAGTCCGAGTTGCTCATTTACTTTTGTTACTTTGTACGTGCCATTTTGATTATTTCATGTTCTTTGTTGTATGTGTCTGTTTTATCTATCTAGTCTTTATCCCTGGATTGCATTCTTTTGTTTTCAGCTAGAATCTTGCTCCACTTGATGACTTTCACTGGATTTGACCTTCAACAAGCACAACTGCGGGTGTCAAAAAATAAACTGGATCTATTCATCCTTCTAGGGAAAGCACTCGAGTTACATACCCCTTACTCCAATTTAAGAGGTGTGATATTATTTTTATCCATTGTACTTTTCAGTTTTTTTTTTCAGTTGTGCAGATTGTTTTGCTTCTGGGGTTCCCGGCATTGTTTTGTCCAAGGAGTCCCCTCGTTTGTTTGTTTGTTTGTTTGTTTTTCGGTCATACAACTACGTCAACAAAAATAATACAAGGTTAGATAATGTGGTCAAATCGAACTCATTTCAGAAATACTTTTGTGTTTCATTTAATGTCTCAATGACATTATCATTAGACCTGTAGGAGCATATTGGGAAAGGGTCAACTTCAACTGACGACGACAATTCTGAAGATTTTGATTAACTCTTGCTACGGTACCTACTTAAATAGTCCACACAAAACTGAACGTGATGTTTATACCAAATTTTAACTTAAAATTTTTACAACCACATTAAAAATTCTTTTAACTTAAACAGTGTCGGGATGTCAAGTTGACACAACGTGAAATTGACAATATTTCCATTACTTTCATCTTTTATGAGAAGGTAGATAAGTATTTAATTTGTCATATGATAAGGGTGCATTCTTTTACTTCAACCGTTTTAACAGTAAATAGTTAAATAATTATTTTTTTCAAAACAATAGTCAGACTGTCGGTGACTATGGCAAACTCATCTTCAAGTCCGAAATATCTGTAATCTTGCATATATATTCTAATACAGGATGGTGTAGTATTTTATGCTGATATTTTTTTTATTTGATGGTCAGGATAGACATATTGATTTAAACGATAACTATGATATCTTGTGACCGTGAATGTCATTGAAGAAAAGTTTAGTTCAAATTGTACATTTTCTTCATTTTAAATGCAGAATTTTAGAATTCGGAATTGTAGTAAAGTTGTGATGTTCTTTATGATTTAAGTTATCTATTTTAAAATATTTCAATTAACACCAATTTCAAGTTGCTTCATAGAAAGTGGTGGATAGGTTCAGCAGCCATATCCTTTCATATCGGTTTATACTAGTAGTATTGGTCAGTATTTGTAGGACAATTTTAGAACTTGTACAATATTTCCACAAAAAAACGGAAAATAGAAAACTATTTATTATGATTTTAATATGACACTGAAAGTTATTAGTTGAAATTCTAATTCTTCTATTACTATAGTAGAGAGCAGCTACATCATCTATAAAGTGATTGGTTAATCATTAGAAGAAAAGACACAATGTAGTAAAATATTCATGCGATAAGACGAGCATACATATTGAAAATATTCGATCGCGTTTTTCCGGTGTCATTTTAAGGAGGTAGACCTAGGGTAAGGGACATAACTCTTGAAATCAGTGATATGTTTGTATCATATTCAATTCATCAAAGCCTTTCAAGCTTTCCTTTAAAACAGAATGAAATCAGTCCAAGTTACTTTGATGATTACATTAGATTGATGTAAAATGTTGGATACAAACATTCCAATGATTTGTAAGAGTTGTGTCCCTCACCCTAGATCTACCTCCCTTAATATATCACTTTGTTTAAAACAAGTTATCACTCCCATCTGGTCTTAAATCTACAAGCAATTCTTAATAAACCCTATAAATGAGCAGCGTATGTTGAAATTAATATTCAAGTAAAGTTTGTTTTACGGTATTAAATTATTTACAAATATCTAAATTTAAAGTTTAGCTAACTAGAATAAATATTTGATTTTTCAGTGGTTCACTCCTTAGTAATGTGTGCTGAGTTTTATATATGTTTACTGTGCGTCTGAAGAAGTCTGAATGAAAGGGAAAATGCATGATTAGACTAACAATAAAACACCATTCCAGTAGATTTTAAGTGGTGGTTTTATGTAGTCCAGCAAACTGTAATCATAGGGACAAAGAATTGATCTTTATCACCTAAGGGCTTGAAACATTTTGAAGCTCAGCTTATATTCTAAAACATTTATAGGACCGTGTTATTCGATTGGAGAGCTTTTAGCCTTGTAAATAACTTTTTGTAAGGGTACTTATCGTTATTTTGATGTGAAAAGGTAATTCATATTGCTTCTCAATTAGTTGGCCAAAATACATAATGCATGGGGTTAGTTCCAAATTATTTGTTATAAAT
Organism: Perna viridis; assembly: GCA_037379345.1. Lineage (NCBI taxonomy): Eukaryota > Metazoa > Mollusca > Bivalvia > Mytilida > Mytilidae > Perna > Perna viridis. The sequence goes on along the minus strand of CM074517.1, from coordinate 30,445,704 downwards.
ATCATCAACATGATCATAGGTGAAAAAAAATATTGAAAGTTCAAATGTACTGATAAGTTTTGCAAGGTTAAATGTTTTAATATTTCACAAGCATCAAAATGAGAATAAGAAAGACGCTTTGAGGCACTGGCGAACAGAAAGCAGATGAAAAAGAGTCTAAAATAATAATTAATTTACCTTTCTGCTACAACTTCGTGGGTCAATGTGTACACACTGTTTCTCGTATATGGACCAATTTACTTATATCAACCTTTTTTTCTTTGATTTTCTTTTAAAATTTCACATTATGATATGTTTGCATAAATATGAAGTTGGATAAAAAGAGTTCAATAAGTATATACATTTAATTTTGCAACGAATTTGCAAAATTGAAATCTTGGTTGGATGCCATTCGAGTGATCTAACATTTGTTCATTATTCTAGGCATTAATCTGTTTTGCATTAATGGTTTTATATTTTGTATGTATACCTCTTTGTGTTCATTTGTCTGTTTTTTTTTTGTTTTTTTTTTGTTTTTTTGTTTTGTTTTTTTTTTAATATTTATCATTTTAAAAAATGAGAAGAATTGTTGTAATTGTGTCAGATACTTTATTGGCAAATTGATATCATGAAAGACTTCGATTCTGTCAAAACCAGTATCTCCTACAAATGATTTGATATTGCATATTGTGCGATAACCTGGCCTTTATGAAATATAACAAAGCCGCGTCAGTTTTACTGTTTAGGTTACACATTTAAATATTTTTATTTCTGCATTTAACATTTTAAAGATAAAACAAAACGCTACATTAAAAAAAAAACAAAATTTACAGTTTTTGGGAATTTATTTAATTCATGAATAAAGACTACCATAGCATAAGATGGTATTTTATCATTCTTATATAGTTTGCAACTCTATAAGATAATTGTCCTTGACCATGTATGTACGCGAGGCTGTCGTAAAGACAATACAGCGAGGCTAATATCTTTGATTCCTTGTTTTGATAACACTAGGATAAGAATCACACCGCGGTATATAAAGATAATTCTCTTTAATACCAACCTGTAATTAAATCTAATAAAAGAGAACACAGGCCTCGATTTAGGGTGATATTTTCTCCATTAACTATGATCCATCTGGTCAAAATGCCATTGTTTCCTTGGTAAGAAGGTATTTTGTAATGGATAAGATAGTAGGGTTTATGTATCTGACTTTCGTTTAGCTGCTTTTGACTCATCACCTTTACTGTTTCTCTCATATTGCTTTTCAACGTTATATATTTTACAGAAATAAATTAACCAAATATCTAGAAAGGAAGTATTTGATTTACACTGATACTTCAATTTTTTTCCTTTTAATGAAGAAAAACCGGCATGGTAGTTTACATTTATAGCATATAACAATTATCTTGAGAAAAAGTACAAACTATTCAAGCTCGTTCTAAGATGGATTTTATGTTAGCCTTATTAATAGGGGTTTAAGTCTGTGTATTTTGGAGCAAGTGACTATCAGTGACGTCACAAAGATCAAAGACAGGACTATATATCTAGCTTATCATAAAACCGATAATATTGGTGTCAAATGTAAGTTAAAACTGCTTAACAACTGTTTCTTAAGATTGTTGTTCAGTTTTGACTTTGAAAGTAGGTGAGAAAAGCTTCACGTCTTATTTAATTTAGAAAAATACTGATAAGTGTGAACGGCTAGACTAGAAAATATTTTATCTTTCACCATGTTTGGAAAACTATACTTTGTAAAACCGCTGTATATTAAAGGTACAAACGTCTTCTGTGCTTATCAGAATTGAAGTGGATAACGTTTCATTTAAGAAACATATCAAAGAAAAATATCTTACAATACTAGTAAAAACATCTTAAACAATGGCAAAGTGTTGATTATATTAAGTAGTAGTCTTTGTAAGAATCATGCAAATTCTATAATATGTGATACACCCAAAAAGGCTACACATTTTCTTTTTGTTATTAAGTTGCTTTATAGGTCTATATGATGAAATGTATAAGTATTCATCCCAATCTGTCTGCTCTTATGTCCGAATCCACAGTGAAAATCCAACAGTTTCTATTGTATTTTGGTGTCATCTCCCTTAATTTTGAATTCTACAGTGCAATCAAATTAATTTTGATCTCCTACGAACACAGGTTATATGAAAAGATATATGTTTATTTCTGTTTACTACAACATTTTAAACAAAATATAAAAAAAAATATAAAAATTGGGGCTTTCGAACCATGAATGACATTTTGCATGATTCTGACCTAGAGTGATACTTAATATCCCCCAAATTGAACAGGTGGCCAATGACAAAAACCAAATTATACTTGCTTGTTTTTTTTTCCTTATTAATATATGTGTACTACTCCTCAGTATCCTGTTTTCAGAGAACCAAAGACAAATTGCAAGCCCTGGCTGTCTCCGTGATGAACCAGTGGCCAGGGGTAAAACTAAGAGTGACTGAGGCATGGGACGAGGATAATAATCATGCTAAAGACTCATTGCATTACGAAGGAAGAGCTGTAGATATAACAACAAGCGATAGGGATCGAGCAAAATATGGGATGTTGGCACGTTTAGCAGTAGAAGCGGGCTTTGATTGGGTTTATTACGAATCACGAGGACATATACATTGCTCTGTAAAATCAGGTAGGTTACAATATTAAGGCAAACGATCAGATGCAGAAGCAATCTTTTTTTTCGTTTTAATATATAATCAAATTGTCAAACATAATATTGAACAGAATAATTTCCATTTCGTCTGGTTACTTCCAATAAAAATCGTACAGTCAGTTCTCACAGACGGCAAATGGTTAAAATGAATATCCATACAATTCAGGTGTCTGACATGTAAGGCTGCTTACATCCGCTGGGTTTAGTTTGTTCATCATTAGGTAACATACAATGATTATTTTGCTATAAATTTCACACTTTCTTTTTATTTTCAGACTTTTTGTCCAAATGATCAAATAACTATATATTTTTTTTTCATTAACTTCACATCTAGACGCTGTAAAACATAATTAGTCCTATTATTAGTATTTGACAAGCGTCAGACAAGGATGTCCTTTTGATACCTTAAATAAATGTTATCGCTGTGGATGTGTTAATTGATTTGAATTCTTCACGTTTTTATTGTACCTGCGTTTAATGACAGTAATTGTGATCTTTGAAGCTAATTATTTGACGTTGTTATTCAATTCTTTTAGTATCAGCTTTCATCCATCTGTTTTGTAAGTTTCGAATGGTACTCCTTAACAAGCCTTACAATACCTTTCATGAAAGTTCACCCTAAATTAGATTACTAACGAATTATGTATCCAATGGTGTGAGGGTTTCCTCGTCATTCATTGAAGATCCATGAGCTGACATTTTTCATTCTCGTGGGGTCGGAGTCTCTTTGACAAAATCACCATATGTATTCTTCATATAATATTACATCACGATTTGTTTCCATCATAAAACAATTTGTTTCAGGTTTTTGTAATATCGATAACTAAGAATGTATGTTAACATTGACCCACAATCATTTAAATTCAAAATAAATTATACATATAAACAAGCAATAAATGCCAGACCTAATTTTTGAAACATAATTGAAATTGTCATTTATAGATGACCAAAATTTACCGATTTCATGGTCTTATAATTTTAAAGACTGAACATGGACGGACTACACCCACTACCATCTACAATATCACACAGAGACAATTATGACGATACTATCATATGCGTCGACCAAAAACTATCGATAATTCATAAAGATAGCTTTTATTTGAAATTAATAAAGGAAATCATAGTCTCATATGAAGTAGGTCAGTTTAGTCCTATTGAAGTTTTATGAATGAAAAGCTAAAAAAAAAGTAGACATAGGCAATTCTGTTTGATTAAAGAGTAATAAAAACACCTTTCAGTCTAGAGGCTATTTCAAGCAAGAGTCATGGTTAAAGTCGAACAGAATTTTTGTTCCTGGCAGGTGTCATTACTTTTCTGTATTGTTTTTATTCAAGCGTCTTATATCTTTCTGTGTGTTTAATACAAAATTACCTATCTTAAATAAATATTGCCAAATTTGATATGCTTTACACGTGTTTCAAGGAATAACCATGTTTCAGCAAAACTAGAATTTAAACATAGGTAGTTTGCGAAACAGGATTGTAAATAAGTACTCAAAATCAACAAAATCTAAATAGGAAGCAAACAGTACCGATTTCAGTGATTATTGATTTTTAATTTGGTGATATTGAAAGTTTTTTTTTGGAGGTCGCTGATAACTTAAATACTTGTGGTTTTGTCATCTTTTCCTCTTTCGTCTAACTCGGACTTGACTTTCTATGAGTAACTCGGCGGTTGTTTCTAGAAAAGCAGAGGACGCTTACTCTACCGGTGCACCTGGTCCATGCTCCCAGTTTTTAGTGGAGTCCGAGTGGCTCATTTGCCTTTTTTTACCTTGTATGTATTGTTTTAGTTACTTAATGGTCTTTGTTGAGTATGTCTGTTTTCCATGTTTGGTCTTTGTCCCTGGATTGCTTTCTTTTGATTTCCGCTAGAACCAAGGTTCCCTTGATTACTATTTCCTGAGAGAAAATTAAAAAGACTTTAAAATACTGCACACGTATAAGAAATAAAATAATCTTACTTAACATTTTTAAACCTTATTCTCCGTATTCAAGTTTCGTTTCTTTCTGGTTAAACTTTGAATTTTTGAACTACTTTACCGTAGACAATGTGCACGAAACAACCTTCATAAGCCAGTTATCGGCAGACTGTGTGCAATCATTCAGAAGACAACATCCATGTTATGGTGTCTCGACCTGAGTTAATCTAACAGGAAATAAAGCTACTGAATAGAAATTATTGTAACCATATTGTTTGAATAACGGTAGTAGTTTTCTCCATCAAGGCTATGGTGAACTATGTGGCGTTTAATTTATACAATGCAACATGTCACATAACAGACAAACCAGATCTGAGCAACGTAAAATTGTACCTTCAAAGCTAGTCGTAGTAAGATTAGTTGGTGTGTAAACAATAGGATTATATTCATTGATCCTACTTTCCTTTGTTTTCATTGTTGGGCTAACATCATTACATAATCATGGTTAGTTTCATGTTATTTCTGCATATGTTGTAATAATATTCTTATAAACTGGTTTTCATTGAGAATGGTTTATTCAAACATGTAATCCCATTTGAAAGTATGTTTTAATCTAAATATCGATGTAGTTGCCCTCAGTGAACTGTTTTGTACATATTTTGAATAGAACTTTGAGCAAAGCCACGATTGATAAATTGTTCATAAAATTGGAATTGAAAATCCATTTCCAAATAGAACACATACCAAATATAATGGAGAGATGGAATATAAGTGTATTGTTTTGAAGGTTGACTTTCGTTTTAAAGATGGAAGAACTATGATGTAACTCTTGGAAATCAGAAATTTCCTGCTTTTGACCAGAAAATAAATTGTAGTAGTAAGCTAACATACACACAGTAAAGATATGTCCTCGTCTTCTTTAAGTAGTACTCCAGCTAAGAATCATGCAAAATGTGATTCATGGGTGAAAACCCTACATATATTTATTTTTGATATTTTGTTTGAAATGCCATAGTAAACAGAAATCAACAGTCGGAATTTCATATAAACCGTGCTCTTAGGAGATGAAAATTATATAGAATGTGGATGTTGATAAAATTTAAAATTGGAATCGGGATTATGCATTTCTTTCTTAACTTTAATTTAGAGAAAAAAATAAAGATTTAAGACATGGTAAATACGTTTAATCTTGGAATTAGATTTATGTGTGGTGTGGGATGAAATGCAAGGGTACCCACAATGGGGGGGAATAGTTAATATGGGATGCTTTGAGAAAGGGCTATTTTAAAAACTAAAGATTGTCATTTAAAAATGGTTTGTGGTAGGTAATAAGATTATTTCCCTGTACAACTACAATTGAAGCACTTATAGGGTATGTTTGGGGGAAAAGGGTTTCTATGTCTTCTGCAAATGTGTGGATTTGGGTTTTTAACTTATGTGGGAATAGATTGAGAAAAAAATGCCCCGCTGCAACATAAATTGCGATTCATTTACCTACTAATAAATGTTCTCAATGTCTAATTCTTCCATAGACAATTTTTTAAAAATATTTTATATCTGAGAATTTGAAGATTATTTTACAAGATTATTAATGCAAACTTGAATGATACAAGACTTAATAAAACTATATAATTATCATAAATCATATTATAAATTATATTATAAATTCTGTTTTGCAAATTCTTCTCTTTGTTATTTGATATAATATAAATATTAAAAAGGCATTAAACCTTTCCTTTTTAAGATGTATCAACAAAATTTTAACCATAATTGGGCTAACAATATTTTTTATGCACAGTCAACATGACAGTGCAAACAAACCCTTTAAAATACTTCAAATTGAGCATGATTTGTACATAGCTATGCTTGTTAAAAGCAATTCAAGTACGGGCCAATTTTATCCAAACATTGCAAAAAATAGTGACATAACACGCTGATAAAGACCCATAGTTTGAAGTGTTTTAAGTGTAACTTTATCTAAGATGACCAGCATATCACAATGAAATAGCACTTTTTTTGTTTCAAACTATGTTAAAAATTCTTATTAGATGGTGCACAAATGATATGAATGAATGAAATATGTTAACATTTTAGCGGAAGTTCAATTTCACAGTCTTATCTGTGCTATAATAAGTTTGTCCTTTTGGTAATAAAAATGTCAAGGTTTCTATCACGGCTTTCCGTAGCGCAAGGGTTTCACCGATTTTCTTACATGGGGCATCTAATTTTCCTCATCTAAAAGTTCTGTTTGGGGTCATTACTGGCATAATGGTATTTAGAATATTCTTACTAGAATTCAGTGCATCAGTCAAATCTGTGTAAATGAAAACTTCCATTTCGTGATCTGATCAACACTAGAAACCCTTTGCTAATAAGCCTAAAAATATGTTTCATGCAATATCTTACTTATTTGGCATGTTTTAAGAAAAAAATAATCTTTATGCATATCATCCATTGAAATCGTACAAAACACATTCCTGAAAATTTAAGGGGGTAGACCTAAGGTAGGGGACACAACTCATACAAATCAATGGAACGTTTGTATTCAGGCTCTTTATATCAGTCTCATGTAAGCATTAAAGCAACTTGAATTGATTTCATTCTTTTTCAAATGAAAGCTTGAAATTGAATATGATACAAACGCATAAATGATTTATGTTCTTTGTTGTGTATGTCTGATTTCCATGTCTGGTCTTTGTCCCTGAGATTACATTCTTTTGATTACCGCTATAACCGTGGTTCCCTTGATTACTCTTTCAAGTGTTATGTCCCTTACTCAAGGTCTACCTCCTTAAGGTAAATGAACTAAGGTTCAAGATTGTGGTTTAAAAAAAACAAATATGTATTACACAGAATGGACTATAATGTTTCATTATTATTGACAATCATCTTGCTCACCGCATGTAATTTTATATGCTTTTATAATTTCAGAATCATCTGCTGCCAATAATATAGGTGGATGTTTCAGCAGCGAATCGACGGTGCTAACAGAAACGAGAGGGCATGTTCGGATGAAAGATTTAAAAATAGGAGAGCGGGTGCTAAGCAAAACCGAAGATGGAAACCCAATTTTTAGTGAAGTTTTTATGTTTCTCGATAAAAAAGCCAATAAGCCAGCTATCTTCATTCTAATTGAGACTGAAGATCGTCGCTTACTTGAAATTACCGACAAACATTTAATTTATGTATCAAATACTAACAAAACCGAGGACTATGTATCGGTTTTCGCAGAAAATATTAAAGTCGGGCAATACGTTCTTGTCAGTAACAAAGAAAACAAATTCACATCCTCGAGAGTACTTTCATTAAAGAAAATGACATTGTATGGTGTATATGCTCCCTTGACGACAGAGGGCAGCATTGTTGTAAATGGTGTCGTCACTTCCTGTTATGGTATCATAAACAATGAATTTATTGCGCATGCGGCATTTTCGCCAGCTCGAGCTGTGCATTGGTTACTCCAATACATATCAATTCCACTCGCAATAGAAAGTAACTCTGATGGAGTGCACTGGTATGCAGACATACTTTATAGTTTAGGAACATTTATTTTTGACGACAGTGTCCTTTACAAAGTATGAGTTGTATATTTTGTTCAAATATTTTGTGATAACTTATTTTTGAAATATTCGTTTCTAGTGAAGAGAGATACGTGTAAAATGAAGATGTGAAAATGTGTTTTAAGTTAATTTATTGCTTCAAGGTGCCTGTCCAAATGTTTCATGTGCTGTGTGAAAATTGTCAACTACAAATAAGTTCTTACGTGTATTTATTGTGTGTTCCGTCGTTACAAATTGAAATCGGATGCTACGAAATAATAATTTAAATACTTTGTTAATTAATGTTTAAATTCTTTACATACAATAATATGCTCGTGTATGTCATTACTTAAAAACCAAAAAAAACTGCCATAACATCTTTGCGCATTAATTTTCTCCTTTCGTTAAAGGAAATATATGGGGAAATAGACATGTTGAGGAACTTGTTTGTAGTTTCCAACCATCTCTTTGTTAAGTTTTTGTTGTACAAAATGTTGTTTAAAGGTTGAAAATTTGTACATATTTAATTGTTTATATTCTGTATATGGTTATTGCTTATAACTGCAAATAATTTAGGAGAATTATTGCAAATATGTTACAGAATCCTTATTTTTGGCTTCATATGTTATTTAGGTAAGTGTAAAGTTGTGAAAATTGGGGCTAAAAGAAGCTTTGTTGCGAAAAGAAATTACTGTGCTTGAATGCATTGTTTTCGATGGGTATATATATCAAAATATGTTGGCCAGTATAACAACTCTTTTAATGTGTCATTTCTTATTTATATCCGAATGATATAAAAATAGAGAAACGTAGACACTATATCCACTTTTCACTTAACACTTTTCACTTTACTTTGGCCTAATTTAAAAGGGCTTTAAGGATAAATTAGCAAAAATATATTTTTGACCTAGCTTTGGAAATCTTCTTGTGTTCAATTAAATGTATTTTTAAGAAAGGTGATCTAATTCATACATATATCATAAACCATTTCTTAGACTTGATAAAGTATTGATAAAAAAAAGATCACTGGGCATATGGGCTTTGTGATTTGAAAAATAAATATTTTCATATTTGATAAGAAATTAAGAAATTCTATTCGCCCTCTCTCGTTTTGATTGAATGATGCTTCTTTAAATATAAAACAGGATATTTGTAATCTTAAAGAGATACTTCATTCTTATGACATTTTCCCATTTTATGTGCAGTTCTTGAAATATTGATATTGAATAATCTTCAAATGATTTTGCTTTGAAATTCTGAGAGGCTATCGATGAAAATAGCATACGGAATGAATTGTTCAATTGATATTAACTACTGTCAATTATTATTGTTTTATCTCAAAGCATTTTAATTTTTGAAATGACACAGAACGCCACTGCCAATTCTGTCTTATTTGTACAATATGCAATTACTTTAAATTTTCTCTTTTTCATGTAAACATTCCTGGAATTTTGAATTTTATAACATATTCTACTCATTAGAGTAATTATCCTATTTTTTTTCCATTCAGCGTTTTAAAGTGGACCAATCGTATTCGGTACATTTTTTCATCCATTTATGCTTTTAAAAAAACATTGAAAATTGACAAATGTTTTATACCTGTACTTGGTGTTGATGCTTCCAATTCATTCCCATTATCCATCTTATGTAATATTGTGCAATAGTCAAGCCACTATACATTCCATCATTTCATATTTTTACTTAGTTTAGTTATTTAGTCTAGGCGTTTTACCTCATTTTTGACACTGTTTACAGTTAATCCAACGTGACATTCTTTAGTGTTTCCTTGGTGCGAATCTCCTGTTAAGAAGTCAATTTGTTCGGTATCAGCAAGATATGATGCTTAATGGAACGCTTCGAAATTGTTTATTTGTTTTGAGAAATCCATGCGGTGTTGCCGCCTGTTGTAACTCTTACATTTGAATCTGGCACAAATGGTCGGGCGTAAACAGCTCGTGTGTAACTATATTAGATCTGTACGTGCAAATATATATTTTGACGTCTCGTTTAGGGAAAATAATTTAATTGCAGTAAATGTGAACGCCTAGAACACAAACATGACACTGAGCGTTACTAATGTCACTCAACAGTTTCACTGAAAGGTTACAACTGGTAGCATCTGTAAAATGTTTACCTGTGAATTGTACTGTCAATGTTCTTCCTGCAGTTGCTGGTGTGTACAATTTTAGAAAGTGCTCCATATACATTTTGCAAACTGTTTGTAGAATGTCATTCGTTAAATAAAAATCAGAATAGTTAACGTTATTTGTTTTGTTTATTCTATGAATGCCAAACCGCTATCGAAAATAAAATTCAGGGAAATCCACAATTAGAGATGAAGCAAAATTCATTGACACCCAAAGCAAAAACTAAACATAGAAAACCGAAAAATGAAAATAAGTAAGTAATCATGACTTCCTACCTAAATGTATAGTACTACTTGTATTAAAAATATTATTATACTGATTTATAATTTATTAATAAATAAATTTCGTTCGACTAGTATGATTAAATAATGCATAGCCCGCAGAGATTACATGCTGCTGGTGCTGTATGACGAAAAATTTTGAATAAAATACATATACATCTAAAATATAGTATATAATATATATATATATATATATATATATATATATATATATATATATATATATATATATATATATATATATATATACGAAACAATGACCAAAAAGTCACTGAATCATTAAAACAAAAGAAAATGTAAAAAGAGATTTCAGAGAATGATATTCAAAACATGGCCAAAACGTGAAATTGAAGAACGTTATGCACTGCGGGTATTTATTAACCCACTAAAGAGAGACTTCAATTAGGGTTTGCGTATCAAACATATACATAAAAAAAATACAAGAATATAGTCCATGATGGTGATATATAAGTGGTAGTGGAAAAATGAACAATATCAAAATAAAGGGTTGTAGGTTGAAAGCATGGAAACTGGACAACTTTATGTTCCCCGCAGAGTAAATTTATTATTCAAATCACTGTTTACCTAGAAATTGTTTATGCATAGATTCACCTTAGTAATGAGTTGTTTAAATTATTTTACCACTAAAGATACTAAAACTAAAATTTTTATCATATGGGTTTTAGCGAGCATGTTATAATCGTAATATAATCATCGAAAATGTAAAATGGCGGAAAACTAGCAAAAATTTTAAATACCGCCCAGTTGTTAAAAATTCATGTGCATTAATTTGTATTTGGAGAAACTACATTGAACAATTGATTTTATGTTTTTGAAAACAATGAAAGCACAGTTGGTGCGATGTTCAAAACTCCAACGTCAACGCTTTTGTCCAGATTTACTGTCAGTCTGAACTTTACTTTGGAGGAATATTTTAAGGCACAACCATTTTATTACAATGAGGGTTCTATGATTCAGCCAAAATATATTAGAATTTTTAGCAAATGAATACTCGTCCATGGAAAAAAATAATATAATTCAGTATTTCCCTCATCCTTTAAAAACCATGTGAATTTTTTAAACTCAGGCTGTTGTTGAAAATTCTAAATTATTACCTCACGCCCCTCGGGGAAAAATGGTCTGTGTCTAAACATCATCGTGCAACTTATTTAATCTAGAAGTATCTCTCCAATGTTACACGAGAGCTTATCTGTCACAGCTATGTTGTATTGAACGGAATGTTCTGGTAAAAGCGTTCTCGTGTAACTGCATGAGCAGATGCAACAAAAACCAATAACAAAGATAGCAATTAACGCGTCGATCAAAATTCAGAAGGCAGAGTTATGATGTTGCTTACTACATAAGCTCGTGTCTACTCTTTCAGTTTTCAACGACGCGTACGTATATGACATGAGGCAGATGTAACATGAAAGAGGACGATGTTGAATATATTGGCATTTTTATAAATAATTATGCCTTTTTCAGTTTTACATTTACTAGGATTTATTTCTCTTAATAATGTAACAATCATTTTTTTTTATTTTGAGCTAAAGACATATAAGCATTTTGTTTGTTTGTTTGTTTGTTTGTTTGTTTGTTTTTTTTGTTTTTTTTTTTGTTTTTTTTTTTTGTTAAAAATACGAAATAAGTGAAGATCCTTACTCCTGGTCAAATGTCAACAGTTTTTTAACTCGTATTGATTACCGATAAGTATCCTCTAATATATGCATGTAAAATGTATAGCTACATGCTACCTGATGTCTTTTAACTGCAATCCCTGCACAATATTGTAGTGTCTCATAACTGGTACTGCTCTTGAGGACTAATTGTAAAAGTGATCAGTGACGAAGGTAGTATTAGGCTCAGACCTCTTTTGAATTGAGTTTTATCTTGTGTTGTTGAGAATTTTGTTGTCTGAATTGCTAGAGGTTTGGGGTCCCATCAAACAAGTTCAATCCTGTCACATCTTTTGCGCTTTCCTTACTGGTTTGTTTCAACCGGATGTTTTTTTTTAATATCATTTCTTGCCCATTTTTGGCAAAATAGTGTTTGTAAGTATTTTGTTGACTTTTGTCTTTTACTCAAAAATATTATACATCGTTGTTACTTCAAAAAAGACCCTACACTTAGTAGATACAGATATGTAGTACTTGGAAGAGATTCTTCATACTTTGTAAAAACGATTCCAAATCATCTTCGTTATATACCGAAGATCAAAGTTTTCAAAATGCTGGAATCTTTTGTCGACAACATGTTTGTCCAGTGTGGTGGACGAGTTTTTCAACAAACGGTCGGCATCCCAATGGAAACAAATTGTGCTCCTCAACTCGCTGATCTATTCCTTCACTCTTAAGAGGCTGAATTAATAGCTGAGCTATTCCAAAGGAAGGAACATCGTTTAGCCAGAACCTGTGATCTCAGTTTCCGCTTTATAGATAACGTATTATCGTAAAGCAATCCTAGTTTCCGGGATTTTATACATCACATCTATCCCCAAAGAACTTGAGACAAAGGATACTACACTAAGTGTGTCTTGCATGACCTACACTAGGGGATCGATAGTGAAGAAAAACGCGGTAACTTTTCATTTGTGACAACATCAATTCAGCACCTGTGTATTAACTCACACGTTATGTCGGAGTTTGTTGTAGCTTTTTTGTACCTCGCTAGACTTCTTACAGATAGGCGTCTGACGTCATCACGAACTCATGGATCGTTACGGTGTACTCATCTGCACCATGATAACCGATTTGTTCAATGTTTCATAGCATTCCTTTCCTCTTTCTTCTACCCTTTCTTCGACTTTTTGTTTTTATGTTTCTAGAAAGGCTATACTACCAGTGCTCCTGGTCCATGCTCCAAGTTTTTAGTGGAACCCGAGTTGTTAATTTACTTTTGTTGCTTTGTACGTGCTATTTTGGTTATTTTATGTTCTTTGTTTGTGTGTCTATTTTCCATGTCTGGCCTTTGTCCCTTGATAACATTTTTTTAAATTTCCGATAGAATCTTGGTTCCCTTGATTACTCTTTCTTTTACTATGCAGTAGTATTCTTGTTTGTTTGTTTGTTTGTTATTTTTAGTTATGTATTTATTTCTTTGTCTTGATTTGTTTTCGATTTTTCTTGTTTATTATTTTATGTTGTGTCTTGTGGTAACCTTGGTGATAATTGTCCACTTAAAAAAAGCTTTTGTAGTCATTTTACAGAATCAAGAAAAGCTTTATCGTCGGTTTCTATGGGCTTTTTATGTAATCTTTAATGTAAAATGTGATAATTATGTAGTTAACGTTAGCCTCGTCATCTTCATAGAAATCTTAAGTCAAACACACTGAATCTCATAGACATTTAATAATTGTCGTCAGTTCTCTAACATACAGTGTAATCCCTTGTAGCAGACCGGTGTCGTGAGTGATTCAATGTTGCAGATTTTGTAAATTCTCTCATCACTTTGCAAGTAGATGTTCCTAGTATAGCAAAGAACGCTTTTAATTAAAATTGTTATCAGTTTGCATACATGTTGACATGTTGTTAGTTTTCAATTTAATTTTCGCCATTTTTTGTATGATGTTTGTTACTTCAATTCTGTTATGTATTTTTTTTTTTTTTGCTTTGCTTTATGCTCTCTACCTTCACCATGCATAGCATTTCTTGGTGTGTCTTCTACGTATATTTACCATGTAACAAATAATTTTTTCCTTATCATTCTCGGACATGATGTTGGGTGAATGACTTTACAATTTCTATTTTCAAAAACCACCAGTCTTGATTTTTAGGTTAACTCCATGATTTCATATAGATACTATTGAAAAAAATCCAAGTTTCTTGAACCGATAAAGTAGATTATTTTTATTCTCATATTATTTTAATATTTTTTTTAGCCTAATAATATTTCTTTTGATATGTTTTTCTTGCATATATTTATCTTCATCTTGCTTTCTGCAAACAAAACTCCTAAAATTCCCTAGTTATTATATTATTTTTGTTCATATTTGTTCCACCGATCATCTCAACTGTGAAAGAACTTATAGACAGGTTAAGAACACACTTTTCTTAATTTTAACTGGAGTTTAAATTTTAACAATATAACAAATACAATTTGCATTTTGAAATCTGACCAGAAAATGCTCATTTTGTATCTCAGTTATTAGGTTATTTTTTTTTGTTTTGTTTTTTGTTTTTGTTATTTTTGTTTTGTTTTTTTGTTTTTGTTTTGTTTTTGTTTTGTTTTTAATTGTTTTTTTTTTATGTTTTATGTTTTATGTTTTTTTGATTTTGTCTTATTAAAAACCTTGTTGTATGATGTCTTTCGTTTTCGTTTTGCTTTTTCCCCTTTTCAAAGAGGGCGTTGGTTTTTCTTTCTTTCTTTTTCTTTGTTATTATTTTAACATTTGCTTTAATCGTTATTGCAATGACAGGTGGTCACATTCAGCACGAAGAATTTCCGGAATTCAAGTGTGACCATTTCCAGTATCCGATTCATAAATTATAATAAACCATTATGGCTGCCTCCATGTTAAAAAACATGTTTACACAATTTTGATTTTAATTGTCAGTAGGTACTTCCAGAATGGGAAAGTCGTCTCATCACAGAGCAGAAAACAAATTTAGGGTAATGTTACTTCAGCTTCAAGCCAAAAGAACGATTGGTGTCTTGCAATGATGAAGCATATAATGACATTTTATCCTGCATTCACATTTACTGTACATGTACATGTTTATGCATACGTGCAGTCCTCCTACGATGTGTAAGACGTTAGAATTATGTCCTGCAATACTCTAATTTTCTATTACATCTTTCTTAGACTTAGTTTTAACTTTGCACTGAACAGATTGTAAACAACGGAAATTGAATGCACTTTTTAAACTTAATTTGGTCTTGAACTTGTTTTTTTTTTAAATATGCAAATTCACACTTGTCAATTGACTCTGAATGTCCCCAGTTTTCTGTTCAAAATAACCTTTGGACATCTGAGAAACAATGGAATTTCACATTGTGCCTTCTTTAATTTTTAAGTTGGAGGAGAATTCTGTAAGAAATCAAGGGGAAAATATTTCCCAACAGTGTCAACAAAAGAAAATACATCTATTATTGCATACCTATTTCTAACCAGTTACATGTACAGTGCTTAACACAAGTAGTAGCAGCTTGAAACTTACCACTTAAAAATCAAAGAAAAACCTGTCCATTAAAAAATAGTGCCGAGATATAAGAGATTTGAGTATGGCAGGAATTCTAACCCCTTAAAGGGCCTTTACATTGTAGGAGTAACATGCATAGTTGTTTTGTTTTGTTTTCTATTATTGTCAAATTCAATTTCTTAATCATGAATATACCAAGTGTTCATAAGCACCAAGGTGATGGAAATGAACACTTTTATGGATCAGTGTTAAAGAGTAATCAAGGGAACCAAGGTTATTACGGTAATCAAAAGAATATAATCAAGGGACAAAGACCAGACAGGGAAACAGACATACACAACAAAGAAAATAAACTAACTAAAATCATACATACAAAGTAACAAAAGCAAAGGAGCAACTCGGACGCCTCTAAAAACTGGGAGTATGGACCAGGTGCACCGGTAGGATAAGTATCCTCTGCTTTTCTAGAAACACCCACCAAGTTGCTCATAAAAAGTCAAGTCTGGAGTAGACCAAAGTGGAAAGAAAAACTATGACACATTGAACAAATCAGTTTTCATGGCGCAAATGGATACACCGTAGCGATCCACGAGTTCATGATGTCGACCATAAAACTTCTGTAGTGATGACTTCAATCTCGTAGCAACATAACCCTGTTCCAGAAGCCTATTTGTTAGAATTCTAGCAAGTACAAAAAGTCTGTATAGTTTAGGCAAGCGCTGGCATAACTAAGCTGTGATATGAACACTCCATATGCAGGTGCTGAGGGGGTGTTACCACAAATAAAAGGAAAGTTGACAATTCTGAATGAAAAGTCATCACGTTTGTAAAGTTTGGTAGATAGTTTTCCTTTACCGTCGAGATGAAAACTAATGAAAGAATGAAAATAGTCCTTGTTTTAAGAAAAGTACACATGCAATGTACATGAATGTACAGGTCTATCTGCAATTCTTGCCAGCATCAATACATGAGAATCTATTATTTCCATCAATCAAGAGGTACATGTAGCTGTTGTGATTGAAATGGAATAGACCCTGCTGGCTTAAACAGCTTCTTTAACTTTCTTCAAAATCCTTTAAAAGTACCTGTGGTGCATTTTAAATACAATTTATTTCATATTACATGGTGTTTAAAATAAAAGCACTGTAATGCACAGTGTTATACCTGTCTGAGAAAAACATTTAGGGAATGACCATTTGATTCTGAGGGAGTGTTGGAAATAAATATTTTGGCCCTGAAAAAGTTGAAAATAAATATTCTTGTTTACATCTCAAAAGAAAGTTGAAAATAAATAAACTTCCAAACCTCAGACCAGATACTTCTTACACTGAAATAGAATTAATTAATCTTAACCCGATATGGTCGTAAAATAAATTTCTGACCTGCAAAATTAAAAAAAAAATAGATATTCTGACACCCTAAGAATCAAATGGTTATTCCTTAGCTTTTTTCAGTCACTTACATGTATCACGCCCCATATTATCTATGATAAACTAGATCTATAGACCATGTCAGGGTTTAAGAGCGAAACCAACGGCAGACATAGGCACACCTTTGGTTGGTTGATTATCAGCAGGCTGCCCTTTTCAGAATTTCTTGATCAGAAACTGCCATTGGTATGGCCATGGAAGCCAAAAAAGGTCTAGAAATGGAGTGGAAACCTATTTTTTACTATATTTTATTGATTGTTACTGTCTACTACATGTAATTAAATATCCATATATATATTTTTGGGGGTTCCCCCTGAAGCAAAAATTTTCTGTTACCATATTCTTTTGTGTATTCCGTGCACTTTTGTTCAACTTTTTCTTTGTTCCAGGAGAGGGTTGTGTGGTACACACCAAAACAATTTCTAGATTTTATTCTGGAGACATTTCAGGAATCAGAACCGAAGTTATCAACAAAATAAAACATCAGGCCAATTTGTAACATTTTTATTTGAAAATAGTTGTTTTATCTGTCAATGCCATTACATCATAACTCATCAGAAACATTTCTGCTCAACAGACTAAAGATCAGTGTCCCAAGATTCCAACTTTCAGTCACCCAAAGCAAATGAAACTTTGGTGAGGGAAACTCCAAAAGATATTTATTCTGTTCCATTTTCCCCTTGGTAGAAAACATGAATCTATGAACAGATTTGTTAATTGATATTGATTTCCATTTTGGGAAATTCCCCTTATAAAGGTTTGCTATTTTTACAGTTTCAGACTTTTTCTGAAAGAATAGCCAAGGTTGATATTGATGTTATCCATAAGATTGTTCATCATGATGATACTCCTGAGGTTTGTATTTTACATGGACTGTTTATTTACTTGTTTCTTGAAGATAGGGGGCCAATTAAATGGTTTTTTTTATTGTTGGTGTTATAAGCTAATTGTTGAAGATTAAATATGTGTTCTACAGCTTTTGTTTTTAGGCAAATGCACTATGTCAAATACAATAAGGAAATGCTTATTTGTATGTACTACTTGTAGTTTTGCTTAAAACATTGTGAAAATCATGTATTATTATGATGGTTAAATTTCACAAAAATATCTGCGGATTATAAATTACATGTGTATGTGGTATTATCAACTAATCGTGTGGTTATTACAAAATGTTCATGTAATTATCTCCTCACTTTAAAAAAAACATAATTGTTTTCATATACTATAGAAGTACATGTATATTGATGTATTTGTGGTTAAACACATGTTAGTTGATTAAAACACTTATTCAATTTTCCTGATACTTCATGGTTGAGAAAAGAAATGTCAGACCTTTTTATGCCGTATCTAAGAACTTATTCTGAGATGAAAGAATGGAAATAGATTATACTTTTTGAAACTACATGTAATCATAAGACTTCCACCACCCCTCTGCTCAATGGTAAAAATTTAAGATCTGCTTCAGAAATGTAAAACAAATCTTGATTACTGTCTCTTCAGTAGAAGTTGCATATTTTGAGGGAAAGTCTGGATTGTGCTCCCTACTATAAATGTAGCTGAAATTTCTTTTCACTTTCCTAATTGTTGGTAATTTTTCAAAATTTTTAGAACACTGTACAGGGCCCATAATGAACTTGTAAATCACTAAGAGCAAGCATTCACATCATGTAAAGAATAATAATATATACTTTCAACAACTTTTCCAAACCACAAATATTTAAGTTTATAGTAGTTCTAAAGCATGATAAGTGAAGTTAGTTTAATGGTCTAGCAACTCATCTGCATTCCCTATTTAAAGATGTATTTCAATCACAGGTTTTGAATTTGTAATGTTTTTTCCAAATGCTGATATTATTTATTCAAACATCAGACCTACAGACAAAAATAAACATGTACAATGTTTCTAACGATAACTAGTTTTAATTAGAATATTGTAAATTCAGGGTTTACTGGGATCAATTAGTATTTTGAAACAATGTGACAGGGTCATAAACACATTAATTAAGAACTGTTCTGTCTAAAAATCATGGAGGGGGTAATTATTACATATTTGATATTTAGCAAGTAGCTGCATGTAAATGTACTGAATGGACTTATTAAATAATCCCTGGTATGTTCCTTTCCTGGATATGCTGTTTATTTTAATATAATATAATATGGATTTGTTATGGTGTAAATCTTAGTACAAAGTTTGGCAGAAAAATTCTCCTTATTCTAATTAAATAATAATAATTGATCCCACTAAACCCTGAATTTACAATTTTCTAATTAAAACTAGTAGTGGTTACCATCTAAAATTTACCTGTAAATTTATCTAAACCCTCCTTCCACTGGTACTCTGTTTAAAACATTGTCCATTAGGCCTTCTGAAGGGTTTCCAGTCAAAATATTTTAGTGGAAAAGGTATGCATGAATCAGTTGTGATGTACTTTTGCATGCTTCTTAGGTAGAACAATACTTAAAATTTGCAGTATGGCATTTTCATCATTTATGGTGCGTTAGTTTCTGAATTTGCAGTAATTGAAATGGCATTATGCCCTGAAACAAATACATCATTATTTCTGAATTTACAGTTATTATCATCTTACACAATAATTCATGTACTGGCTTAACAACATGCTTGTTCAGTGAAACCCATCCAAACCAGAGCCTTTTAGATTGAAGAATTTGTTCACTTTAGACAGGTGTCTAGTTAACACAAGGTCAATATACATTTAAACTGATACAATAAGTTTAGACAGGTTTTCATTTTAATCATGGTTTATACAGGTTTCACATTAGTAGGAGTAATTTGGAAAGCAGTTAGTGTTTCTTGTGGCTTTTGAAAAGGGTAGGGTAATTTGGGTAAAAATGAGCACGTTAGCATGTTCAAGGCAAATTTGAAGGAGGATATAATTTGAGGAATATCAACAGAAAAGAATTGGGTCCTTAACTTCTTCTCATATGCTTTTCAGTGAAACCCATCCAAACCAGAGCCTTTTAGATTGAAGAATTTGTTCACTTTAGACAGGTGTCTAGTTAACACAAGGTCAATATACATTTAAACTGATACAATAAGTTTAGACAGGTTTTCATTTTAATCATGGTTTATACAGGTTTCACATTAGTAGGAGTAATTTGGAAAGCAGTGTTTCTTGTGGCTTTTGAAAAGGGTAGGGTAATTTGGGTAAAAATGAGCACGCTAGCATGTTCAAGGCAAATTTGAAGGAGGATATAATTTGAGGAATATCAACAGAAAAGAATTGGGTCCTTAACTTCTTCTCATATGCTGCTCACAGTTGGATATTGGATTCCTTAATGTATAGGAATGTCTTCTTTAGTTCTCTGATGGTTACTTATTAAACTCATCAAAAAGGACAAGACACACATGCCTTCCAACAAGTATCTTTAGGGAATACAGCATTATTTAGATTTATTCACAAAAGGTAACTGAATAGGCTTGGTTGGAAAAAGTATAGGAGGGGCTGGAGTCACAATGAAGTGAATCTACAATGTATGTTATTCTGAACTTGTTTGAAAAGTAAACAAGGGGCTTGAGTTAAAACAAAAATGCATCTATGTTGATCTAAATTGCAGGAAGACTTGACGTTCTTTGGAGAAGCAATTGAAAAATGGACTGAACTGAATTGTACACAGCACTATGGTAATATTAATATGTACAACTTAGATGCCTATAGTTTCATCAAATCAGATGAAATGAAAGTATTCTTTACAGGAATAGAAACCATATTGTGGTGTCAAATTTCCCACTTAGTGGAACTTGAAACCTTAGGATGTTTTACTTAGAAAACAAAAAAAAAATAATTGATAGTTTTTAAGAAATGGTATCTCTATTTTATCCTGATTTATTATAAAATGAAGTAAATGCAGAAAGTCTCTGTTTACATGCACCAACAAAATATAGTATTTCGAAACTAGAAGGGCTGACCGATGACATTTCTGCCATAGACTGATAGATTAGAGATGTCGGACTAATGTTTCATCAGCCATACATTTTTTCCAAATCATTTTTGGAATTATCTCCACTGAACAACATTGAAAAAAAATTGTAATAATGCTTATTTGTGTTTTGTAGGCCTCAGTTGGCCTTCTTAATTGAAATGAAATGTAAAGATTTAGGTTTTAATTTGAATTGATGATAAAGTACATGGACAATGAATATACTCTTTCTTTTGATAGCTAATTTTAGGAAGGAGATATCGTCTCAAGTCCAGACTTTTACACAGCTGGTACATCACAAGGTAAGACAAAAGGAATTACTTTCATGTCACAGACACTAGTGTTTCACTGAATACCTTATGTGGTTTTCATGGTAGTCACTATTCTGACATAAAACACAAAATCTTGCAGTGTAATTAATTTGTAACTATGTCATTCAGAATGTTTTAAAAAGGAACTAGAAGCTTTCATGTTTATTTTGACAAAACACACAGAAAACTGCTGTAGTAGTCTAAATACTGAGAAAAAACATCAAAAGCTGTTTATGTACTAATATATCACTCTAGATTACAACAGAAACTCGACATGTCTTCATTGCATAAAGTTCTCTTGTTTTCTTTTTTCAAGTTCAAAGTTCAAAAGTTCTATTTCAAGTCAATACATTTAAAACATTGCAACACAAGCTCTGATGAAGGTGTGATATCACTATTTGTACCACTAGAGTTTAAGAGTAAAGACTGTTTTACCATTTTTTCCTCTGTATAAATTGGAAATTATTTAAGTAGCAGTCGTTATAAAAATCAGACAGGTGATTCATGTTGTCAAAAACCCACCAAATTCAATTTTATTTCTTCTTCAGAAACTGCTTCTGACCACATAACAAGTCATAGTTTTTCATTTGGTTGTTGCGTTTTTGAGGTATAAACTATATAGATTGTACATGAAATTTGCACTTTGCAAGAGTTATCTTTCTTTATTTTGTTTGATTTGGTTGGTTTTTATGGGAAATGAATGTTTGATTTTCTAAAAGTGCAGATCTGAATACAGAAATAATTATCGTTATGGGAAAAAAATGCATATGAAGACTGAAAAAGCATTGTTTGTTTGGTGGGTTTTTATACTCCATGAATCACTTGAGTCATTGTCTGAATTTTATGTGGACTTGTACTTAATTTATCATATCAGCATGCATCCATAAAAGCAAAAAATCAATAGTGGACACAAATTATGTCACATGATTGACATGAAAAAAGTGTTTAGGTGTCTGTATGTTGAAACATATAATAAACAGAATATGATATGAATATTTCAATTGCACCCAGGGGTCGCGCTGGGCTTCGCCAATGTCGCAATTTGCGATTTTTTATTTTATCTGGCAACAAAAATAGCCAGTTGGCAATTTTCTTGGTGCCTAGGTTTTGTATATTAAAATTGACAGGAAGTCTATCAGCTGGTCAGAGTTAATTGACCATGACCAATTTATGACTGAAGGCAATTAAAGGTAGTTAAACCAGGCAACCGTGACTTACAATATCCTCATGGAAGGTGTCAATCAAATGTAAACATATTATTGAGCCAATCAAAACTCTTATCATCTGGTCAAAGGTAAACACAATAAAGGCCATGTGCACGTGGCTACATACAGGCTTCACAGCCCTGTTTAATCATGTAATACATTCGGAAACAGACTTACCTAATAACAGAATAAATTAAATCCAATTAACAATGATTATCCCATCAGGAAGTATCTCAAAACACTTCGAAATCAATGAATTGATATAAGAAAATGGATGACATTTGTTTACACTTTTGCATGTGACTTTTTTGGCGGGAAAATCGGTAAAGAAATGCTATTCAGATATCAAGATAATTAAACAGGGACACAGTTAATGGCCCATGGTACAAAATGTAGTTTGCTAGAAATTTTATCACTTGAAAAAAAAGTTAGTTAAAAATATTTAAAAAAATCAAATTATATTGTAAGATAAATTGGACCATTAAGGACAAAGGTAAACAAAAATGTTTTAAAATCAGGGACTAAATGAGAATAGTAATATAAAGTCCTTGATAGAATTTAAATACCTGTTTCTGAAGTAGTACTTTATTATTTTATGCATATGAAAGTGACAGACTAGAGCTAAAAACCTGCTTTGTACATGCATCAAGAGTGACTCTTGGGTACATGTATGTCATGAATGGAGAGGTTTTTTTGATAATTCATCAGTGGACTTAATATTGTTATAATATTTTTTAAAAAAGTGGGGGTTTTTTTTGGCACCCTTTGGCTCTAATTTCTGAAAATTGGCGACAAAAAATAGCAGCTGGTGATTTTTCTGGCGACAGAATTTTGGGAGCCAGAGCAGCCCCTGAGCACCCTTCTCGACCAATATTATCTCTCAAGCAAGCTCTGAGGTTAATTTGTAATGTCAAATGATATAACAAAAAAACATATGATTTTCTATGTATAGAATGCATGCAGGTGAACAATGGTGAGATTGCTGTATTAGGTAAATTTTTTCCATCTTTTTCGAAACTGTCAAAAAATTGTAATTCATGCATTTGTTGAGAATATCAGTAAAAATATATCTCATGAGATGGATGTTTGATATGTATGTTTCTAATTTTTATGTATAATTGCTTAAATGATACAATTATCCACTTTTCAGGAAGATATAGTACAGGCCTTAACCAAACATCTGCAGATACCAGACAGCTTAGCATTTGATGCCTTGTTGGAGTAAGTAATATTCTGCTTCCAAATAGGGTATTTGTATGGTTTGTTTATGGTATCTGTACCTTTATACACTATAGACATTTCAACAGTTTCTTTATGCTGCCTCTAGAGGGAGCTCATGCATCAAGTACCCCACAATAATGAAAGTGAAGGGTCTTTTTACCCCTTAGATCAAGATTCCGAATTGCTAATTGAAATTTAACTTGCTAATCTGATAGGGTGTTCTAGAATTCTTTTTTCCTGTAATTTGGGAGAAATGGAAATCTAGTTAGGAAAATTAAATCTACTTAACAAATTTCTGGTGGAAAATATTTAAATTGTGGTATCTTTTTTATTTAAAGCCTTAGCTGTTTAAAGGCTGAATTCTGCTGCAATCTTTTCCTATGAAATAAGAATTTTAGATAATCATATTGTGTTACCTCCAGATTGTCACTCATTTTGTTTGTTTTTTTTTTATAAAGATGATTTTGATTGTACAAATCCTGAATGTACAATTACTATTCTTTATTTTAATGTATAATTCCTTCCTGTTTTGCCAATATCTGTTCACTTCAGATCCTGTATCTCACCTCTGTTCACAAGTTCCACTTATTATACCCCAACTCGAGGAGTTTGTGGTTAAGTGGAATCACCTGGCTCGTCCATCATTTTGTCTGTCCAGTTGGACGACCAAATTTTCGTCGCATTTATATCGGCTCCCAATGGATTTATTGATATTGAAACATATACATGGGGTATATTTTGTAAGCAATTTCGGTTGTTCTACAATATCAACTCCTTGTACGAGTGGAGGTATGCATAGCTCAATAAAATGTGCAACCTCATGATATTCTTACCCTTATGTTTTAGCCTTACCGTACAGCTATCCAGAGATTTACAGAAGGATTTTGTGGTGTACTTTCCCAAGTTTTTCCAGCTCCTGGTTGGCTTACTGAATACCCAGGATGTTGATCTTATGGAACATGTGTTTACAGCTCTGGCTTACCTGTTTAAATATCTGTGGAGATACCTGGTTAAGGACATCCATCAAGTATACAGGTAGGTCAAAGGTCAATGATGGCATGTCATAGGTCAGTTATATCTATTACCCTTGGAAGTAATAACATAAATTTGAAACAAATTATTTGAGAAAAAACGTAATTATGTCCTATGTTTTAACTGCATGTTTTTAAAAATAGTGAAATGGGATCAGATTATTTTTTAAAATTTTTAGTAAATGATACTTTTTTTTTAAGTATTCATCATAATTTTGACAAAAACCAATTATGATATTACTTACTTTTTATAGACTATGTAATGAAATTGTACTACAAGGTTCTATTTCACAAAAGAAAGGTATTGATTGATTTAAGGAACTAGAGGCTAAAAAGGGATAAGAAAGAAGCATTATCTTATACTATGTGTAAATTCTGCAGGGATGGTTTCCTTCCGTTTTTTAGCATATTTCCACTATTTCAAATCCAGATTTTACGGTTACAAATCCTTTTTTATTTACTTCCGATTTTGCCAATTTCCGCTTTGTTTATTTACGTCGTAAAATCATCTCTGATTCTGTATGTTTAATAGTAAATTTTGAAATTTTTTTAGTGGCTTTTATTCCATTCAGAATATTGGGCTGTGTTTAACATTTAATTCCATGTACAATGCAAATTTAGAGCTATATAAAGCTTATATTGCCCAAACTGTTCTTGGTTCAATCTTAGTGGTTGTATCAATCTGCACCCTTCAAGGTACTTTGTTTCATTTTCATAGATGTGAAATTCAATTTTTATGGCATTTTAGGTATTTCTCTGAGCTTCTTAGTGAAAATCACAAGGACTACATCAGAAACTTTGCTGCTGAAAGTTTTGCCTTTTTGATGAGAAAGGTAACTTTTTTTTACTTATTGGGGAAAACAGAATAAAAAGGGGAAAGTTTTGCCTTTTTGATGAGAAAGGTGACATTTTTTTACTTATTTGGGGAAAACAATGAAATTTGAATGTTTCATATCATTCGTTGCATGGTCATTGAAAGTATATCAATAACACCATGTGCTTATTTGATACAAAAATGTCATTGTTATGTAATGTATGTGTGTATTGCCATGATATGGCCCTAGTCGCCGAAACGGCATTTTTAAAAAAACAAACATCAATTAATTAATCATTATCATGTGAACTTTGTAAATAAGATGAATTTTAATGTATATATGCTGTTCAAAAGTGTTTTTGCTGATGTACTGACGAGAAGTAGTTTGTTGTTTTTGCTGATGTACTGACGAGAAGTAGTTTGTTGTCTTTGCTGATGTACTGACGAGAAGTAGTTTGTTGTTTTTTTTTGTTTTTTTTATGGAATGGTATCATACAGGAGTGTCTTTGAGATCAAATTTTTGAAATATGATTAACTTATTGAAATGGAAAAAATAATGCAATGTTTTTTTAGACACATACAAACCAAGAAACATGCTTATGACTACAATTCTTAGAATTGAATAAAATTTAAATTGTTGACCTGAATTTGATACATGCTTTTTACTGTTACAGGCCAAGAAGCCATCAGAACTGTTAGATTTTATGTTTCAAACTTTAGAAGAACATAGTGATGTGAGTATTCATTCAGTTTAAATGTATTATTACAATACCAGGGACGATTTTTAGCTAATTTTGTGTTGAAATTCTTGTTTTACTGTTTATTTATTTCCTATTTTACCAATTTCCGTTTTGTTTGATGATCTCATAAAATCATCCCTGCAATACAATCTGGAGTCCTTTTTTCTGTACTTCTTGAATCTGTGTGAGCATATCTAAATAACATGTCTCATGAAGGATAAGGCAGAGGGTAAAATATTGTAAGAAAAAAAAACACTCATTCTGAAGATGTAATTTGCCATTTGTTCCATTTCATCACAATGATAGACTTTAGATTAGATTTGTCAATTTTTTATTTTTTTTTTAAACTGGGTATTAGTTATAAAGAAATTTGATGCAAATGTACATTTCAAGAGTAGGTATAACTCTATAAAGTGCATATTATTCTAACATTCCAATGACCAATAAAAAATCCAAATTACGGCTAAAGAAACAAAGGGAAGTCAGAAAGATGGTTTTACTGCCTGATTCACTGAAGTAGTTGTTATTTACATTTGATACAAATAAAAGCAGCTTGATGTGGCAAGACTTTTGGTAGAGGTTTTATTATGTGAGTGTCATCTGCCTAACTCTTTATATGATTTATACTATAAGGGGTATTTTTAAATTACTAAATGTATATTAAAGTAGGAAGGTGAGAAATGAATGGAGTAAAATAGAACTTTTAGAAAAGTATTTCACAGATTTTTTTTTGGATTTTTTTCAATTTTATTGATGAGAAAGTCTATTTTTAGAATAACTTGAATACTATGAAATTTTTAAAATTTATACTGAAGGGTTATTTTTCCTTTTTTTTTGGAAACAAGATACTCATTATATCTGTGTTACATACCAGTAGTTAATATATTCATACTTTTATTACAGAGAGCTGAAGGTACAGGACGGCTGTTGTTTGAAATGATAAAAGGGGTTAAAGGTCAACTTCACAGCTGTTCAGAGTCAGTAAGTGAGAGTAAAAAACTGCTGCACATTATTATCATGCAGCTGAAAAAAATTCATTCAATAATAAACCTGATATACTCATCATGAAAAGAAATGCTCCACTTACATATACTGGATTACCACACAAAGGAAGAATATCGCCCGAAACGTAGTTGTGGGAGATATTCTTTCCTGAATGTGGTGATCCAGTATACCACCCTCAATTGCAGGCACTATGTGTTATAATTATATTGAATATCTTTTTAACCAGTATACCACCCTTCTATTTATAAACAAATGTCAAATGATCCATTGACTTAATATTTCTCATTGTGAAGTGTTTTTTTTTTTTTCTCTGCAAAACCATCCTTATAAAATGTCGTCTTGTGTTTTTGTTTTGAGCGGAAATTAGAAAATGAACAGTAATACCAGACCGTGCAACAGTAAGGACAAGATGCATTGCCGGTCGGAGCGGGTGGTATACTCAAAGGAAGGTTGTATACAGGTGGTATACTTGAATACCACTTATTCTTTTATCCATTCAAAATTCTAGAATTTAATATGAAGTATAATATAAAATAATAACTGGTATGAGTTGAAGACTTGGCATTTTGTTAGAGGAATCAATAACATCAAAGTTTGTGCAAATGAAACTTTTACTCTTTTTTTTTAGTTTTGATTTCTCCAAAATTTAAATTTTTCAACCAAAAATGAAAATGAAGCTTTTTCAAAAATTGATGCAAAATGTGTCCTTCTACCTGGAATGAGCAAAAATGTCATCCTAAAGAATGTGTGCTGTTCTGTTGGAGATTAAAAAGGATTTCAAATGGTTGTAAAATGTTTTAGGATATATCATGCTAGAACAATTTAAGAAGCAAAAGTAGATGGGTCAGTGTGCTTGATTTTGAGATATAAGTATTTGAAATTTTTGCGGCAAAAGGAATTCTCTAAATTTTCCATAAATTTCGTCTTTAATAGTAAGTTTTATCTATCAAAAAGACTGAAAAAATAACAAGTATTTCATAAAATCTTCCTAAATAACATTTTAAGGTGTGTTTAATAAAATTATGAAAGGAAAAGTGGGAAAAATATTAATGCTTTGAAATGGATAAAACCAAAGGAGTCAGAAATCTAACAGATATAGCTGATCCTGACCAGCCAACTTCAGTGATAAGAGTTTGACCAAATATATGAAATTGTGAAAGTTCATGTAGTACAACTGAAAAGAAGTGGTGCATTTCTTATGTCACTTAGTATAGATATTATAATACATTACATAATGAGAAGATTCATGACAAGGAGACAGTTGAGCTGTTGATTTATTATATCTAATTAATTTTCATAACTTTATGGTTTTTGAGATTTATTACATGTAGTTAACTGAAGGTTGACATAACAATATAGATTTTATTTCTTATGGTTTTCCATTCATGTTGGTTGTATCTAGTTTACACCATACAGGTAGTTGAATATTCCTACCTAGCTTCAGTTCTTATTACACAAAAAAAAAATTTATATGCTGTACACATGTTTCATGGGGTAACCTCTTATCAACAGCATTGGAATCAAATACATAGGGAGATCCAAATCCAAATTCTAATTTTATACAAGAAGTACTCAAAACTAAAAATATTTAAATAGGAAGCCATTTCCATCATCAAGAGGTTCTGCCATGTGCAATACAAGGAATGAACCCTCAGTATATAGGGATTTTGAAGTTTGTAATTTTGCAAATTTTGATAAATAAAATATGATATAATTTGGGTCAGACAAATCCAACTTCTGTGCTGGTGATTACCCTCGGTAACCTTTGGTCCGCCAGCAATGACATTGACTTGTGTTTAATAAATACAAATACAATCGTATTAATGTAAACAATCAATATATATTATACACATAGCCCCTGTAGTAGAAGGGCTAACACAACCTATTGCAGGCTCTCTGTTTTATATTACGGAATACATTTGTGCATGCAAAGTGGTGAGGCAATTTCAGGTCTAGAGGGTGAGAGATTGCAGATACAGGCCGACTATTTTCATCGGCAGAGTGCTACGTAACATCACGTATGTTGTGCAGCTATACAATATTTTTCATTCTCACTCAACTGACATGAGATGGAAAGTTATCTTATAACAAGATCAAGGGGATTTTGAACACAATAGTGATAAATAGGTTGAAATGTCTGGGTGTTGCATTATTCATCCAATCATAGACGACTTTCACGTTTGCCATTTACGATGAATCTGGTGAAAACTATTTTGCATTTTTATACTAGACAAGTTTAAGATATCAGATTCAAGGCTACAAGAACAGTAATAATTATGTGGAAATAAGTCTCTAAACATTAAAATATCTGAAATGCTTGTATAATATATGTATCATTTAAAAAGTTCCTGGCATTAATCAAATCAAGTTTCTGGTCCCTTGGCTCCTTTTGCAATGTCACCCGATCTGATATCCGTTGACCCCAGTTGACCTCAATATAATTGAAGAACTTTTCCAGAACAGAAGTGAACATGATAGTCGTCATTGTGGAAGAGCAAGCAAATAAGGAATAGACCAAAGTTACCCAAGTTGATTCTCCAGTAGAAATTCTGGAATTTTATGAAGTAAAATATAATGTTGTCATGATCATATCTTGTGCATTATTTGTAGGTTCTCCCTATCATACTTTCCAAATTGGGCCCGGTAGGAAAGGCAGTGAAGAAATCCAGGCTTCCCTTAGATTTAGTTAACACAGCAGTGACTTACATGTTTACCTCTATAGCTGAGTATGTTATCAAAGACCATGTAGGTCCTGTATGGAACTGTCTACTGGTAAGTTTGATTGAAATACATGTTTTAAATAATTGAATGTACTAACACAATCTCAAGTTAGTGGTAGACAATAGACATATTCACTTGTGGACACCATTGTGGAAAATAATAGAATTTCCTACTGTTTTTATGCTGAAATCTCCTTCAACTGAAAGTTAAATGACTTCACAATGTAAAATTGTATTGTTTCTCTGATATAAAAAAAAAGATCACTAAAAGACAATTCTTGGATCATTTGCAGTAAAATCAAATGTATAAATATTCCTGTACTATATTAACTTTTTTATAAGATGCTGCAGGCAGGCATTTCTAAATTCATGGAAAGTAATTAAGTAGTAGTCTTTGTACGAATCATGCAAATTCTGTTATATGCACCAAAATAAGCTACACGTTTTTAATTTTGTTATTAAGTTGCGTTATAGGTCTATATGATGAAATGTATAAATTATTCATTCTAATCTGTTTGCTCTTGTTTCTGCTTCAATTGTATTTTAAAACATTTTATGATTTTTTATGTTTTTCTTTTTTTACATTTTATTAAAGCTTGTGGTATTGCAAGTCTAATAAGACCAAAACGATCATAATCAGACATGGGTCTACAAAGAAATGGCAATTTTTACATCATGCCCCTCAGTGATATTTTCCCAAAATTACTTAAAATGACAATTTTCGGCAACATGTCATACTATTTTGATATCTATGATAATTCAAGAAGTTAATCTGTGTGAATCTTAGTCTGTGCTGTATGACAATTTGAGTACTTTGAATATTCCAAGCAGTGACGTTAGGTATTTCAGGGATGACGTCGAGTTATGAGTCAGTTTTACTGATAAAAATCTTGTTGCTATTTTGTTATTTAAAGTACCTTGTACAATGCACCTCTTAAAATATAGCCAGATTACCAATATCATAACACTGAT
Organism: Perna viridis; assembly: GCA_037379345.1. Lineage (NCBI taxonomy): Eukaryota > Metazoa > Mollusca > Bivalvia > Mytilida > Mytilidae > Perna > Perna viridis. The sequence continues at coordinate 30,414,622 of CM074517.1, read as the reverse complement.
TTTATGAGAAAATGGAAATAATGACCAGGAAAGGCAATTTTCCTCAAATTATGCATTTCTCTGAAATATACCAAAATTTAGCTTATGGTCTCACTAACTACTTCTAATGTTTCCATTACTTTACATGTTAAAAAAATCATTTTCAAAGTTTCACTGTGAATTCCCAGGACAAATGACATCTTAAAAGTTACATGCCTTGCGAAGTTGGGAAAATAATGCTTTCAAAATATCATTATGCTAGTGGTACAATGATTGTAGAAATTCTTCACAAAATTTACTTGAATAAATAATACTAAAAATTCTCATTTTTACCTTTTCTTCTAATTGACAGCATGGAGGCAAATTACTCACACATGTAAACAATATTCATACACTTTTGTAGTAAATTACATATATGGTTTTAAAGTACACATTCTCAACTTTTCATCAGAATACACACAAATAATGCACTTACAATGCATAGGTATAGGTTCAGTGTGTTTTTGGTACTACATTTGACCCAGAAGTGGTTAGTGAGACCTTAGTGTCATTTACAGAGTTATCTCCCTTAATTTTGAAATCTACAGTGCATTCTTTATAATTTTTATCTCCTATGAACAAGGGTCATATGAAAACCCACATGTTCGTTTGGTTTATTACGGCATTTTAAACAAAATATTAAAAATACAAATACGTAGGCTTTCCAACCATGAATCAAATTTTGCAACTCAGCAAATCAAACTCAGCTGGAATACTACTTAAAATGATAATATGAATGACAACTATCAAATGTTAGATAATATCATTCTGGTTTATTCTTGCTGGACAGAACACTGTTAACCTATTTATCTTCGTGTTTTAGAATATTATTTCAATTTTCTGATATTTTTTGTGACTAAAATGTCTAAAATCTATTTCATAATAAAGGGACTTAATCAGGCTGATTTATATTCATATTTTGTTCTTGCTTGTAAGCAGTCAAAAATAAATATCTTATGAACATAAGTTGGATTGCAGAAATTTTTTATTTGGTGTGAAGCTTTGATATCATTGGGTTGTATGTACTATTGCTCTTCATTTGAAATGTTATTGGTTTCCATAGCAACATGTCAAGTGCAATTCATTTTACTAATGCTTTTTCATATTCACATATACATGTTAAATAATGTTTTATAGTTCTGTGTAACATAGTTGAAGTAAAACTTAAGTATATATACTATGTTATTTTAGATGACTGTGAACACAGCGTTTGAATCCTTAGCAGAGTTGCAACAGAAGAAACAGAGTTTAGTGACAAGCTTTTTGACCAGACTTGTTATGTTGCTGGACCAGATGGTAAATTATAAGTCTGGTATTCTGGTTACAGTTCCTGATCAAGTAGCAAAGGTAGGAAGTAATAGGTAAAAAGGAGTGCTTTATAGCTCTCAAGTTGCATAGAGTCACAAGGTTTTGTATGGGCAGAATTCTTGTGATGAACTCCTGTAGTTGATTTCACAAAATGTTGTGATTGTATAAGTAATTGTAAGCAATGACATCATTACCAGTACTTACTACAAATGTTACACTTTTGACTTTTTGTGAAATTGACCACAGATCTACAGCAGGTTCCTAGAAACCATGACACTTGCTGGGCTTTAACTCAAAAAGATTTCAAGCCTCATGATTTATTGCAATGCTCTACAACTAGACCGCCATTATTTAGAAGCAGTAGTTTAGTAAGGGCTAATTATTTAGGCCATGTACCATCTTTTAGAAATGATATTTCTTTTTTAGTCCAATTCATAACTAAGATTTTGTAAAACCACTTTTCTAATCTGTCAAAATTGGCACAGACTGTGAATCATTTTACAATTTAACATAAGAGGTAATCAAAGGTAATTTATTTTAATTTTTAAGGCATTTTTGCCTTTATTTAATAGAGGGTAAAAATTTTAAATGAATGCTTCTGCTTGAAAATATGTATATTTAGAAAATTAAATTATTTATTGAGAACTGTTTACCATTGAACTTTACAATAATCAACAACATCAAACATTTGTCTTTTATTTGAAAAGAAATTTTTTTTTATCACATTGTACTTTCCAGACATTAATAGAGATCCTAAAGAGTACTTCACTTGAAAAAGATACAGACAAAACTTTGGTTGAACTGATCACTTCATTACTCCTGGTTTCCCACACCAGCTTATCAGTAGAGAGCTCAGCAAAACTAGTATCCTTGGTAGGTGTTTTTCCATATTAAGGTTAGATTTAATTATCTACAGGAGGTATGGTCATTTTCAAGACAGAAGCAACTCTCATCTCTCGACTGACCAAAATTTTATTCCTTAATGAGAATTGTTGGTGGATAACTCATTTTTTATAGCAAAATTTCAGCAATATTTTAGAAATTTTTTCTTAAATTTTGGGCATGAACTAGTTTCACAGGAGAGGTAAAAAAAAAATCTGTTGGCGAGAATTGCTTGCTGGTGAGAATTACTCCTTGCCCAGTACATGTTTCAGATGATAAATTACTTTTTTTCAATTTACTTTAGAATATGTATAGTATTGAGCACTCTTTTTTTTTTTTTACCAAATTTATAACTCATACATTTTGCCCAATTATGTTTAGATTTTATCATTCCAAACCCTCATCAAAACAATTTTTCCACCATTTACATAAGAAAATAAACTCAAATACAGTACAGCTGACATTTCAGAAGCCATATTGTTTCTAATAGTAACCTGCTTTGTCTCTTTCAAATATTTTAAAGTCATGCTTTTTACAGACACTTGACCAAACAGAACATCTTAAAACAGTTGTAGATTAGAATTGGTTTTTTTTATTTTTTTTATTTCATTTATGTGTATGTCTGTTTGTTTTAGGCCAAAAAATGTATATTAGTTTCCTATTACAAGACTGACTTTATGTTCCAAGGTTGTTCCGAAATCTGGTCTGGATTAGCTAAATTAACAAATAGCTGCTCTAAGTAGCGTATCATGAGTATGGTAGCAAACCCAGTTACATGTATTTATTTAAGTGTATAAAAATTAACCTTTAACGGATTTATCCATTATTTGGAGTAAATCTGATTATGTTTGTCTAAACTTGTTTGATATGACAAAATGATAATAATAAAAAAACTCCTACCAACCTGAAATTTTTTGTCTTAGTACCGGAAACAGACAATATTCATTTCAGCCTTATTGAAATTTATTCCACTTATCTCTTAAGATGCTCATTCATATATTCAACATACTATTTATCAACATGTCAAACTGTTTTATCTCACTGTTCTTTTTCTGAGAATGAGCTTTCAGATTGAGATTAAATTAAATATATGTTGATGGTGTCTTCAATTTGTGTTATTACTAGGTAATGAAGAAGGATGTTCCCAGTGATGTTATTTACACTTTTATAGTATCACTGCTGGATCTGCCACTGTTTGAGAAGGTTTGTGTTTAACTTTCCTATTCAAAATTATCTACTTGTTTTCTTTGTACTTATCCTCATTTGAAAAATCTGAAAAAGATTTTTTTTTATTTCCTAACACTCCAATTATACTTTGAATGTCTGCAATTGATTTTTTTTAATGGTTGGCCATCTTCTTTTAAAAGATGTTCAAGTCTTAATCAAAAGCATAGAAAAGAATCTAATAATTAAAAAAAAAATCTTTTTAAGCATTTTGAAGTAAAAGAATCCTTGGCAACCCAAATTGTTTCGTACATGTATGTCTTTATTTAACGTTATAATTTTTAACCTCTTTGGCACAACAATGTTATGTTTGGGAAGAAGCTTTCAATTACAGCAGTGGCATCGGTTAAACTGGAAAGATGGAGAGATATATTGCACACTATGTTCAATATTATATTAATAAGTCTTTGTCTATATCTAGGATGTTCTGCCTGGGATGATAACCTACACTGATACAGCATTAGAGAAAGACCCTGATAAAACCCTTGGCCTTCTGACTCAGGTGATACTACAAAAAGCCCCCTCACCATTGGATGGTGATGAACTACAAAACTGGGAGGAGTATGCTGTAGACTTTGGTCCAAAACGGTGGGTATAGATGATATATGAGGAGTTAAAAAGATCATATAGTTGTTGATTGATTCACATCGATTGATTTAAATCCTATGGCAGATTTTTATCCATTCTTAAAAAAAAAAATTATCAAACTTACAGGTCCTGCTTTGTATAAATCTGACATTTATTGCGCTAGCTCATAGAGGCAAACACTGAAAGTTAAGGATGTCACCCCACTCAGTCACATAATTCTGACTCAGGGTCAACCAGTTATCACCCTATCTCCTATATACTGCATGCTTAGTGGGAAGGCAGTGTCTTACAGTTTTTAAGGCTTTGGTTTGATTTAGCCATGGATGGAACCTATGACCTACTACAACAGTGATGAGCAATCTTCCAATACATTACCATGAGTGGTCTCATAAATGTATAGTGAAATTTATTTTTATGATTAGGATCTGCCGATTTTCTAGATATGTGTGATCATATTTATGTTCTTATGTATATTTTGTCTATGTACATTTTAGAAAAATACTTTTTAGATAAATGATCATTCTAAAATGGAGTATTTTCTCTCTTTTAATGGTATAGATGGAAATTTACAGAGAATTTGAAGATGCACTTGGCCTAAAAATTAATGAAGTAAAAACAAAAAGGGTCTCTCTTATCTTTTTCTGTCAGAGAAAAATATAAAAAAGTCTCCTCACCATTTTTTCAGCTTGTAGAAAAAAGTTAAAATTCACCCCGATGGATTTTCAAGAAAAAATCCCTTTGAATAAAAAAATTCAACTATGAGTGTCCTCAATATATGTAATTCAAAGACATGATTATTGTATATATTGTTTTTTCTGTTTCAGAACATCCATGATAAAGATGGTGACTGATATATTATCTGGTAGTAATGATGACCTTCCGAGGTTGTGGTGTGTTCTTGTATGTTTGCCTCATATCAGGTGAGTTATGAGAGAGTAATCAAGGGAACCAAGATTCTAGTGGAAATTAAAAGAATGTAATCCAGGGACAAGGACCAGACATGGAAAACAGACAAACACAACAAAGAACATAAAATAACTAAAATGATACATACAAAATAACAAAAGTAAATGAGCAACACAGACTCCACTAAAAACTGGGAGCATGGACCAGGTGCACTGGTAGGGTAAGCATCCTCTGTTTTTATGACATGAAATACCATACCATGACATAATACCATAAAATGGCCTGAGAACCAGAGATTTGATTTTGAATAGCCAAGTGTCATGAATTTTTCTTATGCTGATCATCATGTTAAGAGTTGGGGCAGTTCTTCAAAGAATTTTATAGCTTAAATTTTATCAAAGAAATGTTGGGACATTTTATTACATTTCAACAAACAGGTGTATAGTGGGTGTAGAATAGCACCTAAAGAAAGTGTAACCTCTGTTTTCTGTGGATTTATATTTCGGTGAGTTCGTTATTGTTCCTATATATAGTATATTTGAATCACTGTGTCTGTCCATCCATCTTTCTGTCTGTCAGAATTTTCTTGTTCCTTAATTTATTGGTTTCAAATTTGGTATGTGGCTTTATATAGATGGGGCATATGATTTAAGCAATTTTGGATGCTGTTGGATATCAACTTCTGGTACAAGTTAGAGTATGCTTAGCAACTTTATATTTAAAACATATTGAAAGGCCAAATAAGATTAATTCCTTTGTTCTCAGGCCCTTCCTTTTTTTTTCTTTTTTTTTTTTGGGGGGGGGGGTGCCTCATTCCCTGTTTGGGTAACAATATTGATAAAATAAATTGTCTTTATGAATAATGTTTAAAGTGCCTTATCACTTATTGTGGTGGCGAAGAGGTGAATAGAATTGCCTACTTTATAAAAATGGCCTGTGAACTGAAATAAATTACTATGAATGTCTTTAGTGTACTCCAGCAGTCCGAGAGGTTGTCTGGCAAGCTATTTTCTGACTTGGTGCCATCCTAATCTCTAGCATCTGACATGGTGAAAACCACCTCAAAGATGAATAAGCTAGAATGTGTTTTTAAATATTTACATAAAAGATGTTTACTGCCCCAGAAATCAAGTGATAAAAATCCTAAATTTTTTGCTAAATATTAGAAAACATTTGTAATGAAGACAGTTATCAAAGTGACCAGCCAGTTTGAATTAGGTCACTAATTTTACGGAATACAATATATTTTTGACAAAACGAACTTAAAGTTGGTAAAGGCAATTCGTTGATCAATTTTATATTTTCGTTTCACAAATTTTAAAATCCAAATTTTATCAACCGGATGTACACATTCAAAAGGCTGAAAACCAAATGTGAAGTTCATTTAAACTGCTTTTACAAAGGATTTCCAGGATTGCTGGATTTTCTCATTAAGTAGGTCATTTGTTTTTCTTCAGTTTAGTCATCTTCTTCCATGTTAAAAAAATGTTTTAAATGGTAAATATTTTACTATAAGTTTGCTGATTTCAAAGATGCAATATGGCACTCGGAAGTAAAAGGTTGGGGAACGGAATTCCAACCTCTTACACTGTAGTAGGCCTTAGGGATACATTTATTTCACCAAAAATAGTAATTTTTTGTAAGTGCTGTTTTTCTGAGAATCATGGAGTAGGTGATATATGGTCAGAAAAACAATATTTTTACCATACATACTAAGTGTATTCTTTTTCGTTTCTGAAGATAATTTTTACATGTTGTGTATTGAATATGTTTTAAATTCATAGCAAAATCAACTGTTTTAGAAAAAAAAAATTTTTAATTATTTTTTCTACATCAAAAATGTCATTTCCACATAAGGGAATGCTTGAAATAACTTAATATCAAGAGAATCATCATACATTGTGCACTACATGAACAAGTGAAACAAACATAGTCGTGAAAATACATCTGTTATTATCATCTGCTTTGCGTGTACTTAAATGAGTGGATTTCATTTCGAAATTCATCATCATTTTTTAGCTCACCTGGCCAAAGGCCATGTGAGCTATTGCCATTATTTAGTGTCGTCTTCAACAATTATTTAAAACTCTTCTCCTTTGAAACTACTTGACTAATTAGAACCAGACTTGGTATGAATGTTCCTTAGGGTATCCTGCATAGAACAGATGTGGGGATTTTTGATTCTTTGAAAAACATGGCCGTTGTTACTAAAAATAGAGCATAGGGGTCAGACAGTAGTTTTTTCACATATATCTCCTAAACCGTTAGGTTTAGCTAAATTCTGACACAGGTAAAAGTGTTCAATATGATGAGATCTATCTCTGGTCAAATTTTGGTTTTAATCCGTTAAGCCATGTTAGAGTTACTACCCTTTTTCAATGATTTTTGCTAATTTTGTTATTTCTTTCCAAAATCTTCTCCTCTGACACTACTTGACCAATTGAAACCAAACTTGGTATGAATTTTTTTTTGGGTATCCTGTATAGAACTGATGTGGGGATTTTTGATTCGTCGAAAAGCATGGTCGCCGTTACTAAAAATAAAACATAGGGGTCAGACAGTAGTTTTTCGCATATGTCTCCAAGACCATTAGATTTAGCCAAATTCTTTAAGTAGCTGAAATGATCCATATTATTAGGACTACAAAAGTCTTCAGGGATAAAAGTTGTCAGATGACTTCTTGGAAGAGTTATTGCCCTTGAAGGTGGAAAAATTACTTTTTTGTAACAGTTTTCTGTCAACATCTTGAAAACTATGATAGATTAAAAGAAACTTTCAATTGCTGAAAAGATCTTATGGTAAGTCCTACCAAAGACTTCTTGAGTCAAAATTGTTGGACAACTTCTTGTTAAATTTATTGCCTTTGAAAGGCAAAATTGAACCAGGTGAGCGATTCAGGCTCCTGAGAGCCTTTTGTTTATCATTATCAAAATATCCTATAACATTGATTATTGAATTCTGTAGTGTGATTATTCAAATTTGTTTCTTTTTACTACATAAGCTTTTTTGTATTAATCATGTATACAAATCAGGCCAAAAATTTGTCAATGAGTAATTACATAAGCCATGATAAATGTTGTGAAAACACACTTTGTTTTTCATTTGTAATAAAGCAATTTTTTTTCCTACTAATAAGTTCACTTTGAGACATGCGAGTTTATATTAACCTTGAAGACCAACTAGGGAACTGATTGATTACCTTGAGTTATTTGAGATTTTGATTCATCCTAATTAGAGTCATCAGAGGTAAAATTCTATTGGAGTAAGGGAGTTTTTGCCGGGTCTATCAAATTAGTTTTCTGAGATTTAGACTCATCCAAGTTCAACACATCGAGGTTTGACTATGCATTTACCAAATATTTTAGTGGAATTCTACAAAGAGATCTTGAGTGTTTGCTTGTATTCAAAGAATTTTTTTGTAAAGATGTATACTGGTTTAAATTTTGGTTTTGATGGCAGAAAAATCATTTCAATGATATTAAAAAAAAATTACTTGTACAATATTTTAACCTTTATTTATTGCAAAAAATACAATGGAAGATACAATTTTATTTGATTTCATTTTTTTTTTCTAAAATGGTTTTTGTGTACCTACTTATCCTGGAAAAATAAATTAGATGTGCATCCTTTTTGTATTATTTGTTCAGATGGAAGAGTCCTTTATTTAGTATCTTAAGTGGAAGAAGTACCTGTGAAAGCACATTAGGTTTACATATACATGCAAGTAAAGTCAAAAATTAATACATTTTGTGACATGATATTTCAAAACCACAGTTTTCATTTCATTGTAGTCAACAATGATTATTTGATCTGTATTATGATCATAGTGCAAAGCTAATGGGCGATGTAAACCATTAGCATCGCATAGCAACTGATGACATCTTTTTCCATCAGAGGAGATAACTACCATATTTTTAGAATCGTCTCCTATTGCATAAATATATGAATTTTGATCCATGGTGATGCCAAATGGTCCCTTTAGCATCTTTTCATCTTTGAATTCAAATAAAACATTGTATTGATGATCTAATACAGTGATCAGATCTCTATCTCGACTTGTGTAGCATATTCTGCTTTTATTTGCGGTGATGTGAGAATTATAATATACACTTGTATCCGTTTGTATGACAATAACACTCTCATCTTTGATGTTTATTTTCATTATCCCAAGATAAGGTACGCAGAATAAAATGTCTCCTTCAGTATGAACAATTCCTCTGGGTTCAAACCTTGTCGACAGTGTCCGAAGAACTTTGTTATTAACTGAATCCACGATTGAGATCTTCTTAGACTCTGAATGGGATACTGCAATTAGGTCATTATCTACGTGTGTGACATCATATACCTTATTTTCCCTCTTAAAGATGATTTTGGAGTGTGGTTTCCCATCTGCATTTACTAAGTTTAAAATATGATTTTCAGTATCAGCAAAAGCCATTATACCAGTTGGAATCAAACAACATCCACAATATCTCCCTTTCTCAAGTTGAAATTGACGTTGATGGGAAAGTATAACAGGTGAGCTCATGTTTGACAGGGCTTGAGCTTCATTGCCTTTATTTGTAATGAACGATAATGTATATGGGCTTTTTTTGATTTTGACATCACCCATTGAATTGAATTTAAGTATTTCGTTTTCTATTTTATTCTTACAGAATTCTATGTCAACATGATCCAATTTGCCACTGTGGCTTAAATCTATGATATTTTCTTTTGACTTTTTAACTATATTTTCCATTTCTTTAATAGCTAAGAAAGCTTGGAGATTAGAAGCTTGTATCATCATGGATTCTTTTTGTTCAATTATCTCCTCTAATATCAATCTACTTGATTCAAGCAGTTCAGTTGTCTTTGACATTTCATTTTCTTGTTCAGTGACAATGTTGTTGACATTCTCTTGTAAATCAAGTTTGATTTTTATCAGATGATTGATCAGTTTTTCTGTAGACTCTTTAATTTCATTTATTATATATCTCTTGGCAGTAAGCAAATTTTGATGATTTTTTTCTTGATCTGTAATTGATCTCATTATAGTTTTTCTGGCCTCCTCCAAATCTGAATAAACATTTTCAAAAATGACAGAGGTCTTGATATTGGAAATAACATCATCCAGAGTTTGAATCTTCTTGCAATCTCTATGTGTAGTCTTGTGACATGATTTGCATAATGGATATTCATGACCTTTGCAGTAGAGGTCATACTTCTCCTTGTGGTCAGGACACACTAATTTGATGTTTTGTATAAGGGGAGGTAACTGTTTATACTTATCATATGGAATGACTGAGTGACTCTTTGATGCCTTAAGCTGCTGATGTTGTTTAGAACAGGTGTCACATAATGCTTCATCACATTCTGAGCACCATAAGACAGGGACTTTGGTCTTTTTCTGCTTGGCACATTTATTGCAAACTGAGGGCATTCTCTGAAATTAATTGGAAGAAGTGCATTGAAAAATATGTGGTCTTAAATACTGTAAAGAGTTAATTATTTAGTGAAATAATGCTGTTTCTCCTAATTCTCCTCATGTAACACATAACGTGTCTGAGTGTAAATAAAAGAATCAGAATCAGAAACCTAATGAAAGTTACTAAATTTGTAAAAAAAAAAAAAATTGGCTTAAAACGATCCCAAATAAGATAAACTTTCCCCCCAATTGACAGTCAAAGGATAGGATATGGTGTTTCTGTTCTAATTCTAGTTCTAGTTCTTTCTCTTGAAATCCTCTATAAAATTAATCATTTTAAACACAAGTTCAAGTTTTTGTATGGTTGTTCCAAATTTTCCAATAAAAAAAAATGGTGCATATTTTCCCAATAAATAGGAGGTAGTTTTGAAAAAGGCCAACAATATCGCTGGTATTAGAAGATATTTTATACTGTATTGTAAAAATTTCATTGGTGTGAAAGTTAAGAGGGATACATTATATATTTTCCTGAGAAAAAAGTAATAGAGGTTTTGTCTTTCATGTAGTATTCAAGTCATATGCAATGACCTCATTATATCACAACACAAAGTGGAGAGGTATTATGTGATATACTCTGAAAAGTTGTGTGTTCTTCCATCTGTCTGTCTATCCATCCCCAAAAATACTTGAGAACAGATCAATGATTTTTTTTTTAGAACTTTGCACAGTTTTAGAGTACTTTAAAATACAGGTTAACTTCAGTCATCAGTAAAATCAAAAATGTAGTTTTTGCCATCCCCCTTTTTTCTCCATTTCATGGTAGGGTATTGTCTTTTATCCTTGAGTTAAATGTAGGTTGACAGAGCACTTACTGAATGTTAGCTGGTTTATAACCTAACACTAGCAAGTTCTAGTAGGAATACAGAAATCCCCGGCTGGGTTGTCTGTCTGCCTGTCTTCTCATTCAGTGGAATTTTATGAATTTTTTTATGAAGCGGGAGATATTCTAAAGGCCAAAGCTTTTCATTTATAGAGTTTGTAATTAAAATTACTTGCAACCAGTACTGTGGGTGATGAAGGTTATTATATGCAGGAAGATGAAGTCAGAATTATGCAAGGGGAGATAATTAAACTTTAGGTTTTGTATGTTCCAAGTAAAAGTAGAAAAAGGGATCGTGTATGCCATCTCAAACCATTTCAAATTGGTTTGTATTTTTACATATGTCATCTTGATGAATATCTGCTTTCAAAAGTTTACATAAAATGGTATACTGAAAAAAAACTTTCATACAGCTTCATCTTTTCTATAAAAAAATATTTTAAATCTTTAAACTGTTTTGTAATTAAATTTCTGTTTTTTGTCATCTTTATTAAAGAAATGTTTTTCTCAGTCAAAAAAAAATATTATACATTTTTACATTACCTATATTAGTCCTGTATACAAGGAAAGCAAAACGGGAAGTTAGTCATTGTATTATAGTAGAACCTGTATTCTCTGAACCAATTTTTGGCTTTCAGTGGTGTAAAATTGAAGAAGTTTTTGTATAGCAAAGCTGCATTATGTATAAAAGTAAATAACAAGGGTTTAAAATTCATGATTGGATTATGGAAGATTTTATTTCAGTGAAAGTTTTGTTAAGTCAGGTTTTACTATTTTGTCTATTGTTTAAGTATAAAATGATTACATGCCTATATGTGTTGTATAATTGATTGAAATAACCTTTAAATATTACCTTGTTTACTGACTATTTGATAGGCCAAACAGAAATATTTTTGGTTTTTATCCTTTGCAGACTAATGAGTATGTTAAAAAAATGTCGAAATCAGCCCCAAAAACCAACGTCTTTCAAATAAAATTGAAAATTGCATAATTCACTAGTTGAATATTCGTCTTGGTTAAAAACAAAGTTTCACTGCTGTTAATTCATGTGTTGCACTAAAATTGCAGATGAAAATAAAGAAAAATTAGAAAATGTATGCAAATAGTGTTATAATAGCTTATTTCATTAGACATTTTTATATTGAGCGCATTTGTCAAACTGTTTGATATTTATTCAAAAATAACCTTTTGTACCATCACAGCTCCTGCAAGAGATTTTGTTGTTCATAGCTTGCACTCTATATTTTTTTATTAGAAAAATACCCCTCATCCTCTCGTTTTTGTGAAAATCTTTGAAAAAAGTAGAGTTTTGTGCCCTCTTTGTGACTAAATTCTGCCACAATAGGCTGTATTTTCTGTATATTAGTGTTCAGATAATATTCTAGCTTTAAAATAGTCAAATAGTTAATTTCAAATTGTAAGTTGAAACTTTGGCAAAAAGTAGGTCTGAAGTGAATTTGTACCACTAGGTTTTTCCCCTTTGCTGGGTTATGCTTTTTTTTCTCTTCTTTGGAATCTTTTGGAATTTTTCAGCTCCATATAAAAAATAAAAAATAGAGTTAATTTTTGATACTACACGGAGTTATTTGTTTTGAATACTTGTATAATATAAATGATAAAGCTGATTTTTGCTACCAAATGATACATTGAACAATTATTGTGACTTAAGTATTGATGCATATAAAATTCTGGCACTGCCCATGGTTGATTGATTGATTGATTGTTGGGGTTTAATGTCCTAGCAGCGATATTTCAGCTATATTCAGACAATGAACATGAAATTGATGATAAAATGAACATGAAATGATGATGAAATGAAAAAAAGGGATGGGACACAAGGATAATAGGGTCGATAAATTTTGATTGCCACTAGAAAATGGGAGAGATGGATAGGGTTGGGCAATTTAGCCTCCTGTGGTGGAGCGCAAAGGTTCCTACTCCTATCAAATACCACAGCAGGGTTCTTTAACATGTGAGGAAAGTGACATCTTTCCCAACATGGTGCACCACTATGGTTTGCGGTCAGGTTTTCCGTATTATAGCCTGACAACCCCAGCATATAACACGCCAGGGGTACCCCATTCCACCACCTGGGGCACACAACCCAGTTCCTCTGTGGGCAGAGTGCCTAGTCCCCGGCTAGGTTTCTGAGCACTATTTAGTGGCCTTTTACGACAAGCTTAGCGCTGTAACAGGCCTATTCTTTTAACACCCGGACCCTTGGTTGAAGTGATTCATGACGCTGAATAACCTACCAAACAAACAATGTTTATTTTTAGCATTTATATGCCATATTACATAATGATTGTCTTGTTTGTGCATTTTTAAGAAAACCATACATACTTTTTTCACATTAATCAACTAAATCAAAAGATAACTCTTGCAAAGTACTAAAAAGTCTACTTCTATATCAGTCATAAAGCTACTTCACAAATATTAATTAAAATGGTTTTCCATCAATATAGGGGTATATTGATGTTGATTAACTCTGAGAAGATAACTTAATTACATGTACTGTCATTGTATTTATTCACTTTTGCACAGAGAGAATTTTTTTTTTTTACAATTTACTCTAGGAGTCCCAACAGCAATAAAGTATAATTTTTGAAATGACTGTTTTTTGAAAATTCTGTAAAGAGATAGGGACTTAGTTGCATTTTCAGTATAATTGAATATTTTATCTTTTTTTGTCCCAGATTGTCAATAAAATAAAGGTTTTAGAAATTGATTTTCTATCTTCCCATTTGTAATTGGTCTCTGCCACATGACTTTACTCTGCCTCTGATCAATTTTAATGGAACCAGTCATAGGTCAAGGTCATCATTGCCTTTGCTAAAAAGTATTTTGTTATTGTCAGAGACTTTGTGCATTTGTTTTGCTTCATTGACAAGTAGACTTAATTAAAGATAAATCTTAATTTGATGACAACATTGAATTATCTTTAAAGCAAACCCCTTTGTGGTCTGGTTTTAGTTTGTCAATTACAAGTGCAAAAGATCATAGATGTAATTCCTTTCTGGGTCATACCTAAGACTTACGAAAAATAGAATAATTGATAACCGGTTGGCTCAGCATTAGAATTATGTGTCTCACAGTGATGACATGCCTTCTTGCAGATTGTTGCTTCAAGGAGCTAGTACCGGTACATTAGAAATCTGGCTACCTGTCTGTTTAGTACTATGCAGGGTTTGTTCAATTCATAACACATTCTGGTCTTGTAATGAATAAAATGTCTGTCAGTGTATTTTAAACTACAATCTATTCATCAATCAATCCATTTAGGCCCTTGAAGACCAAGAAACAGATGATCCAAGACATCACAGAAAAATTAGATGGGATGTACCAACAGATGGACAGATTATCAGGTGAGTGCACTTTACTCTGTTTCATGCGCTTGCATGAACAAAGCAGGGTGAATGAGGCATCAAGTGAAAATGCTGCACCTAATTCAGTGAAACTCTATAGGTAGTTAGAAGTCCATGTGTGGTCGAAACTAAACTTGTTCACTTGATCAGATATTTTGTAACAGACATAGTATTTCATGAAATAACAGAAATTCCAATATTTATCTTTAAATAACAAAATTTTTTTTTTAAGTTTATTCTCGATCTGAGCTTGTAAAAGACTGACGCAAACATCTACTGAAGATTGATAGAATGACCGACCTGGGCTGTAAAAATTTTCTGACCCCTGGTTAGAACATAGTATGTTGTTGTGCATGCATATGTTACCAGGAATATTTGATCCATTGATTTTTGTGGGAGCTATACTCCTCTGAACTTTGAAAGGGGGAACAAATGTTTTTGTAGGCAAAAACAAACTTTATTTTACTTTTTTATGAAAAAAATAATTCTAATTTCAAGTTATTCCTTGTTGATGGTGGATTCACTTAAAATCAAGAGATAACATGTTCTTAGCCATGATTTCATAAAGGACAGTTAAACTTATGATCCAAGTTATACTGACAACTTTTCCTACCCTTGCTAGACAAGTCCAGTATACAGCAATCATCATGTACAGTGGCCATTTCTTGTCTTTTAGTCACAATTTTGTTTCTCAAAAATAATCAAAGAACCCTTGGGCTAGATCTGATTAAAATTAAAACCAATGCTTTGTACCATAAAATGCAGACTAAATTAAATAGTGAAGTAATTGTATTTACAATTTAGAAGTTATAACCCTTTATTTATTTTAAAAAAGTGGAATCATCAGTGATGGTCACAGGGTAAGAAATGGATCAAAAGCTTCAGTATACTCCATTTCAAAATTTATGCTCCAGAATTTTTACCCCAGAATCTGCTTAGAATGAATGACCTTTTGTTATGAAATGAACTGTAATTTTAAATTGTAATGTCATTTAGCCTACAACTGAAGGAGAAATCAGAATACAAACAACAGTAATAATAGGATAATTAACTGGAAGAGTAATCAAGGGAACCAAGGTTAAAGTGGTAGTCAGAGTAATCAAGGGAACCAAGGTTATAGTGGTAATCAAAGAGTAATCAAGGGAACCAAGGTTATAGTGGTAATCAAAAGAATGTAATCCAGGGACAAAGACCAGACTTGGAAAACAAACATACACAACAAAGAACATAAAGTAACTAAAATCATACATACAAAGTAACAAAAGCAAATGAGCAACTCGGACTCCTCTAAAAACTGGGAGCAGGTGCACTGGAGTGAATAACCAAAATATGATCACGAGTGCAGAAGAACGCCTAGATTTAACGTGCATGTGGAACTTGTTCCGTGCATAAGTTAAATCTTACTGTGTTCTTGGCATGAGTGATCATATTTTTTGTTATTCACGATAACCAGTTGATTATTCTATTTATTATATAGATTTCCTCCATTATTCATTGCTATTTTCAACATAAATTTCAAATTTTGTATAAGGCAGATTGATTTCAAAGTTGTGACATTTTGGTGGGAGAAAGTCCGAGAGTGAAATTACTAAATTTATTTCACAGTGTGAATTATCGAAATTTACTTCACTGGGAACATTCGATAAAACACTGCTATCTATATAATAAAGTGCATTATTTTCTACAGTGGGTGACACAAGTGATAACTATGTCTACTACATCGTCACATTTCTGTGTAGCATTGGTCAAGTGAAAAACTGATAAAGAATGACAACCACTATTTTAAATTTATGTGACCTAATTACATGAAAATTTTTAATTTTTATGATTGCAGAGGATCAGCTGTTTCTTGTTTCCCAAATGATAACCTGCTTGATACAGTTACAACTAGGAAAAGAACTCTTTCAGTTGATACCTCTTGACAAGATGAAAACTTTGATCAGGTATTTTTAATCGTTAATTTGTCGTTACTATATTGGCTTCCAATAGAGGGATTGGTTTCAAATATGGTATGTGGATTCGTATAGAGGTAGCATACATTGTTAGCAATTTTTTTTGCTTGCTGTCCAATGTCAGTTTCGTGTACAGGTTTGGGTATTCTTAGCATGACATTGTGTGCAACTTCGTGTTTCTCTACCTTCACAATTCAATCTTTCAATGTATTTTCCACAATATATTTCACTAAAAAACTGTCATAAATTTAAAAAGATGCTTACTTTGAAATGTGAAAAAAAGTTCAAGATCAATGCTACTTGAAAAAGTGATGAAATACTGTCATAAAAAATTATTTTGGTGGTTTACTAATTTTTGCTTTTTTCATGGTGAACATGAAAGCACAAAAAAATGATACCTGTGAAATTAATTTTTAACACTATACAATGCTTATTTTTTTTTTTTTAATCTGCGAAATTTGATACCCATTGATATGTTCACTTGACAGAATCTGTCAAAATTAGCAATCACGAAATTTACAGTAACATATTTTTCAGGAGAGATCAAAATGCATGAAATGAGTGAATGTTTTAAAATTAATTTATTTGTTTTATCCTTTTAGTCACCATGGTAACAATATTTATGTACTACGAGCCTCAGACTTATATTTTACACAAGCTGCTACCACCAGCGAGGCTGATGTTCTGTTAGAAGATAGACTGTTGCAGATCTTTTCATTCTTACAGAACAATTTGTCATCACCATTTACACAAGTAAGTAACTACTCCTTCTCTTAAAATCTCAAATCACAGATATATAGCTACAACTAGACCTGATTTTTCATTACGTTTTTTTCATTATTATTTGTTTTTAATTTTGCCTTTTTAGCTTCTTTGTTTGCTTTGTAAAATCATGTCTACATTTCAATTGACCAATGAATAATCTTGAAGATATGTATTAACCTTACCCCTAAAAGTTAAGTGTCAGTCCCAGTAAGAATCAGGCAGTAGGTGAAACATGGTATGAAAAAAAACTATCATTTTGATAGTGTAATTTGACTATTTGCACCATCAGAATCAAGGAATACAGACAAGATTTTCTATATCATGCTGGCCAATTGAGTTAGAATTTCATTGAAATACACTAAAAATGAACATTTCAAGGGCAGATAACTTTTTCAAATACCTCATTTTTCTATGATTCTATTGAAAATTTTTTGAGCAAATCCAATGATGCAGAGATTAAATAATGGTCTTTTCAAATAGAGAAAGCATCCTTGAATGATAATTTATTGTCAGATTGGTAGGGTTTAGACATGCATGTTTCTGATTTTTCCCATTTTGCCTGATTCTTACAAACACTTACACTTAATCCACAAATAGTTATAATCACCACTTTCTTCTGGTGTTTCTTAACTTTCTGTTTGGTGGGATTATGACTATTAAATTGTTATCAGGGGAACCAAGATTTTGGCAGAAATCAAAAGAATGTAATCCAAGGACAAAGACCAGACATGGAAAACAGTCACACACACACAATGAACATAACATATCCAAAATCATACATACAAAGTAACACAAGTAAATGAGCAACTCAGACTCCACTTAAAACTGGGTGCAAGTTTGTGGTGCTGGGGCCAGGTTTTCAGTTAACATATATTAAGGGTTTGGGTTAGACCAGTTTTACTGTATTATATCTTTACTAACATTGAAATGAGGTATGCTTAGTGTTGATTTTATCCAGAAAAGCTTACTCTGTTCGAGATAGTTCTGAAAAGTTAAATCTACAATGCTCTGAAATGTTGTTTAGTGTTTAAATGTCATAAATTGAGACTGTATTCTTTTTCAGGTCAGAAAATTGTCTTTGAGAATTATGACACATTTTGATATTAGACTGCCTTCTATTGAAGATTCTGTAAGTTAATGAATTGTAAACATAGCATTTTTGCAATAGACAAGCAAAATGTTCCATAATTCAAAGACTAACCCTCATCACTTTTAACAACAGATTAAGTCTGCCTTATTAAATCTCATTATCATTTAAATCAAAACAATTCCTACTTTGTCTTCTTGACACTTATTGTTACATGTATGTGAAAGCTTCTTTATATTTTTTTTCTTGCATAGGAGATTAAATTTTGTAACTACTATACTTTTCAAAACTTGTGTGAATAAACTCTGTTTAAGTCCCATTGATAATGATGCTATAATGCATCACAATAAACGTTTAATTCTACTTTATACTGTTAATGATTCAAAGTATATTTCAACACCACCATCTTCAACAGAATCTGAAAAAAAGCAATGAATTTTATTTTTGAATTAGACTGACCAAATTGGAATCTTCAAGATTTGTTTGGATGCTGAGAATGTTCCTCTATCGGTACAAACATACAGAGAGAAACAAATGTTCCTACAGAAGTTAGATTTTACAACAGTACAGCATCAAATTCCTATTGGCCCATTCACACAGGTTTGTGGTACATATAAATAAATATATTGGGGAAAATAGTGTGCAAATCTTCAGAACCTGCCATCAACTGTTGGAGGTTTTCAATTGATGTTTGTACATTATCATTATCCAATAAGGAAGAGGTTAGTTGCAGGGATTGAGAAAATTTGGTTTTGTAGTTTTTCATTAATAAATTTTAAATTTGACTAAATCTTGAAAACAAATCTTGCTTCTTAACTGTTATACCTACTTTTATGTATAGTATCTTCCCAGCTTGACATAAACCCTAACAAATTATTCATTTGTCATGCAGTCCTTGGTAAGGTAGCATTGGCATCACTTTATAATGAGGTTTGTTGTATTTGTGTTATAAAACAGGCATGGGTTCTATTCTTAAAAATCTGTTGCTACTATGTGCTCACTGTTAGTACAAATATTTTTGTTCACTGTACATAATCGAAGTTCCAAACATAGTGTTCTTACATTAATACATTTTTAGCCCACCTGGCTCTTTGGACCATGTGAGCTATTGCCATCACTTGGTGTCTGTCGTTGTCATCTTCATCATTAACTGTTTTTCAAAACTCTTCTCCTCTGATACTACAGGTCCAATTAGAACCAAATTAGTATGAATGTTCCTTAGTGTATTCTGCATAGAAATTCAGTGGGGATTTTTGATCTGTGGAAAAACTTGGCCACCTTTGCTAAAAATAGAATGTAGGGCATAAGACAAAAGTTTTTCACATGTATCTCAAAAAACATTTTATTAGAATTCTGACAGAGTAAAAGTGTTCAGCATGATTAGATCTATCTGTGGTAAGTTTTCATGTAAATCTGTTAAGCCATATTGGAGTTCCTTATGTGTGAGATTACATAATTTTTATATAAGAAAAATGAGGCTGCTTTTACAAAAATTAGTTTTATCTACATGTTACACTGTTTCAATATTTTCTAGGTTCCATTGAGATACCTCCTAGGTTGTCTTTTCCTGAATTTTAAGTATCTTTGGGAACCAATACAGAAACTGATAGCAACACATGCTACTGGTCTCAATAAGGAAGATTTCTGGTCCATCTTTATTGATCACCTCAAGTTATATTCAAAAACAGGTATGTATGTATTAGCTTGGCATGGTTAATAAACCTTAGAGATTATATATGAAGAAGTTTTTGAAGATAAATACAGAAATTTTCATCATCATTGTAGCCAACCATACATGACAATTATGTTACATTCTGTTTTTTATCAGTTGCAACAGTGTGTGAATATGACGTTAGAATGATGTCATCATGAACTTGCAGATCATTTTGATGTATCCATCTGCACCATGAAAACCCGTATTGGTCACTTTGTCATAGATTTCCTTCCCACTTTTGTCTACGTTGGATGTGATATTTTACTTTTGTTTCTTTATTCTTTGTACATGTTATTTTGGTTAGTTCATGTTTTTTGTTGTGTGTGTCTATTTTCTCTGTTTAGTCTTTATCCTTGGAATATATTCTTTTGATTACTGTTCCATTCTTGTTTTCCTTGATTACTCTTGCATCTTGTTATGTTAATGAAAGGTCGATTAACAGATGGGCAAAAAAACGTAATGTTGATCATCTAATTTAAAACATAAATAACTCTTTACTGTAAAGAATTTTCCTAAAACTTATTGAATTTTTTGCTTGTAGAGGACACTGTATCTGGTATCGAAAAGAAAGACACAAGCGTAAACATTGAAGGAACTGATATCTCTGACATATATTCTAGTCAAAAGACATCCCTTTCTTCAAAAGAGGATGTAGATTATAACAATTTTAGAATACAGATGTGGAGGACAATGCAACAGTTCCCCCAGTTATGTGAGAGCAAGTCTAGAGACATTGTTCCTACATTTTTGCAGTTTCTTGAGTAAGTTTGAAAGACAAGATTTACATATGTGCTAGAGTACCTTTTTGTTTGAAAAATTTTTAAATCTTTAATTGGTAATTAGGCATGAAATTAGTAGTTGTTATTTGTGTTATATGCTGAAACAAACTTTCAAAGATGGATATATGTATATTTTTGTTTATCCTTGTCTTAAGGCATTGTGGTCATTAAGGTTTACTGCTGTTTGTATGAAAGTGTCTAGGTTGGTCTCATAATTCACATCAATTTCAGCATCCCTATGGGGGAACAATTTGACATCTGACATGCAAATTCAGCTGGATGGGTGGTACCATACAGAATTTTTTTTTTTTTTTGCTCAGTCCCACATCATTTTCTTGTTTTGCCATAAAGTTTTAGTAAGAAAAACTCTTCAACCCTTTGTGGAAATGATTTGAAATTTGAATTAAAGATTCATGAAAAAGCTTTCAAATTTTTGTGATGTTCACTCCTTGTTTAATATTCATTTAAATCTTAGAGTTGTTAAGGATTATCGCTGCTCTATTAACATATTTTGTCCAGTTTATGAAATGGGATCTATCATATGCATTGTTTTAATTTTTGCAGACAAGAATATTATACATTTGATGATACTTGGGCAAAGTCACAAAATCTTTTGAAAGATAAACATGTAGATGATGAGAAAATGGAGGAAGATGATGAAGATGACGAAGAAGGTGATGATGTGAAGAAAGGAAAGAATAGTTCAAAGGGCAAAAACAAATCTTCAAGGAAACACATTGTTGGGTACGTAGTGTTAGGTCTTGTTCAGATGTTCAAAAAATATTTATTACAGTGTCAATTTTTTTGGTCAATTCCTTTGTAGAAAATAATTTCTTCCATCCCAAGCTTGTGAATACCATTGCATGTCACATTTAAAACCCTAGAAAGTGATTTAATTTCTGTAAGAGATTTCCTGCCAATTCACATTTTCCAATTTTTTCTTCAAATTACATTTGAGAAAACAATTTTCCTTCAGTCTGATCTTGACTTAGACAGACATTATTTTCTTCTGCTTCAAAGTGGAATTCTGCATTTTTTAAACCCAGAATTTACTGTTTACCTTTTTTTTTACCGTCTGTTTAATTACGATTTTGTCATTTTCCACATTTTGGTTGGCTCCATAAAAGTACATCTGTATAATCTATTTCACTATATATTGATAAACATGTTTTGTTTTCTTGTATGAGGTCATTTAAAAGGGTTGAACTTTTTTCATTGAGTTCTCATGTACTTATTATGAGATATATATGTACTTTTTTTCATTATGACTTTTTTTATATTTTTCAGTACCCTGTTGTCCCAGTTACAATTACTTTCACTGTTTACAAATCCTAAATCTCTGTACAGGGAGAAAGAACTCAAGGAGATCTATTTTGAGGTTTGTTATTAGTAATACAGAAACATTAAGTATCAGCTGTGATTTAATCAAAATTTAATGCTATATCTTAATACTTTATCCTCATCTTTGATTCCCCCCTTACTGCCTGATATGTTCTCTCTAATACAACTGTTACGATACTAGGAATTGTTTGCAATATCCCACAAATTAACTGAGGTTGTTGATGAATGGAATAATATCAGTTTCGAACATCTCCATATATCATCAAATCTGGCTTGATTGGGGTCCAAAATTCTATGTCTCAACATCCAAAACCTGTAAATAATCAAGTACTAGTAACTCATTTCATGTGAAATCAATTTATAAGCACAGCATGCAATCTAAGTTTTTCAATGCATATGCATGATTCCCTTCCCATTTCATAAATTTTGTTGTTGGGTATTTCAAAGCTTACTTAAAAGTGTGTTTACACTTGTTGAAGACCTTTTGGTGATCTCAGAAAGTATTTACTATTTTGTACTTGGGTTATACACTGGTGAATTTGTTGCATTTCACCATATCCATTCTTGTTTCTTCTTTCAGGTGGAGATCAAAAACTGTTGTCATAGGAACCAAAATATTTTGTAAATTTTGGTACCAATTATCAGTGCAATGATCATGTTGTATTCTCATGTTTACTTTTACTTGGTTTATTTTCAGTTTTTACGTCACAAGAATGGTGAGGTGCAGAAAGTGGTATTCAAATGTTTGATGTCATATAAACCTAAATATTTATCACCATACAGGTAAGTTGCTTGTCTCTTAAACCTTCAGTGGAGAAACTTTTTAATTGATTAGCAGTTACAATGTAACTTTCATTGATGCCAAATTTCACAAAAATCACTCTTGATTTTATGTATAAAAAATACTGTCTATGGGAGATTAATGTAAAGTATCTAGACTTTTATTTTGAGACCTTTTATTTTTGCAATTCCCTGAATCTTGCTAATATAGTGAAAATTCATACTATTTCAGGGAGAACTTTGAAAGACTGTTAGACGATAAGACATTTAAGAATGAGATAGTTGCCTTCAGTTTGGATGAAGAGACCAGTGTTATCAAACAAGATCACAGAGCAAAACTGTTGCCAGTATTGATGAGGTATATACATGCATGCAAAATAAAGGATAGACTGTTTAAGCATTACTTACAAAAGCAGTTACTTTTGATTTCATGACAATATCATGTGGAATATCTTGACAAGGACATGAACCTGAGTAGAGATATTTCATATGATATTGTATCAAATTCGCTGCTACACAGGCAAATATTTTTCTAGTGAAATTCATGTTAATCGAGCTTCACATGAAATTCATATGAAATTCACATGATTTTCATGTGAAATTCACTAACACGAATTTCATGTGAACATTTCGTGTGAATTTCACGTGAAGGCTCCATTCACCCGAATTTCACGTGAACTGTGTCATTTAGTTTATTTGTTCAATTCAGGTGAAAATCATGTGAAATAATTTTGCCTGTGTAAAACTATTAATCTGTTTTTCTGTAATCCAATTATATGGCATTTTTAATCATTTTGGAGTTCTAGTAGTGATGCTGCACACTGTTGATGCATGAAGTCATTTTTATTCTAAACTCTTGATCTGATCATGTCACAATCACTCCCAATGTTTTGACAGATATTTTCGATTATCTTGTCATGTCATACCAGTCAAAGGAAATAGATAGAGATTACTGATAACCGGTTTGATCTGGTTTTCCTGTTTAAATATTTTACTTTATATTATTTCTCTGCTACAGTGGAATGGAGGGGCTAACTTATGGTCCATATATATCTATCAATGACAGGTATTTTGTTAATGCAACTCCTCTGAGGCTGACTATCCGATTTTTTAAAAACTTTTGTAGGGTGATTCAACAGTATATGTGCTGTTTAAATAACTGTTTATTATCTTCCAGAATTCTATATGGTAAAATGTTGAGTAAGACAGGAAAGGACTCCTCAGGGAAGGCCAAGAGTAACTACAGGAGGACGATAGTGTTTAAATTTATCATTGGATGTGAGACCAGTGAGATATGTCTGTTCTTAGATATGGTCTTCTCATCATTTACATCTTATACATCAGGTAAATCTCTTTACTGTGGTTACATATTCTTTATTTAACTTGGTAAAAACTGAAATATATACTGAATATAACATGTCAAAATCTGTATCACGTGGTATAAACCCGACATTCCTATATCACCACAAGGGCCACCAGCCGCAGGGTGATGTAGGTCGAGGGTTGATACCACATGTGATACAGATTTTAACATGTCATGTTCATTATATCATATATTTTAACTATACTTTAAATATGGTTGGTGAAGGGGTGTGATATAGGGTATGCGATATAGGTCTAGGGGTGTGATATAGGGTATGCAATATAGGTCTAGGGGTGTGATATAGGATATGCGATATAGGTCTAGGGGTGTGATATAGGGTATGCGATATAGGTTTAGAGGTGTAATATAGGGTATGCAATATTGGTTCAGAGGTGTGATATAGGGTATATGGTACAGGTTTTAAACAAACGCTTAAAACTCTTATACAAAAAGGGTATATTTTTATCTAAATATATGATGTACTTTAAAAATTTTGTGATACAGCTTGATGGACAGTCATACTTTTTTATCTCTTTGAAAATCATGAAAAAATTGCAGCAAGACAATTTCCTTGCTTAAAATAGAACATTGATTTCTCTTGGTATGAGGGTTTTAATTTTAGTATACTCTGCATACAAATTTTGAATTGTAGATTATCTTTCAGTCAGTTGGTCAGTCTGTCTGACATGAATAAAGCAATAAATATTTCTTTCCCATTAAAAAAAAAAACAGTTATAAAATTTATGAAAATAGCATATTTTTATGTGTAAGTGCATGCATTAAAATGTGATTAAGGGTATTTTTATGAGCCTCCTGTTGGGCCCCCTTAGGTGATTCTCTGGATCGAGCATTGTATTATGAGAAACTTAATATATATGTACTTCTCGAAATATATCATAATATAGGTGAGTATGGATTGTGCAGAATAGACACTGCTACATTCACATGTTAACCTGTCTGTTCAAAATTTGGCTCAATCAAATATATTTTCAGGTGATATTTTAAGTAATGTAAAGAGCATATTGGACTCCTTGGATTTGTCAACAGTG
The DNA here is from genome assembly GCA_037379345.1 of Perna viridis. Lineage (NCBI taxonomy): Eukaryota > Metazoa > Mollusca > Bivalvia > Mytilida > Mytilidae > Perna > Perna viridis. Next base: position 30,389,217 of record CM074517.1, on the reverse strand, counting down.
ACTCCTGTTAGGAAAATGGCTGGGTAAGTTTTTTTTTTGTTCATTTGAAGATATTGGAATTAGGAATTCTAAGTATATGATATTCCATTTCCGCTTGATAAGTTTGTCTACTAATCATAAGCAGACTGTTGCAAGAAGTATCTATTGAATGAAGCAGATAGCATAATTTATGTAGAGAATAGATCCAGTGGAATAAAATTATTATAAAGGCCCCAATTTGTACAGTCTCCAAATAACATCTATGTCTAGTGAATGTATATAAAACTAACTGTTTAATTATTTTTTTTTTGCATCCTCAACCTTCCTTTGTCAGTTTATGATAGGAGTTACAATGTTAGAGAATAGTTAAAGGTGACCAAATATGTGCCTCCATCAGCAATGTAATAAGGTTCCCTTTGATATATAAATATAATTGGAAATTTGAATAGCACTGCCACAATTTAAATGATAACAGTTTCATTTTGCTCATTTTTTTTTCTAGTTGCCTTCATTCTATTGATCTGATCATTACAAAACTTGGACACAGGATCGATGATTACCTGGATTCTTTATTGAAGATACTACTGTGTGTTACAGCTACTACTGTTCGATGTTTAGAGCATAGGGAAGAATTATCTCCCTTTGTAATTACACCACTCAAAAACATCAGACAGATGTGTATAAATAAAACCACACAGGTAGGTTTGTGAAAATATGGATGTGACTGGCTGATTGTAATTTAAATGCCATTTTCCTTGTTGTATATTAATCAATAAATTGTATTAGCCCAGTCTTTAGCATTACTGAGCTAACATGAAGAAAAAATACATGTTTTTGACAGTTGATTCATAAGTGATAGAGAATGAGAGTTAAAGATAATAAATATATTCCATTAATGACATGTGAATCATTAAAGGTGAACAATATCCGTGTCATGCTGGAAATTATTGATAAAAAACAAAATGAAGGTAAAATGTTTGAGTTCTTGCATTGTTTGCTTAGAAGGATTTTATATTTTTTTCCCCTTGAACTTATATGTTTGTCTTCTAGCTGAAGTAGAGTTCGTTTATAACGAATCTCAGGGGACTGTCATATGCATCGTTTGTTATATCAGAAACTTTTTTTTTCAAAATTAGGATTATCTCCCCTTTTAATTGTTTTGTAATGTGTATTATAAATGATGAATAAAAAAGAAAACAATTGTTTTTGTGCAGTTGTAGTTGTTTTTATAAACTCTTTTTATAAACTCCCATACTTTCTTTTATCAGTGTACGTACTAACTCGTGGGGTGCCTGGGCGAGACCCCAAACAAATTGTTACATAGTATCAAGATCAGTTTCCTTTCTTTTCAATTTGGTGAAGAATTTTATTCATGAAATCTTTTCTAGTCTGCAGTAATTCGTCCGCTTGAAGCATGAAAAACTATTGTTTTGATGGAACTACCAACAAAGGCAATCATTAGATCAAAAGTGATAAAAGTTCACAATCTGGGATGTTCTTTGGCTAAATTTTTCAATGGCTTGGGTGTCATTATTTGATTGATATTTTCATGAGTTATAAAACAAAAATACAGGTAAGATTAGCTGATCTTGTGTGTGTTCATCAACAGTGAAATTGTTTCTTAATTAATTACCGTGAGTACATGTAGCAGACAACTGGTGTCTGATGTTTACATAACAATTAAATTCACCCTTCGTTTTATCTAGGTAAACTTCAGCAATAAATCTTTCGCCATGCCCTAAAAAATACTTCGTTACATCCCTGATTTTGCTACAACGAATTTGTTATATCAATGACGAAATGCATTAGTTTTAAAACACTAGGACGTGGAAATATGTTCTAATTCGTTATAAACCTGAATTCGTTATAAGCCTATACGTTATAAGTGAACACTATTGTATGTTATTTGTTTATGTGTGTACTGATGTTCTATTTTTATGTATATTTAAATCTTCTTTTCAGTTCTTTGAAGATTTTGTGAATTATAAGTTTACTGAAAGAGAATTGGATGCAGTATTCAGTGTAGCCATTTGGCCTCAGGCAAGTGACTCATTGATGGATCTGGGCGAGTTTTGTTAATTTTTTGCATTATATGGGCAAAATTGACTATAAACAATAGCATGGAACCCCCCTTTTCATCACTTTCTTTTTTAAATATCTGGATTTGTGTCTGTGACTGGTATTGCCACATTAAGACAATCTAAAAAGATGATTAAAATGTTGTAAAAGCAGTTCTTTTTCAATCCAACAGCTTAATGCCCTGGTAACCAAGTTTAATGGCATAAAGATAGCTCTTTTTCAGTGCTATTTAATTATTTTGGTTGGTTACTTCCAATTGGGTCATCAGTATTATATCAACACTAATTGTAGGTAGAAGATAAATAAATGTTATTTTGTTTTTAGTTGCCAAAATTGACATTTGAAGGAATATACCACCAAACTCCATTGATGAAGATGTTCAATGTTTGGTCACTGCAGAGCAGGTTTGTTCATGCTTTTATCTTTCTTTGATCCTTATTGATGTGAGAAATTTTAGTGCAGTATCAATAGAGCAGCATTGTAGTAAAAAGAATGGTAACTGTAATTATAACTACATTCTAGAACTGGAACTTCCTGAGACAAAGATAATAATAGTAGGATAATTAATTGGAAGGAGAGAATAACCAAAATATGAACACAAGTGCTGAAGAACGCCTGGATTTAATGAGTGCGGAACTTGTTCCATGGCAGAGTTAAATCTTTATGCATTCTTGGCACAAATGATCATAATTTGGTTATTCACAATAACCATTTGATTATCCTATTTATTATATAGATATTCTCCATTATTCACTGCTGTTTTCAAAAAAGTTTTGGCGGTAGAAAGTACGAGAGTGAAATTACCAAATTTATTTCACAGTGTGAATTATCGATTTTTTTACATTGGGAACATGCAGTAAATCACTGCTGTCTATATAATAACAATAAAAAACAGCAGAGAAGATTTAAACTGCAATCAAATAGTAACATGCATGAAAAATAAAAAGATGAGCAACCCAAACTCTTTGAAATAGTGGAAGTGCAGATCAGATGCACTGATATGGTAAATGCTCTCTGCTTCTCTAGAAATACCCACTGTCTTGTGCGTTACTTGTGACAGAGAAATGTGAGGAGTTTGAGGCAATTGTAAGATATTGTCTTATTGGAAGCTTGTTCTTTCTGTGAAACAGGTTAAAAAATAAATAATGAAAATAATGTCAGATCAACATGCAAAACTGCAGCATTTTAAAAATTGATCATTTTGACAAGGACTCTATAAAGCTGACAATTTCTTCGAAATAAATTTTAGTAATATTTCATTTTTCTTGCAGATACTTTCTGCTATTGGTGAAATACAAAGGAGAGGACACCACTATGAATCCACTGGAATATATTTTTAAACTATTGAATACCCAGCAGGCCAGTAAGGAAGTGAAGAGTTATATTGTACAGATGATTTATAATTTACTGTCGTCTGTAGAAGAGACAGCTCCTATCAGTGTGGGACCTTGCTGTTTTGATGTAGGGTCCACAAAAGGTAACTTCTTGTTTCAATTGATAAAATGAAACACTGAACTACTGCAGCTTTTTTAAGTGGCAGTCTTTATACAGAAAGGTGATTCATGCATGTTGAAAACCCACTGAACCCACTTTTATTTCTTGTTCAAACACACTAACAGATCACATTAACAGTCTTTGTACTTCATTAAGTAGCAGTCTTTCTAAATATCAGACAGAAGGTGATTCATGCATGTCAAAAACCCACCAAAATCAGTTTTATTTCTTGTTCAGACACATTTACTAATCATGTAGCCAGTCATAGTTTTTCATTTGGGTGTTGCACTTTTGAGATAAAAATTATATAGATTGTACATAAAATTTGCACTTTGCAAGAGTTATCTTTCTTGATTTGGTTGCTTTTAGTGGGAGGTAAATGTATGATTTTCTAAAAAGTGCAAATCTGAATACAGAAAAGGTTGTTGTGTGAAAGTATAGCATATGTAGACTGAAAAAGCATTGTCTGTTTGGTGGGTTTTCTTGACCATGAATCTCTTTACTGTTGACAGTGTCTGAATTTTATGCAGACTGGTACTTAAATTGTTCTGCTTGTATAGATTGTACATGAATTTTGCAAGAGTTATCGTACTTGATTTGGCTTGATTTGGTTGATTTAAGTGGGAGATGAGTGTATAATTTTCACAAAAATACAGGTCTGACTACAGAAAGGATTATCACTACTTTAAAATAAGGGTACGTAGACTATAAAAGCATCTCTTTTTTGGTTAGTTTTTCTACATTATGAATCACTTAACCATTGGCACTGTCTGAATTTTTATATGGAGTGATACTTAAGTATGGTAGAAACAGGTGAATTCCAAACCTACACTTTTGTAGACTTTTGATTATTATTAAATTTGCTTTTCAAAGATCATTATAACCTCGTTTAAATTAGTAGGTATTTATTGATCTTGTTGTCTGTCGGTTTTCATATGTGAAAAACATTCCTAAACGCTGAAGCATTACCTAACAAAAACAAATAACACACATAACAACAACTTGGTGCAAATTTCTTTCAAAAATGGTTTATATGAAGTTCATATGATAAACATATGAATTCTTGTCCTAAACCCACATTTCCATGTCTTATAACATATGAAATATGGAAGCAAATGCTGCATTATATCCTGTGTAAGTGAGAGAAATAGAATCAAGTAAAATTTGACTAGTCTTAAGTTTACCACAAAGAGCTGTTTTTTACTATGGGTTTATAACTTTCAAGTCTCATTTAATTATCTTTGTAAACTAGCCTCATGTTGTATTATCTCCCCTTTCCCTCCCTTTTTTTCAGAAGATCAACAATTAGGTGTACAGCTATTGATCCCACATGTATCTGCCATATTACAGTATATACAGAGTAGTGTGGTTGGGGTCAAATTAAAGAATAGACAGGTCAATAAAGAGCTTGAAATTTTGTCAAGGTGAGAATGATGTGAAGGGCCATGAAATTGTTATGGTGCGTGAACATATTTTAAATACTTCAGTTTGGGGGTGTAATGCCAGAGTTGTTAAGTACTCGACTAGAACTCATGACATGAAATCTAACCCATATTTGAGTCCAATTTCAAGCAAGTTTAAGGGCTAACTGTATATATTGGGTTTTATTAGAGATGTTTTTGAGAGTTTTTATTTTTATGAGATTTGGTTCCTTATAGTACATTTGACTTGTAAAAAGTTTACAGAAGTGTAGTACTTTGTTATTTGATAGTTTTTGTACTGTGAACTCTGATTTTATTGCAAAAATAATGTGACAGGGATGTAATCTCAACTGAAACTCGCATTTTGGACTTTCAAATATTAATGCAGCAAGATAAGTCTAGATATTGCAAACATTAAATGCCTATTTATGTCTAAAGTTACAGAATTGCAATAATTATTGCACATGATAGCATTTGAATTTACAGTATTACATATTTTGTAGATTGAGTGAGTTTGTAACAGACCAGTCACAGTGTACAACTCTGGTGTCCTTACTTCTACCCTTCCTGTCAGAAGCTGTTAACAAGGCACAGGTATTGGTTTTATGAACTTTTCAAATCAAAGTTTTCCTCACATCTGCAATTTCCTGCAATCTGATTGAATAGTATTTATGTTGAAGATAGATTGAGAGAAAAACTTCATTGTCACATTTCACATTTCATTTTTGGTTTTTTTTTTTGGTTTTTTTTGCTGCATGAATAGTGTAGATTTACTCAGTCAAATTTGCTCAAGAACATGATTTTAGATAGTTTCTTAGCATTTTGTTAATTAGGGCTGTTCCATTTAAAGATGTGAGGTACCGGGAGAAGACACTTTTTCACCAGTCAAACCACCCATAGAGGTTCAGTTGATAATTTGTATTAAACTTCATATTTTGTCAAGAGATCAGAACACCCCGCCCATATTACAAAGAAGAAAAGTGCCTTCCATTATCCCTCATATGTTTTACTGGAACAGCCTTTTAGAAAAAATGTTCAAATATGTAATCATTGATAAACAATGATATCTTTTTTTTAGAGTGTAGAGAATGATTTGTTGAGAAGTGTAAAAAATCTTTTCCATCTGGTGCCAAATAAACAAGAAATGTTCAAGTATGTATATAATTTTAATAGGCAGACCAACAAAGCTTTCAGTCTGTATATATACCCCACTCTTTGGCTTTGACTAAAATGTGAAGACTAGGGTAAGGGACATAACTCTTGGCAATCAGTGATAAGTTTGTATCATATTCAATTTCACCAAAGCCTTTCAAGCTTTCATTAAAACAGAATGAAATCAATCCAAGTTACTTTGATGCTTACATGAGATTGATGTGAAATGATATATACAAACGTTCCAATGATTTGTAAGAATTGTGTTACTAATCTTTGGTTTACCTCCTTAAGCACTAATGTCAGCAATGACAAATTTTCTTAAAATCATTGAACTTAGATTTATTTTTTATGCATGGTGTTTATTGTAGTCATTTTGGATGACCTCATCATCTCATTACTTCATTGCAGCATGTTTAGGAAAAAATTATAATATGTGAACTGAATGTATCTTTGAGTAAGAGCTGAATTTAAGTGATTGTCAAACTTTTTAAACCTGCTGAATAAAAGATTGGATTATATGCTGCATTTAATATTTCTTTGTTAGGGATGTGTGCAATTTATGTGGCCACATTACGAGTAAGACTGGGAGGACATTGATTGCTGAAATACTCAAGGTGAGGCAGTTTGGTTTTTTATTTGAAGGAAAGCTTTAAAGCTCTATATTTATAGAAATGTGTTTCCATCAGTTTTGTGTCAGGTTTTGATTACATATGATTGAAATAAGAATGAAAATTTAAATTAAATTTGAAGTTTTGTGAAATCAAAGAGTGTCACTTTGGCTGTTTACCCCTGATGTTAATGTCTTCATATTTATTAAAAGATCAAAAAGATTTCTGTTCTAATATTATGAATGTAAAATCAGTGTCGCACAAGAATAGTGCATCTGTCTGTGCCCTTTATATTTATCTTTAGTTTTATACATATATTTCTGAAACGTTTTATTTTTTTTGTTTCATTGTGGTGTTGTTTTTTGTTTGTTTGTTTGTTTTTTTTTTCATTGTCCTGTAAAATCTAATTCAAATTTTTTTTTATATTCATAATGATTTAATGCATGTCCTCAATGTTCTAATTTATGTACTGTATATTACTGTTGGTAAAACTTGTGTCCCTTTTGTGAAGTTAACAAATAAAATTGTTGCAAACTAAACTCCTTATTAATATACAACTATTACGAATTCCGAACTTTTTAATGCATTAAAGCACTGCATTGTTTTTTTTTTTTACTTTTTTCATTATTACAGGTGATCAGTGATGGGAATGAAAATTTGGAAAAAATAGCTCACTTGGTTACTGAGGTAAAATATAATAATACACATATTCTATCTTTTTTTAACTTGTACATATAAATTTCTTAAGAAATGGCAATAAGTGAAAAGTGATTTGTCTGAACTTTCATAGACATTTATTTGAATTTTATTGGCAACCATGAATCAAAGAAAAATTTTACTTAACCTTAAATTCTTACTATCGTTCATGTTAGCTTAATTTTGGACCCTTTGAACCCATGCTGTTTTAACATCCTACTTGGAGCTAAGTCTCAAAGAAGTTCAAAACATCAGTCACGTTTAACAGTGGTGAAAATATCAAAATGGTCTGTGGTGAAAAAAATACCATCGGTGCTTTCCGTTATGCAGCTTTTTCTAGTTAATCCATAGACTCATGTTCACAGAGTCAGTTCATGGAAGCTTAAGGACAACAAGCCTGATTTATCTAGATAACTCTGGTACTCTAAATTCCTAAGGTATTGCAAAAAAGCAAGTGTTGTGTAACTGATAATTAAAACTTGCAATGAATTCATTTGTAGTATTTTATCAATGACCACTGGCCTAAAATAAAAACAAATTACAGTATAGTTGAACCTTGATGTGTTGTACTCGGAAGAGTCAAAATCTTGGATAACTCGAACTAATTTCAAAGTCCCAGCAAAACTCCTCTTACTCCAAAACAATTTTACCTCCAGTGACTGGAACTCAGATAAATAGAAATCTTGGATAACTCAAAGTTTCCATCAGTCCCCTCCATTGGACTTCTAGGTTAATTTACCCTGATGTCCGGTAGTCAATTAATTAATTAGAAAACTGATTGCTTTAATACAAACCATGATCGGAGTGCATTTTTACAACAATTAGCGTGGCTTTTGAAATTATTGGTTGACACTTGTTATGGCTTGATTTATCCAGAATAGCGTCTGTAGTGAAAAGACACAAACTTTATTGATCACACCTCGATATTCACACTAACAGTAATATCAGATACAACATGTATTTTGAACAAAAAATTTAAATCAAACAGACGATAGTAGTTACGTGTATTTCGACAACTACATTCATTTCACCAATGAATCTGAAATTTTATGGTAGTACGCGTGTAGAGCACATGGTTTGACAAATCTCCTAATTGCAAAGCAGCATGTTTTGAAGTTATGAAGTGTTTGACATATGCAGAAATAAAAGGACATTTCCCTTAAGCACTTGGTGCCGTTCAGTACTTTAGGAGGTAGACCTAGGGTAAGGGACATAACTCTTGAAATCAGTGATATGTTTGTATCATGTTCAATTTCACCAAGGTCTATCAAGCTTTTATTTGAAACAGAATGAAATCAATCTTTGTTACTTTGATGCTTACATGAGATTGATATAATATGCAGAATACAAACGTTCTTATGATTTACAAGAGTTACGTCCCTTACCTTAGCTCTACCTCCTTAAATCATGATAAACCACACACAAAAAATATTCCCAAATAAAAAGCAGGTCATCACAAAGAACCCTGTAAAGTGAAGAACATGTACATGTACAAGTACAACAAATGATGTAAATGCAGAAACAATCATTGACCAAACTATTTCCGGGTTATACTTGACCTAGGATGTCTCATACCTATAATAACTCCACATATTTGACTAGTCCCTTCGACTTAACAAGGTTCGACTGTATTAAATTGATGTATTGATTTATGAATTGAAAGTTATTTGCAGGAAGACTCCAAAAATTTCTTTTACCATTTGCAGTTGAATGCCTGGGATCCTAAACGTGTGGAGGAACCAGATTATCTCCGTAGACTGGCAGGATTCAGGGAAGTTAATGCTGTGATAAAATCCATGACAACTCTTGACACTAATTTCTTATATGCAGTTCTAGTCAATTCATGTTTCTTCATAAAAATGGTGAGTGGTATAAAAATGTGTCCAGTTGAAGTACTTTCCTGTCATCAATTCATACCTTTAAAAACTATTTTCAAACTGATATTTTCAAGAAATTTTTTTTGATTTTTTAGCCTTTTTAGACAAGGATGTTATTTTACAATTTAATAATTAACAATAACGATATCCCTAAATCAACACTTTTATAGCAACTATTCTCTTTCTTTATTTGGACCCCTTTGATGTATGCTTGGTAGCATGCTCGCCTCAAGTGCAAGGGGATGTAGGTTCAGTCCATTGCTGAGTTATACTTATAACTTAAAAATCAGTAGTCACTGCTTCATTGCCAAGTGCATTGCTTATATGAGATAAAATATAAATTGGTTGCCTTGAAGCAATGTGTTAGAGTAAGTAGCCTATCTGTTGGCTATTGCTTCAGTGGGCTAACTCATCAAAAATACACCTCAGCATGTACAAAACAGGGTTTGTTTGATTTTTCCATTGTTCTTTTCCTAAAATGCATGATATATCTATTATAGGGCATACTGTGGAAGTACTATTCTTCGTGGGGTACCAATTTTCATGGTTTAAGGTGGGAAGGCCAATCCACGCAATATGATTCCCATTGAATGGGAGATTTCCATTGATGTGTACACTGCAAACCTCAAAACCATTAAATGCAAGAATTCACTAACTTGTGTTTTTTTCCCTTATCGACGAAAATTGGTATCTACGAATTATAGTACTTCCACAGTATATCTAAAAAATCAATCAATCAACTTTCTTTACTTACAAGGTTGATGACCTGTCGTTAAGAGACAATGCTACCAATTGTCTAGTAACCATGATAGCCCAGTTTGATCAAGTGGAGTATGATAGAAAGGTTTACTTTGAGATCATTGCACAAGGTCTTATACCAAAGATCAAAAAAGGACTAAGAAATAAAGATGAGGTAAGTTAGAAAGGGGAAAGGTTTGTAAGAGTGTATTGTTTACTGAGATGATAATAGAATCGGGCCTAGACTTCCATTTTACTTTAATCCTTTGCATGGGTGAAATAAGTTTAAATTAGAATTTAAAAAAAAAAAACCTTGTGATATTTCAGAAGGGAGGGGTGGGAATGAAATGTCAAATTTATCCTGAAAGTCACGCTTTTGTTTTATTATGTTTTTAAATCTTAATGCAGGTAAACAAAGAAAAAATCAAGTTTCATTTTAGTATTATTATTCCATTAAAGGTAATAAACTTAAATGTGTATTGTGTGATGGATTATGGATATACAAACCTGACAACTTGAACTGACTTACTTGTATTTGATGGACAATAGTTTTTTTTGAATGTATAAACTGATATTTGCACTAATGAATCATATTTCAGAATATCAGACATGAATTCATACTGCTGCTGTCCAAGCTGGTAGCTACATTCCCTACAAACCCAATATTTGCAGATCTACAGCTGTTAAGAGAAGAGAAGGATGTAGAGGCTGACTTCTTTGAAAATATTAGACATATACAGGTATTCAGATTGATATTATTATTATATGAACTGATGGAAGAATTCTCTGTTTCCAATTTTTAAAATGTAATTGTAAAGATGATAATTTTACTATACCAAAATTAGGAAATGTAAACACACATTTAATTAGCACTCCAGCTAAGAATCATGCGATTCATGGGTAAAAAGCCTACATATTTTTATTTTTGATATTATGTGTGAATTGCCATAGTAAACAGAATTAACATTCAGTTTTTCATATAACCTGTATACACTTCATCATATAAACCTATATAGCAACTTAATAACAAAAATGAAAATATGTAGCCTTTTTTTGGCGTGTATCACACTTTTCAGATTTTACATGATTCTTACAAGGGGTACTACTTAATATTTTACAACTGTGAATGGTGGACAAATGGTGAAAAGTGATACACAGACAAATATTGATCACATGAAATTCATATGAATCTAGTTTTACATGAAATTAATGTGATTATCACTTAAAAGAAATTCTATTGATATGAATTTTATGTGAACCCTGTCACAAAATTTATTTTCTTCATTCATGGTAAAGTTCAGACAAAATAATTTTGCCTTTTTAGATTTCTATGCCTTTTTAAAATATTTTTTCTATATGTACTGTCGTAAAAAATCAATAAAACCATTTTTAACATTAATTATAATTTTTTCTGTAATTACAGTTTTCATGTTATATTTATTGGTGATGTTTTGCCATATTGAAAAAAAAATATGTGAATATTTACTATGTTTTAGACTCACAGAAAATCAAGAGCTTTGCGGAAAATGATCAAACTGCTTGAGAACACAGCCATTAGAAAAGAGGTCATCATATCCTATCTTTTACCGATTGCTGAGTCATTCCTGTTGGATGAAAAATATTCAAAAACACAGAATGTTCTAGATTTGGCTGTTGAAAGTATGGGAGTATTGTGTAGACGACTTCCATGGCAACAATATGCAAATTACCTCAGGTTTTATCTTGGACAGATGCAAAAGAGGCTGGACAAAATCAAGCATTATGTTAAGTATGTAATAAATTCTTTCATGCCTATATTATTAGCATGCTCAGTTGGTACTTTTGCCAGGTAAATGTTAAACTTTCCTGTAAAAAGTATTAAAAGTTTTCAACAAATTTTAAGGGAAAATGTTGCACCTACATTGCCGAGGTACCTACTGAGTCTGCTAATGAAATAAGCACAAGTGTCTAATGATTTAAAGTGGTATTATTATTGTAACAAAAAAAAAAGGAATACTCATATCATATCATACTTCATTTAATTTCAAGATCTTAATTTTTAATTTAGAAATAGGTACCTTTTGACCATTGAATGCTACAAAGTATATTTTTGACTTGAAAAGCTCACAAAGAGAATAACCCTCCCCCCCACTTCAAATGGACTTAAATGAAAATATGCTAGTTGGATTATCTCCCTTTGGTATCATCCAACAGTAATAATATTCCTTCTTGCACATCTACATATGATACATGACCTTCCTATAAAATTTCATCGAAATCCCTTGTTGGGTTTGAGAAGAGTTGCACATACAAAGTTTTACGATGTAAAACCATTAATTTGGATTTCTCTCCATGGAGTCCTGACAGTTATTATATTCCTCTGTGCACATCTACATATGATACCCAACCTTCCTACAAAATTTCAATAAAATTCTTTGAGCGGTTTAGGAGAAGTTGCACTTATGAGAAATAGTCATTTTTTTTAATGATTAACTGTTGTTCAGGTTAGAGAATATTGAGGCTAATGTCAAGAATGCATGTTATTTTTTGTAGAATTATAGTTGTAATCTTGGATGCATTCCACTTTGATCTAAGGAATTCAGAATATGCAGAAAAAGGTGTTCCACAACCAGCAGGTAAGCCTCTGTTTAATACCATTTTACCAGAAGTTGTAGCGGTAATTTATAATTAAAAGCTGAGAAAAAAATTATGATATGTTTAACTGAAAAATTGAATTTATCTTCAGTATTCACAGAAACTTTTTAGTTAACAGATATTATGATTATAACTTGATTATGATTACTTTCTGTAAGAAGTCTCCTTGACATCATAGATAAAGGCAACCTTAGTTGATTATTTAATAAATTAATTTGAGATAAATACTGTAATCTGATTGGTTAAAATAATTTTGTTATATATCAATGGATAAAAAAAAATATTGACACGCCCCTATTCAATTAAATTCAGAGCTGCTTTTCTCATGCTTAAAGATAAAAATATGTTTTAAAATTAATTTATAAGAATTGGCAATAATAAAAATTTTGTCTATTGAAAAATAACATAAATTTTCCATGTGCATTTTTTGTTTACTGCACTTCGCACAATGAACAGTATGCACATGGAAAATTTATGTTATTTTTCAATAGACAAAATTTTTATTATTGCCAATTCTTAAATATGTTTGTATCCATGTAATGGTGATGATCAAGAATAATATTCCTTATTAGATTTTAAGGTAAGGGACATAACTCTTAAAAATCATTGGAATGTTTGTATTCAGCATTTTACATCAATTTCATGTAAGCATCTAATTAACTTGGATTCAATTTATTCTGCTTCAAACAAAAGCTTGAGAGGCTTTGGTGAAATTGAATATGATACAAACATATCAATGATTTCATGAGTTATGTCCCTTACCCTAGGTCTACCTCCTTAATTCGTATAAAAAATGTGGAAATACATGCTTGATATTTTATTTCAGCTGAAGCTAATCATGTAGTTGAAGATGATGAAGATGCTGACAAGGTAGAACATCCAGGGGATATAACTCTGCCACAAGAACAGACTGAGTCTGATGTTCCCCAAGGGAACCAGATCTGTTCTGAGGCTCTAGCTACCAAGATTCATTTGGCCATCAGTAAAGTGTTCATACCTATGCTACACAAGTATCTCACTGAAAAGGTAAGGTAATAGGTTACTGTAAATGTATTAATTCTCGTGGTTGCTAATTTTTGCGGATTCTGTCAAATGAACATATTCGCAGATATCAATTTTTGCAGTTTCAGAAAAATGATAAGCATTATATGATGTTAAAAAATCAATTTTACTGGTACTATTTTTCGTGTTTACTGTCAACCGTGAAAACAGCAAAAATTAGCTCACTGCGAAAATTAATACGTTTACAGTTTTTGATTGAAAAAAGTGTTAATTCGAGGTTGGCAGCTTTGAACCATTCAATTTTTTTGCAAATGATTTAGTTACGACATGATGAGTCTGGCTCACATGGTGATGACAGAATGATATTAAATAATCTTACTGTAAACCAACTTACTTTTGAGAGTGATATATTTTTGCAAATTTGGCGAGGAAGAAAAAAATCACAAAATAAATAGCTGAGACAAAGCCCTTTCGCTATGGAACAAATGTTGAACTGAGTGTTAGTTGGGAAAATAAATTATAAATTAATATCCAGAAATGCAATAAATGTATCCACAAAAATAAATGGGTTTACAGTTATCAAAGATACTGTAAAAGTTCTTTAATTTGTGGGTACCAATTTTCGTGGATTAGGAAAAAAAGACAAGTTAGTGGATTCTCGAATTCGTGGATTTGAGGTTTTCAGTATACACATCAATTGAAATCTCCTTTTCAATAGGAACCAAATTTCGTGGATTTGTCTTCCCACGAAAACCACAAAAATTGGTACCCCATGAAAAATAGTACTTTCACAGTACGTTATGTACTTAGATAGTGTCTTATGCATTGAAGAATGGAGGTGAGATTATTTATATTTATGTTTTTGTGTTTGGTTATATTATTCAAAATAAAGCACCAAAGCAAGCCTCTTATTATTCTATTGTTTTGTGTCCTTTATTTTAGATAAAAGCTGACGAGGAGCACAAAATGGCTGGTCTTTCACCATATCCTGAAGATAATGAGATATTACGTGTACCTCTAGCTCTGGCAATGGTCAAATTGTTACAGAATCTTCCTCAGAAAACATTAGAGCAAAGTTTACCAGGGTAAGACATGCATGTATCTTATATTTTCTTGAATAGTTGAGAATTTACAGTTTAAATTTCATACAACACACTATCATTACTAAATTGAAATTCTGTAGATTGAAAATATTATATTCCAGTTAACTAGTGGGTGGTTTATTTGAATCATCTTGTCCATGTGCCTGAATTTAATCAAAATTATCTTAGCTTTCAATGGATCGATTAATTCTAAAGGTGGTGTTTGGTTTTATATACATGTAGATGGGGCATAATGGTTGCTAGTGGATTTCAACTTCCTGTTTCATAAGACTTTGCCATTTTCACTATATAAAATGATAGAAAAAGCTTTTGTCATATAATTCTTGGCTCTCAATGGATGGATTGATTTTAAATTTGGTGTGTGGCTTCATGTTGATGTGCATACATTGCAAAAAGTTTTGGTTGCTGTCCAATATCAACTTCATGAACAAGTAGGGTATACCTAGCACGACAACGCAGGCAATATCAAATTGATGTACGAGTAGAGTATACCTAGAACGACAACGCAGGCAATATCAAATTGATGTACGAGTAGAGTATACCTAGCACGACAATGCAGGCAATATCAACTTGATGTACGAGTAGGGTATACCTAGCACGACATCTTGTTTTTATCTTTACTTTTTGTAAAAATTTGTCTGCCATTTACTTAAATCAATATAATTCGTTATTAGATGTTTAAATGCTGAATATTTCTTTCAGAGTATTGTTAAAAGTATGTAATTTCCTAAAATCAAGAGCCAAAGACATTAGAGTTACTGCCCGAGATACTTTGGTGAAAATAGCTCTATCTCTTGGACCTCGCTACTTTCCATACTTATTATCAGAGCTTAGGGGTACTTTAAGACGTGGATATCAGGTAAGAAATTTCATGATTTTTTGCACCGTATATTTTTCATAGTTTTTTTAGAAACTGTTCTGTTAGTGGGTATTAATAGAATAAATTCAGGAGAGTGGGCTGTATATTGAGAGAGTAACCAAGGGAACCCAGATTCGTGCAGAAATCAAAAGTATGCAATTCAGGGATAAAGACTAGACAGGGAAAACAGACACACATTAAGAACATAAAATAACAAAAATAATATGTACAGAGAAAGAAAAGTAAATGAACAACTTGGACTCCACTAAAAACTAGTAGCATGGACCAGGTGCACTGGTAGGGTAAGTGTCATCTATCTTTCTAGAAACACCTGCTGAGTGGCTCATAAAAAGTCAAATCTGGGGTAGAGCAAAGAGGAAAGAATGATTTGAAATGTTAATGTAGTATTGATGGAACTTGATTTTCATTACCAGGGCACTATCAAAAACTTTAAAAGGGTTTTGACTTAACAAATGTATTCATTCAGCCAACATGAAGATTTTATGGTTTTATAAAACTTTTAACCTTTTCCAGCTCCATGTCTTAGGATTCACAGTCAACACTTTGCTACGGAATATTGCTGAAGTGATAAACCCTGGTGATCTAGATTTCTGCCGTGCCAGTCTACAACAAATTTTCCATGAGGAACTATTTGGCACTGTGTCTGAAGAAAAAGATATTGATGCCATCAAGGGGAAGGTGTTTGAAGCCAAGACCATGAAGAGTTTTGAATCTTACCAGCTACTAGCCAGGTTTATTGGAATGGGGTCACTGGCAGCTTTACTTCAGCCTATAAAAGAGGTTACTACTGTGGTTAAATTTTATTGCAAATAACTGCTCATTATTCTAAAGATAGTGTGGAAGTTTGATTTCTTGTCCTTTATGAAAAGATTGATTGATTGTGGTTTAAAATCCTACGGCTGGTATTTCATGCATTTCAGTGTTAGAATGTTTTTCCAATTGAAGAAATCTTTTTTTTTACTAGTCTGACCCAAATTGCAAAGTTTTTATTGTGCTAGCTCACAGATACAGCAGCCTGCATGTCACCCAGCTCAGACACATTATTCTGACTCCCAGCCAACCAGTTGTCACTCTTTCTTCTGTATAGTGCTTGCTTGGGGAGAGCAGCAGTGGCTTTCAATTTTTAAGTCTTTGGTGTGACTCTGCTGAGGGACCGAACCACAATCACCTGCACTCAAGAAGAGATTGTTACCACGAGATCACTTAAGTGGTTACATGCAAGGAAGAAAATTTACAGAAATACTATAACTGCAGTATTATGTTGAGGTTATGAAATATATTAGGGGTAGTTGTGTATCATATGCATTGTTTGTCAAAGAGAAAATTTTAATTATGTGTTTCTTGGTGTGAATTTTGTTTAAAGATGCTATTTAGGGTTATGTAAAACTTCGGCTGTTTTTTCTTTAGAAATCAGTACCTTCAAAATTTTTATAACAATTTTGGAATTTTAGGGGAAAAAAATCCCCTGCATGTATTATATAGGAGTCAAACATTTTTGTAACTGTTATTTTTTTCTGTTTTTTAGGTATTAGACAGTACACAGAGTTTGAAGATTACAAAGAAAGTTCAAGAAGCATTGAGGAAAATTTCATATGGGTTGATAGACAACACAGCCATTGATGTGGAGAAAACAATGATCTTTACACATTCTCTGATAACCACACAAGAGGAACAGCCTAGGTAACTAACAGACCTGATTTTCTTTCTTTTTATCAAATCAGGATTTTACGGATATGACTTTTTTTATATTTACTTCAGATTTTGCCAATTTCCACTTTGTTTGTTGACCTTGTAAAATCGGGTCTGAACTAAATTAAAAATTGAAGAAAAAAATCATTCTACTTTTTAGATTTTTTCAAGTATAGATACATGTTGGTTCGTGGAGTCACCTGGTTAAGTAGCACTCCAGCTAAGGATCATGGAAAATGTGATTCATGGATAAAAAGCCTACATATTTTTATTTTTAAAATATTTTTTTGAAATGTCATAGTAAACAGAAATAAATATGTGGTGGTTTTCATATAGCCTGTGCTCTTAGGAGTTAAAAATTATATAGAATGCACGGTAAATTGCAAAATTAGGGGAGATAACTCTGTAAATGACACTCAAATACAATAGAATCTACTGGATTTTCATTGTTGATTATCTCCTAAGAGCAGGCAGATTTGAATGAATAATTACACATTTCATAATATAGACGCATAAAACAACTTGATTACAAAAATAAAAATATGTAGCCGTTTATGGGGTGTATCACATTTTTCAGATTTTGCATGATTCTTACAAAGACAGCTACTTAAGTTTTTCAGTTATTATGGAATGTTGTCATCTTTTTTAAGGTATTCTTTCATCATAACATATAATGGAGGAGTCAGACTTTCTTTAAGATATGATTCATAATTTGTCTGCTCAGTATGTGAAAATGATACTTTAAATGCATGTTTAAGGTACAAACATGTATATAACACAGGCAAAATAAAAGTATTATTGATGTTAAATATCTGTTAACCATCCATAAAAAAAGAATAATTTAAGGGACATATAAGACCATTGATGTTTTACATTCATTCTATGAAGTAGATATGCCATATTTTCCTCACACATGATACATCTTTCGCTATTTTGCCTGTGTATATGAATTAGGTATAATGTAAAAAGGAAAATTCGAGAACTTGACAATTGTAATTTAACTATGTGTATTTCAGTGTTAAGAAGAAAGAAGAAGATAAGCCAGGATTAAGACCTCCAAGTTGTTTATTATTACCACCTAAACCTGCCTATGGTGGAGGCAAACCTAAAGCTAATAAGAAAACTAATACACATGTGTTGGTAGAGTTCGGTTTAGAGGTGAGATTCATTTATAATCTTTTAAAAAGTGAAATATTTAGAGGAAAACATAATATATAAAGGAATTTCTTGGTCAGGATGCTCTTATAATATCAGCAAACTAAGATTCATGTATATAAAAAATTTGATAAATGATATTAATTTTACAAAGTGATGTTATTTGACTTGTAAGTTCAATAAGCATTGTTTCAGTAATTAATTTATTTGTTGTTGCAGATACTGTACATGTTGTTAAAGAGATCCAAACTGGTACCTAAAAACCAAGACCATGTAAGGTTAACAGATCCATTTATTGTCATCATTGGGGACAATCTACAGTCAAAGCATATCAAGGTAAACTGACTAACACAGACCATGCCCTCATATTAAAATTCTGAGGAAAGAGTCAGTTGTCTCTTGTACTTGTCTGTCTGTTATGGAGTATTTTATACTTTAACAGCTTGGCAAGATCTATTTAATGTAGGATTTATGTTCAAAACTTTCAATCTTGAATTATTACATAAAACAATTACCAATTATGAACATTTGTTGTCAATATGCAACCATTCAAGTTGCTTTAGTTTTTCAATTTATGAAATTCTATTTCAGGTGAACACAATGTGTCTAAGATGTTTAGGGTGGTTGTTAAAGTTCCCCTTACCAGCACTTAAATCTGGTATCAATAAGATAGCTGGTGGAATATTTGTTCTGTTAAAAAATTATGCTGCAGCTGGTGGTGGAAAGGGAGACAACTTTGAGCTGGTCTCATTGTTGTTCAAGGTACTGTATGACGAAAAATTTTAAAGACAGTTTAATTTGCACTCTTTCTGAGAGGTCCTTTCGAACTTGAAAATTAAAGCTTGTATTTTTTATGCATTTTATGTCATAGGTTTCTACATTTAGATTTGATGTTAATTTATAGGAATTTATTAGGAGGAGTATTTAAGTTTTTCAACTCAACTGAAGCTCAGTCCTTAAGTTGTAACCACTGTTTTTCACATTTTGCAGTGAAAATTCATGCACATTTAATCAACAGAGAGTAATTTTATTGGTATGGCTAATTTAAATTTTTTTTTACAAGGGGATTTTGCAATTGAATTAAGGAGGTAGACCTAGGGTAAGGGACATAACTCTTGAAAATCATTGGAATGTTTGTATTCAGCATTTTGCATCAATCTTATGTAAGCATCTATTTAACTTGGATTCATTTTATTCTGCTTCAAACGAAAGCTTGAGAGGCTTTGGTGAAATTGATTATAATACAAACATATCCCTGTTTTCATGAGTTATGTCCCTTACCCTAGGTCTACCTCCTTAAGTAGACAGTTTTGTTTATATTGTTGAAATCTCTTGTCAGTGGAACAGTGCTTCTCTCCAAGGTCAAGAGATGTGAAAATTTATTAGAATTTCATGAAAATAGTATAAAAGTAACATGTAGCTAAGAGGGTGATATCACATTTTTACCCCAAGAAAATTGTTGTCATCCCGAGGTGTAGCTGAGGGTGACAACGTAACAGACTATCACCCTCTGAGACATGTAATAAGGAATTACCTTTGTATTTAACTCAATCAAAATTAATCAAATTGATATGAAGTGTAATAAAATATGTTATTTTTACTTTATAGACTGTGACGGTATTAGTGAGAGATGTGAAATACTACATTATTAAAGAGAACCAGTTACATGTTCTACTAACCTTCTGTGAGGAAGATCTGTATGATCATAACAGACAGAGTACAGCATTCAGTTTGTTTAAGGTAATTTGATCCTTCATCATGGCCAAGGTATTAGAGAAAAACAAATTGGTAATATTTGTAAAAGCAAAAACCTGCTTAATATGAACAAAAATCGTCCATTCCAAGAGTCTATATGTATCGATTTTGACTAAAAAGGACTTAAAATTTGCCTGGTTTATACTGGTTTTTCTATTGAGGGTTTGATTTGGACAGATTTTACTATTAAATGTGAAAGTACTTTAATTCGTGGATACCAATTTTTGTGGATTAGGGAAGAAACTCAAATTCACAAATTCTTCAATTTGTGGTCTTGAGGTTTTCAGTATTCACTTCAATGGAAATCTTTTCATGGGGAACCAAATTTCATGGTTTGACATACCCACGAAAACCATGAAAATTGGTACCCAACAAACAATAGTACTTTCACAGTACCACAAATACAAAATAGTAACAAGTTAATTTAATCTATTATATCATTCTGTCAATGGACGGGTCATTCATATTAAATGCATTGTGAAGAATTAACAGTCCGCTGTACTATATTTGGAGATTTTTGTCAATGGAGGAGTCATTCATATTAAATGCATTGTGAAGAATTAACAGTTAGCTGTACTATATTTGGAGATTTTTGTCAATGGAGGAGTCATTCATATTAAATACATTGTGAAGAATTAACAGTTGGCTGTACTATATTTGGAGATTTTTATTTGGTTTCAGTTGTTGATTTGATGTTGGCAAATTTAGTTTACTAGCGTCACTTAAGCAGAGCCAGTAATTGAATATTTGCCACCGTCAAATTTACCACAGATTGACGACAACAAATATTCAAATACAATATGGTTATTACCATTATAATGTAATTGTCAAATATTACTGTGAAAATAACAATTGAAAATCGTTAAAAATAAATTTTGAAAATTTGAGACAGTCAGTAGTGGAATTGACGTTTTTTTGTTATTCAATGGAATCCTTTGATAAAACAAATGTTGCATTAGAATTGCAGTTTGATTATGAATTCTCTTAAGTCTGACAAAATTATTTTTGTACTGTCACTGAAAAATTGCAAATATTGGAACTACAAAAGTCGTTTTAATTCTGTTTCAGGCAATTTTGACAAGGAAACTACAGACTCCAGAGATAGAAGTGATAGTCACCAAGATAAGAGATATGTCTATAACTGCTGACTCAGCACATGTCAGGAGGGAATGTAGACAGGTAAATACTTGCTTTAAGCCTTTATTTTAATCGAATTTTTTACAAGTGATTAATTTTTATATGGCTACAATATTATGATATGAATTGACACTGTAGTTGTCTCAGTCTGTGATACCATCCATTTATACTTGGTTTATCCTGCAGTTATTTGATAATTAATGATGATTTAATTTGTTTTTGTACAATGAAAAATGAATTGATGTTTTGCCAATGCAAAAAAAGATAATAAGGTGTTGTTCAGTATGATTGAGTTGTCTTACAACTGTAATAGAAATTTTTGAGGAGTACTTTAATGTATCATATAATTTATGTTATGTACAAGCATGCTCATTTTGGGGTAAAATATACATTGTATTCATGGTTCAGTAAAATATTGAAAAACAATTTCTAGCAAAATGTTATTATCACTGAGTCAAGTATATTTTTGAAGTGAAATGTAGGTTAAATAACCCATGAACTAAAAAAATATTACATTTTTTTCTAATTTTTTGCAGCCGTTAATTCCAATTTAGTTTCAATTATAAAGTTATGTTAAATGAATTAAATGTTGTAGTACTTTTTTTTTTCGTTTAGATTATCTCCCAGTACCTAATGGATTATCCCCAGGGTAAAGCTCTAGCAGGACATTTAGAGTACTATGTTTCCCAGCTGTCATATGAAATAGATACTGGCAGAGAATCTTCATTGGAAATGTTGGCTACTATATTCTCCACATTTCCACAGGTATATACTTTTTAAAATATTGAGTATTGATTGCCTTAAATACAAGTATTCGTAAAACTTTGTGAATTGAAGTAAGAATATGTTTACGTAAAGCAACTGTGGATTTTAGCAAATACTGGATAAATGTAGTATTTGGTCATTGTTAAATAGATAAAAAAAAATCAGTTCACAATAAGTTATTAGTGATTTAGCTTCATTTGTAATGAAAGTGGACCCTTTCACAATAACTGCTCTAAGTACTAAGTCCCTTTGTTTGACATCAGCAAATAGAAAAGGGAAGAGCATGGACCCACTCAATTAAATAAAAAATAAAACCTCTGCATTTATTCAGAAAGGGGCTGTTGTGTGTATTTTGTGTGGTTCAGAAATACGCTTTCGCTCACCATGCCATGTTTATTTTTATCCATCTAGGTAATCCTGGTGAAATATTCTGGATTGTTCTTTGTACCAATGTCAGCAGCACTAGTCAATGACCCTTCACCAAAATGTAAAAAGTTGACTGCCTTGGCTATCAAATCTTTACTGCAACAGGTACGATACTAGTAAATATGGTTAATTTTTGTTAGTTATACTGTATATGAGAGATTTAATTGAATCAACAATTATACCCAAGCTTGAAAAGCGGGAGGTATGTACTGTTTAAGGTGTCTGCCCTTTCTTTTCTAATCCACAACTCATCTGAAACGGCTAAATGGAATTTTATGAAACTCACAGATTCTTTATTACATGATGCCATTTTGCACCTCATCTCCTATTTTGTTTTCCATCAGAATACTTAAGTAGCAGTCTTTATAAAAATCAGACAGGAGGTGATTCATGCATGTCAAAAAAACCCCGAATTCAGTTTTATTTCTTGTTCAAAAACCGTTACAGATCACATAACAAGTCATAGTTTTTCATTTGGATGTTGTGCTTTTGAGATAAAGTTTATATAGTTTGTACATGAAATTAGCAATTTGCAGGAGTTATCTTTCTTGATTTGGTTTGATTCGGTTGATTTTAGTGGGAGATAAAAGTGTAGTTTTTTCAGATCTAAATACAGAAATGACTATTGTCACAAAAGTATGGCATATGTAGGCCAAAAAACCATCAACTGATTCATGGGTTTTTCTACACCATGAATCACCTTACCATAGGCGGTGTCTGATTTTTATATGGACTGATACTTAAATCACTTCTGGGGTACCTTATATGGTTTACTAGGGAGGGGAGGGGGGTATCACCAAGTGAGCTTTGCTCACAGTTTTTTCTAGTTCAGTAATTAGTAAATGTATACTGTGATTTCATGTTTAGATATTGATATGTTTATTTTGTTACAGATTGATGAAAAAGCAAGAAATGAATTATTTGTTATGTGTATAAAATGGCTACAGGAGGAAAAGGTAAATTTATCTTTTTTTTTTTTTTAAAAAAACGAAACTAACGGTCCTGGCAGTCCATAGACTTAAGAGCCTAAGAGATGCCCTAGTAAGAGCAGGTATTTCATCTCAGCCCAAACAAAATACAACAGGCCAGTGTCGACCATGTGGAGATAAAAGATTTAAGACCTGTACTCAGATATTGCACACCAAAACCTTTAAAAGCTACTGCATACGAAAGGAATTTGCCATTTTTTGCGACGTGCCTTGCAAAACCGATGTGGTATGCAGTACGTTGGCAAAACAGAACAACCTTTCAACAGGCATCATTGCAGTGACTACAAATGCAAACCAGACCTCCCTCTAAGTCGCCATCTTAGATCTGTAGGACACACCCAAGTAGGATCTCCACAACATTGTTGTAACGATCATAGAACATAATAAAACTGGTCAAAATGTAAAAGAATGTCTCGGGAAAGCTTTTGGATGAAGAAATTACAAACAACTTCTCCAGATGGAATAAACGAGAAAAAATAATCCATTTTTAGGTCTTGGTCTAAGACTGGTACAGCACTACATGCTATACATCAATACGCCATACTACTATATTTTGACTTTTTTTTTAATTGTTTTCCACAGTTTATTTTTATTTCTAATTTTGATAAAAAGACCCCCTTTGTTATATTCATTCAGGCTCCTTATCATTTGCTTATGTGTGCCTTTGATAAAAGCACAATCACCCACAGCGTACATGATTCAGCTTCTGAATCTGTTTTGATCTTGAACTTTATGAGTTTAATGCTCAGAAAGTTGTATGAGTTTTATGCTCATAAAGTTTTATGACTTTTATGCTGAAGACGGATATCAGTTAACTGAAATATTCAATGTAAATTTTACCGTCTTCTGGTGATGTTAAACATATTTAGCGTTTATTTAATTTATTGTTATGTTTCGCATCGTTTTTAACGATCCATCACTCCGTAAGAGTGATTGTTGACTATTATTTAGATGATTAAATATATATAAAAACAACAAGAAATGACTAAAGTTTGAATCATTTTAATTTTTAGGATATGTCCTGCCTCTTAATGAGATCAGTCTGTCTGATGTGCATGTGTTTCTCTTTGCAAGTAATGTTTTGAAACCAGTAACTTGACAAATAGCTCACAAAAATTTACATAACTGTTTGTAAATGTAAATAGTGAATCTTATCTTTTTTTTAAAGTTATTTCCCATTGCTTGTAATGTCTAAAAGTTTGTAACTTGAAAAGTACAGAAATGTTAAATTGTTTTGTAGGAATCATTGCAAACATTAGGAGCCCAGACATGTGGTTTGTTTGTAGAAGTAGAAACTACCAAGTTCACATCAAGGTTATCTCAGGTTCTTCCCATTATTGATGAGGAATTTGAAAAGAGCTGCTCAGATACAGAGGTATGAATTCCTTTGGATAATGCATAATCTCTTGTGTTTAGTAGGAAAGATAACTGTTTTCATGTATTTTGAAGAATTCCAGACTAAGAAACTTTAATATGGTGATGATATGGTATGATCACACAGTTGTTTAGAACTTGCATGCTTTGAATATAAAAGTACATGAATACCACAGATTTGTAAAAATGTAATTTTGAATGCAGAAGAGTGTTGGATGCCAGGGGTTAGTTGCTTTGAATTCTCCTCTTTTGTAAAAAATTTTGTTAATATGATGCAAAACTGGCATAATTGAACAAATATTGGTTTGGAAACCAGAACCAACCCTACCCCACATTTTAACTGTGAAACCTGTCTAAACCAAACCCTTTTTGGACTTTCAGAGGTGTTCAGTTAAGAGAGGTTATCGGTTTACCGAGGTTCAAAATACACATTAATTGATATAAGGGGACTTCAAAAAGTGTGTAGTTTAGACAGGTTTTTGAATCATTCATGGTTCCCTTTAGACAGGTTTTTGGATCATTCAGGATTCCGTTTAGACAGGTTTTTGGATCATTCAGGGTTCCCTTTAGACAGGTTTCACTGTATTTAAATGTCTTGATATACCCCTGCAGGATTTTTTAGGAAAAGGATTTACTTTAAGTTTGGACAAAAAGTTAAACCCTTCAATTTCTAATCTATATTACAGGGTTCAGAAGAGCTGGACCATTTATTGTTTAGTTTACTGACATTACTGACCAAAGTTTGCCAGGAGTGTAACATACTAAGGGATAGACAGTATAACAAATATATGAACAGGATATGGGGTAAGTAGACAGCAAAACTATTTGGTATGCAGAATTGGTGACAGGCCTGTATTTAATTGGTAGTAAGCTTTGTATGAAACAATTAGGGTAGAGCTTCTAATACTGAGTCAAGACTGCGTCAGCAAGGTTTAAATTGGGTATCATATTTTAAATAAGTTAATAATTTTTTTAAGTCTGAACTATGAATTAAATGGAACTAAAACTGCAACTGTATATTTCAACTGTAATAAACAAGTATAACAGTAGACTGTATTGTCAAATTTAGTATAATTATCGACACTGTATTGTAGTTTTATTGTAAAATTTAGTGTAGTTATCAGCACTGTACTGTAGTGTTATTGACAAATTTAGCGTAGTTATTGACACCATATTGTAGTGTTATTAACAAATTTATCAATATTATATAACAAAATGATATTATTTGTACCTTACAGGTCATGTGAAAACCCTGTTGCTGTACCCACATAACTGGGTGAGAACATCATCATCCCAACTGTTTGGTCTGCTGTTTGCTGCTTGGAATCCTGAAGATATACTCAAATCACAGAGTTCAGAGTACTGGGGTACAGAACCTGTTCAAAAGGTTTGTGTCTGTTCTTAGGGGAAAAAACTGTAAGAGTTTAGAATATTTCACCTAAACTTGGGAATTATAGTGTTCAAATTTCTTGCCTAACTCAAAATAGTGTTCCTATTACTTTTAAAACTGATAATAGTGTACACATTTCTTGTCTGTCTCCTAGAACTACTTTCATTTCCTGTTATTGTTGATAGTGATGTCTAGAAAGTGTTGATTAGCAGTTTTGTTCAAATGTTCAAGGTTCTAAAACATGTTATAATTTTTCTGGTTTGGTCAGACAAATGAGATTCATACACTATCAAAATGTTTATTTACAATGAGTTTAAATATTATGAATTTTGTTAAATTAATCATATCAAAACACAATTTTACCAATCACAAGAACCATCACCCCAAAATAAAAAGTACTTCAGATGGCTAGTTTACCAGGTGGGGAGGTATTATGTGGTACCTACCAAAATGTTGCATGACCATCCGTAATGTTCCCCCTTCCCATCCCCCACAGTTTCCAGATGTTGACCTTAAGAACGGATCAATGAAAGTACCATAAAGTTCAGTTTAAGTTCAATTTTCAGCAAAATCCATAATATAGTTTAAGAGCTAGGCCATTTTGAACATTTGCCATCCCCTTTTTTTCACCATTACTAGTTGGCATATCACTTAATGTTCCATTTATGCCCTATTTTTGGAAATGGCTATTTCAACATTGCTTAATTAACATCTTTTATAGATTGAACAGCTGAGTGGTGATCTAGTCTCCCAACTCCAGTCACATTATTTAAATCCTGAATTAGCTGACCAGGTCATTAAAAACATGGTATATATAACCAAAGTGTCTAAACATGTATCTCTAAGTGAGGATCATAGACTATCATTACCGTGGATAGCAAGGAAGATGGTGAGAGAGGCCAATCATGAGGTTGTCAGTAATGCTGTTACAACAGTCAAAGTGAGTTTACTACCTGTTAGATTAATTAATTTGGAGACTCAATTTTGCTCCTATTCAAGTTATGCCTTGAATTTCTGAGGTTCTAAGTTGGACCTCAATATTCATTGAAACATGTATAAACCAAGCCTTGAATATTGTCCAAACCAGACATTTTTTTAAGTTTCATTGTATCAATTCATATGTATTTTTTACCTTGATAAACTGAACACCTATCTAAACTGGACCAAAAGTCCAAAAAGAGTTTGGTTAAGACAGGTTTCACGGTAGTTTTAAATGGCCAGTGAATATACTGATAGTTAAGGGTAGTGTCTTTTTTTTCCTTTCTGTTTCCTCTGTACTTTACACAACTTCAGATTTTCTTGAAAAGTTTTAACAAGATAAACCATTATACTATATTTTTACTTTTAATTTCTCAGTGTAAATGGTTTTTTTAATGTTTTAGAGAACTAGTGTATTTAAGTGGATAGCAGCTGTCAGTATAGACTTAGGAGAGGATTTATTAAGTTCTGTTCTCCAAATCTTACTTCCACCTCTACAGAGAGAAACTGCTGATTCCACTCCTAATTCAGGTACAGTTTAAAAGTTTGATCAAATGTCTGTAGAATTCTTTGTTAAACTGGTTAGAAATACTGAAGCATGACCTGACTTGAGCTCTTATTGTGAGGACCTCCTTTCCAGAACTCCTGTATCATCTACTGAAGCAATACTTACTCCTTATCGTGTGATATCTTTTTTGTGGTTTTTGTCTTAAACAGAAATAGAAGTGATGTTATTTACTCTAGAAAAAAATTTATTGTGCATTCTTATGCCTAAAAAGTTTTTTTTTCCAAACTATTTTACTCATCTGTACATATAAACTGCACTTGCTCATGTCTTTCGTAAATTTTTAATTTCAGATGTGGAATTAAAAACCTTAGCTCAGGAAGTGATAGACATTATCAAGAATGTTGTAGGGGTAGATAAATTTACTGAAGCATATGCAGAGGTGATGAAGAAACGTACCGTTAACAAGGAGACAAGGAAAAGAAAACAAGCTGTCACTGTATGTACCATATTCTTTCTTAATTTTAAATTATATTGAATTTTGATGGTTTTGACTTACTATCTATCCAACTTAGAGTAAGGTTCAGCTAAAGTCAAAATCTAGGACATTAATTGTTAAGATAATTTTAGTCCAGATGCTAAGAATGTAATTATTATGCTCCTGTAATTCTACGTGTAGGCATGTTTCCTTCCTTCACAAAACATTTTTTCAAGAAAGTTTATCAAGCTTGCACTGCATAATACATTAAGGAATGGGACTTTATGAATTTCAGACTTCAAATCTTGTTTTTGACAGCTGTAGCTCTAAAATATGTTGTTTACACTTTTGTTGTTACTGTTATATAGAAGTTATAACTGACTTGTGTTTGTATGTTAAGTACATTTAGAGATTCATTTAGCAATGTTTCAGGACTAAATTTAATTTATTTATTAAAAGTATGAATGAAACAATTTCATTAAGGGAAAGTTCTAGATATTGACTTAAGCTGAACCTTAAAGTACCTACGAAACAATAGAAAGTTTTAATCTTCTAGATAATTGTCCGGTTGACTACTCATGACGTTTTATCACATAATTGTAATTTAACCAAGAAAAAACTCTTATCCCCCAATTTTTTTCAATTTTTTTGTTTTTTTGTTTTTTTTGGTTTTTTTTTTTTTTTGGAAATTGAAAAAAATGTAACATAAACTAACAATTAAAGGTGCCTCTGCTTATTGTGAACACTTTGATGTGAAATTTTGAGATACAAAAAAGAATACATACTGCCACTCTTTGCAGAGAAAACAGGCTGTATTATCTCTTGTAGATGCATCTATTGATTTTTTAAAATTTTATTTCAGGCTGTCACTCATCCAGAAATAGCAGCAAGGAGAAAATTGAAGAAAAATTTAAATAAAAAAGAAGCAAAGAAGAGAAAAATTGACGAATTCAGAGCAAGCAAAAAGATTAAACGAAAAAAACTTCAACAATAAAAAAAGATTCTTTTTACACATACTGTATTCCATTTGTTTGTTTCCACATGTAGTTGTGCTGAATTATTTACTGTAATCATGGTAATTTTGGCAGTGTGTTTAGTGTCAGTCTTTGTAAAAATCAGGCAGTGGTTGAAATATATGGTATTGAAAAAAAAAAACACCATTTGCACAATTAGAATCAAGGAAAAAAAGACAATATTTTCCATATCATGTTGGTGCATTGAGTTACAATTTCATTGAAATGCACTGAAAATGAACATTTCAAGGGCAGATAACTCTGTCAAAACCCTCATTTTTCTTGCATTCTATTGAAAAAATTCTGAGCAAAGCCAGTGTAGCTTAAGAAGTTGGGAAACCAAAAAAAAAAAATGGAATATTCATTATAATAGTAAATTATAAAATAGAGATGCTCATGAAGAAAGATTACACTTATTCTTAATAAATTAAGTAGTACTCCAGCTAAGAATCATGCAAAGTATGAAATAGGTGATAGGGTGATACACCCAAAAAAAAGGCTACACATTTTTATTTTTGTGATTAAGTTGCTTTATAGGTCTATATGATGAAATGTATAATCATTCATTTCAACCTGTCTGCTTTTAGGAGATAAGTCATGTTGAAAATCTAATTTTATTGTCATTGACATAGTTATCTCCCTTCATTTTTTCTAAAATACATTCTATATGATTTATCTTATGAATAGGGGTTGTATGAAAATACACGTTATTTTCTGTTTAGTTAAATAAAATATCGAAGATAAAAATATGTAGGCTTTCCAACCATATAATACATTTTGCCTGATTCTTAGTTGGAGTGCTACTGAAGTGTTTTAAAAGGTTGATGACAACACTGTCACATAGCAAAATTATGTGTATTAGATGCTGCATCCAATCAGAAAATTTGTTACTTCTGAAGTTGCATTTTAAGAATGTACATGTGATAAGACTCTGGACTTACAGGACTTCGGTAGCCATATCCAGTTTTCTTATACTTTGCTTTGCAAGAGGTGTATAGTTATCATGGTGCCCTATCATTTGTCACAACTTTTTCCATTACAGTTTTCTCTTCATCTATTTATCATGACCTCTTAATATTTCGACTGAAACTTTACATGTTTTGAGATTTTATTTCAGACAGAATTGACATCAATTATTTGTTTGATGTCTTAGTTTATATTTTGATGATATGGTTACTGGGATGGGTAGCAGGAGTATCCTTTAGTGAGCTTTATTTACAGTTTTTCTTGTTCAAAATAACAAATATAGGTGTTAAACATTAACAATACCTCAAAATGGACAAAAGTATCTTAATTTGATTATAATAAATGGTCAATAGTGCATGTAATTCCATTACTTGGTTTGCTGTAAGTTTTGTTGTCAATTGGTGGCAGTTTCAGTTATCATCTATTATCTGTAATAGTTAGCCTCATATTTCAAAATCCCCCTTCTTCATTTTCATATTCATAGAGATCTTGTCCTTTTCTTGGAGAACATCATCTCCATTTGTAGGAGACCCTAAAAAGTCTTACCTGGCAGAATTCTAGATATGGCAATTACAGTGAAACCTGTGTAAACCAAACCATTAAAGACTGAGAATTTGTTCAGTTTAGACAGATGTCTTGTTTACTCAGGTTTAAAATACATTAAAAATGATATGAAGAGACTTTAAAAAGTGTCTGGTTTAGACAGATTTTACCCAGTTCAAAATACATCAAAAATGATATGAAGAGACTTTAAAAAGTGTCTGGTTTAGACTGATCAAAAATGATATGAAGAGACTAAAAAGTGTCTGGTTTAGACAGGCTTTCAATTTATTCAAGGTTTGAATTAAAAAGGTTCCACTGAACTGGTATAATAAAAAAATTAAAAATGGCATGGATCCAATGAAAATATCATATCCCACTGACAATAAAAGTTGATTTGCTATTCAATTAAGGCAAGTGTATACGTCAAATGTGTTCCAGTTTCTGTGATAAGCACACGAGTTTATGCATGAAGATCTTTTCAGGGGTGAAATCCATACACTTTGAAAAGGAGGGTTTGATCTGAGATTCCTCAAAAAGGGGTGCTAGGACATTATATAACTTTTTTTCTCAATTTTACATATCTATATGAAAACTAAGTCTCTAGATGATTTGACAATATATCTAGATATTAAAAAAAACATCTAAGGGACGACCATTTGATTCTAAAAGGGGGAATGCCTTGCAATTTTTTTTTCATTTCAGAAAAGAGGCAAGTTAGATTATTCCTTTACGCTATAACCTTGGTTAGGTTATTTATTTTCTATACTCAAATGAGAGTCCAAAAAATTATTTTTTATGAATAGTTTAAATACAGCTTAAATTCAAAAAAAAAGAAATAGTATAATATATATATACTTTTAAAGATACTAAATATGCTAAAAGACTATAGAGGGTTGTGGTATATATATATATGTGTGTATATGACTGGTATACTCAGTATAAAAAATCTCTAAGTTTTAAGTCGGGGTCAAAATATTTATTTTCTGATATGATAAGCCAGTTTTTCATTTCTAGCATAATGAGTCCGATCATTTATGTTCAATATCTGCCAGTCCCACCCCCATCACCCCTCAAAATCAAATGACCCCCCCGATGAAACCATCGCACCTTTGGTATGAACCGACACTTCACTCCCTGATGAAAAAGTGCAGTTTTTCATGCAAATGAATTGTTGAAACATTTAAATTGATTCACAAAGTATCCAGATCCTTCTCGTCAAAACATTATTACGTTTTCATCTATACGTTTTTTTTTTATTTCAAAAGTTGAAAATATGACAAAAATCGTCTAGTCGGATTAATTTAGATAGAAAAACCGTCTATAACTCGAGACAATCTCAATATTGAACTGAATCGCCACACACAGTCACGTGCATTTGATTGGTAGCATGAAACATAGGTATAATGTCGCATTTTGGATAAACGAAAAGAGGTCTGAGTACTAAACCCAATCTTCACAAGGTTTAAGGTATTCTAATTTTAGTCCATATGCATCTTTTTCTCCACAGAGGCTCAAGTTACCATTGTAATATGAACACGAAGCAGTGTATTAGTGTTAATATACTCGTATGGCTAAATGTTTGAACGTAGGAGTAAGTCCATTTGTTTTCGAACATTCTACATCGTTTCTTTGCAGGCGCAGTCGATTTGTTGGTCATAATTTTAAAGGGCACCGTATAAAGAATGTAATAAATCTAGTCATTGCAGTTTTATTTTTATTTCATAACTTATCAATAGTCCTTAAAAGCTGAACACAGCATCCTGTTTAAACCCTAATTTATTGTTTTTGGATATTTCAATGTATAATGGTGCAAATGCAATGAAAATAATCTTTACTAATCTCTATTAAATTTATAAGTTCTGCAGTCGGAGAAATATGAGGACACGATTTGTTTTGATTCTGTTGTTTTTTCTTATTGGCCTTGTACCTTGCTTCGCAGAAGGTAAGTCACTGCCTTTAAGTCCTTAGTGCCCTTGTACTACAAAAGCATTTAGTTCATTTCTCATTTTGACAAGAAAACATTTAATGATCCGTGTTTAAGGCATAGAGCTCGCTTCTCCTATTTGAACTTCCCAAACCAAATCAGCTCCAGACAACACACTTAAATTTTATAACCGCTTATCTTCTCTAGGATGAAACACAATTCGATAGATGTACATTGTCATTTCAGAATTCGGGTTGTACATCTGTCCGGATTTTGAAGAAGAAACTGACGACGGTAAATGTTCTTTCACCATTCCCCAAACTGATGGAGATTCACCACCAATACTGTTACAACAAAGGGCTATTGTAAAAGTCGGGGATGTCTGTTATGACTGGTATGACGATGAAACCGAATCTGGCAAATTGGTAAATTATATGGAATTCTATGGGCAAATACTTCTACTGTATCTGTCTGTACAAATTTTTTATATGATTCCTTCTGTAATTTACTATATAGATGGTTAAAGAGCTCGCATACGTTTTGCTTGTTTAAGTGTATACATGTGACGACTCTAAATAAAGATTCCTTCACTGGGCAAGACGTGGTGAGTCGAAAAAGGACACACTGCAGAAAGTCTAAATGATATAACTAAACATCGAAATTCTGGTATAATGGATAGTGGCGGATCCAGAGTTTTAAGTAAGGGGGGGGCAAAAAAATTTCTTGACAGGATCACCGGTGAGGATCACGAAGTGATACGAATTTGATAGGGGTGGGGGCATGCCCCTCCCCCGGCCCCCGCCCCCAAGAAAATTTTGAAATATTAAACCTCAAATCCTGCAATCTGATGGTATCTTGAACAATTTTTCAACAATTTTTTAAAAATGCAATTTTCTGAAGGGGGCCGAACCCCCGCTCCCCCCCCCCCCTGGATCCGACACTGATGGTCCAAATTTTTAAGGGTGCCAAACATGTCCTCGCCTAGATTAATCGATTTTTTTTACAGAGTCGTTTATGATAACAAAACCATCTAATTTCATTGTCATTCAACGGTCTTTTGTTTTTTAGCTATCCTCATCGTGTAATGATGCTCATTTTCGTTGCTGTTTGGAGTATGACAAATTGAAAGATCAAGATGAAACTGAATGTGCCGATAAAATTCCAATGTTTTTGAAAAGTTGGAAAGCCATAGGGTTCACTTATCAGTTAATGGGATTTGATAGTAAAAGGTATTTAATTATGATGTACGTCGCATGGAAGTAAATTTAATTCTTGCATACCAACAAACTTATAACGTGGTCTTCTTTCCGACCTTGCACTTTTTGTTTGGCAAGTAGGCAAGATATTGTTTCTCGTACAAGTGTCTATCATCATAATAGCTGATTCAAATTTTATTGGTATAACATAGAAATTTAAATGAACCTTGAAGTTACCCACAATTGGTAAAAAGGTGGGGGGGGGAGAAAAGTTTTGTTTCCAAATTTTGGAGAAAAAATATATAATTTGTAGCTAGCATTGCATAAAAAAGGGCATGTTAATCTCTCCGCAGTAAAGGTATTAATTTGAAGAAAAAAAACAGTTGTCTTCGAAAACACATGTTTTTATGATTAAACAATCATAGCTTCCCTCTCCCCAAGGATTAGAACATCAAATGGTTGATGCTTTATTAATTACTGTTCGTATTTATAGAGATTTCATCCTTAATTTGGTGAATATTTATGTAATTTCTATCTTTACTTTCAGATTTGCCGAAATACTTGCCAGATTTCTGAGAAACTGTTAGGACTGCTTATCCAAGTAACGCTACAAATATTGTTTACTTGAATAAAATTGGATTTTAAAATATTTTCTGTTTAAAGCATGCATGATTCATGTATGCAAGTATTAAAAAAAATCTCGAAAAATAACATTTATTCTTCTTCTTCTTCTTCTTCTTCTTATTATTATTATTATTATTATTATTATTATTATACTTCTTCTGCACGTAAAGATGTCCTGGCAATATCTCGGAGACCATTTATTGGATTCATATCAAACTTGGCTCAATGTTAAGCATGCTCAGGGGGTGTACAAGCTCTTTCCTGAATTTCAAAATGGCTGCCAAAACAAAACACGAGCAAAATGAAAAAAAAATTCTATAAAATTAGTGGAGCTCATTAATTTTATGAAAATAACTCAGAACACAGTTCCTGACTGGCTGACATTTTAGGCGTAAAAACTATGTTTTTCAGAAACCCGCCATTATTTTCAAAATGGCCGCAAAAATCGGCAAAATTTCAACATTGTTCGATTTCAATGCAAATTTATATCTAGAATTAATATGACAATCTGAATTTAATGGCGGCTTCAAAATTTGATAAAATCCGATCATTTGCCGGTTTTGGCGACTTTTGTGTTTTGGTTGCAAACACAGTATCACTTGTTAAGTATGTGACAATTACAAAGCAGACAAAAGACCCCTTACCATAAAAAAAATCCACATACATACATTTCCCAAGGGTAGACACTATATATAAGGCCGTATGACAAATGCCCTGTTTTAATTTTTTGTATACAAAAAGAAACTACCTCCTTTTTAAATACCCCGCCCTCCTTTATAGGAACGTGAAAAAAATATCCCTCATCAGAAATAAGGAATACTCTCACCTATCGGTGAAAAATGTAAGTCCCTTATGTCTTGGGTCGAGGGCTAGTATCAAGTTTGAAATAAAAAGGCAGGACGATGGTGCGTGATTCCAGGGGTGCTTCAGATTACGAAGCGAGGCAAAAAATGTTCGAGGTAGAATTTGTGAATAATCAAGATTTCATGTAAAAAAAAATTAGTGGGGATTACGCCCGGCAGGCCCGTCCT
Organism: Perna viridis; assembly: GCA_037379345.1. Taxonomy (NCBI): domain Eukaryota; kingdom Metazoa; phylum Mollusca; class Bivalvia; order Mytilida; family Mytilidae; genus Perna; species Perna viridis. The sequence goes on along the minus strand of CM074517.1, from coordinate 30,353,613 downwards.
TGTATCCGAAATGAACATTTTGTTAGGTACAGCTTGATGTTTCTTGTCCGATTTGTTTGTATTCTATATCGATTTCAAGAGCTGAATTCGACAGATATTATTTTATTGTTGTATCCCATGTTAGGTGGAGGGTTGAACGCACACAAACGTGGATGTCCTAAGCCAGGAACATTTACTATATAGTTCAGTGGTTGTTCGAGAGTGTTTTTTATGTTCATTGTAACTAAGTATTCGTTTTATATTTTTTTGTATAGACTGGATAGATTTTCGTTTTTTTATTTTAAATAGTTTTACATCATTTATTTTTGGGCTCTTACAGCTTGCCTTATGGAATGGGTTTTACCCATGATAAAAGACCTTGTGTTTTATTGTTCTTTGCTATGACTGTCTCGTCGGCAACTATACCACATCTCCTATTTTTGTATTTAGCACAAGTGCTTGCTCCCAATATCAAATATGCAGCCCGACTAATATAAAAACAGTAAGTGTCGGGCTGCATATATAATGGTGGAAGCAAGCCCTTGCCAGTTGTAATGGAAAATCATGATCAGGTTTGAAAAAAATCCTGGACAGGTACCAATAAAAAAAAATAGAAAGTCGTTAGAAATTATACTGAAACGAGAACACAAAAAAATGATCCTAGTCCCATAAAAACCAAATGACCTATACAAGGAATACAAGTTTATTTGATCAATTAAGAGTAATTAAGGAAACCAATTAAGATACTAGCGGAAATCAAAAGAATGTAATCCAGACACAAAGACCAGACATTGAAAATAGGCAAACACAACAAAGAACAAAAAGTAACTAAAATCATACATACAAAGTAATAAAAGTAAATGAGCAACTCGGAATCCACTGAAAAACTGGAAGCACGGGTCAGGTCAACCGGTAGGGTAAGCGTCCGCTGCTTTTCTAGGAACATCCGTCCAGTTGCTCATAAAAATTCAAATCCGGGGTAGACGAAAGAGGGAAGGAAAACTTTGACACGTTGAACAAATTAGTTTTCATGGTGCAGATGGAAAAGGGGTAAAGATTCACGAGTTCGATTATGATGACGACCATAAAATTTCTGTAGTAATGACTTCAATCTTGTGGCAACATAACCCTGTTCCAGAAGCTTAACTGTAAGAAGTCTAGCGCGATAAAAAAAAAATGTCTACGTAGTTACGGCAAGCTCTGACATAACGTATGAGAAAGCTCAATATGCAGGTGCTGAAGGGATGTTGCCACATATGAAAGGAAAATAGACAATTCTGAATGACAAGTCATCACGTTTGTCGTAAAGTTTGGTCAGTAGATCTCCCTTACCACCGATCTCTAAGTGTAGATCAAGATATGAGGTTTTACTTCACAGTGTATGTTGTATCTTTTAACTCAAGTTCTTTGGGGTACATGCGATGTATCAAATCCTGAAACTAGGATTGTTTAACGATAATACGTCATCTATATAACGGATACTGAGATTAAAGGATCGAGCTAAACGTTGTTCTTTCTTTCGGATCAGAGCAGCTATAAAATTAGCCTCATAAGAGTGATGGAATAGGTCAGCAAGTAGAGGAGCACAATTTGTTCCCACTGAAATGCCGACTATTTGTTCAAAAACGCGTCCATCACACTGGACAAATATGTTGTCGATAATAAATTCCAGCATTTTGAAAACATCTTCTTCTGTATATTTGGAAGGTGATTTGGAACTATTTTTTACAGAGTATGAGGAATCTCTACCAAGAACTATATATTTGTAGGTGTAAAATCTTTTTTGGAGAAACAACGATGTATAATGTTTTTGAGCTTGGATTTTTATTTGAGTATAGGGAATAGAAGTTTACAGTGTTGAAAAATCTTAGGTTTTAATTCTGTTGTACTCTGATAATAATCTTGAATTGATGGTCTCAAAAAGATCTTTCGAATTTCTTAAGGGTTCTTGAGAGCAATTAAGTACAGCACAGTGATTGAAGACAGGCATTCAACAAAATGAATATATTATAGAAGTCGGTGAAAACTTATCTATTAGATCAGATTCTAAGTAATAAAGCTATATGACTTAAATAATAAATGGTGTTTTTTTTTCAGATAGTCTCCGACTTCAGGAGGATTAAGGATATCACAGCTTTCACAATACAAGGTCGGAAACATTTCTTTTTTAAAGCTGATAAGGATTTAAAGTTGTCATTAGATTCACAGATAACATCGTATATTTGTTTCTATTATTTTCGAAGTAAGTGTATAGAGATGAGATGAACTTCATCATCAACTTCATATGAATTACATGCACCTGTCACAAATTCGATCAGGAAAGGGTGTTATAGGTGTTGTATATCTACCAGTCTCAACTTATGAATATTTTGTGAGAGCCAATCCGAAATTTGGTGATGTATCTTCTATGTTTTGGTTCATTGACAATGTCAAGATACTTTTAATATCCAAGGTTGCTTTTTTTTTAATTCATTGAAATAAATGTTCCAACAAGGTTAGAGAGTATACTTCCCGCCAAAAATAAGGAGGTCTTGAACTATAAATAGCCTTTTTTTCTACTTTCACTTTCGTTTTGCACTCGTCACTCAATGAACAAAAGTTATGCCCCTTTTTAGAGTGACATTGAACTAGCAAAAAGTGTTGAAACTTTTCTACAAGGTATTTAGGAAAGCACTGAAACACCAAGCTGCACCAGGGTGTGTATATTAAGTCTCTAGATATACGTACTCGCTTACCACAAAAACTGGCTTTGCTTTTATCAAATTAGTCTGGACATGCATTTGTTCGAGAAAACATCATGCATGTGATTCCCGAATCCTGTAGACTGTAGTTAACCGCTTACTGTCGTGCACTGTTATTGAAATATTAGGGGTTAATTGATATGAACAAATGGGTCTATTTGATTTTAGAAGAATCCTCGATGTGCGACAACCCCCCTTTTTGACACACCAGGCAAACATTTACAATATGATCAAGGGGCTTTTTTACCACTGAATGGTAAAATTGATTAGGTCATCATTGCCATCACTATGTGTCTTTGTCTGAAGTGATCGTTATCTGTCATCATTTCTCGTGGTGGTCCATTAACTTTTTCAAACATCCCTTCTGAAACTACTGGACAGGTTTTAACCTGACTTTGTGTGAATGTTTTTTGGGGTATTTTTGATCTTGCAAAAAAAAAATAAAAATAGACGAGAATTTATCAGATAACTCAAAAAAACAGTTAGGTTAAGCTAAAATCTGGCAGGTAGTAAAATTGTTCAGCATGATGAGTTGAACCTATGCTGAAATTTTCAGAAAGATCCATTGATGGATGTTTGAGTTATGGGTCCTGAAATGGATTTTTTTTCAAATTATACATTTCCAACTTTGAAAATCTTCTCCTCTGAGACTACTGGATTGTAACCAAGCATGACATGTATGATTGTTGGAATGTGCTTAACAATCTATGTGTGGAGATTTATCTGTCTAAATGCATGGCTACCATTACTAAAACTTGAGGATTTGTGGAAATAACTCAAAAACCAATGGTTTTAGCCAAATTTTCACTGTGTAAAATTGATCAGCATAATTAGTTAGATCTATGCTGAAAATTTCATAAAGATCTGTTAATGGATGTTGGAGTTATTGCCCTTGAAGAGTAAAAAAAACGACTGGGAGATTTATTTTATAATATGAAAGAGAGTGGACAACTAAGATTCTCTCTATTGACTAAATGATTATTGTGACAATAGTACAGTAGGGTCAAGAGTCCAGCTTTACAAGGCTAAAAAGACAATTTTTGACCAGGTTAGCAATTAAGGCTCTCTAGAACCTCTAGTTAAAATTATCATTTATTTTCAGTATATATTGTTGATGATTTTGATTTACACTTTTAATTTGTTTATTCCGAAATGCTGTATATGCTGAATGGCCATGCATTTACATGATGATGTCAAGGATTTTTAATCAATGATGATGTGTAAATACTAATTATTTTTTCTTGGGTGGCAAGGTTATCTTAGATTTCACCATCATGGTGAATCACCTGTAAAAAATGACTTCTGGTATTTCCAATTAGATCACATGTACAAACATCATTGTCTGCTATTTTGCTATTTTGGCTTTTAAATACTTCTTTTTCTACATTTTAGTTTTGGGTTAAGACCTTCTTGTGTAGAAGGTCGTTTCCTACTAAGGAGAGGTTACCCCTTGGAACATAGGTACAGAATATCATTAAGGCATTTATATGATTGGTATTTTTGTAATAGACCCTTTTGTGGTAAGTTGATGCTCAATATACACTTCCACAAATTAGGCCTAGGGTAGAACAAAATAGTTTTCTCAGAGAAGTGTATATTGAGCCTGCCCCATGCATGCTCATCGACTATCCCACAGCATAAAAGGGTCTTTTGGATACAAAATGTATTTTAGAGTACATTTTTGTTTCCTTTTATATCAGTATCTTATAGAAAATTAACTTGCTCAGTAGTTTTTAAACCCGGAAGTAACAGGGTATCATGTGATAAGCTCCAGAAAGTTGCATATCTGTCCATCCCCAAGCATGCACTGTTTCTTTGTTAAAGTATCATAAAGTCAGAGTTACCGGTACTTACAATTTCAGTCTGATTGGATTGTTTATACAAAAGTCATGGTCATTTTAAATTGTTGTAAATCCCGATTTTTTTGCAACATGGCTTGGTGTCATTTAATGTCCCATTAGAAACCCTATTTTTTTTTATAATCAAATATATCACAATTATTACAGAATTAAATACATACATTTCCAGATGATAACATGATACAACAGAATATGATGCCTGAACAAGAGAAAGAAAAATGCCTTTACTGCAAAGAAATGGGCCTTTCTGAAACAGATTTAGCCTTAGATAAACCACCTAAAAAGTTAACACCAACAGGCAAGGTCTTACTAGGTATCACTGGTGGTTTATTTGTTGGAGTTTATGCAGCAACTTTTCCATTCATAGCCCCAGCTCTGAGAAAAGTCTGTTTACCTTACGTACCTGCCAGCGAGGCACAGATAAGAAATGTTTTGTCAGCTTTGAAAGGAAGGAAAGGATCATTATTAGATATCGGCAGTGGGGATGGTAGAATTGTAAGTATAAGGACAAGTTTATGCTGCAATTACAGCAAAAATAATGATGGTGTTCAGGGGATAGAGGTGGTCTGACAATCACCTGAATTAATAAGGTAGTAAACTGGACACAGAAGAAGATTTAAACTTTACATTGTATTCCATAGATGCAAATGTATGTAGATTATAGACTGAAACAAAAATGAAATTTCTTTGTCTATTTTGTATAAACGATCAAAAGGAATTTCATCAAGTGATAATCTTTTAGTTAAGGAAATATCAACCCTATACCCTGAACATTAACATTGTATGTGCTATAAATTCAAAAGAAATGATTAGAGATTTGTTTACCATAAATATTGGAAGTCTGGGGACAAAAATGAAGAACAATAATAAACATATACAAAAACAAAAACAAAAAGAGGCATAAATGGAAAGAAAACTTTCAGAAAATCTTGAGTTACTAAGCAGCCTTGATTCTACAGAAGGACAGGAACTTCAATCACATGAAGCATAAATGTCCTTTGCTTACTAAAGTTTCTTATATCATGCCTGGTACACTATTAAGGGAGATGACTTTGAGAGACAGAATAAATATTTCCTTATGGTTAGAATGCACACACACACCATTATATGATATTGTTTGCTTTGTATGCCACTACCCTCAGTCTGACCTGTTAACCTTTGAAACATTTCATGTTGCAGATTCTCCCCCATTGACACTGTCTGTTATAGGAGATTTCTATGTAAAGCAAATTATTGATGTAAAATTTCTATTATTCAGTATTTTTCACAGAAAGTTAAGTAATTTTATCCAAAAAACTCCCACAAATTTATATTTTTATGTGGGAGATTCTAATTTTTTCATTGATTTTGTGAGAGTCTCCCCTCGTATGTGGGAGAGTCAATAGGTATGCTTATAGGCTCTATAACTTTATTTGATACCTGGTATTTGAAAATACATCTTGTTTTAATGAAGCTTCATGGTGGTTAGTTGAGTGAAATTGTTGGTACTAAAACTAGATGCAGGAATATATTTTATAAGGATTTGTTTTTTCATTCATGTATTTTCATTCTAGGTGATAGAAGCAGCTAAGACTGGTTTCCAAGGAAATGGTGTTGAATTAAATCGATGGCTGGTGTTGTATTCTAGATGGAATGCATGGCGACAGAAAGTTAACAAATCTACAACATTTCAGAAAAAAGATTTATGGAAGGTAAAAAATCAGTAGAATCATTTTTTTCCAATATTTTTCATGAATTCATTTGAACAAATTATGCATGCTTTTATTAGGATTTTTATTTCCGAATTGCAAATTTATCTTCCTTTTAAAGAAGTCAAACTGTCAAAGACATAGGTTGAAATTTTTCTTTAGTGTTTTCATGTATATTTTACAACCCCAGGTAAAACTTATTTTTCTTTACATCGACACAGGTTTTAAAATTTATCATTTGTCACAGGAATAAATTAGAAGTGAGTTTAGCCCCTTTTTTCCAATACAAGACTTAACTTTCTTCCAAAAAGGAGGAAACTGTTTCAGACTTTGGAACATTGTAGGAAATCAACTTCATAGAAGCTTGTTTGGTGACATAATTTATTGTTCATGAAAGCTTTGCAATATTTTTTTGTCCAGAATAGGAACTATGAGTAGACCTATGAACAATATTGTTAGCAGTTTAACCAAGTCAAGAATAAATCATATAAACTTTAGATGTGATCAGTTGAATGGCTGTGTTTGTGACATATTGCTTTTTTACATTTCAGACTGACCTTGGTAGTTATGACAACATTGTTGTGTTTGGTGTAGAATCAATGGTATGTTATATCTATAGCTTGTATTCCTATTATTCATTGTGTGAGAAATTAAGTGTGTGTGTGAGTGATATAGTACATGTTGTCAATTGAATTATTAACAAAATGCTGGTGTTTTCATCAACATAATTATCTTTAGTATATTTGAATATCACGCTACTGTGAAAGTACTTTAATTTGTGGATACCTACTTTCATGGTATTTACCCTACCGGTGCACTTGGTCATGCTCCCAGTTTTTAGTGGATTCTGAGTTGCTCATTTACTTTTGTTACTTTGTATGTATTATTTAAATTACTTTATGTTCTTAGTTGTGTTCATCTGTTTTCCATGACTGGTCTTTGTCCATGGATTACATTCTTTTGATTTCCGCTAGAATCTTTGTTCCCTTGATTACTCTTCATGGATTAGGTGAAGATACACAAGTTTGTGGATGATTCTTAAATTCCTAGTTTTGAGGTTTTCAGTATACACATCAACAGGAACCTCCTTTTGTTGGGAATCAAGTTTCATGGTCTGGCTCACCCATGAAAACAACGAAAATTGGTACCCCATGAACAAGAGTACTTTCACAGGATGCAACTACTTCAGCTGAGTGAATGCCCTAAATGTCAATATGAATGTCGGCAAAAAAATACCAAAGGGTTAGCAGCAGGATGATTCAAATGCGTCAAAAAACCTAAGGGTCAGCAGCGGGATGATTCAGATACTTCAAAATACCAAAGAGTCAGCAGTGGGATGATTCAAATATGTCAAAAGGGTCAGCAGTGGGATGATTCAAATATGTCAAATATGTCAATAGGGTCAGCAGTGTGATGATTCAAATATGTCAAAAGGGTCAGCAGTGGGATGATTCAAATATGTCAAATATGTCAATAGGGTCAGCAGTATGATGATTCAAATATGTCAAAAGGGTCAGCAGTGGGATGATTCAAATACATCAAAATCCAAACGCATGGCCTAAATGTGAACACATGAAACAGAGACAATCTACATGCACATGTAGCAAATTGAATAAAAAAAATTACACATTAAAAAACTGAAGATAAGGGGGAAAATAATGTCACAAAAATTAAAGCACTGGCAGTTCAGTCTTTGTTTTAGTGGACATTTTTTGTTCTTACTGGACCAAATGAGACTTTATTAATACAAATCTATTATTTTTGCAAGAACTATTAACTCTTAAATGGTTCTTGAAATTTCAGTTAATTTAAATTGCCAGAATATCAATGTGCAGATTATGTGAGGATTTTTTGACATATTGACTGAGATTTCTTCTCCTGTTTGTAATTTTATACAATTTTTTTAATGTCAGTTGGAAGTCATCAGAGGTATTATCTTCATTGATATGATTTTCTTTTAGATGGACCAACTGCAGAAAAAGTTTGATGATGAAGTCAAACAGGATGTTAGAATTGTTGCCTGTAGATTTCAACTTCCTGACTGGGAGCCAGTTATGACTATCGGTAGTGGTATAGACACAGTATGGCTGTACAAGAAACCAGTTCAGTGATCTGTAGACAATCTTAAGGCTAGACAGTTGCTTCAAGACCTGTTTTTACAGGGGATTAGACCTATGAAGAAAAGTGATAACTGGTGGTGAATTCATTCTATATATCACAGGACGTTGTGAGAAAGGATAGTCCTGGGTCCAAACAGATCTTATTTGTTATCTAACAATGAGAAGACCTTGCTATTTTTACAAATGGTACAGTAGACTGATGCATTGTTAAAGTATTTTAATTTGATATTAAAGATTTTCTAAAAGATTTCCTTCTGGTTTTTTACCCCTGTCTTTTTTTTCATGTACATTTTATTGTACACAGCTGTCTGTCAGTCCATCCACTCATAAGATGATTCAAAAACTCTTTTTCATATGTGAACATCCATAGTGGGAAGGTCTCTTTAAGTTTTTGAAAATTACAAAATTTTGTTTTCGAGTTATTTAAACTTATTCATAACAAACTGTGGTGTTTTTCAGTTTTCGCATAATAAATCAACAATGAAACTTTGGTAAAGTGTATATATCAATTGTGGGAAGCTCCTTTTAATTTCTTGAGAAAGTCCAAATCTTTTTTTTTTGTGTTACGAAAATTGATTAATAAAAATGAGTTGTTTTCTAGTTTTTGCACAATAACTCAAAAACACTTCCAATAGTTAATGTGAAACTATGACACTGTTTATATCTATAGTGGTAAGCTTCCTTTAATTTTTTATAAAATTTTTAATTTTCATCTTAAAATGCCTTCAGCAATTTGTGTGATATTTCAGTATTTTTTATGATGTTATTTCATTTTATCCAAATCACCAAAAAAAAAACAAAGAAAATCAATCCTAATTTTAAACAACCACAAAAAATTTGCAGTGGAAAAACCATTAAATGGTATCATGTTGTCCTTTTTGTCCACTGATACTTTATGTATGGACAATAAGGAGCATAAGTGTATAGATTTTCAAGAAATTATACCACAAGGTGCCATACCACGAAAGTCTGGGATTAATTTTGGGGTCTATGACTTGATTAGGTTTAGTTATTAAGAGCCAGAAACAAGCATTTTCATGAAATTTGGACAATACCTTGAATAAATGGGAATGGATCTTCTTGAAATTTTACCACAAAAAGAATGCTGGGATTGATTTTAGGGGTTGTGATGCAAACTGTTTAGTTTATGGGCCAAAAACAAGCATTTTCAATATTTCTAGATGATAACTTGATCATTGTGAATGGATCTTTTTGAAATTGTACAAGGTGCCATACCACAAAAGAAAGGCTGGGATTGATTTTTGGGTGTACAACTATTGAGGCTCACCTGCCCCTAGGGCCTTCTGAGCTGTTGCCTTCACTTGGCATCTGTTGTTATCATCATTAACAACTTTTCAAAACTCTTTTCTGACACTACTGGACTAGTCAAAACCAAACTTTGTATGAATCTTCCTTAGGGTATTCCTCATAGAACTTATGTTGTGATTTTTGATCCATTAAAAAACATGGTCACTGTTACTAAAAGTACAACATAGGGATCAGACAAGTTTTTCGTATATACATGTATCTCCAAATTTCAAAACCATTAGGTTTATCAAAAGTTTGACATGGGGTAAAAGTGTTCATCATGATGAGATCTATCTGTGGTCAATTTTCATGTAAATCTGTTCATGTTGGAGTTCTTGCTCTTTTTCAATGTTTTTTTGCTATTTTAATGTTATTACTTTTAAAAAAATCTTCTACTCTGACACTGGTAGACCAATTAGAACCAAACTTGGTATGAATGTACCTTAGGGCATTCAGCATATATCCATATAAACATGGCTCCATTTCTTAAAATGGAACATAGGGGTCAGACAGAAGTTTTCCACATATCTCTCTAAAACTTAGGTTAAACAAAATTCTAACATGTATTAAAGTGTTCAGGATCTAAATGTCGACAGATTTTTGTCCAAATCTCTTATGACATGTTGGAGTTATTGCTCTTTACAACATCTTTTGCAAGTTTTAGCTCACCTGGCCGAAGGTCATGTGAGCTATTGCCATCACTTGCTGACTGTCGTCCGTCCTCGTCCGTTGACAATTTTTCAAAAATCTTTTCCTCTGAAACTACTGAGCGGAATTATATGAAACTTTGCACATATGTTCCTTAGGGTATCTTGCACAAAAGTTGTGTTCAGATTTTTGATCTGTCAAAAAACATGGCTGCCGTTACTAAAAATAGAACAAGGGTCAGACTGTAGTTTTTCACATATATCTCCAAAACCATACAGTTTAGCCAAATTCTGACACGTGTTGAAAGTATTCATCATGATGAGATCTATCTGTGGTCAAATTTTAATTTTAATCTATCTAGCCATTTAGAAGTTATTTCTCTTTTTTTGACATTTTTTCGCTATTTTTAATGTATTTCTTTCAAAAATCTTCTCTTCTGACACTATTGACCAATTGGAACTAAACTTGGTAGGAATGTTCCATGGGGTATCTTGCTCAAAACTTATGTTTATTTCTTTGATCTTTCAAAAAATATGGCTGTCATTACTAAAAATAGAACATATGGGTCAGACTGCAGTTTATCGCATATATCTCCAAAACCATTAGGTTTAGCCAAATTCTGACATGGGATTGAAGTGTTCAGCATGATGAGATCTATCTGTGGTTAAATTTTCATTTTGATCTGTTTAGCCATGTAATGGTCCTTACGATAAGTTCTACCAAAGTCTTATTGAGTCAAAATTGTTAGACAACTTCTAGTTAAATTTATTGCCATTGGAAGACAAAATTTAACAAGGTGAGTGATTCAGGCTCCTGAGAGCCTCTTGTTAATGTTATTACTTTCAAAAATTTTCTCCTCAGAAACTACTTCACAGAATTCAATAAAAATTTATTTGATTGTTTCTTTAATAGGTATGAGTGCTAGAAATTTTTGTCCAAGAGAAAAACAAGACTGCTTTTACAAAAAAAACAACAGAATTTTGCTTATCGAGCCAGGTTAATGATTCAGGTTCTTTGGAGCCCCTAGTTTTAATTTTTGTCAGTTTCTCCTTTATTCCTTTGGCAGTAGCTTATGCCATTATCTATCAAAGTTTAGGAAATTTATGAACATAATTTAGAGAACTTTAACATTACAAAATGCCCTACACTGAGAAACGTCACATCAATGTGAAAAAGAAAAGAATACTTCATCTGCTTCAATTGATTTACTAAATAGGCCATCAAAATGCAATTACAACATATTAAAATTATTACAATGGTGAAAAAAATATTGCATCACAGACAGTGATTAGTTTTTATCACATTTTAGCATTTACTTTCAATCAAAACTATCCTATAGAATGTTATTTTTGTTGTAAGTTTACACAAGCCAAAAACATTTTCAATCGAAAAGATTTAACAAGACAAATCATTTATACCACAGCACTAGCATAACTCAATTTGATACACATATTTAATGTAGATAAACCAAATGAAAACAAGTAAGACATTTGCATATTAAGCATGGTCAGTTTGATTTATTAGGCAAAATATATACATGTAAGTTGAATACAATTTTACAGACATATCAACTAAAATAATGTTAATAATTTTGGAAAAAAAATAAAATTCTCTGACCCTAAATTAGCATGGTTATTGGTATGTAATATAACATTTGAGGACTGTGAAAAAAACTTGAAATCATTAATTGCCATATTATCTGATTTTTCAGAATTAAATGTAAGTGGGGGGGGGGGGGGAGGTCGCAACATACCTTTTTTTACTAACTACATCTGATGTTTTGTTGATGTTTTTCTCTTTTGTTCAATACAAGCTATACACTCCATCCATCATATATTTATTAGGAGTGCCCCTCCCCCAACACATTGTATTCTGAAACATCCCTAATACCCTATAACAGGTAATTTTCACAGGTGACAAATTTTTAGGACTATTAAATGCTCACTGTTCACTATCTTTATTTTTCAAAATTTTGTTTGAAAACCTTCAATAACTTTTAGGCTTGCAAAAACAATGACAAATACACAAAAAATGTTTCATAATCATTGAAGTGTGCCTCAAACCTCTTAGCCTAAACGCAATGCATTTAAAATATCAAATCTAGAATTATTTACCTGGATTGTATAATGTCTAAAGTGAATACTAAACATCAAACTTCTGACATTTACTAATAATAATTTTTTTACAATTTATATATTTTTTTTAAACTGGAATTTGATCTTCCGAGCAGGAGAACAGAAGATAGCTTTAAAAACAGAAGATTATACCCTCCCAGAGGTGGGTTCACATAAATGCAATTCAAACTTAAGTTTTTGTCATTTTGTATTGATCTTTTATAGGACATATTTCGTGATACCTGTCATTTGCTATAATTACATTGTTTAACTTCTCCAGTGATATGCCTTATTATCATTGCTCTGGTCCAGTACAAGATAAATGGACGGAGACGTCAAAATATAAGTACACACACACATGACACATGTACATTTACATTCCTCACTATACTGAAGATATATACAATTCGTAAACATGCAGGAGAGACTTACTGGTATTATTTTGCTACACTCTGTAACATTCACTTTTTTTTTTAATTTCATGAAAAGATACTGGTACTTAAATAAGGATGTTCACTGCTCTATTTTAGAATAGCCAGGATTTCAAAACGGTTGTGATATCTTTTAAGATCATTCATGCTAGAACAATATAAGAAAAATACAGGTAAGTTGGTGTATTCATTTTTGAGATATAAGCATTTGAAATTATGGTGGGAAAAGGATTTCTCTTGATTTTCATAGGTTTTGTCCTAGTAGGTTTTATCTCTTAAAATCACTGACGAAATAGACGAAATAGCAAGGATTTCATGAATCCTTCCCAACAAACATTTTTAAAAGGTGTGTTAAATGAAATTATGGAAGGAATATTGGGAGTCACTGGGAAAAAAGTACTAATGCTATAAAATAGATAAAACCAGAGGAGTCCAAAAACCTGACAAAAAATGGCTGAACATGACCGTGAACATCCTTAATAAGTTGCTCCTTATTTTTTATTGAAGGTAATTCTTAGTACAGTAAAACCTGTCTAAACCAAACCCTGACTATACCAAAAACATGTCTAAACCAAACCCTGACTAAACCAAAAACCTGTCTAAATCAAACCCTGACTACCAAAAACTGTCTAAACCAAACGATGACGACACCAAAACCTGTCTAAACCAGACACCTTTTAAAGTCCCTTTATAAGACTTTAAATGCATTTGTTAACCAAACAAATCAAACAGTCCATAAGAGATTTAGTTGTTTCACTGTAGTACAGAGTTATTTCAGATAGTTGGTGCCTAAAACTATTGAAAAAAAATAAATTATTGTGATTTTATCATTTTCTCCAAAATGTGATTCTCATTTGTACAATATTATGAATCCTGCAACATTCACATGTAAAGCTCAAAAATGTTATTTTCATTTTTTACAATTGCAATCAAGCCAGTCCCATTCTCATAATAATAAAAACATTCTCTGAATCAAGTGTAAAACATGTAATTAAAATTGAAAGTGGGCTGCTTAAAAAAATACAAGCATTCAAAGACATGCATAGACTAAATTTCTAAGTCAGTCATATTTTCAAACTTTCATTAACAAGACAAAATTTCTGTTCTAAATTTAAATCTTCTTTCGTTTCCTGTACAAGATTTCACAATATTCAAGCAAAAATGATCCTTAACCTTAAAAAACATCAACAACAGCACCATAAGAAACTGATTTTAAGCTTACCAAGATAAACAAGAGGCTCCCAGGAGACTGAATCGCACACCTGATTAAAGTCTGTCTTTCAAAGGCAATAAATATAACAAGGAGTTGTCCAACAATTTCGACTCAAGAAGATTTTGGTAGGACTATCATGAGGATCATTTCAGCTATAGAAAGTTCCTATCTATTAGTTTTCAAGATATTGGCTGAAAACCGTAAAAAATTCATCTTTCAAGGGCAATAACTCTTACAAGGAGTCACCTGACAAATTTGATCCCTGAAGACTTTTGAAGGCCTTATAATGAAGGTCATTTCAGCTATAGAAATAATACTGCTAAATCTAATAATTTTGGAGATATATGCGAAAAAATAGTCTGAACCCTATGTTCTATTTTTAGTAACGATGGCCATGTTTTTTCGACAGATCATAAATCCCCACATCAGATCTATGCACGATAACCCAAGGAAGGTACATGCTACGTTTGGTTCCAATGGGTCAAGTAGTGACAGAGGAGAAAATTTTTGAAAGAGATAACATTAAAAATAGCAAAAAATGTTGAAAAAGGGCAATAACTCCAACATGGCCTAACTGATTAAAATGAAAACTTGACCACAGCGAGATCTCATTATGTAGAACACTTCAACGTCAGTCAGAATTTGGCTAAACCTAACTGTTTAGGAGATATATGGAAAAAACTACTCTCTGACCCCTATGTTCTATTTTTAGTAACGGCAGCCATGTTTTTCAACGGATCAAAAATCCCCACAACAGTTCTATGCATGATACCCCAACAAATATTCATACCAAGTTTAGTACCAATTGGTCAAGTAGTGTCAGAGAAGAAGAGTTTTGAACAAATGTAAACGATGACTGACAACGACGACTGACGCCAAGTGATGGCAATAGCTCAAGTGGCCTTCGGCCAGGTGAGCTAAAAATAAAATAAATTTAAAAATAAATTAAATAAGAGACATAGCTGTCATCAGCTCATAACATACACAACAGTCTGAAACATTGATTGTAATACATGTAGCATGAAGCACTTAAGAATTGCAAACAATGGGTCATTTTCGAAGTCCTCGTAACATTCTAGAAAACCTTAGTAGTCCAGTAACATCCAGTTTGAAGTCAGTCTGTAGTAAGTGATAGAAGTACTCTGGTGCATTCTCCTGTATAGTTTTTAGCTCCTTTAGTAATTGTCCATCTAAAGTCTTCATTCTACAAGGTAAAAGAACTCTATATTATATCACATTATGATTAGCAAAGGTTTCCAAGTAACTTGAAAGTTACTGAAATTGTAATTCGTTATTACAAGATAATGAAGGCAATGCTATTCATAACTTTCCATAAATGTACAAATGTATGCTCAAATATGGGCACTCATTGTTTTCTGATACTTTGATATTCGGAATTAATTAGCTTATTTCAACTTAACATGTGGCATCACTAAATGTTACAATATATGACAAAATTCATTTTTTACTTTATTTTAGAATAACCTAATTGGTATTTTTTAATTAAATATTCAAATTCTTGTTAACAGTCCCAAAACAAAAATAAATCATTGTCCATTCCACACATAAAATGCCTCCAACTAACTCTTATTTAAAATTAGACTGGGTAACCTTTTTTAGAATTTAACGTAAAATTCTTAATTTGCATCATTCTTTTTTAAAGTATGGAAGGCTAAATAATTCAACCATTTTTAATGTTTAAAATTAAAACTGTATAGTATAGTTACTGCAAATGCAACCCAGTCACAGTATTCCAAATGATAAGAGAATTAATAGAACTGTAAGCCTAAATCATCAAATTAGTACATGCATTTTAATTATAAATTTGTCATTTTTAGAATATCAAATGTTTAAGATATATCAAATTTTCCATAAAGTGTGTATTTTACCATAACAATCAACCTCAGTCTCCTTATGCACAACAATAAAGCATTGCAATAATGTCTTAAGTAGTACTCCAGCTAAGAATAATGCAAATTCTGTAATTTGTACTACAACCCCAAAAAGGCTACACATTTTATTTTTGTTATTAACCTGTTCTATAGGTCTATATGATGAAATATGTAATGTAATGTATTTTTATCTCCTATGAACATGGGTTATATGAAAAGCCACATGCTAATTTCTGTTTACTATACAGGGTTCGACGTTAACTTTTATATTCACTTGTCCAGTCGGGCAAGTGACATATGTGATTCACTTGCCCGAAATATTGAAATACTTGCCCGGAACTTTGTGTCACTATATAGTGTTTAAACCAGAAACCCTTGTTTAATAAGACGTGGATGGCAAGAAACTGTTCAACTATAATGCAGATGACAGTGGTTTAACATAAATTGACCCTTCTAAGATTCGATTACAGTGATACACAGAGTTAGACACCATGATCAATCAACATTGTTGAGTATACTATTTTACTCCCTCAACACTTGGGGAGAACTGATTAATTGCAAGCCAAATAAATCGAAAAGCCGTCATATTTTTTGCAGGAATAAGGGGTAAAACAAGAAGCAATGAAATTACAAGTATTCATGTGAGGAATTTTTATTTCACATCTTTAGTTTAACAAATGGACAACAATAACTATCTTCAATAGAATTTTATTTCTCTTTTTCTCTCATATTTTCGAAGTTTTCGATACAGATTTCTTACAGTTTTCCAAAGTAAGAAATTCCATAAATAAATTGCGATGTTCAATTGGATAACGAAAATAGATGTACAATTGGACGCATCTGATTGGTCGACATTAATATCATACGATCTATTTTTGGCAAAGGGAAAATCAGAAAACTATCCAATGATAATCTAGGTCAGCAAGGTCGGGAAGAACGGCGAACTATACAGAAGTAATTTTCGATGTTTTAGAGCTGCGATGATCAGAAATAATGTAATTTGGGCACATATTTTTTTCACTTGCCCAGTCGGGCAACTTTGATGTCGTTTTTACTTGCCCAGACCGGCGATTTACTTGCCCTGGGCAATCGGGCAACCGTTAATGTCGAACCCTGCTATAAAATTTTATTTAAACAAAATATCAAAAATAAAAATTTGTAGGCTTTCCAACCATGAATCATATTTTGCATGATCCTTAGCTTGAGTGCTACATAATACACTGTATCTTTTACATCGCTTACATTTGAACAGGGATACCAGTAATGAAGTTATCTGACAACCATGTCAACACTTCATCAGTTGTCCATTCTTCATAAGAGATTCTTTGTGGAAGGCTTGCTATGCATAAACCTGAAATTAAAATCACTTTAGATAAACAACTTTTAACTCAATTTAGCCTTTATTTTGTCAAAATTGGTAAAATACAGAATCTTGGTTTGTCATTCGTAATACAAAATATTGCCTTTCAAGATTAAAAGATTAAAATTATCACACAGGAGTTCTCTACTAATTTAAAAAGTACATGTAGTATATTTTGGTATAATGTAGGGCAGAATTCTACCTAGAGCATTTTTTTCCATCCCTAAGAAACCTATCTACATTTGACAAATACATGTACCATCAACATTATCAGTGCCAATCTTTCCTCTACTTCCAAGTTCTTTCATCAAATTTGTCATTTGCTGTTCGATCTTGTCATCACTGCTAATGTCGAAATATAATCTGGTCCCAATGAGCATGCCAAGCCAGCCATCTGGTACATATCTATGCTGAAGTCGTAATGGGATGAAACTTTTCCTTAATTTGTAAGTGTACTCTGCTTCTGCAAATTGCAAAAATACATTTTTCAAATAAACTGTTCATAAATGATAAATACCAAAACACTGATCATTCTCTAACCTATTTACTGGTAATTGTTTAAGTACCAATCCATATACTGTATTCTTCCATGTATACCGCACACCTTTTTTCAACTTTTTCTTTGTTCCAAGAGGGGGTGCCCAGTATACACCAAAACAATGACTTTCTAGATTTTTTTTTTTCTGGAGACATAATTTTCGAGAATCAGAAGTTTTACTGCTATTTATTAGTTGTTTTATCCAGCAATGCCGTTTTCCTGCATTTCATAGTTTGTATGATAAAAAAAGGTGACTAGCTTCTTGTTTTTCTCTCAAAACATGCTGTCCTTATAACTTTTTCACTTGTGTGCAGTGGAGCGTTAAATACACAATAACAGGAGTTCCAACCTGTCCTCGGGCCCACTGTCATTTAATTATCAAATAACAAAAGATCAATTTAAAAGGTGAAAACAATTGTCATTAATCCTTTAATCTGCTTGATGAACTGTTTCCAGATGTCAAATATCAATACACAAACTTGTCAAATTTAAACATCTTTTTATATAAACGGTAGGACATGACGCCATTGTTTCAGTGAAATTCCTGAATTGCATGAAAAACAGAAAATGCAAACATTTTAGTTGAATGGATCCAATACATCGCTGTATTTAAATCAATAAATGGCTTGCAAACGCAGGGAAACATAAAAAAATACTTTCATTTAAAAGATTAATGATGAAAGGATACGCATTTCAGGGAATTTACTGGAATCCCTACATCTGAATATGGTCCTCTGCTGGCGATTTTTACTTCCACGTGCGCATTTTACACGGAAACTAACTTTTTTCATCAATATCCCTAGCCAAGAAGGTGGTGGGTGTAATACAGTGAAGAATACAGTACATGTATATAATTCATATACTGCTAATGACAGCTCATGGTAATTCATTGTGCAGAAAACTCCACTGAAGACACAATGCTAATTTCAATATTTTTATGTAGCTATACCTATAGTCCTTTCTGCAAACAATGCAGTATTTTCTAGAAAATTATGTATTCATCTCCCACTCAAATCAACCACATCAAAAAAGATAACTCTTACAAAGTACAATTTTCATGCACAATCTATTTAACAACGTACCTCCACTCTAATTTTTATAAAGACTGCTTGAACCTTTTTAGCATACAAACATACTCTCCTAGCTAACCGTTTTTTTTTTTGGTTTTTTTTTAAGTTAATTGTAATACTTTTCTAAAGTATAAAATCTAAACCTAACAGAAAATATTTTCAGTTGATTTTTGAGAGAACTTTATAATACTTTTAATTGTAAAAGAGGTTTTAAAGGAGGATATTGCACGAAAAATAGAATTTTTTTTTTAAGTTTGGCTAGCCTACAGTAAATGAAACAGGAAGTACCTGATCTGCAAGCAGGACTATCTTTATATTTCTGTGTCATCCCTATCAGTACAACAGAAGCCTTCTCAACAGCTAAGGCCATTGCTTCCAATGTAGATCCAGCTGTATTGGAGAAATATTATGTAAATGATGTTAATATTTTAAACATGTATATATAAATTCTAACCTTATTTTCGGTTGCATATTGATTCTATTGAATATCTAAAGACTTATCAAAGGCTCATCACATTGAAACTCAGATATGATGTACAGTACTTAAAACAGAATGGAAGAACAACTTCTGATAATTGTGCTTTAATTTCCAAAAAATTTCCACCGAAAAAGTACCATAATCAGATTTCATTGCAATGATTTAACTGATGTGTATCACTATTTCTTTTAAGTTTTTAGCTTTTTTCCAAGATAAGGAATGAAAAATGTGGCTACTACTGAATTCCAGAATCTCTTTAAAGTTTTAATCTGAGAAATTGATACGAATATGTGTCTATTTATTTGCGGAAAATCATTTCTAAGAGATAAACTTTCTCAAGAAAACTTACTCATATGTTCCACATCCATCCATACTTTGTACCCAGCATCCTTCAGTCTGTCCTTGACCTTCAACATGACTGGTTGGCTGTCCCACTGGTAACTGATCATTATATGGGGACAATCAGCCTCTTTCTGAACTAAATTGCAAATATCACATTTAATAAGGATTTTCTATTTCAGCTAGATACCAAATAGACTCAGAAAAGATATTGGACTTATCCATTAATGAATCAATTATACTCCATCATGACAAAACAAATAGTACTACTTGCATTAAATGACTGTGAAGGAATTGAATTGGATGGTATCAACTTTCCTGGTTTCTCAAATTTTGCTAGTTTGTTGAGTTAGTATTTGTGGATTTCAGTACACATGGTACAACCTTTAAGTTTTTAACAGACATTTTACATTCTGTCGTAAATTTGAACTGGTGGTTTGACCTAACCATGAAAACCATGAACATTTGGCACCCACCAAAAAGTTCTTCTACCAACTCATTCAAAAATAATATAAAAAAGAATTTTGAGAATTCCGAATAGAGTATCATAAAAGAGAAAAAAATTTTGATATTTTTGTACTATTTTTTATGTTCTATATTGTATATGTCTTTATAGTCCTTTTCTGTTGTCAAATAAGCTTTTGTTAAAATGTGGTTTTTTTTTAGTACGGTAGTTATAACTTTGTGTGTGAGGGCCACGGGAAAGATCAGGTTGTAAACCAACTGTGTAAACCTCTTGAAAAAAATACACTATTACAATGTATTATTATTATCATTATTATTACAGTTTTCAAGTTTTCAATATAATCCATTGTAGTTAACACACAACATAACAAGTTATAAATCCACTCACTTTTGTGGAATATAGTACACTGTACAAGATTTTTTAATTTTCAAAGCCTTAACTGCTAAGCATTATGGGTATTCATACTGTTCAAGTCAATAAATTAGTTCAGAACTAATTTTAAGGAGGTAGACCTAGGGTACAGGACACAACTATTGAAATCAGTGATATGTTTGTATCATATTCAATTTCACCAAAGCTTTTCAAGCTTTCATTTGAAACAGAATGAAATCAGTCCAAGTTACTTTGATGCTTACATGAAATTGATCTAAAATGGTGGATACAAACATTCCAATGATTTTTAAGAGTCGTGTCCCTTACCCTAGTTCTACCTCCTTAATAATCCATGTATCAAGAAGCAAGTTAAAACAGTTTTATATTGTATCCTACCTTTGTCTCAAATGGACTAAAGGAAATGTTTAAGTTAATATAAATAATTGTGTATATAATGTACAAAAAATCATTGTCGGCAGGAGTTTATGTTTAGTCTACATAGAGGAGGTCAAGAGTTTGGTGAATTTACTGGATCTCAACCCAACACAGAGGGACCACAATTCCAAAATGTTTCTCAAGTTTTCTATCCACAATTAGTTGAAGAAATAAATTTCAATCAAGTACAGAAAACAGAACTGGAAACTGTCAATTCAAATCTTTTTATGTTAGAAATTAAAATTTGTGTTGATAGGTAATGTATGTTTTTTCCTGATTAATCCCACATATTGTCATGCATAATACACAAAACATGTAAAGCATAAAGAGCACATGATGTTATTGCCTGTGTAATAAGATTTTCCTTGTGTAAGTCAGATTTTTAAAAGGAAAATCTACCAGTGACCGAAGTGGTAATTACATGTAGTATCATGTACATTGAAACCTGTCTAAACCAAACACTGAATCAATTGGAAACCTTTCTAAACCAGACCCTCTCTTGGGAATCATCAATTGAGTGCACTTTTAACTTGTGTAACCCAAACACTGAATCAATTGGAAACATTCCAAACCAGACTGTGTAAACACAATGCTTGTCTAAACAAACAAATCATTCTGTCTGACAGAGGTTCAATTGAGATAGGCTTCACTGTATATACATGTATGTAATTACATGTATATGCATGTATAAAGACTGCCGTTTTATTAATACATGGCGTGTGAACTATTTCGGGTCACTTGACAATATCACTCCTTGTGAAATGCTTGCGTTTCAGCTAGTGTCTGTGTGTCTGTTTCATTGTTTTTATGTTAAGCTTCAGTTAATTTGTGCTGTCATTCTGAGCTAACCTCTGCCTGATGATTTTAAATAATAATTTGCACTTAATTCAGATTTTAAGTGAGCTGCATCATAACTATTTTCAAACATTTTCCTTCCATACATGTAACTGTGTAAAAGCATTGTACATGTACCAGTACATCATTTTTTGCAAAAACACTTAGGCAAACATGTAGGACTAACAGCTAATAGGATAGACTACTGGTTAGAGAGTACATTACATTAAGAATTCTACGTTATATGCAAGGAAATTGAGTTCTATAGTTTCATATCCACTTACCAGATGCAAAAAGCAGAAACTCAAGTTAACAAACCAAACTGGAAAATGAAATTTACAACATTTATATTAAAAGCAATTTCTGTAAATAAAAAAAAAAAACAAAGGAACCTAAAGACCAATTATAATGAATTGTAACATCCAAATCCATTTTGTTTCAAATGCAAACAACATAGATCTCTACAATTCTATATTCTGTTCTTAGTATACACATCTAAAAGCTCAAAAGTTTCAACGTTGAATGATACGTACTCAGGTACTGTTTTAGGTTCAGTAATTACCATTCCATTGAAATTTAAAAACAGATACTTGGGTACTCAGGTACTGTTTTAGGTTCAGTAGTTACCATTCCATCGAAATTTATAAACATCTAAGAAATTATTTCACAGATACAGAACCCCTGAAGGTTTCTTCTCCTTAAAATTAAACAAATGCAATTCAAAATGTTAAACATCTCACTTATGAATTAAGTGCCTTGAAACATATATGTACAAGTCATTAAGTGTAAGTGTTTGTAAGAATCAGGCAAAATAGGAAAAATCAGAAACATGCATGTCAAAACCCCACCAATTTGACAATGTAATATCACTCAAGGATACTTTCTCTGTCTGAAAAGACATTTTGATCTCTGCATCACAGGCTTTGTGCAGAAATTTGTTAATAAAATCCTAGAAAAAAGAGGTTTTTTACAGAGTTATCTGCCCTTGAAATCATAATTTTCAGTGCATTTCAATGAAATTGTAACTCAATGGTCCAGCATGATATGGACAATATTGTCTGTTTTCCTTGATTCTGATAGTGCAAATAGATAAATTACACTATCAAAATGATGGTTTTTTTTCATACCATGTTTCATACCATGTTTCACCCACTATCTGGTTCTTCAGGATACTGACACTTAAAGCAAAACAAAAAACATGCAACAATATGTAAATTCTCTCATCTGAACTTCAACAGTCTAGCTTTAGGGATTAGCAAAAGGAGGGGCCTGACCTCTTATTTCAAAACAAAACCATAACAGTCACAACATACAGCCATTCACTTCAACAACAACAATCTTATACAATAATGCAAAGATACCTGATCGAGAAGCAATGTCCGGACTTGGAACATTCTGTCCTATCTCCCACAAGGCACCTCTGGCAGCATGTTTCAAGTCCTCATGTAGTGAATCCTGTAATTTGGTCAGTTCTGACAACAACAAAAGACGAATACAATTTATAAATGAAACTATAAGCACACTTGATGGACATGAAGCTACTAGCATTTGGAGGCATATTTCAATACTTGCTTGTTTCATATTACAAATTGATATGGTTTTGTGATTATTCCAAATGATTTTCAATAGATTGTTTTTAATGCTTACAAAATATATCTGCTACCTGGTTTTTGAAATAGTCAGTCCATAAATTTCTCATTTAGTTGGTTTTCATGACTTACAAACATCTGCCTTTCTGTACATGTACTTTACAGTAATCTTTAAAAACCCAATATGATAATTATATTCTGTTCATATAGTAACGAAAAATGCATCAATTTTTAGAACAATTAAAATGGTGTTTTCATAACAAGAAATTACCTTGAAGAAGTGCCTGACTGGCCCTCATCTTATCTTTGTTTGATCTATGAAAAGACAATTTCCATAATCCCAGTACAGTTAAATAAACCTCTTCATCAGTGAATTTCAAGGCCAGTAACTCTAGATATTCTTCTAATATCTCCAAGGACAGCAATTTCTCTTTGTTCTCATCATTAGCAAGGAGATTATTTATTCCATGTAAAATTTCCATAACATTCATTCCATATTTATAGGACATATGATCTTCAGATTTTTTAGCATCTTTTAAAATATTGATGATGAAGACCAGAACCTGACTGTCAGTGCTAACAATGTGTATTTCAGAATCGTTGACGACATAAGACATTACTATTAAACATTTAGCCTTGATCATTGAAATTCTTGTTTTGGACAGTTTCAACAATGCAGAGAGGAATGGGAATTTTCTCAAGTATTCCTTAGCTTCAAAGCAGTGTCTACATATATTGTGAAGTATACCCAAAAATGCCTTTACACAGTACTTCAAAGTTTTATCTTCCTCAAACTGATCATGGTTCACATATGTTTTGAAAACAAAATAAAGAAGTTGCAAAGTCTCGTCATCCCAGACAATCTGTTGACTGAATATTAGACTTGAATCTGATAAAATCCATGTAACATTCAGTACATTCTTAGCAGATTGCCAACCTGGGAAAGATTCCTTCTCATCCAATTTCAAGTCTTTCAAATGCTTCAAACAGTTTTTAAAAACTAAATGAAAATTTTCCTTAATAACTGTTTCCAATGCAACAGTATGCTTTCCCCCTATTTTGTCAGGTTTGACCGAGTTCCAGACAAGGTTTAAGTCATCAGCATGTTTTGAAATTAAAACATTGTTCACTGTAGTTAAGACTCTTACCACAGATGGAAAAGATATTTTTTTCCTGTCATCCTCTCTTGTGTGTCTAGATGGAGATTTTGGTACAACTGCAATAGGGCCCTTTAGTGCTAATTCAGGGGAAGTAACTCCATTCCCATGTTCAAAATGTTGCAAATTTTTGTGTTTACCTGTTCTGTGTGACGAATTTGCATTGTTGTTTCTATCAGGAAGATGTAAGGGAGTACTAGTACTTGGAAAGTTACCAGGATTTTTAGCTGGGTTAAAATTTTCTTTAAAATCCTTATTTCTACACTTGGAATCATCTATAGCAACAATTTTAGGAACTTGATTATTTTCTTGATCCTTTGAAATAAGTTTTTTTAGTTTTTTATGATCTGGGGATTTAGATTCAGTGGTACAGTCCACTTGACTTGATGGTGACCCAAACCTCTTTGGAGTATTACAGCCATCTGCCTCAACTTGTAACTTTTCCAAAAGCCTGTCAATTTCTTCCAAGCTCTTTTCCATTATGTTTCATTACTTATTTCAGTGCATAAATACATTGTCTCTTGTTACAGATTATCATTCATTCTGTAAAGGAGAGAGATTTATTTCAAAACTACATTCATTTTAAAACAGCAAGAAAGTTTTGCACCCCTATTCGCAAAGCAAATTTCAAAACTTGTCACCCGTGAAAATAGCCCGCTATACTGTATATATTGTAATACCATATTACATCAAAATCACATTTTTGTGGACCAATTATTTTACAAAAAAAAATGTACAAAATGTATAATTACTTAACATTTTAGTAAGGAACTTAATTGTTAGAGGAATACATGTAAGTGACTTGAAGTAGACAGTTTTTATTAAATTCTACAAATCATGTGCATTCAATTACATGTACATTTTGCTAGAAGTCACTAAGCATAGAAGATTTATCCATGTAAATCAATGTAAATTGAATAAGCCCATTGCCATCAGATATTATCTGATCAAATTAGATCACTGGCCCAAAGACGGTATAAAATATTCTACATGTAATAGAAAACAAGCACACGTACATTGTATGACAACCCCCTATTTTTCACTTTTAAAAAATTTCTCAAAATTATATGACAGTGCTTTTGGTTACCTCAAGCAAACTGCACCCAAATACATGTACAAGGATACAAGAATTCAAATACTTTATTCACAAATCAGTGACTCACTGTGGGCCTTACATAAAGTGAATATGTAAATATATCGGAATACAATAAGAAAAGAGTTAATGATTGAAAGAATACAGACTATAATGCACATGCAGAACATATTGTGTATACAAGTAAATTATTCTCCGAGTGTATAACAGTAATTTATAATTGTTTGACAGACACAGCCTCAGATGCTGTCCTTCCTTTTTTTAAACAAGGAACTTTCTTGTTTACAATTTATACATGAATTAGTAATAACATATATGGGTCAAAGTTCATTTCAAACTGGAGTGTCATCTGAAGCATCTTTCCTGCAGGAATGCACCTGATGACGGTGTAAATGGCCCAATCAGCACCTGTCCAGTGCAAGTCCTGAACAAAATGCTGACTTGCCACCTGTGCATGGTGTAGAGGAGATAGTTTATATATTGATGAAATAAAATAAAATAAAGTAAAATAAATAAAATGTTTTTGAACATTATCACTGAGTTTCATCATGCAACACATAGTTTTATATACACGTATTCAGGAAGTGTATATTATAGGGAGAAATCATATGTTATAATCTATATAGAACACTGCCATCGCTATTTGGCTGTTTATCAGCCAATTTTCTAATATTTCTCTGTTGAAAATAAGGTTACTTTGCCAAGGGTGTTTGCAAAAACAACTGGATGGATTTAGATGAGTGTTGTACCAAATTAAAGATAACAGATTGGAGAAAGGCAACATGTTTTTTTTCTAATTATCTAAGATAAAAGGAATGTAACAATTTTTAAGTTCAAAATTAGGTCTTTTTAGAAAAGTAAGCAAAAAATTCACTTTTTTAAAGGTTCAGAAATGATGATTTGTCACTGAGTGTTTTTGAAAGTTATTGCATTTATTAAAATGAAATTAATATCAAGTAAAAGATTAAAATCTGCTGAATGATAATGGCTACTTTTAATAAATGTGCTACGAATAACAATCAAATGATGCCTAAAGGAATGTACCTATGTCTTGAGAAAGAAATATCAAAATTTCCATTTTCATACACTATTTCTCAGTAAGCTACTAAACACTGTGTCTGTCTGTTTAAAGAAAAAAACTCTATTTTATAATTGTACTATATATAGTTTGTATTTAGAATACACTTATGTCTTTTGACAGTTTCTCATCAATCTTTTTAGATTGGTGCATACAATGCTAATGTTTTATTTTTTCTATGTAGGTTTTAAATATATATGTTTGTTAGTGGTGAGACTATACACAATGTAATAAAATATTGAATCTTGAATCTAGGATTAAGTTTTATTATTCTCAGCTTGAACACATGTATTTACTGCCAATTAAAACTTCTTTTGAAAGATATAATTTTTTATTACATAATAAGGAGTTTGATATCCTCAATTAACAGTTAGAATTTGACAAAATTCATCAAATTTCCTTGGGACAATAACTGATAAATAATAAGTAATAATTATTTATTTTTACAGCTAAATTGTGTATGTATTATTCTGGTTATTTTATGTTCTTTGTTGTGTGTGTGTCCATGTCTGGCCTTTGTCCTTGGATAACATTCTTTTGATTTCTGCTAGAATCTTGGTTTCCTTGATTACTCTGATATTCTTATAAAAGAGTAATCAAGGGAACCAAGTTTATAGTTGTAATCAAAAGAATGTAATCAAGGGACAAAGACCAGACATGGAAGAGTAATCAAGGGAACCAAGGTTATAGTGGTAATCAAAGAGTAATCAAGTCAACCATGGTTATAGCAGTAATCAAAAGAATGTAATCCAGTGACAAAGAGCAGACATGGAAGGGTAATCAAGGGAACCAAGATTATAGCGGTAATCAAAAGAATGTTATCCATGGACAAAGACCAGACATGGAAGAGTAATCAAGGGAAACAAGGTTATAGCAGTACTCGAAAGAATGTAATCCAGGGACAAAGACCAGACATGGAAGGGTAATCAAAGGAACCAAGGTTATAGCTGTAATCAAAAGAATGTAATCCAGGGACAAAGATCAGACATGGAAGGAGTAATCAAGGGAACCAAGATTATAGTGGTAATCAAAAGAATGTAATCCAGGGAAAAAGACCAGACATAGAAGAGTAATCAATGAAACCAAGGTTATAGCGGTAATCAAAAGAATGTAATCCAGGGACAAAGACCAGACATGGAAGGAGTAATCAAGGGAACCAAGGTTGTAGCTGTAATCAAAAGAATGTAATCCAGGAACAAAGACCAGACATGGAAGTAGTAATCAAGGGAACCATGGTTATAGCGGTAATCAAAAGAATGTAATCATGGGAAAAAGACCAGACATGGAAGAGTAATCAATGGAAACAAGGTTATAGCGGTAATCAAAAGAATGTAATCCAGGTACAAAGACCAGACATGGAAGAGTAATCAAGGGAACCAAGATTATAGCGGTAATCAAAAGAATGTAAACCAGGAACAAAGACCAGACATAAAAGGAGTAATCAAGGGAACCAAGGTTATAGCGGTAATCAAAAGAATGTAATCATGGGACAAAGACCAGACATGGAAGAGTAATCAAGGGAACCAAGGTTATAGCAGTAATCAAAAGAATGTAATCCAGGGACAAAGACCAGACATGGAAGGAGTAATCAAGGGAACCAAGATTATAGCGGTAATCAAAAGAATGTAATCCAGGGACAAAGACCAGACATGGAAGGAGTAATCAAGGGAACCAAGATTATAGCGGTAATCAAAAGAATGTAATCCAGGGACAAAGACCAGACATGGAAAACAGACATACACAACAAAGAACAAAAAGTAACTAAAATCATACATACAAAGTAATTCAGTGTTTTGAGAATACACACTTCCTCTGTATTTTCAACATAACTTTGTCATTATCAATTTGTCAATTTTATAAATTATATAACTAAAATCCGAAGTATTTTTTTTCTTTCCCCCAGTATGCGCAAGTCAAATGTAAATCTTATAGGCCTTAAGTTTAACCAATATGAAGACCGCTGAGGCACAGTTATTTTTATACATTTCATAGACTTTTGTATATCAAAATTTAATTTGTACGTGTATGTAAGTTCTCATTTTCATAACATAGAAGAAGTTAGCTATCATAATTAGACTGATGTTTTACCAAATTGAAAACACTATTATTGTTACTATTTGTTCTATCTCTGGATAAAGTCAAAAACTGGGACAAGCCCACCAGCCAATGCTGGTAAAACTACAGGCAGACTTGTGAAAGTTTTGCTAAAACTCCTTTCAGATTAAGGGTAGAGGCTTGTTGTCTAAAATTTAGATGGCAAAGACTGTGGATATCTCACACAGCTCTCCTTCAAGTTCGATGTCATCCCTGATTTCTGTTTGATTTCTATACAAAAGAATAAGGGGCTTGTTGGTCAGTTCCCCACTTGATAGGTCTCTTAAAAAATTATTCGTATGATTCTAAATACATGTATATTCAAATTCAAATTCAAATATTTTATTGTCGTGGAAACATATTAATGTTTGTGACAAACAAAAGCCAACAACATAATTAATCACAAATCATACAAAAATGACAAATGCCAATATGAGACTATTTAAAGTAAAATATGAAAATAGTTCTGCTTCTTCTACCCTCAGTTCTAATGACTGTTTCAAAAAGGAGCCGATAAATTTTACGTTCCTTAGAGGAGGGATTAAGTATAGATACAGTCGTGTCATCAAATTTCCAATTTAAATCTTTCAGAAGTTTATGTCTTAAGTTTTCATATAAATTACATTGTATAAGGAAGTGTTCTTCAGTTTCAATAACATTGCAATGCTTAGTCCGTTTTCCTTAGGAATTTTAAAATATCTCCCCCTCTCTATTTCAAGATTGTGGTCGCTTAATTGTAATTTTTTGAAACATTTTCTTATGTAAAAGTCATGAAAGTTTAAATAATATTCTTTATCAAGACTCAATTTCATATTTTTATATAGTGAAAGTTTGCTATTTTCATAACAGCTTTTTTATTTTATTTTCTTTAAGTGATCTATATTTCTCTTCTACAGATCTTTTTATATGAATTTTTACAAGATTGACATCTTTAAGGTTTTTACAGTTTTCATACAACTTTTTTTTTATTTTTATGAATATATTTATAATTGACTTTATAATGAATCGGCTGTCAGAGGTTCTATGATTTTCTCTGAAACCAAATTGTGTTTTAGAATTTTTATCCTTCATCAGGATTTTGAGTCTCTCATTGAGAATTGAACTAAATATCTTTGAAATGCTACTCATAAGTGATATCCCTCTATAGTTTGAGGGGTCATATTTACTTCCAGACTTATGAATTAGAGTTAAATAGGATTTATTCTAATCTAGCGGGTAAATCCCAGTTTTCAATATTAGATTAAATATTTTCACAATAGAAGTAAAAGTGACACTATTACTGTGTTAATTATTTCATTTATGATGCCGTCAGGCCCACGTTTTTTGTTTTTTTTAATTTGTTCAAGACTTGTTTAATCTCTTTGATGGAAATTGGTCCATCAGTATCTGTATTACCAGGAAGACTTTGAATCATATCTTTTAATTTAATTAATTTCATTTTCAAATTCCGATTTTTCATTTGAACACTTCCCTTGATCTTGAATGTTTAGTCAGATTATTTATATCACTAAGCAACTCCTCAATACCATCATGTTGATCTTCCTTTTTGTTTTCAATAGATCTTAAGACTTTCCAAAACTCTGCAGGGTTGTTCTCAATAGAACTTGATAATTTTTCTAATTTTTTTTGTATTAATACATTTGTTTTTTATATTTTACATTTTTTGAAAGGATTTTAGATGAAAGAAATATTTTTGTCTAAAACTGCTATATAAAAGGATCATTCCTTATCTGGCTACATATCCAGTTTAATTTTTTCTTTTGTTCATTTATAGAATAATCAGACCATTTTTGTTTTTCTAACTGCTTTTTTGGTTTTGACTTATTATTTTTTACTTTTTTGTAAGACTGATCTGCTATATCACCACATATTCCATTTAAAATAACTGCCTTTTGATCTTCAGAAAATACCCTTCTTTCATAATCAATTATTTTTGTTTTTATTATATTATTTGATAAGGTAAGTCAATGTTCAAGCGTAAGTCGCTAAACAATGGCAAAATATCTTTTATCAAAGAAGGTCAGACCGCGCAGTTTCATTAATGTGATGAAGATGGGAAGTTTTACCTGATATAATGTTCTTATGTAACTTATAAAGGCGTATTTTCATATTGTAATAAATGAAGACATCGGGAAAATACAAACAACAGAAAAAAAATCAGCAGCTGAATCAGCCAAGGGCAGGTAACTCTTACTGGAAAAGGACTCAAAAACGGGCAAGCGATGAGCTGAATTCCGGGACAATTTAGGCTGATACATAATATAACCCGTGGAATTAAACATACCTGAACATGAATACTACATGGTAATACATAGGTTCTAACCTTTGGTAACTTAAAAAGGGGAGATTGGTTTGATATAGCGTCATTTTCACATGTTTTTAGCTGTCAATGCTTTTTGTAATAAAAGAATTCCACACATTACATTTAATAGCCTGTTATTTTGCATGGCACAAAATTGAAACATGTCACGTCTGATCTACACGACTTCCCTTTTCTCCCTACCTCTGTGACTGATGAAAGCGGGGGGTGGTGGTTAAAACCCCCGAAGACGGACAATCCAAGGGAGACTACGGAATCTATGATGAAACATCGGAATGCTCCCGCCGAAAGCGGGAGCTAGGGTTAACACCTATGGACGATATCGAAATACTCTAATTTAACATAAAATAATATTAATTTAGATATAAATAATTATACAACGTATTTTTATCTTGTAGTTTCTAAACAGCTCGATATGAAATTATTCTCTCTCTCTCTCTCTCTCTCTCTCTCTCTCTCTCTGCGTGTGTGTGTGTGTTAATTGCTCAAGATGTATTTGTACTTCATTTTTTTTTTTCAATTTTCAATGAACTCGTTTCTGTCGCTCCAGCAGTGCAAGAGGTTATCTTGTAAGTTATTTTCTTACTTGGGGAATTACAACCGCTTACAATATAGGAGTACGTTTCTGCAAGGTCGATCGTCTTTTGTTTTCTCTAAAAGTATCATATATATCGACTTTTTCTTTTTAAATATCGTCATATTTTTTCTTTTACGATTTGATTCATACACAATGATTCAGGATTTCAAATTAGGGGTGTTAGAAGCGGGGCAAGAAAATTTTGGGGGTAGAATTTGTGAAGAAACATGCAAAAATTATTCCCCTTATATAATCTTATATAAATATTTCTGTGTGGTCCTGGTCCAAAAAATATTCGGTCTGGATGTAATTTTTGCGGCAAGACTCCATAAAGTCTTAAAAACAAATAAAATAATACACAATAAATTTTCACGTGGTCTGTATTGTTGTGTATATTTTGTGACCGCTTATTGTAATGTAGCAAAAATCACAACAAATAGTCCACGTTTGCAGTAGTTGATTCAAATAAGATTGAACTTACGTTTCGCTGATCAATTGTCATTTTTTAGCTATCAATTATCTCAAAGAATCGGGTCAGTTGTGCTATGGTAATTTGTGAAATGAAAAATAAAGCGTAACATGTCAAATAAACAATCCCGAAAAATCATTAAAAAAATAGTCGTATGTAAGCTTGAAGATCGACTCGGAAGTAACAATACGTAGCAACATGTTTGCTAGTCGATCACTGACCACAGTTATGTATTAAAAGTGAAGGAAACACATGTTTCTAACAAAGGCCTGTTCATGTTTCATATTGTTATGGGTAATTCATTTTTTTTATATGTGCGTAAGTTACAAAGATCAGTACCAACTTTAGTATGGGTCTTGTTCAAGTCAGACTGTGGGTGATTCGTAATATACCAAGATAATTAATGAAACATTTCAGTGGCGAATCCAGATGGGATGTAGGGAGTTGGTACCCCCCGTTTATCGGAAAATTTGCCATATATTGTCATATATATTGTTAATATTTTTGACTTTTTATAGTGTAAAAATTCTGGCGAGAAATTTCACCTACTTTTCTATAATATAATGTAACCAAACTTTTAAACGTGTTGATATCTCCAGTTACCAATTTTTATTTGCTCCCTTATTAGGCGTACCGAAGAATTCACAATAAAAAAAATTGGGGATTAAGATATGTACAGTGTATGAATCACTAATAATTAGCTTCGGTCTTTTATTTTAATGCAGAGCTGTACTTATTATTATTATACTATTTCGCGGCTTGTGGAAAGAGGCCTTATAATTACAACATGGAAAGATAATACAAGTATCTTGATGTGGATTTGATAAGCCTATTGTTAATAAGATGGCAAATGGAATAATTATAAACTTCAAACCCACAACTGAAATCGATTGTTTAATATAATATATCAATGTCTATGCTTGTACTTGCCTTCCATTGGTAATAGTGAAGTATAAAACTATTATAGTACTTCATATCATAATATAACCAATATTGAATTTCGTCGTAGAATTTTGTTTTTTTGGTCTCTTAAATCTCGTTGCATTCATTTATACTGATTAATAAATAAGCCGTATCTTAGACGCGATTGTGCACATTTTTATCAAGTAGGTAGTGATGCTTTTAATATACATGTATGTATGTACATTTTTTTTCATTTTGACGCTTCGGTATTTTGTATGAATTGTGCAAAGTAGATAATTTGATTGACTGCTAAAAGGCAGGTAGGGCATTTCCAATTTTTCAAATCCTTGACTTCTTATTATGTCATACAAACATGAGCTCTGTATAGCTTTAATTTTACCGTCGTACAAATAACAACATCGCACTACACTGATAACACTATTTTGAAATGTTTCTATATACGTTACAGTGCCTTTTTAACCTTTCACATAGTTGATACAACCAAGAGCTTCATTTCATCTTCACATAATAAACACCCCGTCCAAATCAAATTTTAAGGTCGAGTTTTCCCCTGATGGGATTAGGCTCAAACTTCATAAGGTTAACGTAATTTGAGACTTCAATACCAAATGCATCGATGCCCGAATCGATCCTAACATGACAATCATATCACGGGAATCACAATAAAGCTAAATTGAGATATCATTTAGGAACATAATAAATAAAATCTGACCTAAGATAGAGCCTTGGGAACACCCTTATAATCATATTGCCAAGTATTGAACAAAGAGCAAACTCTAACACAAATTGAGATCTTTTCGATAAATAGCTATAAATTGAATTAATTTCATTTTTTACCAACTATAGATTGTTTATTCCATCGCTAAATCACGAGGGAGGCAGTGTAAGGCTTTCGGGAACCCAATCAACACAGCAGCTACATATTTATTTTCGTCAAAGTAGGTTTACCTATTCATACGTACTATATGTATATATCTATGCCAAATATACAATGAGTTGTCCACATTAATGTCATTCACTAGTGTTCAATGAATAACCAAGGGAATCAAGACTGGCGGAAATCGAAAGAATGTAATTCGGGGACGAAGATACAGACACGGAAACAGACATACACAACATAGAACATAAAATAACCAAAATAATACATACAAAGTAACAAAAGTAAATGAGTAACTTGGATTCCATTAAAACCTTGGAGCATGGACCAGGTGCACCGGTAAGTAACCGTCCTCATAGATCTGTAAAAAATTATAGGTATCTGGTGTCCTCTGCTTTTCTAGAAACACCCGCTGAATTGCTCATAAAAAATCATGTCCAGGGTAGACGAAAGAGGAAATATCAGTTTTAAGAAATCCCTCAATTCGTTAAAACTTCTATAATAGAATTTTCAGGAATTCTTGTTCGCCATGGTAGATTCCGTGTTCAAGACTGGAAAGATTTCGTCATAAATGTCATTCGTTACATTTGAAAAGAAGTGAATAAAATCCATGTCTGCAATCATTTATACACTGGTCATTTTGTATTTCATTTTCCTAACACAGTGTAATACTATTTTAAAACAAGGGGCTCCCAGGAGCCTGAATTGGTCACCTGTTTCAAGTTTGTCTTTCAAGGGTAATAAATTTAACAAGGAGATGTCCAACAATTTTGACTCAAGAAGACTTTGGTAGGACTTATAAGGATCATTTCAGCAAATGAAAGTTTCTTTCTATCTATTATAGGTTCTAAGATATTTTTTGAAAACTAAAAACAAAACAAAAAATCATCTTTCGAGGGCAATAACTCTTACAAAGAGTCGCCTAAACCTAATGCTTTTGAGATATATGCGAAAAACTACTGTCTGACCCCTATGTTCTATTTTTAGTAATGGGTGCCATGTTTTTTTTATGGATCAAAAATCCCCACATCAGTTCTATGCAGGATATCACAAGGAATATTCATACCAAGTTTGGTTTTAATTGGTCAAGTAGTGTCAGAGGAGAAGATTTTTGAAAGAAATAACATTAAAAATAGCAAAACTTGTTGAAAAAGGGCAATAACTCCAACATGGCTTAGGTCTCACTAACCACTTCCGGGTCAAATGGCAACCCCCCCTCCCTTATGTAGAACGAAAAACACACTGAACCTACACATATGCATTGTAAATGCATTATTTGTGTGTATTATGATTAATAGTAGTCAAAATAAAGCAGAGAATGTGTACTTTAGTCATATATGTAATTAACTACATAAGTGTATGAATATTGTTTACATGTGTGAGTAATTTGCCTCCATGCTGTCAGTTAGCAGAAAAGGCAAAAATGTGGATTTTCAGTATTATTTATTCAAGTAAATTTTGCGAAGAATTTCTACAATCATCGTACCACTAGCATAATGATTTTGGAAGCCTTATTTTCCAAGCTTCGCAATGGTATGCAACTTTAAGATGTCATTTGTTCTGGGAATTCTCAGTGAAACTTTGAAAATTACTTTTTTAACATGTAAAGTAATGGAAACGCTAGAAGTGGTTAGTGAGACCTTAATAGATTAGAACCAAAATTTGACCAGAGATAGATCTCATCATGCTGAACACTTTAACCCCATGTTAGAATTTAGCTAAACGTAACGGTTTTGGAGATATATTAAAAAACAAAAATCCCCACTTCAGTTCTATGCAGGATACCCCAAGAAACATTCATACCAAGTTTGGTTTCAATTGGTCACGTCGTGTCAGAGGAGAAGATTTTTGAAAGAAATAATATTTTAAATAGCAAAAATCATTGAAAAAAGGCAATAACTCCAACATGGCGTAACGGATTAAAACCAAAACTTGATCAGAGATAGATCTCATCATGCTAAACACTTTTACCCATGTCAGAATTAGCTAAACCTAAAGGTTTTGGAGATATATGTGAAAAAACTGTCTGACCCCTATGTTCTACTTTTAGTAACGGCGGCCATAGTTTTCGACGAATCAAAAATCCCCACATCAATTCTATGCAGGATACCCCATGGAACATTTATACCAAGTTTGGTTCTAATCAGTCAAGTAGTTTCAGAGGAGAAGAGTTCTGTACAATTGTTAACGACGACGGACGCCGAGTGATGGCAATAGCTCACATGGCCTTTGGCCGGTTGAGCTAAAAAGGCTACCTTGGTTGGTTGAGAATGATTAAATAATCAGACAAAAATCTTTTGTATAGAGATCTCCTTTAGGCAACGTTCAATAAAATATATTTGTTGTGTATCTCTACTTCATCTATAAATATCTGGTGGTTATTAAGGCAGTGCCATTTTTTCTCTTTTTTTAATGGGGTGTAACCAGGACAATCTTTATTAAGAATTTTGATGATACTAGCGATACCTTGAAATGTAAACTTACCCAATTGGTCTTGTATAGGCAACTCCTCCGTAACAACACAAAACAAGCTGATGAATCAATTTTAAAAAGGTTTGGCATTATATAAAGAATCATATATTGATATATGTTAATTTATATCTCATTTTACTGAATGCTTTGGTATTTCAACATGTATAATTGGCCGACCACTTCCCAAATGTACCGGTAATATATATGTTTTTTTTTGCGTTAATGTTTTTACATCGTCACATAATTGCAGAATTGTATAACGGGATGTCCTTGTAGTATGCTTTCTCATCATGTAGGTTATTTATATACAACTTGGGGTCTGTGATTTCGAAAATAAAATTTCATCCTATATACACTTATGTGTGCATAAAGAATCGCTTAAGGTTATTGTCAGACGCTAGCATAGGAATATAATCAAAATTAATGGGTTTTACATGTTTAGAGCTCCTTAGAGTAACTCCACTTTAAGTGTCAGTCTCTGCAAGATTCAGGCAGTGGGTGAAACATGGTATGAAAAAACCTACCAAACTGAATGTTTAATTCAACTATTTGTACCATCAAAATCTGGAAAAAAGACAAGATTTTCCAAATCACTTTGGTTTGTTTGTTTGTTTGTTGGGGTTTAACGTCCGAGCAGCAATATTTCAGCTATATTCAGACGACAAATCACTTTGGTAAATTGAGTTGTAATTTCATAGAAATGCACTGAAAAAATGAACAAGGGCAGATAACTCCTTCAAAAACATAATTTTTCTAGCAATCATCTGAAAAATTTCTGGGCAAATCCAGTGATTCAGAGATAAAATAATATTCCTTTAAAGAAGAGAAAGCACCCCTGGGTGATATTTTATTGTCAGATTGGTGGGGTTTCGACATGCATGTATTCTGATTTTTCCCATTTTGCCTGATTCTTACAAATACTTACATCTTTAAAATACCTTTCCTTTGTGATAACGAACTTTCCATACATTGGATATTTCATGATATACTTATGTCTGACAACCAAATGTTTACAAACAAAATTGCCTACAAATTTTTGCAGTAATATATGTTCAATTCACAGAAACTAAATAAAAAAAAAAAAAACAATAATTCAGGTCATGGGTGATAAAACATTTATTGAATTACCAATACATTTGGGTTTAATACAAATTGTTTGTGAAGAGGTAGTGATATAAACAAAAAAAATATGTTCCAACTGATGTACAAGGGAATGATTCACCAAGACACAATTTACGTCCAGTATAATATAGAAACAACAACCAGTTATCATCTCATTCTTAGAGAAATATAATTTAAAAGTACATAATAGAGGAGAAAAAAGACAAAAGACCTGATGAATGCAGACATCATAACATCTTCTGATGATTTTAATATTAAACATTACTAACGTTCCCTTTTAAGGAATTTAATATACATAGTCTTTTGCATAAAAAGAGAATATTTTTTTCAGTTGATAAGAAATGTCAGAATGCAAAATTTAACCCAGCCAAAACACTTCACTAAGGAAAAAATTGAAAACGTAACCTAAGAATAGCTAAATTATGAAACAAGTGTACTTAGTTTTTGTGGAATTTCAGCAAAATTGACCACTGACCAGAACTGTATTGGTTAACTAAATTTATCAAGTAATAAAATATAGGGTTAATCTGATACTGTAACAATTAAAACTGCCCAGCTAATGATGTTGTCCCAATGAGAAGATAACTGGTTGTTGTCTCTATTACAAAACTTCTTAAGGAGGTAGACCTAGTGTAAGGGATAAAACCCTTACAAATCACTGGACACTTTGTATTCAACATTTTACATCAATCTCATCTAAGCATCAAAGTAACTTGGACTGATTTCATTCTGTTTCAAATGAAAGCTTGGTAGGCTCTGGTGAATTTGAATATGATACAAACATATCACTGATTTCAATAGTTATGTCCCTTATCCTAGGTCTACCTCAAAAATCAATTTATAACAAATCTGCAAGAACAATTCCAATTTACAAACATATCTTGCCCCATCACATAATTTCAAAACATGATTGCCTATAGCTTAGCCATATAATTCTTCAGTTAGCTTCTTAAGCATAAGTACAAGTACTACTGCTGATGTCCAGCTTGAGTAAAAGCAAATAAAAGACAGAAACATAAAAAGTTATGATACTCTTCCATTTATTTTCTATCAATTTTACTTTTAAGAGTCAAAGGTCCTGGACTAAGCCAAATTTCAAATCAATGGACCAACACTCCTCAATAAAGTGCCAATCAAAAACAATTGAAAGTATATGACATAGGTAATAAAGATTTCAAAAAGGTCCTAGGTCCAAATAGAGGGTCTTTGAGCTCCGATTCAAACTTGAAACCTACAATCTGTCCAAAAATGGAAACTTTAAAATACAATTTACTGTTCTGAAGTTAACCTAGGGTTCACTACTCTTAAAAAAGTGCAAGTTTTTGTAAGAATCAGGCGATACTGGAAAAATCGAAAACCCCACTGATCTGACAATATAATTTCACTCAAGCATGCTTTCTCTATTTGAAAAGATTCTTACTTAACCACTGCATCCCTGCATTTGCTCAGAAATTTTTCAACAGAATGTTTGAAAAATGAAGTTTTTGACAGAGTTATCTGCCCTTCAAGTTTTCATTTTCAGTGCAT
Organism: Perna viridis; assembly: GCA_037379345.1. Classification (NCBI taxonomy): domain Eukaryota; kingdom Metazoa; phylum Mollusca; class Bivalvia; order Mytilida; family Mytilidae; genus Perna; species Perna viridis. The sequence continues at coordinate 30,314,429 of CM074517.1, read as the reverse complement.
TTCAACGAAACTATAACTCAATTTACCTAAGTGATAAATAGATAGATTCTGAAGGTGCGAATAGTCAAATTAAATTTTCAAAATGGTAGATTTTTTCATACCATGTTTCACCCACTGCCTGATTATTACATAGACTGACACTTAACCAAATCTTTCTCATCACGTTTATTACATATCAGTTAACAATTATTTCTTTTTCTATATGGACACTAGAAATTTCCAGGTACAAAAGTTGTTTTCAGAGGTCTGTGTCAGTTATCAAATAGTCATCCCTGCCTAAAAATAAAACCTAGCAAAATGATAAAATATACAGATGAAAATTAAAATGAACAAAAAAAAATGATGACTGGTCAACAAGTGAAATGTTATAATATCAATTAAAATACAGTTACAACAACTAGTTGTGAAATGATAACATATTTTTGTGAATTATGATATTTAATTGCTTAGTTCAAGAGTAAATATAGTAACAAAAGAAAAACTGTTTTGTGAATATAAACATTTTGTGAAATCATGACTGTATTTATTGCCAAAATACTAACACATCTACACTCCTTATCTTGACAGGTCACTTTCACATAATCATAGTCTGATCTATCCAGCAAAAATCACTGGTGCAGGAGTTGATCATCCTTAAAGTCTAAAAATACCTAATGACTTGTTATTTTTACTTTGACAACTGTTCTAAGAAAGTTGGCGGGAATGGGAATATTTGTTTTAAAATCTTTTAACAATATGAAAAAAAAAATTGAAGACAAATCTAATGGTAGTTAAAAATAATAATATATCTTTAGAATTGGAGATCTCACAAAGTAAGAAAACCATTACTGTACAGAACATGATAAATATTCACTCTTTGAATAATAAATTAAAATATAGTCCCCCAACCCACCAAATGGTTTTGAATATGTTAAAAATTCATTTAGTAATTGGAATGTCAAATCTGAATGGCCCCATCATCAATATATTAATTATCATAATCAAAATTCAAAATTGATGTTCACTGCATGATTTAAATCAAAGTTACAGCTCTACTTGAATGAGTATTATACTATTCATTTGCACTTTTGTCTTCTCTGTACAGATAAAAGTTGACTATATCATGAATAAAAATGTGCTGTTTTTGTTTTTATATGGCAACAACATATTTTGTACAACCATTTTCTTTACAACAGCATTTTTACACAATTAGAGGACTAAAAGTTATTTTCTAAATAAGATAATGTGTTGATATATTTTTGTACAATATTGTCATCAACCTTGACACAATTTGGTCAGAGACTAAAAATTCATCTTTGAAATAAAAATTAATACCATGTTGAACATGTGTAATAAGTTCTATATAATTATGTGAATTATAACTATGGAAGAACCCTACAAACAAATATAAGTTCTGTTGAAAAATTACAGCCTTAGCATGCGCCAAAAATAAAAATACAGGCTATACATATATTTTTGAATCAAATTAAAACAGTTTTTATCCAACCTGCAATTCAAATTTGATATATATACATTTTATGAGTAAAGTTGATTTTAATATCCTTATCCTTATTGTAGACATGGTTTTATGGAGCCAACCAATAAAGCAAAAATTGCCGAAATTGGAAATAAAAATATGGTAAAAAAAGAACAGTGACGGTAAATTCTGGATTAAAAGTGGAAAATCATGTCTACTATCATTCTCCAGCTATTTAGGTGAAGATAACATCAGTCATTTTTCAGAGGATATCATTCCACAGATTTCACAATAATTTAATTATTAACAAATTTCAATAATAGTTAAACATAATAAAAAAAAAAAAAAAAAGAAAAAAAAAAAACGGAAAAAAAGGTAATTAATGATTTCAAAAAATATTTTTTTTTACACAAATAAAACAGGTTATTTAATTTTCAGAGCGCAATCTCATCTATCATTTTGCATTTTTTGCTGATGTAAACAGAATGTGTGGGTATCTTGGGATAAACATTGATCCCAGATAATTGAGGACATGACTTAGGAAAAACAGCATATGTACCAAAACAAAACATACAGCACAGCTGTATTGGATACCTTGTATTTGTCTACAAAGGCTGGTGATACAACATACCCCTTAAGGTATTTTCTAAAGATTCACATATACAGACAAAAATTATTTATCCAACTAAGTTGGTTAAAAAATATAAACACAGAATATGAATGTGAAAAGTTGCAACTCTTCAATTAGAAGTTTAATGATTATTTCATGATAACAATTTCAATGGTTATCTGTAACTACCTACAAACATTTATTTGACGGATTTCTCATGATAATCTGTATTATTTTCTACAAACTCTAATACAATGTTCTGATAATGAGACAACAGAGGAAATATATGGGTAAAATATATATGTACACATGTATAAAATATTTATCAAATCAACATAAAATATACAAACATAACAAGTCTATCACATCCAATAAATCCTACCCAAATGCCATTATTGACCATGGAATGTAACATGTATGACAACTATAGACAGTTAATAAGAATTAGACATTTCTAAGAATTGAAAAGAATAGAGTAAATTAACACCTATCTATGGTAGATTGGAAGTAAATACCTTATAGTACGTCATAGTTAAAAAAATTAGTTAATTTTTTGTTTTCAAAATAAATGTTTTTTTGCACTTCAAATTCATCTTCAGCATATCAGGGTGAAATTTTCTACAATGTGTTTTAGTACAAATGAGAAAATCTTTAAAAGGCAATATATAAAAATGTGAAAATAACTGATGTATGAACATTTTTCTAACTATTTCATTTTATTTTCTTATCTTTGATGAAGATTAAACTTTTGAAAGTTTATATTGTTGCCAACAAATTCTGCACTCATTTAATTTTTTTTATTCAAATCTCGAAACCCAATCCCCCTCCAATACAAAAAACAAAAACAAAAAACACTACAATAAAGCTACAACTTTGAAAATTACTTCAAATGATACCAAGTTAAAATGCTTTTGAGTGTTATTATTTTTATTATAATACAAAATCATTCTTTGTGAAAAAGATTTCAACATTCATCAAAATCAAAATTGTACATATCTGTTTTGTGAAACATTAGGATACAATAGTCAACATATTTACACATTCTAGCTAGTACATATGAAATATAGGATAGATCTACTTTGATAAAATTTGTACACAAACATAACAGTAAAAATCTGTATAATACTTAAAGGGACCAGGGTCTGGTTTTTATAAAACATTTTCATTTGAGGCTTTCTTCAAATCCTTTCTCAAAAGTTTCGACCAATCAGGTAATTTCTATTTTCAAAATTTTAGGAAAGACTATAAGAATTCAAGGAAAATCTCCATTTAAGAATTAGCCCAGGGTGTGGTTCCATAAAACATTTCAACCATAAATATTCCTCAATTGCATTATTTAGGTCGGTAAATTACCCATAAAAATTTAAACTATATAAGTAAAGACTACATGCAATTACATGTATGCTGTAGAGGTGTTGCAAAAAAATAGTACTTTGTCATTCTTAACTGTATTGCAATGATTATGCATGGTCTAGTTAATTTAGGAGCTTGATTGAATGATTAAAAAATGAAGATTTTAGTTCGAAAATGTGACAGTTTCCCCCCCGATTTTAAAATCTCAAGCAATTTGATTAATAATTTAAAGTTGTGGTTGTAAAGAAGAAATACCTCAGCTGAAGGTGTTTTAGGAAAATCTCACTAAGATATGGAAATAAAAACACATTTTGGAATAAGCAGGGCTTCCAGAAATAAAGGTTCACTACAAACCACTATAATTTAACCCACTATTTTTTTCTATAATGATTATCTCACTAACAATTATTTCTGAGGTCCCTTCCTATCGCTTCCACATATATACACAGTTCTCCCTATAAGTTCAAGATGAACAATTATTTATGAAGTCCCTACATATCCTTTCCAGACATATATACACAGTTCTCCCTACAAGTTCAAAATAACATACTGCTTACTGGCATTATACTATTCCTAACAAGAATATAGCAAAATGCCCATAAAAATAGAAAACAAAACAAAACAAACTGTAGTGCTGAATATTATAGTGACACATTACAGCCCTTTCTTGATCCTGGGGAGAATACAGTGCATATTTACTTCTAAAACTTTTAAACTTCTTTGTTACTGCTAGTCATGCACACATAAAATTTCAAAATTAAAAAAGAGATAGAAAATTTGTGACTCCTCATGAGAAAAAAATATCTCCATAATCAAAAAAAATTTTGAATACAGAATTTCAAATATGGGTATTATATTTATAATGGAATGTAAACCCTGTATACAAACTGGAATGATAATTTAAAAAACTAAAAGTGAAATAAGCAAAAGGAAAAAAGGAATATAAAAATAAAAATATATTTACAGAATAAGATGTGTAAAATGTATTTTTTATTATAAACATGTGTGAAAAAAAAATGGAATGATACATTTTATAAGGAATGCAATAGTTCATATACATTTTTTAACATAATTTTTAACAAACAAGATAAACTGAGGTACAATCTTCAACAGAATATAACTGCAAATAAAATTGAGAATGATCAACTGGTATATTTGTCAACAAAACATGAATTCTATACTGTTTCGTTACCCAAGTATCACACAAAAATAAGTCTTTGATTGAATGTTTTGCAAACAGATCAATTTTTCTAACAAAATTATACACCACTGTACATCTAACAGTTACTCTAGCCAACAACACTGGCTCTTAAATTTTTAAAAATGTCTTACAACATATTGGTAGACCTACAGGTGGTCTACCAAACGATAAAATACACAAAAACTTACCCTGCCAGTATTGTTGACAACACTCTTACCACATAATCAATATTTATCACTATAGCTCCAAACAATCCTAACATAACTGCCAAAGGCTCTATACTTCTTCCCCATTCTCCATCTTTTGCATTTTGACAATGCAGTTCCCATCTAGATGACGATGTAAGTTCCGCAGGGTAACAAATCCTTCATCACAGTGGGGACAAGCATGTTTTGCTTTCAACAAGTGAATCTGTGACTTCATGTGTCTGTTAAGATCTGACTGTGTTACACCTTTGTAGTTACATAACTTGCAGCAAAATTCTCGAATACCTGTAATAATATATAAATCATCTTCCTACAAAGCATGAAAAAAAGAAAAGATAAAGTAATCTCCCTCTTGCCATCATTTCAGAGCCCAGTTGTTCAAAACTTTATCTTCTGGATAAATATCCAATGATAAGTTGTATAGATTGTACTACACTTTTCCAGTGAACAATTTTTTGAACAATTGTGCCCAGAAAAGAAAATATGCCAATACTCTTAAAAGCGCCAATAAAATATATATTTAGAGATAAAAAATCACTTATATAGAAGTATGTGTTTCCCATAGTAGGGTGCATATATTTTATTAAATAAAAACAAAATATAGTTTGTCTGCAATGTTTTTATAAATCATGTTTGAAGACTGAAGACTACTAAAATTGGCATAAGAAATAAATTTTGTTAGATTCTGTAAGTACCATATTGCAGTAAAGAAAATATTCTATCTACAATGTATTTCATATTTAGATTATTGTATTACTCCCTCAAAATTTACCCTGTTTAAAATGAAACATTTGAAATTTTCCTCACAGATATAACAAATCCTTTTCAGTTGTTAATTAATTCAATTTGATTAATTGTCCTATGCCTATGGCAGATATTTCATGCATTATCAATCAAACAGACCCTGCTTGTCCGACAAGATTGTCAATCTCAAATGCTGCATACTCAGAAAAAAGCAATGACTACAAATTTTTAAAGTCTTTGGTACGACATGGCAAGGGATCAAATGTAAATGAGTACTATCTTCAACAATCAAGACAAGCATGCATCCAGACCAACATTGTGGTATTAAGTCTTTTTTGCAGGGATGATTTTATGAGATCAACAAACAAAGTGGAAATAGGCAGAATTGAAAGTAAATATATAGTGAAAAAAGAACCATAAGGTAAAATCTGGATTTGAAGTAACGGAATTCCGCTCTAAAAAGCAGAAAAAAATCATCCCTGTTTTGGAATCATTACTTAATCTCTTACCCTGATGCCTCATCATGTGAACCTTTAACTGACTGTTTGTCCTGGCATAATATTCACAATATTTGCACTTGAATGGTCGTATGTCTGAAAAATGTAATATCAATTTTAGTTCCTTCTTTTGTACTAAGGAATGCTTTTTATGAAATACCCTGTAAATGATGTTCTATTTTCATATTGCCAAAATAAAGAAGATTAGTCAACTCTGGTTATGACAGTAATATTCAAAACAGGACTAAGTAAACTCTTTAAAAAGATAACCTTTAAAGTCAGCTTCAATAAATACTATTTGGTACAATGGAAGAAAAGAAAGTAGAATTTGAGATTCGTTTTAAACATATTTTATTCATAAATCATAAATAGGATTGGATAGCAGGGTAAGCCTATATATATCCTCTCCATACAAGGCATTTACATGATGGCATGATGTATAATATATTAAACATTTAGAAAAGAATACATAGAAAGAAAGATAACTCTGTTTCTCTTGGAAGTTGGCTAATAATTTATCATCTGTTACGGTGTAAGTACTATTAGTATTCTTCTAAAATAAATGATTAATTACATTAAGTTACAATTTAAAATTGTTTATCGCATAAATTAAAAGAATAAGAATTTAGTGAAAATATGTATGCCGAATTGAATTATCTTTGATACTTAAATTTTACACTTTGTCATCTAAATACACGTAAAAAGAAGGAAGGAAATAATTTAGAAAAAATGTACCAAAATTTCTTCTTGTTATAATGAAACAAAAAAATAATTTTAATTAAACATAATAGAAAATGCAATACACATCAGTCTATAAACAAAATTACCAACTGCACAGCAATATAAGCATTTTACATTACAATTGTGTACTACTGAAATCTTTCAGTATTGTTAATAAAATTTTGAGTAGCTAACATCACCTTGACATTATTGTTAAATGGCAGGTGTTCATTACCATGAAGTATGTTACGTAAATTAAAATTGATCTGTAGTTCAGCACAAACATTCTGCAGCGACCACCTTTGAATTTGATAATGTGGACAAAACATAAAATAGTGAAAATTATCTTCGATCATGTCTCCACAGTGTGGACATTTCAGATTGTCAGTCAGATGATGAAGCTGCAAATGATGATTCAGATTGCTAGCCTCACACCTCAACTGACAATGCCATATATTCTCTTTTCTGTTGCCTGTGTTGAAGTATTCAGGAGCTCTAGGGTTGGCTGAATTCAGCCTCTTTCTGAAAACATCAACAGAGGACTATTTTTTGTTGATGTAGGAAGTTGATTCCAGAGTCGAATAGTCGAGGGTATAAAGCTTTTAGAATATGCCATAGTATTACAAACTGGCAAACTTATGTTATTACTGTTGACTTGTTGCCTGAGATTATAATCATGTATATTTAAGATATAAGGCTGTATAATGCTTGATAAATACTCTGGGGCAAGGTCGTTAACTATCTTGTACATCAAGATTAGCTATGCTTCTCACAGTGCTTATATAATGGTTCCCACCCTAATTCTTCATACATCTTTGTTTTTGAGGAATTGATCTGCAAACCAGTAATAATTCTACCAGCCTATACTTGTACATTCTCGAGTAAATTTGATTCATATAATGTACAGTTATCCCAAACAATACCCCCATATTCCAGTACTGGTCTAATGAAGGAAAAGTATATATTAATCAAAGATTTCCTGGAGACCTGGTACTTCAACATTCTAAGCAATTTTAGTCTGTCACATGCCTTTTTGTAGATCTTATTTACATGGTATCCATTTTGCATTATTCTGAAAGTCAATACCCAGGTGTGTATGTATGGTGACATCGTTTACCTGGTTTTCCAGACCCCCAAAATATACAGGATGGTTCTCTACATTTCTTTGAGAGAACAGCAAAGACTCAGTCTTGGATGGATTAAATTTTATGGCTCAATTTCGAGACCAATTATGTATATGTGATAAGTCTGTCAATAACCTGTCTGCAGCATCTATGTAGTTTTGATCATCAACAATAACAAATAGTGATGTATCATCTGCAAAAAGTTTTATATGACAATCTAAACCATCTATAATATCATTTATATAGTTAAGAAAGAGGAAAGGTCCTACAACAGAATCTTGGGGGAGCCCTGCATCAGTATCTTCTCAACTCAATCAAAAGCCTTAGATATATCACAAAATACAATCCTTAAATACATCCCTACCCACATCTACGTTACTGAGTATGGTATTATAAATATTTAACAATTGATAAACAGTCAAGTCTTTTAGCATGAATCCAGACTGATGTTCTGTTATAATATGATGTTCTAGAACAAAGTTATGCATATGTTTAACCAAGATCTTTCCCATCATCTTACAAAGATCACATGTTAAGGAAATAGGACAGAAATTGGAAACATCCAATATAGACCCTTTATTCTTATAAATGGGTGCAACATGAGATCGTTTCCAAAGATAAGATAACTGACAACAATGTAGAGACTTATTAAAGAGTAATGTCAGTGGATGCACCGACGACTCTGAAATATTTTTAAGTATAATTGGTGCAATAGCATCTGCACCACTTGGTTTTGTAATATTTAATATATTAAGTTGATCTCTAACTTCCTGCTCAGCAATTACAAAATCTGGCAATTCATTAACCGGTTCCTGAATCTCAGCTTGGAGTTCCAGCTCATCGTCAATTTGTGAAATACCAATGAAAAAATCATTAAATATATCACATTTTTCAGATGGGTGTATAATTATCCGTCCTCTGTTTACTAATGGTGGACTAATGTTATCACACTTGTTAAGTAAACATACAGACTTTGCAATACACCACCATTTGCCTGGTGAAATATTTTTATCAGTCAATTGCGTTGTTAATTTTTGCTTATAAGTCTAATAAGATGCCTTAGCATCTCTCAAGTTTAATGACATCATTTCACTGTTGTCGATACAAAAGCCCAATGATTTGGGTTATCTGTGTTTTTTGCTCTATAGTGAGCTCGGTCACTTTTGTGAATTGCTCGCCATATGGAATTATTCATAAACATATAACTACTGTTTTGGTAGGAATATGATTGTCACACACCTCCATGAGTTTTGACTGCAGAATTGAGTATGCTTCATTTACAGTCTTATTCTCAAAAAGTATATTCCAATCATTCCTTTGTATATCATCTGACATAGCAATATAGTTTGCTTGGTCATATCTACACACCGTACATTTGAAGCATTTTTTGCTTGAAATTTTTAAAATTTTTATCTACACTTACAGGACAGTGGTCACTACAGAAGTTTGGTAGAACATTAACAGATAAGATATTATTTGGTCGATTCATAATAAATAGATCTAGTCATGTAGCGGATGTATCAGTGATCCATGTTGGTTCAAGAACAATATTCTCTAAGTTAAGTCTACTCAAAAAGTTTCCAAGATGTCCAGAATGGTTCGTTAGCATATCTACATTTAGATTCCCTCCCAGAAAAATAGGTATGTTCATATCAATAATGAACTGTAAATTATTCTCAAGGGTCTGCCAATATGACACCTGTGAGTTTGGTGGCCTGTACATAACACCAATCATAATTTTAGATGATGTAGTACTAACCTCAACCCAAGTAATCTCAAGATCAGTATTATGAAATTCTGGACTCTCACGAATATGTAGACTGTTCTTGGCATAGATAGCTACACCTCCTCCATGTCTATTTCTATCCTTATGAATGGGGTTTTGCAATCCTTTTAACTGAATATCTTCAGTTTTTATTTAACCACTTAAATGAGATAGTTATTGATAATTAGAGATACCTAGCATACATACATGATTAAATAGCTGGACAAATTAAAAGGAAAAGTAAATATACATTTAAAAAATTGATAGTAAGGTTTACCTTTTTTTTCTTAAAGCCATTAAACATTATTTACTGACCTTCATGGAAGTCCATATGTCTGTTGATATCAGAGTATGACAAGAAGTCCTTGTTACAGAATGGACACCTGTAGACTGTACGTCCATCAGCTAAAACAGTGGGCTTACATACTTTCTCCCGATCTACTGGGGTACTCACTACTGGCAATCTACAAAGTCCAAATAATGATACAGTCTCAGGCATGGACTTGAATTTGTAGATTTTTATTTTCACTTAAACCATAATCCAAAGGCAATGTAATAAATTAAAAATGACACAATGTTAATACTGGTAATGTAAAAAAAATTAAAAAGAATATACACAAATGTAAACAAAATGTTTTATGATGTAACTCAAATGTCTTGTTTAATTTGTAAATTAATAAGGTAGATCTAGGACAAGGGACATAACTCTTGATATCAGTAATATGTTTGTATCATATTCAATTTCACCAAAGCCTGTCAAACTTTCCTTTTGAACAGATAGAAATCAATCCAAGTTACTTTGTTGTTTACCATAAGATTGATGTAAAATGGTAAAAAAAACTTTCCCATAATTTGTAAGAGTTGTGTCCCTTACCTTAGGTCTGCCTCTTATGTATGTTATTTTTTACATGTATTCTTTTTTAATAATAATTAAAATAATTATCAAATTGACCAATAATGTTGGTATAAAATATCCATAGAATAAAATCATTACCTAGAATGTGTTCTGGACAGAGAAGTAACCTTTCTGCCATCAGCAGTATGAAAGTTCCATGCTGCTTGGAGACTGGAAGGTAAATTTCTTGGGTTTCCAATAGGTGGTCTCTCTGACTCTGGTCCACTCCACTGTACTCTTGGTAGTCCAACTAAATTTTCTTTTTCACCGGTACCAGTTTCAGATTCATCAGACTGATTGGGTGATTGGTCATTTGATGAGTGAGAATGGTTTGAAGCATTATTTTCTTCAACAGGGCTATTTGGTTCTTGTTTAACAACTACTGGTTGTGTGTCTTCCTTTGCATGAGGTATGTTAACAGATACTGGTATATTCATAGCTTGTGGGATAGTAATAGGTTGTTGTAGTTGTGAAGTAAGTGCTTGGAATGAAGAAGCATTAGCAGCAAGTGTAGCAGGGGGTATGCCAACCATTGGAATAGTAGGCAAAATTTTTCCAGGTATTAGCATGCCCTGAGCTGTAACGGACATTCCCTGAGCAGCTAGTGTTGCTAGTGTGTTAGCCATGACAACAGGATGAAGCCCTGGATGCAGTAATGCCAAGTTATTAAGTTTAGCAGCCATAAGTTCACTGTTGATTACTGGATTTTGTGGTTGCACTGGAGCAGCTGGAGCAGGAGCAGATAACTCTTTTGCTTCCACAGGTTCTTGTTTAACTTGAATTGTCTCCCTTTCCACAGGTTCTGGTGTTGTACCATTTTCTGTGATTGTAAATTCTTGATCAACTGTATTTTCAATTTTGATAGGTTGTGTAGATTTTCTCTTGGATTTAGACAGCAGTTTAGACATGAGAAGACGTTTTGGAGATATTTGTATTTGATTAGACTCTTCTTTTTCAGCAGTCTGAGACAAGATTGAGTCTAAGTTTGCTTTTCTGGCCTCTGTTGAATTTTCTTCATCAGGTTCACTTGGCATGACCACTGTAATATCATCATGTATCCCCTCTTGCTTGAGAATTTCTCTGGCTTTTTCTAAATGTTTATCATTGGCCAAAGGTAGTTTTACTACAGGTGCCGGTTTGTGCCACTGTGAGGTTTTTGATAACAAAGATGAAAGTAAAGTATTTTTGGCAGCAGCAGAAGATGAAACATTCTCGTTACCATTCTTATGATCAGTTGTTATGTGTACCCGCAATTTACCATAATCAGTAAAGCCATCACCACATTCCTCACAGTAACAAATCAGTTGCTGGTCATGAATTTTGATATGCTGTAGTAAAGCTGCTTCCTTGTAAAATGATTTTCTACACAAAAGACAGATAAAAGACCCATTTGGCTTCTTTCTAAACCTTATACCTTTGTAGAGTTCAGCAAATGGATCTGATTTTATAACTTTGTTAGACGAGTCATAGAGGTTCATTGCAGTATTATCTTTGGTACTTTCTGAGGTAGAATCTTCAGTTTTTGCGACATTTGGATTTTCATCAGCCATTTTAGAGGTAGCTTCTGTTGCAGTTTCATTCCTATTTTTGTATTCATCTGTTTTCATGCCCTGTTCGTCTTTTTCATTATCTACTGAAACTTTTTCATTCTTATCTTTTCCATTACTTTCAATGTCTCCACTTTCATTCACTTCATTAGACTTTTCCATATCATCTGGTTTCTCTACTTGTTTATTTTCAGAGGAGTCATTCTCTGATGTTTCCTCTTCCTTTATTTCATTGGTATCTTTTTCTGTTTCCATTTCATCTGCCTTCACCTTCTCATCACCATCACTAAGAACTTCATCCTCTGTTTCTTCTTCAGTCTTCTCACTATTTTCCATCTCTTTGTCTTTTTCATTGTTTTCACTCAAAGTTTCATTGTTCTTTTCTTCTTCAATGGCATCTTTGTTTTCGTCAGTGTCTTCCTCATCAACATTAATTGCCTCTTTTTCTTTCAACTCCTTTTCTTCTTCTTCTTTTTTAAACTTTTCTAATGCAATTTTTGTATCTTTTGGATGATTTTTTCTGATGTGATTGATGACCCTAAATTTGAACCAGAAAGTATCGTCACACACCTGACAACGGTACAGAGTTAAGTCCCTTTGAAAATGCATGGACAGGTGGCATTGTATCTTAAGCAGATCATCAAAAAGCTTTCCACAAAGGTAGCACTTATACATGGAGACATCTTTAGCTGTGAGGACATCAACTCCATCAAGACGAGTGACCAGTATTGTTTCATTCTTAACACAGATGTGACGTTTCACTTTGTGAGATTCCTGGACAATTTGCCTGCCGACCATGCTGTGGGTCTGTTTTAAAGGTTCTGGTTTCAGACAATTCTTTGTGACAAGTGGTTTATTAAATATACTACCAGACTGCTTAAAAAGTCCTGTATTTTCATCCAGTTCCACTTCACCCTCTTGATGTGTATTGATATCATAACTATACAGAACTGAGTTGTTAGCTGATCGAACCTTTTGACCCAGTTTCTTCAGGAGAAGTGAACTTGCCAGTTGTGGATCATTACTTTGCATCTCTTGATTCTGCAAATCATTTTGTAAGTGGGAATTCGGAGAATCAACATTTTTAAGGCGAGTCTGTTTCTTCAGTTTCATAAATCGCTCTTGTAAACCTGGACTTAGCTCAATATTCAAACCATGTGATGACTTCTGATGGTAAAACATGCTGTTTTTGGCTCGAAAAGCTTTACCACAAATCTAATAATAGAATGGAAAGAACCACATTGTATTAATAAAACATAACTACAATTCAAAAACTCTTTGTTATGAGTTGTATAAACTTTAAACTGAAAGTAATTTTTGAACATTATTTTTTACTTTAAATTTTATCTTTAGATTGATACATTTAATCTACATCAATCATAAAAAAAAAAAAATCGTAGCCCTTTTACTTCAAAACATTTTGCTCTTACAGCTTAGTATAAAACTCTTGGCTGTCATATTCTGTCAACATACATATGTTAAAACCTGTGGCTGTTTTGAAGGTTTTATGTACAGTAAAACCTGTCTTAAGTGACCTTCCAAGGGAGAGCACAATGATGGTCACATAAGGTCTCACTGACCACTTCTGGGTAAAATGGCCAACCCCTATGTATAATGTACTGAACCTGAACCTAGACATATGCATTGTGAGTGCATTATTTGTGCGTCTTATGATTAAAAGTAGTCAAAATAAAGTTGAGAATGTGTACTTTAAAATCATATATGTAATTAACTACATATATAACTAGATATATATATATATATATATAAGTTACATTTTAAACGTACTTAAAAGCAGAAATGTCTCGAGTCAACTCGTAGCTTTTTTCGGTGGTTGAATGGATTTTTTTATACAATTTTCAAATTTTAAGTGATGAAAATGATCTAAAACATTTTCCTCATTTATAAAATCCTTTCATAAATGGCGAAAATGACGAGTGCTAGCTAAATCACTGGTGATTAGTGAGACCTAAGTCAGATTGTTGTTCTATACAAATTTATTTAAGACAGAATGCAATGCATAAGGAGATTCTAATTCTAGTCTCTTAAAACAGGCTATTGATGATATACAGATTGTCACTCAGACAGGTCTGACCGAAATTAACTGTAGAATATTTCAATTTAGTAAAAAATGTAAATTCATTAACTAAAGAATTTACAGATACTCAACAAATGACATGTAAAAAAATTACTTAGATGACTACACTTCTTAGACTGAATAATTATGTGGTTAAGAAAGAGTAGTTCAATATTTCATGTTCACCTTTGTTTTCATGTGGACATTCTCTAAGAATTTTTTTTTTGCTTTCCTTCTGGAAAGACATGTACCCTTTCTTAACAACAGAGTTATTCTGTCTACAAACCAGAAAATTTTAATGAACTAGGAATGTTTTGTTATAACCTATGTCTAACAGATGAGCATGACCAGCTAATGATATTGATTGCCTTATTCTCGTATACTTACATTACAAGTAAATGGTCTCTCTCCAGTGTGGCTCATCATGTGTCGTTTTAGATCACTTGGTTTGCTGCAAGTCTTTCCACAAACCATGCATGTTTTGTTATTACCTTCCTCTATCTTTACAAGTGATTGACTATTCTTAAAGTTTCCGATGCTGCTACAAGATGTCTCGGACATGAATAATGGCTGATGCTCTCCAGAATACACCAAAGATGGATAGCCATACAAGTCAGGAACCTCCTGTTTGATTTTCTTTACCTCATTCTCTGGAGAAGACTGACACCCAACAGCCTCATCTGATTTCCGCTTTCTGTTTAAAGGGATACTGGCATCTATGGCTACCATGGAAACTGACAAACTAATGCCATGGTGAACTCGTTGGTGATGCTGTAGGGAACGTTTTGATTTGAAAGCTTTATCACAGTGCTGAAAAAAAATTTGAATAGGACGTCAGGTCTGAAATGAACAAAATACATGTCCACCTAATTATGACAAATCCTCTTTAAAACAGCCAGTTCACAGCAGTATGAATTATTATGTAAAGATACCCTACTTATTATGCTTCCTTGTTTCAATATTTAGTAGCACTTTAGTTAAATTGATGATATGATCAAGAGCCCTTATATTTACTGACAAATCTAACTTCATCATCAAAATAAGGAGTCCTAAACCACATGTACTTAAACAACAAACTTCTCAACATTTAAAGAAAGTTTGAACTCAGCATTACATTCTGTTCATGCATAATTAAAAAGACCTACACTTTAAACACTTGTCTTTTTCCAGTCAGGGAGTTTCTAGAAAAAATAATTAATTTTCAAATACAGTAAAAACAAGAGAATCCCACGAGCCTGAATTACTCACCTGGTTATATTTTTGCTTTTCAAGGGCAATAACCCTAACAAGAAATTGTCCAACAATATTGACTCCATGAAGACTTTGGTAGGACTAATCATGAAGATCATTTCATCAATCGAGAGTTTCATTCTATCTATCATAGTTTTCAAGATATAGGCTGAAAACTGTAAAAAAAAAGTCATATTTCACCCCTCAAGGGCAATAACCCTTACAAGGAGTCGTCTGACAACTTTGAAACCTGGACACTTTTGTAGGCCTTATAATAAGGATATTTAAGCAACTGAAAGATATTGGCCAAACTTAACGGTTTTGGAGATATATGCAAAAAACTACTGTACGACCCTTATGTTCTATTTTTAGTAATGGGGCCATGTTTTTTAACCGATCAAAAATGCAAACCATCATTTTGTTAAGGATATCCTAAAAAAAAAAAACAACAAAAAACAAAAAACAAAATTTTTTCAGTGAATTCTGTATAGTTAAGGCAATAACTCCAACATGGGTCAACAGATTTTCACCAAAATTTGACCACAGATAGATCTCATCATGCTGAATACTTTTACCTGGTTAGAATTTGGCTAAACCGAACAGTTTTGGCGATACATGCAAAAACCTGCTATCTGACCCCTATGTTCTATTTTTAGTAACGGCGGCCACATTTTTAACTGATCAAAAATCTAAATGGTCATTTTGTGCAGGATACTCTAAGGAACAGTTATTATAGGTTTTATGCAAATCTATTTGGTAGTTTAAGAAAAGAAGATGTTTGAAGAAATTGTTAAGGACGACAACGACGTCGACGACGGACGCAAAGTGATGGCAATAGCTCACATGGCCTATGGCCAGGTGAGCTAATAATATGTTCTGCATTAGGTACAATAATAAGATCTGAAGTCTTCTTATGAGCATCAAATAGGTGAAAAAGACTTACATCACATTTAAATGGATGTTCACCAGTATGTTTTAGGAGATGGCGAGCGAGGTCGGATGGACTTTTCTTGACAACTCCACAGAAATCACACATGCGATCATTCTGTACTGGAGTACTTGACTGAGAAACATAGGAACTATCAGACCGATCCATACTGTTACTTAAATTGTGGGAATGGTTGGAGTCTTCATCGAAATTGTCTTCATCTTCATCAATATGCAGAAGACTTTCATCTTCTTCTTCTTCAGCTTCCATCTGAAGAGGGATGATGTCGGCTGAATCATCTGTACTGTCTTTACTTTCATCATTGTTTTCATCATTATCCTCATTGTTTGTTTCATCTTCCTTTTCATCTTCTGTTACTACAATATTAGCATTATTGTCTTCTACAGCATCTTTTCCAACTGGTCCATTGCTTCCTTCTGTTTCTTTTTTGTCTTCTTCATCTCCTAAAACAAACAAGAAACTTCTATGAGATACTTCATTGCTTAAAGTATTACTTTCATGCTGTATGTCCACCCTGTTCCCTTTCCAAACCATTTTTGTAATACTCAAGAAATTATTTTAAAAAAAAAACACAAACAAAAAAGGACAGATATGGCCAAAGACAAGTACTGTCAAGCTATTCAAAACACATGCAATATACATTGTGGTTAATATCTACAAAATACATGTAAAAAAAATATAAAGTGATCTTCCAAGCACAACAAAACCATAATACCGCTGGTCTTAATTTACTGGTAAATTTAGCATAAAAAACACTATATAGGTATATTATAATTAGTAATTAAATGAAGGTTATTGATGAAAACAGGTGGTTCCTTAAACAGGTTTGACTGCCTTTAATTTCTTTAACGAACACCAGTTAACAAATTGGAAATCGCCAAAATCCAAAGTTAATACAGCATTAACTAGAAATTGCTCCTAAAGGGACTAATACTCCCCACATCCTATTGAACCCTTTACATTTTGGGACCAATCTGGACACACAATTCTTTTTGGACACAATTTTTATGGTGGATAGACTAAGCATTTTTGACACACAATTTGCTGCCATTTCTAAAACACCAAACTCTAAACCACAATCAGTATTACTTTGTTGTTGCTGACAACACAATGACAGAATATGACTGCAAATTTACTAAAACATGAATTCCTGACAATATGCACATCCCAATATGGGAATTGAACACCCCATTAAGTTTCACTAAAAAAAACCTTCAATTTGTGGACAATACATGAGACCAAGTTTTGCTAAAAATGCCTGAGTCCAACAGTCGTCATTTCTACAATTATTGCACAAACATAAATTCCTGACAATATGCACATCCCAATACGGTTATCTAACACTCCATTGAGTTTCATTAACATCCTGCATGTTGTTAAGGAGGAGTTGTTGACAACACATCAGACCAAGTTCAGCTGAAAATTTGCAAGTTTAAACAGCTGACACTTCTACAATATTTGCCCAAACATAAATTCCTGACAATATGCATATATATATGGTCAACTAACACCAAATAAAGTTTCATAACAATCTTGAAAGTCGTTGAGGAGGAGTTGTGGACAACACATGAGACCAACTTTGTTGAAAAAGCCAGAAGTTCAAAAGTTGTCATTTCTACAATTTTTGTTCAAACATACAGGTTAATTCCTCAAAGTATGCACATCTCCATGTGGCTATATTATATGACACAAATAATGCTGCAAGCTGTTATGAAAAAAGTTCAGACAAACAGACACTGAGACAGACAGAGTGAAACCTATACATTGTATACCTCCCAGACTTTGTTTGCAGGGGATATCAAAAGGCAGGGAAAAAATCAGATCTGGATTTTAAGTCATCATAAATGGTATTAATAAATTTGACTTCCTACAAGTAACTACAATCAAAATTACCCTAGGCAAAAAAATAAGAAATATGTGCATGAAACTAAAGATCTACTTTCTGAAGACTATCTCATTAGAACTAGACTAAAATAAGTGCATGGGTAGACAAAACATTTTTCATATCTAGGCTTATTTTATTCAGTGGCTCTTTACAGCCAACAAAGTTTGATAATGACCAACTTCCTTATGTTCTTGCAAGCAGTGTTCATTGCAAGATGAAACTTAAGTATTCCCTTTAAGGCCTCATATGAATATATATTGTTGAACTGAGAATAGTAAATGTGAAAAATTAGCACACACATGTAGTGCAATGTGTTCACTTCTAATAATGTCAGGGTTATAATAGTCAAGCAATGAAATAAAACCTATTTTTTTTCTGAGAATATACTAACCATATTTAACAATTCACCTAATTTTGAAAAAAAAATCATGAACAGCGTCCCTAAAAGGCAAAAATTGTTATCACAAGTGTTTTTATGCCAAGCCAATATTTTCTATTCATCACTAATTATAATAGACTTTGCATAGCTAACTCAGTATAGATTAACACAAGTATTGATATTCTTGCGTGCACGCAGATCAAGTAGAATTATTGACAGAATTCTTCCTATCAAACCTCAGGTGACGCTACAATCACGTACCAATCTTGCAATCCAAATAGAAGCTTATAAAGCAATAGCTTACAGCACAAAATTATGTATTTAATATCAAATTTCATTTCAAAAAGAAGGTCTTAACATGCTTTGCTGATGTGTAATTGTGAAAGTCACTTAGTTTCCTTTTAAGAATACTGAAACATGTGAACATTATGATTAAAGAAAAAGATTTCCTTAGTTATTCAAATTGTACATGTGCCAGTTCTGTAAAAGAAACCATAAACATAGATCTAATAAACTCATCCTTCATTTAAACCAGAATAAAAACATTTCAAAATCATCTACACAACTTATTCCTCATCTAAAACCAGTGATTATGGAGAAACAAGGGTCATTGAAGCTAGCAAATGGCCACTAAAACCTTAAGTATTCATAAAAATGCTAAAAATGGTACATTTGAAAAAAAAAATCAATCCAGACCACTGAAGACAACTCCAGCTTCTACACTCATCATTCACATTTCAAAACTGTCAGTAAAGTTATCTCTTATTTAAACCTCACTCAAATCCCTCACCTTAACTTATCCCTCATTTAAACCAAAAGTCTGTGTGAACTAAGTATTTTGAAGTATTTTTATATCAGTTTCCATGTATTTAGAGGCTGTGTAAACATCAACTGGAAAGGTACAAAATACTAGTACATGTACATATACATTTTTCCAGTGCTAAGGACTTGTTTTCTTTAGTCAAAGTTGAGGTAAAGTTTTAGTTACAAAACACATATTTTACACAATACATTCATAATGAAGGTTGTTTCATCTACTTCTAGATATTTGCAATATCACATCATGGATGATGTGATATTAACTACTGATATGAAAAATTGGCCAATGCAATTGTGTATCACTTTCTGTAAAACCAGATCGGTCAAAAGCCATGCTGTGACGTTTCCAACTTTGTTCTCTTGATACATTTTGTGATGTCATAGAAGGTTGATTGCCAAAATTTCAGCCATAACAGTTGCCGCATGTTAATGGCCAAAACAGGCCGAAGGAACCATAGAGAAAAAGGTTTTATGACTATTGAAAGTTGAATGTCACAAAATGTAAACTCACTTTATTTAATTTCAACATCAAAACAAACTGGCCAAGGCTCATCTTTCAAGATGTTGAAATTAAATAACTTGAGTTGATTTTTTGCAATATTCAACTTTCATTCATTATGAAACCTTAAAACATGTAAACATTTTAGCAAATATGGATACATGTTTATAGAAAAGCAGAGGACGCTTTCACTACCAATGTACCTGGTCTATGCTCCCAGTTTTTAGTGGAGTCTCAGTTGCTCATTTACTTTTGTTAATTTTATGTTATTTTGTTTTTTTTTTGTTTTTTGTTTTTTGTTGTGTGTGATCTGATGTTAAGTATAAGATCCGATAACACTATATTTATTATAAAATATGTTTCTGATTTCTGAATCACAAAATGAAATGCTGTTGTGAAAACTCTATAGCTCTTATAACCAGCTGATACAGCAGCAGTAAACTTAAAGACAATGTCTTTGAAAAATAATCAGAGCCTATGATCTTTTATAAAGTTTAAACAATTCTATGAAATTTGCACACTGACAGTTACAATGTATAGCATAACAACGTTTCCACATTTAAATGAAGAAATTAATGAACATGACTGATAACAATAACCGTATATTTTTCTATCTTTTTAAAAAAATTAATGTGACATGAAATGAGAAAAAACAACATAGTTAGCCACCAGTAGATATCTCATTTTTTAACAAGTACAAACTTTTTTCATCTTGTAGAATTAATTACTAAATACTGAAGATAATCTTGTAATTACTGATATTTCATTCAAATACTCTTATTTCCTAGTTTGGTTTAAGAATGAGATTTATACCAACTGCATGTACAGTGTAAATGTATACCAAGAAGACCATTACAATGCCATTATTGAGAAAATGAGTTTGAGTATTAAGGATAAATTCATAGTCATCTTCATAATTTTTTTTTAAATTCTGCACGTACACGAAACAGGATCAAATCAACTGCCTTTATACATAAAACATTTCGTAATATTTCATGATCACTGAAAACCAATATTCACATTGCACACACCTACATGTGAATGTGTACTAACCATGAAATAGATTTTCAATATCTCTCTCTCCCATGTTCGTGATTATTCAATAACAACAGCTATTGACTGATTAAACATGGGTATTATGCAATGGCCATTTCAAATAGCCAAATAAGTGGACATTTTATCTCCATTTTCCCACAAGCAAATAAGTTGACACATACATGTATTGGGGGGGTTGGAACAGGTAAACTTTTTACCTGTTTAAATGCTGACCTAATTCTTGTCATGCATGGGCGCTGGTACACGCCATGCATTCTTGTCATTTCAAAGGAGAACAAATACATTAAAACTATTTCAGTGTTCGAGGGCAGTGAACAATAAAACGATCTGATTTTGAGTCCAACGTTTTAACATGACACGTGAAGTTTGTAACGAGCATTCTGTGATTTGTGAACTTTAAATTCTACAGGAAATTAAAATTACACCATTCAAATGGGAATTTCATGCCCGTAGCTACATGTTAATTTATTGAATTTTTTCAATGGTTTTCTTTTTTTAAAACATGACAATCCTTTAAAAGAAATAAATAATTCCAAAAGATATCAAATTTTTAACAAATTACAATAGTTAGTTAGCATTGGAAATTGGGTTGGCATCCATGAGATTGTTGATCTACATTTAAATGATATAACAGGTGATAGTCAATTTGCCAATCTTATGTTCAAGAACATGTAGTCAGGTACTGAGAATCACATTCTTCAAAGTATGTGTCAAAAACAATTTAAGAAACATGGAACTAATAAAACTGTAAGACCATAAAGGCACTCAAAAAACATGCATGTACATGTATCTAACACAATTTACATGTGTAAGTCTTGTAGTTGTACTACAAGTGACTGTTTGTAAATCAACTTATATATAAAAAAAAAATAATCACAAAGTCCAACAAACTACATTTTAAAAACATTTTGTAAACATGGAACTAAAAAAATTAAAGTCATGAATTTATATAAACCCAGAGTTTCTTTCACCTTTCACCTTATAAAACAAATAATCCTCAGTCCCACAGATAACATTTTTAACATGGATAATGCTTAATTTCACATAAACCAAGACACTGTAGGAGTAAAAATAATTTACAGCAGTTTGTAAGAAGTCTTATACAAAAATCTTTACTAATATATGTAGCTTTGGTTTTCACAATTTGTTCTAATTATGGAAAACAGGAGATTAGAGATCTCTTTTGAGTACAATTAAAATACTAATGATCTTAAGCTGACATAAAAATTCTTTAAGGATGATTACGCATAATGCCATTACTGGTAATATTCAATAATGCATTTGAAATATTTTCAAAAGTTGAATAAATAATCCAAGACAAAGAATACTTTTAAGTGCAAAGTGTTCAAAAAGCGGTAACACTATTTTATTATTATTTTAACACACAATTTTAGTATTTTTTTCAAAACTTTTAAACTGAAAGAAATGCAATCAGAACTACATACAACAAGGAATCTCCATATTGTACATGTACATTATGCATGCATGTATTAGAGGTTCATCTCGGATATTTCTAAATAAACTTTTTCAAGAGGGTGAGAGGTAAACACAAATTTGGGGGATTCTGCTTAATTCAAAATTGGAAGCTGTCTAAAATTTACTGTGAGGAGTGTTTAAACAGTGTGTGTCCATAGGATTATGATTCGACAATTATTCATGTGTATATAAATATATCTTGTTTTATTATTTTGAAAAATTTCATGTGCATAATAGTATCCATTGTATCATAGTGATTTTAAAGTAGGTAACCAATTGTTCCATTTACAATTTTTGGAACTTGCCACTTGTGCACATTAAAGGTTGCCCAAAAGCTGAAAATACAGGGTTTAAAAATTATCATATAAAATAATTATTAGAAACTACAAAAAACGTGTACATACATGTAGGAAAGGAAATAAATGCCCCTGCCATGTTACCTCATCCCCTAAACTTTGAGAGAGATTAACACAGGAAGTGTATGCAAGATGAAGTCAAAATCAATATTGAAATCCCCCCCAATGAAGGGATGCCAAGATCTGAGAAACAAAAAATTTAAAATACCGGTATGTTTTTGTACCCCCATCCACAGAGGAAAAAAGCTACAAAGAAGTAAATTGTATATAACATATCTTTAATTTTTTTTATGCGGAAGTCACTAACAACAATCATACATGTATTATGTACAAATGTACATGTATTTGCACTTTCTATTGCCATTACCGCATGTGTTATGACATTATACAATGTAAAGTAGAACTTTCAAACTAGAATCATTTATTCAAACTCATGCAACTAACAATTGTGAATACAATTGTTTGCCTTCATATTCTTTAAATACTTCCTCCCATTTTAAAATCTTAAAGAAAAAGACATATTTAGAATTCAATAATGTTTTACAAAATAAAGTTACAAGAAAATTGTCTTATCAAGATTTCTATCTTACTTAAAAGCATGTTGAAATTTCACATTATTCACTAACGCGGATTGCACCCCCTTTTTTAGTTACCAGCAACACATGCACACAGGGCTTTCATTATCTTTTCAATGAACAAATGGACTGACTACACCTTCAAAATGTATCAAAGGAGGGATGGGGCTCAATGTGAATTTGAACCGTCCATTTTCACTTCTTGAACTGTCTACATTTTGACAGTAGCTGGTTCTCGGTGAAACCTCTGGCACATGTATTCGAATGTAAGTTTACCTGCATTGGCTCATCTTCCTTTATCACAAAACTATTAAGAATATATAATCTGCAGAGGCTAGTGACTGAAGCCCTAATAATGGAATAACACGACCAAACACAAAGGCTAGTTTTCATTTAAATATCCTAATGATTTTCCTTAACTTACACAAAAACTTTGTCCAAATTAGTTCAAAATACAACTACACCA
Source organism: Perna viridis (assembly GCA_037379345.1). Classification (NCBI taxonomy): domain Eukaryota; kingdom Metazoa; phylum Mollusca; class Bivalvia; order Mytilida; family Mytilidae; genus Perna; species Perna viridis. Next base: position 30,290,544 of record CM074517.1, on the reverse strand, counting down.
GAAATATATTTGTTGACATCACACACAAAAAAAACAACTGGAGTCTTAAGTACATGCATATTAGACTAACCATAAGTGGTGCTAACAGGAATAAGCAGTTTTACACTTTCTTGGAAAACATTTTCGAAAAAATAAATCTGCATGGCAAAATTAAGCTAAAGCTTGAAGCAGCAGGCAACCTTTGGAAACTAATAAAATTTCAATAATGAAATAAAATCATAACAAAATTCATTCATCAATTTTAGCATGTTTATTTTTAGCAGACTAAAGTGAAAGTAGGACATCATGGTATTCTGGCATTATTCAACAGAAAATGTGACATATTTACGAAATCTGATTAATTTGACATTCACATTTAAGTGAACCTTATTCTTGTGCATGCATTTTGTCGACTCATACAGGTGAATATGTCAATTACAGGTAAACTGGTCAGCTGACTAAACATGACCTATTTAAAGACTTGTAAATAAAGTGAACGGTACGTTCATACATAACACGTAAAACATCAAAGTAATAAATAATAATATGTCCTAAGCTAGTTAGCGACGACAAAAGAAGGCAATCAATACAAAATGCAACCAAAATCAATACAAAATTATTTATTCCAAGGCCTGCAAGTCGATGAAACGTCACGTGCGCACGCGTGAATAGTATGTGCATGCCGCTTGTTCACGCCCCAACAAAATACACATATTCACATCAAATTACATGGATTCTTTACTTACCACATATGTGTTGAGGTTTTGATTGCTTTCTTCTCGATATTTTTGGCATCTTCACAGCTTTCCTCTAGTATCCAGGTCATGTGTGTTGTGTTTTTCACAAGCATAGGTATGCAGTAGTGATCGCGACCACCTCGCTCATCTCCATGTTGATAAATGCATGACGGGATTGACCTTAGCACGTGTGCACGAGGACGGAAATATCGACAAGTCAACAAATCAAGTATTTGTGTTATTATAGAATTAAAACTATTATTAGTCGACTTGTTAAACGAAAGCATGCATTTGGAATCCCGATGTGAAAAAAATACAATGTTGTTGAATTCAAATTGCGTGAGACTTCTTTTTTTCAATAAAAATACGTACAATTAAAGACACCATGCAGGTACAGTGTACTAGTATAGTAATTTTATCCATTGACAACATCCAACAGAGAGATGAATTTAAGTTCATAGACAAGTTGGATCTTTTACTGAAAATAAATAACTTGACATATATTGTTTGCAGTAGGGTTCCGTACCCACGCGCAACATCGCTTATATAACTGTAGGTTTCCATCCTACGTAATTTCAAGTATAGGTGAAAACAACATACATGTAACTTTTATAACCGAGTAGCTGAACATTTAATTTCTGGAAACCCATATGTCTTATGTAAATATAGTGCGTGCAAGGGCGTAGTCAAGGATTGGTGCTAATGGAAGCTTATCACGGCAAGGGGTCTGGGGCCGCTCATCTGAGCCTTGGTAAAGCCCTGGTGGGGGCCGGGGGGAAGCGAAGCTTCACGGGAACTCCGAAGATTTCGTTTATCGTTTCCAGAAATTACCAGCATGTACATATTTCCGTAGACTTTCTATATACTAATATACACTAACCAAATAATAAATAACGTATACTGGTTCACCAAAATAGTTATTATTTACTCACAAAACATATTATTTCAAGAATGCAAAATTGACGTGACGTGCACAGTGACAACATTTTAAACATTTTGGATAAGCCTAAACTGTATCTATATGGGTTACATGTAATATTTTCAACATAGAACTGATGTGACTGAGGTTTCTCTATCTCAGACGTACAAGGGTTTATTGTTTTTATCTCAAAAAAAGAAAAAAAAGGCTTAAAACTGAATCATTATGCCTATTAATGTAAGTACAGATCTAGAATATTTACTGTAATATACTTGACCGAAACATCGAAATTAAATGCAGTAATACGAGTCTGATCCAGATTACCGTCGTCTTCTACTCTGAATAAGCATGCAAGACTTCAGTTAAGCAGCTTGTAGATGTGGTCATAGAAGTTGAACTATTTTTATCGGCACTGGAAGAGTCAAAAGGTTCGTCGACTTTGGAAGCGTAAGTGGGTTAAGAAGATTTCTGAAAATAACTGTCAATATTTCGTTGCATTATCAACTTGACGAGTGCAGATCGTATAAAGTCAAGAACAAAACCGTTCAAATCGATGAATTAAGAATAAAGTGAGAAGAAATTGCGCATTTCGTGCCGTCGGAATCAATTGTAGTTTTTTTATATGTCTTCATCGAACGCGGCCTGCATTTATACATTGACAGGCTAAACTATAAACCTTATAACCAAATTAAGGGATTCAGATGCAAATATGGTAATAAAATCGGATACTTTTTTAATTTTTAATATTAATTTTATTTATTTATTGGCAAAACTATGTAGAAGCCTGAGCGCGTCTGACGTGAAAAATTATGTCGAAATATTCCATTTAATCTCTTGTTAAGTTAAACATTAACCCCATCCTCAAAAGCATTCCCATAGAAGCACATCTGCAACCACCACAGTGTATGCTTTTTTGCGCAGTGTGATTTAAGTAAAACACATTTTCTATCAGCACAAGATGGTTGGTGATGTGCATTTAGGTGAAACAGTAACTTTTTCGTTAAAAATATAAAACACTTCAGATAGCTTATTACGACCATGATTATCATGTATAGTGTGCGTAGCCCATCTGAACTAACGGTCGTACAGTAATTTAAATGCGATTGTTTTTTGTTCAGGTCTGGACCATGAATATTTTTTATGTTATGAATTTTTTGGTAAAAATGCTATTATTGAAATGCCATTTCTTACTTTAGTCGATTAGTCATCTTTTATCACAGTAAAGTTCGTATTTTTAAAAGTTCATGTTGTTACACCTACAGACCCTTTTGGGGTAAGTTGGTGAGCATGCTCAAGATACACTTCCGCGATGTAGGGCATGGGTATAGAACAAAAGAATTTTCCTCGCGGAAGTGTGTATTGTGCACGCTGTACGCATTCATCGACTCCCCACATTAGCACAAAAGGGTCTATGTTCCAGGTGTTTCCCAATCAATCAAATGTATCATCGATTCGTGAAATGCTTAATTATATCATTTACTTGTTAGTACGTTTCAATGAACACAATACTGGGGAAATTGGCCCAAGCCCATTGCGAAGCAAATTTTTGGTCATTCCCTCCGCGGGACCCTATCCGTACCGCTGTGAATAAAAGTTATATAAATAGGTACAGATTTACGATCTTCGTCAGCTGCTGTATGGAGGACGTCATTTTCTAAGCTAGGTAGAGTGTTGAATACTATTTAAATTAAAATGGAATAATCTACATGTTTAGCTTCGAGGCGATTACTCTGACCCGGATCTACTTGGGTACAAAATAATAATAATAATCATAATCGTAATGCGGGTCCAAGATTTTAAAGTTATATGACAGAAAAGAACGATGCAAATTATGTATGTATATTATTGTTGACTATTTAATGAAATGGACGGAACAGAATGATGTGTTTATAGTAAAACATATTTCTGCATTGTATTCGAATTTTTAACACTTAATGTAGGAAACCCATGTATCGCTATGTTTGTCAACTTTAGGAATGATACACGCCCACCATGTCCTACGTCTTAAAATGCAAGCGCACGTATAGACATTTTTTTCATACATACATATACACAGGTACAGCGAAGAGTTGCCCCTAAGTACTCAATTTAAGTAACATACAAATAAACTAAAGGCGAAAACGAAACAAGACATTCTGAGGCCAGAAATTCCTGACTTGGAACAAGCGCAAATAAAGTGCTTTCCCGTGATCAGAACCCTCCCTTTAAAATCTGGCTACTGTGAAAAAAAATATAACACAATTAAACACACCTAATGGTTTGAGTCCCTTTTTACAACGTAAATGAAGAAACTGATTATAAATTACACAAACGTGCACAAACTAAGGACTACCATCAGATGACTGACATGCCATCTCCAAACCAATTATACACATCTTGGTACATATTTAAGATGGCCTTTTATCAGTATAACCTGGAAGTATGAAATATTTCGGAAATTTTAACGGATGAAAATGTAGCTGGCAAAGAGAGATAACTCAAGGAAAACACAATTTTACCTAAATTGTATCACAACTCGTACATTATGCCAGAGCTAGCTTGCCGAGACTACGCAGACTTTTTGTATCGCACTAGAATTCTTACAAATAGGCTTCTGGAGCAGGGTTATGTTGCTACAAGATTGAAGTCATCACTACAAATGTTTTATGGTCATCATCATGAACTCGTGGATCGTTACGGTGTATCCATATGCGCCATGAAAACTAATTTGTTCAACGTGTGATAGTTTTCCTTTCCTCCTACGTCTACCCCGGACTTGATTTTATGAGCAACTCGGCGGGTGTTTCAAGATTAGGAAAGGACGCTTACCCTACCGGTGCACCTGGTCCATACTTCCAGTTTTCGTGGAGTCCGAGTTGCTCATTTGCTTTTGTTACTTTGTATGTACGAACGATTTTAGTTACTTTAAGTTCTTTGCTGTGTATGTCTTTTTTCCATATGTGGTATTTGTCCCTGGATTACGTTCTTTTGATTACCGCTATAACCTTGGTTCCCTTGATTACTCTTTCATCAGTGTCCGAAACCTACTCTTTCTTAAAATTCCTGAGGATTCTTTTCTAGATCATATGTACGTAGAAAAGCAAAGGGTGTGTAGTAAGGCTACTGAAGTCTCCGGATATGAAATTTGAAATTATCAGAATCTTGACTCGATCATTTACTAATGTTCCAATTTTAAAGAGGCATAGGTCCTTCACATAGTCCTCCATCCTTCCCATTCTTGTACAGATTTTGTATACTCTGGCCAATAGTATCAACGAAATTATATGAACAATTTGAATCACACTAAACATCTTGAAAAAAAAATGATGTTAAATAATACGATAATAACTTTTTTCTAACAAAAAAAAAAATAAATAAATAAAATGAATAACAAGCACATAGAAATTAAAGTAAATTAGCAACCCGGACTCCACTAAAAACTGGGAGCATGGACCAGATGTAACGACTAGGTAAACATGCTCTGCCTTTGTTGAAATACCCACGGAGTTGATCATAAACTTTCACGTCCGAGATAGAGCAGAGAAAAACTATGACACGGTGAAGAGTTGGATACACCATAAAACGACCCACATGATGACGACCAAAAAATTCTTAAACTGTAATAACGACTTTAATCTTGTAGCAATATAACCCTGTTCAGAGGCCGAGTTGTAGGCATAGTAACACTGTACAAAAAGTAGGCATAATTTCGGTAAACTCCGTATGAGATGTGTCATGAAAACTCCATACGCAGTTGCTGAAACGATGAGCCAAATATTAAAGAAGTTGACAAAATGAAGTCAGTTGTAGCCCTGAATCAAGGATTGTTTAAAGACAAACGTCATATATATATATTTATTTATTTATTTATTTTTAGCAGAAATTGAGCGATTAAAGAATCTGGCGAAACGATGTTCCTTCTTTTGGTTAAGATCAGCCATAAAGGCAGTCTCATAAGAGTGAGATATTACATCAGTGGCCGTTCATGTCAAAATAGGGATATTTCTATCGGCTTACTTTCAACAAGTACCGGCTTACTTTTCAAAAGTATCGGCATACTTTTCTTACTTTTGAAAAGTATGCCGTTACTGTTTTCACTATGCATAAAGTTTTTGTATCGGCTTACTTTTGAAAAGTATGCCGATACTTTTAACAAGTAAGCCGATACTTTTGAAAAGTAAGCCGGTACTTGTTGAAAGTAAGCCAAAAACTTTATGCATAGTGAAAAAAGTAACGGCATACTTTTCAAAAGTATCGGCTTACTTTTGAAAAGTATGCCGTTACTTTTTTCACTATGCATAAAGTTTTTGTATCGGCTTACTTTTGAAAAGTATGCCGATACTTTTAACAAGTAAGCCGATACTTTTGAAAAGTAAGCCGGTACTTGTTGAAAGTAAGCCAAAAACTTTATGCATAGTGAAAAAAGTAACGGCATACTTTTCAAAAGTATCGGCTTACTTTTGAAAAGTATGCCGTTACTTTTTTCACTATGCATAAAGTTTTTGTATCGGCTTACTTTTGAAAAGTATGCCGATACTTTTAACAAGTAAGCCGATACTTTTGAAAAGTAAGCCGATAGAAATATCCCTATTTTGACATGAACAGCCACTGATAGTATTATGTATCTTCTTGGAGTAGCAACAATGAATAATATTTAAATTCTTTTGAGTCGAGATTTCAACAGAGCGTGGGAACAAGAGTATCAAGAGTTGAAAAATCATTGGTCTTGATGATATTATATTCCGATAATAATCTGGCACTGAGAGTTTCCGGAGTATTTAAATATATCAGGATTCACATAAATATATACATTGCATTGACACCACTACGAGAATAACAAGCGTCGTGGTAAGAATGGCAACCGTCTGACAGCCGAAAAAATATGGAAGTTATCAGTTTCGAATGAGGTTTAGCAGTGCATTTTGCAGCTATCCAATTATGAATCGTTAGAATCGTTTGTATGGATTCTTGTGGAGATTTGGAACCCAATACTAGTGCATGAACGGAGGATAACAATTGTCTTTTGTGGAGAGGATAGAATGGGCCTGTGGTTGTCAACTATCCCCTCTTTAGAAAGTGTGGTAGCAGTATAAGTTTTGTTACTGCTAGTATTTTCTAAATCCATATCCAATAACAAACATTGAATGCAAGGTTTTGGGGATTAATTTGGTGCGGGTACAACAGTCATGTACAGTGAAATTGTTAAATTCACAGAGTATATTAGTTTAATATGGAGTCCCTGTTTACCTGTGCCAGAATCTTTATTCATAAAAATAGAAGAAACGTGGACATTTGTTGTCCTTCTCATATTTCAAGATAAAAGATTTCACAGCTTTAACCCACTATGATGGAGAATCAATGTCTTATTTTTCTTGTTTTATCCAATTTTTGGCATAGTTATCAATAGCATCCATAATAATTTTAAAAAATGAAATATACAGTACTGGGTCTGTTTTTAGATACCAGGCTGATGCTAATTTGAATGACAAATTTGTGTTTAAAAAAACGGTCATTGTAATAAAAAAAAACCATTTTATTCATACACAGCAAGCAGTCACTGTCTGCCTGCAGTACAAACTATTTTTCATTGTTGCGAAACAACTAAAACAACCAATCACATCTCTTTAACTTACCCACGCTTGTTCAAAATAAACACATCTCCCTCTTTTTTGTTTATGATGGAAGCCAAATGAGATGTTCCAATGGGTAGTTTGAAATCAAGTTATGAACTTTTGACCTTGTCATTTGTATACCTGTTACATGAACTCGAAAATACATTGTATATTAACAGTGCTGGCTTTTAGCCACTAGCCCGAAGCTAGTAAAACTTGATTCGGGCTAGTAAAATGTGTACATTTCTTGTTACGGGCTAGTTGAATCCTATACAGTCCTCTATTATTTGGGCTAATTATTGAGAATTTTGAAAGAAAGGACTGTATTAAAATACATGATTTAGCATAAACTTAAAAAAACACACAGAAAGTTGGAATTTCAGCATCAACACACTTGTAGTTTTTTTTTTTCCATAAAATCTGAAGCAATATCGAATCAAAAACGTAGGGGAAAGAATTGATACTTTTCCATTATTGCAAGCCCTTAATTTTGAGCAATATTATAGGGCATATAGTCGATATTCATTTGACTAGATGTCACCTGATGACACTGTCTTGATTTTTTAACTGGATAAATTCATGTCCTATAAAAATCCTCAAGTGGTACAAAATGTATTAGGAAAATTGATTTTTTAAATACTTTTGTGATTTAAAAAAAATTGATTCAATTCAGCATTTCTAAGGTAATTACTAAATGTAATATATTTATAAAATCCTGTTATTTGATTTTTTATATCCAAACAGTAATTTTCAAACAATACATTTTTCAACATCTGTTTTACTTGTGACAACATAATTTTTTGCTATTTTTCAACTGTCTACCAAAATTTTTACATTAACAAAGCTAGAAAGACAGTATACCTGGATTTTGAAATGCTTTAAAATTTGGATGTATCTCTATTTGGAATTATTTAAAAATTCTAAAAAACTTAATTTAATTACAAATACATTCTTATGCAAAATTGATGATATCAATATTTTTAAAAAATTTTAATTTGCACTTTATAATTAACTTGAATTTCCATAAGAGGACCATTGATATGAAACTAGGAAAAGTTCAGTGCCTTCTAATTCTGAAAGTAAATTTGAACCCCAGATCAGACTAAATCTTCTGAAAACAATAGTCAATAATTTTTTTATTCAACAGACACACTAAGTTTTACATTTTTTTCTCTCTCAGATGGTCATTTTTTTTTATTGTTCCAAGAATTTAACCACTCCATCAGCTGCTGCTATCTTCCTGGTCCTTCTTATTTGAATTTTCCCTCAAAATCTACAAAGTTTTCTGGTTTAGCTGATTTTGAATAATCTCTGTCAGACCAGTACTAGAAAAAAATGTGTGTACATTATACTATAGAAATCATTAGTTTAACACGGTGTTGTTTAAATCTGTTCTGCGAAAAAAATTGTTTTAGAATTACACGAGTTTTTGTTGGTCAAAATATGCTTTTTATATTGACAGAAGTTGTAGGAATCTCCTTATAAATCACTGTGCAAAACAAAATATGAATCAACAGAGAATCTTAGAAAGAATATTTAAGAGTCAGTACATCTCTAAAATGTGGGCAAAATATGGCACATGAAAAAAAAAACAAACTGAGATTTTATTGCATTATCCAAGTATTTATACCTCATAACCTAGAGAAATATCCATCAACATGTTTGTAAAGTATGCCTTTTAAAGATATTTTGTCCATGTGTATTGAATATATTTGAGACAATACGACAAAACTGAGAAAAAATTATGCCCAACCAATTGCCTGATTCTTGGAATAAAACTTAAATCATGATTAACCAGTAGTCCAAAGCCTGAAGCTGGTAAAATTTAACTTTCTGGAAAATAATATCTATTAAAAAATTCTCCAAAATATGATTTGGTCCCGTGGATAAAAAAACAAAAAAAACCAAAAAAAAAACAGTGAAGACTGTAACTCAGGGACCATCCTAGACCCAAAATTCAGGAAGACTTCACTTCTCCCTCAGAGAAAAATAGGAAGAAGTTTCCATCTCAGGGAGACTTCTCAGTGTGCGCAGGTTTCATTAGTTAACTTTAAATTTTGAATGATGTTATCATATAATGACATTTCTTTTTTGAACAACTTCATCTTTCTAAGACTATGCAAAAAGACAAAAAGGTATAAGATCATTAACTAATGTATAAAGACTTATTGTTTACACATGCACCACAGTTCACTCTCATCAAGACATTCACTGAACTATTGTTTAAATTGGTTTTCAATCTTGACTTGATTCGATTTTGGGTAGAGAATCCTCTTTCACATGTTGCACTATTCACTGGTAGAAGTGTGCATCACTGAACAAGTTTTACAATATTTGATATTATATCTTCATATAAATTCATGCCAAGTTTTTCACAAATTTCACTAAAGGAAGAAGTTTGAAAAGAACCTGTAACAAGCCTTTGGTATTGTTTATATTCCATAGGCACATGTTCTTTGTTAATTCCTTGGATGGCAAAATGATCAGCTAAAACAGTAACACTTTGGTTTCCAAATGTTGCCAACTCTCCTTTTTTGAAGTAATGTGATGAGGCATTTTTTTCTATCAAACCACTCTCTTATAAACGATCTTTTAAATTGTTCACAATGTTGTCTATATATAATGGCATAATAGATCTGAGGATATCTTCAGTGTGCAATGTTCATTTAATCAATGATAAATTTTAATTTTCAGTAAGTATTTATTTGTGAACTAAAACAAAGGATAATTAATTTATAGTTTATTATGTTTACTGTCACTTCGGGGTGACTTCCAATCAACTGATGTTACGCAGTCAGATACTTTGATGTTAACATGTGTACAGTTAGCAGTAACATTTTTAACAGTCATATATCAATATATTTATGGTATTAAGTGTAATACTTTATCAATTTAAGTGTCAATTTTTTTTTATAAGAACTCGTAGTGACAGGTGTGTTGTGTATATATTCAATTTCATAAATGTCAGCGTAAATTCTAGAGAAGTTCTGATCGAGTACTTGATGGGAGATCAGATGAGTGTTAAAAGCAGGACGGAAACGTGTAGTGACCTGCTGTGAATCGTCTCATTTCAGCTGTGAAAATGCACAATAAAGTTATATTTAAAAAATCACAGATGCTCTACTGGATTTTCCTTGCAGATTTTGAAAAATAAAAGGGGGATGTGTCAGATTTTAAGAGCGACTTTAACTTCTCTTTTGTGGTAATATACGGCGAAGTTTGAAACCAAAAAGTGACTATTTCGCCACAGTCGCGCACTAGGTGGTCCTTGACCTTGGTAACTGTAGCGTACATTTTTAAGATATAAGGTATTAATTTGTGCCTTTAATCACTAGCTCTATATTTTAAGCTAATGGAAATTCAATGGAAACATAATGTATAAATAATTTTTTAAAGGAAAAAATGTTGGAATCTATAATTCAGGCTAGTGGCTGAAAAAGTTCAGGGAAGCCAACTGCAATGAAAAACAGTCAATACAATATTATATGTGTATACTTAGCAGGAAATTTTACATGATCAAAGCACACTTAGCAATTTTCAAATTGTTTACAGTACATCATTGTTCAAAATTAAAATTAAAGGAAAATGTGCATTTATTTTAATGGTTTAATAGAAGAAAAGTATAACCTATAATTATATAAAACATTCATTTTGTTAATACATGTACTTACAACCATCCTTCTGAATCCCCATTCATCATTAGACAGAGTTTTCTTATAACCAGCAGGTGACAAACTAAAAAATAAAATAAAATAATAACTTTAAATATACTGAAAGACAAATTTAACATATGTTACTGAGGTCATTATATGCTTATTTTTTTCCAGTCATGTTTTAAATCTACATGCCACTGGCAATGCAGACAGAAATACTGTTCAGTTGTTTTGCAAATATTATGATCTTTTCGTTTGGCTAAAAACTGAAAAAAAATACTTATGGACAATGGACGTGCAAGATGGAAAAAAAATAATGGAGAATTATCCACATTGTCAGATAGCTTAAATTAATCTATCCTACATGCCCACTCACTGTAAATCTGGATTTATAATACAACTCCTAACTGTAAAATATGCTGGCAAGGCTAATCCAACAGCATAGATGCCATACAGTGGAATCAACTGAAATAGATAGAAAAATATTATATTAGCTAGAATATAGTATCCATATAGCATAAACAGGGGCCCAAATTACAGGTGACCCTGGTACCTCTATTTTTGATCTAGGACAGTAAAAAATCCATTTAATTAAGTTTAAGACCTTCAACCCCATTCATTATCACTTTAATGAGGAAGTTTTGATTTTCCTCATATGTTGTGACCTGAGGACCACTTATTTTAAACTTGGAAAACCTTCATCCTAGAAAATCACTTTGGACCACCGCTACCACTAAAATGTAGACAACCATTATCCATTCTTGTTATACATGTATTAACAGAAAGTTGGTGCTCAAATAAGACACTACTTACACATGGCTTCAATATAACGAGAATTGATATGGTAAATATGTCAATTCAAATAGACAGCAACCCAACAAGGATGAAAAAAGTCGGCTCAAAGCTATCCATGGGTCTTCAATGAATGAGGAAACCCTCACACAACAGGGCACACTGCAGTTGGTCCCCAAACTACATTATACACAGGTACAGTGAAATAGCTGCCCCATATCAATATATCATGTTACAGCTCCATGTTTAAGTTCAAATAATTTACATGAACAGCCTCAGTTTAAGCCGACAAATAATAACACACCTATAAATAACAGAATTATTTTAGACAAAATCTTAAATTCATTGGTGGTGGTGAGAAGAATTCTATTTTGTCACTGGATTATTTTATTTACAATAAAGATATGCATTAAAATGCAAGACAACCTGATTGATAAAAAAAATGCTCCTTTCAGTACCATATACACATAGCAATAACTGATTTTTCGGGATCTCATTCAGTTATTGTGTAAAAAAAGCATTTGTGATAGATGTGAGTATGCCATATACATTTCTCTTCACTTCTCCCTTAGAGCATTTCCCCCTTTCTTATAGTTCTCCATATTGTCTCTTAGTAACACTGCCCAAATATACAATATTAGAGTATTTTGTTCCTATTAATTTTTGGAACAGTTCATGAGGGAGATTCAAACCCACTGACCCTGTTTCATGTGGGAGATCTTCATCTGAAAGCAAAATTCAGATGTAAAAATTCACTTATTACAGACTTTTTCACTTAAAAAACAATAACTTTAACCACAAATCACCAACAAATCTTACAATTATATAAGGGAGATTCTATTTGTGGGAGCCCCCCCCTCACCCCCATCAATGTAGGAAGGTTACCAGGTATGGTATTATCAAAAATACAGCCTGTACGTATTTAAAGCTTCCCAGAGCAGTTTCCATGTCCTGCACTGCATACACATACAACAAGTATATAAAGTTTCTTACTTAGCACATAGGGGTTGTCATAAACAGTGTACCCAGTGAATATGTAGCTAATAAAACCAAGCCGCCCAAATATTAGCTTTGGATACAAACTTGGGGAGCATTTCAGTTTTCTCTTGGTAGTTTTGTACTGATTTGATCAAGTGCATATTTCTCTTACACCTAGATGCACTTTACCAGTGCTCAATTACAAATACTTTTTTTGCTTTGTTCCTAAATAAAAGTATAATTGTCTTTATATGTTAGGATTTTATTTCTTAAAGTACCATATTAAAACTTTAAAAGGAAAATAATTAAAAGTGTGCAATGGTGTTCTGTGGCAGTGATCCCCTTTATTCCAATTTCAGCAGGACTAGTTTCTTCATATTTCTGTTTAGACAAAGGCCAAGTGTTGTTTGAAATGTTGGCCATGAGTTTATCACTTTAAGGCATGCATATTAGAATTTTGCAGATACACTATGAGCATTGGTCAGACCACGAATCAATACAAATACAAATATTTTATTGCAACAACACATTTACAATAAATGGTCATGATACAAAATTAAATAGATAAAATGTTTATACACATGAGAACTACACACACATCAAGAGCGAATGTGACTAATTTGAATACTGAGGTATTCATGTCAATGATTTGTATAATCAATCGTAGTCTTAAGAATCATTTTGGAACTGCTATTGAATATCAATGCAATGTGATTTTCTGTTTTTTATACACGTTTGAGGTAGCAGGTTGAACTGTCTCCATTCTTGTCAGTCCCAATGTTTATTTGGCCCAAGCCTACATGTACATTTGTATCCCAGGATTTTCCATCCCCTAATGCTTATATTGTATAAATTTAAGTGTATAAAATTTAATGTCATATACCAAACTTGTTATTTACAAACAATTTAAATATGACTATGGTCATCACACTTTCAAGGTAGGTATTTAAATTCTTACCTAAGAAATGGAGAAACTATAAGGTTTGAATACTTATTCAGAATTTAGAAAAATATTGAATAATACCGGTTCCTGAATTGAACCTTCAGGCACCTCTTTTATAAATTTTCTCCCACTTACTAAATGAGGATCCTAATTTGACACACTGCTTCCTATTGACAGATAATCTGAAACACCATATGATTTTATTTTATCTACAAAATGTATCAGAAGATTATGTGGAAGACAATCATACACCTTGCTTAAATCCATTAAAATTGCCTTTTACAATCTATTCATTTATATTGTAAAATTTAATAAAAAGATAGAAAAGGATTAGATAATTTATTTTCAATATTTGTTTATTATTTTAGCAACCACCGCGAAACGATGCACACGCTATGATTATTACATGTACTATCTTAATTTCCCTTAAAGTTTCTCAGGATAGTATCATACGAACAACAAAAAAGTCATTTCCTAGAAGTAAATAAAAAATACTGTCCATATGGAGAAAATTCATCGTTTCCTTAATTCAAACAAATAAAAATGTAAAGGTTAAGGTTACTTTCCAGTAAAAATAACTTCACCTTTTCTGATAGATTTCAAGTCTTTTCTAAAATATAACTCGATTGTATTATCCAAATCAAAGCATAGCTTTTCTAAAATGGGAAAGACAATTGTTTTCTTTTAGGAATTCACAGCTGTCAATTGCGTCTGAATTTTGTCACATATGTGTAAATTATTCCAATCATCCTTTGAGAACTAATATTTTCGGTATCTGCATACATTAATTTAACCCACTGAAACTGAAAAGGATGTTGCTAGAGATGCCCTTAAGGGTTAAAAATTGTAAAGTATGGTGAAGTGCTACAAAGTTATTGACCATTTTGAAAGCAAGGGGAAAGGGGGTTGGGATTTTGGGAAAACATTTTTTTAATCATTCATTGAGGAAAAAAAACCATTTCCCCCCATTATTTAACAAGGCAGATTTTCAAATAAAAGTACTGATTTTGCTTGATACTGAAATGTAAATAAAAATACTGCACTTGCGTAACAAAATTCTCATCTGATCCCTACCCCTTTGTGCCAAAGGGGTTTTTAATGTCCTTTACTATTTTTACAAGTCTCGCACACACAGTACTTATATGGTAAAGCTCATTAATTTAGGTAGCAAAATGTAGCTCTAACCATTTTTTTTTGTACGATCGCCCAAAAAATGGATCAACAGCTACAATTTCGCAGCTGTGATTTCGGCTATGTCTACCCCATATTAATTGTATAAATTCATAATGCATTATGCATCAAGACTTTGATTGCGGTAGGATCATCTGGGGACAGATCCACTTGGAGAAGGAACAACAATTAATCCATGTGTAACACACAGGGTGACAGACACAGTACTATAATGCAAAAATAGTGAGAGTTCAACCAAAATTCTTTAATCTTAGATAAGGGTTAAGGGATGTATGAGTTTACGTTGCTTGAGGAACGTTTTAAGTCGATCCTGTCTAATTACAACTGAATGTCATGCACACCACTTCAAGATCACGTATGATCGGCTACGATGAGTGCACTCGAAGATGCTCGATTTCTTTCTCTACTCGATGTTCATGAGTTAAACTCTATCGAAAAACCCTAGTTTCATACGTACTGAATAATGTTTTCTGATTTTAGATGGTGAAAACAAGTGGATAAATTCATTTTTTGAATAATTTCTCCAGTCCTTTCCGCCACCCATGGTAAATTTGTGTTCTGTGCTTCGGTCAAGTCAAGGGCGACAGGAAATATAGTTATAATCTCTAAAATTTCATTAATTATTTTTGAAAGGCCCATCAAAATTGTTTAAAACTTGCTGATTTTGATGATTAAATATATACATGCTTGCAATATACTTTTTTTGTAAACCAAACAGAGGTACCTTCAAAAATAATAGAAAAAAAAGTTGTTTATAGATTAAAAAAGTGTTTTGCAGTTATCTCCCTTGTAAAGTTCATTTTCGGAAACAATAATATCTTTCTGAATTATTCGACATCATGGATGAAACAAATGCAACTGATGATGTTGATCCAAGTGTTCAGTTCTTGTACAATACAATGTGTATGTAGATTTATTGATATAATATGAAGGACCTTGTTCTTTCTCAAAACTCTCTACAAATTAAAAAGGATGCCTACAAGTATTGTAAAGTATCCACTCTCCTACATTTGTATAATCCAGCTATTTAAGATTCATAATCAACTTTCGACGAATATGGCCTCAGTTTCACTACTGATTTCCTTCTGACTACAGACAAGCCTGTGTATCTAGAATTTCTTCCTTTAATACATAGGAAACATCTCAAAACATTATCAAGACCTCTCTGCAGAATTGATGAAATCAAAACAGCAAAAGTCAGGTTAATTTTGATTTAATTTGACAAAAAGAATGTGACTTTCTCATGTCTAGGGGATACTATGCATTAACATTTGTCTAGGTACGCAGGTTTGTCTGTAGTCAGATTGAAATTAATGGTGAGATTGAGACCATATTTTTTGAAAGGTAATGATGAAGCTCAACCTTACAAGCAGCTCCAGTTACAAATATAAATATGCTTTTAAGTTTTAATAGGTCTGAATCATTAAATGTATAAATTTAGGAAATACATGTACATTTGTAATATGAGAAAGGCAATGGCATTAAGTGGGAGCTAAGTCCTAAGCTTGATTCATTAGGTACCCTTATCAATGAAGAAAATTCAATTCCATTTACCTTATTTGCCAAATTTGTTTTAAGATATTTATATGAGTGGGAGTATTAAAAATGTAAAATTATTTGTTGAACAGTTTCAGGTTTGGATTAGAATGACAATTTATCATGATCCCTCTAACCAGAAGTAGCTTTTTTTGAAAATGTCAGAGAAGTTCTGGTTGAATTACATAGATGTCTTTGAAAAAATTGAATAGGGAGCATTTTAAAACTACTTGTAAAGTGTTAATAGATTGTGACATATATGTATAGTGTTTTCCACAGAAATTTATGAAAAGCAAGGCATGGTACTTAATGTATTTTGCTGGCACTAAGAGGTTGTTTTGGGGGCACCTCACCTAAACTTGAGGAGTATTTATTTTCCAAAACCTGCAATAAACAGTCTTTACCCTAGTTTGATGTTATTAAAGTGTCAACACCACAGAATGTTTGATTGCAGATCAGTTAATATAATAATAAAATAAATCTAAAACTAAAAGCTGGGTTTTGTCAACTGGGTGCAGCTCCATTCTAAATTGGTCAAGGGAAACCTCTAATATAGTGTTCCCAAGTGTCAGTATGATGAATTTTTTGAAATTTCTATACATTTACATATAAGAGTAAAGCTTATAAAAGTTCTCCACGGATGACAGGAATATTTTATACATACACTATTGTCAACACAAATTTTAATTTCTCCACTCTTCACAGTGGAGTCACCATTTCAAAAATTGTCTGTAGTTTTACTACTCCTTGACTTTATACCAAGGTATATTAAATGGATCTAGCAATTTATAAACATTTCAGTTATGGATAGAGAAAGATATGGATGGTTAGAAGGAATTACTGAACTTAATTGTCAGATAATTATATTGAATTCATCCTTAATGCTGGTAAAGAGATGTTCACAATTTCTTTTACAGTGCAAAGAGATCCAAAGAAAAGAAAAGTTAAACTTGTAGAAAAGCATCTTATTCAAGTTGACTTTGGTTTGGAAGATAGTGAAGATGACAGTGATTTTGAAGTTGGGGATCAAAAAGAAGGTATGGAAATAAAAATTAATGGGATGGTGATTACAGTTTGGCTGAAAATTCTAAAATATTTAAATAATAGATAGATATAGAATACTGGTTACTTTCAGTATTGTTAATATCAGAATCAAAAGTAACTATTATTATTTTTATCATAATGTATACTCTTTTTGGTGAAAATAAGATTTTATCATGCTCACGAAAGCTCACATTTGCAGAAAT
Source organism: Perna viridis (assembly GCA_037379345.1). Classification (NCBI taxonomy): domain Eukaryota; kingdom Metazoa; phylum Mollusca; class Bivalvia; order Mytilida; family Mytilidae; genus Perna; species Perna viridis. The sequence continues at coordinate 30,272,978 of CM074517.1, read as the reverse complement.
CCCTCAAAGCATTGTTGAATATCTTAAATGTATGAATGTATGTACTGACAGAAATCATGGTGCATACAATGATACATGTATGTTAAATGCTTGAATTACATGTAATATAAACAACCTTTTTCAGAGCTTAAATCTAATTTTGGAAAATAAAATATTTTAAACAATGTTCTTGTGTCTTGATGTTGCAATTTCTTATATAGACTTTTCTTTCTTTTTGAATACTGAATGGTCCGTGGGAGTTTTTTTTTCTATCGTTTTGGTTCTTGTTCAAGGAACAGCATGTAAAGTAATTAAGCCCTAAAATTTTATTGGGAAAACAGTCTCAAGTTTTCTTTTAAAGGCAATTTGAAATATTTTTCTTTTTTTGATTGTGTCTTTTCATTTGTCTGATTATTTTCATTTTTATTTCAGATTCAGATGATGAGATGGAATCAGATGGTGGAGAGGACAAAGAATCAGATGATGAAGGAGATGATGATGGAGATGAGGATGAGTCATCAGATGTAAACAGTGAAAAAGAATCAAAGTTGGATGAGGATGACTTGATTGAAAATTCCTTGGATTCAGATTTTGTAAGTTAATACAGTGACATGACAAGTTATACAAAATAACTGAAGTTCTAAAGTCCAGACGTAAAATATTACGTAGTGCCCTACAGGGGCAAAATGTGATGTTCTGTCGAGATGTTCAAAACTAATATTATTCTGTTAATTGGCAACGATATGGTTGATGTTAGGTATGTTATCATTGGAAATTACAGTTATTAGAAATTATAAGGCACTAGGGTTGAAGAAAAATTGATAAACCCATACTACTGCTACTTGGACTACATACTTGAAAGTCCAAGCAAGTCCCTGTGAGAGATTTGAACTTTGCCACCAATAAAGTCCTAAATCATCTTAAGTACTTTTATTTTGTTGTATTTGATATAAGAAATTAATTAAAATAATTTCATTAGACTCATGAAGGGGGTCAGAATGACATTAATATAGTGTTTAGTACCAGTCCATAATCAGATATTGACTAGCCAGTTGCCAGACATTATTTTCTTCTGGTTTAATAGAGAAGTTATGCTTTTTCAAATAAAAAAAATGCCTTTCTGTATATTTTCTTTCTGTTTGTTTACTTCAGATTTTGTCAGTATCTGCTTTTTTGTTGGGTTTATAATATCATGTTTGTGATGTATAATATTCAATGTGATTTCATTAACTTTTGCTCACAAATATGCCTGAAATAGAAGTGTTTCATTTATAAATTGAATAAAATATTTTGATTATACAACTGCAAAACATTAACCACTGTATAATGGTTTTATGCATTTTTTTTTGTTTTTTTTTCTTCAATTTTTTTTATTTCTTTTTAATATAGTCAGGTTTTTATAACATCCCCCTACATCACTACCTGACTAGAGTGTAATGGGGTTTGTAAACATGTATATATTCACACTATTATATTAATTTGAAAAACTGCACTTTTCACTCTTACGCACTCTCGCTTTTTTAGTAGCTGCTGTAGTCATTGTTGTTGTCACCTGACATTATTTGTTACTTACGTTTTTGTACATAAACAAAAAAACAAACCAAAAAAACCCACAAAATTATAACTTCATATCCTTTTCATGTTATCTATTAGGTCCATGTTTCCTGACTGACAAGTTTAGTTTTAAGTATCAATCCATATAAAATTTAGACAATGCCTATGATAAAGGTGGTTCATGGTTAAAAAAAAAAACACTGAACAAACAATGATTTTTCAGTCTACATATGCTATTTTTTATATAACAATAGTCCTTTGTATATACAGAGGTGTATTTTTGAGAAAACCATACATTCATCTCCTACTAAAATCAACCAAATCAAACTAAAGTGGTAATAGTAACTCTTGAAAAGTTACAATTTCATACAAAATGTCAATCTCTTACTAATCACTGCAGACAAGCCTTTTGAAATTCTTGGACATCATTCAAATCAAACATTGTTGACAATTGGATAACACAGCATAAAAACATTCACTTTCTCCTAAATTAGCAAGATTCTTGCATGTTTAGGGTGCAGGGTTTAGAGTGAATTTCAAACATCAGACTCTGTTAAGAGCTTGACAAAATCTCTATAATTTTTATCTCTCAAGTACAACAACTAAATGATAAACTATTGGCAAGACTGGTTATGTGGTCTGTAAATGTTTCTGAATAAGGAATGGAAAGTGAATTCGATAGGTTTTGAACATGCATGAATCACCTCCTGTCTTTTTTTTATAGACTGCTTCTTAGATAAACTGAAAAAAACAACAAATTGTACCTGAAAAAAATTTCAGTATAGCATTCTACATATTGTTCTCTGTAAAAAGATACATTATTTTTGGATGACATTGTAAATCTCACAAGTTTGCATAATTATAACATTATACTTTCTTAGGTGGCAAGTACAAGTTCAGCAAGACAGAAAAATCTCAAGTTGACAATATGTTGTGTATGTTTAGGGGATGTAAGGTATGTCTTGGTCTTGATATATATATATATTAAGGCCAATTGAAACAATATATGTGCTTCCTGTCACCTCATAGAAAAAAAAACAGGTGGGTATGTTGGGATTTTTGTTTTCTCTTTTTTTACTCCACAAGGTTGTAGTTGTCATTTTCCATGTTATTCTTAATGCCACCATTAACATCAGTATGAACTCAAATTCTATGTTTCAAAACATAATTCTTTCCTCCTATTACAACAATGACTGAACCAAGTAATGGAATACATGTAGATAGCTTTGAACTTGAAAAAAAAGGAAATAAATAGAAAATTAAAGTCAGGCAATTTTTATTTTATTCTATGTATATTTTATTTCATTTTGGCATAAAAAGTTTAGGATCAGCTGTAAAAACTGGGGTCGGTCAAGTGACTGGAACCAAATTATTTTTTTGGCCTAATTTGAATAAGAGTAGTACTACTTTCAATATTTCTTGGTCAGTTTTGGGATGATTTATATAGCTGTCTATGTAGAAATTTGCCTACATTATACCAATGTGGCCTACCATTAAACACCTGTGGGATCTTTTGGACAACTATCTTTCAAGTTAAAGTATCTGTTTATTATGATAAGTTTAATGTCTGAATTGATCATAAATGACACTTATTGAGTTCTTCTCCGTCTAAGAATTGGGCACAATGTATATAGGGTAAGGCACCTGTAGGAAAAAAACACAGAGATTTTATTGCATTAACCAACTACCGGTAATTATATCTGATAACCACCAGAAATAACCATTAAAGTGTTTGTAAAATTTGCCTTTTAAGATATTGATAGGTCAAATTTAATTGAAATGCACTCCTGAAATGTGGCGGAAAAATTTTCCTGCACTCTTTCCCTACATAAGCAGTCAAAAAATATCTTGTCACAGATGCTTCTGGATAAACTTAAATAGCTTTTTGGTTGTTTTCTAGATGTACTGAATATATATTAGGCAAAAATGAATAAATTGGGGAAAATGATGTGCCACCCATTGCCTGATTTTTACACAGAATGATACTTCAAACTTGAAAGACTATACCCAAAAGATAATAACTGTTACTGCATTATTAAATAGTTATACTTGTGATTTTGTTTTTTGATTATTGGACATGTTCCTTAACACCATGTTTTCCTATTGTATGTGTTTTCACCTCAAAATAAGTGTTAAATTATTCCCTAAAATAAAATTTAAGTGTTCCTATACAATAATATAAAAAAAAAATCCACCTCGTTAAAAAAACAACAGAAAAATACATAATGTAAGTAAGGAACATGCTCTGTGGTGGTCTTATCCTCCTCACTTGTTAATTTATGTTTCTTTTGTATTTGTTTATTTTTTCAAATATGTAAACATTTTTACCGGGCACATACAATCATTTAGTTTAAATAATACTGCCTGGGAATATTTGCTTTCGAGGGTGGAATGTTCTGACGTCAATATCACAAAAAGTCGTAAGTGTAAAGTTGATTGAAAGTAATGATGTCACAACCAAAAATAGCATAAGTCATAAATTACGATCAATTTCACACTTACGACTTTTTTTGAAATCAACGCCAGGACCTTTTAACATTTTTCTTAAGTCAACTTGATGAAAACTCCTTAATAGAGTTTTAATGTTCTGTATTGGTCCTGGACCAATGTTAATGATATTTGAAAAGTCCAGGGTCAGAAATGGAGGGTCCAGTACCTTGGACCTACACTAATTTGAACCCCTTACGCCATACACTGAATGGTAGATGGTTCTTACTTATTGTTTGATTCATTTACTATATGACTGTTTGAGTGATTGTTGTATGAACATTTCCCCTACATTTTTACTTCACTAAATGCTAAATCTTTTAAATATTTCAGTGTTGAAGATGATGAGATAGTGGAGTGTGACAACTGTGGTGTCTCAGTTCATGAAGGTACTAAATAAACCAATGTAATGGAAAGTTTTTATTGAAGACATTAAGAATTTAAGACTGCTGAGAATGCAAGTCAGAAAAATCTCAGACAATAGTAAGATTTGAAGCTTTCTAATGAGGCTGTGCAGATTTCTCTGTCTTGTGTTTTCTGGTGGTGTTTGATTCTATTTCTTCCTATTAAAATTAATTTTGTGAGAAGTATGCCAATTTGGAACAGTCTGCTTGTTGAAATTTCTTTTGTAATTACAGGATGTTATAAACATTTTATTATGACATCACAAACGTCATGTTTTATCTTACACATAGGTATGATGACGATATCCTACATGGCAATGATCGAATTTAAGGGGAAATACTAAATGCAAATTGAAACTCAATTTAGCTAGTAGAAATTGTTTCCACTTGCTAATATGTACTAGTGGAATTGTATATGTCATGTAGGTAAAGCCCAGAAACCCCCCCCCCCAAAAAAAAAATAAAAATTAAATTTAACAAGTGTTAATTTTCAGTACTTCCATCATTTAGGTAGTGGAAAAATTTCTGAAATTCAGTCCCTGCATGGTTTAAAAAAGGAATAACCTTGTCTATTTATTGAGAAAAGGATTTCTCACATGACTTAAAACAAGAATTAGCTTGTCTTTTAAAGAGAAAAAATCATTTTTCTGTATTGCTAATTAAATAACCATAACTAGATCTGATCTGTTATATCTAAGCAAATGAATGTCTAAAGACCAGTCAGCTGGTGACTGATCAATCTTTTCTTTATCAGGTCAATTTAAGAAAAGTTTTACATATACTTTCACAGTACCTAACAGTGCCTATCTTATGAAAATCAAAGGTCCTAATATTTTGCTATGAATTCTAACAAATCGTAATATTTTATTTTGATATCTAATAAAATACATGTACATTTACATGTACTTGGACAGAAATAAAACTCTTTGAAGAGGGCGTCCACACAAACACCAGCAGGCAGTGGGTGGCACATGAAAAAAATCACAGATTAATCTGTGTTGCAAGCTGAAGAGGGTTTCCACACAAAAATCTGTTAGTGGGTGGCACATAGCAAATTTGGTTTTCAAAAAATTTTCATCTTTTTCATATCACACAATACATCCTTTTTCAAAGTTGAATGTTGGTTTTTGATTAACTGCAAGGGATAAAGAGATATGAATTACATTGAAAGCACTGAAATTCATTAAAAAAAGTTGGTAATTCTTTTGTGTGTGTGTGCAAAAATTTGGTTGATTTCTTAAGGAACTTTAAAATCATATTCTTAACAATTAAAAAAAATTGTTGTACTATTGGACATACACAAGATATAAACATTACATTGGAACAAAAAATAAGTGGGATTGAATTTACCATGTGTCATTCATATCATAGGAACTACCTGGTTTCTTAATGGACATTCTAATATGACATCTTCATATCATCAAACTGTATATTTCAGTACAACCCCACCTTTAGCATCTGCGCACTGTCTTTTTTCTTTAGCTGTCACTTCGAGACAAAATATTTATGCGATGATTTAATGGCTGAGAGGTTATCTTATTGAAATCAATTATATAAATACACACATTTAATACATACGATGACAAATATACAAATTTAATCCAACTTCTATACGGGGGAGGTTAAACGGAATAACCGTTATTTTGGCTACGGCTAGGGAAATATTCACAAAAATTACCGCATTTATCATATTAGAAAAGAACATAATTCCTTCCGGGGTAGATTTGTACTCATTTTAAAATGGGTTGGGCTTTTATATTCTCATTTAACACCTCGCTTTCGCTCGGTGTTAAATAATTGAATATAAATACCGTACCCATGTTAAAATGAGTACAAATATATCCCCTCCACAAATTATTTCCTAAATCTTTTAAAAAGTTAAGTTATTAAATGAGTTTGTTTTAAAATTATTATATCTTTTATAGGGTGTTATGGTATCAGTGAAAACCAATCAAATGCTAGTACAGAATCCTCTGCCAGTACAGAACCATGGTTTTGTGATGCATGTAAAGCTGGATGTAATCCAGTAAGTCTTATACCCTTTGCTTGAAGGATGAATTAGGAATCTCAATGTACCTCTTCATCCATCAATGTATTCAACAGAATTTCATGAAATTCTGTTTGAAGGAAGAGCATTATATGTAAATATGCATTAAGTGAAATGGATGATGTGTAAGGGAGAAAATTCAACTTCACTGTTTTACATGTTGCAAAAAGGGGGATATTATATTACTCAGTTAGCCCCTGTAACAATCAGTTTACCAATAATTCTTAAATTCACCATCAAAAGATCCATTTCCAAAATCAAGAATTTTTCAGCTGGAAGTTTTATTAATATAATGCTTTGATCACGTGTAGTGGGAAGATGATTAGCATTATTTAATTTACATTATACAGGAAATGTCCCATACATTAGCACTGTGTATTGATTGTGCACTCAGATAAGAATTAGGATTTTCTTGGTATTTACATGTTAATCTTGTTCTGTTTATAACCACAGGAAACTATGCACTTCATTTACTATTATATTTAGGCCTATCCTGTTCAAATTGTACAAATAAAAAAAGACATTTTATTATTAATCATGTTAATTAATAAAAAGATTTGATAAAATGCCTTGTATTATTATTTTAGGCTTTTCTTAGGAGAGAAGAAGCCTTTAAAGGAAAAAAAAGACTTTGTTGATAATGTGTTGCAATGTCTTATCGCCAATGTCTGTACTAATGGAGATATGGGAGACCTCCTATAACAGACCGTGTGCCTCTGTATTAAAAGTCCACACGATCACTTTCTAACTGCATTAATCCAAACAATCAATGTCTAACTGTATACATCATTTTCAACATACATCACTTCCAACAAAACAATTTTGAACTATTCATGTTTCAGAGAATTTACATAAATAGGGCATTGCTGACCCGCCATTCCTGTTAATCTTTTTGTATTATTTTATCAACAGACATGTGAGCTGTGTCCAAATCCTGGTGGTATATTCAAGGAGACAGATGCAGGGAAGTAAGTGTTGAAAATTGAATTGGAAAACATTTTTCCTAAATTTTTTTGGGGAATATCAGATATGTTAAACTGTTAATTGTAATGGAGAAAAATTTTGGTTGGTCTGTTAGATTAACTGGTCATCATCAAAATTGAACTGGATAACATTTTTCATAACTTTTTTGTTACATTAGATGAATTTGAAATTAATTGAAAAAACGAACCATATAATTTTTTCTTAATTATTATTAGGTGGGTTCATCTAGTGTGTGCTCTATATACACCTGGTGTTGCATTTGGTGATGTTGACAAATTGAGTCCAGTAACTTTATTTGAAATGTCTTACTCAAGGTGGGGTGCTAGGGTAGGTATTGTGTAAATTGTATTTAATATATTATTCAAACAGTAAAATTCATGAAACATTTCAAAGTGTTTAAAAATTCTCTTGATATTTTGTATTTGACACCTGTTAAAAATATGTGCCACAGGTGCAGTTTTATCGAACATTTCTTAAATTAATGACAAAGATCATAATCACGAATTAATACTTAAATCCTTGATATAAGACATACATATAACAAGAGTGGAATTGGTGAATATGTCAAAGAGACAACAACTCCAATGGGATGAAAAACGTTAGCTGTCTGAAATACAAAATGTGTCTTTATAACTTCTTGTAGATTTGGGTTTTGATGACATTTTGTAATTCTAGTGCCATATTTTTGTTTATGATTGTTTATGATTGAAGGAGTGTTCATTGTGTGAGGACCCTAGATTTAGTCGGACAGGTGTATGTATCAGCTGTGATGCTGGAATGTGTAGAACACACTTCCATGTCACATGGTATGTATGTGGACATAACTTCAGTTTTTAAGTGTAAGTTTATGTAAGAATCAGGCAAACTTGGAAAAATTAGAAACATGCATGTCAAAAACTCACCTTTCGGACAATATTATTTCACTCAGGGATGCTTTCTTTATATGAAAAGACCATTATTTGATTTCTGCATCACTGGATCAGAAATGTTTCAATATAATGTAAGAAAAATTAAGCTTTTGGCAGAGTTGGGTGTATTTCAATAAAATTAAAACTCAATTCACCAAAGTGATATCAAAAATCACCTTTTTTTCTTGATTCTGATGTAAATAAATTAAACTCTCAAAATGGTGTTTTTTTTCATCCACTGCCTGATTCTTACAGAGACTGACACTAAAACTCCTATTAGAAATATTGAATGAGACTATAGTTTAAGATTCTGTCGTTCAGTTTTTTCATCCTTCTGCATGAATTTGTATTCATATTGAAATATTTTATGTAGGATGTAAACTCTTGTCAACTTCTCTAAGCTGTGTTGTAATGTATTTTGAATTAGTCTTTATTGATTTTCTTTTAAGAGATCCGTGCAGGTTTGGGTGTCAAAAGAATAGGCCTGCAGCAGTGCTAAGCTTGTCATAAAAGGCGACTAAATAGTGCTCAGAACCCTAGCCGAGGGCTAGGGCGCTTTGCCCACAGAGCAACTGGGTTGTGTGCCCCTGGTGATGGAATGGGGTACCCCTGGCATGTTACATGATGGGGTTGTCAGGCCATAATACGGAAAACCAGACCGTAAACCATAGTGGTGCACCGTGTTGGGAAAGATGCCACGTTCCTGGCACGTTAAAAAACCCTACTGTGGTATTCTCCCGGAGTAGGAACCATAGGGCTCCGCCACAGGAGGCTAAATTGCCCGACCCTACCCACCTCTCCCTATTTCCAGTGGCAATCAAAATTTCTCGACCCCATTATCCTTGTGTCCCATCCCATTTTTCATTTCATCATCATTTCTTGTTCATTTTATCATGCACTTCATGTTCATCGCTTGAATATAGCTGAAATATTGCTGCTCGGGCATTAAACCCCAACAAACATTTTCTTTTAATAACCACTATTATAATTGTAGTGCACAAAAGGAAGGATTATTATCAGAGGCAGCACCAGATGAATGTATGGTAAGATTTCTAACCAAACTTACTGATTTCAATCGAAAACATACAGTGAATTGTTTATGGGATACCAATATCAGGATTTTTATTTTATGTCATACAGTAAATTTAAATTCTCAACAAAATGTTAAGTTTCAATTGAAAATTTTGATTATCTAATGATTATGAACTCTGCAAATTCATTATCCCACAAAAAAATACACATTTTGGCAAACCTTAAAAATTGATACATACAGGGTAAGTGCCTTCACACTTTTGGCTTTAATTTGGATTTAGAATCACTTAATATCATCCTATTGAATGTTTTGGAATTATTGTCATATTTTTATATTCATGTTCATTTTATCATCCTTTTCATGTTCATCGTCTGAATATAGCTGAAATATTGCTGCTCGGACGTTAAACCCCAACAAACAAACAAAAACATATTTTTATATTATAATATTCAGGCAAACTTTGTAATGTTTAAAAACTGTCTCAGCCATCTTGGAGTGATGTGCTTCCCTCAAGTGCAGGTCATAGGTCATAGGTTTGATCCCCAGTCACAACAAAGGCTGTAAAATTGTTAGTCACTACTTCACTGCTAAGCATGCAGTATTTAAAGGATAGAGTAACTGGTCAGCCTGAACTCAGAATGATGTCACCGTAAGGGGTGACATGCCTACCTATGGGCTGTTGCTTCTGTGAGCTTGCACAGTGAAGACCCATCTCATTGTGTTGGACTAGAACAAAGCGAAGTCTGTTTGGTTGGTCAAATTTTTTTGTTCAGAAATACATGAAATACTTGTCATATGACCTTTAACCCTTCATCGCTCAATCAATCCTGTAACATGTTTAGTAGTTATTTGAAAAAAGCATTTCTAGATAAGTGGTTTCAATCTTTATTATTGTAGTGAAGCCATTAAAAGATCTTGTCAAACTGTTGGATTTTTTTTATTAATGAAACCTTAATGAAAGACATGATATTTTGTAGGATATAGCTGATCCTTTCTTTGCTTACTGTAAAATGCATGCTGATAAACACATGGCTAGAGCCAAGCGTAGAAACTGGTTAGCTATACAGTCACATATCCGTCAACATCCTGATAATAAAATAGAGGATGAAAAAGAAAAGGTTAGTTATACATACCATAGTGTCACAAAAGTTAAATAGAGGATGAGAAAGAAAAGGTTAGTTAAATATACCATAGTGTCACAAAAGTTAAACAGAGGATGAGAAAGAAAAGGTTAGTTATACATACCATAGTGTCACAAAAGTTAAATAGAGGATAAGAAAGAAAAGGTTAGTTAAATATACCATAGTGTCACGAAAGTTAAATAGAGGATGAGAAAGAAAAGGTTAGTCAAATATACCATAGTGTCACAAAAGTTAAATAGAGGATAAGAAAGAAAAGGTTAGTCAAATATACCATAGTGTCACAAAAGTTTAAGGACAGGGTTGGCAAGGAAATACAAATTGAGGGAACTCCCACAATGATTACCCATCCTGGAAAATACTCCAATTTTTTAAGAAAGTTGGAATTACTGGGAGAAACTGAACATTAGAGTTCAGGCAATTTCTCAAGAATGTTGATACTATGCCAGTTAAGATAGTTTCTGAAATTAGAGACTTAAGTATGAAAATATTCTATTAACCATCATTATATCCCTAATTTAAAGTGATATATTTAGCTTTCGAGAACATTTAAGTGTGTGATTGAATTAGCATTCTAAGGTTTTAGTTAAAATGAATAACAGATGTAGCTCCAACTACTTATTAAATATTATATTTGACTGATGCACATTAGTAGAGAATTTACTGTAGAGTTTTTTTTTTTAATACAGTTTTGTAATGAGATTTTCAGGTTATATTATCAATTTAATTTTCAGGCAAGATTTGAAAGAAAATTAAACAGACACAGACAGAAATTTCACATTGGGAAGGCTAAAAGACCACCTGCATGGGGTAGTATTACTGTTTAAAAGAAAGTGAATGAAACATGATATCAAAGTATGAAAAACCTTGCACCTAGGGTTTATTATGTGAACTGATTTTTTAAGAATTGGATGTACCACTCTTTACTTTTATCGTGGGGTACCAATTTACGTGCTTTTTTTGTGGGTTGGCCAAACTGCGATATTTGGTTCTAAATGAAAAGGAGATTTCCGTTGATGTTTATACAGAAAACTTAAGAATCACAAATTCGAAAATGAACTTGTTTTTCCTCCCTAATCCATGTAAATTGGTATCCACAAATTATAATACTTATACAGTAAATCACATTGTTTGACATTTTGAATGTAAGAGTGTGTCTACACAATGCTATGTGTATAAATGATTTTATTAATGATTTTGTTGTAGTGCCAACACAGAAACTGGTACGATTTCTAACATCAAGTCCTTCATGTGTGAGGAAGATGTTGAGAAAGGCAGAATTGATGGGTATTATAACACAGGTTAGTATTGCTATTTCGGAAAAAGAAATAAAATGGCTTAGTTTTTGAAATTGCTTTCAGTATTTGTCTCTTTTTCCAGTGTCCATAATGTATATGAAATCGAAGTTACAAAATTATTATTTCATTATAGTGATTTTATGAGACAGGAAGAAATTTGCAGTTGTGTAATGTTATAGTCAAGTGATCATCTGTAGACATTTTGTTTCATAATTTTCCTTCTGAAACAAAAGAATGATATCCTCACACATGAATGACTTGATGTATGTGGTTCATTTTTATGGTATGATTAATGTCACTGCAGGAAACACATGTTGCTGATGAGAAACAAGAAGTGAGAAAGAAATCACATGTACCAGCAGCTCTGTCTGTGGAATTTGTCAGCTACTTTTTAGGTATGTGAATGTGTCTTTGCACAAAAATGTAATGCAAATAAAAAGTAAAAAAAAACATTGTTGAAGTTATTCTCTAACAAGTTGACAAAGTGAAGTAGATTCTACATGTAAGTGAAGCATTCTTACAGTGACTTCCAAGTTTTTTTTATGTTATCATGTTGAAAATGGAATAAAACAAAACAAAATTGTATTGCTGAATACACTCAACATGGAATGTCCTTTGTTTGTATCGATATGCTTAAAAATCCATCTTAAAGTGAAGGAGTAGAAAACTGATAAAATATAAGCAGAGTTTCCTTTTTTTTAAATTCAAATATTTCTCCTTTGGAACCTTTAGAATTATATTACTGCATGTATATCTATGTAGTATGTGCTTCCCTCTGTTTAAAAAGTCTTCAGTTTTCATCAGTCAGTAAAGTGGGAGTGGTGACAAGATGTATCTTTATTTAGCGCCTTCCAGTTTTTGAAAATTAGATCCTATAAATTTATTATTTTCATTAATTCTGTCAAATGAACATTTTTGCGGGTATCAGTTTTTGTGGTTTCAGAATATGATTAGCGCTATGTAGTGTTAATAAAGCCATTTTGCAGTTACTATTTTACTCGGCTTTCTGTTCACTGCGAATATAGCTAAACTTAGTACACTGCAAAAGTTGATATGTTTACAGTATCCTTATTATTGAATTTTGAAACAAGACTAAACTGATATCCTGATCTTATAATTTTTAGAAAGAAACAATAAGATAGATAGGATGAAGGCTGGTATAAAAGATACTGTATTACAGAACAGAAAATTACAGGAACAAGAAAAGATACTCAGGACTCAGTATGATCAGGTAGGAATTAAGGCATTATCTTTGGGTGAAATTAAATTGAAGTGCTTCAGAAATATTGATGGTGTAAGATGCTGGGGCAACTTTGAGATTTGAACTGAGGAAATTGTTTGATTACTTCATTTGGATGCCCTATTGTTTGTTTCAAAATTGCTAAAGATATTTCTGCTACATGTGTAGAATAGAAGAAACAATAAAATTTTTGACAGTATGATTAAAGAAATTGTTTTCTGGCATAACTTGCTATGTTAGGGTTTTTTCTTTAAAATCATCCTTACAGGAATGGAATGCTTATTTGGTTGAGAAATAAAAATATATTTCCTTTTTTTATATGAAAAAAAAAAACTTATTCTTCAGGATGAACACTATGATGTTCAATCTCTCTTGGGTTTATTTACTAGAACTGATAATATAACACATCTTTGACTTTAAACTTTGTATAAAAGAGGATAGAAATATTATATTCTTTAGAGGAGCAGTTTGTTCATCCATCGTAATCTGATTTCATTGTATTTTACAATTCCAGTTGTATAGAGAGGTTGATGAATTAAGAGAATCAGGAAGAGAAATGAGAACTGAAGGAGAAAAATTGTGGAGTATGCTAAATGGAATTTCTAAAAAGGTATTATTTTAATACACCTGCCTTTCTATATGGGACATATCGCATTTACTGTTGTCTGTCCAACTGTTTGTTGTTTTCACTTGGCACAATAACTTAAAAAATCTTTCACCGATTTTCACGAAACTTTGCTAAGTTCTTTCTTTTGTTATAATTTTTTATCAGCAACTGATTTTTATAATCAGATTATTTAACTCAATTTTCATGGCCCATTATGCAAAAATAACAATCTTAAGTAATGTTGTAGATTTTGGTTTATTTTTTTGTAAAAAGAGTATAATGTTTTATTCATTTTATGATTACAAATTAACTGGTTTCCACCCATTATACTTATATTTACATTTTAGAATTTACCTTTACCAGATGTGTTTAAAGTAAAGAAATCTCCTGCCAAACTAGTACTCCCTAATACAAAGAGGGAAAACACCAGTGGTAGAGGAAGTAAATTGTTACATTCTCCAAACATGTTGATTCACCAGTGAGTACTCCTAGTTAAGAAATAAATCACGGAAACTCCATTTTTATCATTGTTAAGGTCTGGCTATTTATGTCACTTTTTTTTTATCCGTGGGTTGCATGAAATGTTAGTCGTGGTTCATCACTGTTTTACAATGGTTGTGGTCTAAAGAGCTTTGAAGCATGTCATATTAAAGTAGAAGATACCATATAAGGCCAAGAATAAATTATGTCTGTACCTACATATTATTTGTATTTTTTGTTGAAATGCCACTAAATTATCATTTTTTAGTCAACCTCTATTAAAGTCATGAAGTCCTCCCATAAGTCTCTATATAAAATAATTTTCAAAAATAAAATGATTTTACCTATATGTACCTACCTACATACCCTATTTTTTTATCCACTGTAACCTTAAACAGATATATAGATATTTTTGGCCTAATGGTTAATTTATATAGGGGACTTATTTTGGTGTATTTTAGCATTTTTGTATAAAACAACAAAGTAAATTCCACAAAATATTAACTCTGGGGTGAGGTAATGAGTGGTTCGCTTAGCATCTACCAAAATCATCCAATGTTACACACACTAGAATAACTGCCATATGGTACTGACTTCCCATTATCCAAATATTAAAACCTGTGTGTACATGTGTTACTAGGTTTCTTATGTCCCTTCATATGAATTTCAGTGTAATTTGAACTTGTGTAAACCCAACACCTACCTTAACTGAACAAATCCATCAGGTTTAGTTTTATAATATATAAGGAGAATGGATTTGGTGAATATGTTAAAAAAAGAGACACAACCACACTGGGATAAATGTCAACTCAAGGCCACCTATTGGTCTTCAATGAACAATGAGGAGATGAGGAGACAACAACCACACCAAGATGATAAATGTCAGCTTAAGGTCACCTATTGGTCTACAGTGGATGGCGAAGAGATGAGGAGACAACAGTCTGACCGAGATGATAAATGTCAGCTTAAGGTCACCTATTGGTCTTCATTGAACAATGAGGAAACCTGGTTTAACTGTACATATTTTGCTACAAGCTCCACATAGCGGTAGACCTTCACTTTGTCTCTCACTTACCGCTGCACGCTGGCCTTTCGTAATTCTTGGACATTATTCAATTCAAACGTTGTTTGACAATCAGATGTCGCATAAAATCATTCACGTTTTCCCAACTTTGCAAGATTTTTGCATTTTCTGAGAGGACTGGCTGCAGTGTCTGGAGTGAATTTCGAATGTCAGATGCTGTTCGGAGCTTGCTTTTGCTAGTGGCCAAAATAAGTGGATATTGATGAATGAATCTTTTATGTAATGTAACTTAAGGTACTAAAGTTTGTATGCAAAATTTTAGAATCATCGGTCATCTTAATTCACGATTAAATTGATACATTAAAACCACAAAAAGTTGGTACCCCCACCCTGATTTTTTCTCTGTACAATGTACTAATGTTATGAAGATAATTTCCTCTCTTATTTTGTAGATGTGCTGTATGTAAAAATTCAACAGATCCACACATGATGGTGAAGTGTGACAGCTGTAAGTTACATTACCATCTAGAATGTTTGGATCCTCCTCTTACCAGAATGCCTAAGAAAACCAAATTAATGGGATGGTGAGTTTTATGTATTTGATACATGATTCATTGTTTATAACAAATGAAAAAGCATATGATTTGTGTTTTTATTTTTTTGAAGAAAATGTGAAAAGAATTAAAATATTTTTGTACAAATTATCATAGGTGGGTAGATTTCAAATATAATGTTATATTTAGATTAAAGAATTCGACATTGAAGTAAAGAGAAATCAAGAGAACTAAGATTCTGGCTGAAATCAAAAGAATGTAATCCAGAACCAAATACCAGACATGGAAAACAGACACACACAACAAAGAACATAAAATAACCAAAATAATACATACAAAGTAACAAAAGTAAATGAGCAACTCAGATTCCACTAAATCTTGAAGTAATTAAACTCAGTAACCCTTTTTAAGTTTAACTTGACAATTGACAAGGAAATTACAACTTTCTGTCTGTCTTAGTGTCAAAATTGCCTGTGGAATAAAAGAGATTTGAAATCTATTTGTTAATTGTTCAGTCAAAATCTGAGACATTTCATCAGGTAATGGTCATTCAGTCAAGGGAAGATCAATTCAGTTCTCCGAAACTAAATGTTTTATTTGCTGTATGTTCTTTCATCCAAATGTTTTCTTTATTGTAATCTTTGTGCAACATTGTAGGCAGTGTTCAGAATGTGATAAGTCCAGCAGTGATGACCAGGAAGTCCCTGCTGCAGAACTAGAGGCCCCCAGAAAACTGAGAGACAAGATCAAAGAACCCAGTAAATGGGCTGATGATGTTCATTATGAATTTGCCAAGGTATTGTGTTTGTTGATTCAGTTCATTTTTATACGCCTGTCTAAGACAGGACTATTATGGTATACCATTGTCTGTCCATCTGTCATCAACACTTCGGACAATAACTCAAAAACACTTTCACCAACTTATATGAATTTTGGTGAATTGTTCATATCTATTTATTTATAAAATTTCAGATTTTTCGTTTCTGTGTTATGAATTTTTATACTTAAAATAGGGGGATTTTCAAGTTTTTGGACAATAATTCAACAACACTTTCACCTACTTTTATGAAACTTTGGTGAATTGTCTATATCTATTAACATAAGGTCCCTTTTTGATTTATATAAATTTCAGATTTTTCATTTCCTTGTAATGAATTTTTATACTTAAAAAAGGGGGATTTTCAAGTTTTCAGACAATAACTCAAAAACACTTTCACCAACTTGTATGAAACTTTTGTGAATTGTTCAACTCTATTGATGTAATCTCCCTTTCGATTTTTACAAATTTCACAGTTTTCGTTTCTGTGTTATGAATTTTTATACTTAAAAAAAGGGGGATTTTCAAGTTTTTGGACAATAATTCAACAACACTTTCACCTACTTTTATGAAACTTTGGTGAATTGTTTATATCTATTGAAGTAAGCTCCCGTTCGATTTGTATAATTGTCAAATTTTACGTTTCCGTGTTATGAAGTTTTACTCTTTAAGAAATGGCCAAGGAAATTTATTTGTTGAAAACATACCATTTGTTATGATAGTGCCAAATTTTTTGTGCATTTTTGATTGACTTTTTTTTGGGGGGGGTGGAGGGAGGGTAATTGACAGGGCTCACACTATTTCTAGTTGATCATATAACTTCATTAAAAGCATATGGACAAGTTACAAGGGCCACGGGCGTATCATGTGCTTAAAGCACAGCTCTTTATTTACCTTACATTAAAGGGGATGGTTTAGGCCTTATAAAACTATTTTGACCCAACTGCCACTATCATGTGCCTGTCCACAGTCAGGAGATGTTTGTCATTGATGTGTCTTTGTGGTGTTGTATTACTCTTAAGTTTGATTATGAAAGATCTTTATTTTTCTCTGTTAAATGGATTTATTGCTTTTGTTGTTAGGGCCTAAGCCTTTCAGAGCTTTCTGAAAAATGTGTCCCCCTTTCCATGTTCATTCCTTATCTACTTCCTGTTTACAGCACAACTTCATTTGACAGAAATGGTTGATATTATTATTAATAACTTTCTTTTATAGCTGACAAAATATAAGATGAAAAAGAAAAAGCCAAAGAAAATAAAGAAAGTAGATGTTGAGAGCACAGATGATCAGGAGAAAATCATAGATACCAAAGATAAAATGATTGTAGATTTAACTAAAAATTTGAAGGTAAGTTATCAAGATTATGTTAAATAAACAGGAATCTTTAATTTACCCTTTTTGAAAAAAAACTTTGTCTTTTTTTTTTTTGGCAAACATACAATTATTGGTTTACTTAGTTGAATATCACAAAATACCAAGTCAAGTTTTTTTCAATATCATAACAAACGAGCCATATTCCAAATGTTCAAATACTTTGTAAATGCTTTCATGACTTTGCTCTTCCTTTTTAGTTTTTGCACTGTATAAAAATAAATTTTTGCTCTTTATATTAATGAATTTTATTTTTGACAGAAAAAGAAGATAATTACACCTGTACGGAAACAACTGGAAGTAAAGGAAGTAGAATGTGTTGTGTGTTGTAAACCAGGAACTTCATTAAACACAGTTAGGTTGGTAATTCTTCAAGATAATAAGAGACTGTATCATCTACAATTTATTGCCCCATGCAGGGCCTAGACGTTTAAAAGAAAAGGCCCAAAGCCGAACTCAGCTTTTCGTATAAGGCAATTAAGAGTGCTTAGAAATCTGGCCAGTGATGGAATACTCAGCTTATACAGCTGTTGGGGTGTGTATCCAAGGTGGCTGAATGGGGTAGCTCTTGCTTTTTGGGTTCTAAGGCATTACGAGAACAACCGGACCATGGACCATTTTGGGCCAAGCTGTGTTGTAAGGGCTAAGCCTCATTAAAGACTGCATCTATAGTGTTCTTTCAGGGTAGGCTCCTTGACTCTGCTACAGGTTGCAACATTTATCCCCTAGCCCTACCCATTTCTCACATTTTCTGGTTGCAGTCTTAAGTTTTGCTTTTTTCTTGTTCCCATTCTCCCTATTTTCATTTTATGTTTATACCCCTTCTCTGAAGGGTAGGTGTATACTATTTTACCCTTGTCTGTGTTTCAGCAGGACCTTGTTTCAGTAACACTTTAACCATCACATCAGTTTGAGATTTTACCACATTCTCTCTGTAGGTATGTCATATGATGGGATCCATTTTCGGAAATATTCAACAAGTACCTGTTTACAGATAACTTTGTTTATGTTCTTAATATCGTTATTGGAAGCAAGGGTATCACTAGTGAGCCATTTCTCACAGTTTTCTTGTTTTTTTTATTCTTGTTCAATTAGTTCATGCCCTAATTTTGTATTTAATGCATGTTCTTGGCACTAGACGTTAACCAAACAACAATCAATCATAAACAATTTACCAGAGTGACAGCTTGAATTTATTTATATGATTTAAACTTTTAAATTGAAACATGGACACAGAATCACACTTGACATCACCTTATTTATTATTACATACCTAAGATTTTATAAATTTTGAGAACTTTTTTTTAATGACATAAAAAAAGTTCCTTCAGAAAGTGTGGCAATTTTACAGAAGTTTTAAAATAGAACACAATTACTTTTAGAAAAAATCACTGCAGGAGAAGCTTCCAGTGATGTAATAGTAAATCTTTAAATTTATGTTTTAGGTGTGATGAATGTAGATTACAGTATCATTTTGGTTGTTTGGATCCTCCAATGAAGAAAACCCCTAAACAGAGAGGGTATTCCTGGCATTGTGAAGCTTGTGATCCAACAGATGATTCAGTAAGTATAGAAGGTGGTGGTGTAATGTGATTTTCTTTGGAAGAATTATTTTTATAGGACTGCAAATATTTGCGGTCCTATAATATTATGGTGCAGTCGTAATTGTTGTCGTCATCTGTGGACACGTCTGTTTCCATGTGATAACTTAAGGTTGACCGATGGTATTGAAATTTATATATGATTTGACTTACCACTAGAATTAAGGTTCCTATTAAATGTGGAGTTGATGGCCCCTGCCGTTTTAGAATAAGGGGCTAAAAAGTGTAAAAATGTGTGCTTTATTAAAACCAATGTAGAATGTTTGTTTTTCATCGGATTTTGATTATTTCTTTTTAATTGCGTTCATTATTTAATTCTGGTTATCATATGTTCAAAAGCAGATTTGATTAATTTTGGACCGTTTTTGAGCTATAAGGGGTGAAAAAGGCCATACCCATAAAATCGACTTTTTAAAAAATTTTTGGTCTGATTTAAAAAATTTTTAATTGAATTTAAAATTTTGTGCGATTTACTGGAGTTAAATTCTATGAATGCTTGTTTTAAACCCCCTTTTTGCCCTGTATTCTAAAACGGTTGGCGCTATAACCCCAAAATCAATACTAACCTTCCTTTTGTGGTTTGGAAACTTGTAATTTTTTAAAAAAAATCAAGCAACTACCAGTAATACCCAAGTTATAAGACAAAAACCAAGTGTCTTCAGACAACAACACAGAAGACAGTGCCATACCAATATACATCCACAATTTTTTTGCGGTTGTATAAAAATAATTCTTCCATGATATTCAGTAATACAGTGCCACAACTCTCAGCCGTCTCCTTTCCCAATAATATGATAAATAATGCATTTTGAAAAAAATGTTTAAAAGGTCATATGTATTAAAATTTGTGATGATCTTTACTCTTAAGAAAAAAAATGTTCTATGTGAATTTGAACTTGAGTCTTGGTCAGGTCTTACCAGGATTGCTTGTAGGTTGCAGGATTATATAGGGCAACTATTTTGCAGTACCTGTATTTAATGATTTTTGGGGGCCACCTGAAATCTGCCCTATGTGTGGGGGTTCCTTGTTGTTTGTTGAAGACCCATGGGATGCCTTGGTTGGACATTTTTCATTCCAGTGAAGTTGTTGTCTCTTTGACATATTCACCACATCCATTCTTGTTATATGGTAACAGACTGAAAATCTTTGCATGCCAGTTTAGAACAAATTGTCCAGTATTTCTTTTTGTCCAGGATGTCACTGACAGTAGTTGTTTTTAAGATGATAGTGTTTCTTTCCTTTTTAGGATGAAGAAGAAATGGAGGTAGAAGGAACTAATGACTGATGTGCCATAATATTTGTTGTACCAAATGTGAAAGTATGTGTATTAAAAATATGAAAATCTTTCAATTTTTGTTGTGTTCTTAGATTTTAATTCTATGCAAAAAGAAAGGAAGTTACAGAAATAATCATGTCAGTCTGTTCACTTTGACTAATTTTCCTACTTGTTTCCAATAAGGGAAATAATCCAACCTGTGTTCAAGTGAGCAGGAGAGTATTTTTTTTTGTTAGTTGCTCGAAGTATTTCTTGTTATACCAGCTACAGTGATACACTTGAAGAATATTGTCATTGTTCTTGATTACATGTAGTATTCTGTACAGTCAAACTGGCCTTGAGAATTATTTTCAAGTTTTTGGCCAAATTACGAACTTTACACTTCATTAACAGTAAATCTTTTTGCTAATTAAATACTGCAGAGAAAATTACTACACAGATTTCAGCTGTTAGTTTTGTCAGTTTTTGAGAATGAAATATGAATTAAATATTTTCTACCATATGACTAGAATTGCATTTCTTGTTGGTAGAATATATAAAAGGAAACAAAAAAAAGTGACAATGAAATGGAAAAGAAAACAATAAAAAAAATCAAACAATTTACAGACTGTAAGAAAATTTATTATTACAAAATAGTAATATATTGTACATTGTTCATCTTAGAATACAGTATAATTAAAATGTGTAAAAATACATGAATGATTATTTACAATGATGGCACCAAATTAAAATGAATTATTCCTTTTATTCCAGATGTACTGATTTATTGAGTATACTTTATTGAACATTAATGATAATTTGATTTTTGGTATTGAGGATCAAATATACATTTTAAAACTGAGAGAATGTCACATAAAAAATAAATGTCATGAGTCTCACACACAATGGATATACTAAAGTATTAAAAATAACTGTATAATTTTTGAAAATAAACTATGGTGAACAAATCAAAACTGGTTGGTAAATGAAAACACCAGCACCAAAAACAGAATGTATTGATCTTCATTTGGTATTGATTTTCTTTGAAATGGAATGAAACTCGTTGCTAAAGTGTGAAATGTACAAAAAGTCCTATATTATATTTACAATTATGATACAAGGGAAGAATACAAGATCGTGTATAACATTCTACATGTCAGACCACTTATTTTGCAATGTATAAGGCAGGGCAAATTCAATAATTACATCTACACTATTTTTGAAATAAGAACATTTTCTTATGATTCTGTATACAGATAAAGTGATGTTTTTTTTCTGGAAGTTTCAAATCAATGTACATTATATACAAAGCAATGTTTTGCACAGACTCTTTGTAAGTTATGATGAAATTGTGAAAATTACACCAGTTGCTATTGACAACAATCCACCAATCAGATTAAACGCAAAACTCCATCCCAATGTGACTGTTGCATTATGCATCCGCCGTGGTTTCTGTACTTCTTTAAGGGATCCAAACACAATACAGGCAATTATTATTAAAAGGCCTGGAAAAAAAACATTAATAAAGGCGTATATATTTTATTCATACATTTTAATGTACATATACTGGGACTGTAAATGATGAAATATCTGCTATGAATGAATTTGATAGATTAACTGTCAGTTATAACTGTGGCTTATATCTTTTAACAAAACAAAAGTTATCTTTTGGTTTAATAATACTAAAAACCAAAGATATAAATGCTTGGATTTTATGTAAATACATGTAGTTTGGTTTCAATGAAATTTTTTCAAAACCATATAACATTATTATTTACATTTAAGAATTTATTCTCTTCAGATACATTTTGTGCATGTCTTCAACTGGTTGGTCTATTTAGTACGACAGCAGCATAACTTGTTTTAACCTTCTAATTGAATTGGTGTTTCTAGAAAAGCAGAGAACGCTTTCCCTACCGGTGCACCTGGTCCATGCTCCCAGTTTTTAGTGGAGTCCAAGTTGCTCATTTGCTTTTGTTACTTTGTATGTATGATTTTAGTTGTTTAATGCTCTTTGTTGTGTATGTCTGTTTTTCATGTCTGGTCTTTGTCACTGGATTACATTCTTTTGATTACCACTAGAATGTTGGTTCCCTTGATTACTCTTCCATTGTTTTTATTACTACAGGTGATCTGATGCATGCCATTTTGGATTTATGGAAATTTAAAAAAAAAAAAAAAAAGAAAAAAAAAAGCCTTATAAGATTTAAATAGCTGGTCTAATTTTATATAACGTATATTAAAGTTTAATTACCTGATAAAAACCCTAAAACCAAAGCCATTAACCTAAGATTTTTCTTAGCATCTTCTGTTATTTGGTAGTTAAAGAGATAAAGCAAGGCTAAACCAACCATGATCAATAATCCGCAGAATGATAACACTTCAGTCGTCTGAACGTAACGAAACCAATCTGAAATTATAAATTTCCATTAATCAGACTTCAATGTACCATGAATTAAAATAATTCTATGCAACTCTAATTTTTAAGATTTTATTTTATTCATCAAGAACTTTTTAAAATTAAATTTGTCAATTTGTTCCATAACTTTGAAAGAACAAGCTAACTTGATGCCTACTATCTGGTATAAATGTTGCATGTATATACATATATATCATTTAATAATAACTGTCAGGGCAAGACTCGTAAGTGTAGTCAAGGACATTCAAAACCCTCTTAGTAGTATCATTTATTATTGGATTAACCAATGTAGAATGAAGGTACATGTATACAGTCACTGAATACTATACAGAAAAACAAATTAACATATGATTGTGTTGTACACTATGGTAGTTGAGGAAAATACACAATAGTAAAAACAGTTAAGAAATGTACAAGTCTTTGTCCTTGACTACTCTTACAAGTTTCGCACACGCAGGAATCTTCATGTTTTTATATGCACATAATCGACTGAGTCTGGTGGTTTAATACACTAGTTAATTAACAGTCTACCCCGAAACTTTTTTTTTTATTAATGAATACTTACGACTAACTTGTGGATCAGACCAGATGAAAGCAGCACATTCAAAATCTCCACGTCCTATCCTGACATCAGCACACTTCTCCCACAGCCCATTGTACTGAATAGTCCCATAGGCATCGGTTTGAGAGAGAGCCCAATGGTTAGTGGCCATTCCTACTGTAGTGAAGAAAAATGATGCCAGTAATACACCACAACCTATCTTAAATTTGAGGGATATATCCTCCAGCTTTAAAGTATCAACTTCTTCTTCCTTTAGTCCCATGTTTTGTTTGTTGTATATTCACTTCCGGACTCTGTTATTTACAAGTTGGGGACGCACCTGGAATTATTGCAGGTAGAAATGAAATCGGTTGACAGTTTTCTTTGCTTTTAAGCTTAGATATATATCTCAAGCTCTACTTTGAATGGTTATTCCTCTTCTGTGGCAATATATTTGTTATATAGCTACATTTCAAACTTGTGTCGCCATTTTGACACTATTTTGTCTCACCTGTGCGCTTTGATTACCTGACTCACCTTAGGAAAAGGGAGATAAATCAATCATGGCGATGAAAATAATTGTGGTTGCTTGACGAAAAAAAGTTAACGAACAGTGAAAAATCCTATAATTTCAAGTTAAAGATAGGAAAACAAGCTTAATAATTGTATAGACGATAAATAAATCTTGCTGTTAATACCTTGTTTTTGCAAAGTAAATTTATGCGAAAGGCAAATAATACAAAGGGAACATATAAATCTTGAAAAAGGCTTCAAAAAGAAATTTTCAGACTATTGGAATGACTTTAAAAGATACGTACAGCCAGGAGTACACTGAATTAGGAAAACTTCATTTATATTTTATCTGTAGACCAATGATTTCAGACTATCGGAATGACTTTAAAGATACTTACAGTTTAACTCCTTGTGAAGACACATTCTTGTTTGAGTTTCTGTTTGTCTATATAACTTACAGCGATCTGAGAAAAAATAGATTATTTAGATTATGCCATAGTCTTGCTTAATTAAATACCAACCGCAAAAAAGGTATCAACCTGAGACTCCTATATCACCCTAGGACCACCGGCCCGCGGGATGATATAGGTCGAGGGTTGATACCACATGTGATACTCATTTTTGTGTTCTTTATATCATATATTTTAACCATACTTCAAGTATAGTCTGTGAAGGGGTGCGATATAAGTCTAGGGGTGTGCTATGGGGTATGCAATGTAGGTCTAGAGGTGTGATATAGTGTTGAAATGAACACTAAAAATGCATATACAAACAAGTTATATTAAAATCGAAATATATGCTATGATATCAAATAATTATACACAATTTATCATCAGCCTGAGTGAATACTTGAGAGCATTAATGGAAAGGTGCAAAAAATCACACTGAAAAACAATAATCACATCTACTTTAATTTTTGAATGTCATTCGAGTGTGAGCTTAACTAAACTTATATCTCCCTCCGCTGTCCTCAGTGTTCGTGGGATATAGATCTGTTGCAATAAAAAAAATGTAATAGAAATTAGCAGAAAAAGAACAGTTAATACTTAACTTGTAAGTGCAAACGTATGCATAACTGAAAAAGAAAAGGACAAAAAAAAACACAAAAAAACACAAAAAACAAAATAAAATCGAAGGAATTACGAATGTCACAAGTCATTAATGCGAATATTTGCAGGACATGCCAATGTATCAATGTATTATAGGAGGATTCATCTTTATGCTCGAAAAAATGTGGTTGATTATCAGAAATCACTGAAGCTCCTTCTAAGGCTACTCAGCGGGCCCCTTTTCGGAATTCCTGGACACTTTATTAGATATTTATGTTAATCGTTATCATGATTATGATTAAACATTCTCGTGTTTGGCTTCGAAATCAACATCATTCGACATACAGTACTAGTGATTGATTTCAAAAGACACCCACAAAACTATTGACATTAGGCCATTTTTAAAGGTCTCGGTATTATATTGAACTCCTCCATTATATTTGCATAGCTAAAATATCATATATCCCTGTGTGTCATATTTTCACGTTTATCTGATGAATGTTTTCCTGTGTATAATACACAAATAACACCCTGAATCTGAAGTTAATGGCCACGTAAACACACTGGACATTTCTGTATTGACCAGGGTTGGAGGCACATGCTATAAATAACTGAGAAGAAAAGGTAAGGAGTAAATGTACTGTATATTTGATCAATGATGATAGCGCTAATAAAACAAATTTGCTCGAAATGCTTTAAAATAGAATAAAAATAATATTATGATACGGTACAATGAAATACACATCTTCTCTTGTCAAATATGTTTAATGCGATTCGCTTCATGGCTAGCAAAATACACGCTAGGTACATTTGCATAGTAAATCAAATCTAGCTATGACCCAGTAATTTAGGTGACAAGTATTCTGTATGATAATCGTTATTTATTAACCGAACACAAGTGTGAAGAATATTTTAATTCGAATTCAAATACATGTAATTGAACACAATAAATTGGCCATTTCCGCACTAGTACTATTGAGTTATCTCGCCTTCTCTGTTAATGTTTCGCAAATTTATAACGTGTTACGTTCTTATGAAGCAGTGTATCCACTATGCACAGTAAAACCAGATACATTCAAGTCATAATTAAATCAAGCCTCGTGTTCTAGTTAGTCTTATGCTCACTCTTCCTGAGCAACTGATGTTACTCCGGTTTATCTTGTGGGAGCTTATATTGTAGTGCTTTAATTGTTCTTGTTTTCATTATCTATATATTATATAATTGTATTTTATTCTGGTTCGCTACATATAGTGTATGCAGATTGTCTCTGTTTCACGTTTTCACGTTTAGGCCATTTACTTGGGTGTTGTTGTCTATGAATTGCCCTATTTTGGTTATTTTGCCAATACGAGCAACTCGGCGTGTTTCTAGAAAAGCAGAGGACGCTTTGGGTTACCCTGGTGCAACTGGTGTATATACTCCAGGTTGTTCATTTATTCTTCTGTGTGAAGTATTTAAGTTCATATATGTTATTTGTGTTTTCGTTTTTTGTCCGGATCCTGTTCGTCGTATTTGCTTTGAATTACAGTCGTATTTGATTGTTATACAATTTCTCACTTGATTTTCTTATACTTTCAGATCTTAAATTAATAAAAGTCAACATGATTAAAGGCATTAAGAATTGGTTCAAGTCTTTACTTGCTCTGTTTGTAAGCATATTCAGATTCTGGATAGTTTCGCTATTCATCATTGGTAAGCAAGTGCCCGCCTATGGTGCCATAGTAAAAATCGTCGATGAGAAAATAGCAAAAGGTGTCTTTGGAATTAACACGAACACGACAATAAAAGCACTAGTGGAAGATATTTGGAGAAACTTTAAGAATTTAATTCCGTTCACAAAGAAGAAGTATTTTTAGCAATAATCTAATTTAATGTGTATAGTAGCTGCATAGAATGTGTAATTAGTCCTATGAGAAAGCGGTGAGATCGTGACAATCGAATACAAGGCATTCAATACCAATTAACTCAGGGTAAGTCAGGGATCGGAAACTGGCTTCATTTTGGACATTTGTGCACCCATTATACTAATCTAGCCTACGCGTGAAGTGATACGAATGGAACATCCAGTCAAGGAACCCGTTTCCAGGTTACAACAAACTTTTAATAGCTATTTAATGTACACAGAAAAGTTCTTTTTCAACGGTAGAGCGGTTTGTCATTTTCAGTTTTGCGTCTAAAGAAGAGAATGCCTTTTTATCTTAAAACAACCATGCAATCAATATACCTCATGATATACATATTATACATATCATTTACGTCAAAATAAATTATCGTTAAATATCGTATTTTTTCATTTGTTAGTAAAAGAGAAGAACTTCAGTTAAGGAATTAACTGCAATTGAATAAGCTTTGGCAACTGTTCACGTATAATATCAGCTGTAACAGGTTTTAAATCACGTGCAACAAATATATTCAACCGATTTTGTATGTTTTTTGCCCACCATGAGGAAAGTCATATTAATTCGTCACAGCTTCTTCTATACTGTACCAAATATTATTTTAGTTGACACACCACTATTGGGTAAGGAGAAATCTGAGTAGTTCCGATAGGTATGGTAATGGTACATTTTACTGAATGGTTATATTTTTATTTATATTTCCCAAGGCAAATGAACTACCAAAAGAGAGAGAGAGAGATTCGACAGTTAACAAAATCGCTATAATGATTTAATGTACAATTCATTACAATAAAGACGCCTCGTAGAAAGTCAGCTAAAAGGATATATTTAAATGCAATTTTAAATAGAGATTTCCAGCCTCCAACATCACCGATTTGATTCCGTATTTTATGCTTTCGTTACATGTCGGTATGTAATTTATTTTACTATACATACAGTAGAAACTGTATACATCTTTTTTTCTCGAACGATTGAAATTTGTTTAAAAGAGAAACCTAGGGAGGACAGAAGTCGGTAAACTTGAAAAATGTATCTATTTCAATTAAAATAGATGTGTTATCTGAATGTATAGACACTTGAAAAAAGTACACACATTCAAGAGTATGACGTTTATCGATTTTAAAAAGGAATTTAAAAAATTAAGAAAGTCTTGTGAAATTGCTTTGATTGATTGCATGACCGTCTTCGAACTAGATAGACAGACGAAAAGAGCGATTTACTTAAACAACATGCGTGCTTCATAACTGAGATTAATATTAAATATTGGCACACCTATGAGTTCTAGTGTGCTCTGCATTTGCCAACTCTAAAAATATCAGGAGATAAATGTTAACCAAAAAGAAAAAAAAATTGAAGGTGTTTATTTAAGAGTCTTGCTTGCTTTGGAGTAACTCTGTTGTAGGATGCATCGAAATGAACTGCACAAAAAAGCATATGCTGACGTGTTTGAAGGAATATCTAGATGTTCGTCTCCCACGTTCTAAGATCACATGGATAGGTTTGCAAGAAAGAAACTTACAATCAAATCAAAATTAGAATAATAATTCTTCAATTCAGTCATTCGATGTAGGATCTAACATCATTTTACTTAGCCAATCAGATTTCTTCTTTAATGATTGTGAAAGCATTATTTAAAGGGAAACCCCGTGGAATGTTTTTGACTGTCTGATGAGAAAGTAGAATAATAGGGTGTGGTGCAGTGACTGAATCGAATAATTAGTATATCTTATGAAACTCAGAAATAATTCCACATTTTGTAAGGAAATGGATCTATAGTATGTCCACAGCAACAGTGAAGCAACATGCACTGTGGTATGCTCAGTGTTCTTTTAAGTATGTTTTGTTATTGGTTGATTTGCTTTGTCTTTTATGAATTAGTTGTTATTTTTACATTGAGTTTTCTCTTTTACTTGCTCGTTCAGTGTTTCGT
Source organism: Perna viridis (assembly GCA_037379345.1). Lineage (NCBI taxonomy): Eukaryota > Metazoa > Mollusca > Bivalvia > Mytilida > Mytilidae > Perna > Perna viridis. Next base: position 30,243,844 of record CM074517.1, on the reverse strand, counting down.
ATTCTGCTAACATTCATATTGTTCATGTTCTTTAAATTAAGTGTTTGTTTCGCGCTAGACTTCTTACAATTAGGCTTCTTTGGAACAGGGTTGTGTTGCTACAAGATTGGAGTCATCATTACAAAAGTTTATCAGTCTGCGCCATGAAAACTGATTTGTTCAACGTGTCTTAACTTTCCTTTCCTCTTTCGTCTACCTTGGACTTGACTTTTTATGAGCATCTCGGTGGGTGTTTCTAGAAAAGCAGAGGACGCTTACCCTACCGGTACACCTGGTCCATGCTCCCAGTTTTTAGTGGAGTCCGCGTTGCTCATTTACTTCGTTACTTCGTATGTATTATTTTGGTAATTTTATGTCTTCGTTGAGTCTGTCTGTTTTCCATGTCTGGTCTTTGTCCCTGAATCCCTGAATTACATTCTTTTGATATCCGCTAGAATAAAGGTTCTCTTGATTACTCTTATTTGTTTGTTTATTTATTATTTGTTCATATTGCGGTTTTATCTCGAGTTTCCTAATTAATTTAATACCACTTTAATCGTGGCTTATCTAATAGCACTACATGTACCTTTAAATTCCCTATTTGGTGTTATTATATTTCAGGAAAGGTTGTCATGTTTTTTCAGTCTACGAAGAAATAACAATAAATAACCTGCGTGGGTAGCAGATTATTTTCAAGTGAGCACCACGTGCATTTAGGTTAATTCAAAAAGACCAAAACAATATGATTACAGTCATTCCTTGTAATTTAATTTTTAAGTATCAAAATTCAAGGAGTATACCATTAAAAAAGTTTGATGACGTCACGGTTATTACAAAATTTGGTATATGAGAAGTTGGACAATTTTTTTTATCCAATCAGAAACGGTGTTACTTCTGGAAACAAAATTATCAAATCATCTCGGAAATACAATAACCAAAAATATTTCAATTATTATTCTTAATAATGAAAATTGAACTTATTAATAACCTGTATTTTATGATACTAAACAACTGTGCAAAATTCAAAAAAATATGTTATCAAGTTATTATCTGGAAACTGTTGGGGACAGACAGACAGATGGACACACAACTTTTCTGAGGATATCACATAATACCTCGCCACTTTGCGTGGCAAGTCTTAAAATCAATAAAACAAATATTTAAAAAAGTATGATTTTATTTAGCCTTTAAAATGGAATTCTTTTGATATGGTACTCACAAATACATAAAACATAAAAAAATGTACAAAAGTTTGTTTTTAAAAAGAAGAAAGGTAAAATACAAAAAAAATGAATCAGAATACAAGAAGTGTACACAAAAACTAAGAATATGTCCAGATCTTTTTTTAAGGGAGGGTTAGTTTACACAGTCTTATGAGTTGCTTCTAAACTTCATGTATTCTTTCACCTGAAATAGAAATATATATAAATAGTTGACAACAGCTAAATATGTATTAATATTTTAATAACAAGAGGGTAAGTTAAAAAAAAAACCATCAAATTTCAAATAACAAAAAGAATGAGCCAAGACCACATAAAGAGTAACCAATCAGAAGAAAAAGAAGTTATAACAGTTTATTTTTGGTCTATCCTTTTTGTTATCATGCAAATTAAGTATTAAAATTCCATTGGAAGCCTAAATCAGTAATTTGATTAATGAGTTAGGAAATTATATGAACACATGAAAAATATTAAAAACATGTGTAGTAAATATCAAAATTATGTCTATGTGATGATAGACAATTTTTTTCATCCTATCAGAAAAGCTGTTACTTCTGAAGTTGATGATCCACAAATTAAAAAAAGAAACTTACGTGTGGTTTGTGATCCTGGTGTTGTAAACCTCTACACGCAGATGGAATGCCAAAAACAGTTGAATTGGTGATTCCGTTCTTCAATCCCATGAAGCCAATGTCGGCCATCGTGTTTGGAGCTTCCACGTGCTCGCTGATAGGCACACAGATGCCATTTTCTGCCTTGGTGACCGTCAGGGTTAATTTCATGTTACTGTACATGAATGAATACATGTTGAAGTCAACCTTGTCTTTTCCAAAGCCGTAGAAACTTGACAAAAGCAGCTTGGCATCAGCTATTGAAAAAGAAATGAAACTGAATGCATAAAGCAAAAAATAAAAGCATAGATCAGTGGGGCACCACCTCCCATTGTTCACGAAAATTTATTTGTGCAGAAATTGACCAAAAATGAGCATATAATAGTCTGGAATGCCCTATTTATAAATAAGGATTGGAATACCCCCTTTTCACAAATTTTCTGAATTTACCCCTGACGTTGTTTCCAAGATTTCAATAGTATATAATTATACTGCCTTTGTATATACCAATGGATTATTCATTATTTCATATACTTATTATAAATTTAGTTTTGAATAAACCTTTTTTATATAACAATGATCAGTTGTATTAATCGATATTTTCAAACTTTTATCTCGTGTAATTTCCTGTTGTGTCTTAAAATAAAATCAGAGGCGGCTCAAGGGTTTTTTTTTCTCTGAAATCCCTCTGAAATCAAATTCACTTAATTCCCTATGAACAATATGGTAATCAACATTTGCAAAATCTAGAAAAAAAATTCACAGGGTTATTGGTGTCTCAGTTTCTAGATGAGCACTCCTAGTGAAAAAAAAATCAATTTTGGAGCAATACACAAGTTGACAACAAACTTAAGATATTATAATAATGTTTACAGATAGAAAGGTATCCAAGGGAAAAAGAAATCCCCTATTTTATCGAAGTTTTCCTTCATATTCAAAAGAAGATAACACTCCTGTCATTCTATTTCTCAGATAAGGCCAAATAAAAACTTACGTGGAACACAAGTCAGCTGCTTCCTTGGCAAGGGTTGTACTTTGCATTTCCCGTTTATCACTATGTATTCTTTTTGCTGAAAAAAAATTAACTTTACTAATGCATGTAGTTACATTGTTCCTCAAGAACATTTTTATGGATATGTAATGATTTTTATACTGGAAATTTATGTTCTAATTTAAGTACTTCTCTAAGAATCAGGCTAAATGTGTATAAGGTGTGACACATGAAGGAAAAAAATGCAGAGGTCCTATTTCATTAACAAAGTATTTATACATGATAACCTCCAGAAATAAGCATCAAAGTATGTATAAAATTTGCCTTTTTAAGATATAATTGATAGGTCAAATTTAATTGGAATGCATAATGGTAAAATGGTAGGAAAATTTCCCTACTTTTTTCCTACATAATCATTAAAAATATCTAATGTCACAGATATTTCAGGATGAATTTAAAAAGCTTTTTGACTGTTCTACTACGCAGACTTTTTGTATCGCGCTAGAACTCTAACAAATAGGCTTCTGGAACAGGGTTATGTTGCTACAAGATTGCAGTCATCACTCAGAAGTTTCATAGTCGTCATCATGAACTCGTGGATCATTATGATGTATCCATCAGCATCATGAAAACTGATTTATTCAACGGGTCATAGTTTACCTTTCCTCGTTTGTCTACCCCAGACTTGACTTTTTATGAGCAACTCGGCGGATGTTTCTAGAAAAGCAGAGGACGCTTACCCTACCAGTGCACCTAGTCCATGCTCCCAGTTTTTAGTGGAGTCCGAGTTGCTCATTTACTTTTGTTACTTTGTATGTATGATTTTGGTTGCTTTGTGTTCTTGGTTGTGTGTGTCTGTTTTCCATGTCTGGTCTTTGTCCCTGGATTGTATTCTTTTGATTACCGCTATAACCTTGGTTCCCTTGATTACTCTCTCTAGATGTATCGAATATTTTCAGGAAAAAAGACAAATGCCTGATTCTTACACAGAATGGTACTTAAAACTTTAATATATTACTTGACCATAGGAAAATTTAAATTGAGGAGCAGATCTGATGCCATTGTCTAATGCTCTGGAGATTGGAATACACAAAACTACAAGTGTATGTTGCAATTGACATGATGATAAAGCACACAAATCTCCTAATATAAAGTTGGTATTGGATGGTAAGTTATACACATAGGTATTTTGGGACAGGACCGAGTTTCCGGTGAATTTGTTTATCGGAACAGTGGTTTACTAAGACAGGGCCGAGATTCCTGTGCATTTGTTCAGTGGGACAGAGCCGAATTTCCAGTGCCTTTGTTTACTGGGACAGGACCAAGTTTCCAATGCCTTTGTTTACTGGAACAGGACCAAGTTTCCAGTGAATTTGTACATTGGGACAGTAGTTTACTGAGACAGGACCAAGTTTCCAGTGCCTTTGTTTATTATCGACTGCAAGTTTACAATCCACAATGGATATTTGTATCATTGTAACAAAAGTCACCATTATAAAAACTGAAATTAGAAGAAAATAAAAAAAAAAATCAAATTTTGAAAAAAAAGGGAAAGGCCAAAAAACTCTGACCTTTGGTTAGGCAAATATTTATTTGGGAAAACCTGGTTCCATGAATCTCTTATTGAACTACATTGTATACTTTTGTGTAATACTTGTATAAATCCAAACTCCAAAGTGTTTGACAATGAACTTTGATTTTTAATTGTTTTTGTTCTTCTAAGATGAAATAAAAGTAAGCCATGACAATCAAACCTTGCCATAATCGTCCAATATGATTTCTCTAATAGGTGGTCCACCATTCACCACCATATCACCTTCAAGATATACCATTTGTCGATCAGCATCAACTGCAGTTTTGTATAAACTCTGAAATGTTTTGTGGCATGTTTAAATATATATATTTAATTGATTAATCAATTTAGGCATCAAAATTTTGTATTTTGAGGTTGTACCATAAATTTGTAAAATTACCAATTGTATATGGACTGAGTTTTTATGCTGCTTTTCTTCCGTCGAACTAGTCTAAATGATGGAAGGCCATTTTTAAGTCGCTAATATTGCCAGCGACTTCTTCCACTATCTCAACAAAAAAAAACAAAAATAAATTGGCAAAATTAAGTGCAGGCAAAAGCTTTTTTGTCTAACGGCAGCTACGCGCCTGTCATATAAGACAAAATGTACCTCTTAAATATCAAACACGTATGTTCTACGTGTGTTTCATGATTGTATGAGAACGGGAAGTTTACATGAGATGATCGGTTAGCATTGAACATTTCCCAGTTCCCGATTCAGGCACGGGGGCTCGTCACAAGACCATAATACAACAGCATGGCCCCGATATCTACGAATATTCATTGTCGGTTGTTTGATCTGGTTCCTAATTATCTGGTTCCCTGGTTAACATCATAAGCGACCCAAAGATAACGCTACAACGTACCTCTTTTTTTATCATACACATGTCTATGTATGAAGTTTAGCGTGCATGAGAACGAAGAGTTTCCATTAAAAGATGAAATTATCAGTTAGCATTGAATTTCTATAATATCACCCATTTTCCGATTCAAACACATGGGGTCGTTACAATTGACTATATAGGTCATATATATTTTCCAGGACCCCGATGCCATTGCCAGTTGTTTAATCTGGTTCCGAGTAATTGAAAATATTCGGGTCATCATGGTTACGAAAGACTAATCATATCAAGGAAACCAAGATGTTATTGGAAGTCACCCGATTTTTGAGCATATCGCATTCGTGCCATTTCGGATGTTGAAAGTAAGCCAAAATCAGTGATCGAGAATATTTGACGATTGGCGACTTTGAAGACTTCTGACTTTGATTTTATTTGGCCTGAACACCTCCTGGCAATTAACATAAACGTAAGATTAAAACTAGAAAAATACAAGCAATGCTAACTAAGTTTATACCCCGCTCCCAATTTGACTGATTGATTGATTGTTGGGGTTTAACGTCCGAGCAGCAATATTTCAGCTATATTCAGACGATGAACATGAAATGGATGATAAAATGAACATGAAATGAAAAATGGGATGGGACACAAAGACAGTAGGGTCGACAAATTTTGATTGCCACTAGAAAAAGGGAGGGATGGGTAAGGTCGGCCAATTTAGCCTCCTGTGGCGGAGCGCAGTGGTTCCTACTCCTATCGAATACCACAGTAGGGTTCTTTAACGTGTGAGGAACGTGGCATCTTTCCCAACACGGTGCACCACTATGGTTTGCGGTCAGGCTTTCCGTATTATAGCCTGTAACATGCCAGGGTACCCCATTCCATCACCTGGGGTACACATCCCAGTTGCTCTGTGGGCAGAGCGCCTAGCCCCCGGCTAGGTTTCTAAGCACTATTTAGTCGCCCTTTACGACAAGTTTACCGCTGCTGCAGGCCTATTCTTTTGACACCCGGACCTGCACGGGGCAATTTGAAAACATGCATCTAATTTTCTTAAATTTCCCCATATTCTTAAATTTGATCAAAATATCTAACAAATGTTTTGAGAAAGTTTCATTAATTCCATTCATATGTATGAGAGCCTTACGGAAGTACGGACGGGCGGACAAACAGATACACACTTCTATCACATATATATATTCCCACAACTTTGCCAGCTTGGGATTTAGAAAGTCCACCCTAGTAAACGGCAAAATATAATCGGCGCCTGCATTATACTGTGCAGGATGCAATCAGTCATGAAATAGATGCATGCACTATATACTAACCGTTATTCCAAACCCTGTACCATTTACTTCCATACCAAGAGACATTCCCTGAAGTCCCTCGACCTGCTTCGGAAAGCAACATCCCTCAACTGTTATTAGCAGTGCCAACAAACCTAAACCTATTCGTGTGATCTGCATCATTTCACAGACGAGGAAATAATAAGAGAACAATAACACCGCTTCCCCCTTTTAACGATATTTCATTTCACGTGATTCACTGTAAAGGATATTAATAGAACGACACAGTTTGTAAACCCGATCTATTTCCGTGAACGGTAATCGTAAGATCGTCATGTGTTAATCTGATGGCATATTATATTAAGCAAGAGTGTCATATGCCTTAGGTCACATATGCTTTCTTTTCACCCTTAATTTGATGTATTAATTAATATATGTTAAGTAATTCAATCTTATACCTAAATATGGCACGCCAAAGTGGACAAAAATCAATATTTTGTAATATTAGAAAATGAATTTTTAATATTACAAAATCATTTTAATATTAAAAAATTGAAATTGAATACAAGAAATCCATTTTCTAATAAATAATCAAATGATTTTTTAATATTAAAAAAGTGTTTTGTGATATTAGAAATCTAATTTGTAATATTAAAAAAAAATCATTTTTTAATATTGAAAACACTCATTTTTGTCCACTTTGGCTTGCCATAGCTAATGCTGCTCTCACACTATGCCGAATATTCCTGCTAATAAAAATTGTTGGCGTTCGCAGAAAATTCGTCTGAAATAATAAGATTAGGTTTTTAAAATATTGAAAATCATGGGGGCTTAAGATCGTTTACAACTGTCTTACGAATCTTTGCGAGTGTTTTGCGAATTTTAGCGAATTTAACGAATTCCGTACGAACCTTGTTATTTTTTTTTTGCAATAATACACAAGAATTTCTTACAATTAACTTCTGAATGATACAAATGCCTTTACGACCCTTACGAATGCTTGCAATAATCGTTGCGAATCTAACGAATTCTTGCGAGTGTCAATTAGAATAAAACGAATATAAACGCTTGCGTTGCGACTTTTTTTTACAATTCTTCTCGAATACCTTCATTTTGAATTTAGTTTTCGAACTAACAAGTTATGCCGAGAGGTGGAAAAAAAAGATGGAAGGGGTCGAGGCAGAGGGAAATCGGATAGAATTACATGTTGTCCTACCAAAGATGACCAAATGAAAAAAAAAAACATGAACAGAAAAGCAATGAAACCCAAGCGGAAATAATAGATTTCGATGATTCCGGTGATAGATCTAACAATTCTATCACACCAATTGCTACACCGCCACGATCTCCAACACCACCTCCTACATTTTCTGCCTCATCCATTTGCATTCACATTTAAATCTCAGCAACTGTGTTCATTGTACGAGCACACAACCTTGTAATGTATACGCATACACATACATTATACGTGTACATATCGGTCAGCATCTAAGCAAAAGTAGGTCAATGTGACTTCATCATGATTGTTTTTTTTTTTCAAAATTGAACTCACTTATAATTATTTTATAAACCTCGTAACAGTTTATTCATGTGTTCCATGGAAAGAAATCCTATGAATATTGTTTTTTTTTTTATTTTCCATCTTCCTGGGAGATCAATGTCAGCTCAATATTTGACATTTCTTCATTATTACAATGTACGATAATGGACCGACCAGAGAACCTTGGGCATTTGATCTAACTTTTATATCTGTGCACGTTTTGTGCTTGTGTGCGTTGGCTTCTCTTTTGATATACTTTACTAGTTTTTTTGCTATGATGTCTTTTTTCAGCTTTGTCTTTCACGATAATATTCAGTAAATTTAACATTATAAATTCCTTGCCCTGTGTCATAAAATTACAGATAGTATGAGACTATTTTTGTAAACTTCAATGAAAATTTCAGTCTATAATAAAAGTTCGTTTTTTTTTTTATTGTATGACGACAAATACACATCAGAATATTTTCATGTTATAGGGCATTGGGGCCTGGAATATTTTTTCTTTACCGATTTATGACAATTACGTTTCTGAAATTTTATTACATATAGTTTGTATTCAGTCCATAGTATCTTGCCATGGGGCTGCTCCTGCTAGACTATTAAAATACAGCTTAAAGTATTCCTGGTCTTGTTTTGGCTTTTGTAGACTTTCTGGTAGGATATCTTGCTTGTTCCGTGTCTTGCATGTTAGCATGCTTTCGCCATTCACCTGGGATTAAATTTCCATCAACATCTTCTTGGTCTATCAGGGCTTAATGGTGACGAGGATACCTGGTACGTAGTAGGTTGTGAAGTACCATACGTGTTTTAACTATGAGCTGAGCGGTAGTAACTTTCTGTTGAATGGTTGTAATTAAGGAGAATTTGCCAGCGGAGTGCCATGATACCAAAGGCGTTTTCAACAACACGCCGACCACGTGATACTCGATAATTAGCATTTTTTGCCTCATAGGACATATTTCTACATGAACATGGCTTCATCGTGTATGATTTCAAAGCAAAAACGCCATCACTGGGTGTGGCCTGTCGTTATTTGGAAGTGGTTCGTCGTCAGGCAGGTTAATCTCCCCACTTTCAATAACTTCTAAAAGTTCTGAAGCGTTATATATTTATATCAGCTCACAGGAAACGGTAATTGGCATCAACCAATGCTAACAGCACGATAGAGAAGAATCCTTTGTAATTATGATACTAAGATCCAGAATGAGCAACGTGTTTGCCGTCAAGTGCCCCGCAAGCGTGCGGTACGTTCCATTGTCTATGAAATTCGTCGGTAAATTTCTTTCCACTCATCTTTTGTGTTTGGTGCTGGAACTTCATCTAAATACTCGTTAATTATAGCTTTGCACATTTCAGGGACAAACATATTCATGCTATTATCTGCAACGCGGAAACTACACGACAGGTCAACATATAAATTCCCAGTTGCTAAATGACGATGGGTCACTGCTAACTTTAATCCAGGCTCTATAGCTTCTCGGTATCTTGTGTTCTGTTTTGTGATTCTATGTCTAATACGACCCATTAGCTCATCAAACAATTCCGGTTGTATACTTGTAAATTTTATAAAACTATCCGAGTCGTTATGACAAAGGTTCTCCATTAAATTGTAGTAATGTGAATGTTGCATCATTTGCCCTCTGGACAGCGAGTTTCTCACCCAGTATGACCTCACCTATTTTGCGGCTCTTGTTGTAGACCAATAACAGCACGATGAGTAATATCTGCGTGCTGTGAAACTAGCACTGCTAGAGTTGCATCTTGTTACACAGACTCAGCCCTTATCAACTGACATTGAAATATCTTTTTCGAGAGATAAAAGGGTAGTTTAATTTTTAAAAAATTGGCTCCATTCGGAAAACTCGTGCTAATTTCATACTTATATCGCAAGATGTTTGTAATATTATCTTAATGTTCGCATTTTATTTGCATGCATTTGTAACCACTCGCTAGCATTGGCAAGCCATTCGTAGGCATTTGTAAGACATTCTCTTGAATATCGTTTAAAAGTTGTAAGCTATTCGCTTCATTCTTGAATGACTCGTAAGCATTGGTAACAATATCGTATCAGTCTTATATGGAAAAAGAAAACAACCTTGCAAACATATAAGAAATGAATTACGATCAATGCAAATGGCTTGCCATCAATACGACTGGCTTAAGAATACATATGAATTTTTAACGATCGGATTGAGAATTTCAATTCCTTGCGAATTTTAGGAGCATGTTCCTAATATTCGTTAAAACACTCGAACGACCACGATTACTTAAGAGTGAGTACGAATGTCCAGTGATAGCTATACAATCATTGCGAGTGAGCGGCGAATGACATTCTTATGTCATTCGCAAGGATATTCGGCATAGTGTGAGAGCCGTATAAGTGGTAAAATAACATCCGCTTTCAATGACATGTAGACCAGGAAGAAAGGGCTAGAATAGCAATGTATGAAGTTCTAAAAGGTGGGATAAAATAAAATTATTAAACCTATTTTACCAGATTGGGCTGAAATATGGGGTTTAGCAAATCAATATCATGCCTAGAAAAAATTCAGGGGCGTAGCTAGGCCTGTTTTATTTGTACGCAAAATTACGGCGAGGGGTCTTGGGGGGGGGGGGTCGCTCAAGGCCTCCAGTGAGTCATTGCATAAAACCTTTATTTCATCTTTAAAATGTGCGTTTTTATTTTTGTTACTTTTTCCGAAAGTACTCAACAGCGTATTTGCGTATAGGCAGCTACGCCCCTGAGGTTCAACTAAGGTTTTGCAAACTCTTACTCAAATTAAAGTCATCAACACCCAACTATATGATATACAGTGAACTTGGTATAATACCAGTAAATGTTGATATCGGAAAAGAAACAAAAAACTTTCGTGTATTTCCTACGATGTCTTATTCAAATTATACATGGAAAACAATTGTGTGTTTTCCTGGTTAAAACATGTAAAGAAAATATTGGACGATACTGGTTACTCATATATATTTTTATACCAAGCAGTTTTGAATACCGATTGGTTAATAGCTGCATTAAAACAAAATAGAAAGACCAATTTATTCAAGGGTGGCATGCTATGACCCGAAATCCCCCTAAAAAGCAGTAAACTATAGGTTATTTAAAACGGAGTTCAAATTTTAAATTTATTGAACAATTCTTGAAGACAAGGAATTATTCACTCTTTGCGCTTTCAGAATCACAAATCACAAATTGCCAATCGAAAAAGGGCGATGGAACGGGATCGAAAGAGGTGAACGAATCTGTAATAAGTTGTATGACTCTAAAATTGGAGACGAATTTCATTTCATTATGGAATGCCCCTTTTTCAGTGGGAAAAGAAACTAACTTATTAATAAAAGCCTCGGTTTTCATAATTTTCAACTACTTCAGCGGTCAAGTTTTTTTTACCAACAACAGTACCAGAAAATTGCCATAGAAAATGGACTTCAGGTTCTCTGGGAATCGACCTTTCAAATGCTTAATTCCCCGTGCAGGTCCGGGTGTTAAAAGAATAGGCCTGCAGTAGCACTAAGCTTGTCGTAAAAGGCGACTAAATAGTGCTCAGAACCCTAGCCGGGGGCTAGGGCGCTCTGCCCACAGAGCAACTGGGATGTGTGCCCCAGGTGGTGGAATGGGGTACCCCTGGTGTGTTACATGCTGGGGTTGTCAGGCTATAATACGGAAAACCTGACCGCAAACCATAGTGGTGCACCATGTTGGGAAAGATGCCACGTTCCTCACACGTTAAAGTACCCTACTGTGGTATTCGATAGGAGTAGGAACCATAGGGCTCCGTCACAGGAGGCTAAATTGCCCGACCATACCCACCTCTCCCTATTTCCAGTGGCAATCAAACTTTGTCGACCCCACTGTCCTTGTGTCCCATCCCTTTTTCATTTCATCATCATTTCATGTTCATTTTATCATCAATTTCATGTTCATCGTCTGAATATAGCTGAAATATTGCTGCTCGGACGTTAAACCCCAACAACAAACACAAACAAACATCAAATGCTTAATTATATTTCGGAAATAATTTATTAAATGTTACCGAAATTCTAGGGGAGGCAGTTACCTTCGTTGCCTTAATGGTATTCACGACCCTGAACGAGAATGGAAATGGTGAATATGTCAAAAAAAAAAAAAAAATAAAAAAAATAACAATCATGTCAACAACCCCGTGTTTAGCATGTGTTGACATGCCATTTATTCCACCACACAACTTATAAGTTGATTGTTCCAGGAATTATAATTCCTACTATAAGACAACAAAGAACAGTCCGCTGCCATTTATAATCTTTGAAAATGTCATACATACATCATGTCACGGAAAACTGCTATTGTAAAATATTTGTATAAAATGAAAGATGAAAACAATATGACAATTAACAAGAAACTCATGATGACAAAAATAAAAGTGGCTTTACAACCACAAAAGCAAGAATAATCATCATAAGAATGCCACGTGTGTGTTTCCTGTAGAAAGAGTAATTTGTGAACCATTTGAGCGAGACAAGGCGGACATATGTAATACTTAAAAACTATAACCTAGTGACTTTTTTTTTTACTTTTTCCTATTACTCTCTTTCTACTTTTGTTTTATTTAGTTTGTAATTAGCAGTAATGTTTTGTTGACGATATCTCTGTGTGTCAGTTTACATGTGTATATGGTTTATTCCCATTTGTCCCACATTTGAAAAAAACTATATTCCCAGTTGTCCAACATTCTTATAACAACAAATAATTAATTAGTGTTTTGACAAAGTTATAGTCTTTTTCTAGTACTCCACTATCACCATCTAGTCATATACATGTAGATACATATTTTTGATTGGAATTAAAAAATAATAATAATAATAATAATAATAATAATAAGTGAAGTTAATTATTTTAACTAATTAAACCAGCAGTCATATAATAACTTTTAATAACTGACCACATTAATTGGCTAATCAATTTCTTTCTAAGTGGGCTTGCTTATGAGCAACATGCCACTTCAGCTTGTTGAAATCAATGTGAACACATCTCAAAAGAGGTATATATAGAAAGTAAAAATGTCAACTTGAATCAAAGTCAAAATGGCTAATGCACAGCTAAACATAGAATTCATAGAGAACAGTAGAGGTGGACAAAGTCTTGTTCACAACAATTACCGTTTCCAGGTAAAGAATCGTCGTAAAGAAAGGGTTTACTGGCGGTGCAATCAGGACTACAAACACAGTACACAGACACTGGTACGCAGAGCAGCAGTGCTACCCTTAGTTCCTCTGCAGAGTGTAGAAGATGTGTGGTTTAATGCTTTGACTGACTTGGAAAATGCCGATATTAACATCAACACAATACCATTTACAGACTATGTAACAACGCAGTGGGTAGAGTCTGATCAGCAAATCTGGAACCACTTTGACCATGATGAATCCAGAACAACCAACCACTTAGAGGGATGGCATTCCAAGATTAAGAAACAAATACAGCAGGCACATCCGAACATCTACACATTCATTACTCATCTCAAGCAGATCCAGTCAGCCAATGAAGTAAATATCATCCAAATTAGAGCAGGGGGACTACCAACAAAAAAGCGCCGCAAATACAGAAATATTGACAACAGACTGCAACTACTCAAACAAAGACTACGCAACGGGGAAATCACAGTTATCAATTATGCTGATGCAGCCTCTCAGCTTATTCACATTGGGTAGAAGTGTATGAACATTTTACTGTTTGTTTTATACTGTAATAGTGCATTATTATCATTCTCTGTTAATTTTTGTGAATCTTGTTATTTTCATAAATATTGAAATATATCATAAAGCAATTAATAAATATTAGACAAAATTATTGTTGTTTCAATTATCACCCAAGGAGAAAAATATTAATATGGAAAAAGCATCATCAAAAAGCACAGTTCAAAATGCATTCAAACTATCCACATGGAATATCTCCCTCTGTTACCAGGCATCAGTACAAAGGATTGGAAAAGATCTATTTTATTTTATAATAAGTTACATATTTTATAGCAATAAATATACTTCAGGAACAATTTATCTATAGATACTACATAATACAATTAGATAATATTCAGAAAAAGACTATACATAACTACCTATTGTAATAAGGGTGTGAAAACAACTAATTAACATGTACACAATTCCCACTTGTCCCACACATTTTTACCTGTAATTATAAAATGTGGGACAACTGGGATGACACCGTGTATATTTAGGTTACAGACCACCAATTCAACCAATGAGCATTTGGAACGTACGCAAAAATAGTCCTACGCAGAAATTACCCCTGTTCCTCATAGTGCTGTGAAAAAAAGTTCTCATCTTATTTAAAAAATTTAAACAGTTTCTGAAAGGAAAAACATTTCTGTACATTTTATAGGTGCATTTTGCTTCTTGTGATGTGAAGCCTAATCTCCATAATGATTTTTAAATATACCCCTATCTTGTGAAAACACTGGGATTTCCCATGCTATTTATAGACCCTTCACTTCCGGTGACCAGTACTGCACTGCAAGTCTGCTAACCCCACATGCCATTTTGAGGATTGTGAGCTGACATATGTAGAATCATGCTGATATATAGTCCTCTGCAGGTTAAAGTTAAGGTAAAGTCCAGAGAAGCCATTGAATATTGTGAAATTAGCATAGAAGCCTATGGGAAGTGGAATTAGTGGTTTTTAGCCTATATATCTTTATTATTCAAACAGCAATATACTATGTTACAGAGAACAAATTCAATGCAATTTACATAATATGCATAAGAAGTTGATTCGTGTACATGTATTGGAAGGAATAATGTTGAGTCACATTCATAATGAGTTCCTATATACATACGTTACGAGAACTACAGTAGAGACATATTTGTAATTTGTCACATAGGTTTACATAAATTGTTGAGAACAGAAGGTGGTGAGCTATAATCATCACAGCTTTATAAAATTTAATAATATTTATAAAAAAACATTTTTTTTCTGCGAGAGTTTAAAAGTTCAGTAGAACCATCCATACTTTAGGTGAGAATGTGCTTTGTTCTCTGTACCTATTTACATGAATACACTTTATATATTACGCAAGAATTCAAAATACATCTCTTCCTTCTATGTTATCCATGGCAAGGGAAAAAAAGAAAACAAAATACCTCTCTATTCCTGTTGGCGAAATGTAATTGTTTTCCGGCTTGTGATTGATGTAATCAAGAAAGTTGAAATAATCATAAAAAGTGCGAATTTTAATGATTTTGTTTAATTCAAATGTCATCGCTGAAAGGAACAGACAGACTAACAACGTAAGAATTCTAACTCTCCCATGGCAACGACAATTTAGACAATAAACAAGTATTCTAATGATGTAATATACAATCACCAATACTCTATTTCCTTATCAGTTTGATATAGTTTTTAAAAAATGATTTTGATGTCAATTCAAGCGTGATTTTAATAGATTTAATTAGACGAACTTGTATCTTTCATTTCCAGTTACCCCCCACCCCCCCCAAATCAAGCTTATAAAAAAAATCTTTATGTTTTACCCATTTCACTTTAACACAATACATACGATTTAATATTTATGGAAGACGGATCGAAAATAACAATGTGCCTCCCAGTCGCGTCGTACACGATATGCAATGTTGACATAGTAATACTTGTACCCTTGTTTTAATCGCATAGCTCTATTATTTTGTTACTGTTGATTTATTATGGCTTAAATTCTTATTTTTTAAATATCACACCGCTAATTGTTTATACTGAGGGTGAAGGGTCTGGGATTGTTTTGAGCCATTTTTTTTACCCCTCCCCATCGGAAAGAAAATGGTCTGTGCCTAACTGTAGAAATTTGCATGTGAAGTAAAAGGTATAAAAAAATCGCTATGTTAAAATTGATATGATTTTTATGGCAACATTACATCATTTAATAGAAAGTTAATACACTAAAATTGAAGAAGATCCTGGCCGAAAAAAATGAGGCATTGTGAGTTAATCAGCCGTAATTGAAAATTATTTTCATACTACTCCATTAAAAAAAAATAAATCAAAATAATTCTGAAATTGAATGTGAATGAAGTTATAATTGTTCTTCAAGTTTTTCAACAATACATCAGTTTTAATACTCACTAAACATGGAAACATCTCTAGTGAATAAAAACAGACAGTTGTTTTGAATTTATAAATTTATGAGATATTAGATACAGCTCTGCCTTAAAACGATGCAGAAGCTTGGTATATATGCACATGCATATGTTAATCCAAAAATTCTTTTGATTTGAAATCTTTCAATGGTTCTCATAGAAACAGTACGGTTGAAAAGTTGGTCATGTGAGATATTAACACTTAAAGTTAGGTTACTGTCTAGGAAAATACCGGAAAATTTCCAGACAAAATTTTTACACATAACCAGTCATGCAATTGTAATAGAAGATCCAAGAAAATTAACACTAGAACAGGAGTTTTGGGACACAACAAAAGTTTCATTGATTATCTTGAGATATGATGAATAACCCTTTGCCTGATTTTTAGACACACCCATACTAAAAAGCTTAAATCTTATTACTTCAATTCTACTATGAAATTAAAATATATATATATTCATTACAGCAAACTATATCTATCTGTTAGGCTAAATGAACATTGAAGATACTGTCTTAGAGCTTACAGAGTCTACCATTTATGATTTAAAGATATGATGTATCACATGTATGTTTTACTTTAGGATAAAAACGAAATCCAATGCTAGACAAAACATCGTAGGGGAAGAAAACGAAATTTTCACTATTAACTTCGCTTGCGTATATTAAACAATGTACTTTTAGTAAAATAGTTAAAAATCAAATTAAGCAAAAATATTTCTTGGAAGTGCCAAGATTAGAGATTACCAACTAACCTATTTCTTTGTTCAACTTCTCAATTCTACACTAAAGTGATGCATTTTACAAGAAAATGATTTATTGTTGGGGCTAATGAGTTTGTACATGTTTTAGAAAGCTACTAAGTGAAAATACTTGTTAAAATTGGAGGTTAATTACCTTCTGTACTTTCGGCATTCCAGAGATTATGTACTTTATTGCAGCACTCGAAACAATTTTCAGACCTAACATTGAACAAAGCAAAATAACGAAAAAAACTGAAGATTTTTTTGGGGGTTAAAGTCTATATGTGCACCTTTATTTCCAATCTCATGCTAGCGGAGTGATGTAAACCAGTAAGCAGATATAGGTCTGCGGAGGAATATACATATTTCAAAAGAAGATACGGCCATTTAAATTGGTGGGTTACTTGTCATAATGCAGTTGATCTAAAATTGACAGTTTATGGCGTGCTAAGTCCAAGTACACTACGTCCAGTTTTAAATACCAGAAGCGAGTCCAAAGATTTTTGGAAAGGGTTGACAAAATGCTACTATTCGTCAATCATTGCCCTCCCAAAATGCGCAAAATTAACATAACTTAAAAAAGGGTTTCTACTGCCGATGTTTACATTCATGTGTACCGAGCAAACTAGTAGACAAAATGCTATTTTGACAAGGTGATATTTCTCATTGATAATTCCGATTGCAAAGGTAAGACATAATTCACCAATGATTAACGAATCTTCTTGCCTCGGTGCGTTGACAAGCATGCAAGTAATAGGGGATTAAAGAATGATTAGGAGACCAAAGTTGATGACAAAAACATGAATGCCAATCACTAATTACACTAGAATGAATGATTTATATATAATTCATAATACGCTGAAATAATGTACATCACTTAAGGTTCAATATAAATAATGCGACAAATGTTCATCGGGCGAGTATTCTTGCTGTGTTGATAATTATTGGTACCGTCCGACCACTAAGCCCTGGCAGACATTCTGTTTACACACTTAATACCAACAACAAGAGTACCTATCAAACGCACCTGTTCACTCGTTTAAACATTTGAGCTTGCACTGTTCACAGGGATAATGATCTTGTTACTAAACTGTACTTATATTTGGCTTACAAGAGCCCTTTAAACGTATCTTCCTCTGCCGTCTAGACTCTATCAATCTCCCTAAGATGTCAAGAGAACATCTGATGGTTCTGTTTGAAGTAGCAGCTTAATATGATAACTGAAAGAAAATATACAGTTTAACTTTATATAATATCACCTTAACGTCACGATTTTGTATTGAAATTGGAAAATGCTATCTATTTTTTTCAAGAGGACACAGATCGATTTAAGACGAATGATAATAAAATATATGTGTCACAAAACTTTATGTCCCTGTTTTCAACAAGTTAAGAGATTAAAATCGAGTGAATATGGTTTTGTATTTACGATATTTTAATATGATTTTCATTTGTAATATTAGAAATTATAGTATATATTTTAGCATGTTATTTCGCAGTGCTTTTAATGTGACATTTATTGAGCTTTGTTAGTTTGTGACAGATTATAAATTATATTAAAAAAAATCAATGTGAAACTTAGCTTGAGTAATATTAATTATAACGTTTATTGATAATTGTGTAAAAGTTAAATCTGTTACATAATTGAATATCTAAGTTGTCATGTTAATTTGGGTATTGTTGATTATTTAAAATGCTTTAAATACTGTCGTAAAATTTATGTAGATAAACAATTGGAACAGGTCTTATATGACCTGTTGTGAACTTCCGTTGTATCGTTTTTGTAATTAAGAGTTTTCGTTTGGCTGAAGATATTAAATCATTCAAAAGCTACTTCAAGGTCTTCGTGTTGAATCTGCCTCTCGAACAACAGACTAACAACAAAACATTTTACGAACAACTTTGACCATAACCGCGTGGTTTTAATAGCACAATTCAATTAAATTGAGGTCGATATTTTATCATTTTTCTATTCGTCCTCGGTTCCATATTGCTATTCTTGGTCAGTGCGATGAAATCTTATATCATATATTTAGATTAAAATATAACTTCTGGTATATGCATTATAAGCGTTTGTTAAAACCCTATATC
Organism: Perna viridis; assembly: GCA_037379345.1. Taxonomy (NCBI): domain Eukaryota; kingdom Metazoa; phylum Mollusca; class Bivalvia; order Mytilida; family Mytilidae; genus Perna; species Perna viridis. The sequence continues at coordinate 30,224,847 of CM074517.1, read as the reverse complement.
GTCTACCCTATATCGTCTAACCTATATCGTCTACCCTATATCACATACCCTATATCACACCTCTTAATTTATAAATGATACCATTCGTTTCACCTCAGAAACCGTACTGCTAGTGTTTTTAGCAAACCACTCTTAAAAACAGGGCTTTTCGAACTCAATTAAAAACTTTTAAGTAGTGATTCGCCACCTTCGGCAAATTCTGTCGATTGCCAATAAAGAAATGCAGAACAGAGTAGTCTCACCCTCATCATTGAGGGAATTTTATTTCAGACACTGTTGAGCAAATCTGAAATAAAAAAAAAAGATTTCCTTTTTCTTTCATTCTAGTAACGAATACCTTTAAAAAAGCATTAAATCACATATATATCGGTACATGATGTGTAATTTCATTTCGCTCGTCTAGACAAAAAAAAAAAGGAATAAAAATAAAAAGATAATATCCCCCAACATATAGGAACAGAAAAGGAAATCAAACAAACCAACTAGCGTTTGAAAAACGATATTAATATACCAAATGAAAACAGAACAAAACCGCATAACTAAAAGAGTACCCAAAGAGAACCAAAATTTGAGCGATATTAAAAAAAAAAGAAGATTTTCATTGGATATTGACTACACAGGGAAAAAAGACACACACAACAAAGAACATGGAATGACCAAAATAACACGTGCAAAGAAATAAAATCAAATAACTCACCTGGACTCCACTAAAACTGGGAGCATGGATCCGGTGCATTTGTATGCTTTTCTAGAAACACCCGCGGAGTTGCTCCTAAAATGGAAGAAATTTTAATCATTTTAATTGCTATCCCAACTAAAATTCACTTATGCTGTCCACTAACGGCACATATTACATGGTACACTGACTCTCGATTTATTTAGTGTTACCATCTAAGTAGCAGTCTTTGTAAGAATCATCAAATTCTATAACATGTAATACATCCAAAAAAGGCTACACATTTTTATCAATTTAGATAGAAGATCAGAATTGATATAGCAGTCGCCAGAGCCTTTAAATTTGTGAAGCCTGTTAGCATCTGCAATTATCTTACACTACCGCATGAAAATAGTCCCATTGGCATACCCTATTAAGGTTCAAATGCCGATAGTTAGGTCATATCATATTTAATGCTATGTTATCTACATCAATAAACAAACCCAAGTAACAACTTTTACTGCAAACTAAATGTGCTGATTAATTTGGTTTGCATTAACAACGATCCAATTAAATATAGTTGATCTCTAACCTCATCAGTACCTATTTACATGTATTGCTATGCATTTACCCGAATTAACCAATCGTTCATTATATTATATTAAATGTGTCTATATATACAAGTTGCCTAATAAACCATTTGATGTTTAGATTGAAATGAAAAGCCTGCGAGATTATAAAGTCATCGATCATAGAAATGAAAAAGAGCAATGTTGAGTACCAAATGGAAGAGCTGTCTTCAGTTATTTCATGCAGGGCATGGCAAGTCCATATATTTACAAAAAGTGGTAGTGGTTCCAATCAAGAAACTTATATAAAGAAAGAGGTTCCAAACAGGAACCACACTCCCTGTTCAAGGCTATTATTTGCCGCTCATTTTTTGCTAATATTTAACAAAAAGGGTAGCATTACCCCTGAAACTATTACCCCTGCACTTTTACATGACATATAAGTGTCTATGCGATGAATTGTAGGACTCGAGCTATATAGCTTACCAACGAGAAATTTACTTAGTTGAGAGGGACATGTATCTAAGGACATGATTTATTTCAATGACTGTGGCTGAAGTTTGAATGGTTTGATACAGACAGTTTCGACCTGGAGATCTGTAAATTGAATTTCGACTTGAAAAATTAGAAACTGGGAAAGGCCAACTGGTAGTTTGTAGTTCAATTATGCGATGTGTTGGATGCTTTGTATTAATTCATCTAGGTGTTCCATGTAAACCATCATCGAACCTGAATATTTCGTAAACTGGCGCAGTGCATGCTACAATGCATCACATATTGTGTTGTGTGTTTATAATATGTCCTTCGTAATCAGAATGGTGAATTAAAAACAAATAAATCAGAGATCAATATTAACCATTTACAACAATAAGCTTGTGTTTAGATACGTTTGAATTCGATCCCGTACTTTCCTTTCATCCCTGCTTTTATCCCATATTTTTGCAATTTGACGATTATTTAAGGCGTAAAAACTCAAACGATCGATATAAATTTATTCAGTACATGAGTACTTTGGTTATTTTTGTTATTAAGAGGCTTAATAGGTCTATATGATGAAGTGTATAATTATTCATTCCAATCTGTCTGCTCTTCGGAGATAATCCACATTGCAAATCCATAATTGTATCTCCTAAGAACAAGGGTATATGAAAAGCCTCATATTAATTTCTGTTTACAACAATATTTTAAACAAAATACCAAAAAATGAACATATGAGAGCTTTCTCACCAAGAATACCATTTTGCATGATTCTTATCTGGATTGCTATCTAAATACTACTACAGCGAGAAAGTAATGTTCTCTTCATATTTTTTTCAAAGACTAGTTGATATCATGGTTAGTTATTTGTAAGAAGTGACACAATGGCACGGCAGTAGTTGTAATTATTGAAAAGATTTTCTTTCTATTTTCTGTTATGACAATGAACTATTCCTGGTTTTCAGACAATTACTGATGAATAATCTGCCATAAAGTCTAGATAAATAAAAATTGTAAGGTACAATTACACAACTGAATTAATCAGACGTAGTAGTAACATATGGTGATCATCTTAGAAGTTCCTTGTTTGCTGCTATAGAACGAATTAGGAGAAATAGACAGTCCCAAGTATCATCTAAAACATGCTTCATATGAAAATCAAATGAAAAAACTAAACCATAAAAAGAACCCCATAGATATAAACAAACAAATATAAAATAGCAAAGAAACATACGAACAAGCATACAAGCTACTGAAGTAAAATAATAACATGCATAAGGTATGGAAGGGCCACCATTATAATTGTATACTCAACAACAGTTCAAAAGTTACAAATACGAATAAACAAAAACATAATGCAAAAGATAAAAACAGCAAAAACGAATCAAACACTGAAATTAGTTTTAGTGTTTTAAAAAAAGTGAATGTTTCCTGAGAAAATGTACTATGAAACGGATGCTGAGTTTCATGCAAGAAAATTGTAATATGAGAGGCAGCTAAAACAAACCAGTAAAAAGTGATGACCTTTTTCTTCTTACGTAAGTGGAATCATGTTATCAAAATGAAACATCATAACATCACGTATACAAAATGTATAATTATACTTAACTTGTATAAAAAAGAAGCTAACAAAATTGACCGAAGAAAAAAACCCAAACAAACCACCCCCCTAAAAAAAAACAAAAACAAAAACAAAAGAAAAAAAAACAAAATCAAACAAACAAACAAACAAACAAGCAAATTAAACAAATAAAAAAAAAAAACTAGATAATAAATAAGACTTCTTTATTTGATTGTTTTAATGTTCTACGTAATTGTACTGTTACCATCGAAAGTCTAGTCCAAATCTCCAACTGCGTTGAGAAAGTTAGGTTCCCCTCATATAATTGCTTTTTTAAGAGGGTGTACATGCAAATACCAGGCAGTGGTGACACAGGACATAACAAGTATCATTTATTTTAAAAGATGGTACATCTAGATACAAATATATACTTCTTGGTAGAGATTCCCCATACTTTGTAAGAAATAATTCCAAATTATCTTCCAAATATACAGAGGAAGATGTTTACAAAATGCTGGAATTTTTAATCGACAACATATTTGTCCAATGTGGTAGACGTGTTTTTCAACAAACGGTATGCATTCTACTGGGAACAAATTGTGCTCCTTTACTTGTTACCTATTCCTTCACTCTTATGAGGCTGACTTTATAGTTGATCTGATCCGGAAAAAAAGAATATCGTTTGGCTAGATCCTTTAATATCAGTTTCCGCTATATAGATGACGTATTATCCTTAAACAATCCTAATTTCGGAGATACATCGCATCTACCCCAAAGAACTTGAGATAAAGGATACTACAGACACTGTGAAGTCAGCCTCATATCTTGACCTATACTTAGAAATCGATTGAAAAGAAAACTTTTGACCAAACTTTACGACAAACCTGATGACTTTTCATTCAGTATTGTCAACTTTCTTTCCATCTGTGGCAACATCCCTTCAGCACCTGCGTATGGAGTGTTCATATCACAACTCATACGTTATGCCAGAGCTTGCCTAAACTACGCAGACTTTTTGTATCGCGCTAGAACTCTAACAAATAGGCTTCTGGAACAGGGTTATGTTGCTACAAGATTGAAGTCATCACTACAGAAGTTTTATGGTCGTCATCATGAACTCGTGGATCGTTGTGGTGTATCCATCTGCACCATGAAAACTTATTTATTCAATATTTATTCAACGGGTTACAGTTTTCCTTTCCTCGTTTGTCTACCCCGGACTTAACTTTTTATGAGCAACTTTGCGGGTATTTCTAGAAAAGCACAGGACGCTTACCCTACCGGTGCACCTGGTCCATGCTCCCAGTTTTAAGTGGAGTTGCTCATTTGCTTTTGGTACTTTGTATGTATGATTTTAGTTACTTTGTGTTCTTTGTTGTGTATGTCCGTTTTCCATGTCTGGTCTTTGTCCCTGGATTACATTCTTTTGATTACCGATATAACCTTGGTTCCCTTGATTACTCTTTAATATCGCAAATGCGTCCTTTCTCAAAGTTGAATATTGATTTTGATTAACTGCAACGGTTAAGGAGAAAGTAATCAAATAGAAAGAACAGAAATGCATTGAAAAAGGGAGTTAACTCTTCCATTTTGTGCAAAATTTGGTTACTTTCTTCCGGAACTGTATAATCATTCTCTTAGCCACCCATTTTCGATTTAAAACAAATCCTAGTACTATTTGACATACGTATAATACAAACATTAAATTTTAACAAAACATTCCGTGGGTTAATTTTACCATTTGCCTCCAATATCATAGAAACTGCCTGGTTTCTAAATGGGCAGTCTCTTAAACACTAAAGTTCTGTGTAAGAAATGACACAATGACACAACAGTAATAACAATTAATGAAAAAAAAACCTCTTCGATTATCTGTTATGACAATGAATTAAAGTAGCCTTTGTGTTTTCATAGTTTACAGGCGCTTACTAATGTAAATTCTGTCGCATAGTCCAGATAAGCCAAATCATTAAGGTAAAATAATAAAACTGATCAATAAGTAGTCACCACAACACATGGTGCCAAACAACAAGAGTTTAATTTGTCATCTCAAAGGTTCTTTTTACGGAATTAATTAGGCACGAACAGTTCTCCGTGTCGCCTTTTAAGGCTACAGATACATTATCTTCATACCATGACATTGTAGTTTGAAGTAATAAGTACAGTTGCGATCACTTCTAACCTCTCTTCGATCCTGTCAGGATTCACTGTCATAGAACAGTTCTTAATTGTCAGAAACTGTTCTGACCGGCGACACACCTCGTCAGGGTCTGTCAGGACTTCGGACAAGCTCTGTCACAACTTGTCATGGGTCCTGACACCCTCTTGTCAGAAACTGTTCTAAGTAGAACAGATACGTTGATTAGAAGAGTTCCTGACAGATTCTGACAGTCATTAGCTCGAGAATACTTCTCTGACTGAATACATACAATACATGTACGTAATTACAACAAAGCCGTAGCACCTAAATCCCGATTCGTACGAAGGGAAGGAAGCCTTGCTATTTTTAAACTTGATTTTTAAAAATTTTTACCCGACTTTTATGTATGGCATGCAGTACCAACAAAAATTATTTCTGCGCCCTTGACTTTAAAGAATTTGGACTGAATATCACTCATGTTCTTTGCTAAAGGTGGCATTTTGAAGAATTTTGACCGAAATATTTAGGCATCAGTCACCCTAGTCCGAATTTCCTCTGACCCTGCAACCCTCCTCTTTTTTATTTGGCTATTGATATGTCACACAGTTTCATTTAAATTTAATCGCGGACTTCCTGTTCTTAATTACGTCACACAGAATAGAACTGTCTGGAACTGTCCAGGGGTATGATAGTTTGGAGCAGCTTTTCGTATTTTCTTTGTCACGATCCAGGACAGTTTCTGTCAGGATCTGTCTGGGAATAGGGCAAAATGTGTCCTGACCCAGGACAGCCTATGTTAAACCCTGTCAGGATCTGTCAGGATTTCTGTTCTATCTGCTGTCGTAGAACAGAAATCCTGACAGATTCTGACAGAATTTAAGAGAGGTTAGAAGTGATCGCAACTGTAGATTATCCCGAATACAATTATAATGTTACAAAGTTGAGCATGAAGTCTATTGAAAAATTCTCTCCACCGTGAACTAAAATATTAACGATACAGTAGAAATTATAAATTTCAGAAAAAAAAGGAAAAAAAGTGAATAGTTTATTTATTTAAGTGCGAATAGAATAGCAAATTATTTGATAAAATCGAGATTACTCCAATGTAAGTTCAGTTTAAGGAGCCTTAAACCTTACATGTGTTTCAATCTTATGAATGTGTGGAAGAGGCCTTGCTGCTGAAAGGTTCTCGCACTAAAAATTTGTTCCTGTTTTTTGTCAAATACCAAAAAAAAAAAAAAAAAAAAAAGTGACGAGGAAAATACTGATGAAGTTGAATTACTTCGAGTTGTAAATAAATCAAAGGGTATATATCGACAGTTCAAGCGGAATAAGAAATTCGAAAGTCAAGAGACGAAAACCAAACAAAGAGACGTAGAACGAAACATAAAATAAATTACATGGACGAAAAAAGGAATACAGAAAACCAAAAGTAAACAAAGATTAAATGATAAACCTGTCTTAATGTACACTCATACCATTTATAGTACATTTTTTTTTAGAGAAAAACAACACAAAAAATGCCAGTAGACCATTTGTGGTAAGTAAATGAGCATGCTCAATATACACTTCCGCGAGGTAGGGCTTGGATGGTACAAAATAATTTTCCTCGTAGATGTGTATATTGGGCATGCTTCACGCATGCTTATCGACTATCCCAGTTTGCACAAAAGGGTCTATATAAAACTCTAGAATATGCCACAGCATTATAAGTTTGCGAAATTTGTATTTTCACATTATGGCTGTATGGACGACATAAATATGTCAACTCAAATAGCAAAATTATTTTACTGCCTTAATAGTAAGGTCATCGCAGTATATAGTTTATTTATACATGTCTACTGTTAATGTGTTTTAACAACGTTTCAATAGATTTACGAAGTCAATCAAGGAAGACAGATAAAAATGTATTAAATTACTTTAAAAAAGTATTAAACAAAAAGAGCTTTCAGTCTTGGAGAAGTAAATTAATAATCATTTTTGTTCGTGTCACTTAGTTTTGAGCGAGGCATTATTTTTGCTTTTTCTTTTTTTTCTAATGTCAAAGTTTTACATGTATACGAAATCAAAGACTCGACAAAAGTGCACCAAAATTCCTCATAAAAGCAGGTCTTATGGCTAAATTAAAAGGAAGAACCTAATCTCGAATTAAGTATAATCAAGACTAGTTCGATGTGAGTTCAGAAGTATTTATGGTGCGTATTGCCGTCAAGGTGTTCCAATCTTTAAACTATATCAAGGAAGCCCTTCTTTAGTGCATTCTTTAATTCACTCGTATCAAGGACGCTTTTAAAAAAAAACAGGACGTTTTACTAAAAATAAATTTGCTTTTTAAAATTTGGAGAGAGTAAATTAAGGGCAAGCAATAGGAGATCCAGAGTGAAAAAAAAAGAAGATTATTTCCGGGATAACATATGCTGAATTTTTGTTTCAATTCGGGATAAAACTAACAAAATTTCAATACATTAATCTATATTAATAGCCTGTTTGCAATAAATTGCTTCTTACTATTGCCTAAAATATCACTGTCATTTTGACAAGATGTCATGTACAGAATATTGTAAAATCATGGATATGTTATACACAAATGATGACATATTTCTGGAATGCGTAAGCAATTATATCATACTGAATGACTCTGTCTCACTGGTGGAAATGTACACATGTTGATCGCCAAGTCTATGGCTGACTTCCAAAACAATATGAGGTTAAAACTGGGAGCATTGACCAGGTGAACCAGTCGGATAATAATGCATGATTTTTCTGAAAACATCAACCGATTTGCTTGAACTTTTTTGTCGTAACTGATGTACTTATATAGGTGCATCTGTTATTCATTTCTTGTCATCGACAGAAGCGTTATATTCAAACCGTGCAATGGTAACAAGCATTCAATAAACCCACACAACCTTAATCCTATTCCACTCCTATGCATCTTTGATTAAATGATTTTCCAACAAAATGTAGAACCATTCCCTATATTTGCTCAATCCTCAATTTTACATGAATACAATTAGTATATTATTGTTTATATTATATTTTTTCTTTTTATGAGATGGAATGAATTTATAGCTATTGTTGTTCATATCGTATCTTTTGTGGTTCTTTTAATATTTTGTTTTAAGTCATAAAGAATTTAAAATAAAAATTAAAAATTCACCGAAACAAAATAAAGAATTTCCGGAAAATTAATTGTAAAACTTTAAACTAATTGTTTCCAAACTGCCTTTAGCTTTATAGTAAAAGAGTATTTTGTTATTATGAAGCACCTATCTAGCAACATGTCGCGCCAATAATGTTTTATTCTGTCAAAAATTATAAGCACACTGTAATGATACAAATCATCTTTTAAACCTGTACTGATTTTTGCATTGTTCATATAGTATTGGGCTCATTATGTAGTATTCCTAAATTTTATTCTTTATTTTGTTAAATGCCACCTTATAGTGTTACGCAGCATTCTAATGTTTTTAGTTCCAAGCTGCATGAGGAGGTACCCCTTCTTCGCGTGTACTGTATACTGATTTTGTTTTATATTTATATAAGATTGGCGCGTATTTGTATATTTTGTGACTGTAAAAGACTCTTCGGAAGTATAACTAAACACAAAACCGCCCAAATCGAATACTTAATATTTTAATAATATTCAAAGATATCCAGTTTTATGGTTAAAAGGAGGATGGTCTTTATGGAGATTTCTGTAGCTTGACCGAAGGCATCTTGTGCAGCAACAAGCTATTTAGATAAACAAACATTCACACAACCATAATTGTTTCTTTCATACCGATTAATGTAGCATTTGTATCAAACATTACTTACAACAACAGTCAGTTAATTTACTATTTAGCTACCATTGCAAATTTAAAGTGATTCCAACATGTAATAATTTCAGAGTTGGTTTGCTAAATGCTATTTAATTCTGTTTTTTTTTCTGTCGGTTTAATTGCTTTATTCCAACCTAAACTAAAAGTTGCATTTGATTAATTTCTACTTGCGACACTTCACACCTCCATCATATTAGATTTCTACAAGGACGACACAATGTCAGACTAAATTTCATAACTATTGTTTAAATCAGAATAGCCTACCCAACCGAGATTTGTATTTTGAATTTGCACTTCCTCTCCTAGTTTTATGCTATGTTAATACGCGATAATTGTTATGAATGTACGTATTGTGTCTATGAACAGAAAAAAGAGATGAATTAACTTTACATTTAACTGCGTCATTAATGAATAATCACGTACGTTGTTTTTTTTTCTTTATAACTCACATAAAGTTCCGGAGTTCTGAAAAGAAATGGATAAAAAAGGACATGAGATTCACAAAGAGAGTAATTATAAAACCATTCCTTGATCATTAAAGCAACGTTCATAACAAATGATATTTAAGAAATGTAAACATTAGGAAAAAGGCAAACTTTTTAATTTAGTAAAAACGCAGAGCTTGAAATAAAAGACACTTCAAACACAATTTGCCTTCATTTATCTTTTAACTAACTGAGGTAAATTAAATAATTGAATTATGAACCACACGTATATAATTTGTTTACGAGTATATAGAAATGTTATATCTTATTTATCTGTTAATTTTCATTAATATATTGATACAGAAATATGTTGTTTCACAAATTATTAAGTTTTATTTCAAAGGTTTTATATTTTTGCAGTATAATTTGACACGTTTTGCATTTTAGAATTACGTGTTTGACGTTATGCAAAGTTTATTCTCTAATATCTAAATTTCAAATATACCCCAGAAAAGAGCCTTGCAATATCTTGGAATATTTTTATAAATTGAGACTAAAAAAAAAAAAAAACGAAGAAACGCACACGCACACGCGCAAAAAACCCAACAAAATATTTTTTTGCGCCATAGTGTTGTTTTGGGGCCAGCTACAGCCTGCTCTCCGGTATAAGTATTTCCTCGTCATTCATTGAAGACCTATTGGTAGCCTTGTGCTGAAATTTTTCATCCCAGTGGGGTTGTTATCTCTTTGACATATTCACCATATTCACTCTCGTTATATGCAGTCGATAATTAAATTCTTTTTGAAAAACTCTATGGCATACGCAGTACACAAAGTCATTCAAAAAGAATTTGCAAAGAATGTACGTGATTAAAACAACATAAAGTTATCCACTCTCATCCATTGCTTAAGACGATGCTTAACATTTTATACTGATGTAAACATTTATGCTATCATTAATGTTAACTTTTTAATATTTTGTACTGGATGTACCCTCGTGCGGGTCCGCGTGTCAAAAGCATAGACCCTAAGCTTGTCGTAAAAGGCGACTAAATAGTGCTCAGAACCCTAGCCGCGGGCTAGGGCGCTCTGCCCACAGAGCAACTGGGTTGTGTGCCCCAGGTGGTGGAATGAGGTACCCCTGGTCGTTACATGCTGGGATTGTCAGGCTAAAATACGGAAAACCTGACCGCAAACCGTAGTGGTGCACCGTGTTGGGAAGGATGCCTCGTTCCTAGCACATTAAAGAACCCTGCTGTGGTTTTCGATAGGAGTAAGAACCATTGCGCTTCCGCACAGGAGGCTTAATTGCCCGACCCTACCCATCCCCCCATTTTTCAAAATTTATCCACCATATTGTTCATGTGTCCCCTCCCTTTTTTCATTAGATCATCATCATCATCATCATCATTTCATGTTCATTTTATCATCCATTTCATGTTCATCGCCTGAATATAGCTGAAATATTGCTGCTTTGGCGTTAAACCCTAATAATCAATCAATCATATACTGATGTAACTCTTTATTGCAGCGTTGCAAGTTTTTTTTATTTCAAATATCTTATTCCCCAAGTGAAAATATTGATGAAATACCCCCACTTTTGTTGTTTATAAAAAGCAAAGAAGCAACTAGAAGATGAAAACGGAAACGTATGATTTTTTTTATTCGACCTTTACCATTCCTATGCCACAGCCAGTGGCCGTTGTCCTTTAATTTGTACCAGAGAACTGTAACTTCTTAATTGAATTTCAACCTGTTTGAAAGGAGAATTCATCACTCGGGATTACCTTGAACTGGTTACACTTTTCCTCACTTTGTTTGTCAAATCTGTATTAATTTCGTCAATGCATGAAGGCGAGTCCAATACAAAGAATTTCCTTTTCGGTAAAGTAAACAATTCCTACAAGTTAACATTTGATTAGTGTCATCGGTGCTTTGAAAACCCTGGGGATTATACCATTCTTGTATGGACAGAGAAAAAAAATTTAGTTCCCGGAAGATGACAAATAGTATTATGGAGCAACTGTCAGCTCCGTTTAAATCCTTTCAAAAAAAGAAACCAACCAGTAAACTTGATAGCTATCGGATCCTTCTTGTGTCCTTACATACCACTCTGTCCAAAAAGAACAGCCACATTACCATTTGTGAGCACTGGACATCTGCCGAATAAAAAAATATACAATCCAAAATCCTTCCTGAGCTACCTGAGCAACCAATCAGTGTTAGTACGGGCAGAAATAGCTAAGTCCAGCTTAACTCCAGGTGCAAATCGATCCCCTGGTGACAAAAGGTTTAAAGGCTGCACACGAAGTCGTCAAAATTTAATAGCACGGTGACGGGGAAATGTTACAAAATGTTTGGTAACATGCACTGTATGAGTGTTAATGTGATTTATTTATTTCAATGTCATCATCACAGAGAAATAATTTGAATACCAGTCTTTATAAAAATTGATAAGGAGGTGATTCGTGCATGTATAAAAAAAATCCACCGATTTCACTTTTATTTCTAATTCAGAAACAGTTACAGACCACAGAATTAGTCTTAGTTTGTCATTTGGTTGTTGCACTTTTGAAAATTATATAAATTGTGAATGAAATTGGCACATTGCAAGAGATATCGTTCTTGATTTCGTTAGATTCGGTTGATTTTAGCGGAAGGATAAAGTGTAGTTTTCTCAAAAGTACAGATCTCCAAACGAAAAGGACTATTGTCACAGAAAAGCATACCATATGGAGATAAAAAAAATCACCGTTTGTTCGTTGGGTTTTTCTTTATCATAGGCAGTGTCTGAAAGTTATATGGACTAGTACAGGAGCGACATAACAAAAAGCCCTTGCTTCCAATAATGCTTCCAATAAGTCAACCTAACACGTTTCCAAACCACGCTCTGGAGGATTTCAAATAAGTGCAAATACAAATTGTGGAACAGAATATGATCTAGAGCGATCTACAGAAATTGAAGCGGGAAGGGTTTTAAAATAATGAACTTCGTCTCTCTCTCTCTCTCTCTCTCTCTCTCTCTCTCTCTCTCTCACACACACACACACACACATACACACACACACACACACACACACACAAAAGTTTTCCATGCTTGTATAGTTATTTTCTTTTTGTTTATGTTTCTAGTTGAATTTCTCACAAAGTTCAAGACCATCTCGAATTGTGTTTCAATGTTTTACTTTTGACAATAATTTTGATACGTCACATCTATTCACTTGATGATGTATTGCGTTGGGTTCAAGTTTTGTATCTCTCCTACGCACTCAGTTGATGCCTAGCATTGAAGAAGGTCATAAGTTGACTGAAAATTTTGCCCGTTAATATTCTCTTATAACATCTTTATCGATATCGTTGTACAATTCTTTAGACTTCCAAAATAGACACAGTATCATACATGGTAGTAATTAGGGTTCAAATCTGTTATTGTTATTTGTACAAAAAAAGAAGGAGGAAAAACTCACTTGTATGCTTATGCCTGCTTGGTATTTTTAAGCTCAATTAGTGGTAGAACATTTAAAATAGGTACACAATCTTCAGTTTGGAGCGTTATATATGATATGAGACAGATGGTACCTGAAACGCTCCCTATGATTTAGTTTATAACTTCAAAAGTCTCAGAGCTGCTTGTTTGGTCTGCCATTGTATGTGATATTTTGATTTCATGCACCGGAATCCCCTTCCTGCCATCTTGCATAATTTGATTGGTATCATAGTGTATTTGATTTATAATTTCCTCAACTTTTTATATCCCTTCAGGAGCGCACATACCGAATATTACCTGTCAAAATCTGTATCACATGCTGTATCATACCGAGACTTCTATATCATTCCAAGGGCCACATGCCCGCGGGGTAATATAGGTCGAGGGTTGATACAGATTTTATCATGTCATGTTCATAACACCATATATTTTAACCATACTTCAAGTATGGTCTGTGAAGGGGTGCGATATGAAGTATGCAATATAGATCTAGGGGTGTGATATAGGGTATGCGATATAGGTCTAGGGGTGTGATATAGGGTATGCGATATAGGTCTAAGAGTGAAATGCAGGATATGCAATATAGGTCTAGAGGTGTGATACAGGGTATCCGATATAGGGTAGACAACATAGGGCTTGAACAAACACTTATAATGCATATACAAAAAAGTTATATTCAAATCTAAAAATATGATATAAATACGTTAAAGATTCTATGTATTTAGAATATCATTTGAAAAGTCTTAGCCCTGAAGTTTACTTAAGTTTGATTCCTTTAATATTCAGATTATATATATATTTTTTTTATATCTAAGGAATATATATATATATATATATATATATATATATATATATATATATATATATATATATATATATATATATATATATATATATATATATATATATAAAATTCCAAAAAAAAAAAAAAAACAAAAACAAAAACAAAAACTGAAAGTTGAAAGGACCTACAAGTTAATTTACGAAAAACAAATAAATAAAAATCATAAAGTGATTTTATGTCCTCCTTAGGATTATTGAAAAAAGTATGATTATCATCTAATGATATAAAACATTTGTTTCCATTGTTTCATAGGGATAAAACTGTTCAATATGGGTCTTAAACATATGTTTTACACACATGAAAACAATTGTTGTGATTTTTCCTGTGTCTACTCTGTTTGTCTTTGTGTTTGATTTTCATCTTTCGGTAATCACCGATTAAGCATTACAATTAAAACCTTTATATATAAATATCGTATAGTTACATGCCTACCATAAAATGAAAGAAAATATAGTAACTTATATCGTAACATTTAGCAAAAAGACGGGACAATATCACTTTGTAATAAATCAGGTAATAAAAAAAATAAAATGTTAACCAGGTTGTACTGGTATGATAGACAAAGCAAAGAACATGAAGTAACTAAAATCATACATTCAAAGTAATAAAAGCAAACGAGCAACTCGGACTCCACTAAAAACTGGGAGCATGGACCAGGTGCATCGGTAGGGTAAGCGTCCTCTGCTTTTCTAGAAACACTCGCCAAGACGATGTTTTTATATTCATACGAGACTGAATTTCTTCAGAATCTTGTAGAGAATAAGAAATACATTAGATGCTAAATCCTTTAACTTTACATACATATATATTGATGAAGTTTTGTTCATTAACAATCCTTCTTTTGGTAAATTGTTACGTTCAATATATCCACAAGAGATCGAGATAAAGGATACTATAGAAACAGCTTGTTCGACATCTTTTTTGGACCTTCATCTCAAATATGGCAACAGTGGTCATCCCAGCAAAAAAAGAGAGACGACTTTAATTCTAATATTACAAATTTTCCTCACCTGTGCAGCAATATACCTTCATCTCCTGCATATGGTTTTTATATTTCACGATTGATTCGTTACGCTAGAGCAAATACTATATACTCTTATTTCCTTGAACGTAGTAAGTATCTGTGTAACCGACTCCTGAATCAGAGGTATAAGGAAATGCGTTCTAAAAAGGTCTTTTACCAAGTACATTTTTAGATATCAGTCCTTGGTTGAAACATACTTAGTTTCTTCTAAATAATGAGTATTAATTGTTTTTGTAAATTGTTCTTTGTGATGATGTGACCGTTGATTTACCGATTATGACTCAATAGCATGCAAATGCTATTTATTCACCACCGGTATATTCACGCCAAAATTGAAGAGGGAGGTTTAACGAGCTGTAAAACCTAGATTTTACCCACCAAGTCGTTTGAAATGCCTGTACCAAGTCAGGACCATTGCGGTATCAGCTGCTCCCGTGGGGTAATATCTATATTGTCAGAATTGTTTTGGACTTGGATTGATTATGGATCAAATAGTGTAATTGTGATGTAACCCTTATTTGTTTGTGGTCGTTGAATTGTTCAATTTATATTTATGGTTAGATTGATTGATTGATTGTTGGAGTTTAAGCCCCAGCAGCAATATCTCAGCTATATTCAGGCGATGAACATGAAATGGATGATAAAATAAACATAAAATGATGACGATGATGATATGAAAAAAGGATGGGACACATGGACAATATGGTCGACAAATTTTGAAAAGAAAGGGATGGGTAGGGTCGGGCAATTAAGCCCCATGTGGCGGAGCGCAAAGGTTCTTACTCCTATCGAAAACCACAGCAGGGTTCTTTAATGTGCTAGAAACGTGACATCTATCCCAACACGGTGCACCACTACGGTTTGCGGTCAGGTTTTCCGTATTATAGCCTGACAACCCCAGCATGTAACAAGCCAGAAACTTTAACACATTACATATAGTGCACCATTGTGTAGCTGAGAGAGAGAGAGAGAGAGAGAGAGAGAGAGAGAGAGAGAGAGAGAGAGAGAGAGAGAGAGAGAGAGAGAGAGAGATTGTTTGAAAATCTTCTTTCATTTTGAGTTATTTGATATCAAGATGACCAAACTGACTGTACAAACTCCAAATAAAATAAAAACAAATTAAGCAAACAAAACTGAAAAAAAGAAACGAAACAAACACGTAAATCGCCATCACCTTATGGCAAACCACGGAATAAAAATGTAACATATTTCTTCCTTCCAGTTAAATTCACAAATTAAATAGACCATCCGATGTTTTAACAAAGACGAGATGACATAGAAAATTAGTAAATAATTCTGATAATATATACTAATACATATATATATTTTTACAAAATAAATCTACTGTTAAGAAAACTCTTGTGGCATATCCAATTCAATTTGTTATTCGTCCCACGAACATAACAAATTCAGATCCGGAATGAAAATCAACTTTGTAATGGCGACCACGAACCAAGTTTTTACTTGACTATAAATTCCTACTAAAGTGCAGTTAATCTGAGACGAAGGTAAATTGATCAATAATTATAAGGATATTGTGAAGACAAGTAGGTTTACGGATCCAAATGATAAATTTCTTGTATTGACAATTGAGAACGGAAATTGAATGTAAATAGACACCGAAGTGTCTGGAAATGTAGTATTTCGTGTGAGACATTTATACAAATAATTCGCCATTGCTTTTTTGACATTCTGTAAAAGCCGTAAAACACTGACTTGGAAACTGTTTGAAAAAATATTAGTAATAAAACACAGCATCCAATGGTTGATATGTAAGAGAAGACTGGAAAATAAGTTTAAGTTTGATTTAAAGACAAAACCTTGTGTTTCTGCTATATTTTATGTGAATTATAGTCGAAATCTAAAATTTTTGAGATTTCGTCATGTCATATATATGATTAGTAAAAAATGTATTATTTGGTTCATATCAATACATGAAATTAGATCTTTTAGATCGCTGCCACCATGTCAGAAAGTAGTTGTATTACATACATAATTATGAATAAATTTTAATTTCAGTACTATCATTAACGTGTTTTTAGCAGGTGGAATTGTTTCCTGATTTATCAACATAGAGGTTTGATTTTTCTAAAGATGAAGCACTTAAAAGAATTTAAAAATTTTCAAACAGGTATTTTTCGAACAGCAGTGAGGACGCCTACCCCTCCGATGTACCGGGTTAGTGCTGCCAGATTTTATGAAAGTCCGAATTTCCCATTTACTTGTCTAGCCGTTATCATTGAACTATGTACTTTTTTGATAATCGTTCGAACCCTGACCCCTTTGATATCTATTTCATTTATCTGCATAGTCTAAAGATGAAACATATATATATATATTTGTATGAGGGTCTAAATATAGTTTTATATCCACATGGCCTTATCTGTAGTAACATATCACTCTAGTGCATTTTAACCTAGTGCATTTTTGCTTGACAAATCTGACGCATTATAAAGCACAGAACAACTTCTAGGACAAAGGTATACTCAATATGCCACCGAAACAAAATACGAGTGCAGAAGGAAAGAATAAAGTATTATCAATTGGATTTCTGAAGCCAGTATGGGATTTATTAGAATACACAAATACCATTGATAGTAATTGCAAATTTCGGTATGCTATACTTATTATTCAAACATTGAAAAAGGATGCCAAAATCAAGCATCAAACTTTGTCATAGGAGTAAAATACTTAACTTGAGGCTCTAAAGAGCTTGAGTCGCCCAAAAAGAGACATTTTTAAATCGTATCAATAATCGTATCAATTAGAACAAAAAGCTCATCAAATTTAAGAAGCCCACATATCTTTATTATTCCTGCTACCCACTGACCAATTTGGGCAATAGAACAATTTGGATTATCTGTAAATAGCATTGAGGAGGTCAATATGCCTATAAAGTTTAAACAAAAATAGCAGCCGAAGTTTCAGAGGGGTTGATCTTAAAGATAGTAACGCAAAAGTGCGAAAAGAAACACAAAAAAGACAATTACTCCGACAAGGTTCAACTGATTTTCAAAATATTTCCATGATTAGATTAAATCATGATGCTGAATTCTTTAACTGAAGTAAAAAAAGCAAAAAAAAAAAAACGGCTGTTTGACCCAGTGGTTTTGTTAAGAATGACAGTGAATGTTAATCAAAAGGTAAGAAACTTTACAACCGCTCTGTGCACATTATACTTGGAAACATATTAACAAAGTTTGGTAAGAATCTCTTTTCCAATTTCGGAGAGAAAAAAAAGTGTTCCTATCCTTTGAGTCTATTTTAGTAACGTCGGTAAGATAATGGAAAAATGACAATAAAGGGGGAATAACTCATAGGATATACTTAATATTTGCAGGAAATTTAGATCTTATTTTACCAAAAAGCCTAAGAAGTCTTTGTTTTTCTATTGCTTGTTCCGGCTTTTGACAAAGACTGGTGACTGACCCAAATGATCTGTTTTTGTCGACAGATAAACAAATCTCCAAATTTATTATAGACGGAATATTTGAAGAAACATTAATATAAGGTTTGGTTTTAATTGGTCCAGTACCGTCAGAGGAAAATATGTTTGAAAAATTGTTTTCGACGAAGACGGATAGAGACGACAATAACAATGGATGCAAAGTGATGGCAATAGCTCACAATGCCCGTCCGGACGGGCGAACTAATGAATTACATAAAATGCGTTGAAATCAGTTTCAAAGTATTTTGAATTAAACGATCGACTTATTAATAAGCACTAAAGTATATGAGAAGTATACATTATTTAATAAACAATCGGAATTGCACCGGCAAAGTTTACAATTTTCGCTTATTCGCCAAATTAGTGTTTTTACAAAAGATATGTTTGGACTTTTGGTCGTTCTCGTTTCCGGATGTATGATGATTTACTACATTTGTTTCGACGCCATACACATTTAATTGTTCTGTACTCAGAGCTATTTCACCAAAAGGACCTAATATATATATCAATAACAAGGAAAAGGTTTAGTAAATTTCGAAAAATAACAGTATTGACATTTTGTTTATGTAGTTTATGACAAAAAATTCTCCTTCACAAAAACAAATGGAAGGAAAGAGCACAAAAAAGATGTTTTTGCTCATTTTCCCCTCAAGAATACGCTTTGCACCACTTGATAATCTTATTTCAGGAAAGAACACGAATGGAGTACCTTTTTGTTTTACATAGTCCTGATAATTTCTAATGTTCCACGTGGGTTATTTAATGTTGGTTTAAAAGTTCTATGGTTGTCCTGACATGAATGACTACAACATAATGCAAGTTTCCAACACGACAAACTAAATCCATCTGTCATTTATTTTTCCCTGTTTAACCGGCAGTGATCTTCAATGGTTAATGCGTTGAGTGCAAGAAGCAAAAACATCTTACTCTAATGGAGCATCTGTGTTCCCCAAGAATTTATAGTCAGATTCGGCTGCTTGTTTCTGTATGAACTATTTTGTGGTCTTGTTCTTTTTTGGTGTTTTTGTCTTTTGTATTTTTGTTGTTGTTGTTCGTGGCTTTTTCTCTTCAAAGGAGTTTACATGGTTAAACTAATTATTTTCGAATAACATAGTAAACAGTTTTTTTCCTAATTTCCTAACTTATAAGTACTTGACGTTCTTTCTTTCGGCATTGTTTTATTGACACTTTGTTAATCCTGCTTTCACTAGAAAAGAAAACATCCGTTTGCTAGTTGACAAAACATCAGAAGTGGTAAAAGCATTTCAAAAAGGAAAACAAAAGTATCAAAAAATAAACTTGTTTTCAAATGACAAATAAAAAGTCCAATAATTAAAATATAAATTTGCACTGAAGGAAAATTTACAGAAATGCCATAACGCCTGCCTTACAACCATAACTAACAAAAACTCTTTCTAATGAATACTTCACTAACTCGTTACCATCGAAAGCCGGAAATATTCCATAAAAATCAAGGAAAACTGGTGTTCTGGTATTTTGGTATAAATAAGTGAACACTAAGAAATAAGGATTCGAACTAGAAACATGTACCAGCCCTTTGACGTAAGATTTTAAAATAACGTATCGCAGTTTGAGGATATGAATTAGAATTGATAAGGTTTTTCTTTTTATAAAATAAATATATTTGTAATTATGGACTATCACTGCGTAACATAAAATTTCTAATTGAACAGACAAAGTACAGTAATGCATCGAGGAGAAAGTCATTTTCAAAATCAAAATATTAAGTGTCAGTCTCTGGAAAAACCAGGCAGTGGGTGAAACATGGTATGACAAAACCACCATTTGGAAAGTTGAATTTGACTATTTGCACCATCAGAATCAAGGATTTTCTATATCATTTTGATAAATTGATTTATATTTCATTGAAATGCACTGCAAATGCACATCTCAAGGGCAGATGATATGTCAAAAACTTTATTTCACCATTATTCTATCAAAAAATTTCAGAGCAAATCCAGTGATGCAGAGATCAAACAATCATCTTCTCAGATAGAGAAATCATCCTTAAATATAATAATATTATCAGGTCAGTGGGGTTGTGACATGCTTGTTTCTGATTTGTCAATTTTCACTGATTCTTACAAAAACTTACACTTAGGACACCGACAATGTAGAAAGATATTACAGGAAATAATTATAATGACTAGACATCATTTTCGAATACTCCAACGAAGGCTACAAATGTAATAAAATTTTATATTTTATGTGTCATTTCACGTGTAAATCGAAAGTATAATCAAGGAATACAAGGTTCTAGCGGAAAAAAAAGAATATACTTCAGGGAGAAAGACCAGACATGGAAAACAGGCACACACAACAAAAATATGAACAACCAAAATAATACATACAAAGAAACAGAAGTAAACGAGCAACTCGGACTCAAAATGGGAGCATAGACCATATGCACCGGTAGAGTATGCGTGCTCTGCTTTTCTAGAAACACCCGCCGAAGAAATATTAAGGATATCGGAACATCAAAATAATATCTACAAAATAAATATCAGGAACTAAAATCAATATCAACAACAATAGAAACAAAACATGCATGTACAAACAAATGAAACCGTATCAAAATGTTCAACAACAACAACAAAACAATAGAAAAACCGACAACGGATAACCAGATGTTTTGTGTAAGTAAAGAATGCAGTTTCCTTAATACATTAAAATACTGATTCTGCCACGTATATTAAAACTGAATATTTTACCTTAATTAAACAATAAACAGTATAGATATTATGCCACCAGAATTGATAACAAAAAAGGACACGTAAAGTAAACAAAAAAGCCAACAAGGAAATACCTTGGCATAGACAAACATCAAATCATTAGGAACAAAAGCTATTTCAACTTAAAGAATATATTTATGACATAGAAACGTCAAAGCCTTCCGTTATTATTAGAATGAGTTGTTGGGAAATTGTTCTTGAGACCTCAATAATCCCATCTAATTAAACAAAGACGTCGGCGTACTAAATGGCTAAGCATATTTCTGAGTATTTCATTTTGTTTTTTAAAAACAAAATGGAGATATCACAAGAAATTAGTTGTTGCGCATACTTTCTATTCTTGTCTTGACAAATATAAGTAGAACAGAAAAAAATGTTATAATTGTATGAGAATTGAAAAAATCATTTGTGTCCACAAGATGCTATTGCACAAACATTCAGACTTTGCCTTTCAATTTAAGTAGACATTTCTGTAGATTTCCCAAGCTCCGAACAGCATCTGACGTTTGGAAGTATCTCTAGATGCTGCAGAGAGCCCTCTCAGAAAATGCAAGAATCTTGGAAAGTCTAAAAAAAGTAAATGATATTACGCGACGTTATTCGATTGATGTATTATTTGAATACCACCCGATAATTTCGGAAGGCCTGTCTGCATCAGCCAGTAAGAGAGAAAACGAAGGTCTGCCGCTGCGTGGAGCTTGCAAACTTCCATCAAATCTCATGGGTACCTATGTTGTCTATTTTCCTTATTTTAAGTTTTTACATGTTATTGTAAATTAATAAGTTGTTACATTGGGTATATACATCGTCTATGTTTCCTGTTTTCACATTCTGCCACGGTTTTGGATTCAACTGTCATTGAATTGTACTGTTTTAGTGATTTGGTAATTCTTTGATGTTATTTCATATTAAATTATAGGATAATAACAAAATTACTGATCTGATACAATCTAGTCAGTAGTCAAATTGAGTCCGTTTAACAAATAGGAGTATCAGAGAAAAAAAAACTGGAAAGTCGGAAACCACCGAAATGGTTCTGACTTGCCACAGTCTTTTTACTATGAAAGGTGGAATAAACCAGATATAGCATATCATGAAATATCTTTATGAAAAGTACAACAAACATCAATTCAGACCAAAAATGAAACTTTGGGTACAATAAGCAAATAGTAATCTTTTATATGTAGGTTGGAGTTTCCAAATGAACTTAATAATCTCTCGAAGATACTGTAGATGATTTGAATTACAAATTAGCATAGGAGAAGAAGCATTCCGAAGCTAACAACGACAGAAGAAATGTGGTCAAAGCAATGAAATGAACATACAAAAAAAAAGGAAATAACAACAAAGAACAATTGGCACAACGCAAGTAAACTGAAAAGTAGACAGAAAAACGAACTCAACGAAACTCAATGAAACCCTAAAAATACGCAGTTGACATTACACAGTGTATGCTTAATATACACTTCCACCAGGAAAATAAGTTCTTCCAAACCCTATCTCATTCAAGTATATGTCAGCCATGCTTTTCGACTTTTCGACATGTTTTTTTGTAATTTCAAATATGACCCTGATTTGCAAGAACATGATTGAATTTTTTTTTTAATATCATCATAATCATTTGGATACCATCAACATTGGCTAGACCTGTTTTATAAACAAAATGTTTTTAGTTTTATTTTTTCTAGTCCATCTAACTTTTTCAGAGACACAAAATTATAGTCTAGAGACACCAACAATGGAATTTCTGGATCCCTGATCAACGTAATGATTGTAAAAGATCCATACGTTTCTTAATTTTGTAACAGGCAATTGCTACCAAGTAATGAAAACCGCATAAACTATCGTAAAGTCAAATAAATAAGTGAGCTCTAAAATTGACCTTTTCACTTTTTCTTCATAGTGAATGGCAATTATAAAATTAAACGTCTCTTAATGGAGAAACACATTTCTTTCTGTCTTTCTGGTTTAATAAAACTATAACTGAGAAATATCAAAGTTAAAATCTTTTTCGTGATGAAAAGTTTTTTTATAGGCACTATTAATTTTCACGCTGACGACCGCGGGAAACACGGATTGAATTATGCATAAATGTTGGTACAAATGCAAAACGCCTTCCAAATATATGTTCTACCATGTAAATTTATTTTTGAAATTTTGCCTCACCAGGTTACGGGAAAAAAAATTGATGAAAATTTAAGCACTTGATTTGATAAGCAATTTATTTACAACAAAAAGAGACATGACACTCATAGGCTTATATATGCAAAAATATCGCTCTACCGATGCACCTGATCCATGCTCCCAGTTTTTAGTATATTTACTGCTCATTTTCTTTTGTTTCTTTGTATGTGCTATTTCGGTTAATTCGTGTACGTTGTTTATATGTGTCTAATTTCTTTGTCTGGTCTAGGTCTTGGGATTGTATTCTTTTGAGTGCGGTCCGTTTGGATCCTGGTTCCTTTTGGTTTTCTTTTCAAGCAGTTTCGATACTTTAATGTACCACAATGCATATCTGTATACAAAAAAAAAATACAGAAAATATCTATTTATGCATAAATGTTCTATGAACACTTAAGTAGCTGCCTTTGTAAGAATCATGCAAAATATGAAAAATGTGATACACCCCAAAAAAGGCTACATATTTTTATTTTTGTAATTGAGTTGTTCTATGGGTGTATTAAATGTGTAATTATTCATTCCGATCTGTCTGATCTTAGGAGATAATCAACATTGAAAATCCAGTAGATTCTATTATACTTGAGTGTCATTTACAGAGTTATCTCCCTTAATTTTGAAATCTACAGTGCATCCTATATAATTTTTTATCTCCTATGATCACAGGTTATATGAAAAACCAAATATTAATTTCTATTTACTAAAGCATCTAAACAAAATATCCAAAATACAAATATGTAGGCTTTCCAACCATATATCACATTTTGCATTCTTAGCTGGAGTGCTACCTAACGCACTAAGATACAAACATACTTCATATTGAAATTTAGCAAGGGTTGATTTATAGGTATTAGTTAGTTTGACAAAATTATAAATGATGATGTGATTTCAAAAATAGCTTGTATATCAACTTAATAAAGTAATTTTAAATTTTCTGCATCGCAATGTAAGGGTTCTATATAAAGGTTTATTACTGAAGCTGGAAGTGAATTTTACGGTTGATTAACACTGATTTGGTTGTAAAAAAATTTATAGGCACGATTAACCTTCACACAGACAGTGCATGAGTACTTACGTAAAATTGATAAAAACCTCTTCATGCAAATTTGATAAGTCCCCGTCATTTTGGTTATAAACCTTAATATAAAATGTATCAATTTATAGTAAACCAATTTAAAAAAAGATAAAAACGTGGACATGGCATAGCGAATAGCCTTTGATTCCGATCTGAACAATAAATCTAAAAAACATTATTCATTTTAGCAGAGAATGTCAAAACAATTGACATTTATTGATAAAATTGGATAATAAAGTCTCCTACAAGAATATTTTGAACAGTTTTTATGTACTTAAGGTTTTTTCTAAAATAACCTTTAACAGGAAATCAAGGGAACCAGGATTCGAATGCCTCACTCCCTCCAAAGAATGACGACTAGGCAAGAAAATATAAAAAAAAACATGATATACACAAAGCAACACATACAAGTAACAAAAGTACCTGGACTCAACCAAAATCTAGGTACATTGAACCGGTGCACCGGTTGAGTAAGCTCCACTGCTTTTCAAGAAACACCGCGCTCATGTCGAGTTGCTCATAAATTGTCTGAATATGATGCATAAATGGGAAATGTTCTAGTAAACAACATGAATTGAATTTTTTTCATTTTTTAACAAATTACAATCAAAGGCAAAAATTGTTTTCATTGAGAAGACAGTTAAAACAAAAAGCATAAATGTGTCATATATACGAACACTTAAAGGGGTACTATTGGATAAAATATCCGCGTCTCCATTTAAAATTAATTTAAATGATACGAAAAATGTTAGAAATGTTGTTATAATATAGAATTATTGCATTTATATTTTGGAAAATCATACCTCGCAGAGTATATTGAAATCGGAAGCTATCTGCTCGAGACAATATTCTCCAATAAAAAGGCAATAACCCTATATTATAACAATTCAAATATACAAATACAGAAATGCCAATTATCTCATATATACAAATACAGATATGACAATTATTTACTGCAAATACGTGATCAAGTGAATAACCTCTCTTCAACAGCATTAATACCAAGTAAATAGGAAGATCCAAACCTAAAACACACTGAATGTACAGGTTGTACTCAAAAATAAAATATTGAAATTCATAGTAAATCTAGCGCAGCAAAGTTCTACATGTATCATGAGCAAAGAAAAAAATGAAAAAAAAAATTATGTTACATGTTTTGGGAACATGGTAAAGAGAACTGGGCTCACAAAAAACTTTTGACCCATATGACATCGATGCCTTCACCTATATCATACATACCTTCAGTCTTCAAGTAAATAAATAGAAAGTGAACAATGTTAAAAAGATACACACGATATAACTGACGGTGCATACCATACTAAAAATATTGACAAAAAAAAGAAAGAAAAAAAAAGGATAGTTATAAGTACGACTTAAGTAAAGAAAACCGATATGCCAAATGTTTAAACGTTGGGTATAAAATTATCTTAAGCTATTGTTCGATGAAAATTTTGCATCCAATTTGAATATTACGTGTATGATGACCTTAAAGGGTAGCGTTCTTAATGTATTTAGGATGTCCATGAATGTTAAAGGAGAAAATATTACAGATAGACACGCCAATTTAAACAAGATAATTACATGTTTTCTTGGTTAACAGAAAATGTCGTTTAAGTAATATGATAAACTAAGTGTGTACCTACTTTTTCGCATCTTCAGACGGTTAATACTACAATAATGTATCCTCTTCGAAAAGCCGTACGAAGTGGTTGAATGCTACCAAAATGAAATGAAGTAAGATCATCATTTCTATACCTTATATAAGACCCAGTTAGGGCTTCATGTATATTGTGAAAAAAAACAGTATTGTGGACTACAACAAACTTTATTAGAATATTAGAATGTTAGAAAATTAACCGAGAAACTATAAAGAAAATTAACAAAATCTAAATATACAATTCAAGCGGACCGAAGGAAACTTTTATTTTCCGTAGCAATGGAATTACGGAGACCATAAACATCTTCGGTCGTTAGTACTGTTGTTTTCAAACTTACTATTGGGCAATGTTGTTATATATCGACACAAATTAAATTGAATAACAGATAAAATTAAATCATGACAATGTAGTCAATTTTATTATTAATAATTATTACTTACATCAAACAAAAAAAAAAAAAGGGATTTCCAAAAATAAACCACTCATACCTTGTTATAGCAATCAATTCAGAGTTTCATTATGTGTGTGAAGATATCAATATAAACCACTGAATCTAAAAATATTGATATGTAATAATTTTGAAAATGTCCCTATTTTAACTCAGAGTTTACAGTAAAGAGGAAAACTTGGTCATCGACGAGTGATTAAAAATCACATCTTTCTTGACCGTAGTACAGCAACATTAGATCAAAGAAACTAACTTCTAAAAACGAGTGAAAGAGTTTCCTGCTATGTTTTTTTAACGGGTACTAAAACTTACAGACATCTATGTGGGTAAACACGTGCATGTTTACGTGCATTCTCCCTTCTGTTTTAATCTAGAAAGGTTAGATATGGTTATAAGGTGCAGTTTATGTGCATATGTGCGTCGATAGACTCGTATTTGACCATAAGCTGAATGTTTCTGTAACTTACTAGTATTACATGTCTACGATTGCTTCCTTTTTGTTGAACTATTCAAAACCCTAAGAGTTACCCTTTTAAAAATTATATTCACCGATCATGTTCCAAGATAAATTATTCGTGATTACTGCGGTTATTGATTGCATATGCAAAGCTTTAAAAGACTGTATAGTTAGAAACCATGTAGTTCCTATGATATGGATGGCACATGGCAAATGTTTAAGAAAGCAACCAAATTTTAAGCAAAATGAAAGAGTTATCTTCCCTTTTCAATGAATTTAATGCCTTCTATTCAATTTATTTCTCTTTGAATTTATCAATAACCATCATTCAACTTTGAGTAATGATGCATTTGCGATTTGAAATACATGAAGATGTAGATGAAAATGTTTTGAAAACAAAATGTCATGTGCCACCAATTGGCTGGTTTTTGCGTGCATGTTCGCCATCTTAGCTGTATCAAATTAGGAAAAGCAAATCTGAAATCTACCGCAATTTTGCTATATTCGCGAGTTCGGGGAATTGAGAAAATAAAAGACCAGATGTTTCACAGTTATCTGTTATATACCGTATCTATAGACACAAAACATAAGACCACGAAAATGATACCCTTACTCATTAAGCAAATTGAGAAATTTTACACTTGCAAAAAATACCCGCTATATCATATGTTCAATCCTACAGCTAGCTTTGAATTTGTCAATTGCTTTCAAAGAAAACATGAAAATGTTATTTTTTAATATTATTCATTAATTTGTCAAATACCAAAGACTTTTTCCTCACGGAATAAATTTGATGTAGAATTTATATAGCATAAATATTTCATAATCGCAATATAATGATAAAACAGCCATCAAATTAACCACTATTTGGCATTTCCTCTGACGAAGTAATGCTATATTGCTCTTTGTTCAAATGTTGTTGCAATTTTCCTATATAAGGGCTCAATTATGAAACCGTGATATTTTAATAAAATTATATAATGGTTAATGGCTCTTTATTGAGATTAGAATTTTTAATCATTATTTTTTATCTCCATAATTTCTAAAGTGACAACATTCAGTATTTAAAACGTGCATAATAAATGAATTTAAAATATTAGACTTGAAACAATGCTGGTGAGAATGCGAATGTCAAGCAAAATGCGGAATTGATAACATAATATACAAAATATCATTTTTAACGGTTATAAAGAGTAATCAAGGGAACCAAGGTTATAGTGGTAATCAAAAGAATGTAATCCATGGACTAAGACCAGACATGGAAAACAGACATACACAACAAAGAACATAAAGTAACTAAAATCATACATACAAAGTAACAAAAGCAAATGAGCAACTCGGACTCCACTAAAAACTGGGAGCATGGACCAGGTGGACCGGTAGGGTAAGCGTCCTCTGCTTTTCTAGAAACACCCGCCGAGTTGCTCATCAAAAGTCAAGTCCGGGGTAGACAAACGTAGACAAACAATCATAAAACTTCTGTAGTGATGACTTCAATCTTGTAGCAACATAACCCTGTTCCAGAAGTCTATTTGTTAGAGTTCTAGCGCGATACAAAAAGTCTGCGTAGTTTCGGCAAGCTCTGGCATAATGTATGAGTTTGATATGAACACTCCATACGCAGGTGCCGAAGGGATGTTGCAACAGATGAAAAGAAAGTTGACAATTCTGAATGAAAAGTCATTACGTTTGTCGTAACGTTTGGTCAATAGTTTTCTTTTACCATCGATTTCTAAGTGTAGTTCAAGATAAGAAGCTGACTTCACAGTGTCTATAGTATCCTTTATCTCAAGTTCTTTTGGGTAGATCCGATGTATCAAATCCCCGAAATTAGGATTGTTTAAAGATAATACGTCATCTATATAGCGGAAACTGAGATTGAAGGAGCTAGTCAAACGATATTGTTTCTTTTTGATCAGATCAGCTATAAAGTCAGCCTCATAAGAGTGAAGGAATAGTTCTCTACCAAGAACTATATATTTGTATCTAGGTGTACCATCTTTTTTGGAAAAACAACGATGTACAATGTTTTTAAGTCGGGATTTTAACTGAGTATGGGGAATAGAAGTATACAGTGTTGAAAAATCATAGGTTTTAATGCTATTATATTCAGATAATAGTCTTGAACTGATTGTCTCCAAAAAGATCTTTCGAATTTTTCAGGATCCACATTGAATTAATACCACTACGGGAGTAACAAGTGTTGTGATAATACTGCAGACCCTCTTTGACAGTTGAGAGTATAGAAATTTAAAGTTTTGAAAGAGGTTTGGTGGTACATTTTGCAGATCCAGCTGTGAAACGTTGTTTGTATGAATTCTTGTGGAGTTTAGGAATCCAGTACATAGACGGTAAATCACAATCATCTTCCTTGGTAGAGAGACCAAAATAGGATAGCACAGATTTATGGTTTTCCACAATCTCTTCTTTGAGGAGAGTGGTAGCAGTATAGGTCTTATCACTGCTATTATTTTCTACGTCTACCTCTGATAATAAACATTGGATGTAGAACGTTTTGCAGACAAAAACAATGTTGTTTTGGGCTTTGTCTGCTGGTACGACAACATATTTTTCATGTATAGTAGGCAATGATTTTGCAACATCGGGGTCTTTGGAAAGATGTAGCTTTGACACTCATTGACCTACTTAAAATTTTCATTCGTTTCAAAATTAAAGACCTCACGGCCTTTAACCATTCTGACAGAGAATCAATGTCTTCTTGTTCTCGTTTTATCCATTTTCTTGCATAGTCCTCGACGGCATCCATAAGAACTTTAAAGTTATAATTCCAATTTATGGAGCGTGGTTCACGGTACTTGGGACCTTTAGAAAGTATATTACACAAAGATTCGTTTTCGATAATAGTTAAATCTCCCGTAACGACGTGACTAGAAGGACCATATTTGAATGGAGAGGTTTTGCAAGAAGGGTCAGGTGGTTTAGCCTTGATTCTCAATCTCGAGGTTCTGCAATAG
The DNA here is from genome assembly GCA_037379345.1 of Perna viridis. Classification (NCBI taxonomy): domain Eukaryota; kingdom Metazoa; phylum Mollusca; class Bivalvia; order Mytilida; family Mytilidae; genus Perna; species Perna viridis. The sequence continues at coordinate 30,194,849 of CM074517.1, read as the reverse complement.
TCTTTTATAATTGAAAATTTTGGATGCAATGGGTGAAGTATAGGAATATGAAATAATTGATATGGAATTGTCTTTGAAATATGGGGGAATTTTGTTGGTAACGTTTTTGTGATGGAGGATGTTAGCCAAATTAATTGCATCTATACCTTTGTTGACAAACGGTAGTGGAAGAAATGATCGTTTTTCTTCATCTTGACTTTTCACACAAACTGGTTTAAAGAGTCTGTGGAAACCAATATCCAAAATGATGGCAACAAGTCTGTATAATGATGAGGTGGGGTCAGAAACAGGAGTGTCTAGACTTGTTTTTTAAAGGGGGTGTAGTAGAGTGAGAGGTATAGAATAAAGTTTGGTTCTAATATGATGAAGTCCAAGAAGTTTTTGTATGAAAGGAAGGAGACCATCTATGGAGACATCATGCAACTTAGGTGACGAAAAGTGACGATGACCATGACTCCTTTCCCGTCTTGGATTTTTGTCAAATAAATTCATCACATTTATGCTATTGTTATATTGGCTCGAAAGGTTTCTCATACTTTTGATGTTGTCATTGCATCCGTACGGTATAACATTCACTTATAAAAAAAATTTAGGACCACGAAAATGCCTAATGGCATCGATTGTATATTGATAATCATGAAATCATTTTTACATTTCATATTTGATGATTTTATTATATCAATAGGATAATTAATCAGAATGAGTGAATAAACCAAAGTTGATCATTAGTGCCGGAGAACACCTAGATTTAACGAATATCCGAAACATGTTCCAAACACAAGTTAAATCTGAATGCGTTCTTGGCACGAGTGATCTTATTTTAGTGATTTGCCATAACCAATTGATTATCCTATTTATTATATAGATTTCCTCCATTGTTCGTTGCTATTTTCAACATTAATTTTAAATGTTCTAAACGGCGGATTGATGTTCGTGTTGTGACATTTTGGCTGAAGAAAATGCGAGAGCGAAACTACCGAATTTATTTCACAATGTCAATTATCGAAACGTTTTACACTGGGAACATTCGGTAAATCACTGCTATCTAAATAATGTTACCTTGATTCCTCTTAAACAGAAATGACAATACAAACATCCTCAAGTGTTCGGAGAGCGTGGTCCCTGGTCGATTGGAGTATATTCAGTTATCATTTAGCTACGACCAAGCAAGTTGCAAACTTGATACCAACATATATACTTACAATAGCACTGAATCTAAAACATTTCTCAAAAATTTAAAACATATAGAAAATATGCATACTTTTAGCGAATAGTAAGCGTGAACTTTTCAATTATATTGACTGTTTTAGTGTATGTCCAGGAATCGTGAATTATTTGGGTACAATTATCTATAGTGTCGACGACTAGTACCTACTTATCGTATCAATCGACAAACACAGGATTGTTTTATGTATCACGTCGATTAGTACCTCAAATGCCATATGAATCGAGTAACATATATTAACCAAATATGTAATGTTTAGCAGTGTAGCCTTGCTTGTGGTATAATGTCAATCTGTCTGTATCATTAGCGATTTTTAATCAGTGATTTGTCTATTATGTGCTGTTCCAACATACATCTAAACTTATCCACAAGCTTTGAACTATGATCCAGATTACTTTATATAAAATAGTATCAAAAAGATTTTATTATATAATCTGTCTTTACCCTTTTAAAGCGGGCTTTGAAAATTTTAGTATTTTACGAGTTGCTCATTTACTTTTGTTGCTTTATACGTATCATTTTGGTTACTTCATGGTTATTGTTGTATATATCTGTTTTGCCTGTCTGGCTATTGTACTTGGATAACATTTTTTCGATTTCCGCTAGAATCTTGGTTCCCTTGATTACTCTTACACAAACAGTCATTTTCATTGTAAAAGCCCAATTTCCCATATAGGACAATATATTTGGTAAAATAAACAGACTTTGGTTTGTCCAGTTAGAAGTAAAATTCTACTACAGTTAGATATTATTCTTGCTTGTAGAGATATAATTAGTTCATATACATACACACAGTTTGTCGAGAAAATATTTTTACATTAAAACGGATTCGTTACAGGTGACCCTTTCAATAATCATTTTTCATATTCCAGACGTTTGACTTCATTTCTTAAAATTTGAGCAAAGGAAAGTAACTTTCAAACTCTCAGACTGAATTTTTGAGCTGCGGTTAGTACTTGCATAGTTGTAAATAACTAGAACGATTTTTGAATATCAAACGAAGGAATGGCATTGTCATTAATACATACAGATAATTCCTGCCAAAACCTGCTATGACCCTCTCATTTTTTTTTAGGTTTCTTGAGTACACATTAATCAGTGTTTCTATAATATTACATCAGGAACAATTGAAAGATATGTTAAAGTCGTGTTGGCTCATGTATAAAAAGGTTTGTGCGATTTCACGCTCTTTGTTAAATAATGGTGTAAGATTTTACCCTATTGAATTAAATAGAATATTAAATACTGAGACAAACAAACTATATGACTCATGAACAGACACACAGACTGCTATGATGGCAAATTCGACATAATTCGAGATACACAAGATATGAAACGTCCATTGATAAGCCGATAGAATGACCTTATTAGGAATTTTTTCTTATTCTGTAACAATCCACGAGTACATAGAAGCGATCCTATTCATTTAAATGCAATATTTTATCAGCGAGCCATTAAACATTAGCTTACATCGCTATGTTCTGATGTGTTAGCTAGATGAATAGAACCTGTTTTACCATAGTGCAAAAAGAGCATCATTATTCCCTTTCCCATAAAGACGAAAGGTCATAAGGAAAATGCGTTGAAAAAAGTTAGAGATTATCAGTATAAAGATAGGAAATATACTTAAAGAAAAAAAGAGAAATTTTCAAAGTAAATAAAAATATTTGAGATTCAGATGACGGTGTTTCTTGGTATTATACTAAAAATAGAATTGTCTTGCTTAAATGTATAATTAAAAAAAATCCAGTGCTTTATCCGTCGTTTTCTTTTTACCGGAAGCAAACAACTAACTCGTTAGCCAAACATTTTATCTAGTACTTTTAACATTGGTCCCTTTTCGTTTATTCAATAGAATAAGTCACAGATGTTGACTTACTGTTTTAAACAGAAGCTTTAAAGAAAGGTATGAATAGCCAGTGTGGTATATTTTACTAATGTATACTTGCGTTTATTTTTGCTCTGGGAAGAGGTCTGTTTAAATTTTAATCGAGTTGCCAAGCTATTGTGAATGTCTCATGGTAATTTTTCTCACCACACTTTTTGTCTGTTGTAATAATTTAAAAAAAAGAAAGCTTAACAAATGTTATTAACAATAACAATTAACATCGATTTTGATTGGTATAAAGCATTGATTTCGTCGATAATTGTTAAACATCTGTTAATAACTTATCATCGTTCATGCTCCTTCGGTTAACGTTTAGACGAAGAGATCCCCTTGCTATCAACGACAAACGGCGGACATTACTATCTTCAATATAAAAACCTGGTGTTATACAACACGGACAAAATAATTCCTGAAAATTCCTCCAAAATATAGTGTTAAAAATGCAATAGATTATAAAATTTACACCGGTGTTTATCAACAACAGTAAATCCGTAATCTCACGAATTCCTCGTGCTAAATAGTTTTCCTCGTAATACCCGAGACCTAGACACGTGGACATTATAGCGTCCGGAACAATGCAGATTAGGAATACAATGATGACAACTATTAACATGACAGTTATTCTATGTTTTCGTCGACCTAACCGACATCGTCTAATTCCATACAAAATGCATGTGTTAAGTATAATTAATAGAAATAAAGGAATGATAGAGCGGACAAAGTAATGCAACCAGTTGAACGTCCTTGCAAATGTTTCATTCGTCCATAAATCCGTCAAATGTAAATCATAGCATACATTTTGTGTCGTATTTTGTGGAACCTCTATCGTTTTATATCGCATAGCATAAGGTACAGAAAATACCATCATTATCACAAATACAGTTGTTGATATTGTCTTTGCTCTTGATATAGAGCACAAGCGTTTTACCCTCGTTGGGTGACAGACGTATATATAGCGTTCGAAAGCAACAGAGACAGTTAGCCACGCAGAAACACACAGAGAAGCGTTGAAAATATAATGAGCGTAAGGATAAACAAATCCCAAGGCTTTGTTTCCGGTCGTTGGATCTACTTCCGTTAAAAGTATAACGAGAAAATATAACACATCACTAAGAATTTTTATACAATCCGATATCGCTAGTGATAACAAATATATATTAGTCGACGATCGCATCTGCTTTTGACACATGACAATTATTCCCAGTATATTTCCGATCATTCCTAAAACACAAACTGTCGGAAAAAATATAAGCCCGGTAACGAACCGTGCTTGGTAGTAAAATTCCTTAAATTCAATGGATGGTTCTGGTTGACTAGTCACAACGCCGTTTTGGCATACCATGTCTTGTCCCTAATTTGGATTCTTATATCATGTTCCAAGCTGTAATATAAAATGAAAGACTTAAATCATCACAGAGTCATACACACAGAACTCGTATATTACTGACAGCATCGATAGATAGCTTCGGTGTATTTACGTTCTAATCCCTCTGTAGAACAATTATCTTATAGTAAGATTAATTCTACTTTCCATGTATATTGTAGGGAAGCTCGGATCGCTTTTGGTTTCATCATTAATAAAATCACAGATGTAATACAATTCAATATTTTCTAATTACTGCTTTAGACCAATGCACCGGCTTCATTATCAACATAATGTCAATGTCCATTTCATATGCCTGCTCTTAATACATTCTTTTTCTCATTATAATCTCTGTTCAAAAATAAGATGAAGATCTATTGTATCCATGTCCGTGTTTCTATGAGAGCAAAACAATACATAACCATAAGATGTCACGACTGTTAAAAAAAACGATCTTCAACATAGCTCAACCTTATCTAAAGTGGTTCTTATTGATAAGGAATAGGTTAAGTTATTTCTACACTAGTATATTATTAAACATTAAGAACCACTGCGCTGTTACGCAAAGAAATAGGTAGAGGAAACCCTATGTTCAAACTGTTTTTACTTCCCTTTCAGTATCATAACGCAGAATAAAGTGTGAAGCAGTAGAAAAGTTGATGAACCAAATCAGATCAATATCTTGAATAGGTATTATTTTCACTTAAATGTTAAATGTATCTCCTTTGAATGCTCAGCATCATTAATGTTTTTATTTATAGAAACGATTTAAAACAGCGAAGGTAGAAATGATAAAATTTCATTGTAAAAAACCATTATATTTTGAGTTGGTGTCTGGTATGCTCAGCATTATTAATGTTTTTTTAATAGAAACGATTTAAAACAGCGAAGGTAGAGATGATAAAATTTCATTGTAAAAAAACCATCATATTTTGAATTGGTGTATGGTATTTGACATACATTCAAATGAACTTTTCTTTTTTGTTTTTTTTTCGTACTATTAAGAATTAAACTAGATGTAAACATAATTCGATGCCGCGGAACTTAAATGTTTATTATAACGTAAGATATTAACTATGTAACTGATGAAATTATAAATAACTGCTTATTCTCAATTGAGACTTTTTAAAGATTTATTTGGTGAAGCAATTAAAACATCTGCAACTGGATTTTCCATTTTGCTTTATTAGGAGTAATATCTTCAACTCTCTGGCGATAAATGACCAGTCTTTGCTACAAAATCATGCTTGCTTCAGCAAAAGAAATTTTTTGAATAAACATACAAACAAAATATCACATACGTATTTTTGTGGAAAAATTTCTGAAAAAAAATTACATAGATCTGATAAAGACTTTGTTTATCGACAACAATCTAATCTGAAATAGCGAATGGTGACGGCAAAAACATCTTTTGTCACTTCCGATTTTGCACTTTCATTTCAATACCCACAAATGACAGGCAAATGGAGTTTTCAAGGTTTTTTTTCCTAGATTGACAAAAGCGTAAAAAATGGGTTACAGGTTACGTCTTTTGACAAAAAATCCCGTTTCCTGAGGTAGTCATCTACTTCTTATATTCTTATAAAATACAGGCATGCAGTATTTTGACATTCATTTAAATGAATTTTATCAATATATTTCGTTTTGTTTGAATATAGGGGTAATTCCATTATATATATAGTTCTGTTACGTTATAGTTTAAACTTGATATACAAGTTTGTAAATTAGATATGGGTATGCAAATTAGTATTGCGTGGTTTACAGAGTACATAATTAAGCATGAAGAAAAGTTTGGAGGTAAAAGGGTGGGGTATTTGGTCACATAAATACTGGAATTTTTGTTATTTGGATATCGAAGGTGCTCAAAGTTACTTGAGACGTACGACTGTCGTATACGTTTTTATTTCCAAATAGTGATTGCGTCTTATTCTAACCTAGTGCAATTGTAATCGCTTGATCAGATTTGATAATATATTTTATTTTGAAAACATTAGCTTTCTTGTTATTTTGAGTTCCAAACACTTTACCAAGTTAGTATTCTATTGCGGTTTAAAAATACAGACGACTTCATATTACACCATAGATCATCGTTTAGCTCTGTTATTCTAAAACAACTTCATATCACGAACCACTAAAAAGCTGCATTTCGATGGTTATTTCGGGTCATCTAGTACATATCGCTTCTAAACAAAATTTCCCGAGATCGGAACTTAAAATAATAATTTATAACTGTTCAGAATTATTTTCTTAAAACCTTTGTAAGGCGTCAGGCAATTTATCAGATGAATACTTGAAATGTCTCCTATCTCTTGTTTTTTTAAAGCATGTTTGATTCAAACACTAACCATGTGTTTTTGTCAGACGATTTGAAAAAAATGTTTATGATATTTCACAGAATAAAATTTGTTATTTTTTTAAGAGCGTGAGAAGTTAAGGTAAATATAGTTGTTTGCGAATTTATTTCTCAAATTTAGTACATAAAAAGCAGTTTATTTCTTTGTTCTACATGTGTGCTATTAAGTGTAAGTGTTTCTAAGAATCAGGCGAAATGGGAAAAATCAGAAACATACATTACAAAACCCCACCGATCTGACAATGAAATATCACACAAGGATGCTTTTCTATTTGAAATGACCATTATATGATCTTTGCATCACTGGCTTTGCTCTGAAATTTTTCAATAGAATGTGGGGAAAATGAGGTTTTTGACAGAGTTGCCTGCTCTTAAAATGTTCATTTTCAGTGCACCAATATGATAAGGAAAATATAATTTTTTCCTTCATTCTGATGGTGCAAATAGTCAAATTAAACTATCAAAATGTTGGTTTTTCCATACCATGTTTCAACCACTGCCTTATTCTGACAGAGACTGACACTTAAAACGTTATCGGGTATTCGATTTCAATGTGGTGAATTTTGTAGCCCTTTCAAATGAAAATACGGACAATGATGGAAAGAACTAAGTAATGTTTATATTTAAGAATCTATAATTAAATACAGAGAACTTGAGTAATATGAGTAGAAAAAATTCAAGTCTTACTAAGTGCTTCTGGTCAATGCTACCAGTTTTTGGTGGAATCCGAGTTGCTCGTTTGCTTTTGTTTCTTTTTTGTATTATTTATGTTGTTTTATATTGTGTGCGTCTGTTTTCCATGTCTAGTCTTTATCCCGGAATTGACGGAACTTGAACAATATGTGATCGGAAGATTGTAAATCTTGTTATGGTTCTTTCAGGTAATATGCTACTAGATAAAATATAAGCTGTGTGTTAAAAATGCTCCATATGTTTAAATCAAATCGATCTGGTTATAAGAATTTCTATATTTCTATTTTTGTCAGCATTACATTGTGTATTTGACAGATTATATTTGAGTAATCGCATAATATCGCCCAAGGGAAGTTCTACAATTCTCAAAGACTTCATTAATGGTCATTGAATCGACATTCAATTGGAGATATATGTCAAGCAATTTTGTCGTGTCAATAGAGATAGAAATAAATGTTGACAGCCGTGTGAATGTCTAGTCTTTTATTGCAATTGCTTTCGTTTGAAGCCTAATGACCCCTTAATTATTTCCAAAAAAATAAGACCCTAAAAGGTTAGTTAGTGGTATGAAGAGAAAGGCAGATAGTGCAATCAAAGAGAAGTCATAAGAAAAAGAGTTGTGATCATTCCCTTGGTTGTGAAACGACCACGATTTGTGTTATTTCTATTTCAGACATTTCAAAGTATTGTAATTTCTACACATGCAAGTCAAAATATAAGAAATATTATTAGGAATTTATTTTCACGTTGTGATTTAATAAAATGATGAAATCATGGTTACCGATGGAAACCGATCAAATAATCGACTATGGGCATTGTACAAAAAAAGACAAGCCAAACCTTAAGAAGGTAGACCTAGGGTAAAGGACATAACTTTTAAAATCAGTGATATGTTTGTATCATCTTTAATTTCACAAAAGCATATCAAGCTTTCATGTGAAAAAGATAGAAATCAGTCCAGTTTCTTTGAGGCGTAGTCAGAATGTGAAATGTTTTACACAAACGTTTCAATGATTAGTAATATTTATGTCCTGTACCATAGGTCAACCTCCTTAACAGAGTATTATTTTCCATTGTTAAAGCAGACAAATTAACATCTTTTGTAACAGCGTTCGTTACTGGTGATTTTGTATTATATATATATATATATGTATATACAGTATCCATACTTTAAAATTCACCCCCTCCCCCCAAAAAAAAACTCTGAAAGAAATGAAACAATGCAACAATCAAAGACTAGTAAAATAACGATATAATAGGTAATACATTTATTTTGTCCTACGAATTTGTTTAAAAATAAATAAATAAATAAATAAATAAATAAAGAATAAATAAATAAATAAATAAATAAATAAATAAATAAATAAATAATAAATAAATAAATAAATAAATAAATAAATAAAGAATAAATAAATAAATCATAATATATAAACAAACAAACAAATTAATAAAATGATGAAGGATAAAAAAAATATCAGTGGATGATATAATATTTATTATATACAAATTTAATAACTTAATTTATTTGGAATAGGTGTTCTTGGGAAATAGATGCCTACAGTTTCCACGCAATTACAACTGTATAGCAATTTTGCAACACATTAATCATATCTTACTAAAACACATAAAAGGCATACATGCCAAACGAGTCGGTCGGGAATAGTACACGGTAAATGAAAACAAAAATTCATTGCCAGGTACATACACTAATTCAGTGAATACAGTACGTCATTTGTAGCGTTCCACTTTGAAGCTGACCTGACAAGCACACCAAGACTGCACCACAACAAGGTGTATGTGTAATGTTCTGACATTAGTTTCCAGTGTGCTGGATAAAAACAAATTAGATATGCGTACTGTGATGTGATTTTCTAAAGTTGTCTTTGAATACATTATTTTTACCAGATGTCGTAGGCAGACATCGACAATCATTGTTGACATGTAAAGTAGAACTGAATCAGACAACCTTGTAAATTTCTGGTTTATCGTGACTGTAACACGATTTAAACTCTAATTATTCGTTTTGATTTGATTGGAAAAGTAAACGGTGAAATTTGTTTTAGTAACGTGTAAAAAAACTATGAAAAATGTTTTCTATAAAATAAAATCGCATATTTGGGGTTTAAACGTTCAACTAATACGACTCATCACTTCATTTATCACCATCATATATATATATCATTACGTTGTGCTGTAAACCTGGAAATTTTCGCCGTCTGTATTCCACGGTATCAATCTATTTCAAGCAGTTTTGTTTCTTCTTACCTCCCGAATACGGTGCTTGCAAAGGTAACAATACATGGAATAATAGCTAACGGACGTGACTACGATCTTTTTCTCAATAAAGATTGATTGTTGCTTTTTTCCATAAAGAAAACAGTTAAATCTTCACTACTCGGACATTTCGTTACAATAAATCAAGATTGAAGTCATTACTACAGAAGTTTTATGGTCATCATCATAAACTCGTGGTTCGTTACTGTGTATCCATTTGCACCATGAAAACCGATTTGTTCAACGTGCAGTTTTCTTTTCCTCATTCTTCTACTCCGGACTTGACTTTTTTTGGACTGGTTGGCAGTTGTTTCAAGAAAAGCAGAAAACGCTTACGCAACCGGTGTACCTTGTACATGCTCCCAGATTTTAGTGGAGTCCGAGTTGCGCATTTTCTTTTGTTGCTTTGTACGTATTATTTTGGACACAAATTCTAAGGTTATACTTGTGCATGCAATTGAAAACTCGTTTTAATAACGTTACGACGACTTTGTCCTATATAAATGGTAATACAAAAGAAAACAGTTTTCTCCGACTTTTAATTCAGATGAGACCACCATATCGGGAAATGAACTGATTGAAATCTTTGCATTAAAGGGATTACTTGAATCGTTCTTTAAAAGTCAACAAGCCTGTAAATTTTCCAATAGTTTTTTAAGCTTGCAATTGTTTCTATGTATGTTCCTAATGAGACATAGAAATTTAGCTTCTTCGGTTTTTAGGTGATTATTACTTAATATAAACGCTTCGGTTTACGTCATTACGGATATTAATGTCACATTAAGGCTGCTGATTAGAGGTTACACCTTGAAACACTATATAGCATATCGAAATTTTCGATATCAATTTCATTAATATTTTTGGATTCCTACATCAAGAATTAACCTCTGTTTTTATAGTTATAAAAAGAACACCTGTCAGCTTTGATATTGTCCCTTGATTTAAATATTCTTGCTGAAGTAACCAGTCTTTGAAATACAATATCACTACAGAGGTAATATCAAGTGTTAAATTCACATACCATAAAGAGAACTTATGACTTGAACAGTAACACAATTATATTTATCTTCCCCAGTGTCATAGAACTAGTGGTCGCGACCTATATTTTAGTGCCGATGGCACATATACGTTGTAAACTGCATGTACACAATAAAGAGAGTCATTATAAGCTATTTAGATATGAGGTTTTACTTGACACAATTACATTATCCCCTTCGAAGATATGTTTCTATTTAATTTATAGTTATAAAAGATGAAAAGCTGCATTGTCTTTGTTCCTTTTTGCTGTCACTACAAAGATTTATGCTGGAATAAAATCAAATTGTACGATTCTTTATGAAATACGTCTGCTATTCCAGAGATTATATACATAAATTCTTTTCGAATGTACTCTTACATGAGAATTATATATTGCGAAATATTTCGGCAGTAGTAATTTCCATAAACAAATCATATATATTATTCTATAATATTGCGGTATTGTCGCTTGTATTATGTACAAAGAGTATTGTTAAACTTTGATTCTATGGAAACAATGACTAGAGTTATGCTTGGTGTTTTTCATCTGACTTTAGTTTGAAACCTAAATCAAGAATTGTTTAGTAATTTGAACTGAATAAAAGTTTTTGATTTATCTATTTTAGTGGATTTTTATGAACTTCTATTTCTAAATTGATATTTTGTACTTACGTTTGACGTATTGTTACCTTGTTACCTTTTTTTACTTGTAAATCAAAGGAGTCTCTTTTAATTTATAGGAAGTATTCACTTTAATGTCGACAGTTCATGAGTAGCTTAAGCAACAATTTAAGGATGTAGACCTAGGGTAAGGGACACAACTCTTAAAATCATTCGAACGTTTGTATTCAGCATTTTACATCAATCTCATATAAGTATCAAAGTAACTTGGGCTGATTTCATTCTGTATCAAATCTGATCTGGATATGTGATATATAAAGCATGGTAGCTACATTGCACATTCATACCAGCTCCCATTTTTTAGTGGAGTCCGAGTTGCTCATATGGTTTTGTTGCTTTGTTTGTATGGTTTTAGTTACTTTGTGTTCTTTGTTGTGTATGTCTGCTTTCCATGTCTGGTCTTTGTCCCTGGGTTGCATTCCTTTGATTACCGCTGTAACCTTGGTTCCCTTGATCACTTTTTAGACAGAGCGGTGTCACATTTGATAGAGTTGTTAGTTCGGCGATTCTAGAAAACGTAGGGTGTCTGCCCTACCGGTGCATCTGGTCCATGCTCCCATTTGTTAGTGGAGTCCAGATTGCTCGTTTACTTATTATTCTATGTGTGTATTATTTAGTTTAAAATTCGTCATCTTTGTTGTGTTTGTCTTTTTTGTTGTTGTTTGGTCGATCGGTGTCCCTGGATTGCGATCTGTTTGATAAATTTTCAAATACTTCCCTTCAAATAAAATTTTAGACTGATATAAACGATTTTGTGCAAATGCCTCTGCCTTACATGCATAATTATATTTTACTTCTTAACTATAGAATAAAACATTGCAAAGTTGGTTGTTTCTAACATTAACACACATCAATTGCATCCCTTGGTTTCACTTACAAAAGATACCATAAGTTGGTCGGATCAAGTACTTGTTATTTATAGTGTTCCGTAGATCAATTCGGAACCACAATAAAACAAAGCCGATGTCACTTAGTTTGAATACGATACGAACCCTATATACCAGTATTAAACTTGTAATCAAATATTTTTATTATTTCCTGTTGATTGTTTCTAAAGTCTTGCACTAAAAGCCCACATTTTTTTTTTACAATTTAACTTTCTTCTTCTAAAGATGTGAAGCGCTAGAAAGAATATTATTAAATGATTTATTGAAATTGTAAGTCTGAGTTCCCGTTATCGTTAGAAGTTTTTTGTCCTTTTTGGACCATAGATACTGAAATAATGTTTATATTTATTCTTATCATAATTTCCTTGCACCTGTACGCACTGAATGACTAAGATGTCGAATAAAAAGTAAACCAATCACAGAACAGTCTTTATAACATGTATATTCAAACTATGCTAACGGAGCTCTTATTTCACATGTTATACCTTCAAGTATGGTAAATTTTGTAATGATATATATTTGCCCTAAAGCATTATACTAATTGTCATGGTCTGATATATCTATATGCCGAAATATCCGGCTTTCATATAGAATTATTGTTTTCGTGGTCCGAAATGTCTTTGGGTCGAATTGTCCGGCACTGGTTAACATTATGGTTCTTAAAATTTGCGAAACGTCTTAAAAGATTTCTTTTGTTTTTAGTTTCGCTGCATTCTGTTTCATTTAGTATAGTTTAATTATTTTTTTATTACGATTTGATTCATTTTATCGCACTGTTTCGTTCCAATTCTTTCTTTTATCGATTATTTTCGTTTCGTTTCGCAATTTTTATAACCCGAGAATTATTTTCATAAACATCCGGGAGCCATATTGTGGATTATAAGGCCAACCCTGTCTTGGAAAAACTATGATTCGATTTGTATTTATTTATCGAAACTAGCAAATATTTTCCGAGATTGGTTTGGGGCTCAAGTATACGCACATGAAGCTGCCATTATCCTGTTTTTCAGCTCCTGCAAATGCAGGTACAAGCCGGATATTGATGCTTTTTCTTGCCATAAGTATACAGAACCAAGTTGATAATACAACCATAAACGCTCCCTTCGGGAGTGTATAAATTTAAAGTTTAAAAATACATAAAAACCAGACACGATATTATCCTTACAAAATGACAATAAGTATGTCCTTTTTTTAATAGCTCAGCTGGTAAGAGGCCATGTGAGCTAATGCCACCACGAGGCGTCCGTCTGCTTTAACAATTTTTAAAAACATTTCTCCTCTGACAGTACCTAAGCAATTAGAACTAAAATTGGTACGAATGTTTCTAGGGATTTCCTGCATAAAATGGATGTTGGGATTTTTTATCCTTGAAAAAAAAACATGACCGCTGTTACTAAAAATAAATATAGGGTTCAGACAGTAGTCTTTCGCCTAAATCTCCAAGAGATTTTGGTGTAGCCAAATTCTGACAAGGTAAAATTATTCAATATGATAAGATCTATCTGTGGTGAATTTTCGGTTTACGCTGATAAATTATCTCCTCTGCCACTACTTGACCAATTAGAACCAAACTTAGTATGAAGTTTCTTGTGGTATCCTGTGTAGAACTGATGTTGGGATTTCCGATCTATCAAAAAAAAGAAGAAGAAGAAGAAAAAAAAACAGGGCTGCCGTTACTAAAAATTGAACATAGGGGTCAGACAGTAGTTTTTCGCACACATCTCCAAGACTGTTAGGTTCAGCCAAATTCTGATATGGAATTATTGTGTTCAGAATAATGTAATCTGTCTTCGTTTAAATTTTCGTTTCATTTTCAACATTTTTGCTATTTTGATTGGTATTTCTTTTAAATATTTTCTCTTCTGACACTACTACAACAATTGGATACAAATTTGGTATGAATATTCCCTAGTGTTTTTATCATAGAACTGATGTAAGGATGTTTTGTCCGTGGAAAACATGACCACTGTTACTAAAAATAGAACAAACCGGTTAGTCAGAAAATTTTCTCATATATGTCCGAAACAGTAAGGTTTATTCAAATTCTTTCAATTGCTGAAATGATCGATATTATATGGCCTACAAATGTCTTTAAGGTCTCAAAGTTGTCAAATGACTCCTTGTTAGCGTTATTGCCTTTGAAAGGATGAAAAATGATGTTTTTATGATAGATAGAAACTTTCAATTGCTGAAATGATTCTTATGATAAGGCCTACCAAAATCTACTTTGAGTCAAAATTGTCGAAAAACTCCTTTTTGGAGTAACTGTCCTTGAAAGGCAAAAAATGTTTCAGCAGTTTTCATCCAATATCTTGAAAACTAGAAAAGATATATAGAAACTTTAAATTGATGAAGTCTTCTTTGAGCCAAAAATCCTTGTTAGAGTTATTGCCTTATAAATGAAAAAAAAAATAACCAGGCGAGCGATTCAGGCTCCTGGGAGCCTCTTGCTTCTAAAAAGAACTTAATTTTGTATAATTCTACAATCATCACTTTCATTGATTTTTACATACCCAATCAATTTTTCAAACTTGCAAGCAGATGATTTATTAAACATCTTCTCTAAAATGTCTTTGGCTTGATTAAATTGCTTGAAATTGTATTCAGTGTTTTACTTAAATAAAAGAAGCAAAATATACAAATTTCAAGAAATTTTAATCACATGTTCCGTGGGAACAATTTCAATGAAAATATAGTAGGTTTATCAATAAAACGTTTGATCACTAAGATGCTTTGAGTTTGATATCAGAATGTCACAAAATAACGTTTTGCTGATTTTACAGAGTTAATTCCCTTTGGTGTTGTGTACGCCCTTAAAATCTTTTCCTTGATGCTATATAATTAAAGTAAGCAAATAAATGAATACAATAAGTTAGAAAAGACTAAAAAAATAATGATAACATATTATTTAATTAAAGGTACTTATAGCCTATCCGTCATTTAATTTCAAAGCTTTCCTTCACATGAAAACTCAATCTATTGATAGTTCTTGGGTAAGATTAATAAAGTGTATGGTTTTGATATTCTTATGAAATAGTTGTATCATAATTTCTCATATTGTTAATTTTTATCTAATTAAGGAGGTAGCCCTAGGGTAAGTTACATAACTGTTGAAAACAATAATATGCTTGTATCGTTTTCAATTTCACAAAAACCTATCAAGCTTTCTTTTGAAACAGAATGAACTCAGTCCAAGTTACTTTGATGCTTACATGACATTGATGCAAAATGCTGAATACAAACGTTCCAATGATTTGTAAGAGTTGTGTCCTTTATCCTAGGTCTACCTCCTTAATTGGTTAGTGTATATGGTAACATAAAATTCTTAACATACGTTTAAAAACAGATTTATTGTCCTTTTAAGCATTATTACTTGTAATTCTTACAAAAAAGTTATAGCATAAATTTCATTTTTACTGTAGAACATTGTTTTATTTTACATTAGACAGATGATGACGTTTGAAAAACAAGTACATGTATTTTAGCAGAAATAGAATTAATTTTTTTTTTTTTTTTTTTACAAATTGGTATTATCAATGCCATATCTTTTTTTTAAAAGTTAAACAGAAAATTATTATGCCGCGCTAGAAATTAACTTTTTGTAGATTACATTAAGAATATTATTATTACAAAAAGATCGCTAAAGCACCTTCGGAGTTACATTTTCTATAAAACTGAATAAACTATATATTAAAGGTATGATGTGATTATAATCAAACGGACCGATAAAACGATTGTCTTCGCAAGTACATCGATTGTGTTAAGTGACATGACAAATCGCTATCTGAAATCATTCATATTTAAAATTTAAATAACAAAATCCCTACAACTGAGTTGTATAACTAGACAGGTAAATTGATAAATGCGGTCAATCCCTGTTACAACAGACTCTAGAACAACTAAGAAAGAAATCAATAGCTCTTTGTCGTGAGAAAATATAGTCAAGGTGACTTTGTTTATTTTCTAATTATTATGAGAAACCGTGTTAATTCTCCTTTAGGGTTCGTTTCTCAAGTAGCTAAGATAAGCAATGATAAAATACAAGTGATTTATCGTTGCCTTTCCTTCATTGTTAATTTGTTGTCATATTGTCTTTTTATTACAACCAGACAAATATTAGCAAAAGTTAAAATGACACTGTCATTTGTCAAGAAAAAAAAATAAAATATTAGAAACCGTTATGAAATATCTTTTTTACATATATATTTTTACCCATCCGCTTGGTGATATTTCAAACTTCGTGCAAGACTCATTATTTAATTATTTCTGACAGAGTAAATTTTAATAGTGTTATAATGAAATCAACAATGGTTTACACTCTTAGACAAAATAGCAAAACACTCAAAATTATTTCAAAGCAAATTTCCTACTTATTTTAATGTCCCAAACAAAGGAATATGATACTAGATACTAGAAATGTGAGCAAATCTTACATGTAATATGTCAGATGATACACACAAACTAGCTCCCTCCCTATAAACCATATTAGAAACTCTAAAAGTCCTTCTGATGGACAAGCAAAATAGAAGGTGTACATTGGCATTAGAAGAAAGTTTGATTAAATTCCAGTTAGCGGAATATATCATATATCATATATCAGAATAAAACATTTGTTCTTTGTAAGCAGAGGATGCTTACCCTACCGGTGCACTTGGTCCATGCTCCCAGTTTTCAGTGGAGTCCGAGTTGCTCATTTACTTTTGTTACTTTATATGTATTATAATTCTATGTTCTTTGTTGTGTATGTTTGTTTTCCATGTCTGGTCTTTGTTCCCGCGGATTACGTTCTTTTTATTTCCGCTAGAATCTTGGTTCCCTGGATTACTTTTGTATATATATTATAAGTGATTGTGAAACCATATATCGTATACCCTATATCGCATACTCAATATCACACACCAGACCTATATCGCATACCCTATATCACACCCCTAAACCTATATAGCCCACCCTGTATCGCATCCCTACTCGGAGCACACTTAAAGTATGGTAAAAATATGATATTATGAACATGTCATGTCAAATTCTGTATAACATGCCGTATCAATCCTCGATCTATACCCCCTCGGGCTGGTAGCCCCTGTGGTGGTATTGGAGTCGCGGATTGATACGGCATATGATACAGATTTTGGCATGTAAAATTCAATATATAGTATACCATATATTTAGACTAAAATATGACTTTTGTATATGCAATATAAGTGCTTGTTTAAACTTGTCGTCTACCCTGCATCGCGTACCCTATAACACAACCTAGACCTTTTTCCGCATACCCTATATTACACCCCTAGACCTATATCGCATACCGTAACAGACCATACTTGAAGTTTGGTTAAAATATATGATATAATGAACATGATGTGTTAAAATCTGTATCGAATGTTGTATTAACCGTATGTTTAACTAAGTCAAATTAATTTGTAAATATATGGTCAAAATAGTTGTTGGGTTCTGTCAAGAGGAATGAAAACCATCAAGTTTTATTTTGTATCTTAATATTTTGAAGAGG
The DNA here is from genome assembly GCA_037379345.1 of Perna viridis. Lineage (NCBI taxonomy): Eukaryota > Metazoa > Mollusca > Bivalvia > Mytilida > Mytilidae > Perna > Perna viridis. Next base: position 30,176,959 of record CM074517.1, on the reverse strand, counting down.
TTTACATATTTTAATTAGATAGATGTGTTTCCTTTTGCAATAGTTTTATTTAACGTTAATATAGCTATTATATATTGAAGAAAAAAAAACCAGTCACGAATAAGTCTCTTGAATCTAAATGATTATTTTGTAAACTTTACGAACAAACAAGCAAAAACAAATCTACAAGGGAATAATCTGATTTCAGTTGCAACATTTTATTTCAAAACTTATAACTTCCTGAAAGATCAAATTTCTTGACGTAACATTTGATTACTCTTCTACAGAATTACTGTCTGATTGTTGAAATTTTAGAAGCGGCTTATTATACAACCCTAATTTAAGTTAGTAAAACTTGACCTTTATACAATAATTCCACAAATACGTATGGTAACGTTATATAGTCAAAATTGCTCACAATAAATGTAGCATTGCGTTATGTAATCTACGCTTATATAAAATACAGGAAACCTGTTCAAACTGAACCCATTTGGACTTTACAATTTGTTTAGTTAAGACAGGTGTTCGGTTACCCAAATTTAAAAACATACTTAAATACATTTTACAGATATAAAGAGCCTTTTAAAAGTGTATTATATGGTTCAGACAAGTTATTGGATCACACAGGGTTCGATTTAGGCAGGCTTTGCTGTATTTGTATTTGATATTTGTTTTAATTTTAGTCTACTCAATTAGTTTTTTTTAGGTATAATACACTTTTTTCGATATTAGGGTTAAATATTATCAAAAAGTTTATTACTTTGAATTGAATATCGATAAACCATCTTAAGTTCAAAATTTTACAAAGTTCATTATTCAAGACGTTAAAGGAGTAAATTCGAGTTTATTGATTGTCATAGCATATGATATAATGGTAATTTTTCTTTTCATAAATTAATCGTAAAACATCACATTGGTATTGACTGACTTTTACTCCTTGATTAAAATGACGAATACGGCGCAGACAAATTGAAACCTCCAACTATTAAATCTTATATTACAGCCGGGGGTGTATATAGGTAGACGGAGACAAGCTAAGTTAAAAAAAGCCAAGAAGTAAAAATAATAAGCGTAGTGTAAGTGACTTAGACTTATTAATTTGGTGTTTGTGCGAAGGAATCTTTTATTCAATTTGCACAATTCCATTGTGTTTTTGAGTATATGAGTGTATATCTGGGAATGATTCTGCTTACACTTTAAGTGCAATTAAAGGATACATCGGCGAAAATAAAATAAAATAGAATAAACAAAATGAAAAAAAAAATATCGAGAATCTAACAAAGGACAATTAAGTGACATCAGAATCCAAAGCAAAGACATAGACAAAACCAGAAATTAAGACACAGAAACAATATACATGCATAATTTAACCAACAGAAGAAACAACAACAACAACAAATACAACTGAACATAAGAATAAAACAAGGCAGCACATACAAAAAAAAAAAAAATAAAATAAAGATCTCGCAACATGTATTCTCGCAAAAAAGTCACCAGGCTCTCTGGAAGGGTTGGCATGACTTGTTCCGCCAAATGTCAACCAGGTAAGACGTAAAATCTAACTGATGATCTTCTGTCTCATTTGCTCGATAGAAAGTACGTATCTGTTGTTCAAATCATAATGGAGACCATAAGGCGTCTGTAGTAACAGTAGCAAAAAAGGCTGAATAAACATTGTCTAAGAAGCTTATTTGAAAGTATCTAATGTATATTTCATAGACTGAAGATGTTGGTGCATTGCCAGAGAGGGAAAGTTTTCAATTTGTCATCTATGTATATGACGGGTGAACTCTAAGAACACCACTTTGAATCTTATTTTAATTTAATAGATAAACTAATGATATAAAGCCCCATACGATAAGAATATGAAGAAAAATATCCAAGTGTGAACACTCATCTTCTTTCTTCTAATCTAAAAATATTTGACAAGGGCTCCCACTGAGTACCCAAAATGTTAATACACTACCCTGACTCCACTTATAACTCGAAACATGGACCAGGTTCACGGTAGGGTAGCATCCTCTGCCTTATAACCCGCCGGGTTTCTTATTTAACATCACGTTCGGGATAGAAGAAAGAGCAATGTAAAACTATGACACGGTAAACACTTCGAAAATGCATTTAAATTTATTTGAATTATGTCTAAGGACAGCTTCAGTTACAATCAATTGTATTTATTATTTGACAATTTATTTACCAAAGAGGTAGTTTACTGTGTAATGGATAAAAAAACCTACTATAATACAAATAATACCAACGTCGTATTTACTGTTCACCATGCTAGTTTTGAGAATACATGCATTATGTTTTCAAGTTTTCGTTTTTTTTTCTTTTTCTGCTTGATTTTGGATTATATTAATTAACACCAATCAATGTTAATCTTTTAATTCCTTGTATTTCATTTCTTGTGTTTTTATCCTCCCCTGGAGTGCCTTACTTGCCACATTCAGTATTATCTTTATAGTTTATTATTTTTAACATTACAGCTATTGAATGGTGTAAACCTTATATTAAACACAATTATTATTAAAAATTTCTCATGCCTATCTCAATTGCCTTTTATTGCAACCTATAAATTTACCCAATCTACATTGTACTTTTTGAGAGTTTTTATTAGCACTACAATTCTTGATATAAGGTCACACCTGTCAAAATCGTAATTATACGAACTATTTTTGATATGGTAATACACAAAAACTGCATCATCGTATAACTGGAAACCAAAAACCACAAATACATGGAGAGGTCTTTTTTGTCTTTTAAGACAGGTTATTGATAAATACAACAGGTCGCTAAGACATTTTAGACATGTTTAGTTGCAAGGTGATACCTATCAATATTGCTTTTTCAAAAACCTCTAAAAATATCGCAATAACAAAAGGGTATATTTATCAATTATATCTAGTTTTATTTACACACAAATTCAATTTGCTCATTTACCATAAGCTGTCTCTTTCATGTGTTCATATTTATCAATGTTGATTTTCGTGTCTTCCTCCATTTTATTTCCTTTTTTTAGTTACGCGAGTTGCAAAATTTTAGTATCTCGTTATCAATGTTTGTGCACTTTTTAACGATGAAGTAATAAAATAAAAAGAAGGCTGGTATGATTGCAAATAAAACCTACCTTTTTATTCATTAAAATATTTTCTTTTGAATTTGTATCCTTGATTTCCCGGGAGCCCTTGGCTATCAAAAATAGTATTTCTTAATTCATACAGTTACACAATCTTCCACAAAGGCATAATATCAGAACAAATTAATCCACAAAAGCATAATATAAAAACAAATTATTCAATTTTTTTTCAGAGGATCAATATTGTCTTGGTACACAAAAAAGATATGTTTATCTCTGTCCACAGACATCCAAGTAAGTTATGCAATCATTCGATAGAAATAATAATCAACATCATATTTTTATTACCTGGCGTGATGTTTGTTCATATCTGTAGCATTTAAGTACAAATCTTTGTAAGAAGCAGGCGAAATTTTGGAAATCTGGAACATGATTGACAAATAATCAACTAGTCTGGCAAAATATGTTTGATAAGGGATGGTATCACTTGACAGTTATCTGTTGTTTTTTTTTTTGGTTTATTTTGCAAGTTTTCATTTAAAATATTCCAATTTTTACTAGAATAATAAAGCAAAATTGGATTAAGCCGTAAGTTTTGATGGTTCAAATAGTAAAAATAAATCTTCAAAGTAGTGTATTTGATGACCTTATGTCACACTGCACGATTCTAACGAAGACCAGTAATAAATAACAACCATCACAGAGACAAGAGAGAATGATAAAGGGTTATTATAACACGACATCAATTTCTGTGCAAATAAAGGGGAAATGAGACGCTTTACAATATGATGACTGTATGATGGGCCATGCGTATCAGGACATGCTTACCCTTTCGGATCACATGATGTCATTCCAGATTTTTTGGGAGTTCACATTGCATCTACTTAAAGTTTTTTTTGTATGTGCAGTCTTGTTTGTCTTATCTTCAGTTTAATATAAATAAATGTATATTATTTTGTTGTATACATTGTGAATGTTGATTTTATATGTTTTCATGTTTTCATGTTTTGGCCGTTTGTTTCCAATATTTTAACCGAAGGAGAGTTTATCCGTATCATAAGTAATCGAAGCTAGGGAACTGACTAACTTGGAATGGGTCCATTCCTAGATTAATTGTTTTCGGAAAGACATTAACCCACGAAAGAAACAAAGTTGAGAAAATATCGCTTTACTGTGAACAACTACTTGACTATTATCATTTATCGATATTACGCTCACAAAGTCTGCTCCAAAATTCTGTTATTTTACATAAGTGTTTAGGGTTTGAATTTCGGTAAAAATTTAATCTTCTGATACCAATTTCTACATAAATAACAGTACTAATATTTTTTTCAGTTTCGTACCTTCGAGATTTGAAAAAAAATCTTCAAATAGTTATTATTGCATGTAGAAATTTTAATTTCTGCACTATGTATAGATTGTATTTGAAATATTCACTAGAAATTGTTGTCGGCCAAAAAGACGGACAATGTTTCAATGTTTATACAACTTTAGTATATATATAGCTATCAGCAAGGTAATGCGGCACCCTAATTTAAGTTTAGGAGAGTAATAAAAGGAACAAGGATCTGGCGGAAATCAAACGAATGTAATCCAGGGACAAAGACCAGATATGGAAAACAGACAAACAGATCCACATTGAATTAATACCACTGCGGGAATAACAAGTGTTGTGGTAGGAATGGAGACCATCTTTGACAGCTGGGAATATAAAAGTTACACGTTTTTTTTACAATACAGTTAATAAACGTTTACAATTGAGGAGCTCCAGAGAATCACGGTGTATTACGGTCGAATAAATAAACAAACGATCAAAAGGCCAAAAATGTGTAATTCAGAAGAATGATTTCCATAAGACGTTCAAAGAAACATTAGTATATCTGTTAACAGAATGTCAGTGATGTTGATTTTTTAGGTAAATGATATAACATCGCTTTGACTTTAGCTTATCTTGATTAACAAGAAGATGTGAATTTAACATTAAAAAAATAAAAATAAAAATATTAAAAGCTGTATGGACCCTTTTGTACTAGTTTTCTCGGCACTCTCCGTTAGTATTTCCGCGTTGTAAATAGGAGAGTAACCGCTAAAAAGTTGAATGAACATTGATAGCATTTAACTCACAGAAGTGAAAATTGAGCAAGCCCTTCAAATACTACAAAAGAGTCTATTGAATAAAAGTGTTCTTATTAATCAAAAAAGGGAAACAAGTTCGTATTTTTGTTACTTTTTGTAAATAGCACAAACACCTGAGACTTGGCCCGAGAGGCTTCCGCTACCATGGCCCGACGACGTGCCCTGCGATGTCCGCCGTTCAACCGCGTTATCCAACGTGGCCCGTTATTATTTCCGAAACTTAAAGTGTCATGAAAACTTTTGATAACGTGGAGAACAAAATTTTTGGTTACATAGTATAATGTCTGTAAAACATAAACAAACAAATAAAAAGGCAATAAAAAAGAGATACTCAACTAAACTGTTTTCCATCTGAAACGTGCTTTCCGATTGTTGGCAGGGAATCATATTGAAAATCTCCAGAAAGTCCGTATTCAACGATCGTGAGAATGTCTTACCTCACTACATAAGAAATATGTTATCATTCCTGTAGACAAAGCTTCAAACAACATTTTTTTGTTTGTAAAGTGCATTACCTCAATTGACTTATTAAGGTATTGAGCGTTGATAGTAACATCCCAGGTAATGAAAGAGGAAGAGGGAGGATTGGTGCGCTGTAAAACCTAGATTTAACCAACAATTTCGTCTGTAATGCATGTATTATATTAGGACCATTGCGGTACCAGATGCTCAGTTGGTGTAATATCTATTATTTTGCCAGATTTATTTTGGACTTGACTTGATTATAAATCGGAGACGTGTTTATTAATGTTGTTGTTACCCTTACTCAACTCCATTACTTATTAAAAATTTGTCGATATGTTTCATGAATATGTAACTTTACGTTTAAAAAAATCTTTCATTTTCTTCATTTGCATGCTTCTAAGGTCAATTACTCAATTTAGCAAAATCTTACTTGTACTTGGTGCATATACTTAGGAAAGTACACGATACTTCAAAACAGAACTTATTTTTAGAGAAATATGAAAAATGCATAGCATAATCAATGCTGTGGTTAACCAGTGCATGTTAATAAAACAAATACACGGAAAACGATATAACAAAATCCTTAAAGTGCGAAAAACTAAATGGACGATGACGCAAAACATTTTATAGGGATTCCCACATATGGTTGTCAGTTTGACTGTCGGCTAACTCATTAACTATATGATTTTTTCAATTTTATAAACATATAAATATATTTTTTTCCTCGTAACACATCAAATTTTTATTGTATTTAATGTTTTGCAGATTATCAAATATGCAATATTTAAACAAAATTATTGAGAGTAAAGTAAGTAATGTTTTACATGCGTTAAGTGTAGATGTGTCGGCCGAAGATAAAGAGGGCATAAAAAATGCATCAAGAAACATTACCATAGCTGTCTTATTAAATAGGGAAGAAGCTCGTCAGCTAGAAAGTCAACTAGAAAGCTGATTTTTTCCATGGAATTGAATAACTTAAGCGTAATTACTATTTGCCCTTGGCATTTGAGTGATCACACATTGAATCAAGATAATTTCTGTGGAACAAGAATTAAATTTTAAGAACCATCCTATAAATTACTAATAAAAATACAGTAGTTTAAGTATCGGGGCTATAGCATATTCTACAATACAATTAATGAGAACGGCTGCTGTGGAAATCACATAGAATTACGCTTTCATTTCATGAGTGCAGCAGGCATAAGTTAATCGGAATAGTATAAATGCGACAAGTTAACTTTTAGGATATTCAGAGGCGTAAATAAAAATTAAAGAAGAATAAAGAAATACGATTTACTTTTCTAAAATACTGAACAATCAAATCTCGTGATCTTTAAAGATAAATATATAAATTGGCGACGATGAGATAAACTAATTATTTGAACGTTTGTGGTAAATATAACCAATAGAACTTTATAAAACCACAACAGTGCAAAGTGTGCCTATAGAAGAAATCTTAAAAAATACACCGATAAAAGAAAACAATATCCGATAAAACATTGCATTCGGCTTCGCATGACATTTAATATTGGTTCTATGTTACATTGAAGCTAAGTTTTTAAATGCAATGTGTGGTATCTTTACCAGTAACCGATATAACCCAAGTCACGTTGACAGCATATGGTACCGTAAATGGTTTGACCTTTGTAAAAGAAGTAGACATGTTCTTGATGGTTGTTTCAACATTTCATATTTTGTTCAATTATCTCAAAATGCCAAATCAGCACATACAGAATAAGTTTGAAACATAAAATATTTGTTAATTTCGTTAATTAATTCGTTTGAAACATAAAATATTTGTTAATTTCGTTACTTAATTCGTTTTTGCATATTTTTTATTTCGCAGTTTTTAACATCAAATTTATCTACTTTTGGTTAAAAGACCATCAACCTGCGTGTTTTTTTTAATTCCGTAAATAAGAAAAAAAAACTTGCGATTTAAATTAGTTTCCAGTCAACTTTATCTTTGGTTTTATTCAAACAAAGCACTTTTTGACAATCGATCAACGGGGGAAAACATTTTATATCAGTGAGCTGATTCAATAAAACATAATTCTTCATACACTTGGGTGCAGTAACAATAATTACAGCCCAGAAATACTTAAAACTAAGTATAACTAATTTCTCTTTAAGAAGACTTTCAGGTGTCATGATGAAATAATCTTCATCATCGAGAAAGGAAACTGTCTTTTAAAATGATTTGCAAATGCCCATAAGGTAATTAATTTGATCGATTCAGAACTATATCCATATTTTCTGGGAAACCATGGCATCAATTTTCTATTGTTATTCAAAGTAATTATTAAACTGTTAAGTGCATTTTTACAATGAATAAAGTTGTGTTCATGATGTTCTTTTCAGTGTTTTTTCGGTTGATGTCCTTTTCCGTTCTTGCATTTTTTTACCCCTCTTTTGTATATCTGGTATTTCGCCTTATTCATTTCTTTCCAATTACACTGTATATAGCTGGAATGTCATGGCAAACAGACTTCACATTATTTTTTAATTGTTGCCTGCCTTCATTTTTACATATTGTACTTTTTCTTTCTGTTTTTGTCCAAAAGACTATTCTATTTTGTAAAATTGACTACTTCAAAACGTCAAGTACTCCAATTTTGCCTAGTCACATTTTAAGCAATTACAAATACATCACTATTGGTTATTAATATAGAGTATTTTTTATAAAATTTCGAGGATTTGCGACTATTTATTTATTTATTTATTTTTAAATTTCCTTATAAAATACAGGTAAATAAATGATGTTGTTGGAAAGATTTCATCGAGATTTATCAAGCTAATGAGAATAAACCTTGTAAACAAGCTTACAGATAGAAATTGTAACGGGAACATTTTTTACACTGGATTCTGCTAACACTAAATGAAACCATTGATTAATGACTATAACTCTTTTCATAAGAAGGAAGTGATGTGAAATTGTTCGAAATTTCTAAAATGTGTCTTCACATAAGGTCAACGAAAAACGTATTGAAGTTCTCATTGGCAAACCATTTTGGAGCCCTTATCAACTCATATTCCTTCGATGAATTAATAATTACGTTAACATAACTGTGAAACTATTTTGCCATTTAGTTAAGCATTCTCTGCAACGTTTCAAGTGCAAATTGTTTATATTTTATTAGATTAATAAAGGCGATCACAAACGATTGATTTAAGAAGAGCTCAGCCTTAAACCAAGACAGATGCTTATCATTAGAGATACATGCAGTTCTCAATCCAAAATAATTTTTGATTGGAAATCCTTCAGTAGGCCTTATGGGAACTGCTTGAGATAATACTTACAATTCGGTTACATTCTTCTACAGAAAAGTACTGGACAATTTCCCCACCAGAATTTTTACACTATAACCAGTCAAAATACTCTACGATATATAGCATATCCCAGGAAATGAACATAGAAATAGTTGTTTAAGACGTAACAAATGTATTTGAACAGTTTTACCAAATATCTTTATAAAACTTGAATCACCACTGCCGGGTTTTTAGACAGTACTATACTTAAATCTCCGGTCTGTGTTTCATAAAAAAATCTCAAGTTGAGATTTTGCTGAAATCTTCAATTTCAAGTGATCTGATTTGTCGTAATTTGAGTTGAGTAAGAATTTGAGGAAGATCTCATTATGAGATGATTTATGAAACCTTACCCAGGTCAAACATTCTGGTTATGGCATATGCGATATCTTTTAGGATATTCAAATCTTCGTGCCGCATGGTTTAGTACAAAGAACATTAATTGATACATAAACGAATAAAGGAGCGTTGAAAAAAATAGATGCTTTTAAACTTCATTGATTGTTTCGTTTTGAAAAGTTTCAGAAGTCGATATTTTGTAACATTTTACCAAGTTTGCCAAGCGGCAATTTCGTGCCGCCTGTTTATATTTCAATTTACTGGTACAATTTACCGTCATTGAAGAGGGAGTTTCAGCATGCCATAAAACTTGGATGAACCAACAATTTCCATCGCAAATGTCTGTACTAAGTCGGGGCCATTTCAATTACAACTCCCCCGTTTTGCCCTGATATTACCATCTGTTATATGGACATTTGTTCTTCTGACTATACCTTTTGACTATTGCCTGATATTTTTGCCTATCAGTCTGGTAATGGTGTTTTTTACTCCTTATGTTACTTATACAGAAAATGTCTAATCCAAACCAATTTAGGGCGGAATAAATTCTAAGATTAAATAAAGCTTTAGTTTAATACATGCTAAGAATAAATTGAAAATAACTAGAAGACCCTTCAGGTTTATTCACTTTTCGTTAGTTGTTAGTCACGTTTTTAGCACGTGCAGCATCTTTTAGAAGTTTCCGTTACTCTAGATATTTTTTTCGGATTATAGGTCTACTACGGTTTAATAAAATGAATTATTCTCGGCAACTAATGTAATCACACCGACGCGTTCGATCATAAATTGAGATCACTACTAATAAGTTTTTTTACACTTGCGACCAGTAAATTTTCCACTAGTAATATTGCTCAAGTTTTGACCCGAAGAAGATACAGCTTGTCATCCAATCCAAATGTACTCTAAGAACTGGGATTGATTTTACATACGATGGGGAAATAATTCTTTGTAGGTCTAAACTGGTCTGGAGCTGGTATGTCAGTTAACTGCTAGTAGTCCGTAATTCGTACATTTGTGTATTTATATTCAGTTTTTATTTCCGTTATAACAAGGGATTCATACCTCTCCGGTCTGTTTAAGGCGTATTTAATTGTTTGATATTTTTCCCCACAGGTGCCACATTTTAAAAGGAAAGGTTTGTAATCACGCCAAAGTACTTTAACCCCGCTGCATTTTTTTCACTTGTCTTAAGTCAGGAATTTCTAACCTTTGTATGTCTTGTTTCGTTTTCATATTTAGTTTACTTTTTATGTTACTTGTGTATATAGAGGCAACTCCGTCGCTGTACCAGCGTATAATGATGTTTCGGGGGCAGCTGCAGCCGGCCCAGTGGTATGAAGATTTCTTCGTCGCTCATTTAAGACAAATGGGAGGCCTTGGGCTGACATTTTCATCATGGTGGGGTTATTGTCTCTTTGATATATACACCATGCCTTTTTCCGTTATATTTAAGTTACATTTCTAGAATTCTTTTTTAATAATCCTTGTCTTTTCAATGTTCATATTGCCCGGTCATTTATTTTGAATTTGTGTGTGTTCGGGGTAGATTTATTATTGTCATTGCAAAGTCTCTTGTTTGTGGCAAACGTTTAAACTGCAATCGTTTTATTTGAGTAAAGAAAATGTATTGACAATATATTCAGTGGTGATATACGATCACAGATAGAACATAGCACTTTGGCTCCGCCTACTTTTCCACCCTTGCACGATCTACCTGTTTATCGTAGCGTCAATACAGGGGGTCGCTAATGGCGAAAAATGTTATAAAAACGTGGTTTATTAATTTAATTTGATTTAAAAAGTGATTAAGATTGCAGTATAATGATAATAACAGTAAATTTACTAGAAATATAAACAATATACGAATTCGGCACGAACTGAAAAACAAAACAAAAAATAAAACACTCGGCGAATCCTCGCGATTAATCTCGATTTTATGCTTAATCCGTATATTGTTTTTATTTCAAGTCGATACAGTGTTATTGCCTATATACCCAGCCCTATAGATAAGTTCAGTATAGCTTGTATAGTTTATTGACTTTAACTTACTAGTTATATCTATATATCATATGTCCTACCTTTCCCACAAAATGTCCCAAAAGCAAAGAACAAGCGGTGAACTGGCAACACCCACGTAAACTCGACCGGTATGTCAGTTTAATTTAAAAGATGATGACATGTCGGTAACAATAGCGAGTTCCAAAAAATGAAGGCAAAACATATTTGAAATCAAGCTTTTTCATCACTCAAATGAAGCAAATAAAAATACTATCAATATAAATATTTTTAAAGCAATAAAAGGAAGTGACATAAATATTTAAGCAAAAAGGGCGAAACCATGATGAATCATTCATATATCTTGAAAAAGTTATCTGCACCTTTGTAGATTGTACAAATCAGCCAATTTTATCTTGTGTGTTTGAATAGGAAGTTATTTTTATGCAGTTACATGAAAACTTAAATTTTTCAATGGTGCAGAGAGCGATCAAGCAGGAACTCTTCGTATAAACATAACTTCACATTGAGCTGAAGGTGAAAAACATCAAGTTTGTGCTGCAGAGTAAGTTTTTGATTAATATTGTATAAAAAAGGCAAAGTTTCCTTTTTCGTCTTCGATCCTGTAGCGGTTGATGAAATATGTCACTATTGAAGTAAATCGTGATAAATATGTTACCATCATAAGTGCTAATTGTATTTCATCTATTTTACAATAATTCGGTGGAGCTACAAGCATCCCTAAATACCTTTCCATGCATGTTCCTAAAAGGAACGAATACAAGCAATATCCATTTTGTGGAGATTGTTCTAGATAACTTTTTTACAGCTCCTAACTCCCTAATAGCCCATATTCTCTGATGTTTAAATGCTCGTTGTACTTGGAATCAAGAGAAAATGTTAAAACATGACAGTGTGTGTTTATGACAGGAAATAGTCAACATCAACTAAGAAATTGTAGTTATTATTTTGTTCAAGATATTAAAGTCAATTATAATTAATATTTTTCTGAATTTAATTGATGTTCCTTCATGTTATGCCAGCTATATTTATTATTGTTTCAACCTCATTTTTATCATTATTTTAAGACCCTAGCTATGTATCAGCATTAGATGAGCCATTTTTCTTTATTTTGAAGAAGTGTCATCGTTCTGTTACCATGGATTTAATTACTTTTATTGTCGGGCTTTTTATTCTAAGTTAATCTTGTGTATACACTTGTAGAAGACCATTTGGTGATTAATATGTTTTCTTTGTGCTATTTTTATAAAGGTTATACGGAGGTATATTTGTTGCGTTTCATTATATCTGCTTCTCTTTCCATTGGGAACGAAAACAATTTTCATCTATGTCAGTAATATATGTCAGTAAAAGAAAATGTAAACATTGACCTCGGAGTTCACCACTGTGTACTTGTATATTTCAAGAATCAGATAATATTTTGAAAGAAGGTAAGCAGTTATTTTCATTGCTGTATGATCTCGTTGATTGTTACTATGTATCTATCTGCACCATGAGAAACGATTTGTTTACCTTTCCTTTTTCGTTGACCCCGAACTTGACATTTTATGAGCCACTTGAAGGGGTTCATGCTCCAAGTTTTTACTCCGAGTTGAAATTTTCTTTTGTTTCTTTGTACGTGTTATTTTTGTTTTTTCATGTTATTTGTTGTGTTTGTCTGTTTTCTCTGTCTGGTTGTCATTCTTAGATTAAATTATTTTGATTTCCGCTTGAATCCTGATCCCTTGATTATTCTTGCATTATTCCATTCGTTTCTTTAATGTTTTCCTGTTTGAACAGTTTTCATGGTAAATACTTTCTAAATCATTTAAACGACTTTCTTTACATTCTGTGCCCTGTGTTTACTTGATTCTCATTTCATAACTGCTAATTGAATAAAGATTGTTACCTTTGTACTTGACCAACATAGAATTCGAATTGTTTTTTTTTTAAACATCAGGGTTTATATAAATTGCTTTGTAGAAAACATTCTATGGCAATTGAAACCAGCGTTATATAGTCCTATCGATAATTATATTTTGAAATGTCAAAACAAATGCACAGATATGTTTGCGCTTTTGATTTATTTTTATATTCATTTATTAATCAAGCAAGTACAGAAATTAAATTTTTCCTATACAGAACTTCTGTTGAAATTCAATTTAAATTTCAGATCTTTTAATAGTTAGTCAAATATTCTGTTTAAGTAAAACTTATTTGTTTTTATTTTACAGATAAAATACAAAATATCGTAAAGAATGTTTTGGGTTGTGTTTACTTAAACCATTATATGATATTTTTATGATTATTCAAAATAATGTTTATATTCATATATCTGTGAAAGATATATTTCGTAGACGTTGTCAAAGAGAAGATGTAGGTTAAAGAAAAGTTTGATTCATAATAAAACCGATCAAATATAGAATTTTCGAAAACTTATTAGGAATAAAAGTTTTATGTAGTACAAATTGCATGCAGTATTGATGTGAAAATTAGGAATGTGTACGAGTGATCAAGGGAACCAAGTTTCTAGCGGAAGTCAAACGACTGTTCTCTAGGTATAAATACTGACTGTTACACTAGAAAATAAAAAAGACACAAAAAGCAAAACATTAAATGACCAAACTAACAAGTAAAATGAAACAAAAGTTTCTCGTTTGTTCGTAATGGTATTAGTGAAGAAAGAGCCAGATGTAAGAATGTTATATTTTGTCATTTTAAATTCCGATTTGTGATATAGTACAATGTGATGTGTAATCATTGTAGACAAATAGATCATTTAAAGTGATAGAACATGGTTTTATTAGTTTATATCACATAATTTGAATAAAATTTATATATAAATTAATATTTTTGTGTATATGCATTATAAGTCTTTGTTTAAACCCTATATCATCTACCCTATATCACACCCCTAGCCCTATATCATCTACCCTATATCACACCCCTAGCCCTATATCATCTACCCTATTTCACATACCCTATATCACACCCCTAGCCCTATATCATCTACCCTATATCACATACCCTATATCACACCCTAGCCCTATATCATCTACCCTATATCACATACCCTATATCACACCCCTAGCCCTATATCATCTACCCTATATCACACCCCTAGCCCTATATCATCTACCCTATATCGTATACCCTATACCACATACCTAGACTTATTTAGAAAACCCTATATCGCACCCTTTCACGGACCTTTAAGTATAGTTAAAACATATGATATTATGAACATGATATGTCATGTCAAAATCTGTATCACACATGTGGTACCAACCCTCGACCTATATCACCCCCATGGGCCGGAGTCTCGGATTGATACCGCATTGGATACAGATTTTGACTTGTAATATTCAGTATGTTCCTAATCTCCAAATTTACGTGTCATTGCCAACCATATTTAGCCACGTATCTCTTTCCGACACAAACAAGCCTCATTATAACAGAATACGCTGTAATATTTCACCGACAGGAGTTACTAATCAGGATTTGTGCAATTAAATTCAATTTCTAATAAAAGAGAAAGTATTTGTTCTTAAAACAACTGAAAAAAACAACTTTATTCAAAATAAGTTTAGTTTCGATCCAATGCAAGTTTGGTCCTTTAGTGCTAACTTAAACAAGAAGAAACACAACTAAGATAGTTTGTTAATGTTAAAAATATATGACGTGCGCATCTTGATTTAACTGCGCAGTTCTATGGAAGATACAAAACGTTAATTTCCTGATGTGGTCTGAATCCAGAATAATCACTGACCGGGATTAGTTTGTAGTTTAAATACAATATATTACACATTTGGCAGGTGGCATCCATATTCGCAGACAGTGTCGTCTGAGTTTTTTTATTATTTTTTTCTGTTCTATAAATAGAACGTTATCTTTATCTAAAGGTCTTAAAACAGTTATAGTCAACAGACATGAAAACAAGTTCACTTCAAAGATATATCAGATGAAAGGAAATGACTTCAAATGAATAAATGTTGTCAAATAAATATCTTCATTCATATTCTTAGCCTATTCTACAGAGTATTCAGTACATTATGCCCTTTTGTGAGTTCACAACATATGTAAATAACAAAATCAGATATTTCATTGTGCAGTACACAAATCAGAAATCAAATATTACATATTACATTTTACAGTACATATGTTATAAAATATCAAGTATTAAATTTGTACAGTACACATGTTAACAAGGTCATGAAATATGTGTACTTCATTAGTCTAATAATGTCGAATAGCATATACACATGTAAGCACAAAGTATGTCGAAGAGTAATCAAGAGAACCAAGATTCTACCGAAAATCAAACGGACACAATCCAGGGACAACGACCAGACAGGAAAAACACACAAACAAAACAAAGAACATAAATTAAATATGTTCAAAATAATCTGTACAAAAGAAACACAACTAAATGAGCAACTCGGACCGTGGACCAGGTATACTGGTAGGGTAAGCGTCCTCTGCTTTTCACCCGAAGTAATCAACCACTATTCTAACACGTAAACAATATTGTAGTTACTAACTTGTATTCACAAAGTGTTGTCTATTTAAAACTGCATGGTAAGTTCAACGCATTGAACAAGTGGTGAGTTGTTGCATTTAAGTTTTTCTTTTAAAGTTAACACATTGTTCTGATTTTTATCAACCATACCTTCCACAGATTAATTTTTGTTCTATTTTTTGTCGGTGTCTGTCTTCAACAAAGTTTATGCTATCTTTTATTCCTATTTATTTAAAATCATTGTGAAAAATACAAGTGAAATAAGACTATGGTCTTCGCTTTTTCACGCATTCATTTGTCAAAGATTGATTGTCTTGATACAAATCCTTCTAATAGGAATATTAAATTATGCGCATGCTGTATAGGATTAAATAATGTTAAATTATGCGCATGCTGTATAGGATTCAAGAATGTTAAACTATGCGCATGCTGTATAGGATTCAAGAATGTTTAGGTTTATAGAGATTTAATAATACTATGGATACCAGGTGATGGGTTTCCATACCGTCACAAAAACAAAACAAAACAAAGGAAGACTCAACAAAGTAAACAACGTTTATCCCATTTTCTGTTCTTGCTTATTAACTAATTCAAATGACCAACCTTTCAAGACAGTATTTAGTTTCTTTAGTGAAGGCTAAATAAACTTTTTTTTACATAGTTTGCCACTTTATGCCAAATAGTTTATCTTTTATGAGATTGCGATAAATATTTTTATGAATAAATATAAATCTGATATTGTTTTATTGACTATAGACTTCAAACTTCCTTATTGACCTTAACACAGATCACGTCTTTATATAACCCAAATACGTTTTACCAAAACAAGGGATCATGCTATGTGGTTAACTAAACGCAATTTATTTTCCTCTAAGTATGCATTATTTTATAAGTACTTTTAAAAGTCAAAAGTTCTCAAAAATCATTATCGAACCTTTGTGTTGTTCTTTTTCTCTTTCCTTTTTTATCTTTTAACTAAAACACTGTAAGTTTTATATTGTTCTAACGTTTATGTCGCTTCTTTTTGCCTGAGCAAATCAATTTCAGTTCTAAAGTTAGTATGTTTTATAAAATTACTTGATTACATTTTGCAGACGATATCTAATTTAATAGCGGAACTCGAAATTCTGCATCCGACACTCTCTTGTAATACAGCAATCATATTTATTTAGGGTTACTAAGTGTACATGAAAAAACATAAGACACTATGGATTTGAAAAATGGCTTGGACGGATAGGTATGAATCGAAAAAAGAAGTTATATTCATTATGTCATTTGATCAAGGAAAATCTTTGTACTTGGAACAAACATTACTACTCTCCCTCTGTTATTAAAAAAAAAACAATATAAAGTGTTCTATGATGTACGCTAAATAACCAGTAGGAAAGTCCTTGGGAATAAAATATCATCTGAGATGCAAGGAGTGTGGCTTTTTGACAGACAGACAAAATAACTACAAACTTCGTGTATGTTTGCTGGTATGTTTAGTCATTTTTGTCGGATTTACGAACTCCTCTGGTTTTATCCATTTCATTCATAGCATTTATAACTTTTGCACTGTAAAAAACCCTACTGTTTTTTTTTTCATATTTCCATAAAACACATGTTAAAATGTTATTTGGAAAGTTTTTTGTTATGAAATCCTTGTTATATCCCCAGTTTTTTTTTAACAAACATCCTGATTACCTAGATTTTCTATCTAAGTTGTATACAGTTTGATTGATCTAATGGCGTAGGCTGTTAACAGTATATAGAAATAATAACTAGACAGCAGACGACATCTGTCATATCTTCTGAGTATATATGCTACAGTAAAAACATATGCTTTATCGCAATAAGGACAAAAGTAGTATCACAGTTTAGACTCAAAAACATAATGCATAAAACAAGAATTACTGTGTCGGTCGATATAATAAATCTATGATTACACGCAATTCTGTCATTGAAAACATAACTATTCTTTATTGAATAACTTAATATATTTCTTGAAAAGTTATTTTTAAGGGTTTTTTCTGCTCAATCTTTTAATACATGTATCAACACATTACCTTATTCTAGAACTTTCCCCATTTTTATTACCCAGAATACATGTTTCGTGTTAATCAATGCTATTTCGAAAAAAAAAAAATAAACAAAAATCGCTATAAGGTTGTTTATGGAAATAATGCGTCTATCCCAATCTATCACGGGCTTCATCATGAACTCGTAGATTGTTACGGTCTCTGCAAAATGAAAACTGATAAATTTAACGGGTCGTAGATTTCCTTTCCTCTTTCGTCCACCCTAGGCTTTTTATGAGCAACTCGGTCGGTGTTTCTAGAAAAGCAGAGCACCTAGTCCATGCCCCCAGTTGTTAGTTGAGTCCAGGTTGCCCATTACTTTTCTTACTTTGTATGTATTCATTGGTTATTTCATGTTCCTTGTTTTGTGTGTCTGTTTTCAACGTCTGGCCTTTTGTCCGGGATTACATTTTTTGATTTCCGATAGAATCTTCGTTCCCTTGCTAACTCTCCCTCAAACATTTTTTTTTCTTTTCCAATGAGATTTGTTTATAGTATACTAAACGAAAGCTGTTCCTGGAAAAGGAACATATGCACTATAGCACAGTTAGTGTGGTGAATAGTTTGTGTGCCTTGATGTCACTTCTATAAAAGTAATAATTTATGCTGTTTTTGCAAAGGTCAAATAAGCAAGAAAAAATATTAGCTGACATTTTAGCATCAAAACTATATGATATACAGGTGAGGGAGCTAAACAAAGTCTTATTTGATATTATCAGCAACAGTCGTACATTAGTCTGGCAATTATTTAAATTTCACCAACGCATGAGTGCCCATACAAGTATATTGATAATTCTGTCATGACTGCCCATGCAACAAGTGAGTGACCGATTACGACCCACAGAAAACGGAAAATAAACACAACAACAACAACAACAAGAACCAAAAATATAGGGTATAACAAACAAAAAGTCAGTCGAGGAGGAAGAAACCGGAGGATATGAAAACGAATTGACAAAATAACAAGTTATATATTATTTACAATTGAACACTGAAAAAAAAAAATCAACTAAAATGGAAAATCATGTTTTTGACATCAAGTATCCATACCTCATCTAATGTAAACCTAAACTACCAAAGATAAGATGGAAAGCTATACAAAATATATATATTTTGCAGTAGAAGGATGTCCTTTTTCTTCTGTTTTTTTTTCTAGGAGTAGTTCAATGTTTATTATTTTTGTCAATAAAAGCCAGATAGGAATTTCGAAAGCTATCAATAATTCCAATAAAGGGATCATGACCAGTCACTGCTATATGTGAATGACTTCTGTGATAAATCTGTGATCTTCAATTAGATAAATCAGACCGTTAATGTCGTAAATCTTCATCGTGATGGATTATGAAAGGCTTATTATTTAAGTACTGTTCAAGTGTATTATTCATTTTTCTTAAATGAAAACGATGAAACTGCGCTGGTCTACATTATTCATGTTGCATGTAAAAACAGTCAGATGTGATGGAATCCACCCCCTGAAATAACAAAAAAAAAATACAAACAAAACAGAACTAAACAATAAACCGCAGAAACACAACAAAATAAATCAAAATAACAAAAAATACGAAACAACGAAAAAAAAAAAAAAAACCAGAACAAAACAAAACAAAACAAAAACTATACAACACACAAACCAAGAACCCAAAACACACCAAAAGTAATTAAAACAAGAATTTGAACAACAAAACAAATCGTAAGTCAGGGTTCGACACTAGCAGTAGTCCAGGAGTCCTGTGCCTAACTACTACTTTGAAATTTTAATTGGTAGTCCTTCTAATTGGTAGCTACTTAAATCTATTCTTAAAATTTATTGGTCCTAAGGACTGGACCACATAATTATTTTGAAGACTACCTAATTTATCTATCAAATAGTCCTGTTTGCTATCTAGTTAGAAAAGTTAATGTAAAACCCTGCGTAAGTATTATATTTCTATTTGAAAAATACAAAAGACATGAATTATTGTTTTTCCCCCATTATAATACTATACGGTTACATTATATGAATTATCATTAGAAACATTAGTTCTGTAATAATTTTTCTATAGTTCTTTCCTGGACCACACCTTGAGGATTATGAGTATGCAGACAATTAAGGTAGGATACAAGAAATAAATGTCTGAACGTGTAAAATGGGCTGAAATTTGTATAAAATTAAGTGGTAAGGATAGTCATATCCATAAAAGATGAGATAATTTACAAATTCAAACCAACATTGTTATGGTTATTTTAATCTTTAAACATATTATTTTCAACATTGAAGTTTATGAATAAATGTCATAGATCATATATCATGACATTTCGTGCATTGCAATAATGAACCAAAAATGAGGCATGATAAATTTTATAGCAAACAATCTTCATTGCTTTAATCATGTAAAATCATTATTCTGAACACATGTTATGACAGAGTGTGTCGTGGGTTAAGAATGGTGCAATGTGGATCATTACTTTAAAATATCCTTCTATTGTTCAAGAAATCAAATTGAACTTGCATCAATAGAACATGTTAGCAATTGATTGCATTTTGAATTGTAAGAAAATTGCCAAGTGAGCGTGAATAGTATTCATTGCATGTTTTCGTACGAAATAGGTGTTCAAGAAATGACATAATTCCTAATTCAATTTAAATACTACTAAATGAAAAACAGTTCTAATTAGATGTAGAACGAAGATTGTTGCATCGTTCAAAATGGAAATACAATTTTTGTGGGACTTCCAGAATTAAATGCTACTAAATGAGTGGTTTTAAAAGATGTTTTATAATGCGGTGTTTATTTTCTAAATATTAATAAAATCAATTATGAGGGTCATTTAAGACTAACAGCAAATACAAGAACTCAAATGTATTGTGGAATATATTATGCTTTCTTTATACGTAGGAAAAATTAGACCATAATATAATTATTATAATTATAAGATAAAACGACAAATACAAAGTAATCAACAATAATCTTGTTCCTTCTCACCCAAAATTATACAATAAACAGCGCTTAACCAGTTAATTCATTTTTATACCCCGCTCATTTGAGTTAGGGTTATATTACAATTAGCTTGTCTGTTACTTAAGTCAATTCATCCGTCCGTTACACTTTTCTGTAACAAATTTCTCAGCTTTGATTGAAAGAGATGTCTAAATACTTCGTATGTTACTTTTACAAAGTTTGAATCTTGTCCCTCTTTTCTAGATTACTCTCGCTCAACTACTTCCTGTTTACCGGACAACTTCATTTAACAGAAATAGTTGAACAGGGATATTGTTAGGACGACGTAGAGCGCAATATATTGTATAAAGCTGACACTTCTCTTCAGGATTATGTCAGAAAAAACCTTTCTTAGTTTGACAGAAAACCGCCGTATATTATAATTTTTCGATTTCGTCAAATAATCAAAAATATTTTATAGTCGTACTAGTTTATGATTCATCTACGTCATACGCTACGGAGAAGACAAAAAAACCCAAATATATATTACTTCAAGAGATCACGTTAACTGTAGACGTGACAGGTCTGCAAAGCTTTATACTATTCAGCTATTGACAATGGATTCATTCAGACATTTAATTCCATCAGGGCTTCATGTTAGTCTATTATTAATGATATATTTTTTCAGCGATCTTTTGTTCGTGTTATTGAGAAATTATTAAATATGTCTTACTACAATATAAGTCTGTGTACAATATTAATGTTGGCGTTCCACCAATTTTATAGTCTTGTATACCAACTGGAATCATATTTTTTTCGAAAAGTAGTTTTTATCAGTGGCATTATGTGTCTTTTTCACCAATAATCTGTAAGCTGTATTAATTGCATGTTAAATTGGAGTATTAAATAGAAGCTGACAAACATAACAGAACAAAAATACATATAAAACATACGTTCAACGGGCAATGGATGCTACTTTAAGTTGAATCCCGCCACCACTGAATAGATCATGCATTTACTGTGCTCTGTTTCGTTACAACAGACAGCTTAAAGTATAGGTATATGTTGGAACTAACTTTGCGATAAAATGACATTGAAAATGATTTAAGGTTTTCGTTAATTGTTGATTTGTAAACATGTCCTTTTAATCATAAATCGCTTTCATGAAATCGTTAGCTATAATCATATATAAATCTTTACAAACATGTATTATTTCGTTAATTTTTTTCGGCGTTAAGCTAATAGTAATCGTCGTTCGAAATAGCATGGATACAAGAATCAGATGTTTGAGTAATTTTCTTTTTTTATTATTGATTGGAGCATTTTCCAAAACATCTTATCCTGGAGATAGGAAATAACGACGTGACCAAATTGTGTAACCGAAATGATGCACGATTTAAAAGGGTACATTACTTCATCGTGATTCAAATTAGTGATGACATTGAGCTTTTTGTTCAGTATCTGTCTGTACATGATAAAACATAATTACCAAAATCTGTCTTGTTCGGCAATGCATTTTGCTATATCTTGGGTCTAAAATAGAATTTAGGCGCGTCCTTTCTGAACATTTAGAGTAATTGAAAAACCTTTATGAAACAAAGATAACATTATATAGCACGTTATTAATTTGACTATTTTTAACCATTCTGTTGTTATTGAGACAAATCATATTATACAATGGGTATCGCTTTGTCACAGAGATATGACATCAGTATATATATATATTGATTGTCATATTTTTATCCCATGACACAAGATAACGACTTTTGACGGACATCACAAATATAATAAACCAAACAAAGTCTACAGATTTTCTTATGTTGATATTTACCACCTCCAATAAACTTTATTCCATAGGAGTATAGATGGAAATCAAACGAACATGTACCGTTGATAAAGTCTAACCGAAGAAAATATATACACACGACAAGGAACATTAAATATAAACATAATAAAATGTAACAAGAAACAAACAAGTGAGATACCTGGACTCCATTAAAATCTACTAGCATGGACTCGGTGCACCGGGAGGGTAAACAGCCTCTGCTTTTCTAAAATCATCTGCTGAGTCACTTAAAATTGGCAGATCTTAGGTAGACGAAAGAAGAAAAGAACAATTTTAAATAAGACTGAACATCAAATTTCATCGATCCTTTAACCTTATTTATAATTTGAAACGCGTTTTTCTGTTAACTATTTTCTCTACTTTTTAAGTAAAAACTTAGCAGCAGTTGAGATATTTAATATACTAATGTAGCTACCTGGATAAGAATAAAATAAAAAAAACCTAATTTTTACAGAGTGATAAAAGAGATAAGATCAGAGCGAGACTTAGAACGCATGTCTTTCCGAATACAACAACAGTCTAAAACAACCTATAAATTCTATTAAACTGAGGATTCTATAAATTTAATCAAAAACATCTAATTAAACTACTTAAATAGTTATAGTAGAAAACCAATATAATTAGACGAATACTTGAATCATTAAATTAGGCACTCAACTACAAAAATATGAAAAGGACCCCATTTCGAATACTAAATCGACCATTGCGTTACATAACCGCTATAAGCTGTGTATATATATTTCCATAAATAAAAAACCCATTTGTTTTCAGACAAAAATCATAAAGTAAAGGATTCCAAAACATATTGAATTTCAAACAGCCGATAAATCACTTATAAGGTAAAAAAACTCAGTTACATAACTTTGATCAACTAGTGACTTTATTAAACATAAAACAGTCAGAGCCGGTGGGATTTTTTTGGTTTTAATGCAGATGTTTCCTAGCAACGCATTAAAATTACATATTAGCTTTACTTTTACCGTAAACAATCAAAGTCGGTAGAATATTTGTTTTTTAATATACAGGTTTCTTAGCAACGTGTTGGAATCATCAGGTATACTTTTGGTTAACCTGCTTATATGCTATTCAGTGCATAAACACATTTCATTAGTTTAGAGTAAACAATGGCTAACAAGTCGATGACCCTTTATTTTTAATATCAAAATTTGCTCGTATTTTCATCATTTTAAATTACATGACTAAACTACATATCTCCGGAAAACTAAAACAACCAGCATCAGAAGGTTTATTTTTTGTTTTAATGACTGAATACTTAACCAACGTTTGTAGAAAGTTTCACTAAAAAGAAAACGAAACATTTGCCTCCATCTCAATGAGACGATATACAATCATCAGTTTAATTTAAGGTAATAGATATGGGGTAAGGGAAATAATCCAAATTGTAAGGTTTTCAATCATCAGAACGAATGAATTACTCATGATATCCAAGTTTCCAAATTAAACAGACAGAAAATGAAGATAGCCCAAGTAAGGCGTTCAACTTCTAGAACATAAATGTTTGAAATGGGTACACCAAGATTCCTTCAGATTAAATATTCAAATTGAAATATTCTTGGCGAGGAGACAGTACGGTTAACCTATAACTTTTTAAATGCCAGTTTTATAACTTGTTAACCTTTACGAGTTAAGAAAATAATTTGTTTTCTTCCGCATGAGATATAAAGTTTTCTATTTTTATATTGTGGTTGTATATGACTCTATCCCGAAAAGAACTGTACCAGTAATATTAATTTGTTGGTTTATGTAGAAAATGAATAATTGTTTAACATTATTTTGCTCCTAGTTGCGCCATGTTGTGTCGAGCAATGCTCTTTATTCAATATAAGTCATTATATTTTTTATATTGGGTGACCTATTTGAATACTAAGATCATTTAAGCCATAAACGTATTATTTATAATTTGACTTATAAAGAAATCTTTCCAAAGTCTTACCTCAAACCTCAAGATCATTTAACCATTAAAAACAAAACAACACAGGGAACTTTTCTAAAACTTTGTTTATAGTTTTAGATATTAATGGTCCATAAAATATCATTTTAAACGGAAATTGAATTATGTTTTTTAAATGCAATTGCAAAAATAGAGGTTTTTTATATATAGGTTTATTACTGAACAATAAGCTTTTATAATAATTTGGGATGATAAGAGCCCGGTTACTGTTCTATTCTATTACCAGAGGTTGTTCAATTGGGTAAATGCCTCAGATTTCTAAAAATAGAAAATAGTCCTAACGGATAGAAATCTGCACAATGAGTGTTCTTAAAAATTTCAGAAGAGGTACATCAATTAGTGTGATCATATAAACAAATTGACTTTTTGGGAAACGTTTTGGGTACCTAGGGTCTACTACTGTTAGCATTCAAGTAATACCATATTTCGGGGAAAACGTTACATCTATCCACTGTATACTTCTTCTGTTTGTCTTGGTTCCAAGCTTCACACAGTGACAGTCGTACTTTACCTTTCTTACTGCCTGCTCTTAGGAGATTATCAAAATTGAAATTTTAATAGATTCTATTGTATTTGAGAGTCATTTACAAAGTTATCTCCCTTAATTTTGAAATCTACAGTGCATTCTATATAATTTTTATCTCCTAAGAACACGAGTTATATGAAGAACTAAATTTAAATTTCTGTTTACTATGGCTGTTCAAACAAAATATCAAAAATAAAAATTTTGCATGATTCTTAGCTGGACTACTACTTAAATACAAATTTAAAACAACTTAACCTTGAAATTATTTCAAAAAGGATAAACATAAAAGAAAATATGGTAGCTAAACCTTTTATCTTCTGGATATATTAGTTATTGAAATAGTATAAATATTTGAAATCAACACCACTGTAAGATAAATTCTCTCAAAATCAAATTAGCGGACATCTGATTCGTTAATTCTTTTTCTTTGATGTAATTTCCAAAGTCATGTTTTCTAAAGTGCAAATCGTGAAGAATCGCAAACGCTTGATTGCTGTGGAAACAAATATATCAATGATTTAGGAGTCATTGACATACAGGATATTGAAATACAAGGAAGTTCTTAAACAAACCATTTGTGTCAAACACAACAAAACGATTGATTCCAACAGAAAAAAAAATTAAAATTACGAACATTTATTTCATATTACAGATCGCAAATGCAATACTTGAATGAAATTAGTGGAACAAAGGTTACAAGGTTGACTTCCGCAGAAATAAATATACAAAAATAGATGGTTTACATTAAATTCAGCCCTTCAAATAATCTTAGTCAACCTAGTATGGATTTTGCATAATGTTTTTTAATATTTTTTCGACTCGTTCATATTGTAGAAGCGGGTAAATATTATTTGTCAATGTAATGCATTTTTATGAATATTTTCATATACTTTCCAAAGTAATGATAAGATAAAAATAAAATTATCCATAAGATATGTAATATTATTCCATTTTAAGTACCAGTACACGTAAAATTCAAAAACTGCCAATAGTAAAGTGATTCATGGTGTAGAAAATCCTACCTAACATACACTGCTTTTTCAATCTACATATGTTATTTATTTTCAGGTCTGCACTTTTGAGAAAATCTTATCTTTATCTTCCACTTAAATTAACAAAATCAAACAAAACCAAGAACAATACTTCTTGCAAAATGCCAATTTCATGTACAATCTATATAATTTTTATCTCAAAGGTGGAATTCTCAAATGAAAAAAAATAAATAATAATAACACTGATTATGTGTTTCTGAACAAGAAATGAAACTTAATTTGGTTGGTTTTTGACATGCATGAATCACCTCTATCTATTTTTCATAAAGTTTGCTACTTAAAAATCTCATTTGCATTTTATAAATATTTTCATATATTTTCCGACACCGAAGTAAAGAGAGCCAGTTATAATAAAAAAAAAACAACTAGACTGGAAAACTATGGAAAACTACACCAACAACAATAAAGAACCTGTCATAACCAGTGTAACCAGTACAAAGAAACAAAACCCTGGCTGACTCCACTGAAAACTGGAAGCATGTACCGGGTGCACCGGTAGGGCTAATGTTTTTTTCCTAGAAAAATTAAGATTTCCTATTTGTTTACAACCTCAGATGACCCTTTCAAAATTTTTCATCGTAATAGGAACAAAAAATATCTCAATAATCAATCGATTGCCAATCCTTGATGTATCAAAAACTTATATGTGATTCTTTGTCAGTATACCTTAAAAAATGTTTATCAGTCTTGTTTTTTACCTACCTATCCCTGGTTAAGAAATTATATGGTTATAAATTATGATACTCTAAACAATTACTTGATTGTCATTTAATTATAGAAAGCATTGTATTTTAAAAGAGTAATTATACATTTCAGTAAAACGTATATGATGAGTAAATGTTAGTAATCCTAGCAGCAACTCACTTATCAAAATACAACATTTGAATTCGTCTAATGTTCAACACGGATTTGGACATACACATAATGGTAGGTTTTTATCTGCTTCCTTATGAAACTTTTTTTCAAATATTACGACATTGGGATGTTTTCGGAAAATACTGTATTGTATAATTCCGATGCGTTGAACCAACATGACATACTAGTAATTTCCGTGACATGTTCGTAACGATGATTACTGTGAAATGAATAAACACAAACCTCTGTCGTTATTGTCTGATTTGAATCACTATTAGAGAAAATCTAATTAAAAATAGGAGGCATTGACATTAAAGATCGCCAAAGTGCTGTCCGCATTTCTTACGTGGTAATAAGTCGTACCGCTAAAATTGAATTCCTTGTCTCTCATCTAGCCTTAATATATATCGTGATCAAACCTAGCAATATGGGTTTGATAACCTATTTCGTAGGAATCTTAGACATTTATATAATCTTGTCTTTTACGTCAGTTTGGCAAACATAGTTTTGAACTATGTTTTATATATGGAACAATTGATATAACCCATGATATAAACCCATAATATAAAGTAAAATTAAATAGCGTTTACCTTCATGTGGACGGTGTACACTTGTTTGTGATTTTGGTATTTAAAACAAATAGAATGTGATCTGTTTTTCGCATTCATAACAAAACCTTCAGTATCATGTTTCACGCAAGCAGCAACTGTAGATTTGAAATGTAGCTGTAGCCCTTATTCCTACTTAAAAAAACGTAAATATATGTTGAACAAAACTTTGTTAGACTTTAAAAATCTATTATGAATACAGGAATTACGCATTTAGCGGGGTGTTTTCTGATGTGTGGTTCAACGTTAAAACAGCTTAAACTGTGTACAAAATGGGTAAATGGCTGATTGTGATAAGAAAATTCTTGCCTATAAAAATGTAAATGTATGCAGTGTGTGGTTGAGAACAGAAATACACTGTGGACCTACCCGTCTAAACCGGAGTAGTGTGCTCTGTAAAAACATATTGCTGTTTTACACAGGTGTAAAATACATATTCAATGGAAATGTGGGAACTTTAAACGTCCATACATATAAGTACCTGCTTAGCAATTTAATAATATTGCGACCAGGAAAATCAGACAAGTTCCAGAGATTTTGAGAAGGAAGATTCCAGGCTATTTTTTTTGGCAAATTTTTGCCAAAATTTTGCGAATAACCAACAAAGTTTTCCAACAAAAGTGCGTTCCTACCCCTAGAGTCTATGCTTTGTTTAGTGGTTTGTAACAAAAACGCATAAATTTTGGATAACTTTAAAATTTGATTCGGGTATTTGTACATAACTGTTGATATTAATGTAAATGATTCGTGTAACTTCGTAAATAGAAATTTTCTGGATTCTACAACGTCAATTATATAAACAATTGAAATATATAGATGAATTGAGTTGATGAGATAAAACAAAAATAGTATTTTGTCAAAGTACTTATTCTAGGTATCATTGTTGTGGCAAAGAGTTGAGACAATAGTCAGTGGTCATTACATGTGCGATAACAGATTGATATCCGGTTAACTACCTAAATTCTAATTAAGTATTCTATGTGGCAGCCAATTTATCTTAAAATGACTAAAATAAATGTGAAATGATCCATGATCTACACACTTTATATGTCATTATCAGAAGTAATATTAGTAGTACTTGACGTCAATGGTCATCTGGGTTATTTAAGGAGTTAGACCTAGGGTAAGGGACATAACCCTTACAAATCATTGGAACGTTTGTATTCACCATTTTACATCAATGTCATGTAAGCATCAAAGTAACTTTGACTGCTTTCATTTCATTCTGTGTCAAATGAAAGCTTGATAGCCTTTGGTGAAATTGAAAATAATACAAACATATTACTGACTTAAATTCGGAGTAATACTCTTTGTTCATCGATACAAAAATAGATAATATGAAGTAGTTAGTTATAATTTTGATTGTATTTCTAATACTTTTCACAGTAACGTATATGACTGGCCAATTACTGATTTGTTGGAAAAATAAGAACATTCAGTGTTTAGGTACTGCATAAAACTGTAAAAAAGAAGTCACTGTACGATTAAATATCCAGGGAAGCCTCAAAACCGAACAGGAATGCAAATGTCTGTCTGTTAAGACATGTTGCCGTTGTACTCACGTTCAAAAATATTTTCAACTGATATGAAGGGCCTCAAAAAAGTGTCTGGTTAAAGTAGCACTCTTATCTATTCCGGGTTTAGTTAAAAAAACGGTTTCCATGTTTATGAAATCAAAGGCAAAGAACAATCTCAAAATATAAAGATTAAATTGGGACTATCGACCACATGAAAAAATTTACAAGAATGAATGAAGAATTAAACTGTGTTTCTTCTTTTTAAAACTGTCATATATAATTATTATATCAATATGATCTACCTTTGACTTTTTATTGGCACCTCGCCGAGTGTTTCTAGAAAAGCAGAAAACGCTTTCCCTACCGGTGTTGCTCATTTACGTTTGTTACTTTGCACGTATCATTTTGCTTGTTTTACGTTCTTTATAGTGTGTGTCTGTATTTCATGTCTGGTATACAAGACCATGAGTTACTTTCTTTTGATTTTCGCTAGAATCTTGGTTTCATTGGTTACTCTTTTACTTTTCAAATAAGGGTAGCAACAAAATACCGAACAACAATCCAATCGATAATCAAGTCAAGTAAAAAATAAAGCTGGCAATATAGATATAACACCACTGGAGTAATTGGTACCGCAATGGTCATGACTTAGTACAGGCGTTCCAAACGAAATGAAAAGTAAAATGCACGTTTTACAGCGCGCTAAATCTCCCTCTTCCAAGGAAGCGTAAATATACAATTGTGAGCATTTGCATGTTATTGCGTCATAATTTGTAAATCAGTGGTCACATCAGCACAAAGAACAATTTGCAAAAAAGGGAACAATCATTACTCATTATTTTAGAAGAAACTGAGAAATAATCGAAATTCTTAAAGTAATTTTTATAATGCAGGAAAGGGAGAAAGGAGGGATGTACCACCCCCCCCCAAAAAAAAAAAAAAAAATAAAATAAAATAAAATAAAAAAAATTAGGCGATGGGCACCGTAGGAGACATGCAGTGGGTTCGTGGAGGGAATCCCTTACGAACGTGACAGTTTGGATTAACTGTTGTATTTGTAAAAACATTTAAAAATTCAAAATAAGAAAGCAAAATTGTTCGATAAATAGCAGTCTTAGAAAAAAAATCAGACAGGAAGTTATTCATGCATGTTAAAACAAACCCAATCCAGTTTTTTATTCCTTATTCCTTAAACCACTATAGATCACATTACCAGTCTTAGTTTGTCATTTTGGGGTTGCGCTTTTAAAATAAATTTGTATAGATTGTACTTGAAATGGGCACTTTGAAAGAGTTGTCGCTCTTGATTTGGTTTGATTTGGTTGATTTTAGTCGGATGTTAAAGTGTAGTTTTCTAAAAAAAAAAAAAAAAAAAGTACAGAGATCTAAATGCAGAAAGGACTATTGTCACATAAAAATATAGCTTATGTAAACCAAACAAGCATAATCTTATCCATGGGTTCTTCTATCCCATAAATCACCTTTATATAGGCAGTGTCTGAATTTGATATGGACAGGTACATAAACAGTCAAACCAATATGTTATTTAACATTTTATTATGAACACAATTGAATAACATACATACATTCTCCTTTTACTTAACGAGAAATTTGAGACCCCGAGTTTGGGTCCCCATTCGTAAATACTTGAAACCACTACTGAAAGAGGTAACCACGAATAAAACTATTAACGAAAGATTATTTTTTCCATATATGATCGTGCCCTGAATTATTTACAAAACAGTGACTGTATTATGATATTGCCAGTTATTAGCGGACGTATAGTTTTCCTTCGTGATAACGCTTTATTAAGTGGAATTTCTATGTTTCAGACAAACATCTGATTCAATGTCCATTAAGGCTATCCATTAGATTCTCTGAGAGTGAAATTAATTTTAATAAGAGGTGTCGTTGACATTCTGTGAAATAATTGCTCTCTAGCCAGCGACACTATATTATTTCCGATGCGAGTCATAACAAATAAAGATGTTATTTGTACTTTCCTATTTAGCTAGGTTATATTAGGTCAGCTACCGCTCTTTAAATTAGAATGAACAATTCCCCATATTATTTGCATTATAATTTATTTAAAGCATGACATTATACTGGCACAATATATAATCACTTTAGTATTACACTGGGGCTCATTTCAAATTTCTATATAAGACATATACACGTTTCATTGCCTTATATTTGCATAGTGGCTAAAGTATCAGATATTTAGAAACTAGAACGCAAAATGTTCTAGGTAATAATGTGCCCGATTGAATCTTGTGTCCATTGCATGCTTTCTATAGAGCACGAGGAATCCTTTATCGTTGAACACGAGAGTTCTTTGATATTAAATAACCGTCTTTATACTAGATGCCTCTGTTTCCATTTTTTTAACGGGTTGAAGTAAGGAATGGCTTACTTACCGATTGATCACATTTGTTTGTATGGATACATGACTGATATATTAGTAAATATCGGCATGACATACTGAAGCATTAAAAAGAAAGACAATTCATGGATATCAGAGTCCAAAGACACGACCAAAATGTGAAATAAGAAAAAAAAGTAATGATGCACATACACAATGTAAACAACGTAATAGTATACCATTACACAAAACAACTGCAGATGAGGAAAAACATGATAGTACGTAAAAAAACGGAGGGCCTTGCAATACAAAGTGCTACTCCCTACACGCACACAAAAGAACACACACACACAGACACATAAAAAACACAAAAAAAGGAAACAAAAAGGAGAATAATAAATGTTAGTATGTCCTACTCCGCAGCGACACCAGTCACATTGTACTATAATATCATCCTATACGCGTTCAGTTCGGTGGTTTGTCAATTTGGCAAGTCATGAAAACTAACTAAAGATGTCTTATCACTTCTATGTGATCAAAACTTCGTATCGGTCCATTAAATTGGGACGACGACTATTAAACTTCTGTAGTTATATAAACAACATAAACTATATGTACACATGCCTTTGAGTTTATTTGACAGTATTCTCACTCTTCTTAGATAGTCAAAAGGGTAATAACAAAATTATTGAACTGATAAAATCTAGACAGTAGTCAAAAGGAATAGTCAAAGGGAATGTCCGTATAACAATAAAAAACCGGAAACCTCCACAATTGTCCTGACTTTGTACAGGCATTTAAAAACGGTAGGTTAAACCAAGTTTTATAGCGCTTAACAGCCCGTTTCCATTACGCTTCATTATTTCCGGTATATTTCCACCAAATGGGCAATATAAAATTGCCACCTGTCAGTAAGTGAAATTATTACAAAGCACATGTATATCGGTAGTAGCGGTTCAACAGTGAAATGTATCCCTCATAGAATGAAGATGTCGGCATGACACCTCCATGGGAAACTCGTGTGTTTTTAAATTGTTTTTTTTTATAAACAGCAATTTTAACTGCGTGAAACTGAAGCTATTTATTTTGCAATTAGTTGTACAATATTTTGGATGAACAAATATGAATCTTTTGAACAGTTCAATTCACAAATTTTAAAACAATAAAATTTGATCATTTTACAGCTTTGATCATCAATTATAATGAAAAGAGCGTCCGACGGATTAGCAGTTTTGCCAATAGACCGAGATTCATCTTAAATGACATGTAAAGACACTTTGTATAAGTAGTGGAATTATTATTTGTCACGCATCTTACGTGTTGACGATAATTAAGAAAGTATTTTTTTTTTCAAAAACGGTTTACCGAAAATAACAATCTTTTTAGAGGAATTTTAAACACAATTAGTCTAAGAATGCGACACATTTACGTCGGTTTTGGAATCAGTAATGGTTAAGTGCTTAGTAGCAAAATAAAGGTTAAAGACTTGAATGTTGAAAAAAATTACTGTATATTTCATTGTATTTATTTTTATGTGTTTGAAAGGCCTAAAATCCCAATAATTTTGTTAAAATATACAAATACAAACAGTAGCAGAATCATATTCAGTGATAGGAATCAAACGTTTGAAATAATCAGAACAATAAGGGTTATGCTAATAAATTTGGTACAAATCAGTAGAGAATATATTATTACGACGGTATACTTAGCTGTTAATCGGTAATTAAAAATACCGGAGCGAAATTCGTGCTGAACGAGTTTATTTTTGCTAGCACTCGTGGAATCTTGTGGAAATAGTAACAGTTGTCTTAAAATGATTTTTTGTAATTTCAAATATCATCTGAATTAAGTTTACAATATTCTAAATAAGGGTAGCTACAAAGTTACATTACACAACACAAATTTGAATTATTTAATATTATACCTTTATGCATGGAACTTTTTTGGTTTACTAACATATACATCTACATAAAGTCAATTCATACAGCAAATCTATTCGTAAAACATATCTGTTTCAATAAGAGGATTTTTAACGCTCCAACCCCAAAATATAGACTTCATACTAGATCTTTAGTGTTAATGTACGTGTTACCAGTGTGGAAGTTTCTCATGAAAAAAATACTACAGGAATGTCATTATACAAAATGTACTGTAGATCAAAACCCGGGGAGATAACTCTATAGATGACACTAAAATACAATAGAAGCTATTGGATTATAAATGTGGCCAGATGGGAATGAAAAATATACATTTCATCATAGATCCATAAAGCAGCTCCTTTTTTATGAAAAAAAAGTAGTCTTTTTTATTACATAATACATACTACAGAAGTTCATGATTCTTACAAAAGGTGCTAAAAATGCTTGTTTCAGATAATTATGAACATTTAGATTATTATTTTCAATTTCAACAAAGACAAATTAATTAAGTTTTCAAGAGAATTCAACTTATTTGATCAACTGAGTTTTCGTAACCCAAACGTTAAAATGAGGATATATAAAGTAAACAAGATATCTGATGTATCTCGCATATGTTGTGCATTGCGACAACTCGTTATTAATGTCATGATTAAGCAGGAATGTTTCGTATGTAATGGGTTTTTTGTACAATCAAATATCATTTTTAATCCATACGAATTT
Organism: Perna viridis; assembly: GCA_037379345.1. Lineage (NCBI taxonomy): Eukaryota > Metazoa > Mollusca > Bivalvia > Mytilida > Mytilidae > Perna > Perna viridis. Next base: position 30,142,786 of record CM074517.1, on the reverse strand, counting down.
TCGATTTTACCAATTTGATCTAGGGCAATGTCGAGTTCAAAAGCGTAACATTGACTGACATGATATTGCTATATTGACCTCTTATTTAAGTTAAATAACATTCAAGTTAACAGTAATCTTTAATTCCTTATACTTCAGGACAAAATACCTCAAAGTGGAAGTATTTGTAAAAAATAACTCGGTTAATAAATTTCTTAAAACTTCAAGATATTTTCTAGTGACGCATATGATGATTGATATACTGACGCACAATCCAAAACATATATCTAACAGTGTCATTATAAACAACTTTTAAGGGTTTCAATTATCTGGAGTGGAACATTCTAGTGTTAGGTGGTAATAATTGCATTTTTGGAACAGTTTTTTTTCTGTTATACTGAGTGTTTGTCAGTTAGTTTCAGAAAATATTCCTCAGTTCAATACAATCTAACTTTCTATTGATGCCGTATCTTTAGATTTGAAAATGTTAATTATTGTTAGTAGATAATAATATCATAACTCAAAGTAAAAAAAAATCAATTGTTTTCAGAATTGTTCTTGTATGTTTATGCATTCAAGTATTATTCTTGTAATATACATCATAACGCTATATAATGAAAGTAAATTAAAACTTACTAGCGGTAATTACCTCGTAAATTTGTTAAGTCAATTTTCATTTCTTCTGTATTATTGTCATCTTTTTTAGCATTATCTGTTTTGAATTTGTTTTCTAATTTAACGACCCTTAGCTTTTACATATATACCTTCTAACTAAATGTTGTGATCTTATGAATACATCACGTCTGCCAAACAAATATTTTTGATGATTTTTTTTATCATTATTAAAAGCAGCATTTCAAAAATTAGATTTTATTTAAAATACAAAACGTTTGAACAAAATTCATCGGTTCACCGAAATCTACTTGAAGCAAACGAAAAATATTACGACAAGATTTATTTAACATAACATTGGAATGTCGGTGAAAAAAATCTCTGAGAACAAAAGCGTAACGTTTTTTACCAATAACACGATATTTTAGGGATGGTAATATTGTTTGTGATCATTGAAGCGGCCTGGTGATGACTTTATTACTGTTGCCATTTGTTTCAGTGATTGCAAAGCAGTATATTTGTTATTGCCCACACATAACTAATGAACTTCTAAGATTTTGTTCTGGTGTAGATTTAAGGAAATTAATGTGTATTTGGGGAAAAAAAAATAAATGCGGCATCTTTCTTCTGAATAAAATGTCGTCCTTAATTACAGAAGTACAGTCATACGAGCGCATCCAGAAAGTAAACATTATGCCACGCGTACACAAAGGAAACTATTGCTTACACCAAACAACAATAGCAGTCATGTATCATATATTTCATAACAAACAAAATATTAGAACGACAAAGACGGATTATTCGAAAATGGGATATTTATTTTATGTATTGACCTATCGTCTTATTATAGATACTATTTTCCAGCACTTAAACTAAATTACACAATGACGGATCATAACGAAACGCATAGATGTATAATTAGAATCCCTTGGATAAATCAGAGAACAAGGTTATACCGTAGGAATAAACTAGGAGAAATTCTATGATAAAGCAACAAATATAACATCAAAATCACAACACGCACAGAACAAGTACTCATAGGAAAACGAAAAACACAAAGCATACTAAAACATCAAACATTTTTTACCTTAAGAAAATCTACCAGAATTTCGCTAGAATTAAAGGCGTTTTATGCCAGTTCAAACCTGACTCTAAATTAACCCATACAAAATTAGTAGACAGTAAGTTTAGATTGCAGTAAAGAATAGATACTTTTCCTTGAAATTTGAAACACATTTTCGTTTGAAAAAAAACGATTTGATATTAAACCATTTGTCTGTTTTCAAACAAGTTACCTTGAAACCAGTCATTTTGACAACTAAGAGGCGCTCAACGTGGGGGAAAAGCTTGTAAATATATAGAAAGATTTTATGTTAAAGTCAAATTCAGTGGACCGCATACACTGCAGCTGCCCATAATAAGAAAAACAGGTAACCCCCTCCGAAAAAGTATACAAAATCACTTTTAAGATCAAAATGTCACTGCCTTGAATGATTCATTTGTTTTTACTTTAACACTAGTTTATCATTTTATATTTAGATATACATTTAAGCTTATCCAAACCGAACAGCAAGGAGACTGAAGGTTTTGTTCAGTTTAGACACGTGTTCGGTTTCCTTAGTGTTACTTGCAACCTGACAGTGTTTGCCTTCTTTAAGGTCTCAAAGCAGCGACTGGCAGTAATTGTATACTTCAAATAAACCAAGATTTGTTGGTTTTGTATATAATGTTATAGCAAATTCAAACTGGTCGCCTTAACTAAAGGTGTTTTATGATTGGTCTGCCGATTAGACCGGAAGATTACAAAATATTCTAATATAATATTATGACGGACGGGTATTACGGTGGAAAATGAATTAAGTTTCAAGCAAACCTCTTTATTATGCCTTTAAACTGAATTAGAAAGACATGTAAGAAGATGAAAGGAAAAGATTGAATGTTATTTTAACAGTATTGAAAGGTAGAGAGATAAATATGAACTACAAATGCGTAATCAATCAACCGCAGATGTCCGAGAAAAAAAATCACATTTCTAATATTTTATACTCCTTTAGACAATTTAGATGAGTTAAAATCAATTTTACAATTTCTTTCATTCATCCACAATGTACTTACCTGTTGACAGTTCATTATTTCCAGGTGAGTGATCAATAAGTTATTATTTAGTTTCAGAGGTGTCAAGGATCAATTAACGAAATAATTAAATTTTGATTGGCAGGAATTGGTTTATAAAGGTAAAAAATACTTATTAATTAAGGGAATGAATAAAGAAAGAGTTCTGAATTCAGAATTGACAGGGTTTGTTTAAGACAGGTAAAGCTACTACATTTTGAATAAGAAATTCTACGTGACTTTGAAATTAATTCGGTTTTAAGAGTGAAATTCGGTTTTCTCCTGGTTCGGTTTATACAGTTTTAACAGTATTAACAGTGTTTGTGTCCGTTTTTGCTTGATATTTTTAGATGGACTTTGATTATTCTGTTTAACTATTACTTGGAGCTTTTGTCTAATACTGACTTCAGTAATTTTTTATGTTACCATTTAATCTGACAGATTATAAGAAAAATAATCCCTACTTCAATACAAAAAAAAACTTATTTTTAAAAATCATTGACTAATATTAAATGTTTTAAATTGGCATATGTCAATCAGAAAGATTAGAATGAGTTAAAGAGCAATCAAGGGAACCAAGGTTATAGCGGAAATCAAAAGAATGTAATCCAGGGACAAAGACCAGACATTGAAAACAGACATACACAGCAAAAAACATATAATGACTTAAATAATACATACAAAGTAACAAAGGTAAATGAGCCACTCGGACTCCACTAAAAACTGAGAGCATGGACCAGGTGCACCGGTAGGGTAAGCGTCCTCTGCTTTTCTAGAAACACCCGCCTAGTTGCCAATAAAAAATCAAGTCTGGGGTAGACGAAAGAGGAAAGGAAAACTATGACACATTGAACAAATCAGTTGTCATGGTGCAGTTGAATACACCGTTAAAATCATAAACTTACATGCAGAAGAATAGGTTTCTGACTTAATTGCATCGCAAATGTTTGATCAATAAGCTAATTAAAAATTTTTTTCCATCTCCTTAATTTGTGCTTCGTAACACCAACTAATTATTATCAGTCAAGGTTTTATTCTTTGAATAAAATTTTATTTTATTTTTTGTTTTTACCGACTTAAATATTCTTTTCATAAATGTTCATCCTATTTTGATAACCATTTTTGAAAAGATGTTTAAGAACATTGAGTTTCACATGAAAAAAGTCTACGAGTAAAAACAAAATCGTAATATCATCATGTGATGCCTCAGGTACAGGAGATGTGGAAACAAAAACTAAAACAAAACAAAAGCAAACAAAAACAAGACAAAGACATTAAAAAAGAAAGGTAATAAATTGAAACGTGTTCAAACACAAGTTAAAACCTTATATTGTCACTAGCAGCAAATCATATACATATTTGAAGATGCAACCACGATTCAGCAGTATTAGAAAGATTTTCCGGAGATTCGGTTTGTGTTTGTTAAAAAAGTATTAAAACATCAGTTCTATAAATGCGGTGCAATAAATCAAATTTACTACTTAATGAAGATAAGCAGCAATGGCGCGGTATAATATTGCTATTTTATATTAGTATGATGCTTAGTATTTCATAAATACTTTTTTTCAGGAACCTCACAAATGGGTGCATGATACGTAGCTATCAAACTTATATAAACGGATTTGTTAGCAAATTTTAGATATAGTTTTATAATTATTTTTATTGAATGTAAGCTTTCAACATTGGTGAAGGCCTCTCTCGCATTTCATGTTTTAACTAGCTTTCTCCTTGTTTTATCAAGTGTATATGAAACAAACATAAAGAATGAGAAAATATTCTAGCAATCACATTACGCTCTTCTGACAAAATAAGTTAGTGACATTTCTTATAATGTGTCAACCGCTAAAACTATTCTTATTTACATATTTAACCAAAAGTAGTCATTTGTTTTACTTCCTTCTTGATTAATCAAATTTTAATTAAAATGTGTCCGTTTTCAAAGATTAGAACCGTAGTAAATTCCTTTGGTTTAGAATGTACAGAACATATGTCCGGAAATTGGTAATACGTCAATTCGATTCTTTTAACTCGCTTTGATTACGTTTTTCAGGAAACAACTTAAAAACTATTACACTAAAATTAGCAGTCTATAATCGGATTTGAAGGGATAAAATCATTTATCTGTCATTTCAGTAAAAGCTTTTTAAGAACGAAAAACAAATAATACATTGGAACATGCTGAATAAACGGAAACATTTGAAAAATAAGGAGTAATATATTATGTTCCATCGTGAGAGTGGCAAGATTCTTTTCGAAACTATGCGATTTTAATGCCAGTGTGCAGTCCTGGCGACTGCACAGAAATATATTTAAAAAATGTTTAGTCTAATTTTTCACCATCGAAAGAGCTGAAAGGTGTCATTACAGTAAGGACAAAATGTTTTCTAACCATTACATTATTAAAATTATCCAAACCCTTGTTTTAATTTCTATTTGCTCAGAAGATTTGAGGTAGATATGAAAAACGAACGTAAAAAGTTATACGACGTATAACTAAATAACTAATTCCCTTCAGATTTTAGAATTATGTTTACTTTTCAAAAGTGAGACTAAAGACCAAACCCTTCTATATCTATATTTCCTAATGGATTTGCCGACAAATCATTTAAAGATTTATCGAATTAAGGCAACATTAGTGTAAAGGTACAAAAATTTGTGGATATCATTTTTCGTGATTTGTCGAATTTTCCTTTATTCGTGGATTATCTGATCCATGGGTTTTAAGAGAACACTTAAGTTTGCAACTGAAAATTGAAATTTCGTTATTAATTTGAATTTGTTGCGCGACCAAAATCACGAATAATAATGCAGTGCAATAATCTTTATCCAAATATTCGAATAATATTTATTAAAGAGTAATCAAGGGAACCAAGGGAACCAATATATCAATTCAATACTAAAACAAATACTACAGGTGAATTCCATACAAAGGGGCAAACAAGTTAGTGTCTCAAATATTTACAGTGATAAATATCGACACTTGAAAAAGAGTTTATGACAAATGTACATGTACTCAATAATACTTTCAACATTTAAAATGAGTTTCATTCACTGCTATTGCTGAACAGCAATTTCTGAATTATATGCTTTTTTTAAAGGTAGCAGTTTTAAAAAAAATCAGACGATAGGTGATTCATGCATGTCAAAATTCAGTTTTATTTCTTACTAAAAAAAAGTTACTGAACACTTAACCAGTCTTTGTTTTTTATTTGGTTGTTTCGCTTTTGAGATAAGATCTATATTGATTGAACATGAAATTGAAAATCTACAAGAGTGATCGTTCTTGATTTGTTTTCATTTGGTTGATTTTAGTGGTAAATAATTGTATTATTTTCTAAAAAGTGCAGATCTGGATGCAGAAAAGATTCTTGTGATGTGAAATTATAGCACATATAAACTGAAAAAGCATCGTTTTTATGGGTTTTGCAACACCATGAATCACTTTACTATTGGCAGTGTCTGAACTTTATACGGACTGGTACTGAAATAATCAAAGAAGGTGTTTCTTTCAAGTTTGTTTGCCATTATATAGCATTCATCACTTTAGCACTTTAGCACAAGCGATTAGCTTATAAACATATAAAGTAATGTAGAAAGATTAAATTGTTCTTCATCAAATGTGGCCTGATTTTCTCTAACGAAGCAAGTTTAAAGATACAAGAATTTTAATCAAATCAGAGTTATATTGAAAATGAAATTAATATTTTTTGTACAGGGAGTGCATGTCATCAACCAAGACATTCAACATTTCAATCAATCCAACATTGAGAGGACTTTAACATGATGTCAATGGATGTCAATAGAAAAATTAACATAGACTTTTGTCATGACATATAATCATACCATCTGTATTTCAATATACTTCTTTCGAATATACTGGTGCAACCGCTGCACCTTCGAACTCTATTACACTTTTCAGATTTATTTACAAATTCAAAATTCCGAAACGCCTTCACAGATTTTGTAAAACGACTTCATTTCAGTTGATGACGAGTCAATTTGGATTCCAAATCATTTAAGCAAATACGCATGCAGTCACTGGTGTCTGCAAACTAGATGTACCGAAATCAAATTAACTTTTAAGGTGTAATTTTGAGATAAGAAGAATATGTACACAAAAGTCGTCCATCTACTAGCATGCTTAGAATGGAACCTAATGTGACATGTTAGAAATATTAATTAAAAATTGAAAAACCGAGACATCTACCTCCAGTACATATTATCCGACACGGAAAATAATCTGCAGTTGATTGCCATGAAGCTACAGTATTGATCTTTGATTTAATATAAAAAAAAGCAAACAAAATGAAAACACAGGACGAGACCTATGCTTGTTTATGTTTTGTATTAATTTGTCTTTTGCTTAATTTCCTGAAAGAAAATAACTTAGAGACGTTATACCAATCATTTTTCCCTCACAGAATGTCATGACAACTAATTTTATTCGTGTTAAATAAACGGATCAAAAATGTCATCCGATACAACATAGTCAATTACGTGACTTCTATGCACTTCCGGTAGTTGATAAACCTAATGGCAAAATATTATTAGTTCGAGAAAGACGTTATTGGGAAATAATTAGATGATATTTTTAATATTGTGCTGGAGGAAACAATACACGTTTTTGATGCTGAACTAATCATTGTCAATTGGCGTCGTATAATTAACACATCCCTTATTCAACTCTGTGTTTGTACATTAATTAATTCATTTTCGTTTATTTCAGACTGATCATGCTTCATCGCCATTAGATCTTACCTTGTACATCATTAAGCTTCTGATGCTACAAAAGCCTGATTGCTTTTCATTAAAAAAATACAAAGCAAAAAGACATCACGTAAAGATCTTTGTCTTACTGGACATAAAATGAGATGTATATCTTCGAAAATTAGGCCTTTTTATAGACAATAATTGATCAGATAAAATTAAAAAAAAATACTCGCTCGATTGTATTTATGAAAGTTTCATTATGCAACTATCGCAAAAGAATAACTGCCGCAAAAACTTCAAAATCGTATGAATGTCGTTTATAGTAAAGAAATACTCTTCGGATAAAACAGATGAAGATACCTTCCGAATTATAACACGAACTGGCACTGAGGGGATGTTCAGAACACAGGAAATGAAAACACATGGGTGGCATAGTAATATTTCCTGCAACGGAAATTCAGAAAAAAGCAAAATAAGGAAAGACCAATAGATATTTCTTAATTTCTGGCAATTAGCTTTATAGATTTTAACATTGAAACAAGCCGATAAAATCTTCCTAAAATAGAGTGATATTTATTTTCATTTTCGAAATTTAACTTTAGTAATGTTAACTTTTGTACTTGGAAAAACAGTCGAAATGCCAGGGTCGTGGGTGAAAATATCCTTTTTGTCATGATCACTCTATATTTGGCTGTTTTCTGTTAAAGGATTTTTAAAGACTTTTTCTTCTATGTAAAATGTCAAAAAGTGTTTGGTTTAAAAAAAAACTTAAATTCCAGAGCTAAAATCTGTAAGCACATTCTTTATCGGGTTATCAATTGTAAATGAAACATTTTGGGTGAAATAACAAAGAGACCCCCCCCCAAAATCCCAAACAAAAACCAATCAGAAAAACAGAAAATAAAAAAAAACAAAACAAAACAAAAAACAAAAAAACAAAAAATCGATATGAACACAAACAAAAAAATCGTTTTAAAACGACATCCATGGCAATGATGCATTTTTCAATCAGCGAAAAGTTAAGATAAAAAACAGATTATTTCTTCCTTTTACATATTATTCGATTTTCAAGAAATCTAGAACTTAAAAAAAATGCAAATTTGTCAGTTAATTATATTTCATAATACCTCGAGAGAAAACCCCATTATTTTCTAGGAAGACATCTGCTCCTCTGCGACTCTAACTTCCGGTATAATATGATAATTTTTCTGATTCTCATGGAAGATATACAAGTCATTATCTTTGATTATTGAGTATAGCTAGCATTAACGAGACAATTAGCTTGATTTATTTTATATCTTATCCTATAATGGTCTTTCATTCCATCATTGGACTACACCGATAATACACAACATCAATCCCTAGCCTATAATTATTTTAAAAGCAATAAAACGTACGTAAAGTGAAAACTTTTAAATATTTAAACATGAACTAAGGGCTGCCATATCTAATTTTTACTTGTCATGGTATATCTTAACAGAAAAAAAATTAAGCACGATTAGGCAATATTAGCAATTTAATCCGCAATGTTCATAATTTAAGAGTATACTTTAAACTAAGTTACCTTCACTCTGCAATGTTCATAATTTAAGAGTATACTTTAAACTAAGTTACCTTCACAAGAAATTTATTTTCACTCCTTTTGCAAGCAAGAAATAATTGCAAAAGTAAATCTTCAAAGAATAATAACGTTCGTTGAAGAGTACACACAGAGTATAAGTCGCGAAAATAAATAGAAGAAAAAACAAATTGGTATACTGAGTATACAAAATAAGTTCTACCACAATTGTAATAAAATCTTACAATACTACTTCATACGAACTATTATCTTATCAATCAAATGAAAGAATAGATACAAAAAATACCAATCATAAATATATAGCAAAGTTCGGTATGATGTACACGTGTTACCACTCATTATCAGCATTATAATCAAATAAATAGGAAAATCGCAATTGAGTAATTTTGTACAAGAAGTACTTAAAACTAAAATTATCGAAATAGTAAGCAAAATCCATCACTCGTAGATTGTACCATGTGAATACAAGGAATGAAGTCTTTTAGGTATTTTTTTTAATCAACTGGAGTTTTATATATTTTCACATTTTTATTTTCGCGATACTGGTCTTACCACGACACTAGCGAAAATTAACTAGCCCCGACTTACAGTACGTTAAAATAGTCAATGTCGTCCTTAACTCAACCTTTATATAAATATAAAAAATAATAATAAAGAAACTGCACTTTCATCCCGATTATATAAACGACAAGCACTTACCTTTTTAATTGCAGGGAATCTTCTGGGCCAAGGTTACACGAATAAACATTTGTATTACAAACTCATCTTAAATCTCTCACTTGTTTCCAATAAATTCTGATTCTTCAGAGAAGCATAAACAATTAACTCCCAAGATAATTAAGATATAGCTTACAGAACGCTTTTTAGAACCTCTGCTGGTTAACATGACACTCATCAGATCAATATGTTTGCGTATTGTATTTTAATTTTTGAATCTTGGTAGGTAACTGTCGATATTTCTGTGAATGATTACACAAGAAAATAATAAACCAACCCTATTTTAATCAGATGGACGTTATATTCGATTGCAGTCGAAAATGACTCTGTGATTATTCAATCTGTAACTCTCGTCTTTGAATGAGATTATTTCATTTGGTCACATTTCTTTGCCTACTACTGACCACAGTTTCTTCATATTAGGTCGACTGATTATGCTTAAAGGCTTTATGTTTTCTTGTGGAGTCCGGATTTCCCAATTAATCCAATTTTTCCAAAATGTCAGTATTAAACTTGTTTATCAATGTTTTTAATTGTATTTCATGTCGGTTTTCCAAACCCTTTCTCCTTTTCTTGACTTTCATATATATAAAAAATGATTTACGCTCATATAGTTTCGCAACACTTTAATCATATTCATCGCCTTGGTTATATATTTTGCCAAATTTGTCCTCAATGTCCAATTAATGTCATTTCAATGAGCTTCTTACGATTTACAAATCTCAAATATTTCATTTCAGATTTCGGCCAAAATACCAAACCATTTAAACATAAGGACAATTCAAAAACAAATTTAACATGAAAACAGGAAAGATAAAAAACAATGTAGACATCATAATAAAATACAATTGCATATAACTTCACGTTCGAAGGGTTGTCAAGACATAAAATCTTACTGACAATATTTTGCAGATACTGTCATCTGTGAGATAGAAACTTCATATAGGTCAATGAAACATTGCAACATGTGCCATGCAAGGAACGGAAACTCGAAAAAAAAAACCTTGGAGATAATCTTTTTTTTCTGAACACAACATAGTTCAAGCATTCGATCTGGTTCTACACTTTACGAGGATGACTTCTGGAAAGGTAAACTGCAACAATAAGAACGCAATTCAGACTTGTCTGACCTCGAATTATATCAGACTGTATTTATCATATTTATCAAAATTTGCAGTATTTTAAATTTCAAAAAAAATTGAGGCTTTACTTCTTGTATTATACATAGTAGAATCTCTCAGTTATGGATTTAATTTCCTATTTCGACAGATTTGGTTTTTAGTACTTCTTGTATAAAGTCAGTGTTTGGGTTAAGATCTCCCCATATGATTGTAATGCTGCTGATGAGACTTTACTCCTTGAAACAAGTATACAGAATATCGAATATCGAAATTATGTATGTATTGTTCTGTATTTTAGTTCAGTCTTTAAATTGTATTTTGCGCGACAGTGATGACGTCCTTTCTTTTCATGATCATCCCTTTAGTGATTTTCTTGATTATTTCTTTTCCTTGAAAATAAAGGCACAATAGAGGAACGATAAACAAAAACTGCGACAAACGAGACGACTTCAAATTCACAAATGACATTTACTATTTCACAACGAAGTGTCTAAGCGTATCAAGGTTCCATTTCACAGCTCATACGTTTTGCATGTAAATTATGTCAAAACATCCATTTTCTTGAAAAAATTTACGCGGCTGATACAGAAAGTAATGAATCAATAATGTGTGGTCAAACGACAGATGTGATCGCTTCAAAAGTTCTTCGGTTGTCACTATGACCTTGTTTTTTTCTGTGTGTAGCATTTGCTTTTTAAAAGATGGTGAGCTTTCACATAATTGATTATTTTAGCGCATGCGTGCTTTTTAATTAATTATACTATCATTCATGTCTCAAACTGTATACGTAATTTGTTTTTCTTTGACTTTGTGAGATTTTTTTTTCTGATACAAAACGAAATATTTTTTTTGCTTTTATGTTTTTTATATCTTTTATAAGGTAACAATAATATTCAAAAAATTCTTAGTAAATTACAACATACATATACAAATCTAACCTATTATAGATAAATATTGTTAACTTCACTTAAGCTTGTTTGTACCAATACGAAAGTTTCATATTTTAATTTACTTATTGTTGCTCTCATATTGTTTTTCCTCATAGAAAAGAAAGACAATTTTATTATGGTTGTGTCAGAAAATTTCAATAATTTCTTCAGTATAGCTCTGCTTTGGAACCGGGATGAAACCTATGATTAGTGATTTATGCATTTTTTAATCCCATTTTTTTTTATTAAATCTTCAGTAGACCTCAAAGAAATTGTACTAAAAAGTGCAATTGATAGTTGCCCACTGGAGATATTTCCAGTTCAAATTTGGTCACCATCTTCTACAGAAAGGTATGGGAAAATTCCCCCCCCGGAATTGTTACACTATAACCTGTCAAAAAATATTTTACGATATATAGCAGAACCGAGGAAATGAACATAGAAAGAGTTGTTTTTGGACGTTACAAATGTATTTGAACAGTTTCATTGATTATCTTGGCATATAATGAATCACTCCAGTCTGGTTTTCAGAAAGTACCATACTTAAATACCTACGATTATCACTGCGGTAATGACTTTGAAATTTTCATTAAACCGAAAATTAGACAAATTAAAAGTTCTTCTCTTAGTTAAGACTTTAGTATGACAATTGTGACTGCAAGCCATTAATTACTGAATGTTGCTATGAGTTCATACTGTGGAACTTTTCCGCTGCTGCTTCCTTTTCTCTATTCATTCACTACATGTTACTTAATTTGCAAAGATGAATGCATAACTTGCATGACAATTGACGATTTTCAAAATGTGAGCAAAATGATATAATGCTTTGTTCAAGTATTTCATCTCACGAGTCAAATAATTTTTCGAGTAAACTTGGTTACATCAAGTTGCTGAATTTGATAAAAGAAAATTACATCATATAAAGGTTTGTTTTTTTTTAATTGTTATTTTGTGGTTTGAGTGATTGAAACAAAAACTGTCTTATTCTATAATGGCTTACTCCTGTAAATGAAATGCCTATCGGTATTTTTGACTATGTTTTGTTTTCGATTATTTTGTTTGTCGTTTCTTAGTGTGTTGTCTGCTTTATATTCCTTTCAACATTATTTCGCACTCGGTAATTTTATTTTGTCCTTACGGTGGTTAATCCTATATTAATTGTCAGTATCTGTAAGAATCAGGCAGTGGGTGAAACTTCGTATGAAAAAAAACCCAACCATTTCGAAAGTATAATTTGACTATTTGCACCATTAAAATCAAGGAAAAAAACAAGATTTTTCATTACATTTTGGTAAATTGATTTATGATTTTATTAAAGTGCACAGAAAATGAACAATTAAAGGGCAGATAATTCTGACAAAATCCCCATTATTCTAACATTATATTTCTGGACAAATCCATTGATTAAATAATAGTCTTTTAAATAGAGAAAGCACTCCTGGGTGAAATTATATTGACATGCATGTTTTTGATTTTTTTCTATTTTGCCTGATTCTTACAATAACTTACACTTAAGGGCCACTTGTAAGTTCGATTCTATTAGAAAACCGTGGTCCCACTTTTACGTTTTAAATTATCAAATTTCTCATTCTTCTATACGTAAATTTAAACTTAAGCTACGACAAGAAAATGTTTGTTAATGTTAAGTTACCGATGCTCGCTTTACAATCAAACTTATAGAGGAAAAGTAACTATGGGGAACATGTCAAAAAGGAAATAATACCAAAATATGCTATGGTCTGGAAACTTTTCCACATCCGGTAACTGGCCCCTGAAATGAAAACAAATTGTCAATTCAGCGAAATACGCACTACATTACACTCTCAATATATAGAAACTAATTCAAATAAGGATAACAACAAACAAACGAATAATAATCCGATCCATAATTAAGTCAAGTCCAAATTAAATCTAACGAAATAGATATTACACCACCGGAGTAACTGGTACTGCAATGTTCCTGATTTGGTACATGCATTTAAACGAAATGATCGGTAAATTCTAGGTTTTACATCGCGCCAAACCTCCCTTTTCCATTGTTGCATGAATATATTGGTGGTGATTAAATAGCATTTGCATGCTAAAGTATCATAATTGATTAATCAGTGGTTACATCAGCACAAAGAATAATTTATAAAAAGCAATCATTACACATTGTTTAAGAAGAAACTGAGTATTTTTCGCTCCCTCAGTATTGATATCTGAAAAAGAAATTATATAAATTTAACAAATTAAAGTTCCTTTCTTGGGACGGTCTCAAAAGATGCAGTGTTTAATTGCAATTATAGTTTTATTGGGTATCAACCCCATAGACCATCCATAATGGATTAGACTTGTTGACCTAATAATTCTTTATTCCAAGAAATAATGTACTAGTTCATGACCATATAATCACTTTTTTATACAGAATTGACCTGATTGTTTCAAAAACTACTACCAGTATTTATATGAATATTATTTTAACCATTTTTGGTTTCTGTCGTCATCTTGACTACGTATTCTAAACCTTTGTTTTAGACGCTGCAAGTCCAATAGACAGAGATTTTGTCATCATGTCAGTCGCAAATAGCAAATCATAAACCAGTTAATAACTAATTAAATATAATTAATATACACCGAATGTACCACGCTTTCCGTAACATACTATCTAAATAAAGGATGGCGTCACATTTTTTAAGAAAGTTTATATCTTAACTATTAGTACTTTATTCTAAAAAATGATATTTTATTTCTAAACTAAGATTTAATTCCATTGATTTCTCTTGTTAACCCATACTTTTCTTCCTTGTCTTCGTTTGTAATTCGATATGGTGTACCCTAGCGCACTACTGTTTCATGACATAAATTGAACTTCCGGAAACACTTAATATGTCAGTTTCTTTTGAAACGTTGATCTTAAGTGACTTCAAAATTTTGAATTTAAAGCAGCTTTTAAATAATAATCAGTGTGAACTAAGAAAATACAGAAATACTTCCGAGTAGGTCTGAAACTGCTTCATATTAGACGTCCTTAACTGAAGCGGCCGCTATCTTCATCTTATCAAGAGTGTAATGCTTCATCAAATCACATGTCTATCAGATGGAAATACCATGTAAAAAGTAGTAATTACATGTAGCAATCAGACTTTGTTGTAACAGGATACCGTTTTATGTTCAGAGACGATTTAATTTCCTAGCTTGAGACCGCCAATATAACACTTTTATGTTAAAGATATTATCGTATATAATCAAACGAAGGAAACAGCGAAGCACGTATTGATGCTGAAGAGAATTAAAATAATTTGTCGCGATTAATGTAATGACTTATTTTATTTGTCTTTATTATATGGCATCCTTTTCTCGTCATGTCTGTCTTTTTAGTACAAATTCAATTATATCCATAAAATGCATTCATATTTTGATACTGTAATCTTTAGAAACGGAAAAAAAGATGTGTGGGATACGTCCATGAGACAAACCTTGAAAACAGTCATTTACAAACTCGTGCTTGAATGATAACAAAGCTGTACAAGTTCAAATTACATTAGTCTGTAAAAGTACGATTATGAAAAACCGAAAAGTGGAAAGGGCAAACACGAAATTATTGCAATGTCTGATATTGTTACATTCACAAATGTGACTCTGTAATTGCGATCATATATAAATTGGTATCTTTGTATTTACATTTGCACATTTGTAAAAGTCACATGATGTAATTTTTTATCGAAATTACAGTCACATTTTTTGCTTCTTAAACATATATATATAAGTCTAAGCTACATCACGTCTCAAGAAACTACGCAAGGTTGAACATTTGCGATGCAAATTTGGTCGCTCCCTCAGCGGGAGTCGAATCCCTTCTCTTCTCTGACATCTATGGCAAAACACCACCAGCACTAAGCCAACGCTCTAGACCACTCGGCCAACTAGGCTAAATATGTTCAACATCACCAAATGATGGTAAAATTTACATTGAATACATTCAATATCACATTGAATATTTCGGATAACCGATATCCTTCTTCAACACAAAACTAACAAAGTTCAAGATCATAAAATTGATTCTTAAGCTAACCGCGCTTTGTGTAATTGTAAATTTATCAAGCGCACATATAAGCAAATGATAAGGATTCTGAATGAAAACAAGAACGGGGGTGTTTTTATCAAAAACTAGAAATGAATGAAATGTTGAAAACAATTGTACAAAGTCAAATCACAGTAGCATTGATGTATAGCATATAGTGCTGTACCAGCTTTAGACCAAGACTAACAATGAATTATTTTTGTCGTTAATTCCATCTGAAGAAATTGTTTTTTTTTTCATCCAAAAACTTTCCCGAGACACTCTTTTACTTTTTGACCAGTTGTTATTATGATCCATGATCGTAACAACAATGTTGTGGAGATCCTCCAGGGTGTGTCCGGCAGATCTAAGATGGCGACTTAAAGGGAGGTCTGGTTTACATTTGAAGTCTCTGCAATGACCATTCAAACGCCTACTGAAAGGTTGTTCTGTTTCGCCAACGGACTGCATACCATATGGGCACTGAGAAGGTATGTGGTGTTTTCGGTTTTGCAAGTCACGTTGCAAAAAATGGCGTATTCCTCTCTAGTGCAGTAATTTTTAAACGTTTGGGTGTGCAGTATCTGGGTACAGGTCTTACATCTTTTATCTCCACATGGTTGACAGTGGCCCGTTGTACTGTGTTTGGGCTTTGGAGATAAAAAATGTAAGACCTGTAAAATCAATATTATACAACGTCTCAGAATGTGACGACTCTATTCGCTACATTGTTCAATCGGATCAAATTGATACAGGAAATATAAATTAAGCATGGAAATGTCTGAAACATTCCCAACGATGTTAGAAATGTCAAATTTGCGAAGCAAAGTTTTTTGTTTTTGTTTGACATTCTAACATCGATGGGAATATTTCAGACATTTATATATATATTAATCGTATAAATATATGCTAATTTCGGTCTGCTGTATACGTGTTTCAAGGAGTAACCAATCATTAGCAGCATTTGAAACAAATACAAAGGAAACTCAAGATAAAAAAAAATAATTATATAAAAGAAGAATCCAAGTATATCTAAAAAAGAAAGCCAAATCCAGCAGTGACGAGTTCAGCCAGTTTATATTATTATTGTAGCCCCATGTTTAAAAATGAATGAAGCCTCATTTTGTAAGGTGGTTCGCATTGATTAATACAGTCATAATATTTGACTCTTCAGTATAAAAAAAATGTCCGATTATAATAATCGCTGTATTTTCCACCAGTGTAAATATATTCGATTTGTTTATTCTCAATTATATTGCTCTTGTAGTATTACTACCAATAAAAAAGATCAAAGAAGTCAATCAAAAGGTAAATTGAGCAGAGAGGTTAAAGTAGCAACGCATCTTTGATGATGGGTCTTATTGACAAATTTCATTTTGCAATTATCTTCAGGTTGTGCTATTAGATTTCTTCCGCCATATAGATGATGTTTATCCCTAAATAATCCTATATGTTGTTACTATCTTCATCTCACCACAAACAGAGCTTGAAATTAAGTACACAAGAGACAAAGTGAAGTCTGTCCAATATCGTTGCCGTAATCTGGAGATCGACAAAAGAATTTTCAACTTATCTCTATGATAAATGTTACGACATTGATTTCCCAGTTGATCTAATGTAGTAACACCCAAGTTTCTCAGGCACATGAAATTTTGCCTATTTACTCTTACGCTTAGCTGGAAATTGATACCATTACACCGAGTCGATGAGACTCAGTGGTTTACGCAAAAGCTACTAGAATAAGAATATGTTTACCTTAATTTTAGGGTATTACCATGACTTCACCAGATAAACCGTTTAGCGTAAGTGTCCACTGATAATGTTTTTAGAAGATCCTCGAAAATGGCAACCACAACAATTTTAAAATATCTGCCCTAAAAATGGAGATATATACATCACATCGGTCGTCGAGCTCGTGATAGGGACGGAAACAAGTTTAAAGTTTAAAAGCTTCTGTTACACTGGCAAGCTGAGAATATATGACACAGGGCTAAGGAGAAAATGATTTTCCAACAGCACATCATCTATAGTTCAAAAAGGCTAAATAAGCACAAGAAAGATTATTTTTTATACTCAGGGATATTAGTAGTATAAATTGTCTCCTTACACACATACTTTAAACTTTAAGTCCATAGAGATTTCTACAATTGCAAATTACTTGTGAAGACAGACAGTTTCATATATAAAGCCTGAGTGAAGTACGCACGAATAGCAACGTATGAAAAGCTTTGACATGTTTCCATTTAGAATTCGCGATAGAGCATTGTGATAGTTACAGTTTTGTTGAAGATTGCAGATTCAGGAATAGATATAAATAGATACAGTCATTCGTTTATTACATTTTTATATAATTTTAAAAAGAAACAATTTCAAAAGCAAAATTGAAAAAAATTCTCGCAATAGCAATGTTTAGTATTAATATCACTGAATTATGTTGACCTATTTATCAATTTTGTTTGCTGTACAAAAGAAAAGAAAGCACCAATCACCAGCAAAGCATTCATCAAGCCTCAAGAAAAAAACCTGAAAAAAATAACAAATTAAAGTGCGGATAGAAATGGAAACATCAAGGAGGGACATACCATAAACAAGAACACATCTGTGTAATTATAAAGTATGAAAAAAATATATGAAAAAAAAAACTAAAAATGGGAAACAACCAGAAGTTCAAAAAATGAAAATACAAATTTGGTTAAACTCAAATGCTTCGGAAGAGTGAGCAGTTCCGACTCCTTGCAAGAAACATGCTGTATTTTCCATTGCAGGACATGTCTAATAAAGAGGAAGAGACTGTGACTAAAATATGGTATAGCGGAGTGCTAATTTTGGCGTATTTGAGTGCGGTCTGTCTGAATCGCTTGAATTAATTCCACAAAATACTTACACTGGGCTTCAGTATTCAGTGCACCAATCAGAAACCGCCAAAAATATTTTCATGTTCCCTTTCGCTTCAAAATCTGTTAAGCTTGAGCAATTAAATTTTGATTATTCACAATAACAAAAATCATTATTATATCCATCTTATAAATTTATCCATAAGTTAATTGTTTTTTTTCAATATGAATAATTTTTATTTGTGATCGGCGGATTGATGTTCGCAGAAGAATGTCCGAGAGACTTATGGTATATTGACTTTACTTATGCTGGAAAACATTTAAAAAGATAACTGATATCTTTATAACAACAAAACAAACCATGCATTAGCAAAAGGAAAAGATAAAGGCAAGTGAGCAACTCAGACTCTACAAACAAATCGAAGCCAATTAGTAGAAGGGTTATTAGAGGAAACGATGTCTCTGTAAGCGTCTCCATTTTTAGAAGCATCCACTGGGATTCTTTTGTTATGGAAAAAAGACACACCCTATTGTTTGGTCAGTTTTGATGCCAGCCGTGTAACTTAAGAGGAAATGACTGCAGTCTTTATGGATCATGGCGCTTATTATTACAGTCTAATTACTGGTAGCACATGCCTTTTTCGTGCATTACGATTGGTTGTTTACCTTATACGACCTCGGTGAACGGTGTAACGTTTTATATACATGTCGTAACAATGGCTACCATCGCTTCGACAAGACAGAGCCGATTGCAGGCTTGAAACGGTTATTTCATTTCTGACGTATTCAGAGCCAATATAAGAAAGAATATTGTTATTAGCAGCCCATGTTTTACTTTATATATTGAAATGGAGAACCATATCACGTTGTCAATCGGAACTACTCGGCCGTTTCCGCTACACAAAAAACAACCTCGGATGCAGAAAAGACAATTTTTTCCTGAAAAAAATGCCAGAATTGTAGTCTAACGCGAATTAAAGTAGTTCTATCCACCAGGTGGCGCTAAAACTTTTGGTTAGATAGCACTAGAAATAAAGAACAATAACTCTAATAGCAAGGAGCTAAGAAAAAAGTAATGGTAAAAAAATCAAACCAGTTTAACTATGATTTTAGAATCGGGTCGGACAAATTCCGGTTAGATCCAACCGCCTAGTGCCTCCGAGGTTTTTCTTTTGTGTAACTAGAAAGGCTGAGGTGTTCCAATTGATCACGTTGTCGGTCAAATGTCGCAATTTGCAATAGCTATTTTGGGTGTCAATTTCACTGAATGAGAGTATACAAGAAAAAAAAACACAAAAAATGACAAGTGCATTCATATACTTTGGGATTGCAATTATAATATAAGAATTAAACACTGTCTTTCCAGAATTTATGGATATTAAAAATCGGACCATTCACTCACAAATCTGATATATTTGTTTGGTGAGTGAATGGTCCGATTTTACACATAGATTTTATTTTTTGGAAAAAAGTTTAATCCTTTATAAAAATACAAAAAAGTTTGTTTGCTAGAAGATTAAATTGACATACATAACCAATATAATTTCAGCAAACTCTAGAATTGTGTAAAACTCTAAAGAAAAAGTTACAGTGCATTAACCTATCCATAGCTTTCGAGTTCTTTAAGCAAGTAAAATGTGTGGATCTGGATCGAGATCGAAATTGTTAATCATACACATTTGACAAGACATATTTTCCAGAACCCGGCATTCTAACTGAACCTCATTGAAAGTCCTTTTAACTTCCCCAATTTGTTCAATCGATGATTTTCAGAATTGAGCTGTAATTAAAAGAAGCAAATGTTTGTGACAGAAATCAGAAAAGATTGTGCTGTTTGCCTTTAAAGAACCATTAATACATCAAACTACGAATATTGAACAGAAAACTAACTTCCGCCCGGTGATGAAGGCTTGTTTGCAAAATTTCTCTCTAAAGGAACAAACCATTCTAAATTCTTGGTAATCATTAGTTCCATGTTTGTATCAGAACCGAACATGCATAAAGATAGACTACAGCAACTCTTTTTTAAACATGCAGTGTCAGGTACACTATGCATTTAATGTCTCCAATTCAAACTAGGAGATTGGAGAACAAGTAAACGACTGATCAGAATTCGACATCACCCCCCCTTTAAACAGGAAACAAAAACAAAAACAAAACAAAACAAAACAAAACAAAACAAACAAACAAACAAACAAACAAAAACAAAAAATGAAATAAAAATGAAATAAAATAAATAAATAAATAAATAAATAGATAATTACATAAATAAATAAATAAATAATAATAATAAGCAAAAATCCCATTTTAACAAAATATCTTGCTTTCAACAATTCAAGGTTTATATGATTATTTCTTTACCTGTATGACACGAGTGGAAGGTCTTACGCATGTCATTTTTACAATAGCATCTTATAATTTGTCAAATCTAAAAAATCTATTTTAAGACAATTTGTAGTTAATAGTTTTTCATTCTTTGCTTATTTTTTTGTTAGTGTTTAATAAATATAAGAAAATATTAATTCTTCATCTTTTCATAATTCAAACACGCAGTCCAGAGCTCTGCCCGCAGTCTAAGTATAACTATTTAGTATTATACGGACAAATTCACAATCTTGATGACCAAAGGAATTTGAACTTAAAAAAACGCGCGTTATATATAATTGTACAAACACAAACACACGAGAATAAACTGCTAAAAGCAAATTATACAATTAAAATTCAAATATTCAATATTAAATATTTAATTTAATTATATTTGATGTCCTCTATCATAATTTAAGAAATCCTATCTTGATAAATAAGGTAGGTTATGCTTTTTTCGGTAATTATTCCAAAACCATTTAATGCTTTTCATAGCTATTTTTTCTTTCATTTGGTTGTTACAATAAAAAGATGGTCATGTAAGATGAAAATAAACAATAGCATGATATTAAAATTGCTTTCTTCCGCTCTTAATCTGCTTAACATCCATCAAGCGTACACCGTATTTTGGCATGAAGACAGTTCTGATATAAAACCTTTGGATGTTTTATAAGTGTATGATATGCACTGAAAGTACAATAGAAACCATATACACCAACACAAATAAAGTTAATTTTTTTTGTTTTGTTTTGTTTTGTTTTTTTTTGTTCGTTGTTTTTTTTTGTGTATGATTTTGTCGTATAATGCACACAACTTCTTCAACGCTTTCTTGGTTGGAACATGTTGGCACTGAAACTGCTTTGTTTTTTTTTTTTCATTATGAAAATTTCATATAGTAAAACTGCATGCACCCATTAACAAATAAATATTCGCTTGACGTTATTTGAAAATAAACATTTCTTTACCTTATATTGCAATTAAGCGGGCTTTGTTTTCATTCATTTTTTGTTTCCGCTCTGGAATCGTCATAAATCTTGTCTCCGCTCCGAAATTATGATCGACAAAATATCTTGACTCTTATTAAATCTGGGTGTCAGTGCACACTATTTTGCAGCTGGGATGGTGGAAAACAACTGCTTCCAATTTGCAGTTTATAATATACGATTTTATCCCGGGACGGACCAGATAGAAGATCAAACCAAAAACGTTCTAGCCTACCGTTTAGACGATTCTTTCTTGACTTTTGTCAGCTATACCTAGAGAAATACGCAATTTTTTCTTAATTAAACAATTTGAAACTGTGCCCCTTAGCCATAGTCTCAACAGTTTACATGTAACCCCATCCTACAGAATATGATCAGTTTTGTATATTAATTTCTAACATAAGTTATGTTCAAGAAATTCCAGCTAGAAGCAAAAAAAAAAAGTCCTTTGATTATCAGATAAGATCATCAGATTAGATGCTGATAATCCAAGTGATAATGAAGCAGTATTAGTTTCAATGTTACACAAGAGGAATAACAATTTGTTTGAGTGCAGATTAGTCAACCTGTTAATAAATAAGTATTCTGCAGTACAAACGAACTTGATGTGGATAGAAGGAACACATATAGGCAAGAAAATACTAAAGCGTCAAATAATCATTATGAGACAATACAGATTCATCAAAGTCAAGGTACATTAACAGGAAACGACAAACCCCTGTAAAACGAATAAGCTCTTTTAAAGAGGTAGATCAGTGATATGTTTGCATCATACACAATTTCACCTAAGCCTCTCATGCTTTCATTTGAAGCAGAATGAAATGATACCAAGTTAATTAGATGCTTACATAAGATTGATGTAATATGCTGAATACAAACGTTCCAGTGATTTTTAAGAGTTGTTTCCCTTTACCCTAAGTCTACCTCCTTAAAGTCGAAGTTTTGTTTGATTTGTAACTATGAAAGTCGATAACACATCGCGGTGCGAGGTGTGGGACTCCGCGAGTCTACAGAACTCCCCTCTATCAATTCCTGCCTACGAGCCTGATCTGTACACATAATGTAGCAATACGATGCGAATGAAAAAAAAAATATCATGCACAAACTGGAGATCAGGTAAGTAAATCATGACACAAAAAATAACGACCATTTTTAACGATCATAGTGTATGACTTTAAACATTGAATTAAATTTGCTTGATTTTATATATTTGTTTGTTTGTATGTTTGGTTTTTTTTATTTGTTCTTTTTTTAATTGGTGAATAATTATCCTGTATTTCTAGATTTTGTTGATGTTTCCCTTTCCTCTAAATATTCGAAATTAAGTAAGGCCTTAAAATCAGTCATATTTAAGAGCTGACATTTCTCATTCTGTTTTGGTTGTTGTCTCTTTGATATATTCACCATATCCACTCTCGTTATATTTTACTTTGTCCCGAAACCAAACATCGAAGATGATTCGTTCAAATTCTGAACAGTTTCTTCGTACATGTATATCTTTACAAACTTTAACATGAATTACCATTTTTACAATAACTGAATTATTGCATAATGATTTCTTTAGTTTAGTTTTACTTATTGCTTTCATAAAAGACCTTACGATTACCATAGCAAAGTTGGTATTCTAACAATTGTACATATTCTAAAAAAATCTATACTACCAAAATGTTATCGCGTACATAGTGCAGATTATTATCCACTGAACACTCGACGACCTGTTTTGTCCCTCTAACGAGGGCAGTGTTACGACAGACTTTATGTAAAAGACAAACAGATTCTTAATATGATTTTTCCGCTTTAAAGATAATGATTTGTCCTTGAACAATTCAATTCACGATCTCATTACTATCTTAATCATATATTCTATAGAGTGATACAATAGATACTGCTTCGTATATTTTTTTTCTTATAAATATCTTTTAGCAGAAAATCAATGAATATTTATCCCGTATCGTCTGTAGTATTCAAAGCAATTAGTTGGTATTTTTGTTTTTAATAACCAGTGGGTCCATACCATTGTGGCGGAGGGTATTTACGAAACCAGTCAGATTTGTCTGATCCCAAAATACGGTTATACATTATTTATCGAAAAGAGAAGGCCAATTTTGGCCTCAAAATTTGAAATTATTCAAAATAAAGATTTTTATTGTTTTATACACGTAAGTGTATACACCACCTAGTGTGGTAAGATATAGGCCAAAACAGAAACACATCTCGTTTGTTGCACCAACAAGGTTGACGGTTTTTGTGAAAAGCATATATGGCCACATGCGTGTTCATTCTTGATCTAAATATACATTGTGTAGTATTGAGAGATACTATACAAAATTGAAGATTTCGCTAACATAGTGTTAATTTTGTCCGCTATTAGGTCAACAACATTCATGATATCGCCAAAATCGGCTGAGATGAATTTATTACTAGTATAGACCAAAACAAATCTTTTCAAAAACGTTGAAAACAGGGGCCAAAATAGGTTCCTACTGAACTTACACCTTTGCAGATTTAGAAATTCCAAATTCCTACTAAGGCTTCATTACTTGCCACTCCTGATTCTGGATTCGACTTACAATTTCATTTTTTTTTTGTTTTGCGCACATCTTGTATACAACAATTCCTGTTCGATTATGACAAGATTATCATAATTGTTAGCTTTCACACAGGTGTTCTGCAGTTATAAGTAAGACACATTGGTATATCTACTTAGAGCTATTTAAATACAGTAGATTTGTATTGAAATCGGTACCACTCTACTTCTAATTGCTATAATCACACTGTTTTTTGAACTATTTGGTGATTTTCAAACCATTTCGCCTTAAAATCTAAATGGACATTTTTAAACAGTGTAATCAAGAGGTCTTAACTTAATTTCAGAAACAATATGGGTTCATGATTCTCAACACTTTAAACATTATGAAGTTTCAGAGATACACACGCTAAAAGTAACCTTTATTCTGACTATTTTCTGCCACCAACAATTAAAATGTGGATCATGCTTCCTTGAAACTCTCAAAACTCCACATTTGATAGTATTAAAAAAAGCAATTTTTAGACTCAAAAGTATGCAGTTCTAAAATGTATGGTGTTAGGTCGAGACAAGGTCAAATATATCATTCTAGATAACGATCTTTTAACAAATGAACACATGGTTCTTCGCAATATTTTTATCTCACCAGAATGAGTACTTGGTGAAAATGAGTGAAATGATTCAGTTGCTTATTTTCCATTATATTTCACGAAATATGATGCATTAAGAAATGATACAACACTTTGTATAAACTACAATGTAACTGATGATGTTACCTTTTGGTTCAGAGAGTCCTACGTTACAGTAAAAATCTGATATATTCCACAAAGTTCAAAAGTTCATCACCAGAAGAAACGTTTCTGATGAATCTCTCACCTACCACTTGCATTTCATCTCTTATTGGACTTCCCGTTTTCATATATTTCTTTGTCATTATGTATTCGACAATTTCACATATTCTCTAATGCAGCATATCTGTATAAGTAGTTATATCTATTTGGGAAACGCACATAACTTACCTCCAAATCATTTGTGTTTCAATTTGTGTATACTCCTTGTATATGCATGTTTATATCACCTAGGTATGTTTTAATTAATGCCTTTTTCATATGGTAAGTGCAGTAGTTTTTTTTTAAATCATTTATTTTGAAATATATAAGTATTGGGTGAAAGAACGGTAACTCAAAAGTATTTTAATAGAATAGCTAAAGGTTTGAAATTAAATAAATCCAAATTCATCTTTACGCAAAACACTAATTGAACTATAATGTGAAGCTGCACAAATATATAAAATAGACTTATTTACACTACGTAGATTTACTTCCAAGTTTTAGCTGTTGAGTCTATACAAAGAATAATCAAGATTCTAGAGAAAATAAAAAGAATGCACTCAGGGATAAAAACTTGGAGCATGGACCGGTAGGGTATGTATCTGTCTGGTCATAGAAGATAATCCAAATTGAAAATACAACTGTTTCTGTTGTATTTTAGTGTCATTTACAGGGTTATTTCCCTTAATTTTGAATTCTACAGTATATATAATTTTTATCTCTTAAGAACAAGAGTTATATGAAAAGCCACATGTTAATTTCCGTTAACTATAACATTTTAAACAAAATATTAAAAATAAAAATACGTAGGGTTTCCAACCATGAATCACATTTGCATGATTCTTAGATGGAGTTCTACTTGAAACCTTATTCTCTTTAGTTTCCAATGACATAGTTATGAACCAAATTATCCTTGTACGCTCAAAAGATTAAAAATTACAGATTCAGAGACAGTACTTACAAATATTTAAATTTAAACAAAGCCAAGCCTATAACTTATACTGATTTAATTATATAGATAGTAGTGATTGACCGAATATTCCCAGTGTAAAAAAATCTATATTTCACGCTGTGAAATAAATTCGGTATTTCACTCTCGCACTTATTCCGCCAAAACATCATAACATATTTATCAATCTGTCGTTTACACTGATTGATTTTTACGATGAAAATAGCAACAATTAACGGAGAAACCCTATTTAATAAATAGGATAATTAATTGCATTGGTTATCGTGAACAACCAAAATAAAATCTCTTGTGCCAAGAATGCATTAAGATTTAACACGTGGGCGAAACAGTTCCGCACATTCATTGGTATAACCGTTCTTCGACACTCGTAATCATATTTTAGTCATTCACTTTTTCCACTTAATTATCCAGTTAATACGCATTTTTGTGTCATATTCGTCATTACGAAAAATTTAGAATTTTCTAATTTTTGCACAAAAACTCGGCGTGTGCTTTTAGAAGTGGTTGAGGGCGTTTATTGAACCGATGTACACTGTCCCTGGTCTCATTTGGGTGAGTCGGGCAGTCCATTCATTTTTAGACATATGTTTAATTTTTTTCCCCATTGCAGTTGTTTATCTGTTGTTTTGTTTTAATTCCACACTGTTGTCTTTGTCTAACAGGTTCAGCATTTGGTCTTCGCTTTAAGAGTGATTGTTCTTGATTACAGTTTTAAAGGACATACCTCCGGTTCACATTTGACCTTTTGACCCTTACGTCCTCATGACCAATTGATACCAGAAGGATTGGAAAAATAAAGGCAAAATAATTAATTGGTAAAGTTCAACCCTACCTACAATTGTTATTACACACATACTCCCTTCAATTTAAATTGAATACGAATACAAAATGTCTCCAGAGACGAAGTCACTATGCCATTAATTTGGAACGCGTTTAGATAGACATTAAACTTTTTGGGAAAAATTCCCATTCTTCCATTCAGTTTCTCTTCCTCTCATTCAAATTCTTAATGCTTTCATTCAGCTTTCCCTTTTCTCATTCAAAATCTCAAATCCTCCATTTGACTTCACCTTCTCCCATTAAAAATCCCAATTTTTAAAAGTATAATTTCTTACTACCTTTACATCAATTTTGTCCTTATTACAGGAATCTTTCTTAAGTCTTAATATTAAGCTAAATTTTTATTTCAAACATTTTCGCTAGACAAAATTATATTCCTTAAAAAAATGTAAAAATATGCGAACGTATCCAAAATTTCGTACATTCACGTAGGTCCTTAACTGATTAATATTGCACGCTTTCAACTCAAGATAAACACAATCTGTACATCCATATCATGGATTAAAATAAAAGTGCTTCTATAATTCTGTCGCAGGACTGGGCTTAATAATAAATGTATCTATGTCATTGGACCTAAAGGAGTTTATGGTAAAAATCTAACTATTTTTAAAAGCTTTAAAGTACATGCAAACTTCCAGTGTCGTTAGAATTTATCTATATAGTTATGACCAAATAAGGAAACGGAATTTTTTTTGGTCATCCAACCAAAGAATGGGAGCCAGCCACACGTTGTTTTTTTGTCTGGACTGACTGATCAGTCGTCTGGAGGCACAAGTGCGAGTTTGGTAGGGCAAAACACTTTAGAAGTTAATTATCAAAAGGCTATTTATAGTGTATATTTAATTTATTTTTTGAAAGTCGTATTCGTAAGTCAGCCGATCTTGTTACCCTCTTATATTACAATGATGAAACATTCCTTCGATAAGGGTGCGCGGGTGGGGTAGGGTGGCAGGTTTAGATACAAAAAGGCTGCCTATGATTCATTACGTGAAGCCAAAAATAGTTTTTTTCTAAGAACTGAATAACTTGAGAACACTACATTATTTACAGAACGAAATGTAATACGCGAATTGAAGAATAGGTCTTAGTACTGTCACGATTTAGTTCAGAAGTATAGATTTATAGTTTTTTTTCTTTAGATTGAGTGCCTGAGAAATTCTGCACAGTCCAGGTAGTCAAATCGAACAATTTGTTGACATTTATAGTCCAGGTTTATCTAGTTTCAACGGTACAGCATTTGTTTCATTTAAAGTCTGTATATTCAAGGTTTGTGTAGTTCGAAGTACAACATTTATTTCATTTAAAGCATGTATAGTCCAGGTTTATGTAGTTCCAAGGGTACGGCTTTGTTTCAT
The DNA here is from genome assembly GCA_037379345.1 of Perna viridis. Classification (NCBI taxonomy): domain Eukaryota; kingdom Metazoa; phylum Mollusca; class Bivalvia; order Mytilida; family Mytilidae; genus Perna; species Perna viridis. Next base: position 30,114,282 of record CM074517.1, on the reverse strand, counting down.
TTAAAGTCTGTGTAGACCAGGATTATGTCCTAACAAGATTGCAGCATGTATTTCAGTTTAAGCCTGTATAGTCTAGGTTAATGATTATGAATGAGGATTATACATGCAGTACTTACATTTAAAACCATTTATTATTTTAATCCATGATATGGATGTACAGATTGTGTTTATCTTGAATTGAAAGCGTGCTTGTGGATTATTCTTCACTTCATAGTATAGCTAATATAAAACATACATTGTATGTAATATGTGTATAAAACACCTGTTTGTACAATAGAATAAATTGCCATTGAGCATTTTACAAAAGTAAAGTCAAGATTGCAGAATAATGAGCACGCTTACCCTACCGGTGCACCTGGTCCATGCTCCCGGTTTTAAGTGGAGTCCGAGTTGCTCATTTAATTTTGTTATTTCGTGTTCTTTGTTATGTTTATCGGTTTTCCACGTCGGGTCTTTGTCCCTGGATTACGTTCTTGTGATTTCCGCTAGAATCTTAGTTCCCTTGATTACTCTTTAACAAGCTTTATCATACTGTAAGGGTATTCATGCGTTAGAATGGGTGTCTTTCGGCGGGATGAGAAAAGGACAGTCACAGACCTCCGGTGTGAAGGGGAAGTCCCACCAAGATCTGCACTTGGTTGTGAATATGAATGCTGGAGAAGTTAATCGGACCACTTCTCGTACAAGATCCAAACCTCAGAAGATAAGAAAAAAAGGCCAATACCACATAAAATCGTGGAAGTGAAGATTCCATGTTGGATCAAGATTTACAGCCCTGGCAAAATGCCTTTAACAGGTTGACACACAGAAACTATAAGAAAACATCTAGTTCAGTGCAGGGATCGGAGTCGGGCGACTTGGATCAAGAGGATCTTTATACAAGTTAGAAGGGAATGTCAAACATTTTCAAAACTGCCTATCCCTACAGGGAATATCATATTTAGTTCCAAACAATATTTTAAATAAATTAAAGCAAGATAAATTCATAGAGTTAAATAGGCCTCTGCCACAGTAACAAGTTGATTATATGCCAAGATTAGAGTTGAATATTAACAAAAATAAAAACTTAGAAGAATGTAATGCAAAACAATGCATGCAAATTGACCACATAGATAAATGGACTTCTGTCATTATTAAATTTGTGGCAATCTGGTCAAGGGCACCCAAGTAGTACACCACATCTAATGAAATAAATGGAAATAGTACGAGATTTAGCGCGTCGTGAGGGAGGGGGTGTTTTTTCGGCGAACATACGATGAGCAGGTTGGGAAAGCAAGGGAGATAAACCGTTTGCCCTGTTAAGTATTGGCTTCTCACCGAAAACCCATCTCAAAATCTAATTAGTACTAAAAGTAAATTAGAATTACAATCATAAATAAAAGGAGGGTAGGGCCTTATTTGGTTATATATTCCAGACTGAGCTAAGGTAGCCAGTATACCTAATAAATAATAGTTATAACAAAATAGACAGTTCATATAGATGTTATTATGTAGGATAGAGGATCAAATTAATGATGCATGTCACAACAAATCAATATTATACAAACGTCTCAGAATGTGACGACTCTATTCGCTACACTTCTCCATCGGATCAAATTGATACAGGGAAGATATGTAAACGTATGGAAAGGTCTGAAAAATTCCCAACGATGTTAGAACAGTCAAATTTGCGATGCAAATTTTTGGTCGTTCCCTCCGCGGAACTCGAACTCGTACCGCTGTGACATCCATGGCAACACCGCCTGCACAAATTCCAGCGCCCTAGACCACTCTGCCAGCTAGGCTATATAAAAATATAGCTTTCGCTGGCCGGGTCATTCCTCCTCGTAGGATTAATCTAGGGCTGTAACGTAGTACATGATGTATGGTAGTAAGGAACAGTTCATTTAGATGTTATTATTTAGGATAGAGGATCAAATTAATGATGCATGTCACAACAAATCAATATTATACAAACGTCTCAGAATGTGACGACTCTATTCGCTACACTGCTCCATCGGATCAAATTGACAGAGGGAAGTTGTGTAAACGTATAGAAAGGTCTGAAAATTCCTAACGATAATAACATCTAAATGAACTGTCCCGTACTACCATAAATCGTGTACTAAGTTACAGCCCTAGATTAATCCTACGAGGATGAACGATCCGGCCAGCGAAAGCTATATTTTATAGTCTAGCTGGCCGAGTGGTCCAGGGCGCTGGACTTTGTGCAGGCGGTGTTGCCATAGATGTCACAGCGGTATGAGTTTGAGTCCCGCGGAGGGAATGACCAAAAATTTGCGCAAATTTGACAGTTCTAACATCGTTGGGAATTTTTCAGACCTTTCTATTCGTTTACATATCTTCCCTGTATCAATTTGATCCGATGGAGTAGTGTAGCGAATAGAGTCGTCACATTCTAAGACGTTTGTGTGTGTGTGTGTGTGTGCATATTGGTTTCCTTGGGAATCTCAACTGACCTTGCAACCCCAAGTGCTTTTCTTATACTAGCTACATTTGTAGTTGCGCAATGGTACTGATGCTGATTGTTATGTATAATTTAAAGATGGTTAATCATGGGATGGGGTGAGGAGGTGCTGGCAGGGTGGTGGATCAATGTGGGAAAATGGGTCTGTCACTCGAAAATTGTCATTTTTTGCTACATTTGGGGTTCGACAGGGGCAAAACAGGAACCAAAGCACATTCATCCCACAGCTTGTACACTCTGAAGGCCAAATAAGGTTTGTTACAGTCACAAGTGGTAGGTCGGGAGTCTGCTGAAGGGACACTCGTGTGAAAAAAAGAGGAATTTTTCCATATTCTTGCCTCTGTTCGGCCGTAAACCAGAAGTAGTCAATAGTGGTCAACATAGAAATGATGGTGAGAGCCATTATTCTTATTTAGAGTCTAGACAAAATAAAGCACCATACATTAATTCTGCTCTGAAGAGAGGCAGAGAAATTCATGACCTCTTTTTTCAGCTCTCCAGTCATTTATTTTACAAACTCTACATGTACATGTATATCAGATAGTCTCATTTTAAAGCACAGTCACTCTGCATGCAGATGGAAACAAATGTAGCTTTCCAAAACTATGATTATCACTGCCTAATCCAATTAAGTGGAAATAGGGCCAATCCAGGATAAGTCCAGGATAAATGTGATTACAAATTTGATACAATGTATGTTTTGTCAATGTACAGTTTCATATTAAATTTACATGTCACTGCCCTCTCCACATTTTTGCTTTTTTCATTTCAGTGCACCACAAAAAGTCAGTGCATAATGTCAAGATCCTGGCAGCCTACATGTACATGTACATTTATGTAACACATGCAGTTTCATTGTTCATATATGTAATGAAATGTTGACAAATATGTTAGATGAGAACTTTTAGATGCCAATGGATGAAGTAATTTTAGATGTTATCCATAAAATGAGAGCCATATTCGTGTACGTACAAAATTTATTCAACTTTATACGTACAAATGTACAATGTATGTAGTACAGAATGTACACGTCTAACATACTGAAACTTGATTGTATTGGATGTCATTTATACCCATTGAAAGCATTTTGTTTGGATATACATGATGTTGCTGTATCTCCATCCTGACTGTTCAGTGGAATTTATGGTACTACATATGGCTGTATTAGGGCATCATATAGAACTTTTTTTTTTAAATTTTACATTCTCCAATCTTCACAGTGGAGTCACAGGGTCTCAACCAAACACAATGGAGTCGCCATTTTGAAATATGCTTGTAATTCAATTCTTTTGCTGACATGACAATACAAATGTATATATTTAGTAAAACCTAAAGTTTAAAATCATTTGAGTTACATGTATATACAGAAAAAATACAGAAAATTATTGGAATGAAGTAATTTTTTCTCAGTTTTATATTTAGTGGAGATACAGTGGAGAAAATGGTGACAGACTCCACTTTTCTTGTGAAGAGGGGAGAAAATAAAATTTATGTCGATGGTAGTGTACATGTAAATGTGTGTACATTTGTGTAGTATTTTCAAGATATAATGTTAGTGGCCACTTTGGTGCAAATAGAGATACTTGTGCTCTAATTTTTGGAAGCTCCATTTCTAAGTTACATGTACATCATGTACTCCAAAATGTGTTGCTGGAAAAAGGGAAATGTATATTTTTGTATTTGTATTTTTTGGTTTCATTCAAGCATGTTTATTTCAAAGCCTTTCAGTTTAGCACACTTATTAAACTCTGACTGGGGTCCATCTAAAATCTTATGGTTTATTATTTTAAGTAAGTCTAATAATTGTTCAATTCTGTCCTTTTTTCCAGTCACTTTTATGTACATGTAGGTATACCTACCTTGTGTAATCTATTGTAAATAAGACGGTATTATACCAATATAATTCAAACTTTACACTATGATTATTTACAAGTGTACATACATGTACATTGTTTTGGAGATATGCACCTCTTGTTATGGAGAAATTTATTCCTACAAATTTTAGCATGAAAGATTGTAATCTGAGGACATAAACCAAAAATGGAAAACACACACACAACAAAGAGCATAATTCAAACCAAAATAATTAATACAAAGCAACAATAAGTAATATGTAATCGACTTAACTAAAAACTTGGAGCATGGACAAGGTACACCAATAGAGTAAGCGTCCTCTGTTTTTCTAGAAAGACCTACACGAAGAACTGGGCTATTTTTTTCTAAAGTATATGCTATTATTAGAACATTACACATAAAATTTATAACCTAATATGTAGTTTTATACGCCTTTTTGTCTAGCTGTATCAAGCTACAATTATACATGTATATCAATGATATGTTCAGAGTTCAACTTCCTATCTAGCTGCGCTTGTGTCCTTGAAGCATTTTTTTGTCCACATGGAAGACACTTACAAACAAATGTATGTATAAAAGAAGTTTTAAAAAAAATCTTTATTACATATTACCATTGTGCACCCACTTTTTAGATTCGGTAAAAATCAATTTTGAGGTCAAAAAGTGCATGTTTACAAGTAGGGGAGGGGTCGTATTTCAATTTAGTGAGTATTGCTTACAGTTTTTCTGATAAAAATAATTCGTTTTCTAAATAATTTTTGGAGAAAAGATTGTGTGATTAACAGATTAAATATTCATAAAGCATTAATATGCATTTGATGTAGATATATGTATATGTATATTCAAACAAAGACCTTGATGGCTTGAAATCTGTAATTTTTGTGTCATTATTCTAAACTGCTTCTGTCTTTTTTAATTCAAGGTCTAGTTGTGAGGCTTTCTATAATTGACTCAAAGGGAAACAAGACCAGTAGACATGAAATACCACAAGGTAAAGTCTCAACGTTTTTTTCAAAGAAGGGAGGCTAATGGTTTTTCAATTTCAACTCTTTGGGTTTTTTATCCTTTTTTCCTTGTCAGATACTTTTTTACTGTTTCTGAAAAAAAATACACAGAATATAGTCTATGTGTAATTTCTTTTATATCAACTTATATCTCTTTTAAAATCAGTAAATATGTTTCTGGTACTTGTTCAGCATCATTATTATTGATAATATTCTATCATTCTTCAAATAATTTTAAGGGACTTCTTGTTGGTTTGAAATAAGGAAATTCCCATGCTAAGGGAAATTTAGTTTCAGCAAAATGTATCAAGAACAAGGGTCCGGAAATTTTGACAGCTCATGCCGGAGATTTTATCAGACTTCAGCTGACCTTTTTGTCAGTCTTTAACATGTTCAGATCGAAAATAAACTTAAAAACCGTTTGTATGTACTTATTTTAAGATCTATATTGGAAAGTGTGTTATTTCATCACATACTCTGTCTTTTACAAAATATCAGAGCGAGTGAACGAGTTCGGTTTCAATCACACGTGGACGTTCTAAAATGTAAACAAAACATTGTATCTCTCGAACTTTTTCATCACATAGGCAAACAGCTGAAAACTTCCGAGTGATGAAAAAAGACTTTCAAGAAGCATTTAACGTATTAAGCATTTTCTGTTTAATTTTTCAGTCAAAATCTTCATCTTTTCATCATTTTATGATACATAAAGACTACTGTGTTATGTGTTTTTGTTGACTTAATTACATCAATCACTGTACTTGATTTATAAGCTTTTTATGGGCCCTGTGATTTGGAAAATTATATATTCTATTCTATAATTGATAACAGGAAATTTTGACCAAGTGAAATTGGGCGGGATATTTCAAACCAATCAAAAGTGTCTATTTTTTTTTACATTGTATGTACATTTAGGAAATTTATTTTTTAAGCAGAGTTTTTGAATGTAATTGCAAACTAATTTTTAGACAGGTTTAAGATCTTGTGTAATATTTGAAATGAAACAAAATTTATAAATGTTTGTGGAGTTTAGTTTTGTTTAACAAATTCACAAATTATATCCATACCTGTTCCTGAATCTCCCACATGAAAATTGTAAGATTTATGGGAGTTTTGTTTTAATTAGTATATTTTCTTTAAAAAGTACATGTATGAAATAATTAATTTTTTACATGAAAAATTTGCTTTTATATGTATGTAAAAAATGTTCTACATGTACATGAGACAGTGCCAATGGGGGATAATCTCCGACATGAACTGTCCCAAAGGTAAACAGGTATGCATATCTCTGAAATCAATATTAATTTATGTTCAGTTTCAACTTTTAAGGAATAAAAACTTTGTTCTAAATTATATTGGAAATGGAAATTTATGATTACAGTTTTGTTTTACATTTCATATTCGTTGAAACTAAATGTATACATGAATACTGATATTTTCACAATAACCAAAAACCTTCAGTGCTAACAGCACTTTGATTCCTGTTAATGCTAAGGTCATAGATCTTAGGCATGTATATTGTATCACAAATTCATAACTGTATGATGACTTTTGATCAATGAAATCAAGGTCAAGTTTATGTTTTTGTTGTTTTTTTTCACTAACACTACTCATATCTGCTGCATTTTCTAAACTGCTGCTGATAAATTTGGGATGGTACATGTATGTCTTACACTTGTATTGTACATTGTACCGGTATTTACATTTTGAATCATTTTGTGTATTCTGGCCTAATTGATTTAGTATTCATGATAGCTTTTATCATAACCAACTGATGCTATTTTCCTTGGTCTTTCTTTTTAGGTTGGAAAGCTGTCAAAAGAATACGCTGCAAGACAGAGTGACATTAAAATGTACTGATACAAACTGGGATATATGTACCAGTACATACTGGATTTAAATTTACTTCAAATATGAGATATTTATTCCAAGCATATATACAGTGTATAGTCTTGTTTGTAGTTTTTTGCAAATGAAGTACCAAATAGAATCTCATTTAAAATATAGATTGAGAATATTTGCCAGATTTTAATTGTAAAAGGAACTACCGTGTTAGAATCATGTAGAGGAAATGTATTGACTGGAAAATCAATTGTTTTTCAGAAGCCTATATAAGACAGGTCCTATTATGGTACATGTATTTACATCTCTGTCTGTCTGTCCATCCATGGAATTAACATGTCACACTGTAATTTGAAAACCCTTTGTTCAATAAACTTTGAAAAAAATAATTGTTTGTTATGGTGGTATAATGGTCTGTTTACTTTTTAAAGAAAATTCCTGTTTTAGGTTTTAAGTTATTGAAACTTTTCTAAATTTTGGAACAAAAAATACTGAGGAGTTCAAAATGTGGCCATTTTGATTCTGGTCAGTTTTATCCAGTGTCATATATTTTTTAAAACCACATTGAAATTGCATATTTGCATCCTAGGAAGAATTTTTTTGCGTAATCTTTAATTTCATACTTAGTAAATTGGCTTTTAGAGTTGGAGTTGCAATGCTAAATTGTACCGGTAATCCTTCAGAGCTACATGTTTTAGTGTTTACACTTAATTAATTTTGGTATATACATGTATATGCCATAAGTTCTCATTTTTTTGTTGTGTGCTGGTTCTCCATGTTTGTAGCTCACTGTGACCAAAGGTCCTCATGAGATTCTGCCATTAATTTGCGTCCATCATCTGTTCTCAATAAATTTTTCACATTTTACTAAATTTCAACCAATCTTTGCAGAAATAATGTATGCAAGCGCCTCTACAAAAAGATCCATTTTTGTATCGCTTGATTAAACATGATATCGGCAAAGACTATTGAAGCTTCTGTTTGGTCAATTTTCAAGATCAATTTCTCTAAAACCATAAAATGTGATAAATTTTTATTTATGTGTCATTTCAAGGGTTTCAAAATACTTTTGAAATAAGAACAAACTTTCTCACTTACCATGGACTAGTCTGTGCAGTCAGAAAATGTATAACATCAAAAAACTTCAATTTTGATGAAACAGAAAAGACATATGGACCAATACTACCTAACAAATTAAAAATAGTTTTAAAATCTCAAAAGGGATCAAAAGATATGTATAATATATTAAATCACAATAACCAAATAGGGTTAAGATGTGAGGAAAAATGGGACCAACTTTTGAACAAAAACCACTCATGGAAGGCGATTCACTCTCAAATGAAATATTCAACAAAAAACTCAAAGCTGCAATGGCTACAATACAGAATAATTCATAGAATACTAGGGACAAATCAATTTCTTCATAAGATAGGTATAAAAGAATCAGATAAATGTGATTTCTGTGGGGAAGAAACAGAAACCATAGAACACCTATTTTGGTCATGTCATAAGGTGATAGATTTATGGGAAAGATTAAATGAATGGATTTTTGATACAACCGAAATAGAATTACCTTTAAATGTTGAACTAGTCCTATTTGGGAATTTAGACAAAAATCCAAAGAACTATATTCGTAACCAAATTATTCTTTATGGAAAATTCTATATTCTAAGAACTAAATTGAATGGTACTGAACTCAACATCACTACATTAAAAAGCTTTGTCAGAGAAAATCTAAACTTTGAAAAACAAATATTCTACAAAAATAAACAATTTCAACAATCAAATATCTACTGGAACCCCTGGCTCCAAATACTATGATTTTCTTATAATGCAACAAAAGTCATAATTAAAACAAATATATTAATAATAAATTGATAATTGACCTGTAGTCCTTTCATATCTGCTATTATATATGTAAATATTTCTAATTATGAAATATATATGTAGTATGTAAATACACATAATACTTGCCTTCATTATGACCATATTGTAACTATCTGATATTTAGGTACATTTGTTATTTCAACAGACCAGAGCTGACCTGACACCTATTCTTCATTATTTTTTTTTATTTTTTTTTTCGGTATTTCTTTTGTTCTTTTTCTGCTTATTAGATTTTATTTTTTTTTCTAGCCATTTATCCTTTTTTAATACAAAATATCAATCTGTTTCATATTACTTAAATGTCAATTATTGTTATCAGTACATGTACCTTTATACTAACAAGTACTAACAAAATCTATCCACTCTAATAAATATAAATGAATTCTCTTATTATACTAATTTAAACGGGGCCGGGATAAGGTACCGGTATTCGATGTTTTCCACTAACAAATGTACAGATTGAAATAAAATATCAAAAATTAAAAAAAAAATAAAATGTGATAAAAGTTTAGTTATGCTTGATTAAACAAGTTGTCTGCCAGGTTATATAAGCTTCTGATTGGTCAATTTTGAAGATTCACAATTGACATACTCCCAAATAATTGAGATATAATTCCTGTTGCCATGGCAACCAACTTTACTGCAAAAATTTCAAAATTGTACGCTTTGACTGAAATATGTTTTTTTAGTGTAAAAATGACATGCCAAGCCCAAAGTTTGTTCCTTGTTCAGAAACTGTTATGGATCACATAAACAGTCTTAGTTTCTCATTTTGTGGGTGTGCTTTTGGCATATAATTTATATAGATATTACATGAAATTAGGACTTTGCAAGAGTTATCATTCTTGATTTGCTTGATTTTAATGGGATGTAACGTTAAAGTGTAGTTTCCTCAAAAGTACAGATGTAAATGCACAAAGGACTATCGTCATGTAAAAATATATAGCATATGTACACCAAAAAAGCATCATCTGATCCCTGAGTTTATCTTGTTTTCTACACCATGAATCACCTTACCATAGGCAGTGGCTGAATTTTATATGGTCTGGTACTTAATAATTGATGATTTATAATTTAGGGAAATTTGAAGAACTTCAGTAGTTTTTCAGAAGTAAATCTTCTATCTGCCTCGGATGCCAATATTCTGCTACCAGCATCTGAAAAAAGTTACAATAAACATGCGCATGAACAATAGAATCTTAACTAAATTGGCAATAATTAAAAACCAATCATGGATCAAGTTGTCATGTAGTAACTAGAGAACTTTCTCAGTGTTTTTTTTTAAAATAGATTCATCCACTATCATATATGCTGGTGGACATGCACAAAACTTTCAATAGAAATACAAATGCATATACATTTGTACATTGGGGAGAGAGAAACCAAACTTTTAAGGAACTTTTCTAATTTTTGAACAGGTTATACAAAATAAACCTGGTTTATGGCAGTTTACATTTATAAACCATGAAGCCTTATTAAAAGTGAAGGTAACTGATTTGGTATAACATGTTCAACAAATAGCTTCATGGGGGTGCAGCACGTCAAACTCTGTTCACTTGGAGCAAGTAAGGACACAATACAAGGCTGGCCATCCATTTATGTACAGTGTACATGTACATTTTTAATTCCAAAATCACACTGAACCAAGATCAACCTGTATACATTGTGCCTGTAAGTGTTTAATCTGTGTGTATGTTGATCAAGAGTAGTAAAAAAAGCTGAGATTGTGTACTTTAAAACAATATTTGTAATACACTTCGAAAGTGAATGAATATAGCTTACATATGTGAGTCATTTGCCTCCATGCTTTCAGTTATCAACAAAAGGTATCTGCCTGATATGTAGATTTTCAGTATTATTTACAAGTATTAGGGTTTTTATTAAAAAAAAACAAATTCTACTAGCATGGTGTATCATTAGTGTAATAGTTCTGAAAGTCTTATTTTCCAAGCTGTGCAATGATTTCACTTCTAAAACACCACTTGTCCTGAGAATTCTCAGTGAAACTTTGAAAAATTACTTCTTTAACAATGTTATTACATTTAATGAAAACATTAGAAAAAGATGTAGTTAGTGAGGACAAAACTCCCATACATGAATTGGAAAATGTTTATCACACACATCTACAACAATCAGAACAAGACTACTTAAGCCTTTCTGGTTAAACGGAGGAAAATCTCATATACACAGGCTGATAAGGAAGAAGAATTTGTCTGGTGTTTATCCAATCTTAGTTTACGTGTAGATGTAGCTTGTTGAATTTTTTACCATTACAATTTTTCTCAGCTCCTCTTTTCATGCAAAAACTCTCGAAATGTTTATGGCTCTTTATTTCTGGTAATGTGTGCAATGTACATGCACAGTGTATGAACCTGTAGTTTATTTTATTAGCTGTTTACAATTGCATCTGGTAGATGGAACTACTTTGTTCCATGTACATGTACAAGTATCATTATAATATGAGCAAAAGTCTCCTTTGAAAGTTCTGCATCTACAGTTTTTTTTAAGTGTAACGGAAATGGCGGAGTAGTTTCTATAAGTGCATCTACACTACAAAAATATCAATCATACAAGGAGTAATCAGCAGCATTAGAATCATATATACAAATGTATGATGCATAATGCCTAACATACATATACATGTACATATACAGTGTAACTATAAAATTTACTATAAGATATTCGGATAGGTGAATGGACAGACCAACAGACCACATGTTCAAACAAGTTTACTTATTAGACATGTACATTTGTACATGTAATCTACTTACATAGAAAGAACTAATAGCATGTGCATATACATTTGTACAAGTACATGTACATAATATACGGTCAGCTGACATCTAAAGGTCCTCATCAAACATATTGCACAACTTTTAATAAATGAGCATCAGAACAACATGTGTATCATTGGTAATCCATGGTATTGACACATCAATACCCAAGTCCCACGTAAGAAAAAGAAGGAGGAATGTATGGTAATAAGAAATTACCAGACTTTCTGAGAGGGTGCTGTTTGACTTGAGTCTTGAGGGGACTCGCTGCAGTGACAATCATTTTATTACTTTCAGTTTGTAGCATAAGAGGGTCCATCTACATGAACCCATCTCCTGGATCTGCACATGCCATTCAAACAACAGATTAGACAGCTAATCATTCATACTTTTTTATGGAAATGACAATACTGCTGCCTTAAAGCAAATGATTTACTCTAATCCCTTTTGGGATTCAGTGTCCAGAGCTATTTTCTGATTGGGCAGACACTGATGGCCAAATCATAAAATAGCTCAAGACACTGAGTCCTAGTCCGAATTTCCTCTGACCCTGCAACCCTCCTCTTTTTTATTTGGATATTGATATGCCGACATATCAATATCCAAATAAACAAGAGGCTCTCAGGAGCCTGAATCTCTCACCTTGTTGAATTTTGCCTTTCAAAGGCAATAAGTAAACAAGAAGTTGTCCAACAATTTTGACTCAAGAAGTCTTTGGTAGGACTTATCACAAGATCTTTTCAACAATTGAAAGTTTCTTTTAATCTATCATAATTTTCAAGATATTGACTGAAAACGATTTAAAAAAGTCAGTTTTCCCCTTTCAAGGGCAATAACTCTTATTTAAGGAATCTGAAGACTTTTGTAGTCCTAATAATTATAAATATGGATCATTCTAACTATTGAAAGAATTTGGATTGACCTAACGGTTTTGGAGATATATGTGAAAAACTACTGTCTGACCCCTATGTTCTATTTTAGTAATGGGGACCATGTTTTTCGACGAATTCATCAGTTCTATGCAGGATACCCCAAGGAACATTCATACCAAGTTTGTTTTCAATTGGTCGGGTAGTGTCAGAGGAGAAGATTTTTGTATAATTGTTATCGACGACGACGGACGACGACAACGGCAATGGCTCACTGACACATGGCCTTTGGAAAGGTGAGCTAAAAAGAGGAGGGTTGCAGGGTCAGAGGAAATACGGACTAACTGAATCCCAAAAGGGATTAGATTTACTCCTACAAATCATGTACGGTTGAAATGAAAATGCACATGTAGCTTAGGAAAATATATATATATATCTTCCATTCCTTTCAAAATTGCAAGATCTTTACGGGGTTCATAATTTTCTCAGATCGTCGAGCTGTCAAGTCTTTACTGCATAACGCCTAACACAAAACTGACACATTTGATACTTTTCTTACATATCCAACAAACGGAACATGATGAACTCCGTCCGTAATGAAGCATTTTACCTCTACATATTATCATACTGGCCCCCAGTTTCTGGATTATTTGTTCAGTTTTTGCTTGCACCATTACGGAAGAAAGTAACACTTGTATTTGGAGCATGCGTAGAAAACCCAAAATGTGTAGCTTTCGCACATTCCACGCATACTGAAAGCCGACCGTTATGCGTGGAATGACAATTTGTAAGTTCGGCACATTCCAAACCCCGGAGTTACACATTTAAACATTCCAACCCCGGTATAAATTGATAGACATTCCATTCCCCGGAATTACAAATTAAGAGGCCGAAGTTATATATTTTTTTGTTTTTGTTTTAACTTAAAAGTTAGGATTGAAATAAATAACTTCGGGGTGGATTTGTAAAATGTTCGATGGAATGAAAAGCATCTGTTTCTGGACATCTTGCAAATTAACATTGCAAGTAATTTATTTTTTCAAGAATGTTTGATGTGATACAAAATTATTATTGAATAAATTCTTAGACTAACACAAATCCATGTACAGAAAACTAGAATGAACAATTTTTAAAAAAGTAATTTGCAAGGAGAGAAAAATGGTGCTTAAATGTTTATATAACTTAAATGGATATTTTTAGATTGTCAAGAACAAAACAGTTTGGTTAAAGCAATAAAAAATGCCTTTATGAAAACATAAGCATATACGATAGTATACTATTATTAAAACATAATTTAATTTTAACGACAATTATTTAGAATAGCTTTTAGATTCTCTATGCTATCTTAATTCGTCACTATTAAAATTTAATCGTAAACCGACCAAATGTCGTTTAAATCCCATAATCTAAGCAGAAATTGAAAATAATTCGGAGGTTTTAATTCAGAAAAACCAGGAAACAAAAATAAAATCACAATTGCGCCAGATGTAATTTCATGCATGTTTTTATTGTATTGAGATACCCCCATTTAAATAGTTCAGTTGTTTGGGCCGTGGCTAAAGTACCAAATGGACGATGTATTACTGAGTTAGGGGAGTTGGACCGCAAACATGCACCTGCCCACAGTCAGGGGGTGTCATTGTCATTGTTCTGGTTACCATGGATTTTATTAGTTTTGTTGTCGGGACCTCTCAGAGCAATATTTAAAGGTGTGTTTACACTTATTCAAGAGCTTTTGTTGGTCTCTGTAAGTATTTACTATTTTCATTAAGGTTTTACGATGGTGCATTTGTTGCGTTTCACCATATCTATTTCTTTTTCTATAAAACCAAAAATAATATTTATGATTGACCTTGACGCCCTTTTCCGGAACCTACCATGTTGGACTTTGTATTAAAAAAAAATTGCTTTGACAGGTTATGTGCATTTTACATCATATATATGGTATGATTTAAAATAAAAAATAATTACATTTATTCTGAAAGTAAAATTCGAAAGTGCGGTTCATTAAAAACAAGTTTCTTTTTGTTGTCTCTAACATCTATGATCCAGATTCTAAACCAATTAGAAATAATATTACAGTGAAATGAAATTATGTACATGTATATGCAACCAAGTGAAAGTTTCTTATTTAGCAATAGTACAATGATTGTGTTGTCTTTTGTTAACTCTCCTTATATTGAATGAACTTCAGCCCTTTATTTAATGACAAAGGCGATACAAGTGAGTTCGATTAAGGAGGTAGACCTAGGGTAAGGGACACAACTCTTACAAATCATTGGAACGTTTGTATTCAGTGTTTTACGTTAATCTCCAGTAAACATCAAAGTTACTTTGACTGATTTCATTGTTTCAAATGGAAGCTTGATAGGCTTTGGTGAAATTGAATATGATACAAACATATCACTGATTTCAAGAGTTATGTCCCTAACCCTAGGTCTACCTCCTTAATTTTGTGTTTTTTATTTATTAAAGAGTAATCAAGGGAACCAAGGTTATAGCGATAATCAAAAGAATGTAATCCAGGGACAAAGACCAGAAATGGAAAACAGAAATACACAACAAAGAACATAAAGTAACTAAAATCATACATACAAAGTAACAAAAGCAAATGAGCAACTCGGACTCCACTAGAAACTGGGAGCATGGACCAGGTGCACGGGTAGGGTAAGCGTCCTCTGCTTTTCTAGAAACACTCGCCGAGTTGCTCATAAAAAGTCAAGTCCGGGGTAGACAAACGAGGAAAGGAAAACTATGACTCGTTGAAAAAAATCAGTTTTCATGGTACAGATGGATACACCATAAGGACCCACAAGTGCATGATGACGACCATTTTTTGGAAAAAACAACGATGTATAATTTTTAAGTCGGGATTTTAACTTAGTATGGGGAATAGAAGTAAAGATTGTTGAAAAATCATTGGTTTTAATGCTATTATTTTCAGATATAATTTACTGGTTGTTTCCAAAAGATCTTTCGATTTTTTCAGGAACCACATTGAATTAATACCACTACGGGAGTAACAAGTATTGTGGAAGGATTGCAGACCCTCTTTGACAGTTTGAAGTATAGAAGTTAAAAGTTTTGAAAGAGGTTTGGTGGGACATTTTGCATATACGTTGTTTGTATGGATTCTTGTGGAGTTTAGGAATCCAGTACATAGACGGTAAACCACAATCATCGTCCTTGATAGAGATACCAAAAGAGGATAGCACAGATTTATGGTTTTCCACAATCTCTTCTTTGGAGAGTGTGGTAGCTGTATAGGTCTTATCACTGCTATTATTTTCTACGTCTACCTCTGATAATAAACATTGGATGTAAAACGTTTTGCAGACAAAAACAACGTTGTTTTGGGTTTTGTTTGTTGGTACGACAACATATTTGTCATTTATAGTAGACAATGTTTTTCTACATCGGGGTCTTTGAAAACCGATGTAGCCTTGGCACTCATTGACTTACTTAAAATTTTCATTCGTTTCAAAATTAAAGACCTCAGGCCTTTAACCAGTCTGTCAGAGAATCAATGTCTTGTTCTCGTTTTATCTATTTTCTTGCATAGTCCTCTACGGCATCCGTAAGAACTTTAAAGTTATAATTCCAATTTATGGAGCGTGGTTCACGGTACTTGGGACCTTTAGAAAGGATATTACGCAGAGATTCGTTTTCGATGATGGTTAAATCTCCTGTAACGACGTGACCAGAAGGATCATATTTGAATGGAGAGTTTTTGCAAGAACAGTCAGGTGGTTTAGCCTTGAAGTCTCCAATCTCGAGGTTCTGCAATAGCCTTTTATAATTGAAAATTTTGGATGCAATGGGTGAAGTATAGGAATATGAAATAACTGGTATGGGTTTGTCTTTGAAATATGAGGGAATTTTGTTGGTAACGTTTTTGTGATGGAGGATGTTAGCCAAATTAATTGCATCTATACCTTTGTTGACAAACGGTAATGGAAGAAATGATCGTTTTTCTTCATCTTGACCTTTCACACAAACTGGTTTAAAGAGTCTGTGAAAACAAATATCCAAAATGATGGCAACAAGTCTGTATAATGATGAGGTGATGTCAGAAACAGGAGTGTCAAGACTTGTTTTGTAAAGGGAGCGTAGTAAAGTGAGAGGTATAGAATAAAGTTTGGTTCTAATGTGATGAAGTTCGAGAGGTTTTTGTATGGAAGGAAGGAGATCATCTATGGAGACATCATGTAACTTAGGTGAGGTATAGTGACCAAGGCAATGACCCCTTTCCCGTCTTGTATTTTTGTCAAATAAATTTATCACATTTATGCTATTGTTATATTGGCTTGAAAGGTTTCCTATACTTTTGATGTTGCCATTGCATCCGTAAGGGATTGCAGTACCTAGTCTGCGTATCCAGTACTCCTCTCTTTCCCTACGATAGTTTTTACTTAGAACGGGACTGTTTGTAGGATGGTAATTTTTTTTCTAAAATACGAACTTTCATAAAGAGGATTGAATGATCTTGTTGATTAAAGTATTGATAAACTGTCCGGAATTTGGTTGTGTTAATTCATTGTTGCGTTTCTCCGACATATACTAAACCACATAAGTTGCATTCTAATCCATATATTAAGTTTGTTGATTTGTAACTTAAGTCATCGAGACTTCTTTTATGGAAGGTTTTGTTTGTATGGGAACTGGAGAAGTAAAGAATTGTAAACTGGAGAAAAAAGGAATTGTATCAAAACACTTTCCTTGAAATTATATCCATGTGCTCGATCGTTTATTTGATAAAGTTTGTTTGTATGTGTGTCCATTCCACGTTTTAAGGACATAATTATACTTTTTAGTTTATATTACGATTTTACAACGCTTACCAAGAGCAACCAATTTTCACCTATGGTCTGATTTCATTTCTATCACACTCTTTATTTGAATGCGTCGATTCAAACTATGTTTTTCGTCAAGACAATCCTCGCTCAGCTAGCTATAATATTGCAAAGACAACGGGCATATTGCAGTTGAATCACATTTTAATCGCCTTACGAAACAAATGTCAGTTTGGGTTAAGCCTTAGCTTTCAGCAGGAAGAAGGTAGCATTTCAGTGATTGGGAATCAACTGATAACCGAAATACGGCTGAAGCACGGACCTTTACTTTATGACTTTATTCAGATAGAGCCAACAATGTTTTATGATCGTCCTCAGTTAGTTGGGAAAGGGATAACAGAAGTAAGACAACTCCGGACCACTGCTAGAACCATAACTGTAAGGTGTTTTGCTGGAGATAAGTATTAAGTATTTGACACTTCGATGTTGCATGAACTATATGATTAGTTTCCCAATAGATGGAAAATCCCTCATGCCTACGGAAGCCTCGTTGGTTAATATGTTGCTTGCAGATGTCCACCTAATACTGGCTGTCTTCATTTTATCTGTATAGATTTTGCTATTGTTTATAAGGCACATGAAGATGGTAAGAACAAGTTCTTTTTTGTCGATAATGATGAATCGGGCCCATATCAGACTGCCAGATCTTTAATGATATGTTTTGAAAACAGTGCCATTGAATTTCTTGAGAAATGCCATACTTTAACTTGCAGACGATGCTTTCAATTGGGGTATTTTATTGGGGATAGTCATAGAGAGGAGGAATATCAACTACAGAATTTACACAAAACGTTTAAAGGTCATCTTAGTCGCTGTAAATTCGTAGTGTGATCGTAGTAAAGGCGCACCGAGAGTGGTAGCATCGTGGTAAAGCCGTAGTCAAAACGTGTGAACACTGTACAGGTCATAGTCTGACAGTCATGGTTCGATCGTGACGTCAGTGTAGTACGGTCCGATTCAACAGTTTAGTGACGATCATAGAACGGTGTACCACGAATTCGGCACGATGATACCCGATCATATTACGCTTTCCTCGCGACCTGAATACGCTGCAAGTTTGACCATTGCACGACCCCACTACGAATGTTTTTAATATGTTCAAATATTCGTAACGAGGTCGAAGTAACACATGACCGACCACTATATTTGTTTTGGATAAACAATATATTTGTCAAGATTTATACCTCGCTTTCGCTCGGTGGAATATAATGACAAATATAGTGCATTACCGTGTTAAAATTAGCATAAAGCTGGGCATCCAGGAATTATTTCTTAAACATAATTTAGATATATTTTTACAAAGCAATTAACTTTGACTTTAAAACTCTTCTGAATAGCATTTTTAAAAAAATGTTTGCATTCGAAAAATGTTACTTTGACGACTGCCGAATGTTAACCAAATCGTAATTTCTCTGTATTGCGGCTTAGTGGATTTCGAAGTACTGTAAAAGTAATATTGTTCGTGGGTTCTAATTTTCTTTGTTTTTGTGGGTTTGGTAAACCACGATATTTGGTTTCCATCGAAAAGGAAAGTTCCCATTCGATTTTATGATAGAGATGTCAAATCAAGGAATTTTAGAAACTACGAAATGATATTTTTCCCAAACTACGAGAAATTGTACCCACGAATAAAAGTTCTTTCAAAGAAAGTATTTGCAATTGCTAAAAGAAACAGATTTGGATGTCGAAAATATCTAGTTTGTATTGTCAGAGCGGATTTGGACATGATTATGAGTAAAACAGAAATGTGTTTTATCCACAACTCTGCTTCCTTACCTTTAAACGATTTTAGGGCAATAATATTTTTTTTTGAAAGTCAACTCAGAAAAAAAACTCTTTTCTTTTTAGCTGACAACGACAGAGTTTCTATTGTGAATATATTTCCTAGCAGATTGTAAATTAATCAAATCCAAAGATTTTTACGTATAAATCTCATTAAAGTGGTATCTGAGACAATTACAATAGGGGTAAATACAAATACGTTGGAAAGTTGGTCACTTAGGATTGCTTTTAAAATAAATAAATTCGTCAAAATAAAAGCTGTAACCAACAGAGTCGCATAGCTATGATTATAACAAATAACCTTCAACCCATAATGCTCAAGTAGATCGGTAGCATGAAAATTAATACTGTTTTGTTAGTAAAACTAGTTTCATCAATACCAATAAAGATCTTGTCTGATAAATTGTTCCTTTTATTACAGTGAAGCACCGTTCATAGATGCATCATTGTTACATATATAAAACAGTGTGAAGAAATGTAGTTAAGAAATATTTTTTTTTTGGTCACAAATAACATTCCATAACTTAATTATTGCTGGTATGTTACACATGAAATATTTACTTAATATACTTCAAGAAGACCAACGGAATCTCCACAAGCACAATTCTTTTTCTTTGAAGTTTTAAGTTAATGTTTTATTTTGCTGGTCAATTCCATTTTAGTACTTTCCTTATTTTTGTCTATGTCAACAATCATATTACCCACACGGTGTTCAGTGAAAAAAAAGTACTCAAGTTATATTCCAATCTTCATTACTGTTTACGCTTTATTAAATTCATATGTGCTTAAAATTTAGGAAGAATACAAATACTTTACCCACAAATGTTGTATTCAAAATAATTTTGAATAGAATTAAAATTAATACTTATTTTTAAATTTCGTTTAATTCTTAACTCACTATATAGTTTGTTACTGATCTATTGAAAAAGACAAGGTTATTACAAACGTGACTGATATTAAGTACATTATTCATGGGTTGTTTCCAGGCTAAGTACGCATACTAGGTATATTTTGTTCGATTCAATAAATCTTCTAGTTATATTATAAGTTTATGTATGTATATTTCTTTTAAAAAATGAACGAGTAAACGATCTACACATTTGGTAATAATAATAATGAAAATATTAATTTCAAAATTGATAAGTGCATATACTTTACAATACATTGTACGGGAAAATCTGTCTAAGCTGAACCTCCTTTGAGCTGTAAAATTTGTTCAATTAAGACATGTGTATGGTTTACAAAGATTTAAACCACGTTTGAATTAATGTAATTTAATGAATTAAAGATATTATAAAAAGTATGTTGCTAATACAGGTGTTTGGATTATTCAAGATTCGGTTTAGACAGGTTTCACTGTATTTCGAACTATTACGTACTTTCTCTGTATGTATGAATCACGTGAAATCTGTCACAAATTCATTTTCTCAATTCAGGTGAAAATCATGTGATATAATTTTGCCTGTGTAGTACTCAATGTAAGAATCATTCAAAATGTGAGTCGTGGTTGGAAAACCAACATATTTTTATTTTTGATATTTTGATTAGTATGGTATAATGAACCGAAAGTAACATGTGGTATTACATATAACCCTTGTTATTAAGAGATAAAAATTATGTAGAATGTACTGTAGAATTCAAATAAAGGGATATAACTCTTCAAATGACACTGAAGTACACTGTTGAATATTCGATAATTACAGATAGGAATGAATAATTATACATTTCATCATATAAATCTATAAAGTAAATAGTTTTTTTAGATGTATCACATATTCAAATATTACAGAATTTGCATGATTGTACAAAGACTACTACTTAATTCTATGACAGCAACGTTACTTATATATATATATATATTTTCCGAACTCGTGCTCTAGATTAATACTATGATGGGGAATGACTCGGCCAGCGAAAGCTATATTTTTATAAAGCCTAGCTGGCCGATTAGTCTAGGGCGCTGGACTCTGTGCAGGCGGTGTTTCCATAGATGTCACAGCGGTACGAGTTCGAGTCCCGCGGAGGGAACGACCAAAAATTTGCATCACAAATTTGGCAGATCTAACATTGTTGGGAATTTATTAGACCCTTCTATAAGTTTACGTTTTCTTTCCTGTATCAATTTGTTCCGATGGAGCAGTGTAGCGCATAGAGTCGTCACATTCTGAGACGTTTTGGAAAAGCTAAGATTCACTTTGTATTTTATCATCGACGCTTGCTCATATTTCCTAAATTGTGTGGTTCACGAGTGCATTTACCAAGTATACGAGAATGAAACTGCCATGATATTTTCAAGCTCATGATTTTACATGCACAAACCGGATATTGATGGGTTTTTTTTTTTTGACAGCCATTACCGCTTCGTTCAATTTAAAAAGTAAAGTAAGTGCATTTTTATGGTAAGCCATAATAGTGCACTTACTTTACATAGATATTACTAAATAAAAAAAAATTAAGAATAGAAAACGCCGATTGGTATTCACCAAGATTTTAATCAAATATAAGATTTCTGTTCCATAATTCGATCTATCATGATTTAAAGGTTAGTTTAGGTGATGGACCTGAAATAAATGGCAACAGAGGACTTTACTACTTCACTGTCAACATTTAGATTCCTCAATCTTCACTCTCTAGATACTGAATATATACTTTAAAACATTCTAAACTGAAACCCTTCATGGCTCTTTAGTTTGTTGAGTTCATACAGGTGTTCGGTTTAACTTGGCACAAAATACATAAAAACAGATACGAAGGTACTCCACAAATTGTCGTTTTATCCAGTGTTCGGATTTAATAGGTTACACTGTACGTCGTTGAAATATAGAAAACGTTTTAAATAAAACATTTAATGTCGTAATTACATGAAAGAAAAAAATATAAGGCCATCACAAGAAGAAAAGTTACTTCAAAGAAAGAATATCACTAGTTTTCTACAGAGGCAAAGTTAGTGATAGCTAAAAAAAGTTCCATTAGTACTAAAAGAACAACAACAACAGGAAAGAGTCGGTTGTGTAAACGATGACATTAAAGTTTAGCGTCCAACCATGGCAATCGGTCCTTTGCAACGTTTGGTTTCGTTATCTTTCTGTACTGCTATCTGGAAGCATGGGTTGTTAGGGTCTTCTATAGCTTTAGTCGTCTGGAAGGATTGATATAAACCTACCAATTCTGACAAAAAGTAACATGTATGGCATGTTTATCACAATAAGAGTTATTCAAAACTAAATAGTAAGATACATTTGCTTTAATCCTTAACAAAGTTTATAATGGTAAACAATATGATACACAAAAATTGATATCTGACAATTCAATACTTAAACCGCAAAAATAATTGATGGGTAGTTCAATTACAAACATGAACAACGCTACTCACTACAGACGTTATTGATATTTTTTCATAAAATGAATGAATGAGATAAAAATTATTGTTAAAATTTCTACTTCACATCATTAAGATAAATTGGCTTCAAAATTGATTAATTTCGGAGATATGATGTTTTTTTTTTTATTTTATTTTAAAGTCCTTTTTGACAAAAGTAGATTTGTGTTTTTTTGTTTTTGTTTTTATTTTTATTTATTAATTTTTTTTTGCACTTCTTGGTCAAAAAGTCGAATACCATTGAAAAGACACAAAACACTTTTAGTGTAAGTTCCTATTATCCAATTCATAAAAAGATACTTTCAAATACTATTATCTTCTCAATATTTTCGAGGCCAACTTCCTGAATGTCGAGGCATATTGAACCGGTTAGACACACACGTTGGACGTGATGGTATAGATAAAAACGTTTCAGCTTAGTTATTCTAGACAAACAACGCATTAGATTTGAAAAACTGTCTGAAAGTATTTTGCCATGTATGGATAATCGTTACTGCAATCACTGTTAGGACAAATTAGGATATAGAATTCTTGGTTCTTGGTGTAATATGATCTTCTTACATTTACAAAGGACAAGGACAAGTACTTAACTATTCCTTGAATTGGTACATAATTGTGATGCTGCCATTTAGGAAAAAGTAACTTATCTATTATTTACGATTTATTGTGAACAATCGCTGTGTTTTTTACAAATGAAAATGTTCTTTTTGATGAATAATTTGAACGCACCATTTTAATTCACAAATTGTTAATAAGGAATGTCGTCATCATGAACTCGTGGATCGTTATGGTGTATCCATCAGCACCATGAAAACTGATTTATTCAACGGGTCATAGTTTTCCTTTCCTCGTTTGTCTACCCCGGACTTGATTTTTTATGAGCAACTCGGCGGGTGTTTCTAGAAAAGCAGAGGACGCTTACCCTACCGGTGCACCTGGTCCATGCTCCCAGTTTCTAGTGGAGGCCGAGTTGCTCACTTACTTTTGTTACTTTGTATGTATGATTTTATTTACTTTATGTTCTTTGTTGTGTGTGTCTGTTTTCCATGTCTGGTCTTTTTCCCTGGATTACATTCTTTTGATTACTCTTTCAATGAGTTTTATATATTTTTCGTTTAAAGTATTATTTTCCGCAAAAAAACGACGATCGTCTCTAAAATATACTCGTTAATTAACGGGATCCCAACATGAAAATGAATCTTAATTTTTTTCACTTGAAATCTTTACAAAACATCATAAAAGAGGATACTTATGCACCATTCCGTTTAAGAATACGGCAATGGTTGGCACATCATTTTTCTCAATTTGATTTTTTTTGGTCTCAAATATATTCAATATTTCTAGGAAATAGCCAAAAAGTTTATTTGAATTTTTCATGAAGCATTTGTGACGTAGATACTTGTTTGACTACTTATATATGGAAATAGTCTGGTGTAATTTTCCCGCCATTTTGCCATAGTGTATTTCAACTAAATGTGACCTATTAATATCTTAAATAGACGATATACTTCAGAACAAGAATAGGTAGATACTATTATATGCAAAATCCAAAAGCGTCATTCTCTGTTCAACGTTGATTACAGAAAAGTACCCACAAGAAACAACCCCATTGCTACGATACTATTATCCCTGACGTGAATTCATGGTATATGAGTCTTTGAATAGTACTAAAGGTAAAACTGCTATGTTATATAATACATTCAGCAAAAGGTTGAAACTTTGTGTCAAATGTTTGGTTCTCGTGGAAGAAGTTATGGGGTTTTTATTACAAATGAACATTTATCACTGAAAAACTTTTGACTTTGTACTTCCCGCTGGCATATTAGAAGGAACCAATGTTGTGAAAAAGTTAATAAAAAGTACAAATCTATAAAACAAAGAATTACCGACAATTTCGTCTTATTGCTTAATCTACCTCGCCAGATCGCTTTTAACGCATGAAACATAAGAGGTTCCTGTCCGATGCCAACAGGATAAAGCAGGCAAACCCTGACCCCAGATTACCTATGCTCGTCAAGGCAAACTCTTTTGCTATCGAAGAGATGAGCAAAAACATAGAATTCGAGTAAATCTAGATTCGATATTTATGGCACTGTGCCTACCATGAATAGAAAACTGCTGATTATGAAGAATATAACATATTCATTGGTAGTGTAGGTTTGACAGTCCATGGTAAAAAAACCGAAAGGTCCCAAAAAAGGAATAGAATTGTTGTAAATTAGTATAGGCTGCACAAATGTAAATCAAATTAAGGTTTAAGAAGTGAAAGGTAAAACAGACAAAAAAAAACGAAAACAAAATACAAAACAGAAATAAAAAACGAAACAATGCATCAGAAAACCTAAACAAAACAAACAAAATCTCGGATAAAAAGTTCTTCTTTTGTTTCCAAACAGCATATTGTGTGCCTAAAATTAAAACATACACTGACCTGCCATAACTAAGGCGACCAGATGAGATGGATAAATTAATTTCGAAATAAAAAATACCTCCTTTTATTTATGTGCCACGTCAATGAAACTGAATAATTGTGTGTACTACTAGTCTTCTATGTTCTTCACATGACAAAATACATTGATTCAACGTTGTAATTAGCAATACCGGAATACAAGCAATATATTAATTGTGATAGAGGTAAATTAAACCTATCGTGTACTTGTCAAATCGACAGTATGAAGCACTGTCCTATAGCCAACAATGAAAAAAAAAACACGGAAAAAATATACTATGACGTTTTATGTTCTTATGAAAAATCTCGGCCGATTTCATTGGTACTCAAAATCAATAGAGGCAAACATTTATAGTACTCAAGTGGTTAAGGTACTCTGGACAGTTAGTTCAATTGGACTCGGGTTCCATTTAATGTAAATACCCAGAAAAACATTAAAGTATACAACCAACAATAATGGCGCTTAAATATATAAAAATTGTTACCGTTGCTCTGTATGCCAGTAGTTTTATCTACAAAAAGCAACCTGAACATTTTCGTTTGCTTCCAAAAAGGGATTATTACCTGTTACGAATTGAAATTTTAATTATGTATGTGCTCTTAAAGGCTACTTGGCATTTGTGAATTTTCTCATTCATCCTTAATTTGGGGCGGGACGTCGGTCCCAATCTCATGTATGCAGAACCTGAAACGTCAATGTAAGCACAAACTACTCTTAACTTTCTATAAGCAATACTCATATATTTTTTTTCTCGGGGACCAGTGTAAGTCTGAACGGAACAAACTAACTTTTTTCCATTACGGTTTTGTCACAACATTAATAATTTGCATACCGTCTGATGCGAAACAATATCCATCGATGCTTAAAATAAGTCCGAGAAAAAGAACTGCAGTAAAGAGCATCTTTGATGATGCCGTCTAGACTGGCACATATAGCAAAATATTTCTTTTATAACGAATATAACAACTAAAAATTGTTAGATTTATATCAAAAAGTTGTTCATTATGTAACAGCTGTTACATCATTTTGCAGTTTTTCCAATCCGTGACCAATTTGTAATATTATCTCCTATAAAAAAATGTTGTGTATTATACTGTTTTGTGCTCGCAAAAAAAACTTTTTTTTTAATTTTGTTTACTCAAGATATTTTTAGTATTTGAATCACATCTATCGGTTTTTTTCTATTGTGAGAATATGCATTTTGCATAGAAGATAGAAAAAAAAACATTATCTACTTCTCATGAAAGTATGTCTACTCAATATGAGGAATGTTCTTACTGGAAAGGGACTCCCAGAGTAAAGCCAACCATTTTTTAAACGAGACATGATAGTGTAAACTGAAGATGTTGCTTTTTTTTTTGCGAATCCTGTTAAGTGAACATATTCACGGCTATTATTTTTTGCGGTTCCAAAAAATGATTAACGTTATATAGTATAAATTCTCTTCGCACTTTTTTGTCCACTGCAAAAATAGCAAAAGCTAATAGGTCTCGAAGACAAAATTAATACGCTTAAAGTATTCATGATACGTAAATAAAGACTAGACCCAGGAAACAGCATGAATAACACGATGTGTTGTGTAGACTTATAACAACCGGTCCTCTACATTTTTGGGTAAAATTAAAATAAATGTGAATCGAATTGTTTGCAATTTCGTGGTTTCCTTCTTTCCGTCTTTCAATTCATTCAGGATTTGACATCATATAAGCAACTCGATAGAGTGTTTCTAGAAATGAGGATTTTTGTTTTCTCCACTTTTTGTCTCCGTTTTATATTTCATATTTAATTTCAATCTAACGTTGACAGACTAAATTATCAATGATACGAAATACTTCTTATCATTAATTGTATGTGTTTAAGTCTTTCTATTAACATATAAATTAAAGTGAAACGTCAGTAACTTTTATCAACCACATATAACAACCGGTCCTTTATATTCTTTGGTAATATAATTAATCTGAACTGCCTTTTGAAAGCATTTCACATCAGTTACGACTTTGCATTCACTAGGAATTTTAATATTCGTAGAATGGTATGGGATCCTTATTGGGCAAACGTTTTCCACAACATTTTGCATGCAATCTAAACAGATGATATTACAGTTTTTGACATTAAAGGTGATATACTGATAAGATCGGAATATTGAATTTAAATTAGAAAGGGGTTATCTTTATTTTTTGGAGGTTACCGATTTTCTTTCCTTTTATATCAATACCATAGCCCAGTTGATTATCATGTTTTAAAACAATTTCAGTCAATCGGGATTCCAATCAGAACAATCTGTGTAACTATGATGGACATTTTCATTCCTAAGATGTCGAGCTTAAAGCAGACCGTGTACCCGGCTATCGCTGAATTTAACTATTAAACAATGTTCTGTACGTTCAGAAAATATTAACATGTTTTGATAATAACGTAAATGTGACTAGCTGCAAACTGCAAAACTTACTATACTCGGCGTCACATAAATAACATACTGTTAAAATTTGAATAAAAATATTTTCTACGACTTTATTGACACCTACCGTCGTTTAAATTGTCTTAAATGACTTGCTCATTCGTTTAGCCAAACGGCTTCTCCCTAAACATTGAATCGTTAAATTCCGGTCAGATTTTAATTCTCGATGCCAATATTTACATTGTAAAAAGTCGGCCATGTTTACAGTGATCGGATTGCTAGGAGATGTTGTTTACGTTTAAATGGTTTGTCCAAAAACCGAAGAACCCAGCATGCATTTCGGCGTTACTTCGGATATCTCGGATTTATTTTACGCGAACAACGTACAATACCGAGAAGTTGATCAAGCAGACGATTGTCACCGGAGTTCGACGGGAACTTACGACTGCGTTTGTAAACAAATCGTCCCGTAGAAACCAACATGGCGGATATTAGTGTGGGATTTTCCCGTAAGGATTTGTTACGCATGATTTAAGCTAATAAGCGACTTGTTTAGGGAGAAGCCGTTTGGCTAAACGAATGAGCAAGTCATTTAAGACAATTTAAACGACGGTAGGTGTCAATAAAGTCGTAGAAAATATTTTTATTCAAATTTTAACAGTATGTTATTTATGTGACGCCGAGTATAGCAATATTGAGTTTTAAATTTACTATAACTGTTGCGAAGTTTTTTTTTCAAGAAGTACAGAATTCAGCTAGGCATTACTGATTTCGATGGAAAACATTACTGTTACTCATAAAACACGCAATCATTCCTGAATGTACAATATCCTATATCTGCCAATTTTTTGTCGAAAATACATGTAACCCAAAGCTTCCTGATTAAAAGCAATAGCTGACTATACTCGATCTTCTTCGCATCAGTATTACTCTTAACATTTGAAAACAAAACGGAAATGCACAGTAAAAATTGATAATTTCATATCATCTCATGCGTTTGATATTTTATTGTCTGAACTCATACACTATTCTAGAGCTTGGTAATATTTTTTTTTGTTTTTAATGTTTTGTTGTAGAGCTATTGTAGATATGTGCTATGAATTACCGTGCTTTTGATTCACCCACTGAAAGTGCTGAAAGTATTATAATTCAGTTTCTGTATGTTTTTTTTTAAATGGTTCATTTTCCATTCCTTCCGTTTGTCAGTTGAATTTGAGTTTTGGATATCGCTGTGTGAAATATAGGTCTCGTTATCTAAAATACTCTTTTGTACAATTTGATACAACTCAGTTGTTTTGCTTTATTATATTCAATTATTTTAATAGATCTAAATCATGTTAAATATAACGAGAAAGGTATGGCGTATATGTCAAAGAGACAACAATTTCACCTGGATGAAAATGTGAGCCCAAGTCCACCTATTGCTCTTCAATGGACGACGAGGAAACCCTTTAACCACTGGGCAGGGTACAGCTGACACTGAAGACTGGAAAAGCTATTTATTCACCACCGGTATATTCACACTTGGCGCGCTGTAAAATAAGAAACCTAGATTACCCCACCATTTCGTTTGAGATGCTGTACCAAATCAGACCATTGCAGTATCAGCTACCCCAGTGGTGTAATATCTATTTTGTCGGATTAAATTTGGACTTGACTTTGATTATGGGTCGGACTGGTGTTCGATAATTTTATTGTAACCATCGAAAAATCGACAGTACCTGTGTCTTTTTAAAAAATTTCAACCAAGCAAATATCCTTCCACCTCCATTTCTAAAAAAAAAAATTATTAGCATTGCGCAGCTTGATATCACAACAGTGGTCCAACACTGAACGTATCGGCAAGTATGAATAATGGCAATTTTTCTCCTCTAATTGCGACACGTTTTGGGCTATATCCCCATTATATCAATACCAAAGTTTCTTATGTTGTTTAGAATCTCATTGTACAATTTTATAAAAGATCAACCAACTAATGTTCAAGTTATCGCATTAAAATCATATGTCTTGGGATGACGGTGACGACGACACGGACGACGACAGCAATATTCCATTGTGCAACTGCAATTTGTTTGCAAATACATTTATTATACGACTCATCAATATAGAAAGAAAGAAAAATTGACATGTCATGTCGAGGTTGTTTGGATAATGTGAAAAAACATACTTTGAAATAAATACTATTTAAGGAAATGTTGAATATTTCACAGACACTGAAAGTCACTTTTCCGACAGTCTGATTTATCAAAAC
Organism: Perna viridis; assembly: GCA_037379345.1. Lineage (NCBI taxonomy): Eukaryota > Metazoa > Mollusca > Bivalvia > Mytilida > Mytilidae > Perna > Perna viridis. Next base: position 30,084,472 of record CM074517.1, on the reverse strand, counting down.
CTGAAACATTGCATATCATAGAATACTAGAAAAAAATAGTTCACAAAGTTGATACAAGAGAGGAGATCGTATTTGGGTTACGTGTGAACATATGCAGCACTGCATTCCGAAATTGAAATATTTGACATAGAATAAGATCCTGGTCAAACTGATAGTGTTCAGAGAAGAAACTAAATATTTGCAATGGGAGATATGAAAACAATGCTTACATATGATTTTTTAATTCCTAATTGTACAGGCAATAACTCAAAAGAACATTTCTTCTGTGGTATAGAATATTGTAATGTAGTGCAATATCAGAGATAATCCGAATAGGACATTACTGCATTTGTCGATTTTGCTACAATGCAATAGCAAACAAATCCATCGCTGACATTTTGGGTTGTAGCTTTCAAGAATTATGAACAAACATAAGAAAAAATATTAAACACAGGTTGTATTTTAATCTAGACGAATACTTAATAGTTAAGTTCGTACATAATTTTAAGTATTCGTAAGAATCAGGCAAAAGTTGAAAAAAATCAGAAACATGCATGTCATAAACCCACCGATCTGACAATACAATTTTACTTAAGGTTTATTTCTCTATATCAAAAGCCACTATTTGATCTCTGCATCAATGGATTAGTTCCGAAATTTTTGATAGAGTATTAGAAAAGTGATATCTTTGACAGAGTTGTCAAAGATAGCAGTGTTTTCAGACAATATCTAAAAAGAATACTAAAGATAGAAAAAACTTTCAATTGATCAAATGATCCTCATGATAAGACCTACAAAAGTCCATGAGTTCAAAGTTATCGAACCATTCTTTATTGGAATTATTGCCCCTAAGGACAAAAATTTAAAGCAGGCGGGCGATTCAGGCTCCTGTGAGTCTCTAGATTTTATGAAACTTGGATCCATGTGTATAACTATGTGTTATTTTTAATTAAAAAATCCATGTCATTTCATATCTGCTGTTGAAATCACCCACGTTTTTGATCTACCTTGCACGCTTCACTTGGTCTTTTATTCTATACGCGCATTTGTCTGTTTTTTTTTTTTTTGTTTTGTTTTTTTTTTCAATTTGTTGACCTTTGTTTAATTTTATTTTGTTTTTTGTTTTCTGTTAGTTTGACGGGCATTGCTGTTCATTTGCTGTTTAATTTTTCCTCGTATTTGACCTATCACTTAATAATTTTCTATTAATAACATTGTATTATTCCGATCGATAACTAACCATAGTTACTGATCAGTTAATTTTGGTCTTGCACTAGTTCACTTTGCCGGATCCTTAAACGTTGAAAATTTGTTCTGGTCATTTTCATGATCATGAAAACAAAAATGAATAAAGCGTTCCCACGAGTTACTAAGTCATTTTCACGAGTAACTAAGTCGTTTCCAAGAATTTCTAAGTCATTCCCATGTGTTGCGCAAGTTGTTCCTTCGAGTGACTTAGTCATTCCAAAGAGTTCCTCATGTCGTTCCCATGAGTTACTGAGCCATTATTTCCACGAGATACGAGATACTAAGTCATTCCCACGAGTTCCTCAAGACATTTTCGCGAGTTACAAAATCATTCCCACGAGTAACTCAAGCCGTTCCTACGAGTTGTTAAGTCGCTTCCTCGGGTAATGAAGTCATCCCACCAGTTGTTTAGTCATTCCCTTCACTTACTTAGTAGTTAACACAAGTTACTCAAGTAATTCCTACGAGTTACTCAAGTCCTTCCCACGAGTTACTAAATCATTTCCACGAGTTACTCAAGTCGTTCCTAAGAGTTATCTAGCCATTTCCAAGAGTTACAAAGTTGTTCCTTCGAGTGACTTGGTCATTCCAACGAGTTTTTCATGTCGTTCCTAGGAGTTACTGAGCCATTTCTACGAGATACGAGATGCTAAGTCATTCCCACGAGTTACTCAAGTCATTTCCACGAGTAGCTCAAGTCGTTCCTTCGTGTTGTAAAGTCGTTTCCTCGGGTAATGAAGTCATCCCACCAGTTGTTTAGTCATTCCCTTCACTTACTTAAAAGTTACCACGAGTTACTCAAGTCATTCTCACGAGTTAGGACAGTCTTTCCCTCGAGTAACTTAGTCATTCCCACGAGTTACTGAAGTCGTTCCTAATAGTTACAAAAACGTTCCCACGAGTTATTTAGTCATTTCCACGAGTTACAAAGTCGTTCCTACGAGTTATCAAGTCATTCCAACGAGTACTTAATACATACCCACGAGTTGCTCAAGTCATTCCCATGAGTTACTTATTATACCTTTGCTGGTCGAATTTGGGCGGCTTAGGCGAAATTCCTTAACAAAATGCCACGCTCGGTGTTGTCCTTGTTAATTGCTAATATATATAGTATTCATGCATGAATACATACTTTTGGTCAAAAATGTTTGAAGATAGTATTTTAAATCTTAACCTGATGGTAGAAATGACTTGTAAGATTTTCTAGTTTTTTACATTACTCAACAATAAAAACTTATGAGGCATACTTCATTTTCACTCATTAATTTTTACATGTTTTAGATTTTTACTATTTAAACATATATGAAATACTGTCAAAGTGAAGGAATAAGTCAGCAAGTAGAGGATTACAAATTTTTCCCATTGGAATGCCGACCGTTTGTTGAAAAACGCGTCCACCACACTGGACAAATATGTTGTCGATTAAAAATTCCAGCGTTTTGTAAACATCTTCTGTATATTTGGAAGATGATTTGGAATTATTTCTTATAAAGTATGAGGAATATCTCCCAAGAACTATATATTTGTATCTAGGTGTACCGTCTTTTGTAGAAAAACAACGACGTATAATGATTTATAAGTCGAGATTTTTACTGAGTTGTTGGGAATAAAAGTATACAGTGTGGAAAAATCATAGGCTTAATGCTATTATATTCTGATAATAGTCTTGAACTGATTGTCTCCAAAATATTTCGAATTTTTCAGGATCCACATTGTATTAATACCACTACGGTAGTAACAAGTGTTGTGGTAGGACTGCAGACCCTCTTTGACAGCTGTGCGAATATAAGTTAAAAGTTTTGAAAGAGGTTTGGTGGTACATTTTGCAGATCCAGCTATGTAACGTTGTCTGTATCGATTCTTGTGGAGTTACATAGACGGTAAATCACAATCATCGTCCTTGATAGAGAGAATGGGGTAGCAGTATAAGTATTATCACTGCTATTATTTTCTACGTCAACCACTGATAATAAACATTGGATTTTAAATGTTTTGCAGACAAAAACAATGTTGTTTTATGCTTTGTCTGCTGGTACGACGACATATTTTTCATGTATAGTAAACAATGTTTTTGCTACATCGGGGTCTTTGAAAACCGATGTAGCATTGCACTCATTAACTTACTTAAAACTTTCATTCGTTCCAAAATAAAAGACATCACGGCCTTTAACCACTCTGACAGAGAATCGATGTCTTCTTGTTCTCGTTTTATCCATTTTCTTGCGTAGTCCTCTACGGCATCCATAAGAACTTTAAAGTTATAATTCCAATTCATGGAGCGTGCTTCACGGTATTTGGGACCTTTAGAAAGGATACTACGGATATTACGCAGAGATTCATTTGCTGGAGAATGTTAGCCAAATTAATTGCATCTATAACTTTGTTGACTTCTCACACAAACTGGTTTAAAGAGTCTGTGGAAACCAATGTCAAAAGTGATGGCAACAGCTGTATAATGATAAGTTAGGGTCAGAAACAGGAGGGTCAAGACTTGTTTTGTAAAGGGAGTGTAGTAGAGTGAGAGGTATAGAATAGAGTTTGGTTCTAATGTGATGTAGTCCAAAAGGTTTTTGTATGAAAGGAAGGAGACCATATATGGAGACAATATGTAACTTAGGTGACGTATAGTGGCGATGGCCATGACTCCTTTCCCATCTTGGATTTTTGTCAATAAATTCATCACATTTATGCTATTGTTATATTGGCGTGAAAGGTTTCCTATATTTTTGATGTTGTCATTGCATCCGTAAGGTATTGTAGTACCTAGCCTGCATATCCAGTACTTCTCTCTTTCCCTACGATAGTTTTTACTTAAAACGGGACTGTTCGTAGGATGGTAATTTTTTTTCTAAAATACGAACTTTCATAGAGAGGATTTAATGATCTTGTTGATTAAAATGTTGATAATCTGTCGGGAATTTGTAGGTATTTACTCCTGAACGATGACTGCACATTCTTTTGTTTAATCGTTCTTGTGTTTCACCGACAAATAATACAGCATAAGTTGCATTCTAATCCATATATTAAGTTTGTTAACTTGCAACTTAAGCCATCATGATTTCTTGTATGGAAGATTGTGTTTGTAAGGGAACTAGAGAAGTAAGAGTCGGTTATAAAAATGTTGCATGTTTTGCAATTTTTAATACCACATTTTGATATAGTGCAATGTGGTCCGTCATCGTTGTAGTCAAATATATCATTTAAAGTGATGGAACATGGTTTAATTATTTTGAAATAGTAAGAATTTTTGTACTGGAATAGATGGTCTGCGGACTGAACATGCGATAGTGTATTTTTTGTTGGAATTGTCGGAGCACTATCCATACCAGATGTGAGCGTGCTGAGATTTCCATTTGGGGACACAACAAGACTACAGTGTGTCCGATCTGCTCTCAGGTTCGGACCTTTTTAAACTGGGCGACTTCCGAGCCATTTTTTCTTTCATTTCTTTTGTTAAAACCATGAATTTTAAAATTGTATTACTGGGTTGATGGATGATACCCTCGGGGACAAAATCCACCAGGAAAAGTACGTATATAAAATTTTAAAGACAGCATCGTGTTATTGAGATAGAGATTATATGTCACCTTGTAAGAAATATTCATGAATGTCATAGTCTACAATTATGGATCTAGAGCTGATGCATGGGAGACAAATTGGGTTAATTATATAACTTTCTTTGCAAGTAATATACCAATAAGGGTCAATGTAATACATTAAATTATGTTTCCGCCTACCTTCACGGGGCATATTGTTTTAGCCTGTTTTTTCTCCCTCACGAACTTTGTGAGCACAACACCTCTGAAACTATTCAAAGTAATTCAATGAATCATGGTATATAATAAGCACATGATATGAACTAGTGCAAATTACAAGGAAATTAAGACCCAAAAGCCTATGTAGAAGATGCGGCCGTTGGAAAAAATCCTCATGAATCAGCTTACCAATGTACCTTTTCTGAAATTACTCAACGTATTTTCATGAAATTTGGTGAGTAATCAATACACAATATGTAAATATAAGATCCCAAATTATTACCAACGTAGATTTCGTAACTCGTGGGAACGACATCAGTAACTCGTTGTAATGACTTAGTAACTCATGGGAACGACATAAGTGACTCGTGGGAATGGCATAAGTGACTCGTTGGAACGACTTCACAACTCGCGGGGACGACATAAGTAACACGTGGGAACGGAATGACGTATTTATTGTTTTACATGTTCAAAAATTGACCATAACTTGGTCAAACGTGAAGACATACCTAAACAACGTTTAGTTGCATTGCTTAAGACAATTTTATTTCTCTGTTTTCTAAAATCAAAAATGAAAATCAAGGTAACTTCACTTTAAAAGAAAAAAAAAGACATGACAATGACACTTTTTTTAAATGGAATAAAATTGGAATAATGCGGTACATTAAGTATCTAAAGAAAACATTGGGAACGTACAGAATACAATAAAGTCTCTAATTCCTAAAACTTTACATATCAAGCCACAAACTATCTATGACACATCAGAAACAGTGTCTCTAACCGTTAGCGATGAACAAATAGATATAGTATCGCTTTCGAAAAAAGAGATTGGTTCCGAGGTCCCAGCGATATACGATTGCCAAAATTATAGACAGTAAGATCATTTCCTTACACTTTGGTCCTGGTAGTGTAACATTTCGAATTGTATTCATTCTTTGAATGAGTAGATTTCACACTTTGATATAATATAATATCACTATTTATCACACCGGTGCTATTGATAAGAGAAGGGTTTGATTTAAAATTTAGTTTTTTTATATATATTTAATGGGATTCCTATGTGACTCTAGCCGGAGAATTGCATTATTTTCGCTTAATTAATACCGGTATACACTCATTTGCAATATGACGGGTGCCGCTGGCGGAACAGGACATGTTTACCCTTCAAGGGCACCTGGTGTCACTCCTGGTCTATTGTGAGGGTTCGTACTGCTAGTGCTTTAGTCTTTTTGTCTTACGTATTGTTTTCTTTTTTATATCTATTTTGTTCCGGTTCGCTACATTGTGTATGTAGATCGTCTTTGATTCCTGTCCTAGCCATGCATTTGGATTTTGACGTATTTGAATTGTTCATACTTTAGTATTTTTTTGCCGATATTCAAAAACCCTGCCGACGACAATTTTTATAAACTATATAACCAGATACAAACTATGTTATCTCGTTTTAGTACCCTTGTATGTACTACTCATTGCAGAGGAAAGAGTAATCAAGGGAACAAAGATTCAAGCGGAAATCAAAAGAATGTAATCCAGGGACAAAGACGACCAGACATGGAAAGCAGACAAACAACGAAAAACATAAAGAAACTAAAATAATATATTCAAAGTAACGACAGAAAATGAGCATCTCGGACTCCACTAAAAACTGGGAGCATGGACGAGGTGCACCGGTTGGGTAAGCGTCCTCTGCCTTTCTAGAAACACTCGCAGAGTTGCTCATAAGCTCATAAAAAGTCAAGTCTGGAGTAGACGAAAGAGGAAAGGAAAAGTATGACACATTTAACAATTCAGTCTTTTTTTTTTGTTTTGGCTCTAAAGTTTACACTTTTCATTTATAAAAAAAACAATTCTATTACACCCTGATACTTTTTGCTTCTATTGTCATGGATTTAGAAAAAAAATGTGAACATTCATGTAGTCCTTGTGTTATTATACTTCAGTATAGAATAGATTTTACACAAAAGGTATTTTAACTTTAAAACTTAAAAAAGCAAGGACACAACAGTGGATTTTGATTCATTTAGAAAACAAATAAAGTTGGAAAAAATTAATAGAGGAAAAAAGGTAAATTAATGTTTCGCAATGTGTTAAAAATTGTTGCAGACTTATGTAATGAGGCATGATTATTACGTGTTACGTTACGTATTCAAGTTATTGATGACATTACGTAATTTGTTAAGTACAAACAGTACTTAAATAAGTTTGATTAGATTAATGATCTATCATTGTTAAAGTAACAACAGTATAGTTCACCTTCAGTTTTGAACAGTGACCAGATATAAAACAAGAATTCATTTTAATTTCAAGCTTATTGTCTGAGTTAATGTGTGCTACAAATTAAGAATAAGAATGATATGGCCTTTCTAGCTATTGGATTACCCTGTCTTTTTAACTCAATTAATTGAATGTCTACCGAATCCCAAACAATTCACTCCGGATAATTTCATATAGTAAACAAACCAAAGTATCCTACAATAACTATGTCTATTATATTTCCTCGCATTAAGAAAAGATGTATACCCGATTTTCTGATGATATTATATTGGTACAATTATTATATTTATAATATATATATATATATATATATATATATATATATATACATAAACTACACATCTTGAGAAGTCTATTACAGCTGTGATGGTGGACATACAAGCCTTCGGGATGATTTTGTTACTATCACATATATCTGAGATTTATTTCTGATAATCTTTGTACATATAATTCACGTATTTAAAAATAGAGAAATAAACAACCAGTTATATCAAACTATATTAGTGAGTATTTGCTTATTATTGTCTCTCTTGTATTGACTTTTGAAATACTAACTGTTTTGTACAATTATTGTAAAAGTTACAATATTTCAATTAAGATATTTGTATGTCTCATTGTTTCGACTGAAAGTACTCAAGAAAAAAGGTTTTTAATTATTACGACATATGACAACGGTTTATTAATGATGTTTATATGACATGCTTCAAAGCTCTTTGGATCACAGCCGTGATAGAATGGCAATAAATATATGCCCTACTATCATGACCTACGATGGCCCTTTTACCGACGTTATTGATAAGTGAACTAACTTTACCGACGTTACAACATAATTGTGCTCCAAAACGCTCGCCATTTCGTGCAGCACATAGGCTGTGTCTTTCTTAAAACATGAAGAATCTAATCCTGATAGATCGAGTTCGTGTGACCTAAAAAATCACGGAAACCCAATTTTATATCTTTTCTTACCGCGGGCTGGCTATAAATGTCGCATTCTTTATACTTCCTAGTAAATAGTCATAGTCAGAAAAATGACTCAAACCCAACAATGGAATAAAAATATACACATAGTATATATTACTGAAAATCAATTGACAATAACAAGTTACCTAATTAAGTTCTTTTAGATAACAAGATTTTATCATAATGTAATATAAAATTTACTTCTGATCAATGCATTAAGCGTCGCGTTTGTTTAGCACGTTTGTGCTTACATCCTTTTCGATTTTTTTATGTCGTAAAATAGAGTCGCATCTCAGTTTTTATGTATGATATTAACGGATCGATTAAAAAAAACTATTTGCTTGATTTGTAACGGTTGAGCTAGTTTATCAATCAAACGAATAAAATATTTGTAAGATGATGTTTAACTTCATAGGTTTTTCAATTGTTAAAATATATAATTACACCCTAATGTCAATAGTGTTTGACACGCTTTGCATTATGGTTGCTAAATTATTTCTATATTACTATATTATTATTATACTCACTTGCAATATAACGGATGTTTCTAGCAGAAAAGGACACGCCTCCCCTTCGGAACACCTTCCGGATGTCACTCTCGGTTTTTCAGTGGCAGTTCATATTGTTAATGTTTTAGTCTTTTGTGTGACGTCTCTTCAGCTTTGTGTTCGTTACAACGTGTATAAAGAACATTTCTGATCCATGTGTTCACATTCAGGTCATGTTTTGGGATGTTGACGTATTTGAACCGTCCTACTGCTGACGCTTCGGATTTTTTTGCGTCGATTTATCAGCTTAGTTTGGTTTAGAATACGTATCTAAAATTTATTTAATCAGTGCAGGAGCCAAGGATATTTCTTTATCAAGAAAGTCATATATTTTATTCGGGAGTTTTTATCTGGTGTGATATTGATTGACTTGTACCCATTTTGTTACTCTTTCGGTCTACATTATTGTTTTTCGGAGGAATTCCTTCAAATTTATTCGTGTAAGGATCATATATGGCACTTGGGTTAGGGTTGTTTGTTTGTTTTTGTTGTTGTTGTTATCACCACATTAATTTCTTTAAATTATAATTTGATATGAAGGCAATTAAAGCAAATGTATTTGGGGAGTTGAATATAAGTTTTTGAATTAAAGGAACAGGCTATTTTTACACAATAATATTATGAAAAAATAGATATTATACAATACAGAAAAGTTGGGTCGCTGAAAACAGTAAAGCCCATTTGGCAACACAGTACTTCTTGTGTTTCGCTTAACCTGTATCTCATTTGCATTTAACTTTGACTTAAACTTTTAAAAATGACTAAAACATTAAAGCTTCATTCCATATATTGCGCCGAGTAGAACCTCTTGGTAATTGATTTTGCTTCATATTTTCATATTTACGAACTCGTGGATAGTTATGGTGTATCCATCAACACCATGAAAACTGATTTATTCAACGGGTCATAGTTTTCCTTTCCTCGTTTGTCTACCCCGGACTTGACTTTTTATGAGCAACTCGGCGGGTGTTTCTAGAAGAGCAGAGGACGCTTACCCTACCGGTGCACCTTGTCCATGCTCCCAGTTTTTAGTGGAGTCCGAGTTGCTCATTTACTTTTGTGACTTTGTATGTATGATTTTAGTTACTTTATGTTCTTTGTTGTGTATGTCTGTTTTCCATGTCTGGTCTTTGTCCCTGGTTTACATTCTTTTGATTACCGCTATAACCTTGGTTCCCTTGATTACTCTTTCAACGGGTCATAGTTTTCCTTTCCTCGTTTGTCTACCCCGGACTTGACTTTTTATGAGCAACTCGGCGGATGTTTCTAGAAAAGCAGAAGACGCTTACCCTATCGGTGTACCTTGTCCATGCTGCCAGTTTTTAGTGGAGTTCGATTTGCTTTTTGCTTTTGTTACTTTGTGTGCGTTGTTTTGGTTACTTTTTGTTCTTTGTTGTGTATGTCTGCTTTCCACATCTGGTCTTTGTCCCTGGATTGCATTCTTTTGATTGCTGCTCTAGCCTTGGTTCCCTTGATTACCCTTTTAAAACTTTTTGTACACAATTATTGTTTGGATTTAGATCTTCCTATCATGTAATTAATTCTAATGCTGCTGATGAGAGAGTACTCCTAGAAACACGTGTATAGTATATCAAAATTTTCAATATTAATACGATTGGTATTTTTAATTTGCTAACACATAGAATTGGTTTCAAAAGTAGAGCTAAAGCTTTTTTCCGCTTTATAACAAAAATTGTGAAATTACAATGACGGTAAATTAGTAATTTGCATAAAATATTTGTTGTATTACTGCGCGCCGTTTCACCATGTGCGATTAACAGTAATCTCCCCGAAAATTCATTATATAGTAAGTAATTTCAATGGTAACGTGATTCATGGTGTAGAAAAACCCATCAAACAAACGATGCTTTTTCAGTCTACATATGCTTTAACTTTACATAATGATAATCAAATATGTCAAAAATCCGACCTACCTAATTTACGAAATTAAATCTTCAAAATTAAAATTTGCAATAAATATTTTAGATTATGATACGTCATTGAAAACTCGAATATTAGATTATTTAATATTTTTTCAACGAGGTGGGCATGTGAGTTGAAAAATATATTTAATAATCTGTTTATCGCTGTTTTGCTAAATTTCAAAGTATTAGTTTTTTTCTTTTTATTTTCAGTTTTCTTGACCTAAATATGTAAGTTTTATAAGCGCTGCAAAATTTCTTTTCGGGACTATTTTTCAGCGACGTGCTATATGACGTCACGTATGTTGTACAGCTGTGATACACATTTAAAAAAATATCGGTTAACTATGGCAGTCGCGTTTAAAATTTGTGGAATAATTTTGGGATTTATTCATTCTAATCGGGTAAATTACTGTATTTAATCATTTTCCATTGTAGACTACAAAATATTGCCACAAATTACCCATTATTTCATACGCAGTAAACAAACAGATGGTTATTTGGGTCGTCAAATATTCCTACGCTGTTTCTTGAATGTCACGCGGGGCATAGAAACGTCCGATAATTTTAATTCTCACTTGACTTGCGTGAGATTGAAAATTATCGTATATCAAGATAAAAGGGATTTTAAAAACAAAATAGCGATAAACCAAGTTTACAATATAAGTATACATAGGGGAGTCTTTTCTACTTTACATGACTACTTTTTGATTACTGAATAATTAGATAGTTTAAAATATTTCTATAGAATGTTGAAAAATTGGGGTTTTCGACAGAGTTAACTGTCATTACATAACTATTTGCAGAACGTTTCAATTAAATACCATCACGATATTGTAAATTTGGTCAATATGTCTTGAATCTGATATTGTACGGTCAAAGGCGTTGGATATTTTATACCATATTTCACTGTCGAACTTGTACAGAGATTACTATTTAAGTAGAAGTCTTTATAAAAATCAGACAGAAGGTGATTCATGCATTTCAAAAACCCACCGAATTCAGTTTTATTTCTTATTCAGAAATAGTTACTGATACATAACCAATCTTAGTTTTTCATTTGGATATTGCACTTTTTAGATTGTATAGATTGTACATGAAATTGGAACTTTGCAAGAGTTATTGTTCTTGATTTGGTTTTATTTGATTAATTTTAGTGGAAGATTTAAACATAATTTTTAAACAAGTGCAGACCTGAATGCAGAAATTGTTATTGTTGTGTGAAAGTGTATCATCTATAGACTGAATCTTTTGTTTGGTAGGTTTTTCTATACTACACCATGAATCACTATACTGTTTGCAGTGTCTGAATTTTATATGGACTGGTACTTAAACTTAAATAAGATGAAACTGAATAAAAAAAAATGCTTGTATATTTGGAGATGGTTTAACTTTAATATCAGACACAGTTAAGAATCAAGTTTACATAAAAACACAAAATATACCATTCCCATTTAAACAATGTCATTTATGTATGTTTAAAATATTGTTTCCATATATTTATTTAGGAATGACTTGCATACGCAAAAATAGTTCAAGCACTAGTGCATTTTATTTAGGGACAGAAGGTTTCAATTTTTTTTTTTTTTTTGCTTTGTTTTGTTCTTTAGCATATCTCCTGACTATGACAACAATTGTTCCAAATTGTGTAGTGTGTATTGTCGTTGGGAGAAAGCTTCGTAAGTTGGTAAAAATGTTACCTACCCTTTTGAGAAGTTTATAATGGGATAATTAAGTGGAAAGAGTGAATAGATTTGACCAGTGTGGAACTTGTTATTGTATTAATGACCTCTTTGCACAAGTGATCATATTTTGGTTATTCACGTTAACCAATTAATTATCCTATTTCTTATATGGATTTCCTCTTATTATTCGTTGCAATTGCCAACATAAACTTTAAATTTTGTGACCAGAGGATCGATATTTGTTTTGTGACGTTTTGGCGGGAGAAAGGACGAGAGTGAATTCACAGTATGAATTATTGAATTCTTTTACACAGGTATCAACCGGTAAATCACTATAAAATACCATTTCAAATCGATGCATATCGAAGTTTTATTTGGCTTTTAGATTATTTTGTCGTTATTACATTTTGTTGGGTCAAACTTTTTTTATCAAAAAGACAGTCATGACAATCCATAGAAATCTCGCATCCTTGAGCAATTTAAAGGTCTTGATATTAAGTTTGACTCAATATAAGAGAATGCAAACTTAAAGTGGTGAATACGAAATAAGTTTATTTGGTATTTATTGACCTTATACAATCAAAACACAGTCAAGGTGGATATAATCAGAAAACAAATGTATGCAAGATCAGGCAGGAAAAAGTTATTGTGACGGCTGAACCGTTAAAATGTTACCCGTTATTCATTTGTCAAGACTACTTTCCATTTCAAATTATTCAGGTGATCTCGATTATCATTTCTATTTGAAACGTGTCTAGGTGACTTCGATAATCATTTCCGTTTGAAACGTGTTCGGGTGGCCTAAGATATTTATTTATTATTTCAAGCGTTTTCGAGTGACCTCGATCTTCATTTTTATTTAAAAAGTGTTAGGGTGACATCGATTATCATTTCTTTTGAAATCCGGTTTGGATGAACTCATTTAAAACAAGTTTGGCTGACATTAATTATCATTTGTTTTCCATATCTCTTTCGTCTAACTCGAACTTAACTTTTTATGAGCGACTCTATTTAGAACATTTTTGGGTGACCTCAATTAGAATTAAAGACAAGAAAGGAGCTTTTGTGTTTCAAGTGTAGTTATACAAATCATAGGAACGTTTGTATTTAGCATTTGACATCATATTAATCAGTAAAGGTACTTGGATTAATTTCATTCAGTCTCAAATGAAAGCTTGCTATGTTTTGGCGAAATTGAATATGATACAAACCTTTCCCTAGGTCTACCTCCTTGAAATTAAAAAAAAAATGTTTTGAAATAAATTTTGCCTTTTAAACTTCTAGCCTGTTGTGTCTGTCTTTTTAAGAATCGTACAAACTCTGTAATATGTGATAAAACCCCCAAAAAGCTACACAGTTTTATTTTTGCTATTAAGTTGCTAAGTAGGTCTATATGAAGAAATATATAATTATTCATTCCAAACTGTCTCCTCTAAGGTGATAATCCAACAGTTTCTATCGTATTTTAGTCATTTACGTAGTTATCTCTCTTAATTTCAAATTTTACAGTACGTTCTAATAATTTTTTATCACCTAAGAACAGGGAATATATGATAAGTCGTGTGTTAATTTCTGTTTACTACATGTATAAACAAAATATCAAAAATAAAAATATGTATGTTTTCCAGCCATGAATCAAAGTTTGCATAATTCTCTCCACTCTAGTTATAACCTCCAAAAAAGTTGGCATTTCAAGTTATCTTTAATGTTTTAATTAGTCAATGAAATATTATTTTATACATATGATTGATAGTATGTAATTACATGCCTTTTTTGGAGTTATAGTTTGACCTTTGAGATTTGTACCAAGGTTATGTCTTGACATTGTTATTTGTTATCCTTTATTGTGACTATTCATATTCATTCCTGCATTCAGTTTTCCTACTAGTTCTGTCTATTCATTATTGTCTTTTATCTTAACTTCTGTCTATAGTGCCTCGCGTAGATCTGGGTGTCAAAAGAATAAGTCTGCAGCAGTGCTGCTAATCCTGTCATAAATGTTGATTATATAACTTTTTTTTACTTGACCTGTGAGACTTGAGTAACGACTTAGTTGATGATGTATCACCTTGTTGTTATGGTGATGCCTCAAACAATGGGATGTTTTAGACTTTCTTAGAACACTCACTCTGCGCCTGCGTTTAAAGTTTAGAGAATCACTTTCAAATATTGCGTACGTCATTTTCGACAGAACAATTAAAACAAGCAATTCATGTTTTAGATCGCTACATTTTCATAGTACGTTGCCGCCGCTCTGTAGAACTTAATCTAGCTCATCAACATTTCCTAATATTATATATTCTTTATTGGCACAAACACAATTACAATAATAGGCAAAGGCCTATATAATTGATATATAAAAGTGTACCATATATAGTAGCGGTATACATGTAAATAGAATATTAATCAAATGTTATGAGAAGAGATATTTGTTATGAAATAAATTTTTTTCTGATAGAAAAAATAATATCTAAAAAAAATTAGTATAGTATACGAATCACTGAATATACATTGTTTCAGTATGTAGTAATTAATTGAATCAATATCTTTTTTGAGGATATTTGATAATTTGGACATAAATTGACTTCTAACTTCGGAATATTTTTCACATTTTAGCAAAAAATGTAATTCATCTTCAACCTCCCCAGAGTTGCAAACTTTACATAATCTCTCGTTT
The DNA here is from genome assembly GCA_037379345.1 of Perna viridis. Classification (NCBI taxonomy): domain Eukaryota; kingdom Metazoa; phylum Mollusca; class Bivalvia; order Mytilida; family Mytilidae; genus Perna; species Perna viridis. The sequence goes on along the minus strand of CM074517.1, from coordinate 30,069,424 downwards.
GCAGGAATTGATAGATGACGGCCTTTTTCTAGTTCCAAATTATGGCTACTGATTCTAATATTGCAAAGAGAGGATCTTTCTGATCTTTTTTGTAAAATATCGTTTACTCGTTTGTATCCAATGTGTATACTTCGATAAAATGTTAGTTTATTTGAATTTTGGATTTGGGAATGTTGCTCTTGCATAAATTGATCGGTTATTCGTTGTTTTATATTTGATAAAATAGGTTTAAAGCTACATTTTTGATAGATTATGTGTGAAAAACCAAGTTTATTGATAATAGAATACATTCTCTTTGTCCAAGTGTTATTGTTTTCTGTAGCTTGAAATATTTTGAAAGCCAAAGTGTTTTCTCAGGAAAGAAGATGAATTAAAAATTTAACACAGGAAAACATAATTTTTGAGTGAAGTGGGAGTCGTCTAAGTTCAGAACGACATGCAACTTTTGTAGCTTTGCAATGTACACCAAGAATTTCCTTGATGAATTTTAAATGAAATTTTTCTACAACTGAGTTATTAAAGAGTAATCAAGGGAACCAAGGTTATAGCGGTAACCAAAAGAATGTAATCCAGGGACAAAGACCAGACATGGAAAACAGACACACACAACAAAGAACATAAAGTAACTAAAATCATACATACAAAGTAACAAAAGTAAATGAGCAACTCGGACTCCACTAAAAACTGGGAGCATGGACCAGGTGCACCGGTAGGGTAAGCGTCCTCTGCTTTTCTAGAAACACCCGCCGAGTTGCTCATAAAAGTCAAGTCCGGAGTAGACAAACGAGGAAAGGAAAACTATGACCCGTTGAATAAATCAGTTTTCATGGTGCTGATGGATACACCATAACGATCCACGAGTTCATGATGACGACCATAAAACTTCTGTAGTAATGACTTCAATCTTGTAGCAACATAACCCTGTTCCAGAAGCCTATTTGTTAGAATTCTAGCGCGATACAAAAAGTCTGCGTAGTTTCGGCAAGCTCTGGCATAACGTATGAGTTGTGATATGAACACTCCATATGCTGGAGCCGAAGGGATGTTGCCACAGATGAAAGGAAAGTTGACAATTCTGAATGAAAAGTCATCACGTTTGTCGTAAAGTTTGGTCAATAGTTTTCCTTTACCATCGATTTCTAAGTGTAGGTCAAGATATGAGGCTGACTTCACAGTGTCTGTAGTATCTTTTATCTCAAGTTCTTTTGGGTAGATGCGATGTATCAAATCCCCGAAATTAGGATTGTTTAAAGATAACACGTCATCTATATAGCGGAAACTGAGATTGAAGGATCTAGCCAAACAATATTCTTTCTTTCTGATCAGATCAGCTATAAAGTCAGCCTCATAAGAGTGAAGGAATAGGTCAGCTAGTAAAGGAGCACAATTTGTTCCCATTGGAATGCCGACCGTTTGTTGAAAAACACGTCCACCACACTGGACACATATGTTGTCGTTTAAAAATTCCAGCATTTTGTAAACATCTTTCTCTGTATATTTGGAAGATGATTTGGAATTATTTCTTACAAAGTATGAGGAATCTCTACCAAGAACTATATATTTATATTTAGGTGTACCATCTTGTTTGGAAAAACAACGATGTATAATGTTTTTAAGTCGGGATTTTAACTGAGTATGGGGAATAGAAGTACAGTGTTGAAAAATCATAGGTTTTAATGCTATTATATTCAGATAATAGTCTTGAACTGATTGTCTCCAAAAGATCTTTTGAATTTTTCAGGATCCACATTGAATTAATACCACTACGGGAGTAACAAGTGTTGTGGTAGGACTGTAGACTCTCTCTGACAGTTGTGAGTATAAAAGTTAAAAGTTTTGAAAGAGGGTTGGTGGTACATTTTGCAGATCCAGCTATGAAACGTTGTTTATATGGATTCTTGTGAAGTTTAGGAATCCAGTACATAGACGGTAAATCACAATCATCGTCCTTGGTAGAGATACCAAAAGAGGATAGCACAGATTTATGGTTTTCCACAATCTCTTCTTTGGAAAGAGTGGTAGCATTGTAGGTCTTATCACTGCTATTATTTTCTACGTCTACCTCTGATAATAAACATTGGATATAAAACGTTTTGCAGACAAAAATAATGTTGTTTTGGGCTTTGTCTGCTGGTACGACAACATATTTGTCATGTATAGTAGACAATAGTTTTGCTACATCGGGGTCTTTGAAAACTGATGTAGCCTTGGCACTCATTGACCTACTTAAAACTTTCATTCGTTTCAAAATTAAAGACCTCACGGCCTTCAACCACTCTGACAGAGAATCAATGTCTTCTTGTTCTCGTTTTATCCATTTTCTTGCATAGACCTCGACGGCATCTATAAGAACTTTAAAGTTATAATTCCAATTTATGGAGCGTGGTTCACGGTACTTGGGACCTTTAGAAAGGATATTACGCAGAGATTCGTTTTCGAGAATGGTTAAATCTCCCGTAACGACGTGACCAGAAGGACCATATTTGAATGGAGAGGTCTTGCAAGAACAGTCAGGTGGTTTAGCCTTGAAGTCCTCAATCTCGAGGTTCTGCAATAGCCTTTTATAATTGAAAATTTTGGATGCGATTGGTGAAGTATAGGAATATGATATAATTGGTATGGATTTGTCTTTGAAATATGGGGGAATTTTGTTGGTAACGTTTTTGTGATGGAGGATGTTAGCCGAATTAATTGCATCTATACCTTTGTACCTTTAAAAGTACATGTATCAATATCTATACCCCAGACTTCACTACTGTAACAGTACAAAGGAATGGGGCTAATTAAAGTATCAAACAGCTTTTCTAATAGATGACATGAATGATCTAGCCCTACTGACTTTTTTATCTTGAATAAAGCTTTTCTAGCCTTTTCCATCAGCAAAGATAATCAAATATTGTCCTTTCTATCCTGTCCACAGAAATATCGAACGAGTGGTCAATTGAAGACTATGCTTGAATAAATCATACAAAATTAACTGACACTTTCAGATAGACTGACATAAAGTAAGTTGAGCGCCTTGAACATGCCAATTGTAACCTAAGTATAAAAATAATTTAAATCGATAATTATGTTCATAAATACAAAATGTGTAAAACAGATATATTTCAAAATTTCTTAATGTTTAAACAATGTCAGTCAATGCAACATTGAACATCTTTATTGTCGGATTATGCGTTACTAAACAAAGTATGACGCATATAATAAAACATAACGCTATAATGTACGTGAATGTAAGGTTAAGGAGTAGACCTAGGGTAAGGGACACAACTCTTAAAAATTATTGGAACGTTTGTATTCAGCAATTTACATCAATCTCATGTCAGCATCAAAGAAATATGGATTGATTTCATTCTGATTCAAATGAAAGTTTGATAGGCTTTGCTGAATTGAATATGATTCAAACATTTCATTGATTTCAATAGTCATGTCCCTTACCCTAGGCCTACCTCCTTAAATTATTTGTAAATTTTAAAATGTATAACAATGCATATACTTTTTGAACTGCAGAATATCTCACTCTTGACTACTTGCATCAAACAACTTTGAATGGGCCTTAATATATCATGTTACAAGTGCATGTAGATAAATCTTCGTAAAACGATTTTTTTTTATAATTACATGTATAACGTAAATAAATCAATGTACTTTAGACACTTCACATAGCGGGACATAAGTGTACCCTTCTCTACCAGATTGGAACATTGAACTTCGTTCTCAAAATGAATAAATGAAAAACATCGAGTAAATTAGGATTAAACCGAATAACCACCACCACGAGACTTAAAAGAGATTATTATACTTCTTCAACCATACGAGTGGTATGAAATTTCATCCCTGTCAACACAAAAAAGTTTAAACATCCTACCGTAGAAAGTTTAAATAAATTAATACGAGACGTTTTGAAACATTAGAGCACTAATTATAAACATATTGAAGTTTTCTTTAATCGAACATAAATTAGGAAAGGCATTGTATGTACATCCATCTGTCAATTAAGTTGATGTCGTTTTTAACATGACTTTGTTGACATTGACTGGTTCACCAGGTAAAAGGGAATATTGGATGTGTTCTCAAGGAATCCTTGACTAAAAATAGTTATGAGTTAGTCTCTCTAAGAGTTGTAAAGGGAACCAAGATTCTATCGGAAATCAAAAAATGTAACCAAGGACAAAGACCCGACACGAAAAAAACACACACACACATACAAAGAACATAAAATAACCAAAATAAAACGTACAAAGCAAAAAGAGTAAATGAGCAACTCGGACTCCACTAAAAACTGGGAACGTGGACCAGGTGCATCGGTAGGGTAAGCGTCCTCTGCTTTTCTAGAAACATCCGCCGTGCTGCTCATAGAAAATCAAGTCCGAAAGAGGAAAAGATAAACTATGATACGATGAACAAATCGGTTTTCATGGTGCATATGAATACGCCGTAATGATCCACGACTTCTGTAGTGATGATTTCAATCTTGTAGCAACATAAACTTTTTCCAGAAGCCTAATTGTAAGATGTCTAGCGCGGTACAAAAAGTCTGCGTAGTTTCGTATGCGTTGTGATATGATAACCATACGCAGGTGCTGAAGTGATGTAGTAGGAATCGGGCAGTGGTGAAACATGGTATAAGAAATGGAAAAAGTACAAATTTGTTCAAATTAAAAATTTCTGACCAAATCCAGTGTTACACAGATTTAATAGAGGTATTTTCATATGAAGAAATCATCATTGAGTGAATTTTTAAATGTATTTTCAGATTGATAGGTTTTTGGTATGCATGTTTCTGCTTTTGCTTGATTTTTCCAAACACTTACAACAAAACACTAGATGCTTAAACTTGGAGTCCGAGTTGCTCATTTGCTTTTGTGACTTTGTATGTATGATTTTAGTTACTGTATGTTCTTTGTTGTGTATGTCTGTTTTCCATGTCGGGTCTTTGTCCCTGGATAACATTCTTTTGATTACCGCTGTAACCTTAGTTCCCTTGATTACTCTTTCAAGTAGTGTCTGAAACTTACTATGCTGTCAGCCCCCTCAAAAGAAGTCAGAATAATACGATAAAAATAAAATGATATTTCCTGGACTTGTCTGATTCATTTGAATAAAAGGTCTTGTATGTAGTTAGATCAGAGAGAAAGTGAATTACGTCCTCGGCCTTGTTGAATTTTCCCAATAAAAAGATAAAAATCTGAATAGTTTGGATCAAACAATTAAATCGTTGGGATCACAAAAAAAATGCACGGCTTAACATGTCTTCAATACAAACAATTAGGGCTATTCAAAAGATTTAGTATATGGGCTGAGATAACCCACGTGCATCCTACTCATCAATCGAAATATGATTTTCAGCTACCCTTATAACTCCCGTTTACGAAATAATTTGTCGCCAAAAAATAAACTGATTCAGATGCATTTTTATATTTTGGGCTACTAATTATACCTCGTTGAAGCAAAGTCATCAAAATAACCGAAGAAGTATGAACCGTGATAATACTGAACAGAAAACACCGTATAAGACATTTCCAACTAATGCATAAATACTCTAGGAGTGTTGACATCAAAATAAATGTTAATTTAAGCGATTTTTCAGTGGGGTAGGGGTTACAAATTTTGCATTTTACTCCAAATCCTAAGTGTTACCGCAACTTTCTTGGTACCGTTATAAAGTTGAGACACTGTTTTACTTAATAATACCTATATGTATTTAGTTTCTTTCAGATGCTGTTCCAGTGAGTCTTTGATGCTCGAAAAATTAAGTCACAAAAACCTTGGCTTTTTTAACTAGCGGGTTACAAATATAGGCTTTTACTGAAAAAGAATCCGGGTATATTATTGGCGACAATTTGATTCAGAAATGGGAGGTATAAAGGTACCTGAAAATCACCATGATGAGTGGAGGGGGTGCACTGTGGACTATCCCAGAGCATTGACTAATTCGGTTCACATATTACGATGGCAAAAATGTGTCCCTTGTCTACAAATTAAAACATGACCAATATGCACTAAAATATGATCTGATTTATAATAATTGTTTACGTCTCCTTTATACCAAACGTCTATTTATAACAAGATCCAAGTATCATTATCTTTGACAAGTGTTGTTCAAAATTTCATTGAAATATCGTAAGTAAATATTATTTTACAAGTAATCTTATTTTTGATTGAAAACAAACGCAGTTTATAAAAAGCCTTCCTTGACTTAATGTCAATATGACATTTTACTATTCTGCATCTTGAAAAAGGTATGAATGGTTTCGAACAACAGAATAAAAATTAAAAATGGGAGGGGCATTCAAACATTGAGAAGATATACATCTCTTAGAGTGGTGCATGTATTTGTACTTTGCTCAAAACAGGACATAAAAAATGAATACAGTACTGCTTATAGAAAGTTCAGTAGGTAGATATTTATCATAAATTTAAGGAATAATCCATTCACCGACATCAAATATAATAAATTCTGTCCTTGTAAACGAGATGTACGAAAGTAATGACATTGATATGATATTATATAAAATACGAATGGCATATTGACATTTCTCATGCCGATGCAGTTGTTGTCACGTACATGTACTCTCTTTGTAATGGACAAAAGGAATTGTGCACACTTTTCGAGTAAAAAAAAAGACGGGAAGTTTTTTTTACTGTTTTGAAACAATTATGTTTTATTCCCAATTCCTACACATCCAAGTTAAACTTTCATGATTTGAAATCTTAAAATTAAATTAAAAACGATAGGTGGCGCAAAAAATGAATTCATAAATCTGATCTTGAAAAATAGCGTACATTTTTTACATTTTAACGGATTGTGATTAAGATATGTGATCATCATTCTATAGAGAGTTAACATAACGAATTGTTACAACATAGTTGACTTTTTTTTCATTTTTAGGTAAAAAAAGATGGTTTATCAGTCTCTGAATCTGGAGTTCACGCATTGTTCTCTTTTTTTTTTGCCGAAATAATCTACCACATTTCCATTGCATTTTTTGAAAAATTCAAGCAAATATCTGCAATTTTAAGGATTTAAGGCACATTTGAAATTTTGTTACTATTAATTGATACGGGGATTCACGGTTTCATTTTTTTCATAAGTATATGAAAAATATACATGGTGTTTATGACACGACAGTGATTGTTTTCAAGTATAAGGTGAAGACAGGGTGAAGGAAGCAGGAATAGAATAGAGATGAAAAAATAGTGCCGAAATAGGACAACAGTTTTGCCGGATTTTTTTTTCTTTTCATCTATGCACGGTAGTTATAAAGGAATGTTCAAATGGTTATACAGTCCTCCATGAACATATTGCACTTAAAAAGGATGTAAGTACCAGTCCACATAAAATCAGACACTGTCAGTGGTAAAGAGATTCAAGGTGTAGAAAAACAGACATAACAAACAATGCTTTTTTCAATCTACATATGCTATATTTTCTTCTGGAGACCATCAATTCAAGATTATTATCAGAATATAATAGCATTAAAACCTATGATTTTTCAACACTTTATACTTCTGTCCCCCATAGTCACTTAAAATCCCGACTCAAAAACATTAAACATCGGTGTTTCTCCAAAAAAATATAGTATATCTAGATACAAATATGTAGTTCTTGTAACAGATTCCACATACTTAGTAAAAATAATTCCAAATCATCTTCCTAATATACAGAAGATGTCTCCAAAATGCCTGAATTTTTGATCGACAAAATATTTGTCCAGTGTGGAAGACATCTTTCTATCAAACGGTCGATATTCCAATGGGAACGAATTGTGCTCCTCTACTTGCTGACTTATTCTTTCACTCTTATGAGGCTGACTTAATAGCCGATCTGAACCGAAAGAAAGAACAAGTTTAACGATATCATTTAATCTCAGTTGACGTATTATCATTAAACAATCCTAGTTTCGGGGATTTGATCTATCAATCAATCTACCCCAAAGAACTTGAGATAAAAGATATGACAGACTCTGTAAAGTCAGCCTGTTATCTTGACCTACACTTAGACTACTGACCAAACTTAACCCAAAAACGTGATGAGTTTTCGTTTAGAGTTGTCAATTTTTCTTTCACCTGTGGCAACATCCCTTCAGTACCTGCTTATGGAGTTTTCATATCACAACTCATACGTTATGCCAGAGCTTGCCGTTACTACGCTGACTTTTTGTATTGCGCTAGATCACTATAGAAGTTTTATGGTCGTCATCAGGAACTCGTGGATCGTTACGTTGTATCCATCTGCACCATGAAAACTGATTTGTTCAAGGTATCACAGTCTCACAATTGAAGAGCTGATATACCATGATTTCCCGCCATATTTCTGGTTCCCTGCTAATTCAATACTTTATGTGGTAAGTCTCATATTAAGTACCAGTTGTAGCATTTTCATTCGGAACTTCTGGTTTTTTCTTTTACTGAAGGTAAAGAGCAGAAATATGGCGGGAATTCATGGTATTTCAGCTCTTCAATTGTGAGATAATAGGGAACATTTCAAAATATCCATAGAAACAAGATGGCGGATAAACAATACGTTCAGTGCAAAATTCTCGTAAGAAAAATAAATTTTGAATTTTTTCAATCTCGGAGGTAAGAAAGAGAAATAATTGTATGGGAATTGTAGTACAGAACGACATAAATAAAATGGCAAGTTTTTTAAAGGAACTTTTGAGTAATAAAAAAATTAATCTAAAAAAAACTGCAAACAGGCTGAGGTGAATTCGAGTATACAAATGTCAAAATTCAAATTCAGCACGCCACTTTAACCCTCAATGCCAGATTTCATCCAAATCGGAGCTTGGAAACGGGCAACATAGCGTGTTTTTTTTTTTTTTTTTTTTGGATAATCTTGTTTGGCATATCAAGTTGTACCACCGTGCCGTAGGGACCTAGGTTTCTGAGATATTGCAATGTCCTATATTTTGACCTTTTTATTTATTTGGAGTCATCTTAAAATGGCTACCTTTTTCTGATTTTTGAAAACGTAAGGTACAACTCCAGATGGTACCAGGTTGTTCAAAGGTTCATAATAGACGGTCAAAGACGGTCATTTTCACTCTAAATACCAAATTTCATCCAAATCGGAGCATATTGAAATTATGGCAGGAAAATTGGTTACCATGGCAAAGGGCAACGCACTGTTCGGTTGTGTTTGCATAATCTTGTTTGGCTTATCGAGTTGAACCACTGTACCACATTTCAGGTTACTAGGCACCTAGGTTTCCGAGATATCGCAATTTCCTATATTTTGCCCTTTTTTCCTTATTTAGCAGCCATTTTAAAATGGCCGCCCTTTTCGGAGTTTTGATAACTTTTGGTATAACTCCAGATGGAACCGGATATTTTATGCAAAATTTTGTAATAGTCAGCCATACGGCCTGTGAGAATTTTCTCTTGAAAAGTTCATCGGATGGGAGACGGAAGATGCATGACGGAAAAATAATAACAATGATAATAATAATTTAAGTTTACGTTTTCTGAAACGTGGGGCAAGTCATTCCCCGTATACATTATTGGCTCAAATTCTTAAAATTTAGATGCGGCACATTATTCTCACTCTAAAAATAAATTATACTGAAAACGGAGCATTTTGAAGTTCAGGTGGGAATATCAGTCACCATGGCAACAACAGGGGCTTTCACATGGTCTCGGGATCCCAAAATTTAGATTCAGTATGTCATGTTTACCCAATAAACCAAATTTCATTAGAGACTTTTTGAAATTTCGTAGGGAAAATTGGTTACCATGGCAACAAGCAACATATCGTTTCTTAATTTTTTTTGCATAATCCTGTGTAGTATATCAAACTATACCACCGTATCAAATTTCAAGTTCCTAGGCACCTAGGTATCTGAAATATTGCAATGTCCTATATTTTGACCTTTTTAAATTTATTTGGCGTCACTTTAAAATGACCGTCTTTTTGGAATTTGGAAAACTTTAGGTACAACTTCAGATGGTATTGGATATGTGTGCAAAGTTTCGTAAGAGTCAACCATACAGTTTCCTAGAATTTCTCCGGAAAAGTTCATTGATTTGAAGACGGAAGACGACGGAACAATAATAATAATAATAATAATAATAATAATAATAATAATAATGATATTAAAAATGATAAACGGAGTAAAAACAATAAATCACCGACACTTTGTGGTTTGCAAACCGGCTTCAGAAAGCAGAATAACGAGATTCTGGCAAGATGGTACAAACCGCCAATAAGACGCTGGCTAATGTAGGCTTTCCGCTGGTAACAGCAATTCCCGTGTTTCCTCTGTGCATTACCAAGTGAACAGGTGATGAAGTTGAGAAAGAAAAATAAATTGGCAAGTTTTTTTTTCTACAATTACTTACTCTGTTGAGTTCAATTACTCAAAAACAGATTTGTTACTTTCTTAAGTTTTTAGGTAAATTTGTTATTTTGAGAAAATATTCTTGGTCATTTTATCAGAAACGATATATATCGTCATGAACAAACAGGGGCGATTTTCCATTCATTTACAATGTCGGACATCATAATGGCGAATAATATTGCAATTCTGACTTCACTGTCAGATTCCGATCTGTATCATATTGGACAATAAGGTTTCGCTTTCCTTTACAGGGCTATAAATATTGGCGTTTTCAAAAACAAATCCTACTTCGCAAAGAACGATAATGTTGCCCCTTACGAGTTTGTTAAAAAAAAGAACGTTTTGAGTATCATAACAAATTTTTATCAACAAGTAAATATGTACATGTCTAAATATCGGCGTTTTGAATATCGTAACAACCTGTGCCTCATAGCGAAAGATAATATTAAACCCCCAAGTCTGTAAACATTGGCGTTCCCTGCATGCACCATTAAGAACGATGATGTTGCGATTTGCGTGTCTGTAAATATTGGTGCTTTGAGTGACACACCACACAGCATACAAATCATAATTCTGATTTAACGTTTACAAGCAGAATGTACACTTTTTCTAGGCACAGAAATAATTCTTTTTCTGAGTGTATTGTGCATTTAAGGAGGTAGACCTAGGCTAAGGGCATTACTCTTACATGTCATTTGAATGTTCATATAAAAGCATTTTACACCAAACTCATGTAAGCATTAGGGAACTTGGATTGATTTAATTCTGTTTCAAATGAAAGCTTGTTAGGCTTTGGATAAATTAAATATAATACGAATATATCGCTGTTTTCAAGAGTTATGGCCCTTATCCTATGTCTACCTCCTGAATTTTTCCTGCAAATGTCTACAAATACATGAGAGTTCTTTATCCTTTATTAATCACTGTTCTCTCCGGTTTCACCTCGTGGTAACAATATTTTTGGTGGTTGAAAAATCGATTCTATGAACTTAAAATACGTTGACATACTCGGCTACACTTGGAAAACTTCCATTGAATACTGCGAAGTCTGAAATTACCTAATGATTTTATTAAAACCTCAATATCGAAAAGGAAAAGACAAATATCTTGTGTTCGTGCATTGAATTAATCAAAATCATCTTTACAGAAACTTGCATAAAGTATTTGAGTACAGTCTGTCAATACGAAACATCACCGACTGGTTTATAAAAATATACTTTTCCGTGTTTTTTAAATGCTTTGTAAACGATCCCTTACAGTATGTATAAACCCATTGGCGCCTCGATAAATAAATTTTAATTCACAAATGAAACGCTTTAAGTAAATACTTCAGTCGGGTAGATGATGGGGTATATTTAAGTTTAAGAAACCCCACTTATCTCATTTATTTTCATTTATCGTTTTAACTAGTGGCATAATTCATAGATTTTTTAAGGGTCAGTAGCTGATGAATACATAGATGTTTTCTTTCATTTTTAAACATAAGGTAAGGCATTTTATTTTGTAATTTTGCAATTACGGTAGGAAACTGTTACAGTTTTGAACTTTCACAAGATATTTGTACCTAGTCATTACATTTATATTACTTTAGATAAATGTATCAAACATTTTTCGACTCAGAAATGCATTCATTTTTTGTTTTTTAGAATCTTATAAAATTTAATGAAAACGCTTTCATGAACAATGTGAGCGTCTAATACTCTTTATATTGATTGTATTATCGAACAATACGAGCAAAATCGAGGACAGGGTGTCGAAAAAAAAATATTGCTTAAAATTACTTTAAACTAAGATTTCGAGTTTAATCTATCTTAATCCCCAACAGAGAATGTGAACAGACAAAGTTTAATATAAATTAATGAGTAGTTTGTAAAGTTGGATTTTTCAAACAATACTATGGATTCAGAAACAATATATTGTATAACAGGACCGAAAGTACAACTTATTACACAGTTCCATCGGAAACGCCTTAACCAAGTCTGGATATATTGCAGGGGTTTCTAACTTACCGTTTTATTTTCCCTTGATATTGCCATTTGTTATACTGACTTTTCTTTTTGACTTTTCCTTTTGTCTAATTTGATCAGTGATAGTTTGGATATCACCCTTCATATATCTTAAATAACATTATAACTGCTGTTGTATAGTACGTCATTGTATTTTCCCCCCCCCCCCCCCCCCCCCAAAAAAAAAAAAAATAAAATAAATTTATTTTTATAGACAAATGTGTGTGTACAAATTAAATGATATAGAATAAAAGAATAAAAGATACTCTCGCGCTCACGCACTTGTCGAGATATTCCACATGATATCGCCAGCATCAAAATCGAAAGTAACTATTATTCTGTTCATTGGTAATCCGATTCTGGCATTTTTATTTATTTTAACATACATTTATGTTTTTTTAATTACTTATTTAGAAAAAAAAATCTACTAAAATAATTATATTAATTGACAAGATAAAGACCACGCCCCTAATCGATTCTTGCTATACATTTTTTGCTAACATCAAATTTTAAAATAAATGTAAAGATTTAAAGAACAGAGTTTTGTTCAGAAATACAGGTATGTTGTAGCCTAAATATCTAATGTAGTACAAGCTAGCAATAATTTGTTATATATTGCCAGATTTGAATGAAAATTTTAATATATTATGTTTATCTGTGTTGGTATTTAGCTGGATCATGGCATAAAATATCTTAATTCATCTAAATTTGAAGAAATGGCATTTTTGTCAAGAAAATGCTAGCTTGCACTGTATATACATATAAGAACAGGACTCTATGAATTTCGGAATTCAAATCTTGTTTTTGGTAGCTATAGATTTATTCTAAAATATGTTGTTTACTCTTTTGTTGTTAATGTTATATAGAAGTTACAAAACATGAGTTCCCAAGTTTGACTTGTGCTTGTATGTTATGTACATATAAAGATGCATTTAGCAATGTGTCAGCACTAAATTTAACGTATTATCAAACTATGAGTGAAAACATTTCATTAAGAAATGTCCTAGATATTAATTCTAGCTGACCTTAATACAGACGTTCAAATTTTCATTCTGCGTTCTTTTACAAAAAATAAATGAATGTGTTCCTCATAATAAACGAAGCATCAGCGTTGACAGCTCAACGTCGTATTCTGATTTCTAGTGTTCATCTTTAGACTATCCCCGTTTTCAAGGTTGTCCTTTAAGGTGTAAAAATCAACTTCAACAGATTTCGTATTGTTTATAAAAATGTGTTTTGAATGCGTTTCTCTTTTTAAACGAAGCATCAGCATTCAAAGTTTACCTTTGAAACTGGATAAGTACGTGTTCTCTAGTATGAAAAATCTATTTACATATTTTTGTTGTAAATGTTGATCCCCTTTTACAAGATTGACGAGTCGTAATTTTTTTCCGACATCTAGGGCACTAAATATGTCAATGTTCTGTTATCCTGCATTTTGGCCTTTTTATTCAATACGGGGATCATCGTGGTCCGACTTCGAGGACAGGGATTTTGGGGGATTTTATATGACATTGAGTAAAACAAATCGTCAATAAGACCTTTGTGTTGTCATTAAATCAGTTAGTACTAGCTTTTTTGCATAGCTTAATGTTATTTTTAGCGTTGTTAATGTAGGCACGGGCCATTTTCTTTTCCAGAAGGTGGGGATTGGGTAGTATTTTATGTTGAGTAAAAAGTTTCTTCCTGGTAAATACGAAAATATTTTTTCCAGCAACAGCCGGGGTTTAAATTTTTGCTTGAATTATTGTTTAATTTACATTGTTAAGTAATAAAGACATGTTGGTTCATATTATTTTTCTAAACATGACTGAGAATTTTTTGGGGCAAGTTATAAAAAGTTAATTAAGTTGTTATAACAAGATAAAAAAAGAGCTTCACATGGTACTAACGGGCTTCCGTACGATCCTGTTTATTCTGAACAATGATGTTACTTCTTTCAAATTATTAATCTTAAATTTCAGATTAAAGGCCATATTGCACTTTCAAATTTATCATAGTAGGTAACACTGAACAATATTAGCAACGCAGTTTCTAATGATTTAAATTCAAGATATGAAGCATCTTGCCATTAAACGTCAATTTTACTTTGGCCTATGAATTCAACTTGTTTATTGAAGCTGTCAACATATAACGTCAAATTGTTCATATTGTGATATATCGTCATGTTGAAATCAACCTGTCGGAATAATAAAGCAAAAATTGAATTTACAATGTCTACTTGCTCATATAAATGTAATGACATAAAAACAAGATGTCGACATGTTGATTTCAATATGACAATTTATCATCATATATATACAAGTTGGCATAATAAATAAACAAGTTGAATTCAACAGGTCGACATCTTACTAACATGTCATTACATTAATATTAGCAAGTCGACATTGTTATTCATTTTTTCTACATCATTCCGACATGTTATCTTTAACATAGTGATTCGATTCCAGCTTATAACACACAATATAACTTATCATATGACTTATTTGCCACAAAGTATCCTTACAAGGGGTGTACCATATGCGTTTCCATACTGGCCAGATGTAATGCTTTATATAATACATAAAGCTTAGGCAAGCATTTGTTTTAGCTAGAAAAAGTTCCCAGCGTGTTTTTAGTACATAAACGTCAACATGAGAATTTAATATCACTGATAACTTAATTGAATACTATGTTGGTGCTACACATTGCACGACATTCCATTTGTACATGGTTAGGTTACACCCGGGTAATGGCTTAGAAAAGGCAAGAATCTATCTAACGAATATAGAGCACGGCGGCCAGGAAGCATTAATTCTAAGCAACAACCCGGTTATGTGGATTTTTTAAAGACGAAAGACGTCGTTCATGGGCAATAAATTTTAAAGAAAACTTACTGCGTCTACACGATATGTCAACTGTTGCTGCCAGTTATAATTTATCTAAAGGAATCTTTTTTTTATGACTAAGTAGCAGTCTTTGTAAGAATCAAGTAAATTTTGTAAAATGTGCCCCCCCCCAAAAAAAAAAAAAAAAAAGGCTACACATTTTTATATTTGTTAAATTAGTTGCTTTACAGATATATTTCATGAAAAGTATAATTATTCATTCCAATCTATCTGCTCTTAGGAATTAATTCACAATTAAAAATCCAATCTACCACCACTTTGAACACAAAACCACGGAATTTCCACTGTATGGGGATATTCTTTTTAAAAAATTGCCCATAGTATTTCTTTAAAAAGTTGAAAAATTATTTCTTATCCAACTATCTTTTTCTTCCATGTTTCAAAAAGAAAATTAGGGGGTACATGCCTTCTCTCTTCCTGTTATCGATAAAAAAAACCCATAAAAACCCGTTAAATTTTCAGCTTACATGGCTTCGTCTGTTAACCATTCTTCAAAATTCTTCTCTGAAATTACTAATGGAAGTCGACAATAATGTTCCTTAGGGAATTATGCATTACTTTTGATCAGTGAAATAACATGGCCGTCGTGTATATATATTGAACATACGGTTAAAGCCACTTATTTCTAGGTGTAACTCAAAACATCCAAGAGACTAAGATAATAACGATGACAAACATTCTTCGGTTTGAAGAACTCTACAAAAATCTCCGTAGAGACGAAGGTAAAAAGCGAAATTAAATTATAGTCATCGTTGCTTCAAAGCGACATATGACGTGTTGCAGTTTTGTCAATATTTTGAAAACAATCATTAACAGATTGATTAAATGATCCTCTGAGGAAGTCAGCAAAATCGCCATTGGAAACAAAAATTAAAGGACGACTGCATGTTATTTAATTGCTCTTGAAAAGGAAAATTGACAATTTTGCCTTTTTTAGCAAAAATCATACTAGATAGAAACTTTCAACTGATGGAATATTCGTTACTGGGACGACTCCTTGTTATTCGGATTGGTATACTTGTATACCTCATAATATCACTGTTTTAGCTATTTAAAGATTTTTACTAAAGTCATAAAACTCAATTATTGTTTTAATAGTCGAAGGAGGTTTGCATGGAA
Organism: Perna viridis; assembly: GCA_037379345.1. Classification (NCBI taxonomy): domain Eukaryota; kingdom Metazoa; phylum Mollusca; class Bivalvia; order Mytilida; family Mytilidae; genus Perna; species Perna viridis. The sequence goes on along the minus strand of CM074517.1, from coordinate 30,053,068 downwards.
GTAGCTTATGTACCTTTAAAAACTGCGCATTTTTAATTTAATGAGACGCAAATGCAAATGATTAAAATGTCTTGTCGATAATTAACAATTTCGGTTCTGTATTTTAATTACTCTTTTGGGAGGACTGTTTCCATTTCTTGTTCTATTTTTTTTATTATCATTATTATTATTTTTTTTTTGCTATTTTCTTTATGATTAATTATGGCAATTCATGCACCTTGTTTGAATCATACTATTTGTGTGATGGTATTTATAATTGAAATAACAAAAAAACATGAACCGGAAGTAATATCATACCTGTTTAGGCTAGCATACTCCTCACATTGCTGCACTTAATTTCTACAACTTCAAAATTAAACCGAGTATCTTTACAATATCCACAATTAGTCGAACTTGTCTAATGAAAAAGAAATACGGTCGATGGCCAAAACAGCTGTTTCAATGCCAAACCAAGTATTCAACATTTTTATTACTTATTTTGAGTATTATATCATCTGTTAATAAGTAAATATAAGTCATAACCTTACATGATATTAAACTGTTGAGAATCGGATTTTGTTTTTTTTAAATCTTTATATTTTTCAATGTAAATTTAATGATAAATAAGTTAATCATAATGTTATTTGATAAGTTTGTATTTTTCTACAGTACCTCCGCATAATTCAATTCAAAATTACCCGTGCAGGTCCGGGTGTCAAAAGAATAGGCACGCAGCAGCGCTAAGCGTGTCGTAAAAGGCGACTAAATAGTGCTCAGAACCTTAGCCGGGGGCTAGGACGCTCTGCCCATAGAACAACTGGGTTGTGTGTCCCAGGTGGTGGAATGGGGTACCCCTGGTATGTTACATGCTGGGGTTGTCAGGCTATAATACGAAAAATCTGACAACAAACCATAGTGGTGCACCGTGCTAGGAAAGATGCCACGTTCCTCGCACGTTACAAAATCCTATTGTGGTATTCTCTCGGAATGGGAACCATAGGGCTCCGCCACAGGAGGCTAAATTGCCCGACCCTACCCACCTCTCCCTATTTCCAGCGGAAATCAAAATTTGTCGACCCCATTATCCTTGTGTCCCATCCCATTTTTCATTTCATCAACATTTCATGTTCATTTTATCATCCACTTCATCGCCTGAATATAGCTGAAATATTGTTTCTCGGACGTTAAACCCCAACAAACAAACAAACAAACAAACAAACATCAATTCAAAGTAGGTTATAGACTTTTGTGGCATTGAGAATATTTTACGTGACTATGGTGAGTAGAGCTTCATTTTTAAACGAGTTTAAGAGTAAAAGAATATTAAAAAAATAGCAGATTTAAATTAAATCAACATTAATAGAATATCAAGTTAAAGGTGAGAGAGTTAATACTATTATATGACTGATGATATTTTAAATTAAGTAATGCATTTTTTTTTAGAAAAGTGAGAAAAAGATTTGAGAAATGAAAGAAATAAACATTCAAGCAAAAGCAAGAAGAGATCGAACGAAAATTTATACGTAAAACGTAAAAAAATATGAAAGATTTTTTATTAAAAATTACCCAGAAAAATATTATATATATATACAGACATTTTAACACTGAATCCTTTTGTAATTAGTAAACATTTCATTCAGATATTTTTGGATTCTATAATGTTCACCAGGAGCACGAAAATTTACCGTTGATTTTGACAGCTATTTTCTTTTAACTCAGGGTTGATTCTGTAACTTTAATGTTCCATTGATTTAAGGCTCAGCGTGTGTGGAACAGGGTTGTCTGTACTCAAATCCTGACTGTTGCTTGTGTTGCCAATGTGTAATTTGTGACACGTATCTCAACTATTCCAAGAACAACAGCTCTACGCCCGCGTCAAAAGTTCAACGATTTTGGGTCATTTATGTGTCAGACCCCTACATTTATATGATGGCGCTAACGCTAAGACCATTTTGGTCAGCTTAATAAAGCTGCAATGCATTTAATCTCTTCGGATCTCTCTTTTACGGAAGTAATGTGGAATTGTAAAGAACTCCTGATAATGCAAAGAAAAGAATGAAAGAGGACAGAACACTTTATTAAATGCTTTCGGACTTTGTTGCATAACTTGTAATGTTTGTATCTGTTATAAAATTGTGTAAGCTTGGAGTGCAAAATAACAAAAATCGGTATTTGCGCCCCTTAGACTTTTTTTTCCTTTTGAAGCGATTTTAGCCTTTATTGGTAATTACTTGGCCTGTGGTTATAATTTACGTTTTACCGAAGTTTCAGGCATTACCTCTGTCCTTTGGGCAGTAAATTTGTCATGATAATGCCCTCTATATAAGCAACACAATTTATACAATTTTGAAGGCACTATCACTTCATAAAGGCTATGAATTTATTGATAATTCCATCTACGTAAACAATTGTGTTTATTTCATGAAAGTCTCGATTTCAGACAATACTGCATAGTAATATCCCGAGCAGTATCATGTGATAATGCCTTTTGACATTTTAATGCGCATACAATGTTTAGAAATGGAACATGATCATGTAAAACAGCTAAACTTGTGGACGTCCTCGGGAATTCGGATGCTAGGAATCGGGTCGGACACTGTGAATGTGGAAAACAACTTTCTGGAACGCTGTGGGTGAGTATTAAATTTTTCACAACCATGCATCGTGAATGTTTGATATAAGATGCCTGACGTGGCACACCTACTGGGGAATAGTTTGCCTTGGCCGATGCCAAATTTCCAGTAGTGTAAGTCGATAATGAATCTGCAGCAGCCTTCGATCTTCGAAAATGTCAGAAAAAAATCCGAAATTTTGACTTCATCGGGTTATTTCTCTATCAATGAATCGATTAATATAATTGTATTGAGCGATACATCTTCTAAAATCTATTCTTGGTAATCTCTTAGAAAATCATTCTTTCAAATGCACTTGTAATAGTACCGTTTAAGTTTTCATTTCATGGGTAAAGAAAATTGGACACTAAACGAATGGGAGAAGACGATGATATTGGGGTTTGTATACTTAGAACGCGGATGTTTTAGACACCAAGAACACGGGTAATTATAAATAACACGTGTTCGCAAGAGAATTGAAAGTCCCTATGATGAGAAAACTAGCAGAAACACCAAAAACTGATTCAGTGACCCTGTTTATTGAAAGGAATATGGCCTCCATGTACCCATATTGGGTACGGCCAAACTTACGAATAATGACCATATCAAAACCACGTGATTTAAACGACAATCAATGGCCAAAGAGTGATAATGAATTTAACATATGACATGACATTTCAATTAAAACAGTGATAAATACATCAATTTACAAGAGTTCCTGATATAAATCTTATTATGGTGTGACATCTCTTTAACTTCTGTTCCTTACCGTGATCTTCTACAACTTCAATTTCACGCACTTTGCTTAAACAATAAGAAAAACGATAGAAGGACAAGAATATATTACCGAAGCTAAAACTTATTTGAAAGTCTAAAAATAGAACCAGATTGGCCATTTATAAAAATAAAAGCGGCGCAATTAGAAGATCCTGACCTAAAACCAGTGATAGAAGCAATACATAATAATATTACACCCAGTCTGAATGACTTATCTCCCTTATCAAAAGCTTCTAAGGAATATTTATCACAATGGCAACGCTTACAAATAAAAGACGAGGTCTTACAAATGTATGTAGGAAATTCGAATCCACTGATGGAAAGTCTTTCAGGTGGCAGACAATTTTACGCTGAACTCTACAAAAAGTTGTTTTGCAACAATTGCATAGTAGATTAACTTTCCTAATCTATGTTGTATTTCGAATTGACTATGATTTTATTCTCATATGACATAGCTACAGAGGTAATAACATATATATACACAATACAGACAATACAGATATGAATGCATGTGTGGAAAAACATGTACATGAATACATTTACCTAACCAGGAGGATTCATGACAGTAGATATATATTTTATATCTACACAATTTTTCTAGTTCAGCTAAATTATGGGATGAGAACAACTGGTTAAACTTCAATATATTATTATTTTGCCAATAACGGCAGGAAAGATATTTCTTCCTTTCATTTCGAAAATAATTACATAATAGTATGTAATGGAACTCATCGCCGATGTCGGGGGGATCGCAGAGGTAACACAATCTATCCGCTCTCGGAATGTTATGCCACCTTCCCACCTCCTCCGGTAGTCGATGATTTCCACATCTAAACTTACAGAATGTATATACAAAACTAAGTGGTAAAATAGAAGTATAATCTTCTAATTCAACATTATTCTTAAAAGTCTGTAGTTTAGACCTTTTGATGATTCACTCATGTTGGCTGACCATTGTTGTCTAAATTGATCTTTTAATCGTTGTTCAACTGATCATACGATCCACTCGTTGGAAAATAATTCTGGGTTGCGCGTACGTTTGACATGCCACAACTATCAAATATATTTTTGATAAATGTTAGCCATTTATTTTCGTACCCATAGTTGTTATAAAAGACAAACAAGTTTATACAATATGGAGGAAATCTTGTTTTCTCTTGCAAAATTAAGTTGAATCCAAAATTTTATCATCCTTAAATAAAAAATAATTGAAATAGGAAATCTTCCTAATTCCCCCATAAACCATAAAACTGGCAGTTGACTGTTTCAAACGAAGTATATGTTTACAATAAAAGAGATGAACTCTTTCTATAATATCTAAATTTTCAAACTCCCAAATTTCACAGCCATAAAGTAAAATTGGATTGATGGCTTTATCAAACATATCCAATCGACATTCAATTGTTAAATGGTTTGTTTGGCATTTCCGTATAATGCTATACATAGCTTTATTAGCATGATCACGTAAATGCTTTCGAGTGGCTAAAAAAGACCCACTTTCAGAAAATAATACTCCAAGATATTTATAGCTTTTGACATTTTCTAATTCTTCGTTATTGATAAAGAACTTTAATAACTTTTGTTAATATTAATTTTAAGTTTCCATTTGCTACAATATAAACAAAATTTATCTAATAATAATTGTAAATCTGTACTAGTTTCCGACAATAAAATAGTGTTACAACAACAGGAATAGCTTAAGATATAGATTACGTTCATTTTCAATGTCATCTGAAATGGACTTAATACCATTAACATCTAAATTTTGCAATTATCCCTGCAGGTCATTTAAGTACGTAGAAAATAATAAAGGTGGCAAATTTTCCCCTTGTCGCACACCAATTTCACTAGCAAATATATCGGAGACGTTGTTGTTATGAACAATACATGATTTAACATCACTGTACATATTTTGGATTATTTTCAAAAGTTTACCATTAACATTATTCAATACTAGTTTGTGAAATAGAGAGATTCTGTGAACAAAGTCAAAAGCTTTTTTTCAAAATCTATGAAAATACAATAAAGTTTTTTCTTCTTTAGAGACAGTAATTCAAATAAAGCATACAATGAACAAATATGGTATGTTTTAGAGTACCCTTGCCGAAAGCCTGTCTAGTTTTCCTTAAGAATATCAAGTTTATCAGTAAAATAAGTTAATCTCTGATTTAAAATAGAGGTAAAAATGTTTCCCAAGCAAGATAATAATGTAATAGGCCTATAGTTTTTAGCCTCCATAATATCCCCTTTATTTTTATATGTCAGAATTATGTTACCAATTAACCAGGCATGTGGCAAGACACCAGTATTAAATATAAGATCAAAAAAACATAACGTAATTTTCATTCATGACGTCAAGAGATGAAGCGATATATTCATTTATTATTTTATCTTCACCAGATGATTTATTATTTTTCGCCTTTTTCACAGCCTTTTCAATTTCCTCTCAGGTGATTACACTATTCAGTGTTTCATTCAACAAATCATGGTTCATATCAATGTCTATATCATATTCATCTTGGAAATTATTCTTATTCAGATTCTTAAAAAAACTCAAATAGTGACTCAATTGGGATATCGCTTTTAACTCGTTGACGTCCTTTATTAAAAATTTTCCAAAATTCTTTTGGATTTTTCATTTTACTTGCCATATTGGCATTATACATTTTAATATTTGTATTCATAATTTTCTTATATATTTTTTTCACTCTCACGAAGTCGTTCTTTAAACAAGTTACACCCATGATGTTTATAAAGTCTCTGAGACTTTCGTAATTCTCGTTTAGCCTTATGACAGTCAGCATTTCACCAATCCTTGTCATTGTTCTTATTTGAATTCTGAGATTTTGACCATATATTAATAGTGCCAAGCGTTGCTTTTGCACTTTGGAGCAAAACATCAGATATTTCTGACGTTATAACATTTATATTATGTTTTGTTACATTTTCATATCCATATTTAAAAGATTATCTGAAAGTAAGTTAACTCTGTTTCTGTCTATATTTTGTCTAAAACTATCTACCTTCTCATTATTCCATTTCTTAATTTTATCTTCCTCAGAATTTTGTTGAATGGGTGTGTTTCTCTTTTCAAAAAATTACCCGAAGTATCTATGTTCAGCGATATTGCTGCATGTACATCAGAATATAAGTTACAAAAATCAAGTATTTCGAATGTGTTCACATATTTAAGAAAATGTGAATTACATAAAATATAATCTATTACACTATTATGCTTAGTTGTAGGTCTACCTACGACTCCACCTTCCATTCTACCATTCAGAACAAACATTTTATTATTTCAACAAAAATCTGTAAGTTTTCTACCGCAGCCATTAATCACTGTATCACAACTGTTTCTGCTTCTACTTATTTTCAAATTGTCAAGAACATTAACATCAGTAAAGTCAATCTCTTCTATGTTCATAAAATCATTGGTTTCTATATTATCATAATAATCAATCATGTTTGCAATTCTGCTATTAAAATCACCAACTCAGACTAAATTATTTGAATTTTGAGAAAATCTTTGTAATTCATTTTCAATATCTAAAAAGGCGTCGTCTGATGCATAATTCGAGTTCACTGGTGGCACATATAGAATACCAAAATATACATCTTCCGATAAATTGAATACAATTTTATCAACTTTAAACCAATATACAAACTGGCAGCTAGTTTCAATCGGTTTAATATTCTTTTCTAAATATTTTCTGTAGCCTAGTGCAATACGACCTGATCTATAATGAGATATTTTACTTCTATTCTTATAAGTGGATACAAAGTCATTTGAATCTACCGTATTGCAGTCATCAAGTTTTGTCTCTGTCAAACAAATAATATCTTCTATTCTTATAAGTGGATACAAAGTCATTTGAATCTACCATATTGCAGTCATCAAGTTTTGTCTCTGTCAAACAAATAATATCAAAGTCATTCAACAATGAATTAAATTCAAGGTAAAACAATCTATTTTTAATACCACAAACAGAAGAGTTCAAATTTGTGTGGGCGTCAAGCGTATTGATCTCATTCAAGTGTTCAGTTGCAACAGTTCCTTCTCGGTCGTCCCATCTAGTCATGTTGTGGGGTTCTCTCGGGAAGTCGTACCTTGAGTGGGGTTCCCTCGGAAAGTCGTATTTTGGGCGTGCTCCCTGTTCTTCGTACCTCCTTCGAAAATCTCCATCGCCTCTGGCAAAATCCACATTTTCGTTTCTCGCCGGTGGGAAAAGTTCTTCAACCTCGACAAAAACACGATCTCGCTTGAAAAAAGCCTTTTTTCTTCTGTCATCTGGCCTCTTTGAACTGTGGCCATAACAATTGTCTCTTGTCATTAATTTCCTTAGGAAATTGTTCACTGATTCCGCATGTCGTCCCTTAATGTTTTGCTACCAAACGCAATAACTTTCTCTTGGCCTTCAACTTTAAAGAAAGTCTGGCTATGCCCCTGACCTGTTGCAAAAATACCAGATAAAGGTCCCTATATAGTTCTATAAATTTTCAAAGTTTCGAATTCAACTGTGAAGACGAAATAATAGAATTGGACGAAAAAGAGGACGCTAAATGCGCCTATGTGGTTGTAAATAGCGATATTGTTGCCCCTGCAGAAAGAGTAATCCAGGGAACCAAGGTTTAGCGGTAATCAAAAGAATGCAATCTAGGGACAAAGAACAGATATGGAAAACAGACACACACAACAAAGAACATAAATTAACTAAAATCTCGGGCACGTAGTCTCGGTTGAAGGTATAAAAATTTGCCCAGAGAAGACCGATTCTGAACAAAACTGAGTACAAAAAGGAAGTCCGTGCTTTCTAGGCCTGGCCTCAAAGTACCGAAGGTTTATATATTAGAGATTTTGCAAAACTGATCAACCACTGCAGCAGAAAATGGAGCATTAATTTGGACAGAACAATGTGAAGATGCAGTCTGTTGTTTGAAGTTAAAATTTACCAACCCACCTGTTTTGGCATACTTTTATTCGGATTTCGGGAAAACATTCCTTTTAGATTGCGACGCAATTTTTTTCCGTTTTAGGGGGTGTCCTTTCACAAAAAGTAGAAGTCCAAATTTGACTAGGGGTCTAAGGGAACGCTCAAGCCCCCTTAGTCAAAGAAAGTTAGTCAAAATTTATGCTGAAAAGGGCTTTACTGTGAGATCATTTTGTGGATTTTTTAAAAAATTTTATAGTACAAGCAATGACCGTATTCAGGATAAAACGTAAATAAAGAAATTGTCCCCCCTTCAATTTGATATATTGCATTTTGTTTTGTTTTAAAATGCCTATCCCTTCAGTACCTGCATATCAAAACTCATACGTTATGCTAGAACTTGCTGTAACTACGTAGACATTTTGTACGGCGCTAGATCGACTTATTACAATAAGTCTTCTGGAACAAGATTGAAGCCATCACTACAGATGTTATATGGTCGTCATTGTGAACTCGAGGGTCGTTACTGTGTATCCATCTGCACCAAATGGACCGATTTGTTCATGCAGCATGACATAGTTTTCTTCCCTCTTTCGTCCTCCACGAACTTGATCTTTTATGAGCAACTCGACGGGAGTTTCTAGAAAAGCAGAGGATGCTTACCCTACCGGTGCACCTGGCCCATGCTCCCAGTTTTTAGTGGACTCCGAGTCGCTCATAAATTTTTGTTGCTTTGTACGTATTATTTTGGTTACTTTATATTCTTTTTTTGTGTGTCGTCTCTGTCCCTGGATTATTTTCTTTTGATTTCCGCTAGAATCTTGGCATCCTTGATTACTCATTGTTCCTTACAGTGGTCTCTGAAATAATTGTATCTCAACTCGGGTTCCATAGTTAACCTGATTTTAAAGCTTTTGAGAAAAAAAATATTTATTCAATATATTCCTTCAACTATTTTGGAAAGAGTCGGATACACTTTAAATAAAGAATAATCTATCAAGTTCCGAAGTCATCGTTGCAATCATCATAATTCGGTAAATCGTTATTGATAACCAATTCATGTCTTGCGATAGTACGCCTGAGCCTATATATATATTCCTTCTATTTAGGTCTAATTGTTTTATCTGCTTTTCAAGCCCTCATAATGACCATGAATCTGTATTTTATGTATGATATATAAGACTAGCAGATGGGTAACGTAGACATTTGACCTCTTAGGGGTCCAATATGTATATTAGCTGACTTATTGCCCAAAACCACCATCTCTATTCATCATTGTGAAAGCCCGTTCATAAACGAAAGCCGGTCCGCACACAGTATACATTGGATGTCATTTTTTTTTCAGACAAACTCGATCCGTCTTGAACTTTGACCAATTCAAATCATGTAAAAGACGTCTATATGCTACCATCATGAAAATGGGATTCAGAGTTTCACGGAAAAAGCCCGTGTCTTTACTCAGTGAGGACATATTAAATCAAGAAACAACAAAGAAACCGCCGTCCCTTACATGATTGCTTCCATTTATCAATTACCACCTTGTCTTCTTTTCTTCTTCTCTACATATCTTTCTTTATTTATTGTTTAATCGTGTTTTTGTGAAAATTTAGTGAAAACTCAGGCTTCCGAACTTCCGCCAAGTTCCGCGCCTGCAAGTATATTCATTCTTAGTTTTGACTTCCCTGTTTGAATATCTGCATCTATTCAACGCTTTTAACGTATCCCGTCAGCTTGAAACACTTTTCTTCCTGATCCTTGTAGTTTTCGTCTTCTTGTACCTGGGATTTTCATGTATAACTCATATATAAGGAATGATCGTTCCTGTATCAACTAAAAATTGTGTTTCCACCTCTTACACTTTTGCTGGGACATAAAGTCCCTTTTTCGCCCTTCCATACATGTACATGTATGTACTGGTATTGTCCTTCCTGACACCTAGTCTCGGGTCCCAATCTTTACCATGGTTCTTCCTGGCTGGATGCCAGTCTTCTGATGCATTATTATTTCTCTGCCTGACCGATGGTCAGTTTACATCCCTGGTTCTAGACCAGTCTCTTTCCCCAATACCTTTCGAGTGTCGAGTCTCCCCGTTGATCCCATTATAATCTTCATTGTCATAACTTATTTCTTGGGTCCTGCATGGGTTATTTACTAAACCTAGGCCCCTAAGTAAAAGAAGTCCCTTCTCACGTGACCTTGCTTACCACACTAGAAACATTTGATTTTACCTTTACTTTCTGACCCTTGCTTGTAATTTCTCTTATTACCATTTTCCTCTTCAAATGTTGACTTTAATTCTTTAATTACTGTCTTCATAGTTACGTAGTCCTCTATTCCCCTTTTTCCTGAATTTATACTTCATAAATTCCAAAATTTTACTCTATCCCTATTTTTCATTCTTTATGTTTCTTGAAATGCTTATGTTTCTAAAACCACTTGCATAGCATCATCTAAAGACTGTGGGTGGACTTGACGCCTCTGGATAAGCCAAACTTGCCAACTTTCTTATGCTATGAACTAACTCTTCCAATGTGTCATTAGGTTTTCTTTGTCTATTTCTTAACTCTGTTAAATATAATTCTGCCCGACCCCAGGTCCATAACGTCTTTCAAGCTAGGTCAGCAATTCCCCAAATGTCATTATTTCAATATGCCAATAATTGTTGAGTTTGACCCTTTAAATACACAGCCAAAAACTGTGATTTAACCATTTCATCCCATTTATTTATTTATTGTGCACATGATTCAAAATATGCCCTGTAATCAGCCCATGAAGTAAGTACGATCAATATATCAGGGTGCATTTATATATTTCTATGATCCCCATATCATTTCTATTCCAATACTAGTAATCGAGACTGCCCCTCCTGTTGCAACTTTTTTTCATTTTCATTTTTAATTATGTTCCTTAAAATCGCGCCTTCTAGAAAAGCAGAGGACGCTTACCCTACCGGTGCACCTGGTCCATGCTCCCAGTTTTCAGTGGAGTCCGAGGTGTTCATTTGCTTTTGTTACTTTGTATGTATTATTTTAGTTACTTTATATTTTTTGTTGTGTATGTCTGTTTTCAAGGTCTTTGTCCCTGGATTGCATTCTTTAGATTATCGCTAGAACCTTGGTTCCCTTGATTACTCTTTCTAAAAATCTTCATCATCACTAACATTATATTATGTAGTCTTCTCGATCAAAATCTAACAAGTCACCTATTCCGGGTTTTCTATTTATAATTACTTTTTTCTCAGAATCACTATTCCCAGCTGCATCACTCATTTGTTTACCTATTTTTATTCTTTTCACTTCTGAATTTCTGGGTTGCTATAGGGTAAACATTATTCTTTATTTTACTTTTGCCTATATCTCTTTTATCCTGATTTGTTTACTCTTATTACAGCCCTTATTTTATTATTAAATATTATTTCCTATTTATTTTACAATTATACACCTGTGATCGGGGCTAAAATCCTCCCTTTAACCAGCCGACGGCTAAAGTTAATTACGTGAGCGCCGTCATTTTTTCTTCATTTATTTTTTTTATTCACATTAACCGCCGGCACAATAAAATCTTTATACCGTCGGACAGCATCGTTTCAGTTCCAAGAGGTGGCCAATCTCAAGGTAACTTAAAATGTCTTCTCCGCGGTGTTTTGTTTAGTACTTAAACTTATCTTCGAACTATATTTTAAATGATATAGCCGCCAAGTGTTAACAGAGCCGGTGGTTATTAGCCACTCGCTCTGATGAGTTTTCTTGCTTTCAAGATTTATTTCGTCTTAGCCGCCGTAGTGTAATCTTCGAGATCTTCCTTATGGCAACAAATCTTCAGAGTCGCCAATATTCTTCTCTGTATTTTCTGTTTGTTTCCTCAAAATATTCATCATCGTCCCACCGCTGCCACTAGTGGTAATATAGACGAAACTTATGGCAAGCCAAAGTGGACAAAAATCAATGTTTTATAATATTAGAAGATGAATTTTTAATATTACAAAATCATTTCTTTAATATTAGAAAAGATTTTTTAATATTAGAAATTGATTTTGTAATATTAAAAGCTCATTTTCTAACATAACAAAATGAATATGTAATATTAGAAAATCACTTTGTAATATTGCAAAATCAGTCACATTTTTTAATAATACAAAATGATTTTCTAATATTAAAAAAATCGTAACTGAATATGACAAATCCATTTTCTTATATTAGAAAATCAATTTCTAATATTAAAAAGTCGTTTTTTAATATTAGAAATTCAATCGATTTTTTAAAATTAAAAGTGATTTTTTAATATTAAAAAAAGCGTTTTGTGATATAAGAAATCTAATTTGTAATATTAGAAAATGAATTTGTAATATTAAAAAATCATTTTTTTAATATTTGAAAATACTCATTTTTGTCCACTTTGGCTTGCCATAGAAACTAGTCTCAGTTTGTATGTGGCCAAAGGCTGTTTAATGTACCCTACTCTGAGTATTTAAGGGCTTTAGCATCTAATCAGGGTTACAATGGTAGGGCCGGTTTTGCCGCCGACCACAAGATAAACAAGGAAACCAGGGTTCATTGTGAAAAATATATTACCGAATGAAGCATTTGAAGGCATGACAAGCACCGATTCTATGAAGTTGACAATTATATAATAGATAACAATTTCGCTTTAAGTTCAACAATTAAAATTTCATTGCATTGTCATATTAAACAACCTCTGCAGCTCAGATCGAAACTGTATCTGAGCAAAAAATTTGACTGGCAGCTAATAAACTTTATCTTGAATACCCCTCTTTTGAAGCTACCCTTAACCTTGCACGTCCTTATATAAAGAACACGTTACGAACGAAAATAATTACGCAATTTTTTTTTTGGAAGTAAAATCCCTTACATTTTGACACTGACGGGGAAAATGCATCCACCACCGATGAAAATGAAGAAACGCAAGTTTTTGAATCTCCCGGGTCCCTTATCGATGATGTCAGCTGACATGCGCTAACTGCGCATGTCGAAAAAGGGGATCTCCCGAAATGTGAAGTACAAAGTACCGTAACATGAAATGTGAATACAAAATGTGAAGTTATGAACGTATTTGTGCATGAACTGGTAAGTTTTTTGACAAAGAACTGTGGTATCAATGGTTCTTCATGGATCTCAGCCCTACAATACATTTACATTTTATATATATACAGATATATGCAATGTTTAGTATCTCAATTGTTTGTACATGCATTTGTCCCGTGTCAGTTAAATAGTTATTCTATCCCACGACTATAGGGTATGTGTTTCATACATTGCATTACATGAGTTGTAAGTACTATATACAACACATAGTGCTAAAGAATATTATTGACTCATAATCTTATTAAAATCCGGAAAATTCTTTTCGTCGATAATCGGTTTTGTTCTTTATCTATATTTACATGTGTACGGCCTACTTTTTGACATTCGCATATGTGGGTAAACAAACCTAATAAAATCAGAATTTTTGGGAATAAAATCCATACATCGCTACCAAACACATACATGACATATCAAACAGACATATAAAGTACATACATAACATGGGAATGAAGACATTTGTTTGCATGCCTCCCAACAAAAGAGAATATAAGAACATTTTGTATTACACAAAGTATGGTCTAGCAGTGTGCACCTCCGACGAAAATAATAACATTAATTTTTATATATCTGAACGACTGGAAAAATGTAGTCTTGAATCTATGATAAAATTGAATAGATGAATATATACTGAATATTACATGTCAAAATCTGTATCAGCCCAAGAATCCTATATCACCCCAAGGGCCACTTGGTGATATAGGTCGAGGATTGATACAGCATGTGATATAGATTTTAACATATCATGTTATGATGAAATGAAATTCATCCTCAATATCGACTTTACATAGAGGACAAATTTTATTTTCACATTTGGTTTTATTGAATCTACCTGTTTCTATAGCTTATTTGCTGTTGCTTATTTATAGTTTGGTATTTTGATAATATTTTTGTCAAAGTAATGTAGTAAATATTTTTTTCAATTTTAAAATCAGATTTAAAATACATTATGTTCTTAATTTGTTACCATGTTCTGAATTTTCATCTTTATGAATGGATTTATTCCATTAATGATTGAAATTATCTTTCAGTTTCAATGTGATTGCTTTCAATTATCTTTTCCTTGAAAAAGTGGTTTGGTTCTCCCTCAATTTTTTTAAATAATAATTTGATTTTTGAATGAAAACTGTGAGATATACCTGAGCTAGCTTTGTATGATTCATATAAAAGTTTATTTTTTGAGTTCAAAATATGTAGCCATAATCCAATTGCAGATTTTAATGCTAAAATACTAATAGGGTACATTCCCAATTCTGATAATGCTGCTACATTTACAGCTGCTTTGTTTACCCCAAGCAAATACTTAGCAAATTTAATTTGTAATTTGACTGGGGCATTGTTAAGTATTTAGACTCTAAATTTTTGTCAATTTAGACAATATTTAAACACCACAGTTCACTACAATATAAAAGTATAGGCGAAACACATGATTTGTGTAATTTTAAATGTGCAAGTACATTCATTTTGTCTGAAAACAACATTTTTTGATACAAAATATGGCTTCTGATGCTTTCTTACAAAGCAGGGTTATTGCCTCAGTAAAACTCTCTGGAAGGTTTGAGAATGATTCAAAATTATTTATATCCCATAGCTTGTTCAATGGTTGCCTTTCTGAAGGTGAACAAAACTTTTGTAATTTTTTAAAGCAAAAAAAGTGATTTATTAAAGACCATTATTTTAGTTCTGTCAAGATTCATAGTTAGTGTCCAATGTTCACAAAATTTATCTAATTTATCTATGAATTCTGCAATCCTTCTGCACATTCAGATATTAATACTTGATTGTTGAGATATAGCAGACATGATAACTTGAGTATCATTAATAGATACTGCGTTACATTCTGAAGTAAAAAGATTAGATAGATCGTTGATGTAAATTGAGAAAAGAACAGGTCTCACACCTATTTACTGTAAAGCTTTATACTTTCTATTTCTGAGAACAAATTGAAATAATTGCTTAAAATGGATAGAAATAACCCGCGTGCTTTGTGTTCCTAGAAAACGGAAACGACCCGCGTTATATAATGCCCTAACCCGCAGTTTTTAGTGTCCAATTTTCTTTACCTATCGGTATGGAAACATGTAAGTACTCTTACAAGTGCATTTGACAGGATGATGTTGTAACAGATTACAGAGTATATATATTTTAGCAGATATATCCTCAATACAATTAAAAATCGATATCATTGATACAGAAATAACTAGATAATAAAAGTCAAAATTTCGGATATTTTTCTGACACTTTCGAAGATTGAGGGCTGCTGCAGATTCATTATCGAGTTATGCGACTGGAAATTAAACATAAACCGAACCTAATACTTCCCTCAGTAGATATGCCATTTCAGACACCCTATGTCGAACATTCATGATGCATGGTAGTGAAAATTTATACTTGCCCATTGCCTGCCAGGAAGTTGTTTTTCCCTCATTTATGGTGTCCGACTCGGTTCCTAGTGTCCAAATACCCGTCCCAGCGTGATGAAATTATTGAATTGTGAAATTTAAAAATGAACGGCACTCATTGGCGGTCATGTTGCGCACATTGGGAACAATTCATTATTAGGTTTTATTGGAGGACTCAGGATCCATTTGGTAATTCTATTTTGTGCTCTTAATGATACAAAATATTTATTTTAAAACTACATTTGGACAATTAACTGTCTGGGTTTTCGCCGTATATAATTCACTTATTGGACTTTAAAAAAAATTAAATTCGCTAAAATGAAGTAAGGCCATTTTTTCATCTACAAATCATTCTTGAAATCACATTAACAGGTAGGGCTAAATATTGTTCTTCATATACCCCAATTATGGGAGTTAAAGCTAACGCAATCACCTTGCCCGGCCGTCTGTCACGACGTTAAGCTTTTTTTTCTGTATATACACGTACATATGTAACAGATTTATCTGTTCCTGGAAGGAATGCTTAGATATTTGGTATAAATGCTTTTTATGCTGACTAGCACCGTGTCTCTCTTTCCACGTTCCTCACTTATCTACACTCTGTTAAACGTACGACTTCATTTGACAGAAACAAATGAGTGAGTGTATTTTTAGCAGGACGTGGTGTGCAATGTCTTGTTATTGCTGATTAACGCAGGAATGTACATTATTAATGGTTGTAAGTTTTGATCATAAATGATGATAAGGCAACCCTGTTTAGATTAAATGAACAAAAAAAATGTAAGGAAGACGTAAACTTGTATATGGGAGGGGGTATCACCCTCCCTTTCAAGTCCAAAGTACACTCCATGTTTTGGGTGAAGTCCGAAGTACAATTTTACATTTTGATAAAGTCCAAATTCCATGAAATTTGAAGTACAAAGTACTGCTGTTTTGAAATGTTAAGTCCATGGACTTACGTGCCTAAGTCTAAAGTATATCGATCGTTTGAATTTTTGCGCCTCAGATAATCGTCAAATTGCATTCTGATTACGAAGGACATTAAAAAAAAACAACAAAAACACACACACACACCAATTTCAAATGCATTGTAGCAGTGTACCAGTTTGCGTAATATTCAGGTTCAATGTCGGTTTACGTGGAACACTTAGATGAATGAACTCAAAACTCTCCGACATACTGCGTAATTGAACTACAAACTTCTAGTTGGCCTTTCCCGGTTTCTAAATATTTTCATGTCGAATTTCAATTTATCGACCTCCAAGTCAAAACTGTCTGTCAAATCATTCAAACTTAAGCCACCACAATCATTGAAATAAATCATGTCCTTAGACACATGTCCCTCTCAACTAACAACATTTCTCAGTTGATAAGCTTTATAGCCCAAATGCTACAAATTATCGCATAGACATCTATGTGTCATTTAAAGTGCTTAGAGTCTTATGCATCTAGTTCCAGACACGCGTGTATTAATATAAACGCCAAAGTCTTAGTATACATTTTCAACAAAATGTATGGTGCAGACAACTCTATCCATGCACTTTTAACTAAAGGCCCTGGAGCACTTGCAGCTCTATTATCTAAACTAGCCCAATAGAAAGATTAATATAAAAAGCAATATCACCAGACCAGATTGACACCATTCCCAATACATTTGTATATGCATTACCGAAATTCCTATGCCATCTTTTGAGCAAAATTTTATTTTCATTTGTCATCTCCTGGCTTCCAATGTCACGAGGCGGTAACCGAAATAATAATAATAAAAAAAAACACGAAACCGTGAATGATTGTTTCGGGATTATGTTACTCTTTTGTAAAACATTTCGCAATAAATGATGGCATGGAACCTCTTTCTTTATACAAGTTTCTTGATCGGATCCACTGCCCTCTTTTTGTAAATATAATTGGATCCGCCAGGGCCTGCATGAAATTTCAGAAGACAGATTCAGTTTTCCGACAGTTAGTTACATAGTTTCGCAGGGTGTTAATTTCTATCTATATTTTGCATCTAAAAAAATAGACAACTTGAATATATCGACAGTGAACGACTGATTGCGTAGGAATAAAGAGACACTGATTAGAGATAGAGGTCAACTATTTTTAATTGGATCGTTGTCAATACAAATGCACAATTGTAATTAATCAGCATATTAAGTTCGCAGTAAATGTTGTTTATTGAGTTTGTTTATTGGCGTAAATAACATAGAATTAAATTTGATGTATTAGAAATACCAACAAAATGGACTATCAGCATTTGAACCAAAATGGGGTATGCCAGTGAGACTATTTTATTGCGGTAGTGCTAGATAATTGCAGATGCTTTCAGGCTTTACAAATCGAAAGGCTCTGGCGACTGCTATATCTATTTTGATCTCCGATCTAAATTGATAGTAACCGAAAACACTATATACCTTCTCCAGTGCCGATGTGGTATGCGGTACGTTGGTGAAACAGAACAACCTTTCAACAGGCGCTTGTCAATGAATGGTTATCCGCAGTGACTACAAATGTAAACCAGACGTCCTTCTAAGTCGTCATCTCAGATCATCTGAACACCTCCAGGAGGATATCCACAATATTGTTGTTACGATCATAGAACATGATAACAACTGGTCAAAATGTAAAAGAGTGTCTCGGGAAAGCTTTTGGATAAAAAAAATTACAAACAATTTCTCCAGATGGAATAAACGAGAAAAAAAATCATATTAGGTCCTGGTCTAAAGCTGGTACACCACTACACGCTATACATCAATACGCCGTACTACTATAATCTGACTTTTCTTAATTGTTTTCTACATTTAATTAAATTCTAGTTTTTGATAACACACCCCACATTCTCGTTTTTATTCAGATTCCTTATCATTTGCTTATGTGTGCTTTTGATAAAGGTACAATCACTCTCAGCGTGACTCAGCTTCAGAATCTATGTTTTGATCTTGAACTTTGTTAGTTTTATGCCGGTTATCCGGGCAGACCTGAAGTGGAAACACCTTAAAATTGGAAAAAAAATGTTTTGGCTCTTAGCTTAACCCGAAATCCTTAATCCGTCCTGGGTTTATATTAAAGCAACACAATATGTCAAGCCTGATATTTTAAGTGCAAGCTACATTGCTCACCTATATCACATAAATTTTTGTTATAAATATTCATTTACAGGTCTTTTAGTATAGACACAAGACAAGTGTAATCTTCTGATCATCCATGATTGTCCCTGTATAACACTTATTGACAAGATGCTGAAAGGACGTGGTATATCATTCCTAAACATTGCGCTGTGTGCCGTTTTCCTCGAGAAAATTTCTAGTCACGGATCTTCAAAACATTTACACAGTGATGGTCAAGTCAAACTAGAACCAAAAGTCTTCATAGACACATTATTTACCAAGTATGGAAATGGAACAATTATGACGTATGAGGGATTTGAACATTTGATGTACGGAATCGAGTTGGGAAACCTCATTATGGAGGACACGATCAGTGCCCATCATACCAAGAACAAAACTGGGTTTATACTGCTGCACCAAGACAATCATAGCCACGTCGTAAACATTGAGCTGTTGGGGATAGAACGGAGGCATGTAGACCATGACCACGATCATCGTAATCACGACAATCATGATCATGAATATCAAGAAGCACATGATCCACTTCAGACGGTAAGTGTCACGCTACATTTTTGACGTGCGAATTCCCGACTTGCGGACCAACGTTTTGTCAATATTTATCTCTTTTTGGAGCAGGTATCTATTCGGAACAGGTAAGGTTTTCCATCCGATATCGACGATACCTTAGAAAATCTCGAAAGTCAAAAGAGAATTTCTCGTTCTACTGACCCTGCCATAAATTTTCTTTACCCGGAATACAAATGAAAATCATCCTTATGTAACCTACCAACAAAATGAAACACCCTGTAAATTTTAGAAACACCGTTGTGTTTGTTTGCCGGGGATTCCATTTTCATTCGAGTTACCTCTTTTTTCTGCACCCGAATCCGAACATCGATTAGAGAGACTTCGAAATTATACCTGCTCTTACAGGAAGTAACTCTGCAAAAAAACATGGTAAAATATGGCTGTATCCCGAGCTCCGCAAGTAGGGAATAATGCATGTACATGTACATATATGACTAGTAAGCCCAGAGTGAGTTTTGTCACGCTTTTTCGCATATACAAAATGGGGGTAAGAGTTTTTCTGATATTTTGAATTTCTCAAGAAATGGTAGCAATGACTGTATTTTACAATATTATATTGAAATTCATAGTTTTTGGTTAAATCAGTCATTGTTCTTATCAATTAAGGGTTTGTACATGCGCAAGCTTTTGTGAATCGGTGTTTAAAATTAATTTATACGCCAGGTTTTGATTAATATAGAGGATATTTGTCTATCGGTGACCTGGCTCTAGACTAGAGAACGGATTAATATATTATTTTTACTAGCTTCTTCAATACTTTGCTTAAACATTTTTTTTTACTTCTCAGTGTTTAAGCCCAAAACAAATTCTGCAAGTATTTGGAATTGATGCAAATAATGGTATCACAAAAAGAGATTTCAGAAAGGTCTGTCCAGCCTTGATTTTCCAATTAGATCAGCGGCGATGTCTGTCAGAAGATATCTTAATTCGATATTACAACTTCAAGGACCCTAAATCTGTTGGTAAGAAAGGTAAGATCTTTTAAAATGGTGTAAATCTTGCCTATAACTAGGCTTGTTTTCCCTTAACCGGTACGAATCAACTTTCCCTAAGTCTCTAAGTTCGTCGTCTGCGCCAAACCACTTGGTACGAACCAATAATAGTACACGAATCTGTATATCAACTGGAACGTGGAAAGCGCCCTAGATTTCAAACGGATCCACTCAATTTTTTTAGTTTCACAATCACTTTATTCTTTTAGTGTAGTGAAAATGGCTGAGTAGTTCCGATTGTAAAATTAAAAGTCAACGAATGCATCAATCCGCTCCTTGAATAAGTATTGCATAAAAACGCAAAAGAAAATTAAATTGATAGGTAAAATATTAGATGGTCCAAAAATAAAATATGAATATCTTAGCAAACTTTGTGATGGTCGGATTGATTTTCCATGCCATCAGTGTTCCGTTGGAGAAAGTCTGCAAGTAAACTCCCAGGATTTATATCACAAGCGAATCGTCGAAAAATGTTAAATTCTAATTTCAACGTTGGAACGATGTTGAATGGTGATGCTGCATTGCGAATGGAGACGGTGGATAATTTACCCCATCAAAGGGCTTAGTCATTGGGAGATATTGTATAAAGACCATCTCTATACAAAGGAACTATAGCAAGTGACGAGTTTCATAAAACACACCTAACAAATCCTTAATAATTAACTAGTGAACAGATTGAGGAAGTATATTTAAATGATGGCCCTGTAGTGAATTATACATGTACAACTAAGAAGCAGTTTCAGAAAAAAAATCGTATTCGATAATTTGTAATGGCCAGCACTAGATAGGTTTTAAAATCGTTAAATAACACTTCTAAAGTCGGCCCTATAAATGCACATGTGGCATTAAATGAACGATCTCTGATTTTTTTTTCATTTTTTACTTTTCAGCATGGACTCATGGTTTCTTAAGCATAGCCATTATAAGCGTTGCTGGTTTGTTGGTAGTGTCAACGGTGCCAATGTTAAGGAAACTATGTCTTGGAGGAATTTTACAGTTTCTGATAGCTTTGGCAGTGGGTGCTCTGACAGGGGACGCCATTCTTCATCTCCTTCCTCATGTAAATTATATCTTTTGTCTGTAAAAAGGCTAGTGTCTATGATAATAAGTAATTATAGATTACTGGTATACGATGGACGAATAAGTGTCAATTTAGAAAAAAACTTGTATTTTCAAGTAATCAATCCATTTATAAATCAAACAATGCCAATGGTAGTCATTCAAGGTACAAAAAAACAAGAACAAACGATGCAACCGATGACATTGACTGCTATAAATATATGATAAATATGTTGTCGTACCAGCAGATAAAGCCCAAAACAGTGTTTTTCTCTGCAAAACCTATTAAATCCCATGTTTATTATCAGAGGTAGACGTAGAAAATAATAGCAGTAACAAGACCTATACTGCTACCACTCTCTCCAAAGAAGAGATTGTGGAAAAACATAAATATGTGCTATCCTCTTTTGATCTCTTCACCAAAGACGCTGGTTGTGATCTACCGTCTATTTACTGGATTCTTTAACTCCACAAGAATCCATAATAACAAGGCTACATAGCTGGATCTGCAAAATGTACCACCAAGCCTCTTTCGAAACTTTTAATATACTCACAGCTGTCAGAGGGGCTCCAGTCCTACCATGACACTTGTTACTCCCGTAGTGGTATTAATTTAATGTGGATCCTGAAGAATTCGAAAGATCTTCTGGAAACCCTCAATTCAAGATAATTATCAGACTACAATAGCATTAAAACCTATGATTTTTTCAACTGTTTATACTTCTATTCCCCATATTCAGTTAAAATCCCGACTCAAATAAATTATATATGGTTGTTACTCCATAAAAAGACGGAACACCTAGATGCAAATATGTAGTTCTTCGAAGCGATTCTTCATACTTAGTAAAATTCAATTCCTAAATATACCGAAGAAGATGTTATCAAAATGCTGGAATTTTTTATCGACATCCAGTGTGGTGGATGCCGTTTTCAAACAAATGGTCGACATTCCAATGGGAACAAATTGTACTCCTCTACTTACTGACCAATTCCTTCACTCTTATTAGGCAGACTTTATAGCTTATCTGATCCAATGGAAGAAACGTCGTTTAGCTAGATCTTTTAATCTCAGTTTCCGCTATATAGATGACGTATTATCGTTAAACAATCCAAGTTTCGGAGATTTTATACATCGTATTGCATCAAGGAACTTTAGATAAAGGATACTACATACACTTTGAAGTCAGCCTCATATATGTATCTTAACCTACACTTAGAGATCGATGATATAGGAAAACTATTGACCAAGCTATGCGACAAACGAGATGACTTTTCATTCCGTATTGTCAACTTTCGTTTCATCTATGGCAACATATCCCAACAGCTTTTGGGTATGGAATTTTCATATCACAACTCATACGTTATGCCAGAGCTTGCCTAACTTTTTGCATCGCGCTTGACTTCTTACAATTTAGCCTCTGTAACAGGGTTTTGTTGCTACAAGAGTAAAGTCATCACTACAGAGGTTTTATGGTCGTCATCATGAACTCGTGGATCGTTACAGTGTACCTATCTGTACCATGGAAACTGATTTGTTCAAGGTGTCAAAGTTTCCCTTTCCTCTTTCGTCTACCCTGGAGTTGACTTTTTATGAGCAGTTTTCTTCTATGATAAAAGCAGAAGGCGCTTACCCTACAGGTGCATCTAGTCCATGTTCCCAGTTGTTAGTGGAGTCCGAGTTGCTCATTTACTTTTGTTACTAAGTATGTATTATTTTGGCTATTTAATCTTCTTCGTTGTGTGTATCTGTTTTCCATGTTTGGTCTTTGTTCTTGGATTACATTCTTTTGATTTCCGCTAGAATCATTGTTCCCATGACTACTCTTGCAAACAGGTCTGTATTTTGAATAAAACAATATACTAATCTTCTTCACAAATCAACCAAATGATGACTGATTAAAACCCTTGATAGCACCAGTTTAATGTTCAATCTATTTTATTTTTACCTCGAAAGTACAAAAAACGAATGGCAAATAAAATCTAAGTCTAGTTATCTGACTTGTAATTGTTTCTGAATAAGCGGTAAAAGTAAATTTCGTCATTGGTGTTTTGACATACACAAATCACTTCCTGTCTGATATTTATAAAGACTGATACACATTTTATCCTACTTTGTTTGAATGTCAACTGACATATTCTTAGATAGCTAGCTGGTTGTAGTACACTTAACGTATGCCATGCTTTCGATTTCGCCATGACGTATACTCTGGCGCGCTTACATTTTATGGAAAAATACACAATTTTCCCACGGGAACCACTGCATAGATTAAAGGTGCAAACTTAGCACACAAATGGAATAATATTTTCATTTAAGCTTATTTAAATACTACATTTATATTGGATTGGACAATAATTTAATCACTATACCAATACAAATACCCGACTGATATAACAATAACCAATAAGTAATGATTATAGCCACTAACAAAGGTATAATTGTACGAGCTTTTTCATATGGACCGAGTTATGGATTCTCTGCTATCCATATTGGTATACATGTACTAATATACAGCTTGCCAATAACTCGGTCAATATTGAAAATCTAACACATCTATTACATAACATTATTGTTATCATTCTTACTACTTGCAGGCGATTGTTCCTGAAGTTGAAACGCCCGCGCATGACCATGTACATGATGAAAGAAAGGCTCATGATCATCATGAAAATATTTACAAAGGATTGTGCGGTCTAGGTTCCATGTACTTTTTCTTTCTAATTGGAAGAATCCAGACCATAATATCTAGCAAAAGAACAAAAGTAGGTTATTTTATTCGATTTCAATCATAAATATTCTCCTACGTTTTTCGGTTGGTGTGATAATAATTGTTTATTACTATTCCAGTGCATGTGCATATTATAAGTATATATATCACTAACGATCGATTGAGTTGTCTATTATGTGCTGTTTAAGTAAACAAGTAAAATTCAAACGCACGTAAACACTTAAATAGGGCTATATTGGGTACAGTTACAACAGTTTTAATGTAAACTGTGGAGACCAGAGGGTTTCCGAGGGTAGGAATCCTCTTTTTTGAAAGTTTTCTTGATTTTGTGCACAATTTTGAAAAAAAATAGCAAACTTTAGCCATGAACACCCTTTTATAGATCTCTGTATCGGCCCGGACACTTTTAATAAATTCGGGACCCAGCCTTTAAAAAGCGACATGAAATGCTATTTGATTTTTGTTGTCTTTTAAGTGTATCCACCTTTGATATTTATGCATTTGTACCTTCGCTATTGTTTGGATAACATTAGAAGGGTAAGGGAAATAACTCTCGAAATCAGTGATATGTTGTATTTAATTTCATCCAATATTTTCAAGCATTCAGCTGATACAGAATGAAATTAAATCCACGTTACCGAGATGCCAAAAATGATATTAATGTAAACTGGTTTACACAAACGTACTAGATCTAATGCTTTGTAAAAGTTATGCTTTTTTATTTTCTGTATCACTACACTGAACTCGACATACGAAAGTGCTGACTGTTCAACTAGTTTTGTCACTGATTTACAGAAATGTCTTCATATTAGATTTCGTGTTCAATTAATTTAAATATTATACAAGCTGATATTTTACACATACTGCCTGTAGTAGAGGGTGTTACGCGGTAGTATCACACGAGGTAAATATACTACTACAGGCAGTATGTGTATGCTTAATACGAGAGTGTGATATATTGAGAGGAGAGAGGGTGATATATCTTGACGTCCGGGTGATATATCCTAGAGGAGGGTGAAATATATCGTGACGTCGGGGTGATATATCCTAGAGGAGGGTGATATATCGTGACGTTGGGTGATATATCCTAGAAGATTGTGATGTATTGTGTGATATATCGTTGACGTCGGGGTGATAAATCGATCCACTAATAACTGTGCAGTGGGGGTGGAGCAAGTGAGGATGCTCAGGGATTAGACTAAAATAACTCATCACCCATTACCCAATCAGAATTCAAGATTTTTGTAAGAAGTGTAACATCATAGGATTGAACAGCTATTTTCGGCCGTTCATTCATGTATGAACGGATCTCCGAGCTCCCAAACTCAATGAACGGCCTTTGGCCGTTCATGTAATGTTTGGGAGTGCATACAAAATTCTTATTACATTTTCAGCAGAATAACAATGAAAACACTCAATTGCCAGAATACAAAGAAAAGCTGAAGGAGAAAGAGGGTAAGAAGAACATTTATAAGCATTTTAGACACGTTAATTAAACCTACTATGCCAACTTCCTTAAGAAAAAAAAAGGATTTAAGGCTTTGCTCTTGAGGCCATATAATATTTTCTCAATGAATTTGAAAAAAGAAGTATTGTGCATGTATTAATTGGTAATTTATAGTAGAAAATTCATCTACAAAAATGTTTCAATTAGATATATAATGTCAGCTACTTTAGCAACTAATTTGCAGACATACATCAGCTATTCATAGTAAATTATTGTTTGACGAAAATTGAAATGTAACAAGATCTATTGTATGGAATGGCTTGTTGAAGGAGGTGAGGTAATGTTTCAATAAAAATGCTGTAAAAGACAGTTTCATATTTTAATATCGTTTGTAACTAAGTTAAGAATGTATAATAATATACTACAACTTATCAGTCTGTCTGGGAATTAAATTTTAGGCATTTTGCGAAATACATACAGGAAGATTATTAAATTGACAAATTCACTTTGTGTTAATGGTTTTAATGCATACATATGATGTGTGATGAAGTTCAAATTGTAGTACCTGTAATACCATGAGAAATAATAAACAGGGAAAGAAATCGTAAATATGGTTGTCATAGAGACCTTGACATTTAATTTTCGTTCAGAAAAACAAAAACCAAAAACACAAAGGATTCTTTAAAAAATGTATTTGAACTCATAATGTTGTTAATGCATTAAAATGCAAGTGTTTGCAGAAATCTGAGCCGTAAAATCGTGCAGATGTCATACTAGCTTTTTGTAATATAGGCGGTTCTCGTATCAGCTTATTTCTTTCATTTAGAAAATTAAGTATTAAAGAAGCACTCCGTGTAAGAAGCATGCAAAATGTCATTCATGGTGGGAAAACCTACATAGTTTTCCGATGCAGTTGGTATAGTTTCGCCTTTTACCCTTTGACCTTAAGGGCGCTCTCCTATGGAAAAGCAAGTCACCTGATCGCATTTCTGTTTCCCGATTGGCCAGATACTGATAACTTAGTGGCGTTTGAAAAAAAAAAACTGTATCGAAAATTGAAATTGCCTGCCATGTGTTATTTTCTTGAATGAAATGTAGAAACTTGCAAGTAAAGAAAAAATAATTTTACTGTGTGGATATTTTTTTTTAAGGATAGTACTTGTTATATTTTTATATTTAATTTGAAATGTTAATTTAAAATGTTAGAGTAAACAGAAACAGATTGCACTATTGTAAATGACACTAAAATACAATAGAAACTAGGATTTTTAATGTGGATTATCTCCTAAGAGCAGACAGGTTTGAATGAATAATTATACATTTCATCATACAGACATATAAAACAATTTATTAATAAAAATAAAAATAAAAAAAAGTGTTGCCTTTTTTGGGGATGTATTACATATAATACAGAATTTTCATGATTCTTACAAACACTACTACTTAAAGGTCTGATGAGATCCCTATTGATGGATAAGGATAACACTTATAAAAGAGCTATCGCGTTTCATGTAGATTTAATGATAGGTGCATTTATATAAAGTGCAGATTAAAGATTGCCATAAAACCTGTTGGAGGTCGTCACATGTTAAGTGATATTTTTTTTTAAATTAAAAATATCATGTTTAGAGAAAAAGCATTTACAATTGTTAAGTGTAATAGAACTACACGTATAGCTTGCTCACCGTTTTTCAACCTAATTGGATGTTGGTGTTGTTGATCCTATGAGTGTTTAGTTTACAAAGTCATATATTTAACTTTTGAAGGGCATTGTTGGGAAAAAGATTTGGCTGTCACAATTAAAGCTAGTGTCCTATTGACAAGGAAGTTGTACATAAATACTTGTTAATTGGTAGTACATATTATTAAGAAGTTTTATGCCAATTCGAGTTGTCGTGTTTTGCACCTCATTGTTGTGGTAATGAACGTTTTGTGTGTGTGTGTGTGTGTGTGAAGAATGGCTGCAGCATTTTCTATGTTATAATGTCATCGCCTCTAATTTTGTTTTGCCATTTAAATTACTTTAGGGATTGCCTGATGAAGAACATGGTCCTTTATCATTGGTCGCCCGGGGTTGGGGGCATATTGTAGTCCACCAACTCCTCTTAAACCGCTGAGTAGAATTTAATGATACTTTTGTGCCCTAATTTTTTACCATTTGAATGAATGACTTTTGATTTATTGTCAGATACAAAATATCTCTAAAACTCCTCTACAACCATTGAATAGAATCTATAAAACTTTTACAAATTCTTTATCTCATTATGCCATTGTGTACTTATTTTGTGTTTCCATCTTGCATCAAAGTGTTAATAATACCGCTGGGTGAATTTATTAAACAAATAACAAGCTTATTAGTGATAATTATTTTATACTGCGTGCATACAATCCAATCACCACTGATTCGATTCAATATTAAACTAAATAAAACTTAATTTAATTCAAGTAATAAATTAGAATGTTTGGTAATTAAATGACATGACTGGCATGAAAACTGAGGACGGACGAACGGACGGACAGCATGATCAATATAAACGTACTGCTTTTCAAGCGGGATATGATGATATTTAAATTCACTGTTTCATGTAGTCTAGCTAGCACACACGTTATAAGGAAATAAAAAAAATGTACATACGTTTTTACATTTGATACATAATGAAGTTGAATTCCAATTTCCATTAAATATTTTATTGGATGAAGCGCGGTACATTTTTATAATTAACCAATTAAATATAAGCCTAAAAGAATAAAAAAACGAAGACGCTGATGGCGATTTGACCAGGTTTCGATTTAACTTAATCTCGGAACCGAATAG
Organism: Perna viridis; assembly: GCA_037379345.1. Taxonomy (NCBI): domain Eukaryota; kingdom Metazoa; phylum Mollusca; class Bivalvia; order Mytilida; family Mytilidae; genus Perna; species Perna viridis. The sequence continues at coordinate 30,024,534 of CM074517.1, read as the reverse complement.
ACCCTTTTGTGGTAAGTAGATGAGCATGCTCAGTATACACTTACGTGAGGTAGGGCTTGGATAGAACAAAAGAATTTTCCTCGCGAAAGTGTATATTGAGCATGCTCTACGCATGCTCATCGACTATTCTACAGTTAACTTAAGTTTCCGTGCCGAATTATCCGTACGTACAGATACCGATATCAACTGGTTCTGATACAGTGAAGGGCTAAAAAAAAACAAAATTAGATATACCACATGAAACCAGTGCTTGATTTTTGTAGTGACTCGAATGATACTCACCGATCCCCATCGGTGAGCGGTTAGCAATAGTTCATGCATTGCTCCGTCTTGGTTGTGTCGCCTATCATTTTTTTGCGTTATTTTATATTAGAACATTTTTTCACTTTGTCGAATTGACGATTTGCAGTTTTCATCATATGGATTAAGGGCATGAAGGGTAAGATTGCATCAACATAATACAAAACTGACTGCACGAAAGATATGTTGACAAAGAAACAACTGTTTCGCTGAACCTTAAATACATGAATCAAGCTCTAGCTTTGCTTACAGGTGTAGAATTTGGGGATATTCAGCATGAATGTGAAGTACGAGTACACCATAATGTTGGCCATTCACACAGCCACGAACATGATCACGTGGTTCCTAACACGATTTCCGGTATGGTTTGGCGGGTAATTGTAGGCGATGGCTTACATAACTTCAGTGATGGTTTAGCTATTGGAGTCGCCTTCGCAAATAGTACAACGGGAGGAATAAGTACGTCAATAGCAATTTTGTGCCATGAGCTGCCTCATGAGATGGGTAAGATATTCCTAGTAGATCGTCCGGAGGAATACTTTCTACTCTTACGTCTCTATTTGGGCTATCTATTCACTTTGAAAAAAATCAGCCAATTTTCACTTGAAATCAGGGAAATGCTTGATTATAAATTGCTTTAAAAGTTGACTTTAAAATGATATTATTTGATTTTGAAATTGAAAATTATACATCAATGCTTTCAAAGGGGTATCCCTATCTCAACTGACATACCTTTTCTCACATTTTCAGGCGACTTTGCCTTATTACTGAAAAAGGGTGTGAGTACCAAGCGGGCAATCTTGTTTAACTGCTTATCGTCTGTACTCAGTTGTATTGGCATGGTGATAGGGATTGCTGTTGGCAACATCGGCGCCATCAGTCTGTGGGTGTTTGTCGCCATTGCTGGCATGTTTTTATACATATCACTTGTAGACATGGTAAGTACTTTTTAAAACATTAAGCAGTTAAGATGTTACGACTGTCTAGAACAATGTCTTTTGATGTAATAAACACAATAATGGTCATTACTGTGCATTCTGACATTTTAGGCAACTGTTTAGTTCCAAAAGTCAAATTCAGATTTACAAAAATCAAAGTATAGACAACTCAGTGCCTTATTTTGAGTTATTTTTTTACCTTTCTTGTGTATAGTCTTCCAGCAGCGCATTCAGCTGTCAAAAAAATTGAAATGAGGATCATTTAAAACGTGTGCTAACATCATTTATGCATGTCAGCTAGAGCTAGATATGGGGGAAATAACTAAATGATGACAATTATTATTTTAATTTCAGATTCCAGAGCTTACGACATCCACAGATGGTGAACAAACATGGGGAAGGCTAATTGTACAGATGTTCGGACTATCAGTTGGTACTGGGATCATGTTTACAATAGCTTTCTATGAAGAAAATTTAAGAAATATTGTCGATTGAGAACAGTTCTAGATAAAAAAAATGTATGTCGGAAATCATATGATTATGCTAAGCTGCTATACCGTCTTACAATTTATGTTTTGCTTTTTTTCAATGAGTTCTTTACATAAAAAAGTATTGTATGATGTGCATTTCAGTACTCTTATAATGCAGACCAGACCCAGAACTTCCAAAAAAGGGATGGGGGTCTGATCTAGAATATTTATTTTTGTAAGAGGTTGTAGGATATCATTTGCTCATTTTGCCAAAAGTTTGCTCAATATTACCAAACTTGTATGAAAAAATTAAATGTTTCCTAGGGGGTTCCCATGGGTCACTGCAGACACTAGTTAATGTTTTGGTTCTTGGTCAAACCCCGAAAATAAAATGCTTAGTATATATTGATGTTATACACAAATATGCCACTCAATATTAGATGGTATACATCTTTACGTGTCAAGCTTAGATATTACTTTACATGCTTCCAGTTTATAGTGGAGTCCGAGTTGCTCATTTACTTTTGTTACTTTGTATGTATGATGTTAGTTACTTTATGTTCTTTGTTGTGTATGTCTGTTTTCCATGTCTGGTCTTTGTCCCTGGATTACATTCTTTTGATTACCGCTATAACCTTGGTTCTCTTGATTACTCTTACAAAATATGCACAGAATTGTGTTGCTCCAACAATGTCATTTAGTTTGAACTTTGAACCTTTTTAAACGGACTATCCGCCCTCATTCTGTCCTAGTGATATCTGTTTAAGACCTTACAATACTTGTATTTGCGTGATAATTGAGATACCAAATTACTAATGAGTTGCTAAATTATATATTAGAAATGGCGTAAGGGGGGAAATACTTAGGAGTGAATGGAAGGGGTTTTCTTTTTTTTTGTAGTGAATTCAAAGTACTCAAACACCAAAGATTCAAAACACTGATTTTGATATTTGTCAGAATACGTGTAATATGAGTTAAACGTCAAAATCAGCCATTTTTAATTATTCTTTGTATTGTTTAAAACATGGGTGTAATTTATCAATTATGGACTTTTAACGAAGTTAATACGTTATATATGGACCTGTTCAAAAGCGTCACGTGATCATAATAACAAATGAACGAAAAAAGACTGTTACACCATATGTAAAATGTGATTAACTGTAATTCATTTCAATTGTGTTTCCCAGACATTAATGCAAATTACAAGAAATTATCTTTGTCTTTGAACTCATTTACGAATTGAATGTTTCACGTTAATGTTTCATTGGCGTTTAAAAGCGTTGACAGTTACTGTAGCTCATTTTGGATATGAAGCGCTACTGTTAACCTTTGCACATTTTAAATATAGCGTTAGCGCTTCATGTCCAAATTGTGCTAAGATCAACGCTTGTACACGCCGAGGAAACATAAAAAATGTAACATTCAATTCTTTTAATTACATTTCATATGTGTCTATTATTTTATTATTATTGTGTTTTATATATTTTATATATACATGGAAAATAGGTAATAGACGGCGATCAAAGTAGAAATTATGTAGTCCACCTAGTTGTGGGCGCTGCCTATACATAAATAACTCGAAATGTTGTTTCATCGACTTGAGAAATCGATTATTCATTGAGATTGGTGTACTTAAATGGCATGCACAGTAAATAGTTTTTTTGGAAATATTTTATGCATGTACATCATTATTTTAATTAAGAAATGTAAATTAGCATCCACTGCTCGAACAGTAATTATTTGGGATTAGACGGGAAACTCGTGTAAAATTCCGCTTTCTTCGGGGTAACTTTACCGACTGTTCATTTTAGCCCTCGTTTATCAAAATGCATGATGTGTGTGCTGAAATTTGAATAATATGGAAAGTTAAATATTAAACAATCGAGTTCAACAACTTTGGCTACACAAAATGTTTCATCACCCTTTTAACCAATTTGTTTTCTCGATAAAGCAATTGATAAAATACGCATTTTAAAAATGACTTATAGCGAACTATATTCTGTGGAAAGAAATCTCGGTAGCAACAGCTGTCATTTGGTTCACTCCGATTGCCCATATTAATAGGTACAAAAAGGGTACTAGTTTATAGTGTTGAATGATACCCGGTAATAACCATTTATGTTATTTTTCAATAAACTATGCAAGGTGTTTTATGACACCCATCTTAGGTTACATAGTTATTGTATGTAAAATTGTACGTTATATTGTGTGTATAATTATGTTGTGTACAAGTTGCAAAATTGTTGCTACTTGAATGACACGAAAATACAAGGTGCAACCTATACAGTCATATCTGTATATGTTGCAACTTGCCATGTACAACCTTTACTGGGAAATTGATTGCATCTTGTACAAACCTTTTTTCTATACATTTTTAGTATCAAAATAGACCAAAGTATAAATGTTTGAAATTGGTTAAATTAACACATACAAACAAAATTACTATATTAATTGATGAAAAATCGTAAATGTTCACAATATATCAATAATGTTTGTTCCACTTATTACTACAAGCTGAGGCTGCATGGCACTTTGAATTACATAGTATTTTATCCTCTTAAGGCATTTACACCCCCTTCTTGCAATGACAATAGAAAAAAAACTCTTGCCTACCACTCACTGACCTCTTACTACCTCTCAAACTACACTCAACATAAGGATCATCAGTCAGTTGCATTTCACACCCTCTGTAACTGCTATCTGGAACCTAATCATATACCCCTTGATTTGTTCTACTTTAGTTCGTACTTTGTAATTAACATGTGCATTCACATTCTTGATATTTGGATGACTGATACTTGATATGAATAACGTGGTGTTGCTGGCTGAAGAATTGTTATATATATTGTAATGGAAGGGTTTGTACAAGTTGCATCCAATTCAGATAAGAGTTGTACAAGTTAAATAAAACTTGTAATTTTTTTACTTAACCAGAAGGTGCTGTCAAAATATGTACAAGTATGTGGTAGGAAGATTGTTTGCTTCGTGAGATGTTACTGTCAAAACTTGTACTATGGTTCTGTTATTTGGGGAACCAGAAATTGTTCATGCATAAACGCTGTCCAGAACAGAGCTATCAGATTGTTATGGGGATAGGGAAGTATACACCTAATGATGCTATCAGTGGTGATATGGGTTGGAGACCTCCATGCACGAAACAATGGTCAAATGTTTTTAGACAGTGGAAGAGATTTACTGTTATGGAAAGAGACAGAGTTAACTATAAAATTTTTCATTGGAGTGTAAATATAAATAAGAAAAATTGGTGCTATAAAGTTAAAGATAAGCTAAGAGAGTGTAACTTCTATAATTCTATAGACACTGAAAATGTCTTAAGTAGGCGAGATGTTTCAAATTTAGAAAATCTTATTTTTGAGAAGTATATGGACTTGTTAGTGTTTTATATTTGTAACTATTGTTTTTATTGTATTGTATATATATATTGCAAGTGGTGAGACTGTAATAAAATATTGAATCTGAATCTGTATGTAGTAGAACTGTGCCTTTTGTTATGATTAATTAAATTCTTAAATAAAAATATACGCATATTTTATTAGTATTATTTTGACTGGTTGGCTTGATGCGAGTAAGTTTCTCCAATCACGAGGATAATGTAATTAAATATTTTAATTCAGATACTACAGTTATCGTGAGTGTTTTTTTTTCTTCATAAAAGTCCATTTATATCAGAAGTGAAAATAGCAGGTGCATAATGGCAAAATCCTTTCAAAAATGTGCTAATAACAATAGTACGTGGGCTGGGATAACCCCCGTGCACCCTCACTCATCCATTCAGCAACCCTTATACCTCCCATTTGCGAACAATTTTTCCACCAAAAGATAAATTGAAGCATTTGGTTGAGGCAAAATCCATTTTTTTTATGATTTGGGATTCTTCGAACTTCTACTTTGAAATTCTACAAAACGAAGTAAATTGACATACATGTATATAGGTATCAATATGTAGCCCAAATGCCTCAGCTTTACAATTAAGAAATAAATCACGGAAACTCTATTCGCTCGGGGTAAAATAATGCGGCATAAATGGTCAGCCCGTGGTAAAATAGTGATAAAATGAAGTTTGCGTGATTTATTTCGATTCTAATAGGACAATTATGGTACTTTTTTTTACATACGGAAATCTATGAACAGCCGTATTCGGCTATGTCAGTTAAAAGTGTCGCGAGTGAACCTTTGCTTTGTATTTTTTATAAGGAAGGAAAGGACCAATTAAGCAGTACGATGTTAGATATGACAATTGTTTTTTGCATTATAAGGTCACGGTGTTCATACATGACAGGACAATGTTTCATTCATTGACGATTTTTATTGTTTGTTTTGATTCATGATGGTGCACGTACGTGACACGTGGCAAGGGCTATCATGAACGTGTGTAGGTGATTTTTATGGAATATATTATAACTTTTCTAAAACATACGTTTAATATTTTTACTAAATATGAATTTGACGTTTATTCATGCTTCTGAAATGAATGAAAACAGCTGCTACACATCGGAATGTTACACGAGTTTGTTTGCATGATTAAGGTGGGCAGTAATTTTCACAAACACAAGCCACGCCCAATGAGTCGCGTACTGCTCATAAAGCAATCGAAACAATCGGCAAACCTCGGGTGACTCCGCTACGCTACCTCAGTGAGGAGGGTACGGACTCGGTCGAAGTTGCGACGAGTGGCAATCGAAAATCAACCACACAGTTGTGGTCTAAAAGCCATTTAAGGATGTCATATTAGAAAATGAGTTATACAGTGTCGATATGCTGCGGAAGACAATTTTGTTTGATACTGAGATCAGTTTTCAAGGATGGGGAATATTTTAACATTTGTTTCTTGAAAATTAGTTTTATTTATTTAAAAAATTGAATTATCAATCGAATGCTACATGTACCAAATTTGAGACGCTTTAGTTGAACAATATTTCGGAGAGTCGAATTGATGCGGCTTTTTACGGGAAAATCGTATTTTTTTGCATTTATTGATACATTCTGACTATGAAAATCGCCGCAAGTCATCAAAAGAAACTCAGAAGTATTGATTGTAACGATACTAAACAGAAAATAACAAATGAGTCATTTTTTTTACTGAAGTATTAATACTTTAGGGGTTTTGGCATCAAAAATTAAATTTAAGCTATTTTTCGGAGGGGGAATGCAATTTTTTTATTCTACATCAAAATCCTAAGTGTTACCGCAACTTTCATGGTACCATTGTTTTTAATAAGCTAAGACTTTGGGCTGCATAATGATACCCATAGGTATTTAGTTTCTTTATACCTCTGTCCCAGGAAGACGTATATATAGTCGCTCGAACAATTGAGTAAAAAAAGTCTTGGTTCATTGACCCTATGGGGTACAAATATAGGCTTATAATGAAAAAAAAGTCCGTGAATATTCTTTGGCAACAAATTGATTCGGTAAGGGAGATATAATTAAAGGTACCTGAAAATCACCATGGAGTTAATGAGTGTAGGGTGCACAGTGGACCCTCCCAGCCCATTGACTACAATAATAACTGTTCAGCTCTGTGTAGTACATTTTGTGTACGTTAGCGTGGATCTCCTCTCAGTTGATCCTGTACTTCATGCACCTTGCAGAATAGTCTCATGATAGGCTTAGTTAAGTGCCAGTCTATGTAAGAATCAGGCAATTGGTGAAACATGGTATAAAAAACCACCATTTTGAGAGTTTAATTTACCTATTTGCACCATCAGAATTAAGAAATGACAAGATTTTCCATATCGTTTTGGTAAACTGAGTTATAATTTCATTGAAATGCACTGAAAATGAACATTTCTTTGACAGATAACTTTGTCTAAAATCTCATTTTTCTATCATGTTATTGAAAAAATTCTGTCAAACGTTGCTTATTTTTACTGTATGAAGTCATCCTGGCATATTAACGTGGAAAACAATAATAATTTTTTTTGGTAAACCCGTTGCCATGGTAACTTTTAAAGAAATTCTACTGTACAGCTGAAAAGCTAATTCCATGCCATTTTGAATTGTATTGTTTCCATGGAACCCATTACTGAATTTACTTAATAACTTTGTTCTGCATCAATTAAGACCTACATTTTAACATCATATACAGCTATTTGTCATAGTTGTTATACAGTTGTCAAAAGTCGTGGTCAAAATGAGTCTAAAGGTACCTTTCAAAAGTGTTCATTTTTTGCATTGTAAGAATGCTAGTTTTAGTTAAATGTTACAAAATATAAACTTTACTCCATATCATAAGAGAAAAATAGACGTGTTATTTTTCTATTTTGAGAAAAGTTACCTAGAATACGGTTACCATAACAAAAAAGCTATAATGTGTATTTTTGGATGTTTTCTGTACTCGATCTTCAAATAATATTTCATTTCCATCGAGTGGTACCAATGCTAGTATGTAGTCAGGATATACCTATAAAAACAATAAAAATATATTTTGTGGCGAAAATAAAGGTGAAGGTCACGAGAAAGTGCATGCTTATACAAAAACTGAAATGACGAAGATGACCTTTTCATATGACCTTAAAATGAGAACAAATTTATCATGAAATTTAAAATCTTGCTAATAATGCTCCTTTGAATTCTTGTGCAGTAACAGTTTTCGCCTGCTTTCTTAAACTGATTAAGGATTTTTAATGAAATACCCTGTAAAAAAAAAAAACACTAAAAATCGCCATTTCCTTGAAAATTACCATGGTTTCCAAGTTTCTCTTCAATTTCTCAAAATTGAAAAAAAATGTATCTCTAGTTTTCTATAATTTTCTTGTGCAAGGACAGTTCTATCCACTTTTGAAAGTGTACACATATCTACGGATGCAATTTTGTACTGGTTGGTATTAAAAATTACATAAAACAGGATTTTGAAAACGAAAAAAAAAATTATTACCTTAGTATGTGAAAATATGAATGTGGCTACCTACAAAAACTGGTGAAATTGTTATCATGGAGTTGTCAAAGTATCTGAAGCAAAAATTTATAATTTCTACATTAATGGTTTCAATGGTAACATATTCCACTGAAAATAGCTAAATTTCCCTATTAGTATTTAAGCTAAATACTAAATGTTGGTTTCCATGACAACGGGGTTGCAAAAATAAAAATTTCTGTTAATTTCGATGTTAATATCTCATATGGACCTATTTTAGGAATGTAAAAGGTATTCAAGGTTTTCATGTGATTTTTGTTCATACAGAGAATCTCTTAAAGCACAGTCACTCTGCTTGTTGACGAAAATACATTGCGCTTTCTTTAGCAAAATAAATAAATAAATAAATAAATAAATAAATAGATAAAATAATAAAACAGTCAAAGCCCCAAAAGCGGAAAACAAGCACTGACCAGAAACATCCGGTCGCAGCATGGCAAGAGTGAAATAATGGAAACTTTATTTTTTCCAAAAATGTGTTTAAAATCCGTCTAAACGTGCTTATAATAATTATCATCATGATTCATTACTTGATTAATACATAAAATTAAGTACCAGGACCCCCCTTTTTTTTTGCTTTTTTCGACTACTCATGTATTTATCTTTTAAAAGTAGCACTGCAGATAAGAATCATGCAAAATGTGATTCATGGTTGGAAAACCTACATATTTTTATTCTTGATATTTTGTTTAAAATGTTATAGTAAACAGAAATTAACATGAGGATTTTCATATAACCCCTGTTCTTAGGAGATAAAAAAATATATAGAATGTACTGTACAATTCAAACTTAAGGGTGATGACTCTGCAAATGACACTAAAATACAATAGAAACTGTTGGATTTTCAATGTGGATTATCTCCCAAGTACAGACAGATTGGAATGAATAATTATTCATTTCATCATTTGCATGATTCCTACAAAGACTAATACTTAAATACAAAACACCGTAGTGTAAAGATACGGTAAATAATTGGAAAGAAGTCAATTAAACGAGAGAAAAGAATGAGGAAACATTGAATTTTATATAAATATCACATTTGATAACAAATAAACTTAATTGTCAAGTTCAATAACCTCAAAAAAAACAAAAAAAAAAGTAACTTCCAACATTTTGGAAGCTATCATTGCTGGTGTGTTACATAGCTTATCGCTATAATATGAGCTTTAATAGCGTGTACGCATAGCCAAAAATCACATTATTTTGTATGAATTGCAGAAGAATAATCTGCACTTATTGTTTGAGAACGACAATGGCATTGCTACAGATAAACAATCCGAAGTCTGCTAAGTTAATTACATCTTCATTTTGGACACTTTGCAACTGGCGATGGTTACGATGATGTTGTGTCGCGTCAATGTTTTGGATACCAAATGACACTTAGGCTGATGCACGCATGTGTAATTTTCACAGGGATTTTTTAAAAATATCCTATAGTTATTTTAAGCGGTAAGTTGAATTTCTTACAGTAATGTCATGCAGTATGTTTGCACTTTCACAATTACGTTAATATGAATATTGATTTATATGCAGTTATCAGTGTGTATGAATTAAAATACTTGAGATTACCACCCAACTGTCTCATGCAAATAAAACGAACGACAAAGGGACATTGCCTATCTTTCCAATGCGGGTTACTACATGCACTTATAATTAACAGTAGCCCACATCGGCCTAGATAAAAAAGTTCACTAAGTACGGAAAATAACGACTTATCATCAATCAATACGACCAAAAACATAGTGCATGTCGCCATATGAAGTTAGTAAATTTGACATGAAAACAAATATACATGTATATACATACTGATACAGCGCTTAGTTTTACATGATAAACACTCTAAATTTACAGTTTTTTATGCCAATATACATCTGTCAGAGCTACATATACGTGCGCAAAGTTCGGTTGACTCTGTCCCTTTTGCTATACAGTGTCCCCAAACTTCGTTATTGAAAAAGTATACAGTAGGTACTGATACAGTAAATGCATCCCCTCAGACAGTTGGAATTCAACTAGCATGGTTATTTATGTTGGATGCTTCATTCTTTCAATCGTTATACAGCTATATAGGGTTGTGGCTTTCACTGACTTCGAACAGCCTCGGTAGTCCCAGAGTATAGCGTGCTCGTATCGAATACAAGAGATCGTGGGTTCGAACCCCGGCCAAGTTGCATGAAAAATTAAGAATATTGATAGTGACGAGTCACTGCCTACATGCGATAGAGTACAATAAAATCTGGCTTAGCGTGTCGAACTAGCACAATTAATGTTTGTTTGTTTGTTTGTTGGGGTTTAACGTCCGAGCAGCAATATTTCAGCTATATTCAGACAAAGCACAATTAAAGCAGGGTCTGTTCGTTTGGTCAATGTTCTCGTCCTGAAATGCATAAAAATGTCCAGGCCCCCCTAAAATACCAAATGGGTATTGTGAATGTGTCAAATAGTCAATACCCCCGGATGAAAGATGTCAGCTCAAGGTCACTCATGGGTCTTCAATGAATGACAAGAAAACACTCACACCACACGGTAGTTAGACTGCAGCTGGCCCTCACCGTATGTTATATATCCCAATTCTTCCCGGAGTTGAGAACCACAGTACATCATTTATAAGTCATATAACAAGAACCCAACCCGTGCCATGCCGAAAACGGCTTTTAAATATAGTGTGTTATAATTATAGTTTCTTTGTAAAGACCCTATATTCATGGAACGAATCAATGTTAATGATACAAAAATTTGTACCGTAACCACAATTCCTTACAAATTAGACTACACGACGGTTTAGTCAACTTATTTGGTGAGCATCATGAGCTTTCCATGATTTGTGAAGAATATTAAAAAATTAATTATAATTTAATTTTGATTTATTTTTTGATTTATTTATTTATTTTTTTTTGTTATTTAACTTGACCGTGGGGCTGATGAAATTTAAGAAACATGTCCTGAATCTGTACGAAGGTAGAAAACAGAGCTTACAGTAAATCAAAATTAGTTATTAATCAATTAACTGTTGCCATTTTCAGCTATGAATAATCTGAAATTTCAATAATTCTTCAAACCTTGTCCATGATTAGTTTTCCGGATAGGATTCATCCGGTACCGTCATTGATTTTACCACGCTGCACATGCGCTGTCAGGGGTGTACAAAATTTGGGAAGTCGCACCTTGTTTATTTTATCTGTTAATCAAGTTTTGGTATGAGTCATAAATTACTTAATTGCAATTAAGATTACAGGTAACCTAGATATCATCATTTTGCTTCAAGAAGTATTGAAAACTTACAATTTTGCCGCGAAGTGTGTGTTTCCATCAAATTCGATTTCACTCACCGGCAAGTTTTACCTGTTCAGTTCAATACGATTACGAATAGAACCATTATGTATTTGACTTAGCTTTGTCTCAATTATAGCTTCATTTACAAATTAACTTAAAATATGTCTTCTGATATAGATAATCCTCGAAACCCAGAGCCTGTTTGGGAGACTATCCAGTTTAGCGAAACTTTCTCCAAAAGTAGACTCAGTATTAATCATACAAAATGTATACAGTTTTTTTTCATTTGTTTATGAACCTTTATATTCTAATTGAGATACTTTTGTAAAGTATTTGAGTGCTGAGTCTGCACTCAATACATATTATTATTTTTAAATTGTAAACTGCAACAAGTGGTAAAAGTCATGCATTTTTAAATGTATCATTGTATGGTTCAGGTGTAGTAAGCACACATATGCTTTTTGATATTGCTGATTTAGCACACAGTTAAAGAAATAATTTGCAAAATCTTGTGGCATGTATTTAAAATTATTAGGCTAAACTGTATTAAAAGACCTAGATGTAATCAAGTTCCAGATTAGTGGAGGAGGGTAAAATTTTGCATGATTGACTTGAATCGTCTTAATGTTGAAATTCATGATTTTGCTTACAAATATCTATGAGTTGAAAAAAGCATTTGGATAAAGAATAGTAGTACTGAGGTCACATAAAAAAGTTGAAAGACCAACCATGAAAATTAATCTCCGTAGTTATTTTCACGAGAAACAAATTCTGTTTTTTTTTTTATAAAATCTAATGTATAGCAATATTAAGTCTTATAAAAACTTTCTCTGTACCATAGCGTTGACTTTCACAGATTCCCTGTACTTTCTTCAAATTATGACAGCAAATTATGCTCTACAGATTGCAGGGATGATTTTCTATCGTTTTTTTAGTGGATTTTCACTGTTTCAAATCCATATTTTACCGTTTTGATTCTTTTTTTATGGTATATTTACATCTGTTGACTTCGTGAAATCATTCCTGAGATGGTGAATTTATTATTCCTATGCTAAAAATAAACAAATTTAGGATTTTTTGGACCAGTGGCAAGAAATATGTATCTTCTATTCACTACACTGCTCCATAGGACCAAATTGATACAAGGAAGATATTGTAAACTTATAGAAGGGTCTGAAAAATTCCCAACGATGTTAGAACTGTCAAATTTGCAATGCAAAAATCAGTTAATCAATAGGAAGGGGATTCCCCAAATCTAAAGGACCTACTTGACCAAAACTAAGTCATTATATTGAGATACCAAGCAGGAGTATACAAAAAAAGGACAAAATAAATTGGCAATGGTAATTTGCTAGAAATTTTATCCCTTGATTAAAAAGAATTAACTTAAAATCATGTTTGAGTACAGTAATATAAAGTCCTTGATAAAATAAACACTTATTTCTGGAGCATTATTTTATAATTTTGCATATGGAAAGTGGTTAATGGTTTTAGGTCCTGGCCAAGGCTGCTTAATACATACATCAAGAGTGAATCTTGGGTACATATACAGTATGTCATGAATGAAGGTTATTTTGATGAATTGACAAAGATGACTTACTATCAGAATCCTTTGTTTTTGCACCTATTTTGGCTCCAGTTTCTGGAAGTTTCAAAAATTGGCATCTGGATTTTGGAGTCCAGAGTAGTCCCTGATGAAAAAGTATAAACAGGTCTGATGTAAGGTTCCTTGCAATGTACAATATGATTTGATTAAAATGGTCTTTTTTTTTTATTTGCAGTTGAAAAAGGCCAGGAACAATGAGTGATCCTGTTACTGAAGGTACATGTATATTGTGTAATACAGATAAGTTCAATAAATTTACAAAATCATTTTTAAAAATACATGTAATTAAATTATTCAGCTGCATTTGCTGTTCTATAGTGCATACAACTGCTGGAAAATTCAGGACTTTTATCTCAACAGACCTGAGTACATCTTAATTAAACTTGATGTACATGTAAATTTAATTTTGTTTGCTTAATATATCTAGGTCCTGCAGTTTGGGAACAACTATGTGAATATTTGGTCAGGGTATTGAAACATTGTTAGTATGGAAACAATCTTGTACATGAATATTTAATTTATCTTAGCATACATGCTTAATTGCATGTATGTACATTTATTACATAGATAGCAGGCAATTGAAGAAATGTTCCCTTTGCAATAAATTTTGATGAAGCACACCTGAAATGAATTTATTAATTACATTCCTGGACTTTCTCACACAAAATCATCACAACTTGAATATTCACTGATTACTACATTTTTATTGTACATGTACATGTAAATTAAAAATTATTTTGAAAATACATGTAGCAATAAAGTATTGGGATAATCTATATAATAAATAGGATACTTGATTGGCTATCATGAAAAACAAAATATATTACATGTACTCATTTCAGGAACACTTTAAGATTTAACTAGTGCTATGAACAAGTTCTGTGAACTTGATAAATCTGGGCATTCTTCATCTTTCCTGATCATATTTTGGTTATTCACGCTTATGTTTGTCCTCTCTTGACTTTTCCAGATATTGTTATGACCCCAACTAAGAAGGGGAAGACAACTCACATTAGAATAGAAAAGAAAAAGAAGGAAGAGGTTGATACAACGGTAGCAGAACACGTTGGTGACGGCAAAAATAAAGGATTTGTTGTTAATAAAAAAAATGAAGGTATTGGAGGGTTCAAATCTTAGGCCTAAAAATAATGTCTCTTACCTGCTTCCCTATCTACATTAAACATTTTATAGCCATCTGGCTCAAGCACTGTTTTAATCTACATTGTTTCTCCATTAACTCAATGTAAAATGTTTTTGAAAATTAGAAAAATATTTCCCTACATACCTACACCTTTTTTTGCTTGCTGATAGCAGGAAGCAAGAGTATTATTTTTGGCTTATGATTTGATACATTGTGTTTGGTCCTATCAAAAATAGCAAACATTTGCAGAGATGTCTGATGTAAATGTGTAAAGGTTACATGAACAAAAATGGTTCAAACTTTTTAAATTGACATTGGGATCTGTCAAAACAAACTCACAGATACATGCATAATTTGCATTTTTTTTTCATTTTGGATTTTACCAGTGTTAGTCATCTTTTTTGTGTGTGTACATGTACAGGTATTTAATCACATTTCATTTGCAGTCTTTGCTGTCTAAATTTCAGACAAAAAGCTCCTACACTTAATCTGAAAAGAATTTTTATATGATACATTGGCTTGGAAGCGGAATTTTTGCATGCCTGCCACTATTTTTACCAGCATTGACTGGTGGGCTGGTCCTAATTTTGAAGACTGCATTTGAGTTCAAATGCAAGCTGCTATGTTCACTTCAAAAACTAAATTAACCGGTATGTATTTGTCTATCATTTAGCATATTTATTATTATTATTTATACAGGTGAAATTAAAAGTGATTATGATGGCAAACCACAATTACAGATAGGGTTTAATTGTTTTTTGGTTGACCAGAAGACAGGAAAACACTATGTGGTTTGTATATATTATTGTACCATGCAACAGATTTCAGAAATAAGTAGAATCTTTGCACCATGTAAATAGATTTTTTTCTTGTGTTGAAAATTTTGCATTTTGGTTGTGAAAATGAGTGTTCTTAATTTGTAGTTATGTAATTTTCCCTCCCCTGAATTTACCTTTTCAATGTATTGATAGGTCAAATTTAATTAAAATGCGCTATGGGAAAATGGCAGGTAGATTTCCCTCACTTTTTCCCTATATAAGCAGTCAAACAGTTGTGTTAGGATTAATTTAGATATATTTTTTTGCACTTTCTAGATATATTGAATATAATTTAGGTTAATGATACCTATTACACGGAGCATTCTTTTCTGTCATCTTGCAAAATCATATAGACATATATATATTTTCAGTTAAGTACTAGTGTTTAAAGGATGTAAAGATAATTTGTTCAAAATGATTTTAAAAAAAATTACATAAATTTTTCTTTGGTGAAATTACAGAAATGAAATTTAAAAAGCCCTTTTCATAGGGAGAAAATTGGTGTGAACAACTCTTTACAAAGGGCAAATGTTCTATAGAAATGTAATGGGAGTTAAAGATTTTAAATATATAAGAAAAAGAGTTCTGTAACCCTTAATATAAAAGGATGTCAGTTAATTGTTCTTTATTTAAATTTATAAGAAATCTTACCTACCAGTTTTTTCTTAATATTATATGTAATAGTGAAAAATCCCTACACTATCCATGTAAAATGTTGTAAAAATTGGCTTTATTAAGGCTCAATTATCTTGGAGTTTGGTGACGTATGTTTTTACATTAAATTTTTAAAGTATGTTCATTCGAGATCATCTTTGAGAAAAACTAGGAAATTCTATCTACCAAAAATATAAGGTATGAACTACCTTAAGGCACAAAGACAAAATTTAGAAAAATGGTGTGATGCCCATTGCCTGATTCATATACAGAATGATACTAAATGTTTGCCAACTGATTCAGCTATTCCTTAGGCAAAGGCATTTGTTTCTGTATTTCTGAAATTTTTCTAATAAAAACTGGAATGCTGGCTTAATTTTACACAGATTTCCAAAGAAACTCGCGTATCAATAAGAACTTGAAATAATTCTGGACTTTACACTTAGCAAGTCCAATTGGTCTGTTTAAGAATAACGGTGAAATCTTTATGATCTTTTATGATAGAACAGTATAAAAAAATGGATGGGTAATTGTGCTCATTTTTGAGATGTTGGTTTTGTCTTAGTAGGTCTTATCTATTAAAACACTGAAAATAAATAAAAAGGATTTCATTAAAAGAACTTCCCAAATAACATTTTAAGGTGTGTTTGATGAAATTATGAAAAGAAAAGTGGGGGTTCACCAAGCAAATAATATAAATGCTATGCTGTGGATAAAACTAGAGGAGTCCAAAATCTGACAAAAAGTGGCAGAACATGACCAGCGAAATTCCTTAATGCCCTATTCTTTTCTTAGGAAAGCAGAAGACTAAAGTTCTGGTATGTAGACGGAACAGATTACCTTGAACAAGTAACCACTGCCTATGAATTCTTCAAAGAGCTTGTGAGACCACAAAACTTCCCAAGAGGTTAGTTGTATTTCTTAGAAATTGTTTTGTATTGCGTTCCCTGTCAAGAGATATTTGAGAAGCAGTATGTTATGGTATCTTGATTTCAGGCATGCCAGACATCTACTTTCTGTTTAACAAAATTTAGCCATTTCTGGCTTCGACCCATTTTTGTCTCATTAATAGGTTTAGTGATACATTGACACACAAAAAAAAACAAGAATTATTTTGTAAATGTCCTATTACCTTGTGAAAAAGATTTCGTTCCCAACCCACATTATGTTGGAACACTTAGTTGTTGTTTTTTTTTCTTTCAGTGAATTAACTGTGATCTGTGTTTTGTAGATTATGTTGGTTTTATTAAGAAATGTATGAAGCAGATGAAGAAACCAGATTATAAATTGGCTAAAAATGTTGACTTGGAAATCCGACTTCTAGATGCAGAGGAAGCCCCAATGAGTCCAGGTTCGTCTTTTAAATCCTTGATATTGTTTTTTGCTTTTGTTTTTTGGGAGAGGGTTTTGAATTATTTGCTTTAGATTTTTAGATTTAGTATTCTTTAATTTATTGGAAGAATTAAACGTACTGTTATAAGTATATTCATTAATTCAGTGAAGTTACTACATACTATCTCCTTCAGTACACCTAAATTTTTTTTATTATAAAGTAATTCTGCCAGTAAATGTATTTTCTGAAACTCTTTAACAGTTAATTCACACTTTCATTTTGACACAAGAGTAAGTAGTGGTTTCTCTCTTCAACTCTGTGGGCTTAGCTTAAAGATTTGAGTATTTTTCACTTACCTTTTGATGACAATTTTTACAAGTGTATGATTTTTGTCAGGGGAGGGAACTTCTCCTGATATGATAGGTAGGTGGACCATGTTGTTGTATCTGCAGTACTCAGTTATCTCCCTTTAATTTCTCAAAGTTCTTTTTTCTTATGAGTGTTGTATATTTTTACTGTTTTGATTTTAGTATCCAGACTTATATTTATAAACTGTTGATGTGTCAGTATTTTTTCATTTTTTTTTGTATTTCCAGTTTTAGTAGTTTTTAACCCAAGATCTTTAAGATTTTTTAGTATGCAATATAGGTATTTTCATAAAATAAATATGACATTTCTTAACTTTTTGTACAAGGAATATCAGCAAGCATTGGTAAAGTCTTTTCTTTTTCACACTTAGAATAAAGTAATGCATACCTATGATGGGTTTCACCTAATTTTAAATTTAATTTAGACCAGTTTTTTTAATTTGTTGGTTTACAGATTTTTGACTGGATGGAATTGGATCGGTAGGTTGGAAAAAACTTTAAAATAAAATGGGAACTAGAAATACATATCTACTATTTATATGTGAAATTTTTTTTTATTTTAATGGAAAAGTTTTTTTATTTTAAAAGATTCGATTATCTAACCTGACATAGTTAAAAAGTGGGATTCTAATCTACTGTATGTATGTACACATCAGGTATCATTCAGTTTTTTTTAAGTGCCCTATAAATTCAATGTGTAGTACTTGAACAATGTTAATTTCATCAAGGTGGTGGAAATTGTCTAAAAGAAATTCTAGTTTTAAAACAGGTTTGGTAAAAAACGTGTACTGTTTAACTCATAATTGAGCATTGGTGTATACGAGTTGTGTTACAGAAGGACTTTATGAAAAGTACAGGAAGAATTCAGGGACACAAAATTGAGTAAGCATGCAAGCATGCATACTTATGCAAGCAGATTTCATGAAAATAATAATTAAAAAAAAAAGTTTTTTTTACATTTGTCTTCTATTTTCATATAACAATTACACTGGAAGACTACATATAACATTACACTGAAAGACTACATAGTCTTTCTAAAAACTTTTAAAATAATTAGATTGACAAAGATTACTGAAAGACTACATAATCTTCTTAAAAACTTATAAATAAAATAATTAGATTGACTAATGGTTTTTAAATCTAAATAAATACAATAAGAACTAGTAATTTGTCATTAATTAGAAGACAAAGACACTTGTAAATTTTATAAAATTTAAATAAGTATTGGGGATGAATTAGTCTTCAGAAAAAAAGTAGGCAACAAATTGAGTTTTAACTGAATTTTCTCAATTGTTGTATAAGCTCTCTTGCAGGCATTTTTTATATATTTTCTTTAGAATGTAGATGTTATAATTTTGTACTTGCCAATTTTTTGTAGTGGGCGGTTGTTAAAATAGTAATTGGAAATTGAAATTTCAATTTTTTTCTCTCTGGAAAAATCAAGTTAGCAGCTTAACCAACAAATTAAAAAACTGGCATCAGTTTCACAAAAAGTCGTAAGCGTAAAATTGATCGTAAGTTATGACGTAACAATGCTATTTTCTGTTATGGCGTCATTACTTACGATCAATTTTACACTTAGACTTTTGGTGAAACTGTCTCCTGTGGCCTTACTCTTGTGATATATCTTTCCAGCCTTATCTGAATCCAGCATATGTTTTGTTCATTATCAAGTTTTGAAGCCCAGTACTGTTGTTGTAAACTCGATATTTTAATCCTTTTTCAAACACTTGTGGCTTTATTATCCCTCTGTTTTATGTGTTCACTTTAAGACATTTTCCAATGCAATGCATGCTGTGTTACAATACAAACAGTATTTATCACAAAATTGTTTTATCTATTTTGTCATCATTTAAAGTAACATTGATTTAAGATTTTACATAAGTTTACCAAATCTAATATGATCTGTTAAGCAACTTTTTCACTGGACTCAGCACTGCAGATACAGTTTGAAATGGCATGCGATGAGTGATATTATTGCCGGCATAGTTTCTGCATGGCAGATAATTTGGTGATCACATCATGTCATGTATGTTTGCCATAATGTTTCTACCCTTTGGCAATAAATGAAACCAGAAAGTTTTATATTTTTACAGCAAATACAGTATTTATGTTCATGGGATTAAGTTAGTCATGACAATCACCTTTTGAACTAGGACATTTGGCAAGGAGATTGAATATTCTATCATAAATACATGTAGATTCATTTACCTGTAGAGTTAGTCTACATGTTAATCATTTGATAGAAAGTTTGTAAATCTTAGGAAATACAAGCTAGTAGCCCAGACCATATATTTGTTAAATATTTTCTATATGTTCAACTAAATTTTACCCCAAAAGTTTGGTAATCCAGCTCAAAATCTAGAAGCCATTGGGTACTGTGTGACTGCTAATTTTTATTCCTGCTTAGTCTCCATCAATGCGTCAACTAAATGGGCAGTGAATCATTTGATTGTCAATTAATCATAGAAAGACCAAGTCTGTTCTCTGAACATCATTATTGTATGTGCTGTAAGATATTGAATTCATATATAATTCTGTAGCATATCATAAAACCCAGCTGTAATTCATACTAAGCAAATAAATTAAAATGTTGAAGGGCAATTTCATTGACCTACATGTAATGCATATTTTTAATATGCATGTCCCAAATGGATTATTTCAATGTAAACATGTATCTGATTGTATATTCAAATTTCATCATTATCCTAGCTTTAAGATCATATTTTTGGAGTACATGTAGTTTGAAGTAAGCATTTATCCCATTAAGCAGAATATCCTTAAAATCTTTGTAAGGAGGAAAATTATGCTTGATTGTACATTTTTCATATCTGATGTGTATTTCAGTAATTGCGTTATTTTAAATTGTTGATAAATGATGGTTTTTGAGTTTGCTAAGTGTTACACCTTTCCACTGTTTTAAATTTGTTACCTAGTTTCAGTATGACCATAGCATATATTACCTTCTTCTGTGAAGTGTGTCTCAGTTGTTTGTGTTTACTATTCATTATGTTAAGAAAGTATAAAAATGTGAAGTGATACCCCTTTCATACATTTTTTACCAGAATTACGTGTTCTCCCCAAACCTTCCTCAGTGCTTACTGGCTTAGCACAGCATATTTGGCTTCCCCACAAAGTAAATAGTAAATTCTAATCAAAATGACTTAAGAAAGTACAAGTGTTAAAAAAATCTAGCACTGCAAAGTATAGTGCTATGTTGGCAATTGGAAAGCACTGAATTTCATATTTGAGTATTTTTATTTAAATTCTGTAATGAAAAGAAGTCATTTTACCATCATAGTTGGCTGAAGTGTTATGTTGCCCTTCTGAAAAAAATACTGGTAACAGAATATTTTTTCATTGAACTTTGTATGGATTACTATTAGAGTTATCTCTGAAATTTAGCAACATGTATATATACAATATATTTATGATCCCTGTTAGGGCCTGCTGATGCAGAACAATATTTTGGTAAGTAAATATGGTTGCCATGGTGACAGAACGAGTGTTGTAGTGTTGGAGATGACACCTAATCTTTAAAAAGATGTAACTTTAGTTTTTATTCCTTACTGAGGAAAATTTGTGAACTGCCAATATTTAGTTGTAATGAGTTGAAGTATGGAGAGCATGCTAATTGACCAATTCAGGAATACAACTTCCAATCGATAGGAATTTCTTTTTAAAAAGGAAAACCAAGAAACTTTAAAATGATTAATGATTGATTCCATTTGATTAAACATACATTTACAATGAAATAAATAATAGACAAAAAATGTTTCAATTGTCATCATATCAAGTCAGTGATGTATGGCTAGTACATGTAACTTTGGCTATGTGAAGGTGTATGAATCATAAAGTAGTGCAATCTTTGTTTCAAAGTTTTCCAAAAAGTATTTTAAGTACATGTGTACCATTCTGTGTAAGAATCAGGCAGTGAGTGGCACATCATTTTTCTCAATTTGGTCTTTTTTTTTTCTTCAAATATATTCAAATACATCTAGAAAACAACTGAATAGCAATTTAAATTTATCTTGTAGTATTGTTGACATAGATATTTTTGTCTGCTATTATAAGGAAAAGGTTTGGGAAAATTTTCCCGCCATTTTTCCATAGTGCATTTCAAATAAATTTGACACATCAATATCTTAAAAAGGCAAACTTTACCAACACTTTGACTGTAATTTCTTGAGGTTATGAGGTATAAATACTTGGATAATGCAATAAAATATCTATCTCTGTGCCACACCTTGTACACATTTTGCCTGATTCTTAGACGGAGAAGTACTTAAAACTGTTGTGGTCAAATGTAACATGTAGCTAAAAATTACAATTGATCCTCTAAACCTTACAAATGGCACATTAAATTTCTAGCATTTTTCATATATTACATTGATGACATTGCATTCTTTAATTCTCTGTATTTCTGAAAAGGTTTATATTGATGATGAACAAATGTGCATGTGTGTGTTTATATTAGTTTTCTTAGTTTTGACATAGTGGCTAAGTATTAATCAGTAAGCCCGTTTGTTGACACAGTAGCAGTCATTTTTATCACAAATTTTGAAGCAATTAACAAGTTTGTTTTTATTATACTTTTCATATCAAATATTATATTGCAATGCTTCAATTTATTGTATTCAGAGCTATAGAAATGAATTTTTTTTTAAGTTCACAAATTTTCCTTTTGATTTAACCAACACCTTTTTCAATGACCACATTTAAACTGATTTGATAACCAATAGTTTCAAAACCTGGAGCCAGATAATTAATTAACTATAACTGCTTTAATTGTTGAATATATATTTTTCCTACTGTTAAAACCCTGAAGTTTAAGATATTTGTACATTTTGTACAAGGCAGAACTTTGTTCATAGTTAAATCAATATAAATGTAACAAAAACAATCTTACTATTTTTTATATGTCTGCAAAAAATTTGCAGTCATATGTTGGTATTGCGCTGTTGTCTTTGTCCATAAACACTTAGTTTTCGTGCAGTAATTTGAATATTATTTGGTTGACCTTATAAAATTTTATAACAAGACTCCACCCACAAAAAGAAAGTTGATATTGATTTTGGGAGTCATAGTCCTAAGTGTTTTAGGGGCCAAAAACCAGCATTTCATAGTATTTAACTATATACATGTAACTACAGTATCTGTGATATTATTTCACAATATTTTATAACACGGTAGTCATACTGGAATTGGACTGGACTATTTTGAAAAATTAGGGTGAAAACGGGCCCAGAAAAATGCATTTTCAAGATGTTTAGACAATATCTTGACTTTCAGAAAATGTATCTCTTTGAAATTGTATTACAAGGTGCCATACCACCAAAGGATGGTGTGTCCCAACTGTTCAGGGTTTGATCTGTGGTCCTATCAAGCTACAACCTGCAAAGTATTTTATTCAGTTAAGGATCAATTTTATGTTTGTCAGTGTTGATTAAAAATTGTTGTAGAAAATGTTCAACTGGTAGCATGTACTGGTTTAATGATTGATGCAAGTTTTTGTATTTGGTATACATGTAGTTTTGTTAAAGTGTCCAGAATTGTTCTTATTGGGTTAAGAGACAATTTTTATTTCATAAACAAAAAAAATTAACAATTGGTCCTTAACTAAAGAATTATATGCAACTGTGCTGCTTATGATTATTTACTGAAATGATAAAGTATGATTTGGTTACTGAAGTATTCAAATGTTCCTTTACTATGTATATTACAATTGAAACAGACTTTGTGCTATTTTTAAATGAGCAGTAATTTCAATGGTTAATAACTTAAATACATTTACATGTATAATATTGCATATTTGCATTGTTCAGTTTTTGTATATGCATTGTAGCTTTTAATTAGCTTTGTTTAAGTAGGCTAGACTTAACAGTCTTATACTCAAGAGACACTTAGTTTCTAGTGCCACTTCAATGTTTTTAGGTATTACCAAGGAAGATAAGAGATCACAAGAGGAAATCCTGAGAGAAAAACTTCTCACCATCTTAGAGTCTGCCTACCCTAATGTATTGGAGGTTGAGGATCTTATCAGGTATATTTTTGTCTCAACATCATTGTTGTAAAAGTTTTTGTGGCAAGAAAGTACACTCCCATCAAAACATAAAAGTTGGAAGGGGTTGAGTGGAATGGAGTGTAGTGGAGTGACCGTGCCTCCACCCAATACATGTTGATATCATGGTTCTGTTGTCCACTCAACAAATGGATGGTAAATTGGAATCACTTTGTCCATCCTTTATTCCGTATGTTGAATTTCATGATTATCTCTGCTCCCAATAGTTGGTATGTGTCTTTATATAGATGGGACATACTGTTTTTTTTTCAGCCACTTAACGAAAACATCATAGCTACTACATATAGTGAGTGTTCTCCTGCCAGTTTTTAGCTCACCTAGCCTAAGATGGGGGGGCATACTGTTTTTTTTTTAGCAATTTAATGAAAACATCTAAGCTACTACATTTAGTGAGTGTTCTCCTGCCAGTTTTTAGCTCACCTGGCCTAAGATGGGCATACTGTTTTTTTTTAGCCACTTAACGAAAACATCATAGCTACTACATTTAGTGAGTGTTCTCCTGCCAGTTTTTAGCTTACCTGGCCTAAGATGGGGGGCATACTGTTTTTTTTTTTTAGCAATTTAATGAAAACATCTAAGCTACTACATTTAGTGAGTGTTCTCCTGCCAGTTTTTAGCTCACCTGGCCTAAGATGGGGGGGCATACTGTTTTTTTTTTAGCAATTTAATGAAAACATCTAAGCTACTACATTTAGTGAGTGTTCTCCTGCCAGTTTTTAGCTCACCTAGCCGATATCCATGCGAGCTATTGCCATCACTTTGCATCCGTTGTCATCAGTAACAATTCTTCAACTCTTCTCCTCTGACTCTACTTGACCAATTGGAACCAAACTTGGTATGAATGTTCCTTGGGATATCCTGCATAGAACTAGTTTAGGGATTCTTGATTGTCGAAAAAAATAGCTGCTGTTAATAAAAATAGAACATAGGGGTCAGACAGTAGATTTTCTCATATTATATCTCCAAAACCGTTAGGTTTAGCCAAATAGCCAAATTGTTTCAGTTGCTGAAATGATTCTTAACATAAGACCTACAAAAGTCTTGAAGGGATCAAAGTTGTCAGACGTCGTAAGAGTTACTGCTGTTGAAAGATGAAAATTGACTCTTTTTTTTTTTACAGTTTTCAGCAAATATCTTGAAAACTGATCGATAGTTAGAAACTTTCAATTGCTGAAATGATCCTTATGATAAGCTTATTTATATATATGATCCTTATGATTAGTTCTACTAAAGACTTCTTGAGTCAAAATTGTTGGATAGCTCCTTGTTAAATTGATTGCCCTTGAAAGGCAAAATTTAACCAGGTGAGTGATTCAGGCTCCTGGGAGCCTCTTGTTATCTAAACCTTGTTATTTAGTGATAGAATGTCTTAAACTAAGATGAAAGTATTAATGGCTGTTGTTTTCATGCCTTTGATATAGATGTTTTAATAAAGATTTGGAATTAGATTTTTGAATTACTTTTTAGCTCATCTTGCTGAAGGCCATTTGAGCTATTGCCATCACTTGGTGTCCATAGTCGTCATTAACAATTTTTCACAACTCTTCTTCTCTGACATTACGTGACAACTGGAACCAGAGTTGATATGAATGTTCCATTGGGTATCCTGCATAGAACTGATTTGGAAATTTTTATCCATCAAAAAACATGGCTGCTATTACTAAAAATAGAACATAGGGGTTAGACAGTAGTTTTTCGTATATATCTCCAAAAGCTTTAGGTTAAGCCAAATTATAATAAAGTAAAATTGTTCAGCATGATGAGATCTAACAATGGTCAAATTTTCATTGAAATCTGATAAATCATGTAGGAGTTATTGCCTTTTTTGGACCTTTTTTGTTTGCCGTTTTTAATGTTGTTTCTTTCAAAAAACTTCTCCTCTGACACTACTTGACCAATTGGAACCAAACTTGATATTAATGTTCTCTGGGATATCCTGCATAGAACTGATGTAGGGGTTTTTTGCCAAATTCTGACGTATGGTAAAAGTGTTTAGCATGATGAGATCTACATGTATCTGTGGTCAAATTTTCATTTTTAATCTATGAAGCCATGTTGGAGTTATTGTCCTTTTTCAACATTTTTTTGCTATTTTAAATATTAAAAATATTTAAAAAAAGTTCTCCTCAGAATCTAAATGACCAATTGGAACCAAACTTGGTGTGAATGTTCCTTGATTATCCTGCGTAGAACTGATTTGGAAATTTTTGATCCATCAAAAAACATGGCTGCTGTTACTAAAAATAGAATATAGGTGTCAAACAGTAGTTTTTCACTTATAAAGTCCCCAAAACTGTTAGGTTTAGCCAGATTCTTTCAATTGCTGAAATGATCCTTATTGTAAGGCCTTCTAAAGTCTCCAAAGGATCAAAGTTGTCAGACAACTCCTTGTAAGAGTTGTTGCCCATGAAATACAAAACATGACAATTTTTATTAACAGTTTCAGCAAATATCTTGACATCTATAATAGATAGAAAGAAACTCTCACTTGCTGAAATGATCCTTATGATAAGTCCTACCAAAGTCTTCTGAAGTCAAAATTTTTGGACAACTCCCTTGTTAAATTTATTGCCCTTGGAAGACAAAATTTAACCACATGAACGATTCAGGCTTTTTGGAGCCTCTTGTTTTGAGTTTTTAGCCAATTTCTTTAAAATTCTGATAGATAGAATAAAACTTTTAATTGCTGAAATGATCCTTGTGATAGGCCTACAGAAGTTTGCAGGGATCAAACTTGTCCGACGACCCCTTGTTAGAGTTATTGCCCTTGAAAGGCAAACAGTTATGTTTTCAGCAGTTTTCAGCCAATATCTTGAAAACTATAATAGATGAATTGAAACTTTCAAAACTATAATAGATGGATTGAAACTTTCAGTTGATGAAATGATCCTTACGATAAGTCCTACCAAAGTCTTTATTGAGTCAAAATTGTTGGACAGCTCTTTGTTAGAGTTATTGCCCTTGAAAGACAAAAAAATAAACCAGGTGAGCAATTCAGGCTCATGGGAGCTTTTTGTTTGAGACAGTGTCATATTGAATTGTCAGAGATGAAACAAAATTTGTCGTTCTTTTTTCCCAGGATAACAGGTGCAGATCCAGCAATGGTTACACTACAATTAGCAGAATTAAAACAAAAGGAGTTGATAGCAGAAATGGAGGATGGGAAGAAAGTTGTACGACATGTGCTGCATGATGACAAAACAGGTTACAAATCCCATTTAATCGTATATCAGATGTATCTATACTACCAAAATAATTAACTCCATTTTTTCCAGCCGGCATTACATTACAACCATTAATCAAAAGTTGTAACTTGTATACAGGTACAATGTGATACCACAGTGTAGATTGAATCTTTTATTATTTAAAGACTGTTTTCCATATATTAGTAATTAACATGAATTTATAAGTTCTGGATTGTATCAGGTATTTACATGTATCTTACAGTATATGTTGCAAGTAATTTCTGGTTGCAAACACAAAAATGTAAAAAACAACCTTTAACCTGAGGCAGTAACTGCAATGCTTCTGTTGAAGTGTTTCATTGCACAAGCACAGATTACTACTACTGCTAATAACATGTTTGTAGAGGGAACTTGGATTTTCCTAAAGTTAGATTTGTGAATTTACAGCCTTGTCAGACTTTCATGATATGTTTGTACAACCATCTTTCCACTGTTTGTTTGTCTATACTAATAAGGATGTTGAAACACATTTTCTTATTTGTTTTTATTTAATGGTTCATTTTTATTTTTATTTATTTCCATTTAAGAGTTATGGGACTTTGAAGCCTAATTTAGGATGGGGGCTAATGATCTACTTTAGAATTTGTATAAATTAATAAGTTTTTATATTGAAGTTGTTTTCCAACTATTTATTTCTAATTTCAGAGGTGCAGCATGTTAAACAGATGCCAACAATCGCAGCTAACCAACAGCCTACCATAGCTGTAATATGTGCTAATTATAGTGAGAAGTTAGCGGTTGACTCCATGATGGAACAAAAAACTACATTTGTTAAATTCAAAACAGAAGGTAAACAATAATGTCTGAGAGTTATAGAAAGTATATATTTTGGAGTCGAAACACTCTTTTTTTAAGTGCAGGCATGATTTTGTCCTGATTTGAAGTAGAATTCTCCATTTCAATCCCAGATATACTATTATGAATCTTTTATTTCTTTATACTTACCTATGACTTTACTGATTTCCACTTGGTAGATCTCAGCCTAGAAACCAGGCAGATGCTTATAATTGGTGATACATGCATTTCTTAATCCCTAATTTTTTTTATCACAAATCCTTCTGTAGGCCCCATAGCAAAACTTTGAAGGGGTGTTTTTTTTTCGTTTTGAAGATGTGCCTCAATATAACATTTTCTTTATGTTGACAAAAAATTGCTGGCATTACTTGTGACAAACCAATTTTATTGTAGTAGTTTTTTTTCTTCAGTAAAAGACTTGAACATTTGTATATATATAATCTCCACTCCTGATGGTAAAATTAAAATTTTCAACAATTGAGCTTTAGCCAGGATATTAAAATATTAATTTTCAAGTGGAGAAATTATTTAAAATCAAGAATATGCTTAAGGAGAATCAGTTGCTGCCATGAAATCTGTATCAACCTGAAAAAAATTTTAAAATGGCAGAATAACTCTAGCAGAAATTTAATCACTGGTTTAGAATTGGAGGAAGAATTTTACAGATTAGAAAACGTTACTGTAAACCACATTTTTTTGAAAATATTTTTTTGATTTTTGCTCATTTTGCAGGCAAAAAAAACCCCTCAAAAATAAATCCTTTTATAATAGAAGACATGCTTAGTGTCAGTTGGGACAATAGAAGAAGTGACATTAAATTGATATCCTAAAACTCAAAAAATAAGTTTGTTTACAATATAATACTGAGCGAAATTGCTAGCCATGAACAGTTGAGAATCAAATTGCCCCGTGCAGGTCCGTCCGGGTGTTAAAAGAATAGGCCTGCAGCAGCACTAAGCTTGTCGTATAAGGCGACTAAATAGTGCTAAATAGTGCTCAGAAACCTAGCCGGGGGCTAGGCGCTCTGCCCACAGAGCAACTGGGATGTGTGCCCCAGGTGGTGGAATGGGGTACCCCTGGCGTGTTACATGCTGGGGTTGTCAGGCTATAATACGGAAAACCTGACCACAAACCATAGTGGTGCACCGTGTTGGGAAAGATGCCACGTTCCTCGCACGTTAAAGAACCCTGCTGTGGTATTCGATAGGAGTAGGAACCTTTGCGCTCCGCCACAGGAGGCTAAATTGCCCGACCTTACCCATCCCCCCCTTTTTCCAGTGGCAATCAAAATTTGTCGACCTTATTGTCCTTGTGTCCCATCCTTTTTTTTTTTCATTTCATGTTCATTTTATCATCCATTTCATGTTCATCGTCTGAATATAGCTGAAATATTGCTGCTCGGACGTTGAACCCCAACAACAAACAAACAATCAAATTGTAACTATTTTTTTTTCTGTTAATGCAGTGAAAGTAATATTTCATTAACCGTTACATTCTGAACAAAACTAGGGTCGTTTGGTCGGCATTTTCAGTTTTGTTCTACTCTTTTTTTTTTGGATGGCTTTTACCTTTTCTTCAACCAAATGGTTGGCCTTGAAGTAAAATTTATGCATCATTGTTTATTGTAAGTTTATTAGGTACCATTGTAATAACAGACCTGCTGTTCATATGACAACATTTACATATTTTCTCCGCTGGCCTGTGCCATGCTGGATTTTGTTTATGACTAGGTGACTGATACCATTTGATGAACGAATAAACACACAGTTAATTCGAACAATGGAATGACTTAGCTGTATTGTACTTTAATTTTTTAACGGAAATTACCAATTTTAATTTTTAGTTTAATGATCAAATAACATAGGGTCAGGTTTTAAAAATAGGATCAATTGAGTAACCATAAACAGACATGTACTTTTTTTATGACCTAAGTAGTAGTCTTTATAAAAATCAGATAGGAGGTAATTCATGCATGTCAAAAACCCACAGTAATCACTTTTATTTCTAATTTAGAAGCTATTACAATCTACAAAACCAGTCTTAGTGTTGCAGTTTTTCGATAAAAATTGTATACATGTAAGTTGTGTATGAAATTGACACTTTGCAAGAGTTATCACCCTTGATTTTTAGGTGAATCTAATGTGTACACCATTGGTTACATTGGAGAACACAAAGTTGTATCAACAAAATTACCACAGATTGGATACCACAGGGCAGCTCAAATCTCATCTGGAAATACAACTACTAGATTATTAGGTAAGATTTACTCTCTTCATTAAATATTAGACCAGTACAGCTGAATATTAATGCTAGTTATACCATTTGGACAAATTATTAGGTATGGTTTTTGACACTATAATAAAGTACTGATAGGGAAAATTAACGCTTGCAAACTATCATAAAAAATTTTAGTTTAAATTCTCAAATCTCTTCTCTGCAGAATTACAAGCACTAAATTAGTAGCTAAATTTGTTTTTCCCTAATTAAGAAATACTGATATGGAAAATTAACACTTGTAAACAGTCTCTATTCAATATGACAGCTCCTCGCGTTAAGTTATCAGCCAAAATTGTTTTTCCTATCAAGGAGATATTAAATTGACCAGTTTGGCAGCTCATCATGAATGCTACTACCATTTATTTGTTTTTCATTATCAATTTGTATTTTATATTTTGGCATAAAACATTGTGAAAACAAATGGTATAGGTTTATAACATGACCACGTGCTATTTGTTGCTCTAACCTATTAAAACTATGATGAGTAGTGTTTTTACCTGCATTTCCAAAGGTTGAAGCAGGTCTTTGAGTTGCGTCACTCCATCCATTTGTAACACTTCAGCTTGTCATCCCAACTCCTCTGAAACTTGGTATGTAGCAAGATCATCATATGTAGTTGTGCATATTATCATGAAATTTTTATTCTCAAATTTTTATGGGAGATATGCTCCTTTGAACTTGGAAGAAATTTACTGTAAATTCTCATATGTTAGTTTGTCATCACCACTTCTTGTAAACTACTTAAATGAATCGCATGAAACTTTGTATGTAAGCAAGAACACCATACATGTATGTTGTTTTGCATATTATCAGGAAATTTTTATTCTCTAATTGTCATTGGAATTATGTTCCATAATTTTGTTTATCTGTCAACAATACTTCTTTCGTGGCATTTTCCTCAGCAACTATATTTCTGTTTCACATACAATGTGATGCAGATCCAGACATCAGTTAGTCTAGCTTGTTAAAATCCTAGACTTCTCCTACAAGCCTCGCACAAATACTGTAAAATTAAAATTTTATTTGGCGATGATCTAATACAGTCAAAAGTATCAGGTGTGTCTGAAACTTGAAATCTTTGAAGACACAGGTTATCCAGTGTGAGTAAATACTTTTTTTCTTGGATGGCTGTCAGATCTTTATGGGAGAAATCATATCGTATAAACAACATGAAGTTATGCAATAATCATTTGTACTTTTACTCGAAAGTAAATTTTCATATTAAAATAAAAATTATGCAAAAAAATTACAAAAAGTTTGTCTGAAGGATGTTGTCAATTTGACAAATTCCAAACCAGGAAGTTTAGTTGTGACAGGATTAAAAAATTGATATAGTTGTTTGTATGTGTCATTTGAGAAACAGATTTTTAAGTGGTTGAATGCTTAAGTTGAATTAAGGATGAAGGTGTTATATAATTGTTTGTACTTTTACTCTTAATTCAATTTTAGAATGCAAATTTTGTAAAAATAAAAAGTACAAAAAGTATGTCTGAAGGAGACTGTTAATTTGACAAATTTCCAATCAGGAAGTTTACGATTTCATCTCGGTGAGGTTGTTGTCACTTTGACATATACACAATACCTATTCTCGTTATATGTTAATATCAGCCATTTGTGATATCAGATTTTCTAGTGGTTAAATGCTTATGTTTGCTTGAGTTGATAGGGTTTGGTGTAATATTTCAGAGAGAATAGCTTAGTGTGAAATCATTGATGGGTTTCAAATATATCAGGTGACAGAAATATTTAGCTTCATTTTACAAAAATGGTTAACCACAACAGTTTTGTGATGGAAAATTGAAAAAGAAATACATCTTTTATTTTCATCTTGGCAAGTTTAGATTTGAAATTAAAATTGTGAAAACAAGACAAGTTGTGATATTTCTCAGTAAAGTGTTTAATGTGAAAAAAGGATTTTCTTGTAGTAAATGTGAAAATGGGAATCTTAATTGACTGTCTTACAATTGGTACTGTCACATTTTTAGAGCAGTGTCAGATAAAATGACACTGTATTGATTCCTTGCCAAGTGCACTTGGCAGATAGTGTATTAGGCAATGTTAATTTCTTGGTTACCATGAAAACCTAATGAAGATTGAAGGCATTTTGTATACGTTTATGCCACTAAAAGGGGATGATGATGATGTTTTTCATATTGTTCATAGGCCAAAAGATAATGAAGAGGGTGCTATTGGGTGTAATTATATACAATTAGGGCAGCTCAGTGCATGCAGTATCATGCTTTATACAGTCCAACCTCGTTAAGCCGAAGTCGAAAGGACCATGCAAAAGTGTTTGAGTTATCCAAGGTTCGAGTAATCTGAGGTCGAGGATAAACCAGAAATACTATTAGTTTGGTCCATGATTGTTTCTGTATTTACATCATTTGTCATGCTTGTACATGTAGGTACCAGTATCATATTGCATATCCCTGAGCAGGTGTACATCAAAACATGGATGCTATAAAAATATAGTGCATTTTCTTTTTGTCTCTCTACAAACTAATATTTTGTCAAAAGATATGAACAATGACTTATAAAATAGAGCAAACATCACACTGTAAGATGAAGAACTTTTTTAAAAGAAAATCTAACATAATATCATAAAAATGTTCCACTGAAAAGGTTGGTTTGGTGAGTGCAAAAGGAAAGTGAAAGTAGGGAAAATGGCTATTTATAGTTCGAGACTACTTTTCTGTCCAATCTTCGTGGACTCACCCTATTTTCTTTGCGGGAAATTATTTTTTCACATGTCCTTAGAAATGCTACATAAGTGAAAGTTTTATTGAATCAATTTACATATTTTTAAAAAAATCCTAAAAATATGCACTTCACTATAGAAGTCTATGGGAAAATTAATACATACTGAGACCTGTACATGTGCTTCACTTTACATGGTACTTTGTAATGTCATGCGTTTCATATCGGAAGATATTTTTTTTGTATGTATACCATGTTTGAAATACTGAACGGCACAAAGTGTTTTAGTGAAATTTCCTTTTTATTTTTTCTATATCATAAACGCCATAGTTCATAACATGCTGGTTTGTTTGATTCACAATCAGGAGTATCGTCAAACCATGTGCTGTACAATATTACGATAAAATTTCAGATTCACTAGTGACCCGTGCAGGTTCGGGTGTCAAAAGAATAAGCCTGCAGCAGCGCTAAGCTTGTCGTAAAAGGCGACTAAATAGTTCTCAGAACCATAGCCGGGGGCTAGGGCGCTCTGCCCATAGAGCAACTGGGATGTGTGCCCCAGGTGGTGGAACGGGGTACCCCTGGCGTGTTACATGCTGGGGTTGACAGGCTATAATATGGAAAACCTGACCGCAAACCATAGTGGTGCACCATGTTGGGAAAGATGCCACATTCCTCGCACGTTAAAGAACCCTACTGTGGTATTCTCCCGGAGTAGGAACCATAGGGCTCCGCCACAGGAGGCTAAATTGCCCGACCCTACCCATCTCTCCCTATTTCCAGTGGCAATCAAAATTTATCAACCCCTTTGTCCTTGTGTCCCATCCCTTTTTCATTTCATCATCATTTCATGTTCATCGTCTGAATATAGCCGAAATATTGCTGCTCGGACGTTAAACCCCAACAAACAAACAAACAAACAAACAGATTCACTAGTGAAACGAATGTAGTCGTTGAAATACTCTTACTATCATCTGTTTGATGTTTCATTGAATAGTCATTACAATTCATCTGTATTTTTAAAAAAAAATTAAAAATATCAAAATATCTGATATTACTGTTAGTGTAAATTCCGACGTGTTATTAATAAAATTCATTTATTTTAACAACATGTGCAATTTTAAATTAAGTAAATTAACAAATCAAACCATAAAGAGTGTCAACAAATTAATTTTAATAGCCATGCTAATTGTTGTTGAAACACACTTCGACCATGGTTTGTAATAAAATAATCAGTTTTCCGACTAATTAGTTGACTTCGAGACATCAGGGTTAATTAACCTTGAAGTCCTGTCAAGGGGACTGATTGTTTACCTCGAGTTATCCGAGGTTTCGATTCGTCTGAGTTCGAGTCATCCGAGATAAAATTGTATTGGAGCAAGGGGTGTTTTGCTGGAACTTTTTAATTGGTTCGAGTTATCGACAAATCCGAGTTCAACACATCAAGGTTCGACTGTAAATCACTTAAAAGAGATATTGACAGAGGCCCATGTCCGAGGTTATTATCTCTTTTAAGTTTTTCATAAACATGATAATGCATGCACCAAGCTCCCATAATTTTTCTATTACATTTCTGAGAATTTATCACTAAGTTAGTTTTAAAACAAATATTTTGGTGAACATTTAAATTTGTCTAGTTGAGCATAACCATTTTTGTACATATATGTTTTTGGATGTCCTTTTTTTTTTAAGGTGTGCAAATTAAGCCAAATACCTTTTAGATATTTGACCAGTAGTTATTCAGTCTGATAAATTTGCTACCGGTACATAAAACACTTTTACCGTGAATGTAAACAGCTGATGTCAACCGTGTAATATCACTTGTAATTGAATGTCTTGAGGGCGCAATATCACAAAATATTGGTATGTCAGAAATACATTGTTTAAGTGGAAATTACGAAATGTAATAAAAAGATAAATTGAATATAAAAATAGGTTCTTAGGCACCCTTATGTATAAGATAGGGACCCTAAGAACAAAGATATAATTTTAGTTGGCCTTATTAAAGTAGAATGCAACTATCATTCAGGGCGAGGTAATGTTGTCATAAAAAAGTTGAAGTAAACAAAATTATATTATTGATTTTATGTAAAAAAAAAACTATTTTGATTAACCAATGAAGACATTAATTTCACGTATAAACAGTTTTATCAACCATAAGAAATGATACCATAGAAATTTAGTCACGAGTCTACCAGAGTGTTGTGAGCAAAGAAATTAATTTGATCTCTTATAAGCCTTTTGCTTGATTGATTCTCTTTCAGGCAAGATAGGTTATTTGGTGTAGACTGATTTGGTAAGGTGACATCATGCACAGTGATTGGTCTGCACTTCAAATAGTTTCAAAATAGATAAGGTTTGGATGAAGAGGCAAATCTTAATTTTCACTGGAATCAATCAGAAATTTATTGTCTTAAAATTTTGACCTAGTTATCCTTGTATAACCAACGTTGGGACAGTTTATGCATGTTTATATATCACTTCACAGTTGATGAAGGGTTAACTTCCCTGGAGTTGATTATTTTGTGTAACTTTGTCAAATATTAAATAGTTATTAAATAGATAGTTTGCTGATCAATATTCACAACATTTTTACCAATCTCTATTACAGGTACATTCCAGAACATAGAACATGTGTTTGTTGTTGGTGTGTCAGGAGGTGTTCCGCACTACACTGATTATTACAAACATGTCCGTCTCGGTGATATCGTCATATCCCGATGTAATGAGAAGGGTTACATATACTACCATTGTGACAAAATCCTCAAGGACAAAGATGACAATATTGTTTACAAACTACGCACCTTCGCACCGAGAGAT
The DNA here is from genome assembly GCA_037379345.1 of Perna viridis. Taxonomy (NCBI): domain Eukaryota; kingdom Metazoa; phylum Mollusca; class Bivalvia; order Mytilida; family Mytilidae; genus Perna; species Perna viridis. The sequence continues at coordinate 29,988,780 of CM074517.1, read as the reverse complement.
TTCACCTTACAGAATGTAGTTGAAAAGCTAGAAGAAAGGCTACGTAGAAAACCTGACAAGGCTCCTTGGGAAAAGTACATTTATGAAGGCTTAGATCTGTTGAGAAACCAAGAAGCTGACTTTAACCGCCCACCGAAGGAAAGTGACAGATTGTATATGAACATTGGTGAAGATGATTTGATAGAAGTACAGCACCCATTGAAACCAGACGATGCCATGGAATCAAGAGAAGGCATACCCAATATTCACTATGGTGTAATTGCCTCAGGTCGTCCTGTAACCAAGTACGATTCCACCAGACTGGATTTCGCAGCCAGATACAACATAAGCTGTTTTGACGCTGAATTTGACCAGGTACTTGAATCTATTGTAGGTAATAGAAAAGACAGTTTCCTGTTTATCAGAGGGATAGCTGACTATAGTGATGGCACTCGGAACAAAGAATGGCAGCCTTATGCATCTCTCGTATCGGCAGCAATGATGAAGACAATCATCAAACTGATTAGCAACCCTTACCTGAGTGAAGATGAAGATTAAACTGTTTCTTTGTCAATTTACGGGTGTAACATAATAAGTAACTGCCAAGACTTAAAGCATTAAGCTGAATCTCATTTCATTATTAGTGTATGGTTGGGTTGTTAAAACAGTAAAAATGTCCCCAAATGATAAGGTCAAGTGAAATAGAATATATTTAAAGAAAATCCTCCAATTTTCAGTTATGAGATTGCATTGCTTAGACACTGAAAATTTAAAGAACTCAATGTAAAATTTTGATTATTCACATGAGAACAAGATTTGTCTGTTCTAATTGTTGCACCCATTATTCAACATTTTTTTTTTTTTTTTTTGGCTTTTTTTGCTATTATTTTTATTGCATTTTGAAATGCTATTTTGCCTCACTATTCATTCATTTACATGTAAGTGCTTACATAATTCATCATACACATAGACCTTTTAAAAGTGCAATACTTAATATTCAGATGTATAACAGAGAAATGTCCTATTATTATTCTTCTATAGAGGATTTAACTAAGATTTTCGTAAGTTGAAGATACACATTTATTTTTAAAGAACCATTTTTGGCACTGGAATGTAATTGCCAAGAAAATATTCCTGCTCTTTAAAGCTCTATCATCAAGTTATATATAATGTATTGAGTTTGTTGAAGAGTTGAAGTAATGGCGGCTGTTTTACAGAATTGGTTTATTCAATTACAAATATGACCTTTCTATACATATGTAGGTTGTTAGCAAACTGCCTTGTATTTATATAACTTGAATTCAGTGACAATGTAGTGTACTGTGAAGAAAACAATACTGTGGGCATCAGTTTTTCTTGTATTTGGAAGTTTGGTTTTTGGATCTTTAAATTTTGGACTTCATTAGAGCATGCAACTTTTATAAAGGACATTTTACATTGTATTTGGAGTTTGAGTTCATGCTTTGACTGAAATAAGGAAACCATGAAATTTCATTTTCCTCAAACGAAGGAAAAGGACATTTTACATTGTATTTGGAGTTTGAATTCATGCTTTGACTGAAATAAGGAAACGATGAAATTTCATTTTCTTCAAACGGCAGTTCTTTCACAATATACAGTTTTGAAAAGGTCACTTACACTTATATTTTGTTCCATTTTTGGTTGGATTTAATTTTTTGTAAAAATGACTAAGAGAAAAAAAAAAGGATTCTAATACATGCTAGAAATCTCTTTTGATTATAGTCCTGGTGCTTTTTATAGGTTGAATATTATATGCCTAGACTAGTTATAATATTAGTGCTTATGATTGATTTTTTAACTTTGTTCAAAAAAATACTTGAATTATTCATTTAAATCTGTAGCATTCTCATTTGGCTTGTTTATATATCTATTTGTTAAATCAATTGGCTTGAAATAGGTTTTGATATTCAGTTTTGATGTCTCTTAATGAATGAACATTTCTCAAAATACATGTCAATATATTTGAAGGTTGTTGAAGTGTTATGAAATTTTTTTCTAGGTTGTACATTGCATGGTAAAAAAAAGAAGTTTATTTATAATTGCAGATTGTGAGACTGAGTTTCAAGCCATATTATTAACAAAACCATCTTTATTTATAACAACATTTTTGAACCTATACATTTGAAAAATCCCCAAATACTATTTATCTTAAAGGTGACATAATTGCAATCATGAATACTTGCAATGCTTGAATTGACAGTGTAACATTTTGTACCTTTATGTAGAGCTAGTCAGATTTTTATCAGTTTTGTCTCCCTGCTTGTTTTTGTAATGTCTATAAAGTGTTTTGTCAAGAATATATGATACAGGCTGGATTTTATTGGGCCATGAAGATGTGAAATTTGGTTAAATTAGGCCTATAAAAAACATTGTTATGTTTCTGGCCACCATACTGACACTCCTTCAGATCCCCTATCCAAAAGTTTGTATTCGTGATTTTGAAAAAAAATAATGAAAAAGCTTGACTGACTGTCTTACAGAAAAAAAGAGAAGAAAATAAAGCCAGAGATATATATATTTTTTATCCTAGATGGAAAAACAATGAGATTGTGGTGTGTTAATATTTTTAATCAATTTTTAACACGCATGTGAGTGTGCTCATGGACATGATCTATGTCTTACATGTTTAACCTTGGCACATTTAAAAGATAAAGTAAAAATTTTTAAAAATCCCTACTTACCTACCCTACAAAATTTTGAGGGGTGGTCGGAAACACAATATTTTTTATTCTGCCTTAAAGATAATAATGTAAATATAAACACAACTGAACAAAAACAATGTCTCACAATACACAAATTTCTTTGCATGTGGGTTAAAACAGTTTTTGAAACACTCTCTTTTATAGAATAACCTCATTGATTTAGTATGCACCTTCCGGGGAAATATATATTTTTTTGTATGCATCAGTATTTTTCTGCAGCATTGTTTTCCAAAAAACTTGAAAACTTTTGATGCAAATGTTTCTTTATTATTAGCTAGTATTAGTTTGTCTGAATCACAAAAATTAGTGTGACATTTTATTTCAGTTTATTTTCTTGAGAAATCAAGTTCAAAGAAAATAAATTGAAAAAAACTAGGTGATAAATATTGAATTTTTAGAGGTATGATCAAGCATTTTTTTAGAGCTTTTTCTGTGTTAGAAATGATAAAGAATCTTCTATTCTTTTGTAGTAGGTGTTGTATTTCAAGAACAGTTCTGTTAATCTTTAAAATGCTCAAAGGTGTTACTAATTACGTTTTGAATTTAGAGCTAATTGTTGAATTTTATAGTTTAATAGGTAGGTGTTGATTTTTCTCACTAACTTTGTTTAAATTTGGAGCATGTTGTTCAGGGATGATTTTTTTTGCCTTTTAGTATAATTCTGCTATTTCAAATCAGGATTTTCCTGTTACAGTTTTATTTTTACTATATATTTACTTTCAATTTTGCCAATTTTTGCTTTGTTTGTTCACCTTGTAAAGTCATCCCTGAAATTGTGACTTAAAAATATATAGTTTGGTGGGTAGCTGTTGATATTTCTCTACTAAGTTATGATGTTACACTATTTTGTTTCCCAGGTTGTATAAATTTGATGTGTTATTTGTTATTCCATTAATCATTCCATATATTATCATAGTCTATATATATACTTACGTTAGGTTAGCGTTCAATCTGATTAAAATCAGCTGTTATGATATGCTACTCTGCTTTACATTCTCAACTTCTGAAGGAACCTGATTAGAGGTCATGTCCAGGTGAACCATGATCAGCCAATCGAATTGCCTCCAATAATTCCACAGAGATGTTCATAAATCTGAAAATTTTGTGTATTGTGAACGACCGAAAAAAAAGTAAAACTGCCGGCACCCATAGTGCAAGACTCAACACCCAGAAAAATCTATTTTGTTGGCAATATTTGTGTTGTCTAGATTTTTGTTCATCCAAAAACTGAAAGATGTTGCATACAACAGAATTGTTACAAAATATACGGATAGAGAAAGTAAGGCATTGTAGCTTATCATAGGAGCTGATTTTAATCAAATTGGATTAGTGTTCAAAATGTATTGATAGGGCTTCAATTTATACCATTATGATCAGTGCAGTTTTGTATTTGTCAGCCTTGAGTGATAGATTCTTCAAAAGACAATTACCCTGTCCGCATGTTCAAAAGTAAAATGATTATTCCCAATTACTATTAGGGATGTTAATAATTTTTTGGTCCATTTCTTTTATTTGTTGAAGGAAAGTTCCCTTAAGATATAGTGATGGAAAACAAAAACATTAAAAAAGGGGGGGCATTCATAAAATGTGTTTTAGCTCAGTATTTTTTTTTTATTTTCTTCTTTTCTCAGTAGGGTTTTGAACCTATTTTAACAAAAGTAAATTTAAGTCCAGTAATTTAGTCTTAAAATAAATTGAAAATCTTTAGTTCAGTAAAACCAATGCTGAATTTTATTTGTGTGTCTAGAAAATTTATACTATTATCAACAGTTTACTTTCTAAATTGACATTTTCTTTCAATGGATTGTATCTTATTTTGAGTATTGATAATATCAAATTAAGATAAATCTTTTAGATTTTTTTAGTAGTCAGGTTGTCAAAAAAATATTCGATACAATGCTTTCACATGTACAACTCTATATGAGGAAAAAAGAACAAAGATTTGTATTCAGAATATGTCATCATATCAATTTCAATTATTTTTATTTTCCATTTTACATTTATCATAGGTTGTATGGTGAAAAAGGGTTGTTTCAATTGCTGTTACAGTAAAAATAAATCAAATTTGAATTTTTTCTAATCAGGTATAATACTATTTGTTTATTTTTTTGGGTGTTGATGTTACTTGTTAATATAGTTAATGTTTTCATATTAAACTGTATTTGTATATAGATTTTTTTTCTTGCTATTATATTCAAATTTGTTATTTTTTGATAGACTATTGAAGTTTTGCTTTTGACTGTTGTGGAAGTACATATTCTTCAGAAAAATATCATATAGATGTACTTACTTGGTATTACTTATACTTCTTTTTCTCTATGCTTTGTCTTCATTTTAGGGGAAAATACAAGTGTGAGCATATTGAAAAGAATTATAAAGGGGTTTTAAAGAATATCAAAATTGTAAAAATTTTCCCATCTTGCCAATAATAAAGTATATAATCCATTGTAGGGTAGAAGTACATTGAACCCTGAATATCAGAAAACCTATCTAAACTAGACATTTTGTAAAAGTGTTGTTTTATCAATTCAATAGGTCTACCCTGGACTTGACTTATGAGTTGCTCGACGGGTAGGTCTAGAAAAGCAAAATGCACCCTATAAGTGTGGTTTCGATAGGTTTCAATGTACTACATTATATACTAGTTTAAATGTATCAGAAATCATTCATTTCTATTGTGCTGTTTTATATTGTAATTTTCCAGGGGTCCTTTTGTTATGGGCATTAAATAAATTAGATGAATTATAAAAAAAAAAGATGCACCTAAATGTCTCCAGATAAAATAGGGCTGATGTTGGAAAAGAAAAGTTCTTTCATTTTAATGAATGATTGATTTGGATTATTTTATTCACTGAAATAAAAAATATTATGTGGAAATGTTTTTTTTTCTGTTTCTATGAGAATTTGGCATTATTTCAGTCTTGTCAAAATTTCTATTGCTACAGGAGGTAGGATTTCCTGTATCAATTTACTACATTTTTTATTATTTGCTGAGCAAATAATGATGAAAATTTTTACTTAATCTTTTCATTTCATCACAAGTTGCGTGAAAAAAAAACCAGTTTATTGCACAAAGAAAACCAATGTCAACTTGTATTTTTCGTTTTAGAATAAATTGAACATTATTTGGTTATATACATGTACCCAATCTTCTCTTGAAGCAATTTTATTTTTCGTACTTTTGGTGGGAATTTTTGAATTCAAGTAATAATCCATTTTCGGTTCACAGTTAATTCTCATATTTTAGTTGTTTAATATTTGCATAATAGTGTTACATTCGTCTGTTCAATAGTCTTATCACTAATCACAATAGGTATTATTAGCTAGCTTTCAAATATTATTCTCTGTGTATGCTGATAACACTTGAAGCAATATTTACATGAAATTATAATATTTATGATAAAGTGTATTGTATGATCCATGATTGTATGAAATTTAGGAATTTTTAGAAAATGCTTCCATAAAAATATACAGAAGTATTCTTTTGTTTCTTATATATTTCTTATAGAATATGGTATGAGAATGGAATTATATTTTGGTTTTTAATACTGCTCCTTAATGACCATTGTAATTGCTTAGTGGATGTACAGTAGAACTTAACTTGCTCGAACCGGGATGGCAAGAACACTGGAGATTTCTCGAAAACAATTCAAAGTACCAAACTTTTCTCTAATAGAATCAGTAGAAATAACCATGGATTTCTCGAACACTCAAACTGACTAGTTGGTATTTTGGTAATAAATCTTTACTGAAAATTAGATGAAAACAAATTATTGACCAAGGAACTTGAACTCTGAAAGTTTTTTTAAAAGAAAACACAGCATTTTTATGTCCACAAATCAACAAAACCTTCCCGAAAAGCGAATGGAAAATATCCAAGGACTAACAAAACCTTAGTAGGAAGTAAGCAATTCCTAATGAAAAAGTCGAACTCAGACCGGTAACAAAAAAAATCAAAATATACAACTTCATTTTTCTTAACTCTCAATAGCTCGAACACATTTCGATGGTCCCATGGAGTTCGAGCTACTGAGGTTTGACTGTATTAGGAAATGAAGTTTGGTTGACATTTTAGTGTAATTTCTATTGTAGTAATTGTATTACAGTCTTAACTCCAAAATATTTGAGTCCGTCATCAAAAGACGCGTTCTGATTTGGACTGACACAAAAATTGCTAGATAATTTTATAACGAAGTTGTGAGATATAAAAAAAAAATCGATTTGGCCATTGATGTTTGTCTGTCAGACCATGTTCCCTTAAGTTTAACTCTTCTATGACCATTAAATTGAGTTTCATGGAACTATTTACCAGTAATAAGAATAACTAATGAAAAAAAAATATTAAGGAATAGTGCAAGATGAGTTGGGAAACATTTACCCAGTAGCGTAAGCATCTACTGCGCTGCTATATGCACCCACCTCATTACTTACCATGTACTGTATTATATGGAAAACAAATGGAATTGACGTATTCACGATATAGGTGGATCTGATTTGGAAGCTAAGACTTACATTATGAGGTAACCCAAGATGACATTATTTTTGTTTGAGATCACCTCAATAAGCTGTAGCACGTTCATATCCGAAATAGATTGCCGTATGAGTACAAAATAATTCAGGTCTTCCATTGATCAAAGGCTTTATTCCTTTCATGAAGTTCAAGTCAAATAATTACAAAAATCTTACTATGCGCATATCAAATCGTTTCCTTGCGTCACACATGAAGCGACAACAAGGTCTTTTTGGTTCCAATAGTAAATTAAGATTTAGTATTGAATTGAATTCAAAATCAGTAACAGTATCCGTTTATATTATTAACATTACAAGTAAAAACTGAAGTAATGAATTAACCCCATTTTTCTACAATTTTTTCTGGTAGAGTTCCGAAGTCTGCTATGTAAATGCAAAAACCTTTATTACCTCAGCGTCTTGTTCATATTTCAATATACTTTGAGGACACTATGCTGATAAACTGAAACATTTTACAGTGTTTATCATCTTTCAATCTTTCTTTAAGCTAAGCTACTCTTTTAATCTATTTTCTGTCAGTTGTTTCGTATTTTCCCAATTTTTTTTCTAATTTCACTTAAAAGTACAATTACTTGCTGGCATATTCTATGCAAAATTTGAAATTATTCACAGGAAAAAAGTGACAGAAACTTGAATCTTGTTTGTCGATGACACAATGAAAGATTTGTTTTAGATTACCATTCCCTTTTTTTAAAAGAATGAAATTTAAATCCATTGAATGTATAATATGTACATATTTGAGCAAACATATATTGAACCAGTATTAAATGAAGTGTTAAAAAGTTATTGTTTTGTCTGAGATTTAAATTTTGATATAATGAGAAAAAATAATTGTGACTTGTCAACCAATTAAAAAAAGCTGAAATTATCAAAGTGAACTTAAATATCCATTGAAACCACCTTCTCCTAACATTGAAGACAAAATGGAGAAAAATCTTCACAAAGCACGTAATAATCATTCGACTAAAGCCGAAGATGTTCATTTCAGTTGTAGTATTCACCCAACGGAATTGGTAATGGCGTTTTGTGATACTTGTCAAAAAGCAGTTTGTTTCGATTGTTCTAGAGAAGAACATCGAGAACACAAATGCTTCAAGATGGAAAATAAGGCCATTGATGCTAGACGAGACATTCCGAAATTGACGTCTCAGATACAAGGAAAGAAATTGCCAGAGCTACTTAGCTTGTTAGAGAAGATCAAAACGTGTAAAAGTGAAGTAACAAAAACCGATCAAGTGTTAGAAAAAATTAATAAACGTGCAAATGAACTTATGGCTGTTATTATGGACGAACGGGACGCTCTGATCGACCTTTGTAAAAAGTCGGCTTCTGCCCAGGAACGGTATTATCAAATAGAAGAGAGTGTCACCCGAAGGTATATAGACCTTTACAACGTCAGTTTACAAGAAGCTAGTGATACAGCGAAGAGCAAAAATAACATCGAAGTGGTAATGTTTGATTGTAAACTCAGAAAGCAGATAAGAGATTTCAAACCTCATCCACTTCGATCTCCGTGTAACCCTAAATTTAAAATAGGAAGAACAGATAGGTCGGTCATTCAGAATATGATTGGAAGCGTCACATGTGACGATACTTTCGCAGATGCCACCTCTGTTCCTGCTGGCGAACTCATAGGCTTGCAAACAAAGGTTGTTTCGTCAATGCGTTATAGCTGCCTAAACATAACATCTCTTTGTTTCCAACAAAATAACCAAGCTTGGCTTCACCCGGTTGAGTCAACTATTGGTGCAATAATCGATATAAAAGGTACGGAATTAAAACGGTTTGATTTTGGTGCTGAACTTTCGAACTTGACAGTAACACCGAAAAACGTAATCCTAGCCACTGATACAGTAAACAAGCATATCTTAAGAATTACCAACAATGGCATCCTTCAGGAAGTTCTCAATACATCACCACTTCAACCACATGGAATTCATGCGTGTCAAAATGGAGACTTACTTGTGTCGTATATGTATAGGTCGGATCCAAAGGCAACCGATAGTAAACGTCTTGTTCATAGACTCGGAAAAGACTATTCTATAAAACTTACGATTCAATTCACAGGATCCTTTTTTAACAAAAAGCACATCTTAAACCACCCGAGACGAGTTACCGAAAACCACAATGGCGACATTCTTGTGGTTGATCTATCTTCAGAGTCATCGGGGAAGATTTACGCTTTTGATTTTATCGGTAAGATGCGTTTCGCTTTTGAGGGCAACCCTCGGAGATCAAAATTCCTACCGTTCGACATATGCTGTGATTCTGATATGAGGATATTCGTTTCTGATTATTTCAATCACGAGATAAATGTAGTGCATTGTGATGGTCAACTTATTCAAGAGATTCCAACAAATCTTGACGGGCTGCTTAATCCCATTGCAGTGGCGTTTGATAAAAAGGGAAAACTTTGGGTTGGAGGGAAAGGGGGAAAGATTTTAGTGTTTTCTTATAATTAACGAGTTTCGCAATAAAACGTGTTCTGGCACACAGAGTTGCTGATTGTCAGAATATTTGACGTAACACAGAGAAACAAAAGGAAATTAACAAAGAACAATTTAAAATAATTGATGAGTAGATAAAACACGGATAAAACAAGCAGGAAAAAAACTTCCTATATTTGTTATTTCTGGAAATCTAGAACCATTTATTTCTTTGTTTCATCTTCTTCAAATTGGTCATAAGTTTTAGGATGTAAAAATTTTGTGAAAATGACACATGCTGCTTTAAATAAGAAAAAAATGCTTTGTTTTGAAAGCCTCTTTACTAAAACTTATTTGTGATCCTTATTTCTGCATGACTGTATCCATACTACACATGCTCTTAAAAAATTACTGCACTGATAGGCAAAACCTCAGGGAAAGTCCATATAAGAAAGGGCAATATCGCAAAATCAAGACAGAAACTGGAAAGTAGGAAACATTCACGTCAGGCCAGACTTGGTACAGGCATTTCCGATGAAAATGGTGGATTAAAGCAGGTTTTATACATACTAAACCCACCCATCCCCCGCTTCCATTACGGTTAACTTTTTCTAGTTTATCTTAACCCAATGCTATTGGAGGTATCTTTATAAAACTTCCAATGCGCCTTTAATGGTTAGATTTCATTACAGTTCGAACACCTTTGTTTTAATGCTATTATCACTCCCATTTATAATACGTTAATCTGTTTTATAGACTTTGGTAGTAATAATCTTGTAACGAAATAAATTATAGGGATTAAGACTAAAACATTTAATTTACGTATAGAACTAATACATGCACGTATTTAATAAGCGCAGTGATTAACTGGTAGTTCGGTTTGCTTTGTTTAGAAGTTGGAATATGCACTAGATTATGATTTGAGAACAATATTTTCATCAGATTCAAAATAAAGTACAGAAGAATTATGATAATAAAAGGTATGTATATATCAATGAAAGATATTCTCTCTCAAAATTGCAATGTTACCTTGTTAATTTTTAAAACAATTTTGAACACCCAGTCAAATCCATTTTATTCAATACTGACAAACGAGAAAAAACCTTGTCGAAAATACCTTTCGGTGAGCGTTATCTGCCTTATATCACCATATCTGTATTTTTAAAATAAATGCACGTAAAACCAATTTTAACACAAAATGACAGTATACACAGGTGGGAAGTCCAGAATCAACTACAATTGGGCGCATGGATGACAGTAGACACAGATGGGAAGTCCTGAATCAACTACAATTGGGGCGCAGGGATCACAGTATACACAGGTGGGAAGCTCTGAATCAACTACAATTGGGCGCAGGGATCAGATGAAATGATAGGTTAGGGAATTTTGCTTTAGATCAGTATACACAGTATAGTAATGTTGATGCAAAAATGAAATCTAATTTTTTAATATGTTTTTGTGTTATATTTTGTTTTCTTTTTCTGTTTCAGACATGCTCTGATTTCGTTTAAATTATTAGAAAATGAAGAAAACAAAGGCTAAGAAACAACCTAAAGGTAAGCTGTTAAATAACTAAGATAATTGAGGTTTTCCGTACAGAGGAAAGGCCTTCTGTTTATGTCAATATATCGGAGTTTTCTTTTAGTTATCTTTATTTATTATTTCAAAGAAATGGATAGTGTTACTTTGTTTAAATTGACCAAAATATTAAAATGCAATGCGAAGTTTGTGGTTAAGAATCGTTTAAAAAAGTTCGATTGCCAAAACAAAACACAAAAAGAACTACAAGACTAACAACAAAAAGACATGTTGGAAAACTATAGATATAAACAAATAAACAAAGCAGCATCATACTCTAAGGACTTGGAAAACCGTAAACATAACAAGATAAGAGACACACACACACTTCTTTTTAGTATAATTGTCTTAGCACAAGACCAAATGAATCAATGAAATATAATTTAATCTTTTCATACATGTACTTGGTCGAATCAGTCATAGTTTAACAAGTTTAGTTTTTTTTTTCCTGCCCTACTATTATACCAGAATATTCTTCAGCTAAATTTAATATCTTATTTATCATTTCTTCATATATCATCAGGCCACATCTTCTGGGGCTGGCTCTTAATTGTACTCTGCACGGTTGCAATGTCATAACTTATTTATAACGCATTTTGGTATAAATTGATATTACTTTTCAGTTTCAGAAGAGGACAGAAAAAGTTCATTTAAGTTTCTGGTGTGCAATGGGTTTGTGTATTTCATCTGTTTTATGGCGTTTACTGTAATTGGCGTTGTATTCGCCGTCCAACTCAAAGACGTAGAAAATGAAAACAGTTCCTTCCGTGCTTGGCATAAGATATATATTGGCGCTTTTGTACTAGCCACTGTTGTAAGTGTACTAATATTGTAAGATTTTTATAAGTCAAGAGTAATTAAAGAAACTATATCAAATTTCTATTCACGAACCGATTTGAAGACTGCGCCTTTCTTCGAATTAAACGCTACTTGCGAACAGCTATATATTTAAATACATGTACACTGATGCGACCTTTAAAAACAATTAAGAAGCCTTCACAAAAATGTGGCAAAATCGAAATCAAACTTGCTATGCAACGCTTTTGGATAATTTGGTAATCAGTAGTATTTAGCTCTTGCTCAAATTGAAACACCAACCTCTAACCATTCATACAAGCATACTTTATCTTTCAGAGTTTTGTTCTTGTCGTCCTAATATGTTGTGCGAAAAGGCATGAAAATAGAGGAAATAGACAGGAAGTGAATGGAACGGTATGTTTATAGAGAAACTATTTCATCAATAAGAACATATAGGTGTAATTGAGCTTATAATTATTTTAGCATTCAAGATCCATTCGGACAAACACAAAATAATACAAAATTAAAACAAATAATGAGTGAAAGCGTGTAATAAATTTCCTTTTTTATCACATTGTCTACCAAATAGCAAATATTATGCACGGTAAAACTATATTTATTAATAAGGAAGTGTCTTTTTTCTATAATAACGACCTCATACAACATTGTTTATGACAAGTTTTTTTTTGAAAAAAAACTGATTACAATACTAGCAAAAGGAACAAATATGGTGAAACACAATGAATTCACCATTGTATAACTTTTATAAAAGAATAATCAAGAGAACCAAGATTCCAGCCGAAATCAAAAGAATGTAATCCAGGGACAAAGACCAAGCATGCAAATGAGACAATTTGTTTGTTTGTTTGTTGGGGTTTAACGTCCGAGCAGCAATATTTCAGCTATATTCAGACAATGAACATGAAATGGATGATAAAATGAACATGAAATGATAAAAAAGAGGATGGGTCACAAGGATAATAGGGTCGACAAATTTTGATTGCCACTAGAAAAAGGGGGGATGGGTAAGGTCGGGCAATTTAGCCTCCTGTGGCGGAGCCCAAAGGTTCCTACTCCTATCGAATACCACAGCAGGGTTCTTTAACGTGCGAGGAACGTGGCATCTTTCCCAACACGGTGCACCACTATGGTTTGCGGTCAGGTTTTCCGTATTATAGCCTGACAACCCCAGCATGTAACATGCCAGGGGTACCCCATTCCACCACCTGGGGCACACATCCCAGTTGCTCTGTGGACAGAGCGCCTAGCCCCCGGCTAGGTTTCTGAGCACTATTTAGTCGCCTTTTACGACAAGCTTAGCGCTGCTGCAGGCCTATTCTTTTGACACCCGGACCTGCACGGGGTTCAAATGAGACAAACACAACAAAAACATTAAGTAACTAAAATAATACATTGTACATACAAAGAAGCAAAAGTAAATGAGAAACTAGGACTCCACTAAAACCTCGGAGCATGGAACAGGTGCACCGGCAGGATAAGCGTCCTCTGTGTTTTTTTCTGTTTTTTTTAGAAACACCCCCTCCCCGAGTTGCTCTCGAAATAGCAAATACTAACACATGAATCATTAGATAGTTTTTTTTGTTGGTTTCAGATTGGTGTAATTTATTTAATGCTTTGGGTAGCATTCTTTGGTTGTTGTGCTGCTGGAGGATTTCTTGGTAGTTTCATTGCCCATACAAATATCTTCCCTGGATGTGACAAACCGTCAACTACAAATCAGATTTATGACACCTGTTTCTTGCATTATGTACCACACACGATAGCGTTTATCCTGTTTTTTGTACTTTTCTTCTTTGTAATGGTGTTTGGTTGCTACCAGAGAAGCGACAGAGCCGAAAAACTAGTAACGCCTCAGGAAGATCTCGACGCTGTGAAAGAACAACGAGAAAAGGTTAAAGGCCATCAAGTTGCTGCTAGATGGCGACAAAGCGCTAAAATAATGAACGAGCGGGGATTTGTTAAAAGGAGTAGAATTTCTAAAATAACACCACTTCCTCCTTTAATTCAAAATGGGTCTGGTAATTTAGTATTTTCTGATGCTGTGGAGGAAATAATGCTTGCAACAAGGATTGACAGAGAAAATCACGAATACATTCCGAAGGTAACCTATATCAAGAAAAAGGAGGATAACAAAGACAACATTCTGAAGCAACCACTCCCGCCATTACCAGTTTTGCCAAAAACAACTTCTACAAACGAATTTAAAGCCGATTACCCTACATCACCAAATATCAAAAAATCTTTCCCCGATGAAAACGGCTTGGTCTTAAAAACGCCCTCCGATGCAAAGAAAAATCGAAAAGAAAAGAAGAGTAAACCTGATAGTCAGACCGATGAGACATCGGGATATACATCAATTGATGAAATGAAAACGAAAGACGATTCAATAGAGCAACCTGATGATATTGTCACATTTTGCAGCAAGGAATGTCTTGAAAGTTTTCAAAAATCGGAAACAACAGAATTAAAATCGTCTGATGTTGTCACACCTTCTGATCTACTGATCGAAAAAGCATCATCCGATAGAGGCTCTTCTGAAGGAACATCCTCGGGAACGAGCGATGCGGCATCGATCGATTACGATACAAGCAAATCTCAAGAAGAAGATGAAACGGAAATTCAGACTCTTAATGGACAAATTACTGTTGATGTCGATCAACAAAAAGAAAATGTAGTTTCTACAGACCGCCCAAATGATACAAGCCTTAATCAAAACAATCTAGATATTTACAAGACAGAGTTAGATCAAAGAAATACATCTGATATTACGAACCAAAAAGATAGTGACGAATCCAAAAATAGACTTATCATAAGTTCAGCGGACAACGTGGAGACAATAGAGAAAACAGAACAAGTTGATGACGAGAAGGAACAACAAACACACACATCCACCACGGCAACCGAACATGATAAACCAGTATTGCAACATAATTCAACGGATGAAAGTAAATTTCCAAATACGGATGAGAAAAATTTGTCAGAGGCCGTTGTTGCAGAAACTTCTCAACCAGAAGCTTTCAGGGTTAATCATAAACCGTCCGACACACCTTCAACAACTCAAAACGAAAATGACAAGAATTCGTTTGAAGAAAAACCGTCTCCCGGAAAGGAAAATCAACAGGCCGTTGCAGAAGGAGCGAATGAAGACAAGACTGTTACTTCTAGTTTTATCGTTACACAAAAAACAGGAAATGAAGAGACTAAATTAGATCAACCCTTGCTTACGGATACACATATAGACGACAATAAAATACAAAACCAAGAACAGAGTATAAACAATCTAGAAGCAGCGAAGAAAGATGTAGAAGATGCTTGAAATAAAAAGAAATTTTTGCTCCCAAGACAATTTTTTAAGACTTTTCAACAGTTAAGTGTTGTTTACTCTTCCGCTTTGAGTAAGCACAAAAAAGTAAATCATTATCTTCATGTCTGCACTTTAAAGCTCGTATAATTTCCATAATGAGGAAAACATCCCATTAAAAACCTGGAAATATGTTACGTAGATTTTTCCATTAAATAGAATAAACAAATTCCTGTAGTGATCGAACTACTCCGCCTTTGTCACGACCACAGTAGTACTTTTTTGTATATATCCTGCCGATCGTAAAGGATTTGTGTTATCGCCACCTTATATAGAATGTGAACGTGCAAGTTTGCTATTTACTTTATGAATTCTGTTCAGATTCTTGCCACTTAAATGATCAAATATCATTTATATTTCTATTACATAATTACATATTTCAGAATTACATACCTTAATGGTATTATGACAATTTGTGATTTATGGTATGGCATTGTAACATGCACAGGGTTAGTAACATGTGGTAAGAGCTTCAATTGTCAATTATGAAATTGCATTATTGTATATTGGAAAACATCAGAGGATTCTATCCCACGTTGAAATACACGTCAATAATTTTATTATCTTTTTTATTATAGTTTGATTTTGAATGTATTCAGATAGGTTAAAATGCAGAGGCAGCTTTCCCTGTCAGTGCACAGAAGTCAGGCTCTTAACTAACTGTTATCTGTTATCCGTCTTTTCATCTATGTATTTTATTTTATTTTATTTTATTCTATTTTGCGTTCCGTGGGTTTTCATTTGACTTCATTATTTTGCATGTAATAATAATATGTGTACGTTTTCTTTGTACGACGACTCGCGATTCCAAGCTCTGACCAGCGTCTTTATATATCTATATTTGCTGCGGACAGTCGTCACATAAATAGCATTAAAAGTTAATGATTAAGTGACATTATAAGATTGTCAGACGTCTTCGAGTATCAGGATAAACCGGTCAACAGTAAAAATACTAAAAGCATAATAAAGTATTAAAACAAATAACAAAAGTGTTTAAAGTTTTATATTGTGTTGAGATATCTATGTCAACCATCTTAACTCACTAATAGTTTTTTCTTGCTAATATAATCCCTATTTGCAGAGGACATAATGCACTCTCTAACGAAAGATACCTCTTGCAAGTATGAATTTCCTCTGTATTCCTGTAACAAGAGGCTCTCAGGAGCATGAATCTCTCACCTCGTTAAATGTTTGCATTTCAAGGGCAATAATTCTAACAAGAAGTTCGACAATTCAATTTTGTCTTAATGAAGACTTTGGTAGGACTCAACATAAGGATTATTTCATCAATCGAAAGTTTCATTCTATCTATTATATTTTTCAAGATATTGGCTGAAAACAGCTAAAAACATATTGTTTTGCCTTTCAAGAGCAATAACTCTAACAAGGAGTCGTCCGAAAACTTTGTTCCCCACAAACTTTTTAGGCCTTAACATAAGGTTCATTTCAGCAACTGAAAGTTTCATTCTTTCTATCATAGTTTTCAAAATATTGGCTGAAAACTTTAAAAAGGTTTTTAAATTTTCAAGGGCTGTATATGGAGTCGTCAGACATCTTTGATCCCTTCAAGACTTTCGTCGGCCTTATAATAAGGATAATTTCAGTAATTGAAAAATAATTGGCTAAATCTAACGGTTTGGAGATATATGAGAAAAACTTCTGACTGAACCCTTAGTTCTATTTTAGTAACAGCAGCCAAGTTTTTTGACGGATCAAAAATTAAAACAATATATCTATGCAGGATACCCCAAGGAACATTAATACCAAGTTTGGTTCTAATTGGTCAAGTAGTGTCTGAAGAGAAGATTTATAAAAGAAATAACATTAGAAATAGCAAAGAAACATAAAAAAAGGGCAATAAATCCAACATCGCTTCACAGATTAAACGAAAATTTACCCACAGATAGGTCCCATCATGCTGAACACTTACTTTATGTCAGAATTAGGCTATATCTAACGGTTTGGAGATATATGTTAAAAACTACTGTCTGACCCCTATGTTCTATTCTTAGTAACAGCGGTTATGTTTTCGACGGATAAAAATTCCACATCGGTTCTATGCAGGATACTTCAAGGAACATTCATACCAAGTTTGGTGTCAATTGGTCAAGTAGTGTCGACAGTGGACGACGACGACGGAAGCCAAGTGATGACAATAGCTCACATGGCCTTCGGCCACAGATATGAATTTGTGTGTTTTATGACACTTATTTGGAAATCCTTCGGGCATCATTTCGAGTCGATGTAGATGACTGAAAAACATAATAAAAAAAGATAACTACAAAAACGTTTATTTGCCGCGCTTATTTTTGTCTTTGAACATGACGGCTCCTACACATGCCATTCTCTCGTCAGAAATGAGAACAGGAACTTCGTTACACTTTCCGACGCGTATAATCTTACATGTAGTTGGCAATAAATGCACTCTAGCTCCGGTTCTGAAAAACATAAAGAGTGTTTCCGCATCGAACGCTGCATGTTAAAGAGGTAGACCTAGGGAAAGGGAAATAATTCTTGAAATCAATGCTATGTTTGTATCATATTCAATTTCACCAATGCCTTTCAAGCTTCCCTTTGAACAGAATAAAATCAGTCCGAGTTAGTTTGATGCTTACATGAGATTGATGTCAAATGCTGAATACAAACGTTCCTTATGATTTGTAAGAGTTGTGTCCCTTACCTTAGGTCTACCACTTAAAGGGTTCAATTTTTATAAGACATCATAGAAGTAATTTGTATTTGCTGTTGTGGAACAACAGCATACAAATACCTTATGATTATATTTTATAGTTGTTTCTGTTGTACAATTATGAATTTTGTATATAGACCGAAAGCTCTTCCATGAATTTTAAAGTTCACACATATATATAGTTATGATTCACACAATAAAAAACAGTGAAACCTGAATAATCCAAAAACCTGTGTAAACCAGACAGATTTTTAAAGTCCAATATATTATATATTAAGTATTTTACACCTTAGTAAACCGAACAAATTCTGAAGTCTCTCCGTTAAAACAGTTTCAATGTTGTAATATTTAATAATAAATCATTTTAAGCAGGGTCGACAATCATTTTCGTTTAAATCTTTACATAAATATATGAGATTTTTGCAAACGTACAGAAAGCACAATTATAGAATTTCTATACTAAACACCTGTCCGACTGGTGATCGTTTGAACTTTAAGCATGTGACCCGTTTGTACAGGTTAAAAGTGATCCTGAGTTTTGTGAATATTTGAGTAAAAGTTAAACAGACTTTAAGCAACTAACTAATGTTTTGGCAAATAATTTTCACTGTATACAGAATATTACCTGATATAAATATGTATTTTGTTATACCTATACAGTGAAACCTGTCTTAACCATACTACTTTGGGAGTGTAGGAAGTGGTTTGTTTATTCAGGTTAAAAACACTTAAACATGTATGGAGGGACTTCTTAAAATGTCTGGTTTAGACAAGTGTACGTTTTCATGGTCCGATTTTGACATGCTTCAGTGAATATATAAATTATAGTCCATGTTGATATTTCAAATGACTTACAGACAGCATGTCATTGTACCCTGAACACAGCTACACTCTAGGCACTTGTCTCGTAATACCAATCTTCCTCCGTCTTTAATGGTCGTCCCATTGTAATTACAGTCTAAAAGAATCGTGAAAAAATTGTCACTCAGTTTTAAGTGCTACGATTTGTAAGTTGAATAAATGAAGGTTAAGAACAAAACTGGCCAAATCTAGGCAAAAGTATAAAATAATAATAGGATAATTAATTGGAAAGAGTGAATAACCAAAACATGTCCATGAGTGCCGAAGAACGCCTAGATTTTAACGGCGGATTGATATGCAAAAGTATAAAGGAATTGGTTTTACTCACTGGTAAAATGCACGATTAACGATTAACACATGTGATCATGTGATTATAATAGGAAAACCGTATGTACCACAAATATTTTTGTTTTGTGCCTGTTAGTGAAATTATGCAAATGAAAGTGCCACTTATGCTTATAAGTTAAAATAAATCTGGTGTGTTGTTCATGTGGTACGAATAGTTTCCCAATTATAATCGCATGATTCACATATGTTAAGCTTGCATTTACCGGACATAGCTTGAGGGCAATGCGTATACCTTGCTTACGATTAACGACTGCGGATACATGAAAAAGTCAATGTCGTATATTTTATACATACTTGACGTTCGATTAACTACATAATGTTTTTTTTTCTAATTAGCAAGTACGTGAATAAGAGTTAGCTTTTCGGGAAGCACTCGATGCATCTCTACAGAATTCCTGCTGTCATTTATTTTTAGGGTCTAAATTAACCGTCTTTAAAATAAGTGTTATAGAATTACAACTTGTAAGTATATTTAAATCCCCGGAGTTAGTTCCCTCTCTTCTTAACCGCAGAAGACAGGCCGTTCGAAATTCTCGGGCGTTTTTCAAATCATACGTCGTTTAACAATCGTAAAATGTCCCGTAAAATCAATCACTTTTTCCCGCTTTGCAAAATTCTTGCATTTGAGAGGGCTGACAGCAGCTTCTACTGTGAATTTCGAACGTCAGACGCTGTTCGGAACTTGATAAATCGAAGTGAAACTTGTCTAAACCATAAAGGAAATAAAAAAAATTAAAACACAGAAAATATTTGTTTCAAATTTGACCTACTCATGAGCAGAAATCTTATCATTTTCATTAATAATAGCAAATCCTGTTCTATTATTCAATTTGTTATTTTCATTTTACAGTATGACGTGCAAATCATGATTAAGTGTTTTTTAATTCACCGCGGTGATTTACAACAAAGAAAAGCTTCTTATTTATTTTTATTTAACATATTTCTGTATTTTTTTTTAAAGAAAATTAGATCGTAACATTACCTTGAGTACTGTTTTGGAAATCACAGAAACAGGCTCCATTGGTACCAAGAACAATTCCAAGAAGAAAAAGAAAGCTTATAAACATTTTGCTTATGAAGCTCTGAAAACCGTACCACAAAATTAAATATTGATTTAGCTCTTAATCCAAGGAAAAATTACGCCAGAGAGTCGAGGGCAACTCGACAGCTGTAAAATGGAAGGGGGATCATTTAAATTCACGCGGATTGAATAAATATGGCATTGGATCAACAAAGAAAAAAACATATCAAGATAAATCGTGCCTATCATGCAGTGTGTTGCTAATGGTTTGAATCGTGTTATTGTCGTTTAGTCAATTAACACCTACGTGTAATCCCCTTACGATATGTGACGTGGTTCGAGAGAGCGTTTGTTATACCAGTGCATATGAACGACTACATCTTTTGTCATAATTGGAAAAAAAAGGTTTTTTTTTCAATATTATACCACACAAAAAAGGTATATAAGAAATACCATGTCTGTGTGCCTGTTCGTCTTTCAATATTTTTTGTAAGTTTAGCACCTCCACAATCGCTCGAGGAATTTTCTTGAATTTTAATGATAGTTTGGCAACATATGTAGATTTACACCAAGGAATACAGAGACTGCTAGAGCAATCTAAAGGGAGATAACCAATTTATGTGTTTCGTAGCTACAACTCATTTTAATCAGTTCAACGAATGCTGATGAATGTTTATAGTATAGAAAGGTTGTGCGTCAAACGTAGATGGGAATGATGGAACATAACTATTTTCAGAGGAATCCAAAGGGAGATAATCCAACTAAACGGTTTTCGCATTTCACGTTTACCTCCATTTGAAGCGTGTGGCATTCTTTTTGTGGGTTATATATCTCACACAATTTCGATCTAGGTTTTACTTAATATTCGAAATACTTCTTTTAAAAATACTTATTTTGCATTTAAATGATTTGTGTATTCTGACCATACATAGTTTGTTTTGTACTTGGCTTAAGGAAGTTTTTACGAAACACTAAAAAAGGGAACACTAACTTTAAGAAAAAAGAAAAGTGATGCGCGACAGAGAAAAAAAAAAACTAAACGACCAAGTAATCTAGCACTCATTTTCGTTCGTTTTGATTTTACAGGAGAACGTGATGTCACTTCCGTTTTTTGTGGGGGTTCATATCGCTAGTGCTTTAGCTTTATGTGTGACGTCTTATTTTCCTTATATTTCAGTTCTATATCATGTGATCAATTTTATTCGGTTCGCTATATTGTATACGTAGACCGTCTTTGTTTCCTGTGTCATGTTCGGGCCATGTTTTGGATTTTGACGTATATGTATTTGAATTGTCCCACTGCTGATGCTACGGTACTTTTATGTCGATATATAAGGACGGAAGTAAAAAAAAAAGGTATTATGGAAATTGGTGGTTATGTCGATAAAAAATAGAACAGAACTAGATCACAAAGAAATTGTGCATGTTTCATTTGTTTCAAGGTTGAAGTTTTTTCCATTGGCAATTGATATTAATGTGATATTGGATGAAAGGGTATTTTATCATGCTAATTTGAAGTGTGAGTTACAAAGCAAAATAGCTTAGAGTAATAAAGGGAAATATGGTTCGAGCTGAAATCAAAAGAATGAAATTCATGAACAAAGACCAGACATGGAAAACAAACACGCAAAAACAAAGAATATACAATAACCAAACATAATACGCACAAAGCAAAAAAAGTAAATGAGCAGCTCGCACTACCCAAACTAATCATATCTAAATGATAAGATTTTGTTTTCGAAAGATTAATATTTGAATTCTAAGGATATGAAAATAAAGATTTCATTGTAAGATTTTCAAGCTTTAAAAAACTAATATTCATTTTCTGGTAAATGGAATATTTTTGCCCTTATACCGGCCACGAAAGGTGTAAAAATTTAGCAAAAATTAGGGACACATAAGGTAACCTTGCTAAAAAAAACTTATGGGCTAGATATCCAGCACAGTAAAAATACAATGCATGCATAATGTTCAGGTCGCGTTTCAGAAACTGAAGAAGCATATAATGTTATTGGCAAAGATTACAACAACACCGACTAGGGTGCAAAATAGAGGCGATTTCAAATTCTCTAATGAGACTTCGCATTGAAATCCCAATAGAGTGTGTTCTTGTCTTCCATTTTCTAGCATTTTTTAATTTTTTTTTCACAAGATGGTAAGGGTACAATCAATTGATTTTCTTGGGCGACGATTATTTTTTTTAATTGTGTTTCTACATTTTTAAAAAAAAAATAACTTGTCTTCGACTAAGTTAAAAGAAAATTGTTTTCTACAACTGTTAGCTTTTTACTAGCTTTTAACTGTTTACTTGGAGAACAAAAATGTTTCTAATGGTCACGAAAAAGAAATTGTCTCAGAAAAAATATCCATATCCTCCCCCCAAAAAATAATAAAATAAAACAATTGCTGCCTACGTACGTTAATTTAGAACGCCCTGTCTGTCGCTCGTTTCCTGTATACCCCTGTATATCTACACATGATGTCTAAAACGTTGTAATTTGACAAATGTCATGTAATTTATCTCGCCCGTGTTTAGGAGTAGTAGTGCAATGTATCTAAAATTATTTACCACATCGCATCTAAACTAAACTAACATTTTTAATTAAAACTCTCATGGATTTCATATTTTCCATCCGCCAATAAAAATAGGCCACGTTAAATGACATTCGTTCGTCTCATCATCAATCCTTACGATTTTGAATTCCTCGGAACATTTGTTCTCACGTACAACTTTACAACCAATAGGAATCACCGATAAACCAATTCTCATCCTGCAATTATAGCAAACATTAAAATTAATATACATGTTTTTTTTCTCATATTCCCGACTTTGGCTTCGTTTTTTTTAAGATTTTAAGCAAAGGGGAGTAACTTTCTACAAATTTGTCACCCGACAGACTGGTTTACTGTCAAATTGGAGTAATGGACAGCAGTAGACTTTAATTCAAATATTCAATTTATTATGCCACGGTTAGTACTTGGATACTTTAAAATAACTTTTTTCTAACCATTCAGGTACTTACTGAGGTGAAAATAGTTTAAGTTTAAAAGCAAAATGTAAATCGGTTGGGTAAATGTTTAACATTTTCGTAAAAATAGTTTCCGACCATTTGTTTTTACGGGGAAGCATTGCACCTGCCTCACAGAAGTACTAACTTAACCTGCTCAGAAAATTGAGACGGAAGGGTTAGTTGCTGTCAATGATTAAATATGGAATACGGACTTAGCACGAAAGGGAGGGTCTATTAGATAGAAAACAGTAAATATTTTTGCGTGGACCAGATATATCGGTATGAATTAAGGAGTTTTCTGCTTTTCTATTAAATCAACTTGATTGATTTGGCATGTGGAACGTGCGTCATTATGCGTTCCAAGATCATTTGAAAAAGGAGAGATTAAGGTGAGGAAATAGCTGAAATATTGCTGCTCGGGGGTTAAACCCCAATAATCAATCAATCAGTCAATCATAAACTGAGGAAATTAGATTTGCGGAAGAAACATAAGAATGAATTATTCTTTTAAAAATACATATTAAAAAAATAATTATGAATAAAATGGAAGGTAATAGCAAAATTACCAAACTGATTAACTCTAGGCAATAGTCAAAAAAGGAAAGAAAGCATAACAAATGGTATAAGAAACTTACGAACAGCACCCCAATCTCCCAGCATCACAGTTGCATCTGGTACACTTGTCATGGAATTCTTTAGTGGTACCACATGTTATGACAGTTCCATTGTAAACACAGTCTGGTATACGTATAAGAGTAATCAAGGGAACCAAGGCTATAGCGGTAATCAAAAGAATATAATCCAGGGACAAAGACCAGACATGGAAAACAGACACACGCAACAAAGAACATAAAGTAACTAAAATCATACATACAAAGTAACAAAAGTAAATGAGCAACTCGGACTCCACTGAAAACTGGGAGCATGGACCAGGTGCACCGGTAGGGTAAGCGTCCTCTGCTTTTCTAGAAACACCCGCCGAGTTGCTCATAAAAAGTCAAGTCAGGGGTAGACAAACGAGGAAAGGTAAACTATGACCCGTTGAATAAATCAGTTATCATGATGCTGATGGATACATCATAACGATCCACGAGTTCATGATGACGACCATAAAACTTCTGTAGTGATGACTTCTTGTAGCAACATAACCCTGTTCCAGAAGCCTATTCGTTAGAGTTCTAGCGCGATACAAAAAGTCTACGTAGATTCGGCAAGTTCTGGTATAACGTATGAGTTGTGATATGAACACTCCATACGCATATAAAAGTATAAATCTTATCATTATAGCATATCGTTATTGCAAGATGACAACATCAATGTATTTAGTTAAAAAATGATTTGTTATTTTAAGAAATGAATTTTCGTATCTCTGTATTTGACAGAATTTTGACGACAATATGTAAACGCCATATGGACCATGAACAGAAAGATCCTAAGTGTTGTTGTTAAAACTGAAAATATGGGAAGATATCAGAATGATGAATAGCTAGAAGCACTGAGAAGACAGTTCGCAAATAGTTAGATTTGTAACCTGCTTAATCAGACAATTACATTGTAGTATTGTCTGAGAAATACTTTCAAAGATTACCTAAAGGTCTTCAACACATGTAACCACACAATTTAAGTTCTATCTTATGAAAATCAATTGGTTTATGCCATTATGGAAAAAGACAATATATCTTCCAAGAAAGACATTGTTCATAAAATGAGGAAAGACATATGAAAAATGTAGCAGTCAGTGCCAAGATAGAAGCAGACGTAACCAGGACCACAATACAATATATAATACGAAGCTTGACCTTGACATAAAATACTAAGAGACCAGTCAGATCTTATGATTGGCGGAACATAGTAAATTTCATTCCACTATTTTTTTTTATTTCAATGTAATCTTTAACTCATTGTGATCACAAATAGAACAGGGTTTTTTTCTGTACCAAAATTGGATGACATATAATATCTTTTCAAAACGCTCTAACAAATTAACTAAACCATGAACAGATTAAAGAAGAACTATTTCCTTTTATTTCAAAACTTCAGTCATACCTCATATCTTGACCTACACTTAGAAATCGATGGTAAAGGAAAACTATTGACCAAACTTCACCACAAACGTGATGACTTTTCATTCAGAATTGTCAACTTTCCTTTCTTCTGTGGCAACATCCGTTCGGCTTCTACATATGGACTGTTGATATCACAACTCATACGTTATGCCATAGCTTGCAAAAACTACGCAGACTTTTTGTATCGCGCTTGAACAAATAGGCTTCTGGAACAGGGTTATGTTGCTACAAGATTGAAGTCATCACTACAGAAGTTTTATGGGCGTCATCATGAACTCGTGGATCGTTACGGTGTATCCATCTTCACCATGAAAACTGATTTATTCAACGGGTCATAGTTTTTCTTTCCTCGTTTGACTACCCCTGACTTGACTTTTTATGAGCAACTCGGCGGGTGTTTCTAGAAAAGCAGAGGTCGCTTACCCTACCGGTGCACCTGGTCCATGCTCCCAGTTTTTAGTTGAGTCCGAGTGGCTCATTTACTTTTGTTAATTTGTATGTATGATTTTAGTTGCTTTATGTTCTTTGTTGTGTATGTCTGTTTTCTTGTCTTTGTCCCTGGATTACATTCTTTTGATTACCGCTATAACCTTGGTTCCCTTGATTACTATTATAAGTGTTTTTATTTCATTTGTTTCATTCTCACTCCTTCAATTAGTTACGAATCAACTTTTATTTTTTTTTAGAGAACATGAGTTTGTGATCTCTTATGGATGAAAATGCTTTGAGAAGAAAATTTGGCGTATACCACTTACCGTCTGGGTCTTCCAAGGATAATTTCATAACAAGATAAACATACAGCAGCTGAGATAAATGTTTAAAAAGGGCATATGGCCCCTATACATTGAACAGTCGAAGGAGGGAAGCAGACACTTGATAATTTGAAGACACAACATACAATACCTCATACCCAAAGAAACATGTTATGAAAATTTTGCTACATTCCTTTGAGCCATTCAGGAAAAAGTATTAGCATTATTAAGGTGCAGATTGATGAATGGATGCACACCACGGTAACTATAAAGTTTTAGCATTTCAAAAAACCGAGAGAGGGTGTGAAACACATCTTCTGATAGACAGGATAACAGATAAGATGCTTTCGAAAAAAAGTTATTTGATTTATATAATAACAACATGAATATAAATTAACCTTGTGTAAATTATTATGTAGTATCCGTATACGTAGCCCAACTCTCGACACAGTCGAACCAAGTAATAACGTTTTTATTTTAATCCATATATGTCGTATCATTTCAAATGGGCGTTTTTTTCTCTTTGTGTTACTCAAAATTTCAAATGTATAATAGACTTGTGATTGGCCTAAGTAAATTTGTGAGTACATTGCTGCTACATGTACATGTATGAACGAAACACTTCGCATTCTTTTATCGATATAAACAAGCCATGAAACAAGAAATGAGTCATTCTGTTGACCAATATCGTAAGGATGACTAGCTTAGACGCCTATAGTCAAATATATCCATATATCACGGATGCCCCCGCACACATTTTTAACCAACGAATGTTAAGCGACAGTATATGAGACCACATAAAGACAGCAGAAAAACTGAATAACGAGAACACTTGCAGCTAGTACAAATGTATTCAACTAGTCTTCATTCCAACAATTAAATTATTAGAATGGAATGATTTACAAATTCTCCTTTATCTGAAGATGTCATGCATATATTTTAGTTTTTCAAATTACCTTGAGTTACTTGTTGTCTAAAGAAACATGCTCCTTCATCGTGTAAGATTAATCCGAGAAGCGTAAAGAGTTTGATAAACATATTCAGAAAAAAATGTCTTGAACTTGACGGAAGAGTTAGACAATTCCGATTGACGTAAGAAATACTTACCTATACAGTGATCTACTTAAAAATAATTTTCATATTATCAATAACTTTCGTATTATCAGAAGATTACTTCGAAACTTACAGAATATTCAAGACTTCTAGGAACTGAAAATTAAACTGCCCTTATTACCTTTCTGCATAAAAACTAGAAGAATGGACAAAAGTTAAAAAAAAAACAAAAAAACAAAAGGAGCAATTCTTAACTCGAAACAAATTTCTTACTCTTTAAAGCAAGCTATCATTGTATTCTTACTTTTTCACGTCCAAATAGTTTTTACGCAGTGATATTGAGGTTATTAAGAGTGCTCATAAGGATGCTAAGTTTTTTTTTAGATTTAATATTTCAAACATGATGTTCTTAATTAATATTCTCATCGTCCGACTGCGGCAATGGGCCCTTCACAGTCCTTCGTCTCGTCATCAATTTGTACTGCTTTTTCCGAACAATTTCCGTCTGGTATAACTTTACAGCCATTTGGTAGTGTTGTTATGTGTATTCCAATCCTGAAAGAGCCTCAGCTAATAAATATGACATATGACAAGTTAATCAGGCCCAATTTACGTGTGTTCTACAAGTACTTTGTTTGCTCCCTTGATATAAATAGTTCAGTGGGTGTTTTATATTTGATTATTCTAATATGACGTGTTCATTTCTCAAACAGTATATGTCGGTACAACCCCACCTTTAGCACCTGCGCACTGTCTCTTTTCTTTCGCTGGTGCTTTGAGACAAAACACTCATTTAAAAACGTTTACGCGATGATTTAACGGCTGAGGGGTTATCTAATACTATACTGATACTGATACTGATACTTAATCAATAGATGGTTTACTTGGATATTTGGTTTATTTCTTAATTAATCCAACTTCCATACGGGGGTTAAACGGAACAGCCGTTATTTTGGCTACGCCTAAGGAAATTTTGGTCATAAAAATTACCGTATTTGTCATATTAGAAAAGAAATAATTCGTGGAGGGGGTAGATTTGTACTCATTTTAACATGGGTACGGCATTTGTATTCGATTATCTAACACCAAGCGACACGGATTATTTTTTCTATTTTCCACTTTGACCCATAAATGAATGTATTCGAATTTACAAAAAACCTTTCAACAATATGAAAACACTCATTTTCTAAACCTTCAAATCTAATTTAATCTATATACTACGAAGCGATTTAAAATATTTTTGCGCGAACAAAATAACAGGCATGCTCATCGACTGACCCACAGTTACACTCCTTGAAACGTTCAAGTTTCCCATTTTTGCGTTCGTGCATCGTTCATCGTGCGTTTACACATCGTTTAGCGTTCGTTTAAACGCACGATAGAAGCGTTCGATTATCATGCGTTTGGTGAGCATTTAGTGTGTGTTTAGGCATTTCTGCATGCGGGAAACCTAAACTCTCAAGGAGTATAACACAAAAAGGTCAATTTTATTTTCTTGTGCAAAAGATGTTGTTTATTTTTCTTAGAAAGTCCATATCAGTGTAATGAACGGAGAACAAGCTTTTCGAAATTAAATGGTATGATACTTAAACGATTTCGATGACCTTTTCATATCACGAAGAGAGACGGATAACAAAACACTCACTGCTTAGTGTTTTTTAAAAGTAAAAAAAAACTATATTTATACTTACGAACAGCAGCTCATTGACCCACTATTACACGTGCATCTTAGACAATTATCATCAAACGTAATAGTACTTCCATTTGGCACGACTGATCCATTGTGAACACAAGCTAGAAGACGGATATGTTAATGTGACAAAACTCTTTATTGATCATTCCAAGAAACAAACGGACACAGATAAAAGATAAATCCATTTAAGTATC
Organism: Perna viridis; assembly: GCA_037379345.1. Lineage (NCBI taxonomy): Eukaryota > Metazoa > Mollusca > Bivalvia > Mytilida > Mytilidae > Perna > Perna viridis. Next base: position 29,959,676 of record CM074517.1, on the reverse strand, counting down.
ACTCCAGATAACAATCATGCAAAATGTGATTATTATTTTTGATATTTTGTATAAAATTTTAAAGTAAACAGAAAATAAACATGTGTATTTTCATAGAACCGGTGTTCATAAGAGATATGAATTGTACAGAATTTACTGTATAATTCAAACTAAGGAAATTAACCCTGCAAAATGACACTAAAATACAATAGAAACTGTTGGATTTTCTACGTGGATTATCTCCAAAGAACTGACAGATTGTAATGAATAAATATACATTTCATCATATAAACAGCTTAATAACAAAAATAAAAATATGTAGTCTTTTTTGGGTGTATCACATATTACAGACTTTGCACGATTTTTACAAAGGCTTCTACTTAATTCTAGCAAAAAACAAATCAAAATTGTCCTTACCAAAAACAATTTTCGATACGCGATTGCAAAAATGATAATACATAAAACTTTGATCGATATGTTTTCTGTGGTGTTATTTATGTTGCATTTTCTGTAAAATCATATTTACTCATGCATTTATGTATTTATTAATTTAAAAGGAATTTGCAACTTACTTCTACTGAGGAAACAGGCTCCTTCACAATTTAGAATTAGACCCAAGGTAAGTAAACCTGCTATTATCATTTCAAAAATCTTTGGTTCTACTATCTTGATAATAAATTCGGTAAGTTTATCTCCGACTTGACTCCACCGCACTGTATGTGACTAACGGTATTTCTTGATATGTAAACCGCTTTGCACGCTTATTACAGTCAACATATGGACACACGTAGCATTATAACGCAAAAATAACAGTTCTTGTCTTATGCCTGCATGCGTCTTCTATTTTCTAATTAGAATAATCTCAAACCTGCATGATGCTCCTTTATTAAATCGATAAAAAACTACACATACTACATTTGACAAAAAAATGGAAGGAGAACATATAACTTGAGTCATTTTCGTAGAATAAAAGTTTTAAATTAATTGGATTACAAATACTTAACGAATAGTAGAATATTGACCTTAGTCAAATATGTAACTTTATCTTGGACCGTTCTTTCTTTTAGCAACAGATAAGACAGTGTGCTGACTGTGACTAAATAGGTAGGTCGAAGATTTCTTGCACAGTCTAAAACTATATTAATATTTTGGTCTTTCTCATATTTTGCTTTCTTTTTTAAATCTACTGTTGTGCTACTAGGTTGTCTTTTTGTTTTAATTGCATTTGCGACGAAACAAACGACTATGTATTGTTACGTGTAATTCTTACATGTAATTCACGTCACTCTCCTATTCATAAAAAATAACTCGCTGTGATAATCGTTTTCCCGTTTTTGAAGTTATTTGACGTGGAAGGGGTAACTAAGGGCGGATCCAAAAATGTTTTAAATGGGGATTCCAGACTATATTTTGCCCATTTTTGACTTCTTTCTACCCCCTGACGTACCCTCTCTGGATCCGCCACTGGTAACGAGTTGTGACATTGCAATGTTGCATTTTAAGAGAGATGTAATATATTAAACGAAGTATTTTTTTTTACATCTTGCAAAATCATACAAATGTATGTATTATCAATGAGAAGATAGTGCTTGAATAGATTCCAAGAATTGACTTTTATTCAATAATTTGTTTTGACATAAACCTTCATATGGTAAAATTACAATCACGAATTCTGAAACCCTTCTTCACGGGGGTATAATTTGCGGGAAATGTAAACGGAATTTTACTTTTTAATATTACAAGAAAAAAAAGTTTGATGAACCCCAATTTTCTTTTTGAAACAAAGAAATTATGTTACATAAGCATTTATTATACAAATTTGATCAACCAGTTTAAACTGAAAATTCCCTGCAAATGGTATATATTCTATATATAATGCTGTAAATTTAGGCTCAGTTATCTCAAATTAAGTTCGGTGTCCTATTTTTTTATCTTGAATTTTCCGATACGTTCGTTCAAGGTTATTATTGAGAAAAGTTAATGTAAGTATTTGATATGATCTACCTTAATTCCGGATTCTTTCACTCCAAAATGTGTACTCGTAAAATTCTAGAACACCTAAATACAAACTGTATTGATAGGATGGTTATTGCCCTTGGCTTACTTCTGGCTCTAGTTGGAGATGTATTTTGTGAGACAACGAGGATAGAGGTCACCCAAAGCTGGAACGGTGGTTTCCATGGCAACTATTACATTGTTGCTAGTAGTCATACATTGAATGGATGGACCGCCCATGTTAAATGTAACAAGGCTTTGACGAAGTTTGAAGTAGGTTTTCATTTGACCGAAATCATTGTTATTGCTTTGGTTTCTTTTTCTCGGTCTGTGAGTTTCGTTAGTGGTGCATATAAAATACTATTGACTAAGGTTCGAATATTAGCCTAAAGATGATCAAAACCAGCAATACAATCTAACATACAAAGTAGCATCAATACACGATTTAGTCGTCCAATGCGACCTTTACCGATCCAATACGTCATATTGGCCTGGTTAAAATACGTAACGGCCTAGTAGGCCAATATGACGTTTTGGACTACTTAGTCAATAAAGGTATAATTGCGTAAGGTTTTCCATATTGATTTAGTTATTGGTCCCGGGCTAATGATTTTGGACTTCGTACGCCTCAGAAAAAAATGGTTAGCATCGGACTAATCTCAGGACACATTAATAGCGATAACAACCTATCAAAAAAATTTATATCGACCTTCGATTCAATTTCAAGTTTTCATAAAGAAATTGTCGCATGACGTGTGTGCGTGTGTTAAGGGGTCTACAAGTAATTTAAGCAACTTTCATTTAGTCTTTAAGTTTTAAATTTTAACATGGTGCAATTTTTATTTTGTCTTAGACATGGGGTGCTCAGGTTGTTAGTCAACTGAACGGAAATACGGAGTTCGTCATCAAGGGCGGTGACCATATACAACAAGGGCAAAGTCAAACATTTGCATACAATGGTTTTCAATCTGGGGCGACTCCATCATGCACTTTGTCACTAGAGGGGGAGTCAGGAGGCAGTCATAATACACCTGCCCCAAGTGGTGGTGGTCAACAAGCTACATCGGCACCAAGTGGCGGGCACTCTGGTCACAGTACGTGCACTAAATGATTATAACGAATGAATCAATTTCTCTACTTAAGGTTTTTTATAACTAAAATTTCAGAATACGAACGATATTGATTAAATTTCTTTAGTAAAAGTTTTTTTTTTTTAAATCCAATTCATATTTATATTGATATATGTACCCTCGACATGTAAAAAGCTAATACCCGTGATTGAAGTTGTTTTTCAAGATTAACATAAATTGCAAAGCGATAATGAACATGACTGTCCTATCACTCTTTTTATAGGCGGTGGTGGAGGAGCCCATATGAAATATGACTATTCAGAAGCCATGAAGCTGTCCATGTTGTTTTTCTTTGCTCAAAGATCCGGCAGAATATCAGGAACTTTCAATCCTATACCCTGGCGAGGTGACTCTGCAGTTAATGACGGAGATGCAGGTCATGATCTTTCAGGTGGTTGGTACGATGGTAAGTTTAATGAAACATATGGTTTGTAGTATACATAATTCATAAACATATGTTAATTAGTAAGCTTGATTAAAGTTATAAAATTTTAAATTATCATGTAGGGTATCGTTAGATTAATCCGAGTAGTGCTTATGTCATTACAAAACAACTGTGTTGGTAACAAAATTGTTGTGTTCATGGTTGCTTCACTGAAGCGTCTTTTATCCAAAATTAAACCCATAGGTGTATCCTGAGGGAGGGTTTGAGGAGTTTGAATCACCCATTTGTTGAAAAACGTGATTAATTTTGTACAAAACTTTGGCAAAAATCAGCATAAAATTATGATATTCTGATTGGACCCTACTTTTTATTTAATATTTTTTTATCCACCAAGGAGACCAACTAATCAATGTAAATCAAAACACCTATACTTATTGAGATGAATAAAAGGAGGATGTCAGGATAAAGAAATTGTTAGCTGACTTACATCGTTATATTCACGACCTCTATAAGTTGTATATCTCCGTTTCAGCCGGAGACCATGTTAAATTCAACTTTCCGATGACACAAGCTGTTCATGCTTTACTTATGGGATTTGAAAAGTTCATGGATGCGTATGATGCAGCAGGGAAGAAAAATGAAATGTATGATATGATGAAATGGCCTCTAGATTACTTTTTGAAATGTTGGATTCCAAGTCAACAAATATACTATTTCCAGGTAGGGTAATTTATGGATAAAAGAAAAAAAATCAACAAACCGAATAAAAAAATAAAAACGAAAAACTAATTGAAGGTCCAGAAATTTTGAAAAATGGAAGAGGGTTCAATAGTCATTGGCTGCTTACATAAGGAAAAAGTGGGGGAAATTTCCCCGCCTATCAAAACTAAATTTGACTTATCAATATCTTAAATGTCAAATTATACAATTACTTTGATGGTCATTTCTGGAGATTTTCAGGTATAAATACTTGCTAATGCCATAACCTTTCTGTGTTTTTTTCTTTGTGTTCTACACCTTATACACATTTTGCCCGATTTTTGGACGGAGTGGTACTTAAAATGACAAGGGTTTACTTACTTTCCGATATTATTTGGGAGGCGCGTTTTCATAGTTATATTACAAGGTATGACGTCACTTAGGGTTGAAGCAAAGCAAGTTATGAAGATTTCCCGCACTACTATTGTATCAGGGATTATAACCTCATTATCACATAAGGCGAAGATCGTTAATCAAGGAAGTTAAAAACTTCCCCACTATTAGGAAATGGTGTTAATAGTGTTAATTCTGTAGCGTGTCCGTTTTAGGTTGGTGATGGTCATGCTGACCACGCCTACTGGGGTCCACCAGAGAGAATGACAATGTATAGACCGGCTTATAAGCTGGACGCCTCACATCCTGGTAGTGATATTGCAGGAGGAACTGTGGCTTGTCTGGCTTCAGCTGCCAGATTATGGAAAAATAAAGGTTAACAAAAATATAACATGTCAAGACTCTTAAGTTTAATTTTTGACCAAATGAATTACATGCATTGAATTCAAAGTAATGAAAGATGTACTGAATTAAAGATAGAATGGAAGTGATAAAATGAACCTTTGTTAAAGTCAATGTTTAAGTTAAAATATGCTATTCTATTTTTGAAACATTTATGGTTAAAACAATCAAATGGACGAGGAGATTACAAAATAAATATTTTATACTAGTACGCATTTCCGCTTCCATAATATAGATGCAGCATACAGTGGTAAACTTTTGACGGCTTCTAAATCCTTGTACGAGTTTGCCAAAGCTCATCCTGGAGCATACACTAAAACTTCAACAGCTTCAAAGGATTTCTACGGGTAAATGTTATTTTACTCTTTGTTTACTTTAGTATTTACCATTGCTACAAGTAGCATCTTCATACAAATATTGCAAGTAAACAAACGAGAAACACAAAAGCGCTAAAACGTATTTTTCAAAATAAAAACCTCAGAACACTGGCCTTTAAATCGAAAACAACTAAGATAAATACAGTGAATCTTATATTGGTTGACATTCGTAAAATTTTCAACAGATCCGACGAATACCGAGATGAGATGTGTACAGCGGCTGCTGAGCTCTACAAAACCACTCATGAAGGCAAATACTTAGACGATGCTAGAAGGTACTATTCCGCTGACTTACCATGGAGTTATAACTGGGGCGACAAAACTGTTGCTTGTCAAGTATGATATTTTTGGTAAAACCGTCAATTAAGTCATTAGTATGACTGGTCCGTTAATATCTTTATTTCTCTGAGAAGTTTGGTTCTGTACGTGACCAAGGGAAACACGACAGGTATAAATAAAAGACGAGATTTTATTTAATTGATAATTAAGGGCCCTCAAGGGGCTTTAACATTTATAAACAATTATAAGTATATGACATTAACATCGACAATGTAATACACACAAACATGTTTAAACAAGATGCATAGCATGCTTATTGCATGTAAGTACAATAAATGATTATTTATTTTTGGTATCTGCTCAGTATGATCGACATTGACTCTCTACGCTATTCCACATTTCGATTACCTTTAGTATATTATAGCTTTTATATGAAGCACAGTTCACTCAGTGATATTTTGCATAAAATGTAAATAATGTAACTAATTATAGTGTAGAATTACAGCAAGTAGTGAGTTTGATGAACATAAAAATATTGTGACGTCATAACTTACGACTAATTTTACACTTACGATTGTTTTTGTGAAAAGGGCAACTGATACTTTAAAAAACAAAATAAACATCGTACACAGCACTCGAAGAACACTTTGTATTTTGTCGTGGTATATACCCTGGTATCTACCAATTTCCATTGTGTTTGCAAAACTGCTTCTCATTTCAAAATTTTAACAAGTGTTAAATATTTTTCACAAGAATATTAAGTTTTACAAACACTTTATACTTGTAGCTTACCATCAGAAAACTGATTTATTTGTTAATGCCATTGTACAGTGTCTTGTGATTTTAAGACATAAGTTATACTGTTTTTAATATTCAAGAGACAAATGGCATTAACAGTTTATTTTTTAAACAAAATCTGTTGATCCGCGCCTTAATAGTTTTTTGAAATACGTAATAATTTCGATTCATCATATGCATCTTTTAGTTAGTTCCAAGATTAACCATCTACAAGTATAAATCAGGGCAAGCCTTCCATTGTACATCCTCAGATATGACGCTAAAATCCGACAGGTTTCTGGAAACTAGGAGAAACTTTTATACACATTCAAGCATCACTGAAAATCCGACGGGTTTATCTTGAAAGCAAAAGTAGCCTTCCCTTCCCACCCTCGAAAGAGTAATCAAGGGAACCAAGGTTATAGCGGTAATCAAAAGACCAGACATGGAAAACAGACATACACAACAAAGAACACAAAGTAACTAAAGTCATACATACAAAGTAACAAAAGCAAATGTTTTGCTCATAAAAAGTGAAGTCCGGGGTAGACAAACGAGGAAAGGAAAACTATGACCCATTGAATAAATCAGTTGGTGCAGATGGATACACCACAACGATCCACGAGATCATGATGACGACAATAAAACTTCTGTAGTGATGACATTAATCGTGTAGCAACATAACCCTTTTCCAGAACCTATATACTAGCGCGATACAAAAAGTCTGCGTTGTATCGGCAAGCTCTGGCATAACGTATCAGTTGTGATATGAACACTCCATACGCAGGTATCGAAGGGATGTTGCCACAGATGAAAGGAAAGTTGACAATTTTGAATGAAAAGTCATCACGTTTGTCGTAAAGTTTGGTCAATAGTTTTCCTTTACTATCGATTTCTAAGTGTATGTCAAGACTTCACAGTGTCTGTAGTATCCTTTATCTCAAGTTCTTCGGGGTAGATGCGATGTATCAAATCCCCGAAATTAAGATTATTTAAAGATAAAACGTCATCTTTATAGCGGAAACCGAGATTAAAGGATCTAGCTAAACGATATTCTTTCTTCGGATCAGATCAGCTATAAGGTCAGCCTCATAAGAGTGAAGGAAAAGGTCAGCAAGTGAAGGAGCACAATTTGTTCCCATTTGTTGAGCATTACATTGAAAATCCCAAACGTGAATTTGGAAAACAGAAAATTGACAATCCGATTGGTATATTCAGAAACCAGACCGAGCTTTCCTTTTAACACATGCCATTTGCAACTGGACGGGTTTATTTTGAAATCTAAACGCTGCATCCTTTGTTTTTATCTTACATGTACCATTTTTGCTTATCTTTATGAACCCTTTTCACCTCTGCATTTTTCTATATTTTGGTTATAATCAATTAATGAAATAAAATTATGCATTACGACTTGTATTTTTTACCTAACCCCGAATAATATCACATTTTACCTACCCTATTTATAAAATCCTACAGTATTCCAAATTTAAAAATACGTAAAACACCGAGGCTTCATTCCTTGCATTGCATATAGTAGAACCTCTCGGTGATGCATTTGACTTCCTCTTTCGATAGATTTGGTTATGAGTACTTCTTGTATACAACTAATATTTTGATTATGATCCTCCTACATATTTGATTTTAATGCTGCTGATGAGAGGTTACTGCTTGAAACAAGTATACAGCATATCGAAATTTACAATATATAAAACTGGTATTTTTTTTTGTATTTAAGAACCCCTGGGTCGATACCACTGCTGGTGGAACTGAGGTCCCGAGGGTATTCACCAACCCAGTAGTCAAACTTGTCTGACCCCGAATAATATCACATTTTATCTACCCTATTTATATAGAAATTTACAATATATAAAACTGGCATTTTTTGTATTTAGCTTCAGACGTACTTTTTTTTATTTTTAGCTTCTATTATTTGAAATCACGAAAGAAGCCAAATTTCGACAAAATGTTGAAGCTTTTGTGACTTCATGGATGCCGGGTCATGGCGTCCCTTACACACCATGTGGTCTAATATTCCGTAATGAATGGGGTGCGAACAGATATGCAGGTACTTATTTGCATTTTCATTTATTTAATTCATTACATACAAATCTGTACTATTTTATCCAATCATCTTAGACTTGGATTGCCTTCAGCAGGGATTGAAAGTTTGAAATGTTATTTTACACTGATGCCATATCTAAAAAAAAACAGTAAACAAACTTCTACTTAAGTTTTCTGTTCCTACAGTCAGTAGAAGAACTTGTCGTATTGGTTGCATTTTGCATTTATTTACGTGATCCTTTTTAGGAAACGGCGCTTTTATTGCGATAATGGCAGCAGCCGACGGTATAGGTGGTGACGACTATATAAAATGGGCTATGACCCAGATAAATTATATGCTTGGTGACAACAACTATCATATGAGTTATGAAATAGGATTCGGTAATAATTATCCTCACCATCCACATCATAGAGCGGCATCGTAAGTGAGAAGTCACGATTACACTATAGTTAAATATGCATGTCTCAACCAAGCCCTGAACAAATCGAAAATCTAAACAATACACTTTCTAAATTAATTTATTGCAGTGTCAATGCATTTATTTTGTACCTATATAAACCTAACACCTATCTTAACTGCTAAAAAAAAATTTTGATTTGGACAGGTTTTATCATAGTTTGTATATTGTATGAACTTTCTTTAGTATATACCAGAAAGGAAAAAAATCACAGACATCGTATACAGATTAAAAAAAATGTATATGTGACTAGAAAAAAATCCCAACTCAGAGCCGAATTTGAAACTCAACATTCATTTCAAGCTTGAAAGGAACACACCATTTGAAAAAAGATTGTCTTTACATTCAAGGGTTTTTTCTTTCTCCGTTAGTTCTGCCCATCAGGATTTAAAAGGTGGTTTAGTTGGCGGACCAGGTAAGAATGACGACTATGTTGACAATCAAGATGACTATGTGAAGAACGAAGTAGCATGTGATTATAACGCTGGTTTCCAGTCTGCTGTTGCAGGTGTGTATACTCTACTTCCGGTCAACAGAATTGTGATTTTTTATTGGTTGAGTTATTTGCTCGTAAGAGCTTGTATTTTTTTATTTGGCAAAATGTCATTTTCCCTATATCTTTGTTTTTTCACAAATAACTAATATGCGTTGAATGATCTTCTCGTGCGTGTTAGCTGAGGGTAGTCGAAGAGAACGCTTAATATTAATTTCCGAGAGGAGAATTATATTTTCTGTCCCAAGCCCTACCTAGTGGAAGTATAAATCACGCATGCTTATTGGTTACGCAGTTATGATGAAAGGATCTATTAAAAGCGTATATCCTTTTTACTTATCATTACAGGTCTTTACCACTTCTATGTCAACAATAAGCTCCCTCCAACTCCACACTCAAGATGCTAAACACATACAGTGGATTTATTTATAACTAACCATTTATGAACTTTGTATTTATTGAATTGATGCAGGTTCATCCTGGCGAAAAACATTTAAACTGATACTATGGTACTTCAAAAATTGTCTGGTTTAGACACGTTTTTTTTTCAAGGTTCCGTTTTGACAGGTTACACTGTACATCGTTAAAGGATAATAAAATTATTTGAACATACCATTTAATGTCAAATTAGAGAAGATTAGATATCATCAGGTCGTCACAAAAGGGAAAGTTACATAAAAGAAGAATATCATGAAGTCATCTAATAAACAAAATAAGTAATAGCAAAAGAAAGTTGCAACTATACCAAACGGAGGCGAAATAATAATAATAAAACAAAACAACAATAAGCCTTTGGAGTGAATGATGAGAAAAAAGTAAGCGTCTAACTATGCCAATCGGTCCTTCGTATCTTTTGGTTTCATCATCTTTCTGTACTGCTATCTGGGGGCATGAGTTATTGGGGTCTGGTATAACCTTACAGTCGTCTAGAAGGCTTGAGATATATCCGCCTCTTCTGACAAAAACAAATACATGTATGGCTACGTTTATAACAACAAGAGTTATACAAAAGTGAACACTAAATTAGGTAAACTGGCTTTAATCCTTATCCACGTCTATCATTCACAAAAATTGATATATGACAATTTAATACTTAAACCGCAAATTTGGAATAGACCAAACTTTACGACAAACATGATGACTTTTCATTCAAAATTGTCAACTTTCCTTTCATCTGTGGCAACATCCCTTCAGCACCTGCGTATGGAGTATTCATATCACAACTGATACGTTATGCCAGAGCTTGCCGAAACTACGCAGACTTTTTGTATCGCGCTAGAACTCTAACAAATAGGCTCCTGGAACAGGGTTATGTTGCTACACGATTAAAGTCATCACTACAGAAGTTTTATGGTCGTCATCATGAACTCGTGGATCGTTATGGTGTATCAATCTTCACCATGAAAACTGATTTATTCAACGGGGCAAAGTTTACCTTTCCTCGTTTGTCTACCCCTGACTTGACTTTTTATGAGCAACTCGGCGGGTGTTTCTAGAAAAGCAGAGGACGCTTACCCTACCGGTGCACCTGGTCCATGCTCCCAGTTTTTAGTGGAGTCCGAGTTGCTCATTTACTTTTGTTACTTTGTATGTATGATTTTAGTTGCTTTATGTTCTTTGTTGTGTATGTCTGTTTTCCATGTCTGGTCTTCGTCCTTGGATTACCGTTGTAACCTTGGTTCCCTTGATAACTCTTAATGAAACACGCATAACAAAGTAAAAGAAGACCACTATCTGAGAGTAACGTGATAGTGTAAACGGAAGAGGTTGCTATTTTGTATTTACTGGTATTAATTTTCGAGGTTTCAAATAGATTAAAAATGATGTGCGTTAAATTGTGCTGTACCTTTTTTCACACTTTTCAGTCCATCACAAATATAGCCTAAAAATTATCACTACTCGAACACTAATGCGTTTATAGTATTCATGATAGTTGGACAAAGGCTATACCAAGAAAATAGCATGGATAATACGAACGAATTAAAAACATACATAAAAACCATACACAAACACTTTTACTGATTCAATGTGAATTGATTTGTTCATTTTCTTCGTCTTTCATTTTAATGAGGTCATGATATCATATGAACAACTCAGTGTTTTCAGAAATGAAGATTTTTACATTAGATGATGAAGGCTGGATGTTTTTTTTACATCAGGCACATACGAGCAATGAAACCTCCAGCCAGGTTGTCATATGTTGTTGGATTACATCCATTTATTGGTATAAATATAGTAAATATTCAAGAGGTCACCAGGACCGCTCCCTCTATCATTAAATGGAGACCAGTGGTCATGAAATTAAATATTTTTTTTCAATTTAATTTGATTTGAAAGATATTTTATTTATGCACTACAGTGTATGCCAGTTTTTTCACAGCACTTTAAAAAGTGACGGAGGTCAAAACTAAGCACATTTTACTATGTATGTAAACAAGCAATAAATTGCCAAACAATACCGCATGACACTAGGTTTTGAAAGCTGCACAAGATAACTTGGCTCTTGAAACTTAAAGAGTAAAACATAAAACTTTTTGAGTTCTAGAGGTCTATTCACAAGGGACATAACTTAAAACACGGGTTTGCATTGTGCTATTTCCCTAGATTAATACTACGAGGAGGACAATTTCGACAGATCTAACATCGTTGGGAATTTTTTAGACCCTTCTGTAAGTTTACGTTATATTCCCTGATACGATGGAGCAGTGTAACGATAGAGTCGTCACATTCTGAGGCGTTTTGGAAAAGCTAAGATTAACTTTGTATTTTATCATCGAAGCTTGCTCATATTTCCTAAATTGTTTGGTTCACGAGTGCATTTAACAAGTATACGAGAATGAAACTGCCATGATGCTATTTTCAAGCTCATGATTTTACACTCACAAACCGGATATTGATGTTTTTTTCTGACAACCATTACCGCTTCGTTCAATTTAAAAAGTAAAGTGAGTGCATTTTTATGGTAAGCCATAATAGTGCACTTATTTTACATAGATATTACTAAATAAAAAAAAATAGGAATAGAGAACGCCGATTGGTATTCACCAAGATTTAATCAAATATAAGAGTTCTGTTCCATAATTCGATCTATCATGATTTAAAGATCAGTTTAGGTGAAGGATCTGAAATAAATGGCAACAGAGGACTTTACTACTTCACTGTCAACATTTAGATTCCTCAATCTTCACTCCCTAGATGCTGAATTTGTACTTTAAAATATTCTAAACTGAAACCCTTCATGGCTCTTTAATTTTTTTGAGTTGATACAGGTGTTCGGTTTAACTTGGCACAAAATACACAAATACAGATACGAAGGTACTCCATCAATTGTCTGGTTTAGACAGGTTTTCGTTTTATCCAGTGTTCGGATTTAATAGGTTACACTGTACATCTTTGAAATATAGAAAACGTTTTAAATAAAACATTTAATATCGTAATTACATGAAAGAAAAAAATATAAGGCCATCACAAGAAGTAAAGTTACTTCAAAGAAAGAATATCACCAGTTTTCCAAAGAAGCAAAGTTAATGGTTGCTAAAAAAGTTCCACTAGTACTAAAAGAAGCAAAAAAACAAAACAAAAAACAGCAAAGAGTCTGTTGTGTAAACGATGACATTAAAGTTTAGCGTCCAACCATGGCAATCGGTCCTTTGCAACGTTTGGTTTCGTCATCTTTCTGTACTGCTATCTGGACGCATGGGTTGTTGGGGTCTTTTATAGCTTTACAGTCGTCGGGAAGGTTTGATATATACCCACCAATTCTGACAAAAAATAACATGTATATTGACAATTCAATACTTAAACCGCCAAAATAATTTATGGGTAGTTCAATTAGAAACATGAACAACGCTACTCACTACAGACGTTATTGATATTTTTTCATAAAATGAATGAATGAGGTAAAAAAAAATGTTAAAATTTCTCCTTCACATCATTAAGATAAATTGGCTTCAAAATTGATTAATATCGGGGATATGATGTTTTTTTCTTTTAAAGTCCTTTTTGTGTTTTTTTTTATTTTTATTTTTTTCATTTTTATTATTATTATTTCTTTTTTGCATTTCTTGGTCAAAAAGTCGAATACCATTTAAAAGCTACAAAACACTTTTAGTGTATCTAAGTTCCTATTATCCAATTCATAAAAGAATATTCTCAAATACTATTATCTTCTCAATATTTTCGAGGCCAACTTCCTGAATGTCGAGGCATATTGTACCGGTTAGACACACATAGGACGTGATGGTATAGAAAAAAAAACGTTTCAGCTTAGTTATTCTAGACAAACAACGCGTTAGATTTGAAAAATTGTCTGAAAATATTTTGCCATGTATGGATAATCGTTACTGCAATTACTGTTAGGACAAATTAGGATATAGAATTGTTGGTTCTTGGTTTAATATGATCTTCTTACATTTACAAAGGATAAGAAGTGTACTTAATTATTCTTTGAATTGGAACATAATTGCGATGCTGCCATTTAAGAAAAAAATAACTTATCTATTATTTACGATTTATTGTGAAAAATTGTGTTTTTTACAAATGCAAATATTTTTTTATGAACTATTTGAACGCACCATTTTAATTCACTCATGAACCAAAAAAAAACTTTATCAATAAGGCATGTCTTATATTTTTCGTTTAAAATATTATTGTCCGACAAAAAAAAACGGCGATCTTTGCTAAAATATGCTCGTTAATTAACCGGATCCCAACATGAAAATGAATCTTAATTTTTTTCACTTGAAATCTTTACAAAACATCATAAAAAAGGATACTTATGCACCATTCCGTTTAAGAATACGGCAATGGTTGGCACATAATTTTTTCTCAATTTGATCGGCTTTTTTTTTTTTTTGGTGTCAAATATATTCAATATTTCTAGGAAACAGCCAAAAAGTTTATTTGGATTTTCCATGAAGCATTTGTGACGTAGATACTTGTTTGACTACTTATATATGGAAATAGTCTGGTGTTAATTTTCCCGCCATTTTGCCATAGTGTATTTCAACTAAATGTGACCTATCAATATCTTAAATAGGCGATATACTTCAGAACAAGAATAGGTAGATACTATTATATGAACAATCCAAAAGCGTCATTCTCTGTTGCATCACACCACGTGCTTTTAGTTTTGATGACATTGTGATTTCTTCCATCTTTGTTTTTGATTTCGGATTTTGTAGTATATGTTGCATTCCGATTTTTTCATTTATTGAATATAGTTGTTTATATGTAGAAGAATATATATGAATTACTTACGAACAGCAAGACATCATGTTGTTGAAGCAACTACATTTCAAACAGTCGTCCTTAAATATTTGAGATTCACCGGTTGCTATTGTCACTCCATTATGAATACATTCTGCGAAATATACATTATTTGATTCGAATGTATTGTCAATACATTTAGGGCGAAATCTTGGGGTCGGGGGAGTCTAGGGGTAGAACCTGCTTTTTTGTATTAGAGTGACATTGAACCACACAAAACTGTTTCGACTACTGTGAAAGTATTATTGTTCGTGAGGTACCAATTTCCGTTGTTTTCATGCGTAGGCCAAACCACGAAATTTGGTTCCATTCAAACAGGTGTTTTCCATTGAAGTGTATACTGAAAACGTCAAAACCACGAATTCAAGAATCCACGAACTTGTTTTTCTTCCCTGTTCCTAGGAAATTGGTATCCACGAATTAAAGTACTTTCACAGTATTCTACAAGGTATTTAAGAATAGCTCAGAAACACTCAGCTATTTCAGGGAGCACAAGTGTATATTGAGTGTATACAGATTTTGTTTTTGTCGATTTTGTGCAAAATGTGACCGGAACCCTTATTTTTATCCCTTACAGTTATTTTTAGTGTTATTATTTTACTTTTTAAACACATTTTCGTCACATTTTCTCAGTTACAATCAATGGCAGGTTGCTGATATTTTGTACGAAGCTTTCTATATGGATGTTGCATCATAGGCTATATCATCATAGTCGTATGAGATCTGCTGTCGGTTTGCCAAAAGGTCATCAGTGGAAAACGAGGTTTCACCAGAGAACAATTTCTCACAGAGTTCGTGTAAAATTTTCGTATCACTAGGCATACCATGAGACTTTGCTACTTAAGAATTTCCGACGTTACACAAATGCTTATATGTAATGTATTAGTCTGACTGGTTTTGTTCCAAAATTTCCCTAAAATGAATTGTGACAACGTTTAAAAACCAAATATGTTGTCAAGCTTGATTTTTTGACAGCTGTGTTATCATATATAGAATGACTAAGATAATCCATTGAAGGGCACATTTATTAAGAACTGAACATCGTGATTAAAAGAAAAGGAGCACTGCTCCACTATAAGATCTTTTTGATGGCTTTGATGACGTTTAAGTAAGTACTGAAACGTCACCTGTTGAACAAATAATGACATTGTTATTTTAACTTTCTGTGTGACATGGGCCGATTCCCGAAGATCCACCACATGGTTTCCGCCAGAAACAGGGCGTTTTAAGCCATTGGACGGTGAACCGTATGGGTCTTCATGGAATCAGCGAGATATTTTCTATGTGTACAGTATTTTGATTTGCTATTCATCATAGAACGTATCAAAGACTTTGTCAGACATATGTATTGTTTTACATTACTTTGCATCAGTGAGTATTTTCCGTGAATATAAGATAAAGTAATTTATAAAATGAAAGTGTTTTGCACTAGTGAACCTGTCTTTGTTGACTTAATCTATATAAAAAGTTTATCTTTTGTGATATTGTTATTCGTGGCTCAACACTGGCAAATAAATTATCAAATTTTGGAAAGTTTTACATTGTCATTTGGAGCTTACTATTGTTCATTGTGTAATTTATTCGTAAGAAAAACTTGTAATGACATTTTATGGTAAAAAAAAAGAAATGTCCCAAAAAAGGAATAGAATTGTTGTAAATTGGTATAGGCTGCACAAATGTAAATCAAATTAAGGTTTAAGAAGTGAAAGGTAAAACAGACAAACAAAAACAAAAACAAAATATAAAAAAGAAATAAAAAACGAAACAATACATCAAAAAACCTAAACAAAACAAACAGGATCTCGGATAAAAAGTTCTTTTGTTTCCAAATAGCATATTGTGTGTCTAAAATTAAAACATACACTGACCTGTCATAACTAAGGCGACCACATGAGGTGGATAAATTAATTTCGAAATAAAAAGTATTTATCTCCTTTTATTTATGTGCCACTTCAATGAAATTGAATAATTATGTGTACTACTAGTCTTCTATGTTCCTCACATGACAAAATACATTGATTCAACGTTGTAGTTAGCAATACCGGAATACAAGCAATATATTAAATGTGATAGAGGTAAATTAAACCTATCGTGTACTTGTCAAATCGTCCATATGAAGCACTGTCCTATAGCCAACAATGAAAAAAATACGGAAAAAATATACTATGACGTTTTATGTTCTTATGAAAAATATCTCGGCCGATTTCATTGGCACTCAAAATCGATAGAGGCAAACATTTATGGTAATCAAGTGGTTAAGGTACTCTGGACAGTTAGTTCAATTGGTCTCGGGTTCCATTTAATGTAAATACCCAGAAAAACATTAAAGTATACAAACCAACAATAATGGCGCTTAAATACATAAATATTGTTACCGTTGCTCTGTCTGCCAGTAGTTTAATCTACAAAAAGAAGCCTGAACATTTTCGTTTGCTTCCCAAAAACGGATTATTACCTGTTACGAATTGAAATTTTAATTATGTTTGCGCTCTTAAAGGTTACTTGGCATTTGTGAATTTTCTTATTCATCCTTAATTTGGGGCGGGGTGTCGGTCCCAATCTCATGTATGTAGAACCTGAAACGTCAATGTAAGCAAAAACTACTCTTGACTTTCTATAAGCAATACTCATATATTTTTTTCTCGGGGACCAGTGTAAGTCTGAACGGAACAAACTAACTTTTGTCAATTACGGTTTTGTCACAACATTAATAATTTACATACCATGTGATGCGAAACAATATCCATCGATGCTTAAAATAAGTCCGAGAAAAAGAACTGCAGTAAAGAGCATCTTTGATGTTGCCGTCTAGACTGGACATATAGCAAAACATTCCTTTTATAACGAATATAACAACTAAAATTGGTTCATTATGTAACAGCTGTTACATTATTTTGCAGCTTTTCCAATCCGTATTTGTAATATTATCTCCTAGAAAAAAAATGTTGTGTATTGTACTGTTTTGTACTCACAAAAAACTTTTTTTTATTTTGTTTATTCAAGATATTTTTAGTATTTCAATCACATTTATCGGGTCTTTTTTTTCCTATTGTGAGAATAATACAGAA
Source organism: Perna viridis (assembly GCA_037379345.1). Lineage (NCBI taxonomy): Eukaryota > Metazoa > Mollusca > Bivalvia > Mytilida > Mytilidae > Perna > Perna viridis. The sequence goes on along the minus strand of CM074517.1, from coordinate 29,941,912 downwards.
ATATACATTTTGCATAGAAGATAGAAGGAAACATTATTTACTTTTCATGAAAGTATGACTCAATATTAGGAATGTTCTTACTGGAAAAGGAATCACAGAGTAAAGCAAACCATTTGTTTTAAACGAGACATGATAGTGTAAACAGAAGATGTTTTGATTTTTTGCGAATCCCGTTAAGTGAACATATTCACGGCTATTATTTTTTGCGGTTTCAAAAAAATGATTAGCGTTATATAGTATAAATTCTCTTGGCACTTTTTTGTCCACTGCAAAAACTAGTAGGTCTCGAAGACGAAATTAATACGCTTAAAGTATTAATGATACCTAAACAAAGACTAGACCCAGGAAACAGCATGAAAAACACGATGTGTTATGTAGTCTTTTACTTACAACAACTGGTCCTCTACATTTTTGGGTAAAATTAATTCACAATGTAAATCGAATTGTTCGCAATTTTCTAGTTTCCTTCTTTCAACTCATTCAGGATTTGATATCATATGAGCAACTCGATAGGGTGTTTCTAGAAATGAGGATTTTTACCTCAGATGTAGATATAATTGGCTTTCTCCACCTTTTGTCCGTTTGATATTTCATATTTAATTTCAATCTAACGTTGACAGACTAAATTATCTATGATACGAAATACTTCTTCTTATTACTTTTATGTGTTTAAGTTTTTCTATTAACATATAAATTAATTTAAATTAGAAAGGGTTTATCTTTATTTTTTGGAGGTTACCGATTTTCTTTCCTTTTTTATCAATATCATTGTCCAGTTGATGACCATGTTTTTAAACAATTTAAGTCAATCGGGATTCCAATGAAAACAATATGTGTAACTATGATGGACATTTTCATTCCCATGATGTCGAGCTTAAAGCAGACCGTGTACCCGGCTAGCGCTGAATTTAACTATAAAACAATGTTCTGTACGTTCAGAAAATATTAACATGTTTTGATAATAACGTAAATGTGACTAGCTGCAATATTGAGTTCTAAATTTACTATAACTGTTGCAAGGTCTTTTTCAAGTAGTACAGAATTCAGCTTGGCATTACTGATTTCGATGGAAAACATTACTGTTACTCATAAAACACGCAATCATTTTTGAATGTACAATATCCTATATCTGCCAATTTTTTGTCGAAAATACATGTAACCCAAAGCTTCCTGATTAAAAGCAATAGCTGACCATATTCAATCTTCTTCGTATCAGTATTACTCTTTACACTTGAAAACAAATGGAAATGCACAGTAAAAATAGATAACTTTACACCATCACATGCGTTTGGTATTTTATTATCTGAATTCATACACTACGTTAGAGCTTGATAATATTTTTTGTTTGTTTTTATTGTTTGGATGTAGAGGTATTGTAGATATGTGCTATGAATTACCGTGCTTTTGATTCACTCACTCAAAGTTTTCAAAGTATTATAATTCAATTTCTGTATGATTATGTTGAAATGGTTCATTTTCCATTCCTTCTATTTGTCAGTTGAAGTCGAATTTTGGATAACGATGTGTGCAATATAGGTCTCGTTATCTAAAACACTCTTATGTACCATATGATACAACCCAGTTGTTTTGCTTTATTATATTCAATTATTGTAACAGATCTAAATTATGTTAAATATAACGAGAAAGGTATGGCATATATTTCAAAGAGACATCAATTTCACCTGGATGAAAATGTCAGCCCAAGTCTACCCATTGCTCTTCAATGAACGACGAGGAAACCCCATAACCACAGGGCAGGGTACAGCTGACACCGAAGATAGCAAAAGCTATTTAATCACCACCGGTATATTCACAATTGAAATAAAAAATCTAGATTACTTCACCATTTCGTTTGAGATGCTGTACCAAATCAGACCATCGCAGTATCAGCTACCCCAGTGGTGTAATATCTATTTTGTCAGATTAAATTTGGACATCGAAAAATCGACAGTACCTGTGTGTTCTTAAAAAATTGCAACCAACCAAATACCCATCCACCTCCATTTCTATGAAAAAAATTGGCTTAGCGAAGCGCAGCTTGATATTACAATAGTGGTCCAATCCTAAACAGTTTCGACAAGTATGGATATATTATTCAAGCTTGAAAAAGCCTGAAATTTGATTAAGATTAGACATTCGATACCAGATAAGAATTTGGCCAGAATCCAATTGGTCCTCCCCCCCCCCATCTTTATTCCAAAATAGTTCCATTCAAAACCTCCAAAATCTATCGTAATCATCTTTTTGGATATGACACTTTAATGTACAATTTGAAAAAAAATCATTCCTTTTTTCCTCAATTTATCTTCCTGGAATTATACAAATGTTTTCCTGACCCCACTATGGACCATTATTCTTAATCGAATCAATCCTAAATTCCACAAAATCAATCCTAGACTTCAATTTGTGGTATGACAATGTGTAGTACTTATTTATAGAGTTATATTTAATCACAGTCTAGTTATTGTATAGACATCAGGAAAACGCTAGTAACTGGTCCCTTTAACGGTGAAAATCTTAATCCCACAATTAATCCAATTATGACCACTGGCCACTTTTTCCCGTAATTCCGACACGTTTTGGGCTATATCCCCATTATATCAATACCGACCTTTCTTATGTTGTTTAGAACCTCATTGTACAATGTTATATAAGATTAACCACCTAATATTCAAGTTATCGCATTAAAACCAAATGTCTTGGGATGACGGTGACGACGACACGGACGACGACAACAATATACCATTATGCAACTGCAGTTTTTTTGCAAACACATTTATTGTACGACTCATCAATATTGAAAGAAAGACAATTTGAGCTTAACAAATGTCATGTCAAAGTTGTTCGGATAATGTAAGAAATCATACTTTGAAATAAATAGTATTTAAGGAAATGTTGAATATTTCACACACACTGAAAGTCACTTTTCCGACAGTCTGATTTATCAAAACCTGGAACACTGCATGTTATAGAAACCTTTGCAATTCACAAAACTGAAAGTGTTCAGAGAAGAAACTAATATTTGCAATGGGAAATATGAAAACGATGCTTACATATGATTTTTTAATCCTTAATTGTACATGCCATAACTCAAAAGAACCTTCCTTCTGTGGTATGGAATATTGTAATGTAGTGCAATACCAGAGATAATCCAAATAGGACATAACTGCATTTGTCGATTTTGCTACAATGCAATAACAAACAAATCCATCGCTGACATTTTGGGTTGTAGCTTTCTAGAATTATGAACAAACATAAAAATAATCCATTAAATACAGGTTGAATTTTCATCTAGACAAATAGTTAATAGTTAACTTCGTACATAATTTTAAGTATTTGTAAGAATCAGGCAAAATTTGAAAAAAAAACTCAGAAACATGCATGTCAAAACCCACCGATCTGACAATACAATTTTACTTAAGGTTTATTTCTCTATCTGAAAAGCTACTATTTGATCGATCTCTGCATTACTGGATTAGTTCAGAAATTTTTAATAGAGTATTAGAAAAATAAGATTTTGGACGGAGTTGTCTGCCCATAACATGTTCATTTTCACTACATTTCAATAAAATACTAACACGATACGAAAAATCTTCTCCTATTTCCTTGATTCTGATGGTACATATAGTCAAATTCAACTTTCATAGTGGTTGTTTTTTTATACTATATTCTATCTTCTGCCTGATTCTTACAGAGACTGACACTTAATAATACATCAAAGGATATCATTTTCATTCTTATGATATCAAATGCTCTTCCTCTCTTTATCACAACAATTATTTTCAAATTCAGTATTCTGGTCAAATCTCAAAGTGCTAACATATCTCTTCCATTGCTTATAATTGATCATATTTGTTCATTCTACTCACTTTAAAGTGTGCCACTACTGGCCTTACTTTAGTGAAATAGTCTGTAATATTTTTTAATTCTACTAAAAATTCAGAACTACGCAGCAAATCGAATACTTCAGTAAAAGTTTCACGTTTAAGTGGAAACATCGATTAAAATCCAATAGTAAATTAACTCTGGGAAGCTTATAACACATTGGCCCACTACAATTTAAAAAAAAGATGAGAATTCGGTGATACTAAATAATTATCTCGATACAGCTCTATACACATATACCGCATATCTGACTTAATGTTTAATGTTCCATACTACATAAAACACATTGAAGTATTCAAACAATGCTGACGGATATATATACACAATTAAAGCTCATTGGAATTAAAAAGTACATGTACTACATTGTTTCAGGTGCTCAAATCAGTATATACAACTGGTATCTTTTGTATTCAAACACTCTAATAAAATAATCAGACACTTTAAAGCGTATGAAAAAATAAACTTCGGATAAATATTCGCGAGTTATCATTCGAGAATTTACGGAATCCATTCTAATTACGAGTAGCTTCATCTTCCGTGAAGTTATCTGGCTGTATGGCAAAAGTTCTCTGGCACACGTGCAGCCAAATACATATTTTTCTTCATTATTTTTTTTAATCACAAATGCAATAAAGTATCAAAATATGCATTCGTTACCATAATCTAGTGTTTGCTTGAATTATGAAGTTCTACAAACATTTATACAATTTGCTCATACACGAAATAGACGTGTTTTAATGTTATAGAAACTGAAGGATGCTCTTCGTTGCATTTGGTTTATGATTACCCCTAGGTTAATTGTTATTGCATGATTTATTGTTTTGTGATATCAAGTTCAAGATAAAATTCCGTTCAGTGTAATGAAATGATGTTATCGTACTGCTATCGGGAGAGGGGGTAGAGCTGGTTTTAGTTGTTGGTATTTTTGGGTTTATTGGACATTTTGTTGGTGGTACAGGAAATATTGTATCTGATTCTAAAAGAACTTAAACCAGTGTATATATTTGCTTACCAGAAAAATACCAATACACATGATTTATTCCATTTCGTCCATGGGTGGACATAGGGCGACTACAGTTTCTCGCCATTCGCTTCGGTTTTGGGCGATGGTGTTACAATTCTTCCACGTTAGTCCTACTCTCTTCAGTTCAGAGTTCAAACCCCTCCTCCAGGTGTTCTTTGGTCTTCCTCTTTTTCTTTGCCCTTGGGGATTCTAATCTAAAGCTTGCTTTGTAGTGTTTTTATTGTTCTTCCTTAAAGTATGACCAATCCATTTCCATTTTCGGGTTCGAATGGTGTTTTCTATTGGTTGTTGTTTTGTTCTTTGCCAGAGTTTCTTGTTTGTTATTTTTTTTTGGCCATCTGATATTCAGTATATTTCTTAGGCACTTGTTAACAAAGACTTGTATAGATTTCATGGTGTTTTCTGTTTCTCTCCAGGTCTCGCAACCATATAACAGGACAGACTTAACATTGCTGTTGAAAATTTTGATCTTAGTAGTCGTTCTCAGTGTTCTACTTTTCCATACTGGTTTTAGAATGGAAAAAGCCTGTAATGCTTTCATCTTTCTGGCTTGTACATCTTCGTCAGTGCCTCCAGTTGTACTCATGACACTTCCAAGGTACGTAAATTTATCTACATTCTCTATCTGTTGGTTATTTACCAATATTGGATCCATCTGGTTTTGTTGGATTCTCATGGCTTTGGTTTTGGCTGTGTTGATATACAATCCTGTTCTTTTAGCTGTTTCTTCGAGATGGTTGACCTGGTGTTGGGAATCTTGAAGACGATGCGATAGTGTGCATATGTCGTCTGCAAATTCGAGGTCTTCTAGACGAGATGTTAGTGTCCATTGTATACCATGAGGGTCGTTGTAAGCTGTTGTTCCTATCCAGTCGATGACTATGAGAAAGAGAAGGGGAGAGAGAATGCATCCTTGCCTTACGCCAGTTGTTACAGGGAAAGGATCCGTCAAAGTACCAGCATGTATGACCTGACAAGAGAAGTCTTCATACAGTAACTTAATCATGGAAATAATCTTAGGAGGAATCCCATAGTGTCCTAGAATGTTCCACAAGACCTGATGATCTATGCTGTCAAATGCTTTCTGGAAGTCAATAAAGTTTAGATATAGGGATGACTGCCATTCGATCGTTTGCTCAATAATTATTCCGAGTGTTGCAATCTGGTCGACACATGATCGTTCTTGTTAAATCCTGCTTGTTCATCTCTCAGCTTGCTATCAATCTCTTCTTTCATTCTTTGTAAGATTATACTGCATAGGATTTTACTAGGAATGGACAAAAGAGTTATTCCTCTCCAGTTGTTGCAATTGGATTTGTCCCCCTTTTTAGGTAGTTTTACCAAGAGTCCCTTTTGCCAGTCTTTTGGAATTTTTTCTTTTTCCCATATCTGGTTTAATAGCCCAAGAAGATATTGAATGGTAGTGTCATTCATGGACTTGAGGGCTTCTGGTGGTATGCCATCGATTCCCGCTGCTTTCCCATTCTTAAGATGTTTTAGGGCTTTTCTTACTTCATTTTCGGTAATTTTGTCAGTCTCTATGTTAAGTGTTGGACCTTCTTCAAGTATTGGTGGATTTGTTGGTGGTGGTCTGTTCAATACCTCACTAAAGTGTTCTTTCCATCTGTCAAGCTGATCTTCTAGCTTTGTGAGGGTATTATTGTTTTTATCTTTGACTGGTAAATTTTCATTTTGAGAGATCTTTCCACTGAGTTGTCTTGTGATGTTATACAATGTTTTGATGTCTCCTTTTAAGCAGGCGTTTTCAGCTTCTACTGCTAACTTTTCAGCATGGTTTCTTTTATCTCTTTTACAGCTTTTCTTCACTTCTCTGTCTTTTGCGCTGTAAAGGTCTTGCAGGTTTTTCTTTTGCTGTCTGGTTTTGGCACTCAACAACTTTTCTTTTATTTCCCTTCTTTCAGATATTGTATCCCATGTTTGATCTGACATCCATTTCTTTCTTTTCACTTGAATGAAACCAACTGTTTCTTCGCATGCTTCCAGAATGGCTGTCTTTGTTGAGTTCCAGATGTCATCAATATCATTGTTCATTTCTTCGTTGTCAAGATCTAATAAAGTACTAAATCTGTTCCTGAGTGTAATTTGGAAGTTTTCTTTCACTTTCTGATCTTTAAACTTCTCAACATTAAACTTCCTTTTTGTAGTCTCTCTTTTCTTTGTTGTTAAAAGCTTGAGTTTAATTTTTCCAATTACAAGGTGGTGATCTGATGCTGCGTCTGCTCCACGTTTTGTTCGTACATCTTGTAATGAAGATCTCCATCGACGGCTTATTGTTATGTGGTCTATTTGGTTTTCAGTGTCTCCAGATGGTGAAATCCAGGTGGTTTTATGACAAGATTTATGTGGAAACCAAGTACCGCCAATTACTAGACTGTTTATAGCGCAAAAGTCAGCAAACATCTCTCCGTTCTCATTCATTTGCCCTATTCCATGTGGTCCTATCTCCCTTTCTCTACCTCCTCTGTCATCACCTACTTTGGCATTCAGATCTCCTAAGATGATAAGGATGTCTCTTTTAGGAACGGCATGAACAACTGATTTTAATAAGTTGTAGAAGTCATTTTTATCATCTTCGTCTGCGGTGTTTGTTGGTGCATACACCTGTATAAATGTTGTTTTCTGGAATCGAGTGTCAAATCTAGCTGATATCACTCTTGCAGATATTGGATTCCACTCCAAAAGCGATTTCTTGGCTTTCTTTGTAAGCATGAATCCCACGCCTTTGTCATGTATGTCGTCTTCATTTGGATTTCCTGAGAATATGACCGTATGACCTGAAGATACACATATCCTATTGCAATTTAAATTGGTTGATATGTTAGTTTGTTTGTGCAATTCATTTGAAATGAAGAAATGAACAAGTCAAAGATAGTTATAAAAGTACGACAGAGTAATATTACGTAATTTTGTTAGAGAGGTTGAGTCATGGCTTGATTATGACAACAAATTGAATTAGGTACAGCAAGATGAAGCTGGTTTCTACTGGTTGTTTTGCGAAGAAAAAAAACCCAACATTTTAAGTCTTTTTCCAGTTGATGGTGTAATAGGCAATAATCGAACGAAATTATCTTTTTCTTTCTTTTCTTCTAGTTTTTCAGAGTGTAATGATATGACGAAGGTACAACAATATAAACACTTCCATATGTTGTATATGGTTTGAACATGTGGGAAAATCATTAGTTGAAATTTGAGTTTTGTAGCATTTCTTTGTCATTGTATTTCTTTTGGAGAGTCCAGCGATCCGTTAAATGTAGATTTAATATTAGAGTCCAGCGATCCGTTAAATGTAGATTTAATATTAGAGTCCAGCGATCCGTTAAATGTAGATTTAATATTAGAGTCCAGCGATCCGTTAAATGTAGATTTAATATTAGAGTCCAGCGATCCGTTAAATGTAGATTTAATATTAGAGTCCAGCGATCCGTTAAATGTAGATTTAATATTAGAGTCCAGCGATCCGTTAAATGTAGATTTAATATTAGAGTCCAGCGATCCGTTAAATGTAGATTTAATATTAGAGTCCAGCGATCCGTTAAATGTAGATTTAATATTAGAGTCCAGCGATCCGTTAAATGTAGATTTAATATTAGAGTCCAGCGATCCGTTAAATGTAGATTTAATATTAGAGTCCAGCGATCCGTTAAATGTAGATTTAATATTAGAGTCCAGCGATCCGTTAAATGTAGATTTAATATTAGAGTCCAGCGATCCGTTAAATGTAGATTTAATATTACAAACAGCTTTTAAATGACTGATCATGTAGTTGGTAAAGACTGGGGATAATACCAAACCAATCAGTAAACGAAAATGGAACTATATATATACACAAAAAAAAAACAAGAAAAGAAGAAGTCGGAAATGCACTGTTTTGTATTTATAGATACAATACAATTAAAAAACACTAAAATGAATGTATAAAGTCACATCTTTCCTCTTCTACCGGTTTCAGTTTTCAAAGTTTCACTGTGAATTCCCAGGATAAATGACATCTTAAAATTGCATACCATTGCGAAGCTTTGAAAATAAGGCTTCCAAAATCATTATGCTAATAGTACGATGATTGTAAAAATTCTTCACAAAATTTACTTGAATTAATAATACTGAAAATCCAAATTTTTGCCTTCTCTGCTAACTGACAGCATAGAGGCAACTTACGCACACATGTAAATAATATTTATACACTTTTGTAGTTAATTACAAATCTTGTATCTGATTCTAAAATAACTTAAACCAGTGTATATATTTGTTTACCAGAAAAATACCAATACACATATCCTATTGCAATTTACATTGGTTGATATGTTAGTTTGTTTGTGCAATTCATTTGAAATGAAGAAATAAACAAGTCAAAGAGAGTTATAAAAAAAAAGTACGACAGAGTAATATTACGTAATTTTGTTAGAGAGTTTGAGTCATGGCTTGATTATGACAACAAATTAAATTAGTGGTTGTTTTGCGAAGAAAAAAACCCAACATTTTTTAGTTGATGGTGTAATAGGCAATAATCGAACGAAATTATTTTTTTCTTTCTTTTCTTCTAGTTTTTCAGAGTGTAATGATATGACGAAGGTACAACAATATAAACACTTCCATATGTTGTATATGGTTTGAACATGTGGGAAAATCATTAGTTGAAATTTGAGTTTTGTAGCATTTCTTTGTCATTGTATTTCTTTTGGAGAGTCCAGCGATCCGTTAAATGTAGATTTAATATTAGAGTCCAGCGATCCGTTAAATGTAGATTTAATATTAGAGTCCAGCGATCCGTTAAATGTAGATTTAATATTAGAGTCCAGCGATCCGTTAAATGTAGATTTAATATTAGAGTCCAGCGATCCGTTAAATGTAGATTTAATATTAGAGTCCAGCGATCCGTTAAATGTAGATTTAATATTAGAGTCCAGCGATCCGTTAAATGTAGATTTAATATTAGAGTCCAGCGATCCGTTAAAATGTAGATTTAATATTAGAGTCCAGCGATCCGTTAAATGTAGATTTAATATTAGAGTCCAGCGATCCGTTAAATGTAGATTTAATATTAGAGTCCAGCGATCCGTTAAATGTAGATTTAATATTACAAACAGCTTTTAAATGACTGATCATGTAGTTGGTAAAGACTGGAGATAATACCAAACCAATCAGTAAACGAAAATGGAACTATATATATACAAAAAAAAAAAAAAAAACAAGAAAACAAGAAGTCGGAAATGGACTGTTTTGTATTTATAGATACAATACAATTAAAAACACTCAAATGAATGTATAAAGTCACATCTTTCCTCTTCTACCGGTTTCAGTTTTCAAAGTTTCACTGTGAATTCCCAGGATAAATGACATCTTAAAATTGCATACCATTGCGAAGTTTGGAAAATAAGGCTTCCAAAATCATTATGCTAATAGTACGATGATTGTAAAAATTCTTCACAAAATTTACTTGAATTAATAATACTGAAAATCCACATTTTTGCCTTCTCTGCTAACTGACAGCATAGAGGCAAATTACGCACACATGTAAACAATATTTATACACTTTTGTAGTTAATTACAAATATGATTTTAAAGTACACATTCTCTGCTTTATTTTGACTAATTTTAATTATAAATCACACAAACAATGCACTTACAATGAATATGTCTAGGTTCAGTGTTTTTTGGTACTACATAGTGAGGGGGTTTGACCCATTTGACCCGGAAGTGGTTAGTGAGACCTTAAAACAATTTATGAGTTTTTACGTTTTTTTTGTTTTTGTTTTTGTTTTTGTTTTTGTTTTTTTGTTTTACAGTTTATGAAAACTTGTGGTATTGTTAATCTAATAAGACCAAAACTATCAAAGTCGAACATAGGACTACAAGGAAATTGTCATATCATGCCCCTCAGTGATATTTTCCCATCATTACCGAAAAATGACAATTTTAACTAACTATCACACCAAATTGATACCTATGGTACATCAAGAAGTTGTAATAGTAAATATCATTTATCATTATGAAAAAAGGACAGATTTCAACAATTTATATCATACCTATTTCATCACTGAGTGATTCTAAGTCTGTGCTGTGTGACCATTTTAGTACTTTGAATATCCCAAGCAGTGATGTTAGGTATTTCAGGGATGACGTCAAGTTATGAGTCACTTTTACTGATGAAAATCTTGTTGCTGTGTTGTTTTTTTTTTTTAAATACCATGCACAATGTACCTCGTAAAATATAACCACATTACGAATATCACTACACTGATTTTATGAAAAAAATGAAAATAATGACCAGGAAAAGCAATTTTTGTCAAATTATGCATTTCTCTGAAATATGCCATAATTCAGCTTATGGTCTCACTAACTACTTTTAACTTTTCCATTACTTTACATGTTAAAAAAGTAATTTTCATAGTTTCACTGTGAATTCCCAGGATAAATGACTTCTTAAAGTTCCATACCGTTGCGAAGCTTGGGAAATAAGGCTTCCAAAACCATTATGCGTAATGGTACGATGATTGTAAAAATTCTTCACAAAATTTACTTGAATAAATAATACTGAAAATCCACATTCTTACCTTTTCTGCTAACTGACAGCATAGAGACAAATTACTCACACATGTAAACATATTCAAACACTTTTGTAGTAATTACATATATGATTTTAAAGTACACATTCTCTGCTTTATTTTGACTACATTTAATCATAATACACACAAATAATGCACTTACAATGCATATGTCTAGGTTCAGTGTGTCTTTGGTACTACATGGGGGGGGGGAGTGGCCAATTTGGCCCGGAAGTGGTTAGTGAGACCTCACTGCTTCTGCAGATAATAATGGTTGAATACGTTGTTAAGAGTTATTTGGCGACATTGTGTTATAATTGAAGCGAAAGTGAAAGTGACGTTCACTATAAATAGTACAGCTATAAATAAAGTCTTCGTAAACAATCTATTATTATTCATAGTTCTAGTATTTATTATACTTCTATATATTTTTACTAATTACTAATTTATCTCAAGTGTTAAAATATCGGTTAAGTTTGAATAAAAAATGTTTCTTTATTAATACGTTCTTGTTCCGTTATTTCATCCGGAAATTTATAAAACGGAAATATTTTATAGTTCTTATATTCACAGTTCTATAAATGTCCACTTAATTCTATTTTGCGATATTCTGAAATCTTGATTTGTTGTCGATGGACTATAAATCTATTCCGGAGTGATGTTTCCCTTTGTCCAATATAGTTTTCCCCGCAACCACTGCAAGTTACAAGATTTGCTGAGGTACACTTAAAACTGTTCTTTATATTAAATACATCTCCTGATTTAAATGTAAAAGATTTACCTTCTAAAATGTAGGCACAAATACCACACCTTGGATGTTTGCATTTTTGAACTTTAGTTTTCGATATGCTTGTATCAAATCTTGCCGAAGTAAGTAGTTTCTTTAACGATTTTGAATGTCTCTTACTTTTATTTATCTTAAATTTGTTTAAAATATTGTTCATCCGTTGATCTTGCATTAATATTGGTAAATTTGCATGAATTATATTTAAAAATTCAGCATTCCGCTGGTTGTACGTTGAGAGATTAATCAAGGGAACCAAGGTTATAGCGGTAATCAAAAGAATGTAGTCCGGGGTAGACAAACGAGGAAAGGAAAACCATGACCCGTTGAATAAATCAGTTTTCATGGTGCTGATGGATACACCATAACGATCCACGAGTTGGGACCTATCTTTTCATATATTTTTCGTCCTCCGTAGATTTTCACTTTTAATTTCCAAGCATTTTTACTCCCCAAATCAATTATTGCTTCTCTTCTTTGATTAATGTTTCTTTTAATTGCAATAACCGCCTGTCTTTGGTATTTTTATCGGATATTATTGTGCACAATCGCCTCGCTAAATTGTATGGAATGCTCAATTTTGTATGTTTTGGATGGCATGACTGGAACAACAGATATTGTTTCGAATCTGTAGGTTTGAAATAGACGTCGGTTTTAATTATATTTTTGTCCTTTAAAATAAGGATGTCTAAAAATGGAAGCTTGTCGAAGCTGTATTCCATAGTAAATTGTAAGTCGCTATTTAATCCATTCAACAAGACTTTAAATTCCATTAGTTTTTCAATCGTATATTTCCAAAGTATGAAACAATCATCCAAATATCTTTTCCAATTGTTTTGCAGGAAGTTACTAAATAGGTCTCCAAATGTGGTTTGAGATTGTTCATACATTTTGATTTCCAGATAACCAATTACTAGGTTAGCGTACGTTGGGACAACTTTAGTTCCCATAGCTGTCCCTGTTTTTTGCCTAAAACATGTTGAGTTGAACATAAAGAAACTGTTTTCTAATATGAAATTTAGTCCATTTGTTATTATATTTTTATCAATTCTGCTCGGAACAATATCGGGGTATGTTTCTAACCAGTAAGATATTGCATCTAGTCCGAAATCGTGTGGAATATTTGTGTAAAGTTTAATTACATTGAATGATACTAAAATTGTTTCTTCACTCACTGTTTTCGGGATGTGGTTAAGCATATCAAGGTAATCTCTGACATAACTCTTTATATAATGAAGAAAAGGTTTCAGTAAAATATCTAGAAAATTGCTCAATCTATGAGTTTCGCATGCTGGTCCCGCAATTATTGGTCGGAATTTTAGATCTGGCGGTGAGTTCAATGATACGTAAATTGATGTTGAGTTTTTGCAAGCATCGCTTATAATTTTACTCTTATGGATTTTTGGTAGTCCGTAAAAATTCCTTGACTTACGTTTAAAGTTGCTTATGAATCAAATTCTTTATCTGTCATCCCTTTTCTGAATAAGTTGATTAATACCACAAGTTTCTGAATTACATTTATTCGATTGTAATTCGGTACTCGTTCGTAAAACATTTTGTCATTGAACATATTCAATATGCTTGTTTTGTAGTAATGTGTTTCCATAATAACTACGGCACTGCCTTTATCAGCCTCCTTTATAATTATTTCGGGGTCCTGTTTTAAATTTGTAATAATTTTCCATTGTGTAGACGTAAAATTTGACTTGACTTTATATTTGTTATTTCTTTTATAAGGGAATTCAGAAATATACTCACAATATTTAACCAGGCTTATAGTTCTTCCTTTTGACGGAGGATAATCGCTTGAGTTGCGGACAAGTGATCCGTCATCTAATTTTTTATCAAAGAATTCCTCCGTTAACCTTAACCTCCTTATAAATTTTGAAACATCATCTTTTATTTCTTGATGGTTGGATTTTTGAGGGGTCGGAGTAAATTTTAAACCTTCGGATAGAATTTGTATTTGTTCCTCTGTCAAATGTTTTCCTGATAAACTAAATACTTTTGGTTTGTCAAACTCGAAAGGTTCCATCTCGTGTCCCTGTTTCTGTGGCTTACTTCTAAAAAGGTTGTTTCCAATTTCCGTTTGGTTGATTTTATTCTCTTTGGGTCGAGTTTGATCTTAAATGTGATTGATTTTGAAATTTGTTTTGAGGTTGAGAAAATCTTAATGGTTTGTCGAAGCCTCCATTATACAAATAAATTGTCAGTAAACTGTTCAATATATATTTTTCTTTTTCCATATATATGTTGTTTTTGATTTCATTCGTACATGCTTGGACTATTTCTGTTTCTTTGATTACTTCTATTTCCATTAATTGTTTTATTGTTAGTGCGATTGTAGTAATTTCTGTTATTAGAGTTTTCTCTCTGGGAATGCATGTAGTACTTACTTTTTCTTGGGCGTCTTTTAGTACCTGTGGCTTGCTTTATAAATGGGTTTTGTGAATTATAGTCTTTTTTTAATTCAACTTCATAATTACTGAACCAATTGCCATCTCTGCAATGAATTCATTTCTTCGTTTTGGCATTGTTCAATCCATAGTTTATGAACTTTTTCTCGTGTAAAACCATCTGTCTTCTTTGATATTTCTAAGAGCATTTCTTTTGAATTTTTCCTCATTGCTATCAGATCTCATTCTTAGAAGTTTTAATTCCATGTTTATTTTATTGATAGTCATTCTTTCTATTAGTCTCCTCTGTTGTTCAGGTTCATTGCTTATTTCTTTCACTTGGAATTTCCTTGGAAGAATAATTGGGGTTGATTGCAACCATCTCTTATATATTTCTGCCTTGTTATGGTTTTTAATCATATTCCAGAATGCGAATTTCCTCGCTGTTTGGTTTTTATTCCACAAATGTCCCATTCTTGCTTTTATAAGTAGTGCTAAATGGGATATATCACCCATAATTTGGGAGTTTTCTTTAAGATTTTGTTCCTCTCCACATTTTGAATTTATTGCTTTTTCACAGTCGTCACATATTTTCTTTAAAGAATTACTGACCTGGTTTTAGACAAACTTTACTGATTCTTCGACTGATTCTCAGACGTATATGTGTAGTTCGTCGATTTTCTGAATGACTGTTTTTAGGTTTTGGTTAACATCCCATAGTTCCTTTAGAATATCGTCATTCAAATATATATATATATATATATATATATATATATATATATATATATATATATATATATATATATATATATATATATATATATATATATATATATATATATATGTGTGTGTGTGTATGTGTGTGTGTGTGTGTGTGTGTGTGTGTGCAGGCGGTGTTGCCATAGATGTCACAGCAGTACGAGTTCGAGTCCCGCGGAGGGAAAGACCAAAAATTTGCATTGCAAATTTGACAGTTCTAACATCGTTGGGAATTTTTCAGACCTTTCTATATATATATATATATATATATATTCCTTAAGTGATGCTTACTAATTATATGTTGCATTGTATGGGGAGGATAAAATAGCAAATTTATTCAATAACCAGCTAGGAACAAAGATATATATATATATAGGAACAAAGATATATATATTTCTTCTTACTTTTGGTTAATGGCGATTTGAATGAATCAAGGGCAAATAAGGACAGATAAAAACAACTTATTCTAGATAGTTGTACTTCATGTTTCTTTGTTTTACTCTACATTACCCAGAGTGCACACAGGCGCCGGTAGACAAAAAGCATTGTGACAACTCACATTAATCTTACCCTGACCATTTTTCACTCTCTTCATCAGGCGGCCCATGACCCGCTTCCTCATCAGTATTTATAACCTGGGCAAATATGTCACTGCAGGAATTTTAGTGGATTTGAAAAGTATAAAGAGAAACCAAAAGAAAAAATAGAGATGAGAATAGACCGGATGCACATGTAAGGTATGTCCTTTGATATCATCATTGCAAGATATCATCATGCAATGTTTGATTGTAGATACATGTTTAGTATAACCGTTATGATTATTTATTTACGGACAGCTTTTTCGAAAATAAACCCGGACATTTTCTAACACAAACAGGGAAGTCTGAAACATTTGAATTTTAGATCAACAGTTGAATGATGATATTAAATTGAAACGTATATCAAGTCGACAAGTCTGTTGCTAGAATTATCAAAGAAATCAATGACATAATTTTGAATTATCAATATTTTTATGACAATATATGACACCTCTACGAATGTTTTGTAATCTTTATGAATTATAACATGCATTTTATGCATTATAATTTGAACTTTATGTGTAATCTTAAAAAGATGCAATACTGTAATCCAAAGTATTGATATACTTGGTAAAAGATTTTTGGTTGATTAATTTAGTACGACGATGAATCATATCTTGCACTGACGTGTCAGACCATTTTTTTAAGTACACGTCATGGTAATAACCATTCAGTAATATTCACTGCAAAATGCATTTAATCGAGTCGTCCGGGAGGTGAAAACTTAGGATTAGGTCGTTTAGTTTTCTCCTTGTGGTGGCGGTAAAAAATCAGCTTAGATTAATAAGGAACGTTGAAGATCCACCTAATGTTCTTATCCTCTATGTAGAAGGTTTATAGGAAGGGTCAAATTTGGCTTTCTGAGTAATGAGATTAAAAATACAATTCTTTGGATTTTAAGCGGGTTTTTAAACATCATGTTGGTATGGTCCCAAATTTTACCACTTACCACGACTATAGTAGAGATATTCTGAAAATTGTAATGCAATTAATAAGAGTCGTTACAGGATAAACAATTATGTGGAGGCATTTGTTCTTCAACTTAAGGGTTGTTATATAAGATACCTAGCTATTAAACAAAATCTTAAGTTTTATGAGAACGGATGGGGTCTATTTGACACCTCTTTGGAACATCTTTTCTGAACGTTTTGCAAGGAGCTATTGAGAATTTCGCAGCAAGAAGGGAATTTTCTTTGTAATTTCTTGTATTTGTCGGTTATCTTTATTAAACACGCATGTATTTAGAGATGAATCTTGATGTTTTATTGCTGATCTTATCTATTTATTGAATTGTGTACATATGTTGAGATGTGTTTTGTTTACAGTTATTAATAAGTATTTCTCCGTCTAAGAATCGGGTAAAATGTTTATAACGTGTGGCACATGAAATTTACCAATTAATTCTACCTGATAACCACCAGAAAAAACCATAAAAGCGTTTGTTAAAATTGCCTTTTTAAGATATCAATAGGTCAAATTTGGTTGAAATGTAATACAGAAATTTGGCTGGAAAATTTTCCCCCACTCTTTCCCTATATAAGCAGTCAAACATCTCTATGTCACAGATGCTTCAGGATAAACTTTAATACTTTTTTGGTTGTTTTCTAGATGTACTGAATATATTTTAGGCAAAAATGACTAACTTGGGGAAAATGATGTGCCATCCATTGCCTGATTCTTACTAATAGGCTTCTGGAACAGGGCTATGTCGCTACAAGATTGAAGTTATCATTACAGAAGCTTTTAGTTTTTAGTGGAGTCCGAGTTTCTCATTTGCTTTAATTACTTTGTATATATGATTTAAGTTACTTTATGTTCTTTGTTGTGTATGTCTGTTTTCCCTGTCTGGTCTTTGTCACTGGACTACATTCTTTTGATTACCGCTATAACCTTGGTTCCCTCGATTACTCTCTTACACAAAATGGTTCCTTAAATGTTTTGCAGCGAACCCCTACCCCAAATGAGTATGTCGGTTGACAGAGTACACAGGGCTTCCTATGTCAATTTGGCAGACTTCTTTGTATCTAATATTTATTTTTTTATTATCTATAAACAAGTGTGGACACAGACTGGCATTGCACGAGGGGCAAGTATGGATACAGACTGGTATTGCCCGAAGAGCAAATTAGAACATACATACGATTTGTCTTGAACGTGTTTGCATTGTCTAGAAAACTTCTCCATTTATTGATATCAATAATTGAATTATGCACATGTTGATTAATATCCATTAAGATGTGTTACTAAACATCTAAATGGGGAACACATTTTACTATGGATGGCCATAAGACAAGTCATACTTGCATGGATGTGTTGAACTTGCAATGTCATGTTAAGGATGGGCCGTTTTACTTTATGCAGGTTAGCTTGATTAATTTCTGGGCTTTCATTTTTTTAGATTAACAGAAACCTACAATGCAATGTGGTATATGTCAGTTACAAGGCTGGCCTTTATTTTAAAATGGTAGGAGCCATAAACTCCAAATCAAATAAGAGCATTTCTTTAGTAGTTAGTAAAATCATATCAACATTTTATAACGATTGATCAACCATAACTATGAAGTCTTCGCACGAAAACCAAGGGAATATGCACGACGACACGTGCTCTCTCTCTCTCTCTCTCTCTCTCTCTCTCTCTCTCTCTCTCTCTCTCTCTCTCTCTCTCTCTCTCTCTATATATATATATATATATATATATATATATATATATATATATATATATATATATAGGCTAATTCAGGGTTTGAGAATGCTCCATTTTCAATTCCCTAAAAAGCCTGTCAATTACTCTTCCATAGGATCAATTTGGTGGTGTGTGATTTGCTAAAAATTTACATCTATAAGGTTTTTTTTTTAAATTAGTCCGAGTTTAACAAGTATCTAGCAAAAGAGAATAAAACTGCATAATGCAAAACAAATCCCACTTATAGTCATGTGCTCAACAGATAACATTCGTAATTCTAATGAAACAAAATTACAACACCGGTATATGAAGGACTTTAAGACCAAATGCATCGATACTGGCTCACACTGATCACTTTAAAATCAATATTTCAACTAAATCTTGTATCAAACAAATTCTAAATAGTTATATACATTTGTAGCCTGAAAAATATTCCTTCGACAAAAACTGTATACTATAGTACTTGTTTTGCAGCTGTATAAAATATACATAGAGGCACTGCCAGTATCGTTTGGTTTCAGAACCTAATTAGAGACAATAAGCAATGACATATTAGGTTTTTTGACAAAATTGGATCTACAAGCATCTGTTCATCCCTCAGTGCATTGTTTAATTATTCATGTATTGATAATCTGTTTACAAGGTTGCCATATCATCTGTGGTAACCATACATCTTTACATAAATCTATATTTAGTGAATATTTATGTCATTTGTCAATTAAAGCAGTGGTCAATTATCGTTTGTCGCCATATTTTGTTAAAAAATGTTTAACCCACCCTCCCAGCCCTTTGTTAAAAAGATTCTGCTAGTGTTTTGTATCTATCGAATGGAGCATGTTTGTACACATGGTATTATGGATTTACCAAATAGATCGTCTTTGGTGATATTTTACATATACAATGTGTATAAATTGAGCATTTATTTATAATCTGCCTACAAGGTTGCCATATTATCTGCGGTAACCATACACCCTTGCATATATCTTTAGTGAGAGATTATTAATATACTATTTGTCAATTAAAGCTGTCGCAAAACAATTTTTAAACCCACTCACCAATCCCTTCGTAAAAAGTTTCTGCAGGTTTTTTTAATCTATTTTTTCAGGACAATACCAGCTGGGATAACTTGTGATGTGGATCTATCGAATGGAGCATGTTTGTACACGTGGTATTATGAATTTACCAAATGGATCGTCGTTGCTGATATTTTACATATACAATGTGTATAAATTGAGCATTTATTTATAATCTGCCTACAAGGTTGCCATATTATCTGCGGTAACCATACACCCTTGCATATATCTTTAGTGAGAGATTATTAATATACTATTTGTCAATTAAAGCTGTCGCAAAACAATTTTTAAACCCACCCACCAAGCACTTCGTAAAAAGTTTCTGCAGGTTTTTTAAATCTATTTTTTCAGGACAATACCAGCTGGGATAACTTGTGATGTGGATCTATCGAATGGAGCATGTTTGTACACGTGGTATTATGAATTTACCAAATGGATCGTCGTTGCTGATATTTTACATATACAATGTGTATAAATTGAGCATTTATTTATAATCTGCCTACAAGGTTGCCATATTATCTGCGGTAACCATACACCCTTGCATATATCTTTAGTAAGAGATTATTAATATTCTATTTGTCAATTTAAGCTGTCGCAAAACAATTTTTAAACCCACCCACCAAGTCCTTCGTAAAAAGTTTCTGCAGGTTTTTTAAATCTATTTTTCAGGACAATACTAGCTAAGATAAGCGTTGTGTTGTGAATCTATCGAATAGAGTATGTTAGTATACGTGGTATTATGAATTTACCGAATGATCGTCTTTGCTGGCATTTACATGGACAATGTGCATAAATTGAGTATTTATTTAAAATCTGTCTACAAGGTTGTCATATTATCTGCAGTAACCATACATCTTTGCATATATCTAAATTGAGTAAATATTTATATAATATTTGTAATTTAAAAACGTGGAAAAAATATCCCCAAACCTTTATCTGAATTTAGTTTTAATATGTTCCTCTAAGATAATGAGTTGATTGATTGTCGTTTAATGTACTATGCCAGACATTCATACATTTTAACTAATTTTCAGTACTTTGGGGGAAAAAATATACGCACAATATATTCATACACGCTTCCATTTTTTTACGATTCTTTCATTCATCGAAAGCTGCAAATGACACAAATAGTTTAAGATGAAAACACAGTAGTTTTGCTTAGAATATTGAATTTTCTGTTCTTACTTAAAAGATATAATAACACCACTAAAAATATAGGTTTGACCTTTGCAATCTTTAACTGTTTTATTCCTCTCCCTCTTCAGGTCTCTCTATTCTGTTCCTTTATCAGCGCTTTCTTCTTTTCTTTCTTTTCCTTATCTTCTTTCTTAACTGCGTCTTTGATTTTTTGTTTCGAAGCCTTTGCATTTATTTCGTTTCTATCTTTATATTTCTTATTTACCATTTTGAAATATCAACTTGTCTATTTTTTGTGGAAATTAACTTAAGGATGTACGATTGCAGTGGACAATGTATTCTTAAATTCATTTCAATTTTTATCTAATATTGTAAGCCGGAAATTTTCCAGCAGTATTTTTTGGCGATATTGATGACCAGTCTACTTTTGTGTAATTTTGCTTAATTTCAAATATACTCGCCTCTAGTCCCGTTTCTTGTGAAATATACTCATTCAAAAGAATGAAAGTAATTCGAGATATTACATTCCTAGGACCGACCAACGTATGAGGAAATAATCTTATTGTTTATAATTATGACTCATCACTAATGGTTAGAGACTTCGAATGTCTCATCGATAATGTGTGGCTTGATCTGTAATGTTTTAGGAATTGGAGACTTTATTGTATTCTGTACGTTGACCATGTTTTCTTTAGATACTTAACATTCCGCTTTATTCCATTTCTTTTTATTCCATTGTAAAAAAAAGGTGTCATTGTCTATTTTTTTCTTTTAAAGTGAAATAATCTTGATTTTTATTACTGATTTTAGGAAACAGAAAAAACAAAATTGTCGTGAAGTAATGCAACTAAACGTTTTTTTTTATAAATGTCTTCACGATTGACAAGATTATATGATATTCAAATGACGGGAACATCTGTACTTCGATATTGGTCAGATGGGATGACCTTTTATGAGTACGGATCTAATGACAGTAAGATGAAGTTTATTATGAAAGCTTATTTGTATCATTTTATGATCATGTAAACAAAATTAAATAAGTCGTTCCCACGAGTTACTTATGTCGTTCCCGCGAGTTACTAAGTCATTGCAACGAGTAACTTATGTCGCTCATACGAGTTACTAAGTGATTAGAACGAGTTACTTATGTCGTTCTCACGAGTTACAAAATCTACGTAGGGAATAATTTGGGATTGTTTAACTACGTATTGTGTGTTAATTACCCACCAAATTTCATGAAAATACGTTGAGTAATTTCAGAAAAGGTACATTGGTAAGCTGATTCATGACAATTTTTTTCAAAGGGCTGCATCTTCTACATAGGGATTTGGGTCTAAATTTTCTGGTAATTTGCACTAGTACTTTTCGTTTACTTATCATATACCAAGATTCATTGAATTACTTTGAATAGTTTCAGAGAAGTTGCGCTCACAAATTTCGTGAGGGAGAAACAGACAAGCCTTAAACAATATGTCTCCTGAAGGTAGGCGGAAACATATTTTAATGTATTGCATTGACCCTTATATATATTTGTCATATGTCACCGGAAACATGTTTTCATAATAAAATATTTAACAGAATTTTATATATGTTTAAATAGTAAAACATCTAAATCATGTAAAATTTAATGAGTGAAAGTGAAGTATGCCTTACAAGTTTTCATTGTTAAATAATGTAAAAAATTACTAGTCAATTTTACAAGTCATTTCTACCATAAGGTTAAGTTTTAAAATACTATCTATAAACATTTTTGACCAACAGTATATACTTCATGCATGAATACTATATAATTTTAGGAATTAACAAGAACAACGACGAGCGTGACATTTTGTTAACAACATTCTCCTAAGTCGACAAATATTCGACTGGCAAAGGTTTAATAAGTTATTTGTAGGAATAACTTGCGAAACTCGTCGGTATGCATTAGGTACTCGTTGGGATGACCTAGTAACTCGTAGGAACGACTTTGTAACTCATGGAAATGACTTAATAACTCGTGGGAACGACTTTGTAAATATTAGGAACTACTTGAGTAACTCGTAGGAACGACATGAATAACTCGTGAAAATGATTTAGTAGATCGTGAGAACGATTTTGTAACTCTTATGAACGACTTGAATAACTCATGGGAATGACTAAGTACGACTTGAGTAACTCGCGGGAGCGAGAGGTGTAACTCATGGAAATTATTCAGTAACTCGTAGGGACGACTTGAATAACTCGTTGGAATGACCTTGTAACTCGTTGGAACGACATGAGTAATTCGTGGGAATGACTAAGTTACTAGAAAAGACTTACTTAACTCGTGGGAATAACTTGAGTAAGTCGTGGTAACTACTCAGTAACTCAAGGGAATGACTAAACAATTGATGGGATGACTTCATTACCCGAGAAAGCGAATTCACAATTCGTAGGAACGACTTGAGTTACTTGTGGGAATGACTTTAGTAACTCGTGCGATTGACTTAGTAACTCGTGGAAATGGCTCAGTAACTCGTGGGAACGACATGAGGAACTTGTTGGATTGACTAAGTCACTCGAAGAAACAACTCGCGCAACACATGGGGATGACTTAGAAACTCTTGGAAATGGCTTAATTACTCGTGAAAATGACTTAGTAACTCGTGGGAATGATTTATTTATTTGTGTTTTCATGATCATAAAAATGACCAGAACTTTTGTGAATAGCGCGAGACCAGAATTTACTAGTCAGCAACTATGGTTGGTAATCGATCGAAAAAATAGAATGTTATATATAGAACATTATTAAGTGATAAGTCATAT
The DNA here is from genome assembly GCA_037379345.1 of Perna viridis. Taxonomy (NCBI): domain Eukaryota; kingdom Metazoa; phylum Mollusca; class Bivalvia; order Mytilida; family Mytilidae; genus Perna; species Perna viridis. The sequence goes on along the minus strand of CM074517.1, from coordinate 29,918,246 downwards.
ACGAGGACAAAATTAAACAGCAAATGAACAGCCAGGTTCGTCAAAAGTACAGAAAACAAAAACAAAAGAAAATAAGACAAAAATCAAGAATTGAAACGAAAAAAAAACAAAATAAAAACAAAATAAAAACAAAAAAAAACAAAAAAAAAGACAAATGAAGCGAGCAAGGTAAATCAAAACGTGGGTGCTTTCGACAGCAGATATGAAATTATATGTTTTTTTTTTAATTAAAACAAAAACATATAATTATGCACATGGATCCAAGTTTCATGAAATCTAGAGGCTCACAGGAGCCTCAATCGCTCACTTCGCCTGGTTTAATTTTTTTTTTAGTTGCTCATAATATGTTACTTTGTATGTATTATTTTGGTTATTGCATGCTCTTTCTTATGTGTGTTTGTTTCCCATGTTAGATTACATTTTTTTTATTTCCTCTAGAATCGTGGTTCCTTTGATTACTCTTCCATTGATGTGGATACAGAAAACTTAAAAACCACGAATTCAAGAATCCACGCACTTGTGTTTCTTCCCTGCTCCAAGAAATTTGATATCCATGAAATAAAGTATTTTCACAGTGTTATAGTTTTCGAGATATGCGCTGAAAACTGAAAACTTATTTGTCGCCATTAAAGGGCCATGCCTCTGACAAGGAGTCATTCAAAATAAATTACTCAATGGAGACTTGTTTAGAGCTCTTCAAGCTGGAAAAGAAGGTCACTTTTTTCCAACACCTTTGATATTTTTTAGATATATGTGAAATTGGCGACATTACCCATGTGGTCTTAAAATTGTAACAGCTGTCATGAATTACGCTTGACATTTATAATAAAGTAGATACCATAAGGATGCTTGATGAGCATTTTTAGAGAAGACGCGAAATGATGGCATTAACACACATAGCCTACGACCAGGTGAGCGTAAAAAGACGAACAATCAAAGTGATGAATGTATGGACTGAAAGAAAGATAAAAAATGAAATACCACAATGTTTTGGTAGGTCATAAAAATGTAAAAACAAGTGTCAATTGCAAATAATTTACGCAGACGTTAAGGTGTTTTGCTCAATTTGCTCAGTCTATAGGCATTATGTGATAAATAGGAATCTATTTGGTAGAACGTATAAACTAAATAGTGATCTGTGATTAATAGAGCTTGTCGATCTATAGTATACACTTATTGACTAGGTTTGAGGGTAATGGCAGTTTTATTGTTCCCGAGGTATTTACTATTGTCCAATGCAACGCCGAGAACAATAGTTAGTACAGAGTGGACAATAAAACTGCAATTACCCTCACATCAAGTTAATAAGTGTTTTATTATACTGAAAAAAAACTACCGGTAAGCAGTTTGTGTGTGTGGCTTTCACCAGAAGTGAATGTTCTGAAAGAATTCACAGAGCACTGAGAAAACAAGCACGTCCAAGTGGTATTCCTTATCAGACAGGTGATAAAGTCCATTATAAAAGACCAAATGGCAAAAAGCGGAAAGGTCAAGGTATTGTAATTGGACAAGATGGAGTTGTTGTTTTTGTAAGACATAGTGGAATCCTTGTTAGAGTATATCAGTGCAGGTTTAACTAAGATATCATTACCTGCGATATTTAACCACCTGCTATGAAAACTCCCAATTTCTCTCCAATGACGTCATTCGATATAAACCAATGAAATGAATGAGAAAAAAAAAGTCCGAGAAATTTGATAGTAAAATTTAAAATTTACCGTAAACGGAAAACAGTTAAAACTATTTCACACATATATATATATATATGAATCACGATATTCTAAAGGAACTATGGGATGTTAACAAAAACCTAAAAACAGTCATCCAGAAAATCGACGTACTACAAATATACGTCTGAGAATCCGTCGAAGAATCAGTTAAGTTTGTCTAAAATCAGGTCAGTAATTCTTTAAAGAAAATATATGACGACTGTGAAAAAGCAATAAATTCAAAATGTGGAAAAGAACAAAATCTTAAAGAAAACTCCCAAATTATGGGTGATATATCCCATGTAGCACTACTTATAAAAGCAAGAATGGGACATTTGTGGAATAAAAACCAAACAGCGAGGAAATTCGCATTCTGGAATATGATTAAAAACGATAACAAGAAATATATGATAGATGGTTGCAATCAATCCCAATTATTCTTCCAAGGAAATTCCAACTGAAAGAAATAAGCAATGAACCTGAACAACAGAGGAGACTAATAGAAATAATGACTATCAATAAAATAAACATGGAATTAAAACTTCTAAGAATGAGATCTGATAGCAATGAGGAAAAATTCAAAACAATCGATGAAGAAATGCTCTCAGAAATATCAAAGAAGACAGATGGTTCTACACGAGAAAAAGTTCATAAACTATGGATTGAACAATGCCAAAACGAAGAAATGAATTCATTGCAGAGATGGCAATTGGTTCAGCAATTATGAAGTTGAAATAAAAAAAGACTATAATTCACAAAACCCATTTATAAAGCAAGCCACAGGTACTAAAAGACGCCCAAGAAAAAGTAGGTACTACATGCATTCCCAGAGAGAAAACTCTAATAACAGAAATTACTACTACAATCGCACTAACAATAAAACAATTAATGGAAATAGAAGTAATCAAAGAAACAGAAATAGCCCAAGCATGTACGAAATCAAAAACTACATATATACGGAGAAAGAAAAATATACATTGAACAGTTTACTGACAATTTGTATAATAGAGGCTTCGAAAAACCATTAAGATTTTCTCAACCTCAAAACAAATTTCAAAATCAATCACATTTAAGATCAAACTCGACCCGAAGAGAATAAAATCAACCAAACGAAATTGGAAACAACCTTTTTTAGAAGTAAGCCACAGAAACAGGGACACGAGAAGGAACCTTTCGAGATTGACAAACCAAAAGTAATTAGTTTATCAGGAAAACATTTGACAGAGGAACAAATTCTATTTAAAGGTTTAAAATTTACTCCGACCCCTCAAAAATCCAACCATCAAGAAATAAAAGATGATGTTTCAAAATTTATAAGGAGGTTAAGGTTAACGGAGGAATTCTTTGATAAAAATTAGATGACGGATCACTTGTTCGCAACTCAAGCGATTATCCTCCGTCAAAAGGAAGAACTATAAGCCTGGTTAAATATTGTGAGTATATTTCTGAATTCCCTTATAAAAGAAATAATAAATATAAAGTCAAGTCAAATTTTACGTCTACACAATGGAAAATTATCACAAATTTAAAACAGGACCCCGAAATAATTATAAAGGAGGCTGATAAAGGCAGTGCCGTAGTTATTATGGAAACACATTACTACAAAACAAGCATATTGAATATGTTCAATGACAAAATGTTTGACGAACGAGTACCGAATTACAATCGAATAAATGTAATTAAGAAACTTGTGGTATTAATCAACTTATACAGAAAAGGGATGACAGATAAAGAATTTGATTCATAAGCAACTTTAAACGTAAATCAAGGAATTTTTACGGACTACCAAAAATCCATAAGAGTAAAATTATAAGCGATGCTTGCAAAAACTCGACATCAATTTACGTATCATTGAACTCACCGCCAGATCTAAAATTCCGACCAATAATTGCGGGACCAGCATGCAAAACTCATAGATTGAGCAATTTTCTAGATATTTTACTGAAACCTTTTCTTCATTATATAAAGAGTTATGTCAGAGATTACCTTAATATGCTTAACCACCTCCCGAAAACAGTGAGTGAAGAAACAATTTTAGTATCATTCAATGTAATTAAACTTTACACAAATATTCCACACGATTTCGGACTAGATGCAATATCTTACTGGTTAGAAACATACCCCGATATTGTTCCGAGCATAATTGATAAAAATATAATAACAAATGGACTAAATTTCATATTAGAAAACAGTTTCTTTATGTTCAACTCAACATGTTTTAGTCAAAAAACAGGGACAGCTATGGGAACTAAAGTTGTCCCAACGTACGCTAACATAGTAATTGATTATCTGGACCAAAATGTATGAACAATCTCAAACCACATTTGGAGACATATTTAGTAACTTCCTGCAAAACAATTGGAAAAGATATTTGGATGATTGTTTCATACTTTGGAAATATACGATTGAAAAACTAATGGAATTTAAAGTCTTGTTGAATGGATTAAATAGCGACTTACAATTTACTATGGAATTCAGCTTCGACAAGCTTCCATTTTTAGACATCCTTATTTTAAAGGACAAAAATATAATTAAAACCGACGTCTATTTCAAACCTACAGATTCGAAACAATATCTGTTGTTCCAGTCATGCCATCCAAAACATACAAAATTGAGCATTCCATACAATTTAGAGGGGCGATTGTGCACAATAATATCCGATAAAAATACCAAAGACAGGCGGTTATTGCAATTAAAAGAAACATTAATCAAAGAAGAGAAGCAATAATTGATTTGGGGAGTAAAAAAGCTTGGAAATTAAAAGTGAAAATCTACGGAGGACGAAAAATATATGAAAAGGCAAAGATAGGTCCCAACTCGTGGATCGTTTTGGTGTATCCATCTGCACCATGAAAACTGATTTATTCAACGGGTCATGGTTTTCCTTTCCTCGTTTGTCTACCCCGGACTTGACTTTTCATGAGCAACTCGGCGGATGTTTCTAGAAAAACAGAGGACGCTTACCCTACCGGTGCACCTGGTCCATGCTCCCAGTTTTTAGTGGAGTCCGAGTTGCTCATTTGCTTTTGTTACTTTGTATGTATGATTTTAGTTACTTTATGTTCTTTGTTGTGTATGTCTGTTTTCCATGTCTGGTCTTTGTCAATAGATTACATTCTTTTGATTACCGCTATAGCCTTGGTTCCCTTGATTACTCTCTCAACGTACAACCCGCGGAATGCTGAATTTTGTAATATAATTCATGCAAATTTACCAATATTAATGCAAGATCAACGGATGAACAATATTTTAAACAAATTTAAGATAATTAAAAGTAAGAGACAACCAAAATCGTTAAAGAAACTACTAACTTCGGCAAGATTTGATACCAGCATATCGGAAACTAAAGTTCAAAAATGCAAACATCGAAGGTGTGGTATTTGTGCCTACATTTTAGAAGGTAAATCTTTTACATTTAAATCAGGAGATGTATTTAATATAAAGAACAGTTTTATGTGTACCTCAGCAAATCTTGTAACTTGCAGTGATTGCGGGGAAAACTATATTGGACAAAGGGAAACATCACTCCGGAATAGATTTATAGTCCATCGACAACAAATCAAAATTCCAGAATATCGCAAAATACAATTAAGTGGACATTTAGAGAACTGTGGAAATAAGAACTATACAATATTTCCGTTTTATAAATTTCCGGATGAAATAACGGAACAAGAACGTATTAATAAAGAAACATTTTTTATTCAAAAGTATAAACCGAAACTTAACCGATATTTTAACACTTGAGATAAATTAGCAATTAGTAAAAATATATAGAAGTATAATAAATACTATAACTATGAATAATAATAGATTTTTTACCAAGACGTTATTTATAGCTGTACTATTTATAGTAAACGTCACTTTCACTTTCGCTTCAATTATAACACAATGTCGCCAAATAACTCTTAACAACGTATTCAACCATGATTATCTGCAGAAGCAGTGAGGTCTCACTAACCACTTCCGGGTCAAATGGCCACTCCCCCCCTCCTCCCATGTAGCACCAAAGACACACTGAACCTAGACATATGCATTGTAAGTGCATTATTTGTGTGTATTATGATTAAATGTAGTCAAAATAAAGCAGAGAATGTGTACTTTAAAATCATATATGTAATTACTACAAAAGTGTTTGAATATGTTTACATGTGTGAGTAATTTGTCTCTATGCTGTCAGTTAGGAGATAAGGTAAGGATGTGGATTTTCAGTATTATTTATTCAAGTAAATTTTGTGAAGAATTTTTACAATCATCGTACCATTAGCATAATGGTTTTGGAAGCCTTATTTCCCAAGCTTCGCAACAGTATGGAACTTTAAGAAGTCATTTATCCTGGGAATTCACAGTGAAACTATGAAAATTACTTTTTTAACATGTAAAGTAATGGAAACGTTAAAAGTAGTTAGTGAGACCAGAAGCTGAATTATGGCATATTTCAGAGAAATGCATAATTTGACAAAAATTGCTTTTCCTGGTCATTATTTTCATTTTTCCATAAAATCAGTGTAGTGATATTCGTAATGTGGTTATATTTTACGAGGTGCATTGTGCAAGGTATTTTAAAAAAAAAACAACACAGCAACAAGATTTTCACCAGTAAAAGTGACTCATAACTTGACGTCATCCCTGAAATACCTAGCATCACTGCTTGGGATATTCAAAGTACTAAAATGGTCACACAGCACAGACTTAGAATCACTCAGTGATGAAATAGGTATGATATAAATTGTTGAAATCTGTCCTTTTTTCATAAAGATAAATGATATTTACTATCACAACTTCTTGATGTACCATAGGTATCAATTTGGTGTGGAAGTTAGTTAAAATTGTCATTTTTTAGTAATGAAGGGAAAATATCAATGAGGGACATGATATAAAAATGACAATTTCCTTGTAGTCCTCTATCCGACTTTGATAGTTTTGGTCTTATTAGATTAACAATACCACAAGTTTTCATAAACTGTAAAACAAAAAACAAAAACAAAAACAAAAAAAACGTAAAAACTCATAAATTGTTTTAAGGTCTCACTAACCACTTCCGGATCAAATGGCCATCCCCTCACTATGTAGTACCAAAAAACACTGAACCTAGACATATGCATTGTAAGTGCATTGTTTGTGTGATTTATAATTAAAAGTAGTCAAAAGAAAGCAGCGAATGTGTACTTTAAAATCATATTTGTAATTAACTACAAAAGTGTATAAATATTGTTTACATGTGTGCGTAATTTGCCTCTATGCTGTCAGTTAGCAGAGAAGGCAAAAATGTGGATTTTCAGTATTATTAATTCAAGTAAATTTTGTGAAGAATTTTTACAATCATCGTACTATTAGCATAATGATTTTGGAAGCCTTATTTTCCAAGCTTCGCAATGGTATGCAATTTTAAGATGTCATTTATTCTGGGAATTCACAGTGAAACTTTGAAAACTGAAACCGGTAGAAGAGGAAAGATGTGACATTATACATTCATTTGAGTGTTTTTTAATTGTATTGTATCTATAAATACAAAACAGTGCATTTCCGACTTCTTCTTTTCTTGTTTTTTTTTGTATATATATAGTTCCATTTTCGTTTACTGATTGGTTTGGTATTATCCCCAGTCTTTACCAACTACATGATCAGTCATTTAAAAGCTGCTTCTAATATAAAATCTACATTTAACGGATCGCTGGACTCTAATATTAAATCTACATTTAACGGATCGCTGGACTCTAATATTAAATCTACATTTAACGGATCGCTGGACTCTAATATTAAATCTACATTTAACGGATCGCTGGACTCTAATATTAAATCTACATTTAACGGATCGCTGGACTCTAATATTAAATCTACATTTAACGGATCGCTGGACTCTAATATTAAATCTACATTTAACGGATCGCTGGACTCTAATATTAAATCTACATTTAACGGATCGCTGGACTCTAATATTAAATCTACATTTAACGGATCGCTGGACTCTAATATTAAATCTACATTTAACGGATCGCTGGACTCTAATATTAAATCTACATTTAACGGATCGCTGGACTCTAATATTAAATCTACATTTAACGGATCGCTGGACTCTAATATTAAATCTACATTTAACGGATCGCTGGACTCTAATATTAAATCTACATTTAACGGATCGCTGGACTCTAATATTAAATCTACATTTAACGGATCGCTGGACTCTCCAAAAGAAATACAATGACAAAGAAATGCTACAAAACTCAAATTTCAACTAATGATTTTCCCACATGTTCAAACCATATGCAACATATGGAAGTGTTTATATTGTTGTACCTTCGTCATATCATTACACTCTGAAAAACTAGAAGAAAAGAAAGAAAAAAATAATTTCGTTCGATTATTGCATCCCTCAGTTTCTATCACATTAAAACACGTCTATTTCGTGTATGAGCAAATTGTATAAATGTTTGTAGAACTTCATTATTCAAGCAAACACTAGATTATGGTAACGAATGCATATTTTTGATACTTTATTGCATTTGTGATTAAAAAAAATAATGAAGAAAAATATGTATTTGGCTGCATGTGTGCCAGAGAACTTTTGCCATACAGCCAGATAACTTCACGGAAGATGAAGCTACTCGTAATTAGAATGGATTCCGTAAATTCTCGAATAATAACTCGCGAATATTTATCCGAAGTTTATTTTTTCATACGCTTTAAAGTGTCTGATTATTTTATTAGAGTATTTGAATACAAAAGATACCAGTTGTATATATTGATTTTGAGCAGCTGAAACAATGTAGTACATGTACTTTTTAATTCCAATGAGCTTTAATTGTGTATATATATCCGTCAGCATTGTTTGAATACTTCAATGTGTTTTATGTAGTATGGAACATTAAACATTAAGTCAGATATGCGGTATATGTGTATAGAGATGTATCGAGATAATTATTTAGTATCACCGAATTCTCATCTTTTTTTTAAATTGTAGTGGGCCAATGTGTTATAAGCTTCCCAGAGTTGATTTACTTTTGGATTTTAGTCGATGTTTCCACTTAAACATGAAACTTTTACTGAAGTATTCAATTTGCTGCGTAGTTCTGAATTTTTAGTAGAATTAAAAAATATTACAGACTATTTCACTAAAGTAAGGCCAGTAGTGGCACAATTTAAAGTGAGTAGAATGAAAAAATATGATCAATTAAAGCAATGGGAGAGATATGTGAGCAGTTTGAGAATTGACCAGAATACTGAATTTGAAAATAACTGTTGTGATAAAGAGAGGAAGAGGATTTGGTATCATAAGAATGAAAATGATATCCTTTGATGTATTATTAAGTGTCAGTCTCTGTAAGAATCAGGCAGAAGATAGAATATAGTATAAAAAAACAACCACTATGAAAGTTGAATTTGACTATATGTACCATCAGAATCAAGGAAATAGGAGAAGATTTTTCGTATCGTGTTAGTATTTTATTGACAACTCCGTCCAAAATCTCATTTTTCTAATACTCTATTAAAAATTTCTGAACTAATCCAGTAATGCAGAGATCGATCTGAAAAGTGGCTATTCATATAGAGAAAAAAACCTTAAGTAAAATTGTATTGTCAGATCGGTGGGTTTTGACATGCATGTTTCTGAGTTTTTTTTCAAATTTTGCCTGATTCTTACAAATACTTAAAATTATGTACGAAGTTAACTATTAATTATTTGTCTAGATTAAAATTCAACCGGTGTTTAATGGATTTTTTTATGTTTGTTCATAATTCTAGAAAGCTACAACCCAAAATGTCAGCGATGGATTTGTTTGATATTGCATTGTAGCAAAATCGACAAATGCAGTTATGTCCTATTTGGATTATCTCTGATATTGCACTACATTACAATATTCTATACCACAGAGGGAAGGTTCTTTTGAGTTATGTCCTGTACAATTAGGGATTAAAAAATCATATGTAAGCATTGTTTTCATACCTCCCATTGCAAATATTAGTTTCTTCTCTGAACACTTTCAGTTTGACCAGGATCTTATTCTATGTCAAATATTTCAATTTCGGAATGCAGTGCTGCTTATGTTCACACGTAACCCAAATACGATCTCCTCGCTTGTATCAACTTTGTGAACTGCAAAGTTTTCTATAATATGCAGTGTTCCAGGTTTTGATAAATCAGACTGTCGGAAAAGTGACTTTTAGTGTCTGTGAAATATTCAACATTTCCTTAAATAATATTTATTTCCATGTAAATATAACTCTATAAACAACTTCTACACATTGTTATACCATAAATTGAAATCTAGGATTGATTTTGGGGATTTAGGATTGATTCGATTAAGAATAATGGTCCATAGTGGGGTCAGGAAAACCTTTGTATAATTCTAGGAAGATAAATTGAGGAAAAAAGGAATGATTTTTTTTTCAAATTGTACATTAAAGTGTCATATCCAAAAAGAAGATTACGAAGGACCAATTGAATTCTGGTCAAATTCTTATCCTGTGTCGAATGTCTAATCTAATCAAATTTCAGGCTTATTCAAACTTGAATAATATATCTATACTTGCCGAAACTTTTCAGGGTTGGACCATTATTGTCATATCAAGCTGCGCTTCGCTAAGCCATTTTTTTTTTCATAGTAATGGAGGTGGATGGGTATTTGTTTGGTTGCATTTTTTTAAGAAGACACAGGTACTGTCGATTTTTCGATGTCCAAATTTAATCTGACAAAATAGATATTACACCTCTGGGGTAGCTGATACTGCGATGGTCTGATTTGGTACAGCAACTCAAACGAAATGGTGGAGTAATCTAGGTATTTTATTTCAATTGTGAATATACCGGTGGTGATTAAATAGCTTTTACTATCTTCAGTGTCAGCTGTACACTGCCCTGTGGTTATAGGGTTTCCTCGTCGTTCATTGAAGAGCAATGAGTGGACTTGGGCTGACATTTTCATTTCAACATAATTTAGATCTGTTACAATAATTGAATATAATAAAGCAAAACAACTGAGTTGTATCAAATGGTACATAAGAGTGTTTTAGATAACGAGACCTATATATAACACATCGATATCCAAAACTCAAATTCAACTGACAAATGGAAGGAATGGAAAATTAACCATTTCAACAAAATCATACAGAAACTGAATTATAATACTTTGAAAACTTTCAGTGAGTGAATCAAAAGCACGGTAATTCATAGCACATATCTACAATAGCTCTACAACAAAACAATAAAAACAAAAACAAAAAAATATTACCAAGCTCTAGAATAGTGTATGAATTCAGATAATAAAATACCAAACACATGAAATGATGTGAAGTTATCTATTTTTACTGTGCATTTCCATTTGTTTTCAAGTGTAAAGAGTAATACTGATACGAAGAAGATCGAGTATAGTCAGCTATTGCTTTTAATCGGGGAGCTTTGGGTTACATGTATTCTCGACAAAAAATGGCAGATATAGGATATTGGACATTCAGAAATGATTGTATGTTTTATGAGTAACTGTAATGTTTTCCATCGAAATCAGTAATGCCTGGCTGAATTCTGTACTACTTGAAAAAGACCTTGCAACAGTTATAGTAAATTTAAAACTCAATATTGCTAGTAAGTTTGCATCTAGTCACATTTACGTTATTGTAAAAACATGTTCATATTTTCAGAACGTACAGAACATTGTTTTATAGTCAAATTCAGCGCTAGCCGGTACACGGTCTGCTTTAAACTCGACATCATAGGAATGAATATGTCCATCATAGTTACACAAATTGTTTTCATTGGAATCCCAATTGACTTAAATTGATTTAAAACATGGTCATCAACTGGACAATGATATTGATAAAAAAGGAAAGAAAATCGGTAACCTCCAAATAATAAAGATAAACCCTTTCCAATTTAAATTTAATATTCCGATCTTATTAGTATATCACCTTTAATGTCAAAGACTGTAATATTATCTGTTTAGATTGCATGCAAAATGGAAAACGTTTGCCCATTAAGGATCCCATAACATTCTACGAATATTAAAATTGTAGTTATGAAAAATTCCTAGTGAATATAAAGTCGTAACTTATGTGAAATGCTTTCAAAAGGCAGTTCAGATTAATTATATAACCAACGAATGTAACGGACCGGTTGTTATATGTGGTTGATAAATGTTACTGACGTTTCACTTTAATTTATATGTTAATAGAAAAACTTAAACACATAAAATTAATAATAAGAAGTATTTCGTATCATAGATAATTTAGTCTGTCAACGTTAGATTGAAATTAAATATGAAATATCAAATGGACAAAAGGTGGAGCAAACAAAAATCAATTACATCTGTATCTGAGTTAAAAATCCTCATTTCTAGAAACACCCTATCGAGTTGCTCATATAATCTCAAAACCTGAATGAGTTGAAAGACGGAAAGAAGGAAACCACGAAATTGCGAACAATCCAATTTACATTGTGAATTAATTTTACCCAAAAATGTAGAGGACCAGTTGTTGTAAGTAAAATACTACATAACACATCGTGTTATTCATGCTGTTTCCTGGGTCTAGTCTTTGTTTAGGTATCATTAATACTTTAAGCGTATTAATTTCGTCTTCGAGACCTACTAGCTTTTGCAGTGGACAAAAAAGTGCGAAGAGAATTTATACTATATAACGCTAATCATTTTTTGAAACCGCAAAAAACAATAACTGTGAATATGTTCACTTAACGGGATTCGCAAAAAAAAGCAAAACATCTTCAGTTTACACTATCATGTCTCGTTTAAAAATGGTTTGCTTTACTCTGTGATTCCTTTTCCAGTAAGAACATTCCTCATATTGAATAGACATACTTTTATGACAAGTAGATAATGTTTTTTTCTATCTTCTATGCAAAATGTACATTTCTGTATTATTCCCACAAAAGGAAAAAAAGACTCGATAAATGTGATTCAAATACTAAAAATATCTTTAAAAAAAACAAAAAACAAAAAAACAGTACAATGCACAACATTTGTTTCTAGGAGATAATATTACAAATTGGTCACGGATTGGAAAAACTGCAAAATGATGTATCAGCTGTTATAAAAGGAAAAACTTTTTGATGTAAATCTAACCAATTTTCGTTGTTATTTTCGTTATAAAAGAAATGTTTTCCTATATGTCCAGTCTAGACGGCAACATCAAAGATGCTCGTTACTGCAGTTCTTTTTCTCGGACTTATTTTAAGCATCGATGGATATTGTTTCACATCAGATGGTATGTAAATTATTAATGTTGTGGCAAATTAAACCGTAATTGAAAAAAGTTAGTTTGTTCCGTTCAGACTTACACTGGTCCCCGAGAAAAAAAATATATGAGTATTGCTTAAGAGTAGTTTGTGCTTACATTGACGTTTTAGGTTCTACATACATGAGATTGGGACCTACATCCCGCCCCAAATTAAGTATGAATGAGAAAATTCACAAATGCCAAGTAACCTATAAGAGCGCAAACATAATTAAAATTTCAATTCAAACGAAAATGTTCAGGTTGCTTTTTGTAGATAAAGCTACTGGCAGACAGAGCAATGGTAACAATTTTTATATATTTAAGTGCCATTATTGTTGGTTGTATACTTTAATGTTTTTCTGGGTATTTACATTAAATGGAATCCGAGCCCCATTGAACTAACTGTCCAGAGTACTTGAAGCACTTGAGTACCATAAAAGTTTGCCTCTATTGATTTTGAGTGCCAATGAAATCGGTCGAGGTATTTTTCATAAGAACGTAAAACGTCATAGTATATTTTTTCCGTATTTGTTTCATTGTTGGCTATAGGACAGTGCTTCATACGGACGATTTGACAAGTACACGATAGGTTTAATTTACCTCTATCACACTTAATATATTGCTTGTATTCCGGTATTGCTAATTACAACGTTGAATCAATGTATTTTGTCATGTGAAGAACATAGAAGACTAGTAGCACACACAATTATTCAATTTCATTGAAGTGGCACATAAATACAAGGAGATAAATACTTTGTATTTCGAAATTAATTTATCCATCTCATGTGGTCGCCTTAATTATGGGAGGTCAGTGTATGTTTTAATTTTAGACACACAATATGCTATTTGGAAACAAAAGAATTTTTTATCCGAGATTTTGTTTGTTTTGTTTAGGTTTTTTGATGTATTGTTTCGTTTTTTATTTCTGTTTTATATTTTGTTTTGGTTTTTGTTTGTCTGTTTTACATTTCACTTCTTAAACGTTAATTTGATTTACATTTGTGCAGCCTATACCAATTTACAACAATTCTATTCATTTTTTGGGACACTTCGTATTTTTTACCATAAAATGCCATTACAAGTTTTTCTTACGAATAAATTACACAATGAACAATAGTAACCTCCAATTGTCAATGTAAAACTTTCCAAAATTTGATAATTTAGTTGACAATGTTGAGCCCCGAATAACAATGTTACAAAAGATAAACTTTTTTTTACAGATTTAGTCTAGACAGATTCACTAGTGCAACACACTTTCATTTTATAAATTACTTTATCTTATATTCACGGTAAATACTCACTGATGCAAAGTAATGTAAAAAAATACATGTGTCTGACAAAGTCTTTGATACGTTCTATGATGAATAGCAAATCAACATACTGTACACGTATAGAATCTCTCGCTGATTCCATTAAGACCCATACGGTTCACTGTCAAATGGCTTAAAACGCCCTGTTTCTGGCGGAAAATCACGAAACCATGTGGCGGATCTTCCGGAAGATCGGAAAAAATCGGCCCATGTCACACAGAAGGTTAAAATAACAATGTTATTATTTGTTCAACAGGTGACATTTCAGTACTAACTAAAACGTCATCAAAGCCATAAAAAGATCTTATAGTGGAGCAGAGCTCCTTGTCTTTTAATCACGATGTTCAGTTCTTAATGAATGTGCCCTTTAATGGATTATCGTAGTCATTCTATATATGATAACACTGCTGTCAGAAAATCAAAATTGACAACCTGTTTGGTTTTTTAATGTTGTCACAATTCATTTTAGGGAAATTTTGGAACAAAACCAGTCAGGCTAATACATTACATATAAACATTTGTGTAACGTCGGGAATTTTTAAGTAACAAAGTCTCATGGTATGCCTAGTGATACGAAAATTTTACACGAACTCTGTGAGAGATTGTTCTCTGGTGAAACCTCGTTTTCCACTGATGACCTTTTGGCAAACAGACAGTAGATGTCATACGACTATGATGATATAGCCTATGAAACAACATCCATATAGAAAGCTTCGTACAAAATATCAGCAACCTGCCATTGATTGTAACTGAGAAAATGTGACGAAAATGTGTTTAAAAAGTAAAATAATAACAATAACACTAAAAATAACTGTAAGGGATAAAAATAAGGGTTCCGGTCAAATTTTGCACAAAATCGACAAAAACAAAATCCGTATACACTCAACATACGCTTGTGCTCCCTCAAATAGCTGAGTATTTCTGAGCTATTCTTAACTACCTTGTAGAATACTGTGAAAGTATTTTAATTCGTGGATACCAATTCCCTAGGATCATGGAAGAAAAACAAGTTCGTGGATTCTTGAATTTGTGGATTGACGTTTTCAGTATACACTTCAATAGAAATCTCCTGTTTGTATGGAACCAAATTTCGTGGTTTGGCCTACCCGCGAAAACAACGGAAATTGGTACCCCACGAACAATAATACTTTCACGGTAGTCGAAACAGTTTTGTGTGGTTCAATGTCACTCTAATAAAAAAAAGCAGGTTCTACACCTAGACTCCCCCAACCCCAAGATTCCGCCCTAAATATATTAACAATAATTTACATTCGAATCAAATAATGTATATTTCGCAGAATGTATTCATAATGGAGCGACAATAGCAACCGGTGAATCTAAAATATTTAAGGACGACTGTTTGAAATGTAAATGCTTCAACAACCGCATGATGTATTGCTGTTCGTAAGTAATTCATATATATTCTTCTGCATCAAGTATAAACAACTATATTCAATAAATGAAAAAACAGCGGAATGCAACATATACTACAAAATCCGAAATCAAAAACAAAGATGGAAGAAATTACAATGTCATCAAAACTAAAAGCACGTGGTGTTATGCAACAGAGAATGACGCTTTTGGATTTTTCATATAATAGTATCTACCTATTCTTGTTCTGAAGTATATTGTCTATTTAAGATATTGATAGGTCACATTTAGTTGAAATACACTATGGAAAAATGGCGGATCAAATTGAGAAAAATTATATGCCAACCATTGCCGTATTCTTAAACGTAATGATGCATAAGTATCCTTTTTTATGATGTTTTGTAAAATTTCAAGTGAAAAAAAATTAAGATTCATTTTCATGTTGGGATCCGGTTAATTAACGAGCATATTTTAGCAAAGATCGCCGGTTTTTTTTTTCTTTTCAGAAAATAATATTTTAAACGAAAAATATAAGACATGCCTTATTGCTAAAGTTTTTTTTGGTTTATGAGTGAATTAAAATGGTGCATTCAAATAGTTCATAAAAACATTTGCATTTGTAAAAAACACAATTGTTCACAATAAATCGTAAATAATAGATAAATTTTTTTCTTAAATGGCAGCATCACAATTCCAATGTTCCAATTCAAATAATAATTAAGTACACTTCTTGTCCTTTGTAAATGTAAGAAGATCATATTAAACCAAGAACCAACAATTCTACATCCTAATTTGTCCTAACAGTAATTGCAGTAACGATTATCCATACATGGCAAAATATTGTCAGACAAGTTTTCAAATCTAACGCGTTGTTTGTCTAGAAAAACTAAGCTGAAACGTTTTTTTTCTATACCATCACGTCCTATGTGTGTCTAACCGGTACAATATGCCTCGACATTCAGGAAGTTGGCCTCGAAAATATTGAGAAGATAATAGTATTTGAGAGTATTCTTTTATGAATTGGATAATAGGAACTTATATACACTAAAAGTGTTTTGTAGCTTTTAAATGGTATTCGACGTTTTGACCAAGAAATGAAAAAAAACAAAAAAATAAAATAAATAAATAAAAAAAATTAAAAAAATAAATTAAAAAACACAGATTTACTTTTGCGAAAAAGGACTTTAATATAAAAAGATTGACAGATAAAGAACTCCAACCTAGTTATAAGTCTTCAAACGAAATAACGTGAACACTTTCATTAGAAGACAATAAGACAAGACTTGTAGATAATTTATTCCTTTCCATTACGGAGGCGAAATAACAGCTTCCTGGTTTTCATAGTTTTTTTAGCATGGCTATCAATCAGGATGCGAAAATATTTCACAATACTCATTTAGAAACTGCGTACCTTTTCCCGATGTTCACAACTAATTTAAATAATGAGGGGTTGTTTAGTTGTGAATATGCCAGAAGTGTAAGATCTTGAAATAGCGAACAGAAATAAGATATATGATCATAAGTTTGATTTTTATAAAGTACTATGGTATTGGATGATAAAAAAATTTGGTTGTGTTGTTTGATAGATTCATTTTATTAGAAGTTTATAAGGGTCTAATTTATGCGGAAAAGTTTCATAGAATTTATTTATTTCAAGTTATATGGACGACTAGCTTAGAACATTGACTAAATTACGTAGAAGAAAAAGTTTTAATAAAAAATCATATGCCCGATATTAATCAATTTTGAAGCCAATTTATCTTAATGATGTGAAGGAGAAATTTTAATAATGTTTTTTTTATCTCATTCATTCACTCTTATTGTGATAAACGTAGCCATACATGTTAGTATTTTTTTTTGTCAGAATGGGCCTGTATATATCAAACCTTCCAGACGACTGTACAGCTTATAAAGACCCCAACAACCCATGCTTCCAGATAGCAGTACAGAAAAATGACGAAACCAAACGTTGCAAAGGACCGATTTCCATAGCTGGACGCTAAACTTTAATGTCGTCGTTTACACAAGAAACTTATTGCTGTTGTTTTTTTTTTTCTTTTTTTTTTGCTTCTTTTAGTATTAGTGGAACTTTTTGTTAGCTATCACTAACTTTGCCTCTTCAGTCAAACTGATGATATTCTTTCTTTGAAGTAACTTTTCCTCTTGTGATGACCTTATATTTCTTCCTTTCATGTAATTATGACATTAAATGTTTTATTTAAAACGTTTTCTTATATTTCAACGATGTACAGTGTAACCTATTAAATCTAAACACTGGATAAAACGAAAACCTCTCTAAACCAGACAATTTATGGAGTACCTTCTTATCAGTTTTTTTATGTATTTTGTGCCAAGTTAAACCGAACACCTGTATGAACTCAACAAATTAAACAGCCATGAATGGTTTCAGTTTAGAATATTTTAATGTATATATTCAGCATCTAGAGAGTAGAGATTGAGGAATCTAAATGTGATAATATTTAGGCTATATTTGCGATGGACTGAAAAGTGTGAAAAAAGGTACAGCACAATTTAATGCACATCATTTTTAATCTATTTGAAACCTCGAAAATTAATGCCAGTAAATAAAAAACAGCAACCTCTTCCGTTTACACTATCAAGTTATGCTCAGATATTGGTCTTCTTTTACTTTGTTATGCGTGTTTCATTGAGAGTTATCAAGGGAACCAAGGTTATAACGGTAATCAAAAAAACTGTATTCCAGAGACAAAGACCAGACATGGAAAACAGACATACACAACAAAGAACATAAAGCAACTAAAATCATACATGCAAAGTAACAAACGCAAATGGGCAACTCTGACTCCACTAAAAACTGGGAGCATAGACCAGGTGCAACGGTAGGGTAAGCATCCTCTGCTTTTCTAGAAACATCCGCCGAGTTGCCCATAAAAAGTAAAGTCCTGGGTAGACAAACGAGGAAAGGAAAACTATGACCCGTTGAATAAATCAGTTTTCATGGTGAAGCGAAGATGGATACACCATAACGATCCACGAGTTCATGATGACGACCACAAAACTTCTGTAGTGACGACTTCAATCTTGTAGCAACATAACCCTGTTCCAGAAGCCTATTTGTTAGAGTTCTAGCGCGATACAAAAAGTCTGCGTAGTTTCGGCAAGCTCTGGCATAAAGTATGAGTTGTGATATGAATACTTCATACGCGGGTGCTGAAGGGATGTTGCCACAGATGAAAGGAAAATTGACAATTTTGAATGAAAAATCATCACGTTTGTCATAAAGTTTGGTCTATTCCAAAATGTATTTGCGGTTTAAGTATTAAATTGTCATATGTCAATTTTTGTGAATGATAGACGTGGATAAGGATTAAAGCCAGTTTATCTTATTTAATGTTCACTTTTATATAACTCTTATTGTGATAAACGTAGCCATACATGTATTTTTTTGTCAGAATAGGCGGATATATCTCAAGCCTTCTAGATGACTGTAAGGTTATACCAGACCCCAATAACTCATGCTCCCAGATAGCAGTACAGAAAGATGATGAAACCAAAAGATGCGAAGGACCGATTGGCATGGTTAGACGCTTACTTTTTTGTCATCATTTACTCCAAAGGCTTATTATTGTTTTCTTTTATTATTATTATTTTGCCTCCTTTTGGTATAGTTGCAACTTTCTTTTGCTATTACTTATTTTGCTTCTTAGATGACTTGATGATATTCTTTTTTTTATGTAACTTTCCCTTTTGTGACGACCTGATGATATCTCTAATTTCACATTAAATGGTATGTTCAAATAATTTTATTATCCTTTAACGATGTACAGTGTAACCTGTCAAAACGGAACCTTGAAAAAAACGTGTCTAAACCAGACAATTTTTGAAGTACCATAGTATCGGTTTAAATGTGTTTTGTCAGGATGAACCGAATACCTGCATCAATTCAATAAATACAAAGTTCATAAATGGTTAGTTATAAATAGTTCCACTGTATGTGTTTAGCATCTTGAGTGTGGAGTTGGAGGGAGCTTATTGTTGACATAGAAGTGGTAAAGACCTGTAATGATAAGTAAAAAGGTATAGGATATACGCTTTTAATAGATCCTTTCATCTTAACTGCGTAACCAATAAGCATGCGTGATATATACTTCAACTAGGTAGGGCTTGGGACAGAACAATATAATTCTCCTCTCGGAAATTAATATTAAGCGTTCTCGTCGACTACCCACAGCTAACACGAGAAGATCATTCAACGCATATTAGTTTTTCGTGAAAAAAACAAAGATATAAGGAAAATGAGATTTTGCCAAATAAAAAAACATACATGCTATTACGAGCAAATAACTCAACCAATAAAAAGTCACAATTATGTTGACCGAAAGTAGAGTATACACACCTGCAACAGCAGACTGGAAACCAGCGTTATAATCACATGCTACTTCGTTCTTCACATAGTCATCTTGATTGTCAACATAGTCGTCATTCTTACCTGGTCCGCCAACTAAACCACCTTTTAAATCCTGAACTAACGGAGAAAAAAACTCTTGAATGTAAATATAATCTTTTTCAAATGGTGTGTTCCTTTCAAGCTTGAAATGAGTGATAAGTTTCAAATTCGTCTCTGAGTTGGGATTTTTTTCTAGTCACATATACATTTTTTAAATCTGTATACGATGTCTGTGACTTTTTTCCTTTCTGGTATATACTCAAGAAAGTTCATACAATATACAAACTATGATAAAAAGTGTCCAAACCAAAATATTTTTCTCACAGTTAAAATAGGTGTTAGGTTTATATAGGTACAAAATAAATGCATTGACACTGCAATAAATTGATTTAGAAAGTGTATTGTTTAGATTTTCGATTTGTTCAGGGCTTGGTTGAGACATGCATATTTAACTATAGTGTAATCGTGACTTCTCACTTACGATGCCGCTCTATGATGTGGATGGTGAGAATAATTATTACCGAATCCTATTTCATAATGTTGTCACCAAGCATATAATTTATCTGGGTCATAGCCCATTTTATATAGTCGTCACCACCTATACCGTCGGCTGCTGTCATTATCGCAATAAAAGCGCCGTTTCCTAAAAAGGATCACGTAAATAAATGCAAAATGCAACCAATACGGCAAGTTTTTTTTTTTTTTTTTTTTTTTTTTTTTTTTTTTTTTTGTTTTGTTTGTTTGCTTGTTGAAAAATAATTATAATTATAGACGTAATCCAAGTTTAACTTCTACTGACTGTAGGAACCGAAAACTTAAGTAGAAGTTTGGTTACTGATTTTTTAGATATGGCATCAGTCTAAAATAATTAAGGGACGAAACATTTCAAACTGTCAATCCCTGCTTAAGGCAATCCAAGTCTAAGATGATTGGATAGAATAGTAGAGATTTGTATGTAATGAATTAAATAAATGAAAATGCAAATAAGTACCTGCATATCTGTTCGCAACCCATTCATTACGGAACATTAGACCACATGGTGTGTAAGGGACGCCATGACCAGGCATCCATGAAGTCACAAAAGCTTCAACATTTTGTCGACATTTTGCTTCTTTCGTGATTTCAAATAATAAAAGCTAAAAAAAAAGTATGTCTGAAGCTAAATACAAAAAATACCAGTTTTATATACTGTAAATTTTTATATTCTGTACACGTTTCAAGGAGTACCTCTCATCAGCAGTATTAAAATCAAATATGTAGGAAGATCATAATCAAAATATTAGTTGTATACAAGAAGTACTCATAACCAAATCTATCCAAAGAGGAAGTCAACTCCATCACCGAGAGGTTCTACTATATGTAATGCAAGGAATGCAGCCTCGGTGTTTTACGTATTTTTAAATTTGGAATACTGCAAGATTTTATAAATAGGGTAGATAAAGTGTGATATTATTCGGGGTCAGGTAAAAAATACAAGTCGTAATGCATAATTTTAGTTCATTAAATGATTATAACCAAAATAAAGAAAAATACAGAGGTGAAAAGGGTTCATAAAAATAAGCAAAAATGGTACATGTAAGATAAAAACAAAGGATGCAGCGTTTAGATTTCAATATAAACCCGTTCAGTTGCAAATGGCATGTGTTAAAATGAAAGCTCGGTCTGGTTTCTGAATATACCAATCGGATTGTCAATGTTCTGTTTCCGAAATGCACGTTTGGGATTTTTGATGTAATTAGCTAGATCCTTTAATCTCGGTTTCCGCTATATAGATGACGTTTTATCTTTAAATAATTATAATTTCGGCGATTTGATACATCGCATCTACCCCAAAGAACTTGAGATAAAGGATACCACAGACACTGTGAAGTCTTGACATACACTTAGAAATCGATAGTAAAGGAAAACTATTGACCAAACTTTACGACAAACGTCATGACATTTCATTCAAAATTATCAACTTTTCTTCATCTATGACAACATCCCTTCGATACCTGCGTATGGAGTGTTCATATCACAACTGATACGTTATGCCAGAGCTTGCCGATACAACGGAGACTTTTTGTATCACGCTAGAACTCTAATAAATAGGTTCTGGAACAGGGTTATGCTGCTTCAAGATAAAAGTCATCACTACAGAAGTTTTATGGTCGTCATCATGATCTCGTGGATCGTTGTGGTGTATCCATCTGCACCAACTGATTTATTCAATGGGTCACATAGTTTTCCTTTCCTCGTTTATTTATCCCGGACTTGACTTTTTATGAGCAGCTAATTTGTTTTTGTTACTTTGTATGTATGATTTTAGTTACTTTATGTTCTTTGTTGTGTATGTCTGTTTTCCATGTCTGGTCTTTTGATTACCGCTATAACCTTGGTTCCTTTGATTACTCTTGAGGGTGGGAAGGGAAGGCTACTTTTGCTTTCAAGATAATTCCGTCGATTTTAAATGTGATGCTTGAATGTGTATAAAAGTTTCTCATAGTTTAAAGATACCTGTCGGATTTTAGTGTCATATCTGAAGATGTACAATGGAAGGCTTGCCCTGATTTATACATGCAGATGGTTAATCTTGGAACTAACTAAAAGATGCATATGATGAATCGAAATTATTAAGTATTTCAAAAAACTATTAAGGCGCGGATCAACAGATTTTTGTTTAAAAAAATAAACTGTTAATGCCATTTGTCTCTTGAATATTAAAAACAGTATAACTTATGTCTTAAAATCACAAGACACTGTAGAATGGCATTAACAAATAAATCAGTTTTCTGATGGTAAGCGACAAGTATAAAGTGTTTGTAAAACTTAATATTCTTGTGAAAAATATTTAACACGTGTTAAAATTTTGAAATGAGAAGCAGTTTTGCAAACACAATGGAAATTGGTAGATACCAGAATATATCCCACGACAAAATACAAAGTGTTCTTTGGGTGCTGTGTACGATGTTTATTTTGTTGTTTAAAGTATCAGTTGCCCTTTTCACAAAAAATCGTAAGTGTAAAATTAGTCGTAAGTTATGACGTCACAATATTTTTATTTACTATGACGTCATAACTTACGACTAATTTTGCACTAAAGATTTTTTTGTGAAAAGGACTGCAGGAAAACAGAGACTGATTGTTGTTTTGTGTCAACAGTATAAGTGACAACTTTGCGAAATTGGACTATCACAACAAATGAATTTGGTTATTTGATTGTGCAAATACAGAATTACTGAAATGTCTTTGTAAATTTATTTTGGAGAATCTTCCTTAAAATGAGATGTTCATCAAACTCACTACTTGCTGTGATTCCACACTATAATTAGTTACGCAATTTACATTTAATGCAAAATATCACTGAGTGAACTGTGCTTCATATAAAAGCTATAATATATAAAAGGTAATCTAAATGTGGAATAGCGTACAGAGTCAATGTCGATCATACTGAGCAGATACCAAAAATAAATAATCATTTATTGTACTTACTTGCAATAAGCATGCTATGCATCTTATTTAAACATGTTTGTGGGTATGACATTGTCTATGTTAATGTCATATACTTATAATTGTTTATAAATGTTAAAGCCCCTTGAGGGCCCTTAATTATCAATTAAATAAAATCTCGTCTTTTATTTATACCTGTCGTGTTTCCCTTAGTAACGTACAGAACCTAACTTCTCAGAGAAAAAAAAAGATATTAACGGACCAGTCATACTAATGACTTAATTGAAGGTTTTACTGAAAATATCATACTTGACAAGCAACAGTTTTGTCGCCCCAGTTATAACTCCATGGTAGGTCAGCGGAATAGTACCTTCTAGCATTTGCCATCATGAGTGGTTTTGTAGAGCTCAGCAGCAGCTGTACACATCTCATCTCGGTATTCGTCGGATCTGTTGAAAATTTTACGTCAACCAATATAAGACTCACCGTATTTATCTTAGTTGTTTTCGATTTAAAGGCCAGTGTTCTGAGGTTTTTATTTTGAAAAATACCTTTTAGCGCTTTTGTGTTTCTCGTTTGTTTCGTTATGCTATTTCTTGTGTTGGTTAAATGAAATGCAATCCTTGTATGGAAATGCTACATGTAGCAATGGTAAATACTAACGTAAACAAAAAGTAAAATAACATTTACTCGTAGAAATCCTTTGAAGCTGTTGAAGTTTCAGTGTATGCTCCAGGATGAGCTTTGGCAAACTCGTACAAGGATTTAGAAGCCGTCAAAAGTTTACCACTGTATGCTGCATCTATATTATGGAAGCGGAAATGCGTACTAGTATAAAATATTTATTTTGTAATCTCCTCGTCCATTTGATTGTTTTAACCATAAGTGTTTCAAAAATAGAATAGCATATTTTAACTTAAACATTGACTTTAACAAAGGTTCATTTTATCATTTCCATTCTATCTTTAATTCAGTACATCTTTCATTACTTTGAATTCAATATGCATGTAATTCATTTGATCAAAAATTAAATTTAGAGTCTTGACATGTTATATTTTTGTTAACCTTTATTTTTCCATAATCTGGCAGCTGAAGCCAGACAAGCCACAGTTCCTCCTGCAATATTACTACCAGGATGTGAGGCGTCCAGCTTATAAGCCGGTCTATACATTGTCATTCTCTCTGGTGGACCCAAGTAGGGGTGGTCAGTATAACCATCACCAACCTAAAACGGACACGCTACAGAATTAACACTATTAACACCATTTCCTAATAGTGGGAAGGTTTTTAACTTCCTTGATTGACGATGTTCGCCTTATGTGATAATGAGGTTATAATCCATGATACACTAGTAGTGCGGGAAATCTTTATAACTTGCTTCGCTTTAACCCTAAGTGACGTCATACCTTGTAATATAACTATGAAAACGCGCCTCCTAAATAATATCGGAAACTAAATCAACCCTTGTCATTTTCAAGTACCACCCCGTCCAAAAATCGGGCAAATGTGTATAAGGTGTAGAACACAAAGAAAAAAAAACACGGAAAGGTTATGAAATTTATTTTTTTAAGTATTTATTCGTGAAAATCTCCAGAAATGTAAAAGTTACTCTAGTTTTTCATCGATTGGCTTTAGTTATCAGTGTTAGAAAATGTAGGCCTAAGACAAGAATCCTAACTTAATAATTGTAATTACTACTTCCGGTAAAAATGGTACACTTTCGATTTATATACCAAGTAACATACTAACACTATATATGTCATAAATAATTCTGCGAGTCCGAAATTATCAATCCACAATCACGAAGGTTGTGACAAAGTTTTTTTAAAGTAATAATACCTGATTTACTTACCTTGGATCTAATTCTGAATAGTGAAGGAGGGTGTTTCCTCGGTAGAAGTAACATACAATATATTTTAAATTGATAAATACACATGGTCAGGAAATGCTACATAAAAATAAACATAAGACCATACAAGACATATCGATCACTAGTTGTTTTTGTTTTTGCTTTGGCAATCGCGCGACAATAATTATTTTGGTAAGGAAATTTCTTGTTTCTCCACTTTGTACTCAATCAGCTGTTGTTCGTAAGTATCGACAATCTGGAAAAAAACAAGCGAGTAGTCCGTCATATTTTATTCTTACATGCAATTTCAAGTCCAATTTCAACGTGCTGGATCCTGATTCATTACGCTGCTCTGATATTGTCTCTCCAAAAAAAAAAAACCAAAAAACAAAAAACAAAAAAAAACAAATAAACAAACAAGCATTTTGTTCAAACAAAATACTATGATGTGCGCACAACAAAATATAATGACGCACATATAATTCTTTTGTGCATACAAAATATTTCATTGTGTGGACATTTTTTCATGTGAGCAGAACTATTTTCCTTTTCTTTGTATATACTTATCATGGCTTCGTACTTCGTAGATGTAAGGTGTGTAGTCGTTAAAAATAAATTTTGTCATATTTTTAAATAGTGTATATTTCAACTATTCCGGTATATCAAATAACTTCCACTGCTGCATTTGAGTAGAAAATAATATAATAAAACAACACCCACAGATGAAGTAAACTATAACTTCAATCTTATGTATTTATAGAACTTATGTGGATTGGAAGAGACAAACTTAAGGATTTATTATCTGAGTCTTTTTCAACATTATATTATTTATTATAAGATGTGCATTTGTGGTCCATATAGAGAAATAATATGTCTCCCTAGTTTTAATTAATCATTTCTTAACTTTTTATTTACTTCCATTTCTTCCGAGAAATTTGTAGGTATTTCGTTAGTTTTCTGGAGCATGACAAACTTTATAATTTTTTCTCATTTAAACCTTTCTTCAGAAAATCGATGTTATTTAATCATATTGCTTCCCTTTGAAGTCGTGCTCAATAATATTTTAAGCTAAGTTAGTGCAATCTTTGATATATTTTTTTTTCAAAACATTCTATTAACATTTTCGTCTTTGGTTTTCTAATCTCTAGTTTGCTTCTTAATTCATATTTTGTTACAAACAAATACCAGTTTAGTGCTTCACATGCATATGTTGATTTAAAGCCAATTTCAATTTTTATAAAATGGGTTTATTTTATCACTTTTGCCTTCAAATTAGAATATTTTAGCCACTTTTTAAATAGCAATACAAATGTATCAGTTGACTTTTTGTCTAATTACTATGCGTGACTGACAAAAGAGAATGTTTCTCAATTGATTATATAGAAATTCTATATAGCTACACTTCTAATTACTACGCTTTATAGATAACTTATATGATGAATTAATGTATTACTCTTTATTCTTCCACTGAAGTTTGTCAGTTTGTCTCAGTGTTGCAGCTCTAGCGAAGTAATAACATTTGCCTTTCAACGAATCTCGTACCTCATAAATTGAAGTTATTTAAGTAGTATATTGCTGTCCGGCGTTCCTTGTGTAAACCTAGTCCGGACATTTTAAATTGGAGCATAAAACGAAATAATATGCGGCCAATTAACATTATTTGCACGAATTATTCCTATAATTATTTCAATATATATTTCAATCTTATTTAATTATCATTTCATTCATTCTGTATGTTGGGTTATAATTAAAGCAAGTTATGTTTTCCTTTTATTTATTTTCGCCAATGTTTGTATATTGTCCTTGGATTCAACAGTACATGTATGATCTGTTTGTGATATCAAATTTCAATCTTCTTTAAAACAATGCACTAGTATTTTGATAGACGTGTAAGACGTAATTTATCACTACAAAGAGAGATGCCCGCGAGAATGATGGTAGTTGTGCTAGGCTCCAAACGACATATAAAATATCTGTCAAATCTCATCACTGTAGTACTGACATTATTGAGGGTATAAACTGTCACATATTTTTTTGCAGACGATACATCATTGTTTCTTATTATTGATGACCAAAATTATAGAGATGCTGCAGACGAAGATATCAACAGATCTATCACATATTCATAATTTGATCCAGAATTAAGTGAAGACTATAGTCCCGCAACCCACGTTTTGGGGTCTATTATAACGGGGATTTTCGAAAAAAAAATGTAGTGAAAGAGTTTTATGAATTATAACATGCATTTTATGCATTATAATTTGAACTATAAATTGACGTGTCAGACCATTTTCTTGAGTATACGTCATGGTAATAACCATGCAGTAATATTCACTGCAATATGCATTTAATCGAGTCGTCCAGGAGGTGAAAACTTAGGATTAGGTCATTTAGATTTCTCCTTGTGGTGGCGGTAAAAATCAGCTTAGATTAATAAGGAACGTTGAAGATCCACCTAATTTTCCTATCCTTATGTAGCAGGTTTATAGGACAGGTCAAATTTGGCTTTCTGCTTAATGAGATTAAAAGTATAATTCTTTGGATTTTTAAACATCATGTTGGTATGGTCCCAAATATTACCACTTACCACAATTATAGTAGAGATATTCTGAAAATTGTCATGCCATTAATAAGAGTCGATACAGGATAAACAATTATGTGGTGACATTTGTTCTTCAACTTAAGGGTTGTTATATAAGATACTCAGATATTAAACAAAACCTTAAGTTTTATGAGAACGGATGGGGTCTTTGGAATATCTTTTCTGAACATTTTGCAAGAAGCTATTGAGTATTTTGCAGCAAGAGGGGAATTTTCTTTCTAATTTCTTGTATTTGTCAGTTATCTTTATTAAACACGCATGTATTTAGAGATGAATCTTGATGTTTTATTGCTGATCTTATCTACTTATTGAATTGAGTACATATGTTGAGATGTGTTTTGTTTACAGTTATTTATAAGTATTTCTCCGTCTAAGAATCGGGTAAAATGTTTATAAGGTGTGGCACATGAAATTTACCATTAAATTGTACCTGATAACCACCAGAAATAACCATCAAAGTGTTTGTTAAATTTGTCTTTGTAAGGTATTGATAGGTCGAATTTAGTTGAAATGTAATACGGAAAAATGGCGGGAAAATTTTTCCGCACTCTTACCCTATATAAGCAGTCAAAAATAACTACGTCACAGATGCTTCAGGATAAACTTTAATACTTTTTTTGTTGTTTTCTAGATGTAGTGAATATATTTTAGGCAAAAATGACTAACTTGGAGAATATGATGTGCCATCCATTGCCTGATTCTTACAAATAGGCTTCTGGAACAGGGTTATGTCGCTACAAGATTGAAGTCATCATTACAGAAGCTTTATGGTCGACATCATGAATTCGTGGGTCGTTACGGTGTATCTATCTGCGCCATCAAAACTGATTTGTTCAACGTGTCATAGTTTTCCTTTCCTCTCTCGTCTACCCCGGACTTAACTTTTATGAGCAACTCGGTGGGTATTTCTAGAAAAGCGGACGACGCTTACCTTACCGGTGCACCTGGTCATTGCTCACAGCTTTTAGTGGAGTCCGAGTTGCTCATTTGCTTTTGTTACTTTATATTATGATTTTAGTTACTTTTAGTTCTTTGTTGTGTATGGTTTTTGTCATTGGATTACATTCTTTTGATTACCGCTATAACCTTGGTTCCCTTGATTACTCTCTTACACAAAATGGTTCTCAAAGTGTTTTGCAGCGAACCCCCTACCCCAGATGAGTATGGCTGTTGATAGAGTACACAAGGCTTCCTATGTCAATTTGGCAGACTTCGTTGTATCTAGTCTTTATTTTTTTATTATCTATAAACAAGTGTGGACACAGACGTGCATTGTCCGAGTATGGATACAGACTGGTATTGCCCTAAGTGTAAATTAGAACATGCATACGATTTGTCTTGTGTTTGCATTGTCTAGAAAACTTCTCCATCTATAGATATCAATAATTGAATTATGCACATGTTGAAAAATATCCATCAAGATGTGTTACTAAACATCTAAATGGGAAATAATTCCACTACGGATTGCCATAAGACAAGTCATATACATATTATAATGCTTCTTCCTGGAAGGTGTACTTGCTTGGATGTGTTGAACTTGCAATGTCATGTTAAGGATTGGCCATTTTACTTTATACAGGTTGGCTTGATAAAATCTGGACTTTCATTTTTTTAGATTAACAGAAACCTCCAGTATGGTATCTATCAGTTACATGGGTGCCCTTTATTTTAAAATGGCAGGGGCCATCAACTCCAAATCAAATGAGAGCATTTCTTTAGTACAATCATATCAAAATTTTATAACAATTGATTAACCATAACTATAAAGTCTTCGCACGAAAACCAAGTGAATATGCGCGACGACACGGACCATACCAATATACAATGTTTTGCCGTAACCCTATTATATTAAATATATACATATATATATATTGGCTTATTCGGGGTTTGAGAATGCTCAATTTTCAATTCCCTAAAAAGAATATCAATTACTCTATCATACGACCAACTTGGTAGTGTAAGATTTGCTAAGATTTTACATCTATAAGGTCTTTTTTACATTTGTCCTAGTTAAACAATTATCTAACAAAAGAGAATAAAGCTGCATGATGTAAAACAAATCCCACACTAATAGTCATGTGCTGAACACATAACATTCGTAATTCTTATGAAACAAAATTACAATACCGGCATATGAAGGAATTTAAGACCAAATCCATCGATACTGGCTCACAGTTAACACTTAAAAAACCAATATTTCAACTTAATCTTGTATCAAAAAATTCTAATCAACTGCTAAATAGTTATATACATTTGTAGCCTGAAAATTGTTCCCTGGACAAAAACTGTATATTATAGTACTTGTTTTGCAGCTGTATAACATATACCCAGAGGCACTGCCAGTATCGTGTAGTTTCAAAACCTAAATATAGACAATAATCAATGATATATTAGGTTTTTGGAAAACAATTGGATCAACAAGCATCTGTTCATTCCTCAGTGCATTGTTTAATTATAAATTTAGTGATAATCTGTTTACAAGGTTGCCATGTCATCTGAGGTAACCATAGATCTTTGCATATTCCTATATTAAGTCAATATTTATATGCCATTTGTCAATTAAAGCTGTGTTCAATTATCGTTAATCGCGGTATTTTGTTTACAAAATGTTTAACCTACCCAACCAGCCCTTTGTTAAAAAGATTCTGCTGGTGTTTTGTCTATTTTTCAGGACAATACCAGCTGAGATAACCGATGTAATGTGGATCTATCGAATGGATCATGTTTGTACAGATGGTATTATGGATTGACCAAATGGATCGTCTTTGCTGATATTTACATATGCTATGTGTATAAATTGAGCATTTATTTATAATCTGCCTACAATGCCATATTATCTGCGGTAACCATACACCTTTGCATATATCTTTATTGAGTGATTATTCATTTAATATTTGTCAATTAAAGTTGTCGCCTGAAATTTTAAACCCACCCGCCAAGACCCTCGTAAAAGATCCTGCAAGGTTTTTTAATCTATTTTTCAGGACAATACTAGCTAAGATAAGCGTTGTGATGTGGATCTATCGAATAGAGAGCATGTTAGTACAAGTGGTATTGTCAATTTACCGAATGATCGTCTTTGCTGATATCTACATAGACAATGTGCATAAATTGAGCATTTATTTAAAATATGTCTACAAGGTCGTCATATTATCTGCGGTAACCATACATCTTTGCATATATCTACATTGAGTAAATATTTATATACTTTTTGTCAATTAAAATTGGGAAAATATCACCAAACCTGTATCAGAATTTAGTTTTAATGTCCCTCTAAGATAATGAATTGATTGATTGTCGTTTAATGTACTATGCCAGACATTATTACATTTTAACTAATTTTCAGTACTTTGGAAAACATATACGCACAATGTGTTCATACACGCTTCCACTTTTTTATGATTTTTTCATTCATAGAAAGTTGGAAATGACACAAATAGTAAAAGATGAAAACACAGTAGTTTTGCTTAGAATATTGATTTTTCTGTTCTTACTTAAAAAATATAATTACACCACTAAAAATATAGGTTTGACCTGGGCAATCTTTGACTATTTTATTATTTTCCCTATTCTTTTCCTTTATCAGTGCTTTCCTCTTTTCTTTCTTTTCTTATTTTTTTCCTAACTGTATTTTTTATTTTTTGTGTCGAAGACCTTGCATTTATTTCGTTTCTTTCTTTATATTTCTTATTTACCATTTTGATGTATATTTTAGCCGTTTTGTTCTGATATTGTTTTGTTTATTTCTTCCTTTTTTCTAATATTTTAATCAGCTTTATTCATCATTGGTCAGTTCCAATTGTAAATTTGAAATTTATGATTAGAAAAGGCATCTAAGTGAACGAATTGAAATTTTTTTTGTGGAACTTAACTTAAGGATGTACGATTGAAGTGGAATATGTTTGCTTATATTCATTTCAATTTTTATCTAATATTGTAAACCGGAAATTTTCGACATTGCGAAAAATCAATTCACATTGTGAAGTAATTTTACCCAAGAATGTAGAAAACCGGTTGTTATAAGTCAAAAATTATATAACACACTGTGTTATTCATGCTGGATCTAGTCTTTGTTTATGTATCATGAATATTTTAAGCGTATTAATTTTGTCTTCGAGACGTACTACTAGCTTTTGCTATTTTCGCAGTGGACAAAAAGTGCGAAGAGAATTAAAACTATATAAAGCTAATCATTTTTGAAAACGCAAAAATTGATAGCTGTATTTATGTTCACTTAATATGATTCTCAAAAAATAGCAACATCTTCAGTTTACACTATCAAGTCTTGTTTAAACAAATGATCTTCTTTACTCTGTGATTCCTTTTCTATTAAGATCATTCCATATATTGAGTAGACATACTTTCATGACAAGTAGATAATGTTTATATCTATCTTCTGTGCAATATGTATATTTTTGTATTATTCTGACAGCAGAAATATAACATCCGATCTATTTGATTCAAATACTAAAATATCTTGAATATACAAAATTTAAAAAAAAAGTTTTGCGAGTACAAAAATTACAATATAATTTTTTCTCTGCGAGAGAAAAGTGCAAATTTGTCACTGCCTTTTCTTCCTAAATTTCCCTTACTTCCTCCATTGCAACTTTCTAGAATATCGTCCAGTTTGTAATCTTGTCTGCATCCATAGATCTGAAGCATATCTGAAAGTATAAATATTATAATATTCATTGGAATACATTTTAGATTAAAAAAAAAATATCATGTCTTTTACATGTACATATGGTTTCCGGCTCCGTGGTTTTGAATACTGATTTATTAATCACAGCTAATTTACAAGCACTAGATTAATCTATCTTCAGGTTTTTCTTACGAATAAATTACACCATAAACAATAAAAGCTTAAAATGACAATGTAAAACTTTCCAAAATTTGATAATTTAGTTGACAGTGTTGAGCTCCGAATAACAATGGTACAAAAGATTATAGATTTAGTCAAAGGTGACAGGTTCACTAGTTCAACACAATTTCATTTTATAAATTACTTTATCTTATATTCACGGTCAAGTAATGTCAGGAAAAATATATATATTTCCCGTTTGTTTGTCTGACAAAGTCTTTGATACGTTCTATGAGGAATAGCAAATCAAAATACTGTACACATAGACAATCTCTCGCTGGTTTCCGTTAAGGTCCATATGGTGCACCGTCAATGTGGCGGACCTTCCAATTCATCCTTTTCTACCTTGTACTTATGCACACTTAAAGTATGACGTCACATACATTGTGACTTTATCGAAACTCAAAAGCAAAGATTGGCCGATCTTTGGCACTCAAAGGTACCATAGTAAGATCGGAAAAAAATCGGCTCATGTCACACAGGAGGTTAAAATAACAATATTATTATTTGTTCGTTCAACAGGTGACCTTTCAGTAAATACTTTAACGTCATCGAAGCAATAAAAAGATCTTATGGTGGAGCAGCCTTCTTTTTCTTTTAATGACTATGTTCAGTTCTTAATAAATATGCGCTTTAATGGGTTATATTAGTCATTCTATACACTGCTGTCAAAAAATCCAACTTGACAACATATTTGTTTTTAAATGTTGTCACAATTCATTTTTAGGGAAATTTTGGATCAAAACCAGTCAGTCTAATTCATTACATATAAACATTTGTGTAAGGTCGGGAACTTTTAAGTAGCAAAGTCTCATGGTATGCCTAGGGATACGGAAATTTAATACGAACTCTGTGAGAGATGGCTCTCAAGTGAAATCTCGTTTTCCACTGATGACCTTTTGGCAAACAGACAGTAGATGTCATACGGCTACGATGATAAAGCCTGTAATACAACATCCATATAGAAAGCTTCGTACAAAATATCAGCAACCTGTAATTAATAGAAACCGAGAAAATGTGACGAAAATGTGTTTATAAAGTAAAATAATAAAATAGGACTAAAAATAACTATAAGGGATGAAAATACGAGTTGCAGTCAAATTTTGCACAAAATCGACAAACAAATCCGTCTACACGAAAATTGGTACCCACGAACATTAATACATTCACAGTAATCGAAACAGTTTTGTGTGGTTCAATGTCACTCTAATACAAAAAGCAGGTTCAACCCCAAACTCCCGTCAACCCAAAGGTTCCGCCATAATGTATTGACAATTATTTACACTCGAATCGAATATTGCATATTTCGCAGACTGTGTTCATAATGGAAAGACAATACCAAGAGGTGAAACTAAAAGATTTTACGACGACTGTTTGAAATGTAAATGCAGCAAAGGCATGATGTCTTGTTGTTCGTAAGTAATTCATATATATTCTTCTGCATCAAGTATAAACAACTATATTCAATATATGAAAAAAGCGGAATACAACATATAATACAATTTAATCCAAAATCAAAAACAAAGATGGTGTACCAACCATTGCCGAATGGTGCTTAAGTATCCTTTTTATGATGTTTGTAAAGATTTCAAGTGAAAAATTAAGATTCATTTTCATGTTGGGATCCGGTTAATTAACGAGTTTATCATAGCAAAGATGGTGGTTTTTTTTGCGGAATATAATACTTTAAACGAAAAATGTAAAACTCATTTAAGACATTCTTTATTGAGAAAGGGTTTTTTTTGTTTATGAGTGAATTATAATGGCGCGTTCAAATTGTTCATCAAAAACACATTTCCATTTGTAAAACACAGCGATTGTTCACAATAAATTGTAACTAATAGATAAGTTATCTTTCTTAAACTGCAGCATCGCAATTATGTTCCAATTCATATAATAATTAAGTACACTTCTTATCCTTTGTAAATGTAAGAAGATCATATTAAACCAAGAACCAAGAATTCTAATTTGTCCTAACAGTAATTGCAGTAACGATTATCCATACATGGCAAAATATTTTCAGACAATTTTTCAAATCTAACGCGTTGTTTGTCTAGAATAATTAAGCTCTATACCATCACGCCCTATGTGTGTCTAACAGTACAATATGCCTCGGCAATCAGGAAATTGGCCTCGAAGATATTGGAAGATAATAGTAATTGAGAATTGAGAATATTCTTTTATGAATTGGATAATAGGAACTTAGATATACTGAAAGTGTTTTCTAGCTTTTAAATGGTATTCGACGTTTTGACCAAGAAATGCGAAAATAAAAATGAATAAATAGAAATAAAAACAAAAGCAAAAAAAAACACAAATCTTTTTTTGCCAAAAAGGACTTTAAATTCAAAAGCTTAACAGATAAAGAACTTCAACCTAGTTATAGGTATTCAAACGAAATAACGTGAACACTTTCATCAGAAGACAATAAGACAAGACTTGTGGATAATTTATTCTCTCCCATTACGAAGGCGAAATAACAGCTTCCTGGTTTTCATAGTTTTTTTAGCATGGCTATTAATCACGGTGCAACATTTTTTCCACAATACATAAACAATACTCATTTAGAAACTGTTTACCTTTTCCCGATTTTCACAACTAATTTGAATAAAGAGGGGTGGTTTAGTTGTGAATATCACAGAAGTGTAAGATCTTTGAAATAGCGAATGGATATAGGATACATGATAATAAGTTTGATTTTTATAATGTACTATGGTATTGGATGGTAAAAAGATTTGGGTGTGTTGGTTGATAGATTCATTTTATTAGAAGTTTATAAGGGTCTAATCTATTTGGGAAAGTTTCAGAGTATTTTTTTTATTTCAAGTTATAAGGACGATTAGCTTAAAACCGAACATTTGCTAAATTACGTAGAAGAAAAAAGTTTTAAAAAGAACATTAAATGCCCGATATTAATCAATTTTTGAAGCCAATTTATCTTAATGATGTGAAGGAGATATTTTTACAATTTCTTTATCTCATTTATTCATTTTATGAAAAAATATCAGTTAATTCTGTAGTGAGTAGCGTTGTTCATGCTTCTAACCACCCATAAAATTATGTTTGCGGTTTAAGTATTGAACTTTGAAATGAACATGTCATGTAATACATTTTGTCATAAATTATAGTCTTGGTATGTTATAATTTTGTTAACTTTTTTCAATAATCTGACAGCCGAAGCCTGATCAGCCACAGATTCTCCACCAATGTCACTTCCAGGATATGAGGCGTCCACTGGTCTATACATTTTCTTTCTCATTCTCCGCTGACCCAAAAATGTAACAGACCGGTTGTTATAATTGCTCTCGTTTCGTTTTTACATATACATCATTTTTAAAAAGCTATTTTTACTTTTAAGAATAGTCAAGTAGCCGTTTTCTCATATTTACGGAATGCAAACCATTTTAGCACGTTTTTTCAAGAAATAAATTAAGTAAAAAAAAAACTCCCATTGCTTCCAATGCAAACACATGCTTTGTTTTAAGTTATGTCTCTTGTGAATAAACCTTTAGAATCAAGAAGTTTTATGTACTACTCTTTAAGGCTCATTAGCCAAATTATCTTTTGCAATTTAAAAAAAAAATGCTAAATTTTGATCCTAGCCCCACCACATTTAAAAGTTCTGTGAAAAAAAATTGAAAAGCAAAATAGAGAGCTAGGTTGTTCTGAAGTGCAAAAATGAAATATCTTTCAAACCATCATATGAAATGGAAAAATAGTATTCAATCTCATGACCACTAGTCTGCACTTCATGAAAGATTGTTCTTACAAAAGGGACAGACAGTCAGTGTGACGTCATAAATATTTACTATACATATACCTATAAGGCAAGCCAATTTATCCAATGATTTCAAATGTTGTATAAATCTATTTAAGAATGTATAATATTAAATGGAGTATAAGTAGATACCTTATGTTGTGTGTTTTGTTACTCCAGCAAAATTACAAAAGTTATCCCCTTCTAGAGAAAGGGTGTTTTTTGAGTCAGATTCTTCCATACCACAGAAATGCATTTAAGCTCATTCAAACGCAATGGAATTAAACACGAAGAGCAAATTTCAATGAAATTTGATGAATTTGAACAATATTACAAAAGTTTACACAAGAAAACTTTGCGGAAAATACTTTAAGAAATGGTATTACTTAAGTATAGAACCAAATGTGACGCTCCATTCCATGTTTAAGTATGTGCAATTATACTGTAGTTTTGTTCACTGAAGTTATTTTTGCAGAGAATATTAGCATGTAAATGTATTAATGTGATCTTTATTAACACCAGGAAAAGAAAAAAAAAACAGAAAAAAACTTTCCCACCATTAGTATACCTGCAATATTAAGTTCAGAACAAAATCCCAGAAAATTACCAAAAATTGGATTTTCAAGAATTTATTTTTTTCAAAATTAAACAAACTGCATTATACTGAACACAGGCAGAGAGTTTAGACAGTGATTTTGGTCAAATTTGTATCCAATAATAGGACGTAATCCAACAACATATGACAACCTGGCTGGAGGTCTCATTGCTCGTATGTACCTGATGTAAAAAAAAAACACGTCATTTCTAGAAACACCCAGCCTTCTTCATCTGATGTAAACATCTTCATTTCTAGAAACACTGAGTTGTTCATATAATATCATGACCTCATTAAAATGAAAGACGAAGAAAATGAACAAATCAATTCACATTGAATCAGTGAAAGACTTTTGTGTATGGTCTTTATGTATGTTTTTAATTCGTTCGTATTATCCATGCCATTTTCATGGTATAGCCTTTGTCCATTCCATGCCCCAAGAAGATCAGGCTACACTTTCATTCCCGTTATAATGGACTGATTAAAAAACTTTATGGAATTCTGGATTGCTTTTGTTTACGACGGCCCTGATTGGTCAAGAAGTATTTTACTAGTACATGTACGCTGCGGTGGTGCAACATTGTTTACAAATATGGAACTAAAATTTCTGAAGTTGTCCATTCAGTAGACTACTGTTCGCGATGTTAGAGAAGCTTTATTTTAATTTAAAAAAGGGTGATTTTCACATGTTGATGCAGTTTTAACAATGTTTGCATTGTTTTTGGTGATCAAACTTTCAAGCTTTATGTTTTGGTGTTGTGTTTTTTGTTTGTTTGTTTGTTTGTTTTTGTTTTGTTGTTTTTGTTATTTTTTTAATGAAATGTCTTGTTTATTCTTCCTATTCATTTTGCTACGGTTTTGTCTGGTGTTTTCATATTTAACTTTACTCTCTGCAATGGTGATATGGTTGACACAACACATGGTCAATAGGGTGAATTTCTGGTTCAAATTGTTTTATATTCTTGGAAAATTAGAATAAATCTTGATAACAACTAATACAAAGAGGTGAATATTCAGGATCTAATATGAGGTAGGTATAACCTCAAAAAAGGACGAAGTTGAATTTATAGATATAATTAAAAAATTTTTGTCACTACTTTTTCCTTCTTGTATGGTCACTTCATGACACTTCGTTCCGCTAATTAGTGTGACCGGTATTAATTTTCTGTTCGTACTTCGGATTTTTTGGCAAAAGTAAGAAAGGCTTATAATATGTCGGAAACGAAAAAAATATATGAATTTAAATAATATTGAAGACCACACAATAACGACTTTTAGTGAGGATTATACGAAAATATCGAACTTTGTATAGGAAGCACCTAAAAACGTGACCTCCTTTCAGACTAAAATCAGACTCTCAGTGCTTCTAAGCAATGACTTTTTCGTATTTAATACCAATATGAGGACTTCGTCCTCCATTATCGGCCGACCATAGCAATTGGTCCTTTACATGCCTGCGTTTCATCATCAATCTGGACTGCTTTTTCAGAGCATTTCCCGTCAGGTACAACTTTACAACCATTTGGTAGCATTGAAATATATCCTCCAATTCTGCAAAAAGAAGTGGTTTTTTTCCGATTTACATTACTTTTTTATTGTTCATAGATATTTTCATCGTATCAATTAAGGAGGTAGACCTAGGATAAGGGAAATAACTCTTGAAATCAGTGATATGTTTGTATCATTTAATTTCACCAAAGCCTTTCAAGTTTCCTCTGAAACAGAATGAAAACAATCTGACTTACTTTGATGCTTACATAAGATTGATGTCAAATTGTGAATACAAGGGTTCCAATGATTTAAAAGAGCTGTGTTCCTTACCCTAAGTCTACCTCCTTAAGAAAACAATATAATAAATTTTCGAACAACTCATCCAGATTTTTTTCTCATATTTAATTATGGTTCCAGACTATGAACGATTTGGTATTAAGAACACGATCCTGTTACACGGAAAATATGTCAGCCATTGATTGTGTGTGTGATATATCCTAAGTGTGTTATGTGGTGTTTATCACTCTACATATCATGTTGAACATTTCTTGAGGACCATCTTCACCCTACCGGTGCACCTGATCCATGCGCCCAGTTTGTTAATGAAGTCCGAGTGGCCCATTTACTGTTGTTGCTTCGTATGTATTTTTTATTATTTGATGTTATTTTTTGTACGTGTCGGTTTTTCATGTCTAGTCTTTTGATTTCCGATATAATCTTGGTTTCCTTGGTAACTCTTTCATCATAGTCCTCATAATCACTTGATTTAAAAAATAAAATAACTTACGAACAACAACTCATTTGACCATTATTACAACTGCACCTTAAACAGTCATCGTAAAATGCTGTGGTGTCTCCACTTAATATACTTGTTCCATTGTGGATGCAGTCTAAACAGAATATATAACAATTTTGACGAAAATTGATACACTTGATAAATAGGAAGGAATTATTGTTTTGAATTGGACAACTCAATAAAAAAATACAAAATGATGTTTTTTTTAATCAGTAGTACATATTTTGTTCAATATGTTGATCAAAAACCGTTCGAAATTTTAATTACACATGTATCTATGATCGTCTTGATTCGTCATTACATTGAGGTCGTGTTTACTGCAGACCAAAAGAGACAGCTTTATGCAATTCTACATTCGTCTTTTTTCATCATCTATTTTTCATGTATGTTTTTTTATGGCATCTGCGATTAAAGCTACAGCAGATTATACTATATTTGTTTGTATTTTAAGTGTCAGCCCCTGTAAGAATCAGGCAGTGAGTGGTATAAAAAACATCAATTTGATAGTTTAATTTGTGTACCTGCACCATCAGAATCAAGGAAAAAAGACAATATTTTCCATATTATGTTGGTGCATTGAGTTATAATTTCATTGAAATGCACTGAAAATGAACATTTCAAGGGCAGGTAACACTGTCAAAAACCTCATTTTTCCAACATTCTATTGAAAATTTATTTATATTTTAGCAAAGCCAGTGATGCAAAGATCAAATAATAGTCTTATAAAATAGAAAAATTATCCGTGATATTACATTGTCAGATCGGTGGGGTTTGGACATCCATGTTTATGATTTTTCCCATCTTACTTGATTCTTACAAAAACTTATACTTAGCAGACTTTATGAAATTCAGACAGGAGATAGTTTCTGCATGTCATATCGGAACTCTCTTTTATTTCTAATTTAGAAATAGTTACGGAACAAATAATCAATCGATGTCATTTGGCTGCTGCACTTTCGAGAAAACATTTATATAGATTGTGCATGAAATTGGCATTTGGCAAGAGTTATCGTTATTGAATACGTTTGATTTGGTCTGTTTCAGTTCGGGATATATGTATGTTTTTTCTCAAAAGTACAGATCTTATTACAGAAAGGGCTATCGCTTGTAAAATTATGGCATATGTAAATGAAAAAACCCGTTTTTTTTCGGTGGGTTTTTCGTAATTTCTTTTGAACCTTTCATTACAAGTCTATGTTTTGTATTGTTACTATTGTTTTTTTTTTTTTTTTTTTTTTTTTTTTTTTTTTTTTTGTTATTGCTTCATATCTTTATATGATTTAACTGTTATGGTTAATTTAAACTAATCTCTTTAATGTTGACATATTTTCGAGTCATTGATACACCTTTGTAAGTCTCGTCATGTGACTCCGTGGTTTTTACGAGAATGGGGCCTAGTCTACCATTCAAATGCAAAGAGATTTGTCACTTTCAGAACGTTGGATTCAGTATATTAAAGAAAATATATTTTCGTGTAAAAATACCGATAAAAATGAAAAATATCTATTTCCACAGGATAAAAAGTGACAAGAAAAAGCGTAAAATAGAAGATTTTGCATTGCAAAACAGCATTTCGCGATCCTGGCAGTAAACAACAAAATGCAGACCGGTCTTCGAATTTCAATACGTTATAGATCAGAAAGTCCGTTAAGGAAAATGAATTCAGAATGAGACTTACATACCCTATTTCGTCATATTCGAAATAATGCTACTTGTTTTCAAAGGTCAAACAATAGTAAAGCTATACCTTGAGTGTTCTGTATATCCAGGAAACAGGCTGATTTGATGCTTGTTATAAATCCGAGAAAAAATGCACATGCAAAAAACATTGCTCAAGATATTTGACTTCTGTATTGTTAAGAAAAGTCTATTTGATAGGAAGATTGGCGTTATTTATCTAGCATATCTAAAAGGTTATTAGATCATAGATAAGTGTATCCACCATATGAACTGTAAATTAAATTGACTTTTATCTTTAATTTAATACTATATAATTTGATAGGTTAGAAATTTGCTATAGTGATAAAAATATTTGGTTTCATAGAAAAATGACCATAATATGTGAATGGAAATTTCAGCATTTACCTAAAACTTTTTTTTATTCACGTTCATATCCGCTTTAAACGTGACAATGATGACGCCTATAACTCTATAAGATTAAACCGGTATCATCTTATCGATTTGTAACTTTGAGGTACAACAATTAAAGTGTTTTGAATAAGGACAAAATAAGAGGCAGGATCTTTTAGTTTTTCGGTTATTAGTTCTGTTCAAACTTGTGACTTCTTAACTCTTTACATAACGTTGCTACATGATAAGTTGAAATCTCGTTTTAAAGGACTTATTCGCTAATCATTTGCTGATTTGAGAAATTATGTTGTTTAAGATAACAAATCTGCATATTTTTCTAAAGCATCCCTGAAGAGTAAAGTGTGCGACACAGAAAAGCAGGTTTGCAGCATGCTTGATGGTATTCCAATGGGCACTAATTGTGCTCTTCTCTTAGCCGACTTGTATTTTATTAGAACCTCGTAAAGAATAAAAGTATGAAAGGTGCTTAATCCTTTAACTTCGCATGCAGATATATTGATGATGAGTTATCCATTAACAACCCTTCTTTTGGTAAAGGGTTATCTTCAACATGTTCACTAGAGGTCGAGATAAAGGAGACGATAGAAACAGCTCGTTTCAGCACCTTTTTCGGACCTGCATCTCAAATTAAAAAATAGTGGTCATCTCAATACTAAAATATATGAACTAACAACTTGAGTTTTAAAGTGTAATCAAGGAAACCATAATTCTAGTGGAAATTAAAAGAATGTAATCCAGGGACAATGACATAGAAAACAGACAAATACAATAAAGAACATAAAATAACTAAAATAATACATACAAAGTTACAAAAGTAAATGATCACATCGGAATCCACTAAAAACAGAGAGCATGGACCAGCTGCACCAGTAGGATAAGCGTCCTCTGCTTTTCTAGAAACACCCGCCGAGTTATTCATAAAAGTCAAGTCCGGGGTAGAAGGAAGAGGAAAGGACAACTATGACACGTTGAACATCAGTTTTCAAGGTTTATAATTTTATATCTGATATTGTTTTATGCTAAATTGTTAAGGCCATATCCCACAAGAACCATTATTTTGTAGTATAGAACATTTAAGTAAAATATCATAGATTATCATAGAATATTATGGACAAATGAAAAAAAAAAGACTTTTAAACACAAGTTGTAATTTGATTTAGACAAATAGTTAATTTCTAACGTTTTAATAATACAAATGTACATTAAAGGACATCTTTCAACTCTTATTACGGAATGCCCTTCCTCTCTTTATCACAAGCGATTATTATCAAATTCAGTATCACACTTTCAATAGATGTTCTGGTCATAACGTAAAGTGCTCACATGTCTCTTCCCGCGCAGCTCATGATTGTTCATATTTTTCTCCTTTCTACTCCACGTTGAAGTGTTTCACTGCTGGCTTTATTTCAATGAAATAGTCTGTAATATTTTTCAGTTCTTCTGAGAATTCTGAACCATGCAGCAAAACGAATTTCACGTTTAAGTAGCAATAGTTAATTAACTCACTGAATCTGGAAAAACCTTGACCCACCCTAGTTCAAAAAAGGTCAGAAGAATTCGGTAACCAAATAATTATCTCGATTCAGTTCCATACACATATACCTTCGAATACAATTCAATTTAAGGAGGTAGAATTAGGGTATGGGACATAACTCAGTGATATGTTTGGTTCATGTTCAATTTCATCAAAGCATATCAAGCTTTCATTTGAAACAGAATAAAATCTAAGTTGCTTTGATGCTTACATGAGACTATTGTAAAATGTTGAATACAAACGTTCGTATTTTGTGTCCCTTACCCTAGGTCTACCGTCTTAAGTCCTCGGCACCTTAAAACAACGTCAACTGCCTTGGTACAGTCATACACCTTTTTTACCGATTTTACTCCATACCAGTCTTTGTTTTATCAAGTGATATAACATAATGGCTATAAAGCCAAAGTTACTTCAAGACTACGTCTGCTACCTCGAGTTTCACATTCATCAGCCTGATGGGAAGGTGTTGACGGTGGGCTACTCAAAATTCTTGTTTCTGTAGCAGCGTACCCAGATCGTCTGTATTTCCTAAATGCAAAAAAAATGTTAAGTATCAATCCATATGAACATGCAGACATTACCAATGATAGAGGTGATTCATTGAGTTAGAAAAGACTTTTATAACGGTAGAACGGTTCTATTTTTCCCATTTTTAAAACAAAATGCATGTTATAAGCAAAATAATGTTAAAGACTGGAATAAACTGAAGCTTGTGAAGCATTCGGTATATATGAAGCAACAGTAATTCGTTTTCTTAAAAAACAAGAAAAAACTTTCGATTCAACTTTTTCATCGAGTAGACACTTTCAAGTCGAAGCTTATGACAAAATGAACTTCGAAGAAATATTCGGGAGTTTTAATAATTAATCGAATCCATTCTGATTACAAGTAACTATATCTTCCGTGAAGTTATCTTGTTTTGTGGACAACAGCTTACCAGAACACGTGCAGCCAATACATATTTTTCTTCATTCAATTCTTTTTAATCATAAATGTTATTAAGTGTCTATAAATATGCATTCGTTACCATAACCTAGTGTTTGCTTGCATAATGGAATTCTACCTGCTTATATAAAATGCTGCAACTCCTATGATAATTACGAGACCAATTGCACAAGGAATCACAATTACAGAAATATCTGAAGAGAAAAAATACAATATCGACAATTCTTAAATATAACATTTATGATCAAATTTGCAAATTAACAAAATAGATATGTTTACAGGGGGTAGATCTAAACTATAACAAATCATTGGAACGTTTGTATTCAGTATTTTACATCAATCTCATGTAAGCATCGAAGTAACTTGGACTGATTTCATTCTGTTTCAAATGAAAGCTTGATAGGCTAAGGTGAAATAGAATATGATACAAACATGTCACAGATTTCAAGAGTTATGTCCCTTACCCTAGGTCTACCTCCTTGATGAGATGTAAACTGAAAGGTGCTCTCTGTTATATTTGTTCCATGATAAAAGTGACCGTGATTATGATATGTTATACAAAATACCGATATTTGTAATTATGTAAGCCAATGATACTGTATTACTGGTTGAAACGCTTGATGGGATGCAGAACACAATTGATATTTTTTAACA
The DNA here is from genome assembly GCA_037379345.1 of Perna viridis. NCBI lineage: Eukaryota > Metazoa > Mollusca > Bivalvia > Mytilida > Mytilidae > Perna > Perna viridis. The sequence continues at coordinate 29,873,597 of CM074517.1, read as the reverse complement.
AGACTGTAATTATTGGAAATAAGATATTAACAGAAGTCTAAGATTATGATATTCTCCAAACGGAAATGTAATTTAAGTTAGATGAAAATGAAGAAATGATTGATTCCTTTTCCTTCCTATGAGTATTTTGAAGTACAATAGCAACTTTTCTGACACCAAACAAAAGTTAAATAATGAAGTGCAAATAGCTTCATTTTTTTTATTAATACAAATAATAGAAATCAAAACATCCCAGCTGATTTCCGACTAAAACTTTTCAATTAAACTCATCTTATTTATTATTTGGAAACGTCGTGTGCTGTCGTGTTAGTGCATTCAGATAGATATACATTTTATTTCTTTTGAAATCTTTAAGTAAATTTTGGCCCTATGTTAATTTTTATAGCATAGTTTATTGCGTTGTGATATCAAGTTCAAATTACATGGGTTTGATGGGTTTCGATACCTTAATCTAATTTTGTCAATTTTGGATATTTGTCCACTATTATCTGCTACGTTTACAAGATTATACTTAGTTAAAGTGGACGAGTTCAGAGTACTTAAATATGTGTCGCGGAACTGCATTCTTGTTGCTAGATTATTACCCCATATAATCACTTGTAATATGGCGGGTGCCGCTGGCGGAGCAGGACATGCTTACCCTTCCGGAGCACCTGATGTCACTCCCGATGTTTGGTTGGGAGTTTATATTGTTAGTGCTTTAGTTTTTTTTTTTTTTTTTTTTTTTGAGTTACGTCACTTTTCCCTTACCTTCAGATTTTATGTTGAATCTTTTTTATTCGGTTCGCTACATTACGTTTGTAGATCGTCTCTGTTTCATGCGTTCATGTTTAGGCTATGTTTTGGATCTTGTCGTATTTGAATCATCCCACTGCTGACGCTTCGGTACTTTACATGATAATGACGTGCGGAAACTGATTATCACAGGAAAATATGCACACAATTTGAAACGCTAATACATGGAACTTACGGCTTAAAAAATATAAGGTTGCACTATACCACTGGGATTTAGGTGCACTGTTTCGTACACAAAACTGACCCGGTCTAAATTTGAAAAACTTAAAAAAATAAAAGTTGAAATTGTTTTTCTACAATAATACCATGCAAACTTCTTACTTTTTCTGGCAGTTTTTTTTAAGTGCCTGATATTTTATAAAACTATTTTTTGACAATCAATTTTGGGAAGGCGCCCAAAATTCGTTATGAAAACTGATGAATATTTTTATTATGTTACCATGGCTACAGATTTTCATAACATAATAGAAAACAATATCTATCTTTTTATGGATCTCCATAATGTAAGGTTTTCAAAACAAATGTTGGATTTGCTTGTTTAAGTGTCTCAATATAGTTTTATTTCCACAAATTGTCATAAAGTTATCTGCAGTGACCTATCTATATAGTATAACCTAAATTATACTTTAAGATACTCAACACTTGAAATTAAACGACAAAAAAAAAGCAACAACAACGATTAAAATAGCAACTAACTATGGTTACCTCAGACAATCACACAAAAAAAATAAGCAGCAAAGCTTCTATATAAATAGAAAGAATGGAAGGTTTAATTAATGTAATCTTGAAAACAGAAAAAAATGACACCAAAGGTAAGTTGAAAGGAAACGAATAGCTTCGCAAACAAATAAAGTATTAGAAACATTTTAACTCAAAAATCAATGACGTTACCGGGCTTTGGAGTCGATGCAGTGCTGTTTGACGTTGTAAACAGGGTAGCATCTGGGTTTTGAGTTGGTTCAGTGTAATGAACTGATGTTATCGCACTGCTATCAGAAGACGGGTTAGAGCCGGTTGTAGGAGTTGTTGGTGTCTTTGGGTTTGTTGGAGATTTTGTTCGTGGAACAGGAATACTTGTATCTGATTCCAAAAAGAAGTGTTCAACTTAAATCAGTGTACGTATTTCTTTACTTCTCATATCAGAAAAGTACCCATACACATTAACTATTGCCATTTAAATCGGTTCACGTGTTGTCTTATTTGTGCATTTCAATTGAAATGAAGAAGTGGACAACGTTAAAAGTAGCTACGAAAGTGCGACAGATAACATATTACGTACTTGTAATTTTGTTAGAAATCTTGAGTCACTGATAGATTATGGCAGCAGATTGAAATTAGCTACAGCTAAATGTAGCTGATTCCCGTTGGTTAAAAAAACATGTTGAGCCTTTTATATTTGTTTCTATTTATGGTAAAATAGACAATCATCAAACGAAATTATCTTTTTCTTTCTTTTCTTTTTGTTTTTTTCAGAAGCTTATAACTTCTTAACATTTCGTACAACACTATAAATACTTCTACATGTTGTGAAAATCATTAAATGAAAATTAGTTTCGTGGCATTTCTTTCTCATTTTCTTTCTTTTATAGAGTCTAGCGATCCGTAAAACGTAGATTCTACCAATCATGCAGTACACCAGTAAACAGTGAACATTAGAGAAAACTGTACACACCCAACACAAAGCTAAAGTATTCATATCGACTTACGAATTCAATCTCAACATACGTACTAGCAAACAAGCATTTCGTCAATATAGTTTGAACTACATGATTTGGAGGAAAACTATTAGCTAATGAACAAACAAGGGGCACTTTTCATTATATAATAGTGTAATTCAACATATCGTTCCACATATTCTTGACAGCAACAAGCTCTAAGAGAGAGCACTATTCTGTTTATGCAAATAATTATACCTATAGACTGAGCAACTTAAGAAAAACACCTTAAAGTTTGCTAAAATTATGTGCAATTATCACTTGTTTTTACATCTTTATAACCCACCAATACACTGAGGCATTTCAATTTTTTATCTCTCTTTTAGTCCGTACATTCGTCTCTTTGATTTTTCATCCTTATAAGCTCACCTGGCCTAAGGCCATGTGAGCTATTGTCATCATTTGGCGTCCGTCGTCGTTAATGTTTTAAAGAAATATCCTCTGAAACTACTCAGTGGATTATAACCAAACATGGTCATTGGCATCCTTATGGTATCTACTTTAAAAACTATGTCGATTATATAGATCAAGTGTGAAACATGGCCGCTGTTGCAGGGGTCAAGTCACCAATTTATACATATATCTCAAAAGCTACAAAAGATATTGGAAAATAAAAGTGGCCTTCTTTCTTCAGCTTGAAGAGCTCTACACGAGTCTCCAATGGGTCAAAATTCTTGTTAGAGTCATTGTCCTAGGAAGGCAAAATGAATTTTTATTTTTTGCACTTTTCAGCCAATTTCTTGAAAAATGTAATGGACAGAAAAAAAATGTCAATTTATCAAATGATCCTTATGATAAGGCCTACAAAAGTGTCGAGTTCAAAGTTATCGGACGACTCCTTGTTAGAATTACAGCCCTTAAAGGGCAAAAATTGATCCAGTTGAGCGATTCAGGCTACTGTGAGCCTCTATTTTTCATTAAACGTGGATCCATGCGCATAGTTATATGATTCTATTTTTATTCACATCTTTTCATATCTTTTATCGGAAAGGAACAAATGTGGCTTAAGTAATATTGATATAGCATTTTGTTGAACTATAAAAATAATGAAATGAAATGTTTTGGTCAAATTTCAAATACATCTACAGTCATCATCGTCTGGGCGATCTATGCACCGTATTAGTAGCAACAGGTTTGTCTGATGCGCTCTAATTTTGATTTTATAAGCATATCTTTAAGAATGAAAAGCCTATGTTTAAATCGAGTCAAATAAATGTATGGTAATTTATCTTTCAAGGCGTATGGAAATAGAAGGGGCAATAGGGTTATTTTTTTGATAAAATATTTGATGACCATTTAAAAATACAGGAGCGGGTCCAGGATGTCAGGTAAAGGGCGTAAATATAATTAAATGCCGAGCGTAGCAAGGCAAGAATTGTTTTAGGGTACAATTTCTGAAAATTCAAGATTCCATGCAGAAAATTTACCATTTTTACGTGATAAACGCCCGGCACGCCAGTTCTTGGAGCCGCGACTGAATTAAGAATATAATCATGGAATGATGATTCTATAGTTGTTATCCCAAGAATGGGATACTTTAGTCACTTTGAAATATCTTATCGAAAGTGAATGCAGTTAATAGTTTGTCACCAGTGAATACATCAAGAATTTTCCTAAACTGCTATATAAGAATTCTCTCGAATTAAGAAAAGGGAGATTACTCTTATTGTTCAATCATGGGGTAACAGGTGTTTGTAGCAAGTCGTGTTAACTGCGGAACAGTCTACTTAATGAACATGCCTCGTGCACACTCCCGGCGGAAAATTCTTTTAATTTGTTTAACCTTAAGCCCTACGTCGCGGAAGCGTGTTCTACACAAGCTCATCGACTATATCGCAGTTAAGATGAAATTTATGTTTTACCTTTTCCGTCAGTCTCATCAGCCTGAATGTGACATTGTAATGAACGATGGCGGGACGAACAATTAACATGATTGATTGAGTAATGTCCGTTCTCAGCCGACAGTACAGCACATCTTGTAGCAAACAATGGTAATCCTTAAATAGAATTTTGAATAAAAAATAACAATATTAATTAGGTTTGAACATTTCACACGTTAAGGCTTGATCAATCGAGTACGTTCTTTATTACTATCGGTGTTCTTCTCCTTTTTTTCTATTCTGCCTTGCACGTCAGGTTGGGTCTTGAATTTTTCTATATCTGCATTTGTCCGTTTTATCTTGTTTTTTGTTTTGTTAATTTGTTTTTCTCTTCGTTTCGAATTGTTTTGTTTTGTTTTGTTCGTTTTTTTTCTGTTCATATGACGGACTTGTCTGTTCAATTGCTGTTAATACTGAGGGGGTTTTTAACGTCCTTAACTACCCTATCGGGTCTCGCACGGACGAGTCAATTGCTGTTTTATTTTCCCTCATATATGACTTATCATTTAATTATGTTCTATAAATAGTGTTCTATTATTCCGATCGATAATTCATCATAGCTGCCGATCAGTGAATCTGATCTTTCACTATTTTACTTTGCCGGATTCTTAAACTGCATCTTACTTTCATCAGATCCATAATCATAATAGGTCATCCCATCTAACCAATATCGAAAATGTGTTCCAGGCGTTTGGACATCCCATAATTTGGCCAATTGTGATGACATTGCTAAACAATGTTTAGTTGCATTGCTCCAAGACAAGTTTGAGTTTCTGATCCCTGAAATCAACAATAGAAATCAAGATGATTAAAAAATGACAATTACACCTTTCTTAAAATTGAATTAAAAAAATTAAATTAGCGATTTCTTTCTTCGGATATACCACCTAATTAGCATTTCTGATCACAAATAGTTGCAGTTGAGGATATTCAGCTGATGTTGAATAACATTTTGACCTACATACCAAATTCTGTACAATGGCAGTACATGAATCTGTTGTTATGCTGCAACAAAACACCTCAGACTATGCATATTAATATTGGTATACCTTAAAAGTAAAAGCAAGAAAACTATGATTAGCGCAAGAGTAACCAAGGGAACCAAGGTTATAGGGCAATCAAAAGAATGTAATCCAGGGACAAAGACCAGACATAGAAAACAGACATACTCAACAAAGAACATAAAGTAACTAAAATCATACATACAAAATAACAAAAGCAAATGAGCAACTCGGACTCCACTAAAAACTGGGAGCATGGACCAGGTGCATCGGTAGGGTAAGCGTCCTCTGCTTTTCTAGAAACATCCGCCGAGTTGCTCATAAAAAGTCAAGTCCGGGGAAAGACAAATGAAGAAAGGAAAACTATAACCCGTTGAATAAATCAGTCTTCATGGCACATATGGATACACTATAACGATCCACGCGTTCATGATGACGACCATAAAACTTCTGTAGTGATGACTTCAATCTTGTAGCAACATGGATATTCATAGCACACAGTCCCATTGGTTTGCTCAGGATTAACATGTAACGTGAGTCTTACTACTGCTTTGCAAAATGATGCCCAGGACTGAAGACTAGAAAAGAAAAAAAACAAACAAACAGATAAGATCTGCTGAAAAAAAATGCACTCAACTAGAAATCCATCTCTGTGGACCCCATCGAGGCAATTAAGCCAAATATACAAAATGGATTTTGGAAAAGCTTACCAACTCAAAATTTTCAGTTTTCAGCAAATCAAAACCCCACATCGAAAGACAAAAAGTTACATCCCTGACAAGAGTTAGTCACCGACGAATATGGAATTAGACATTGAGGTCAAAGTTCAAGGTCATAGGCCACTATCTATGTAACGCAAGATATCTTCCTTGATGATCTACCCACATGCCAAATATCAAAACCCCACATCAAAAGACAAAAAATAACAGCCCGGACACAATTTTGTCACCAAAAAAAGGAACTTGACCTTGATGTCAAAGTTCAAGGTCATAGGCCATTATCCATAGTTCGCGATACACCGTCCTTGGATGATCTACCCAGATGCCAAATATCAAAACACTACATGAAATACACACAGTTGGTGCTTTTGTGGGGGAGGGGGCATCATAGATTAATTAGTTGCCCTTGGGATGAAGGTACTTTAGGCAATATCATTGTCCTTTTTGGTAATCAATTAATCATGATAATGATCGCTACAAATTTCAAGCAAATATGTATGATAATTATTAAACATCCATTATATCGAATCCATAAAACGTTTGCAGTATTGATTACATGCTACAGTATTCAAACTTTTGAATTCGTAAAAATGGCCATGCAATAGGTTGAGCAATATTAAGTTCTCAGAAGATTTAAGCGTTAATTTTTGTAAGCAACAGGCAAAATAGGAACAATCAGAAACATGCAAGTAATGCCCAAATAATCTGACAGTATAATTTCACTCAAGGATGCTTTCTCTATTTGAGAAGACCATTAATCACCGGATTTGTTCTGAAATTTGTCAACAGAATGTTAGAAAAATGATTTTTTTACGGAGTTATCTGCCTATGAAATGTAAATTTTCAGTGCATTTCAATGAAATTAAAACACAATTTATCAAAATGATATGAAAATCTTGTCATTTTTTCGTGATTCTGATGGCGCAAACAGTCAAATTTAAAGTTGAGAATAGTGGGTATTTCCATACCATGTTTCACTCAATGCCTGATTCTTACAGTGACTGACACTTAAAAAAACAATGAATGCGTCGAGAAACATCAACAAATGGATTGACAACCGTAGTAGAAGGGGTGATATATGTCTTGTTCTGAATGAGTTTGGGGTTTCCAGTACAGAATATTTAACAAAAAGTCATGAACTTGGGGTTCAGATGCATTGAGGACCCATTAATTTTGTATTTGAAACTCATTATGGTTAAAACGGGCAATTTCAAAATTCTCGTCAAGGCTCGTAGATGTATGAATTTACTGGTTTCATACGTTTCACAGTACATGTTACAATCCAGTATCCACCATGCTCTGTCACTGGTGTACATAACGTACAAGGTACATTTTTTAACGTCACAGAGTTACTATAATAGGAACAACGTCGCCGTTGTTCCCTACCTGTCGGCAGAGTGTATTTTGTTCTGTGTTCCAGGAAGAATTTTGTAAGTTTGTTAAAATATTAGAAAATATATCGTTTTAGTCTAAAACCGATCAAGCATTTAAAGCAAGTGTAATGGTCATTGAATGTTTGTGTTGAATTATATATGAAGATTAAAGATAAGGTGTTTGCTAAAGAACGCGGCGCTTGAAAACAAATTGTACAACTTTTGAACATATGTATACTAACAAATATATATCCTCAGCTTGAGTATTCAAATGTTTCTATTGTTCTACCCAAACGCTTTAATGATAATATTACTATATTCTTTTTGACAGTTTCAGAAATGGCACGAACAGGGAGACAAACGAGAAGTTTCAATATCATAAGAAGAGGTCCGTTTGGATGCTTGGAAATTATCTAAGGAAGCCATGTTAGAAGCCAGACATATGAAAAAAGGAGAAGTCAGCAGAAAGGGTAAGGAGAATACCGAATGGGGATAATGTATTAGGACAAAATCACCAAGTACAATTAATCATTTCATGACAATCCTTTTGGCTCTTTCAAAGCACTAATTTTTAAACATTTCTAAAAGATATTTACACATTGATGCTTGGGTATTGAGAGATATTGCAATGTACTGAGCGCACTTGTAAGTACATGTAGCCGACTTAATTATTCATTTCATTTTCTAAATCAATATAAAGGCATTTCTCTCAAAAGCACCCTTGTATAGACCCCTGGATATTGACGGAAATACATTGTAATTTTAATACCACATAAATGATTTCTGTCATCAACATTATATACTTATTTTGTTATATACTTACTTTAAACCGAATCCGTTACTATCACTAAACCAAAGAGGGAATACTTTTGAATCATCACAGACAGAATTGAAATATATGTATAAGGTTTGTACTAATGATAACGTTTAAAACATGTTTGCTCTGGTAGTAAGCGAAGTCAAACTCATGGTGCAGAGAGTGTTTTGAATCAATAATATCTGCATATTTCAGATGCCTCAAAATCTGAATAAATTATATAGAATTAATAGACTAAGCATTGGATAATGCATGTAAATAATCTGCATAATTATCATGAAAGACTACTCCAGAACAGGAACTTGTCTAGCAAAACCCATCATAAATTTGATTGCTGTATAATAATATACATTTCATGATGTTTCGATGTCATTCCTAATGAATTCCTCACCACAGTAGGTGAGATTGTATACCAACTTCTAACCTTTCCAGTTTGAATGGGTAAGGAAGCTGGTGTATTTGGCTTTTAAAATTTCCATGAGAACAATATCAATGCATGATTTCAAGCTGATCAATCAAAAGAAGATGAAATGATCGATGACGATATAAGACATTTGTGTAGAGATGTAATCGTAGTCGCTGCCTGTGAGGTAGAAGTAGAAGAAGGGGAGAATACTTATAAAAGAAATGAGAACATTCAAATAGCTTCTGATGATAAAAAGATTAAGTTGGGAAAAAAGCTTAATTTTTGCTAATTCAATAAATGAATTTTAAAGCAAAACGAAAAATATTTAGGTACAGTACATTAAAGTTATGTGCACTTCATAAAAAAATCCGAGCAACACAATAGTTTATTACAAGAAACGTCACTTTAACAAAATATAACACGGAGCGGAGTGTATTCGATTTTCTGAAGACAGGTTATTTGGATACGTGTCATTGGTCCTTCAATCAACCCTTTTTTGTTTTCTTATAGATCCTTTACAACACCACGAAAGATGAGATGACGATGTTTTGTACCAAGACACGCCCATGTGTTGAGCAGAACTTAGAGGTTGGTTGACTGCATTCTTTGGCGTTGGCGTTTGGTTATTTACCTTTATTCGCTGTTTTTCCGGTTTTAAAAAAATGCTGTCGAATTACATATCTAACCCCATGCTCATTTTGATTCGAATCCAGAATTGCGCGAAAGTAGACTGGTCAACAAAATCTTCATATAAAAACGGTGCGAAAATTTCCCGATTTACAAGAAGCGAAAATTGTTTTTGAATTGCGGCGAATAAATGCATGATATGGAGTTTATTTTTTCTAATATTGTCAGCTTTCAGCTTCGTACATCCTCGAATTTAGTTCCGAAAAAAAATTGAGAAATCTTCATTCAATAACCATTTAAAATTTACAACAGAACCAACCAAAGATGAAATGAAGCTGATTAAGAAATTAGAAAGGAAAAAGAAAAAAGAAGAAACTGAACTACGAAAATATCAGGAGAAAACGGCCAAAATGTACATCAAAATGGTAAATAAGAAATACAAAGAAAGAAACGAAATAAATGCAAAGGCGTCGAAACAAGAAATTAAAGACGCGGTTAAAAAAAAGGGGAAAAAAAGAGAAGAGATAAATATCAATAGGGAAAAGAAAACAGTGAAAGATTGCAAAGGTAAAACCTATATTTATAGTGATATAATTACATTTTTAAATAGCAGTCTTTGTAAGAATCATGCAAATTCTGTAATATGTATAAGATATACCCCTAACAATTTAAGGCTACATATTTTCATTTTTTGTCATTAAGTTGCTTTATAAGTCTATATGATGATATGTATAATTATTCATTCCAGTCTTTCTGCCCTAAAAAAACAAATCTATTTTGAAAATTACAGTTTTTACTGTATTGTTACTGCCATTTACAGAGTTATCTCCCCTAATTTTGAATTATACAGTACACTCTATATAATTTTGAACTCCTAAGAACAAGGATCACATGATCAGTCGCATGTTGGTTTCTATTTAAACAAAATGTCGAAAATGAAAATATGTAGGCTTTCCTATCATGAATTCAATATTTTAAGCAGTGTATTTTTTTCTCTCTTTTACTTTTTGTTTCATTTTCAGGTTAGAAGAGTGTACTGTACGAATAAATTTTCAAACGTACATATTTCGACCTCAGCTTATCAAATTTCGTGTCGAAATTTCAAGGTTTCAAAAAGTCAAAGTTTTGACTTAAAAATCTTAAATTTTCAAAATATTTCGACTTTTAAAATATATTTGTAAATCGTGTTTATGCTCAAGTAAACATAAAAGTTCATTATTCCTGTAAATAGCAGTAAAGTTAGAGCTAAAGTTTGAAGACTGTGTGCATAACTGCATTCAATATAATGTAGAGTTGTAGACCCTGCGCAGATCACCAACCACAAAGAAAATAACACAAGAAAACTGGTTGCCATACAGGACAGTGGAAAACAAAACATTGGATTTATCGTAAGACTTGGACAGTTGCTTAGATGTACAAGACAGGAAAGATCGAACTGATGTTCAAATTTGCCACCGTTAGAAAACAATGACTTTCTTTACGACCGATTTGTATACACCACTTGCTGAGTAGAGGTATATGAAGATCTAATTATTGTTTTGTGCTTACTTTAAGACGTGTGCTTACTGCAAGGCCGATGTTTTGTTCTATGCTCACTTTAAGGCCACTTTTTGGTTCTGTGCTCACCTTAAGGCAGATTTTTGTTCTGTGCTCACTTTAAGGCGGTCTTTTGGTTCTGTGCTCACCTTTAAGACCTAGTTTTGTTCAGCGATAACATAAAGACCGATGTTTCGTTCTGTGCTCACTATAAGGCAACTTTCTGGTTCTGTGCTCACATGAAGGTCGATTTTTCTTCTGTGCTCACTTTTAGGCTGATATTTTGTTCTGTGCTCACTTAAAGGCCGAGGTATTGTTTTGTGCTCACTTTAAGGACGATTTATTTCCGTTCTTTACCTTCATTTATTACAATCTATTGTGCGATGCATTTAGTTCAAATCAATTTTCAAATATATAATAAATATAAAGTATTCGTATTTATTCTCATCATGAATTTATAACTTACAAAATTAAGCTTTTCTGTCTACAAACATATATCGTTTTGTCAGAATAAAATATTTCAATGAGTAGTTATATGGAACGCCATAACTGTCTTATCTGGTCAATTATATTTATACGCAGTGTTGTTTTCTTTATATTCGATACTTTCTTATTTATATGCGGTTGTATTATCTTTATATGTAGTGGTTTTATCTTGATATGCGGTGGTTTTACCTTTATATTCGGTGGGTTTACCATTGTATGCGGTGGTTTTATCTTCGATTATCTCAATGCAAGGCTTAAATGTTCGGAACTTTTTAACATGATCAATTTTGTGCAGCACATTGTGAAGAAAATCGAGGAAATTTTGCAAGAATTAGGTTTCGAGAATCTTGTAGCTCTTCACCCACCTGTTACTTTCAAGATACACAGAACAGAGGTAACTATACACTATGCACTATACACTCATTACTGCAACCTGAACACCCGACATTATTGAACATCTATCTATTTCTCAAATAGAACAGTTAGGTGTAAAGGATAGAAAATACATCTGAAATACTTGCATTATGGAAGTCGAAACCAAGTAAAAAAGGTGAAAATTTCGAAATTCCAAAAAAAATTACTTGAAAACTTATTAGAAAGCAACTTTACAATTATATATGTATATGGACATCAGTAAGATTCTTTTTGGTTTCTGAAAGTGTTCTGTATAGAAAAAATGAGGATGCACGATTTAAGAAAGCATGACTTCGATGACGTTAGTTTAAAAATATTGATTAAGTTATTTGCATATTTTAACACCGTCAAAACAATAGAATGAAATGAACTATAGCAAATTAATTGCGGGATTCAGAAACAAGACTTTAAGTCTTATATCAATCCGTCTCCTGAAATCATGAATAATAATCATATCATTGATATATACCATTACACAAGGACGTGGTGCTCTATTGTTCATAACGTGTATTTTGGCGAGTTAGATGCCAAGTGAAGAGGTTGATATAATTAATGTTCTAAGCATTTACTCAAGTCATAAGCAATTTTCAATTATTTTTCCATTATTCAAAAGAAATATAGCTCTATAATTTAGGTTTTTAATTTGAAGTGTCGGCTCTGTATCAAAAAAGGTTTAAACTTAGGTAAACATTTCAACGTTCTACTCATCTGACATCTCATTTGATCCAAATTACATGTAGTCCATGGGCTGAGAGGGTCCACCGTGCACCTCCAACCCCTGCCACTTACCAACTTCATGGGGAATTTTAGGTGCCTTTATACATCCCATTACCGAATCAATTTGTTACCAAAGAATATTCTCGGATTCTTTTTCAGTATAAGCCTATATTAAACCCCACTGGGTCCAAAACTCTAGGTTTTTGTGACCTCAATTGCTTGAGTGTCTAAGCCTTCGTGGGATAGCATGTGTAAACAAACTAAACATATTTAGATATCATCATATAGCCCGATGTCTTAGCTTTACAATGGTACCAAGAAAGTTGCTTAACACTTCGTGTTTTGGGGTTAAATGAAAAAAATGTACAGATACCCCGCCAAAAATCGCTTAAATTGACATATTTTTCAATGTCAAAACCCCTAGAGTATTTATGCTTTAGTGAAAAATTGCTTATTAGGTACTTTCTGTTTAATTTTATCAAAATTTATACTTCTGGGTATCTTTTAATGAATTTTGATGAATCATTCAACAGATATTTTAATTTTCTACAGAAATAAACCACCACGAAAAACATATTTTCATGAAAGAATGTTAAAAAAATGTTGAAATTATTACCCATATCCCTACAAAACTGCTCTCAATATGAAACAGAATTGTCAATCACAGCATACCGACACTGCAGAACTAATATTTTAAGCATTCATAAATTTAGATAAAGATGTACAAAACATATCTGATCAATTCAGGCGCTTAGATTTTCCTTTTAGGTTGACAATTACTATAAAATCGGAAAAAAAGGGAATTTTCAGAATTTCAGAATTTTCTTCTACATCACCCGTTATTGTCTTTTAGTCAGAATACCGTAGTTTAAACTACTTTGTGATACGGTACATTATTATATTGTCTTAGCTTCAAAATGAACCTAAGTAATAAATATTTGAACTTTTCCATGTCATGTTAGGTGAAAAATTGCTACCCCTACCCATGAAAAAAATACCTCAACATGAATTAAAATGTTAATTTTGGCTTATAAACGTGTACAATAGACATGTTGGGTACTATTGTTTGTAATTATCGATGCATTCACCATATCAACATATTTTCTCATCTCGGGCGCGATTTTTTCAATTTCAATGTGAAAATAATGAGTTTAATTAAAACGGGAATTTTCGGAATTTCATATTTTCTTCAATTTCACCTGTAATTGGCATTTTTTTTCAAGTACCCTACTGCAAACAATCTCTTTTGTATATTCAAACACAACTATATACTGTATTAGCTTTCTAATGAGCCCAAGTAATACATATTTTAACTTTTCAAAGTCCATATAGGTGAAAAATTACCACCCCTACCCATGAAAAAAAGTACATAAAGATGAACCAAAATGTTAATTTTTAGCATATAATTGATGTGAAACACAAGTTGGGTACTAATGTTTTAAATATCGGTGTATTCAACATATACCTGCTCATTTCATGTCCGTATTTTTCAGTTTCAATATGACAATATTAAGAGCTTTTTCATAAAAACGGGATTTTTCGGAATTTCATATGTTCTTCCATTTCACCGGTAATTGACATTTTTTCAAGTACCCTACTTCAAACAAGCTTTTGCATATTCAAACACATATATGTAGCATCTAAGCTTTCTAATGGGCCAAGGCAATACATGCTTTAACGTATTCCAGGCCATTTAGGCGAAAGAATGGTACCCCATATCCACTAAACCACAATTCGTTTGTGGTAGATCAGCGTTTTTTAAATGGTGTTGGATACATGTATGGCAATCATTCATCGTAGCTGCTTCTTTGAAATCTTATCCTTATATGTGTGTACAAATAATGATAGCAAACAAAATCAAATCATGTTAACACTGTGATATTTTAAACAAAATTTCACAATTTACGTGCTAAAATGCTTGATAATCTGCCTGATTCTTGAGGCAGAATTTATTGGGTAGAGGGTACCATTCTTTCGCCCAAATGACCTATAGTACGTTTAATTGTGCATTTCCTTGGCTCATTAGAAAGGTAAGGTGCTAAATAAATGTGTTTGAATACACAAAAGCTTGATTGAACTAGGGTAGTTAAAAAGAATGCCGGTTACAGCTGATATGGAAGAAAATATGAAATTCCGAAAATTCCCCATTTTAAGAATTAAAACTGAAAAATGCTCGCCTGAAAGAGAAGATATATTAAATACATCGATATACAAAACACAAGTACCCAACATGTCTTTTTTACATCGATTATATCCTTAAAATTAACATTTTGGTCCATATGTTGAGGTATTCTTTTCAAGGGTGGAGGTTGCAATTTTCCACCTAACATGACTTGGAAAAGTTCAAATATTTATTACCTGAGCTCCTTTGAAAGCTAATACACTATACGAATGTACTTGAAAAAAGTTGCCAATTATAAGAGAAATTGGAGAAAATATGAAAATCCGAAAATTTCCCATTTAATGAAAAACTCATTTTCACATCGAAACTGAAAAATTCGCACCTGAGATGAGAAGATGTGTTGAATACTTCGATAATTAAAACAATAGTACCCAACATGCCTATTGTACACCGTTTACATGCCAAAGTAACATTCCAGTTCATGTTGGGACATTTTTTTCGTGGGTAGGGGTACAGAACACTTTCAGAAACCAAAAGAATCTTACTGATGTCCATATATATATATATATATATATATATATATATATATATATATATATATATATATATATATATATATATATATATATATATATATATATATATATATATTTGTAAAGTTGCTTTCAAATAGGTTTTCAAGTAAGTCTTTTGGAATCTCGAAATTTTCACCTTTTTCATGGTTTCGACTTCAATGATGCAAATATTTCTGACTTAATTTCCTCATTTCCGATCTATCCTTTACACCTAACTGTTCTATTTGGGAAATAGGTAGATGTCAAATAATGTCGGGTGTTATTTTTTCCTTGAAAAATGATTCTACAAGATTCTCGGAGCCTAATTCTTGCAAAATTTCCTCGATTTTTTCACAATGTGCTGTACAAAATTGACCATGTTTAAAAGTTCCGAACATTTAAGCCTTGCTTTGAGATAATCAAAGCTTTTTACAGCACATAATGAAGTTGGAACAGCATATAAAGTCGTATAAACAGCATATAAAGAAGAGTCCTGATGTAGAAAAATACACGGCATATATAAATAAAACCACCGCATATAAAGATGAAACCACCGCATGTAATAGTAAATCCACTGCATATAAAGATAAATCCACCGCATATGAAGATAAAACCACCGCAGATAATGGTAAACCCACCGATATAAAGGTAAAACCACCGCATATCAAGTTAAAACCACTACATATAAAGATAATACAACCGCATATAAATAAGAAAGTATCGAATATAAAGAAAACAGCACCGTGTATAAATATAATTCACCAGTTAAGACAGTTATGGCGTTCCATATAGTTACATTATCATTTTTAGGATATATATGGCCAGGCCTGAGTTTCAAAAAAAATTTCAAGTTTAGAAATTCCTCAAATCTTCAATTTCAAGAGATCTGATTAGTCGAAATTTTAGTTGAGAATTAAAAAGGATTTAAGGGAAATCTCAATTTGGGATTTTTCATGAAACCGTGCACTGAGAACTTGCATTATTCTTCCCTTGTTGATTAACTTATTCCCATTGTTTAGTAGGGGAAAATGCACAGGTAAGTGATGCAAGTGCAAGTACCTAGATTATTACTTTTCACATTTTTTACTTACAATACCAGAGATTTGTTAAAAGGAGGACCTTATATAACATGCAAGGGCTTCATTCTTTTCCTCCAGAAATGTTAAGATATGCATCATATTCACTTGTGTTCAATTTATATAATTCTTTCATACACTAAAAATTAATAGATATTTTCATTCCTGTAAATATTGCTATATAATACAAAAAAGCAAAGGCCTTTTTCCCAAAAAATATAGTCCGATGGAGTCGAATAATTATATTAGATGTCTTCGGAGGTTTCATAGTAACATGCTCGCCTCGATTTCGGGGAGGTTCTGGGTTCGATAACCGGGTAATACCATAGACTGTTAACAGAAAGAAAGAGTGACGACTTCTGGAGTCAAAATAATATGTCTGAATGGGATGACAAGCTTTTTTGTGGGCTATTGCTTCTGTGCCAGACTATTACAAAGCGGGGTCTGTTCGCTTGGTTAATCGTTCTCGTTCTGAAATGCAATAAGGAGGTAGATCTTGGGTAAGGGACATAACTCATTTCAATTTATTATCTTTCAACACTATTGATCAAAAACTCAAATGTTTCAGACTTCCCTGTCTGTGTCAGAAAATTTCCGTTTTTGTTCGTTTGTTTTTTCTGTTTTTTTAGTTTTTCTTTGAAGCTGTCTGTTGAATAAATCATGATATCTTCAAGCAGACTTTGTATGGTCATATCTTTAAAATACAAAGGATTTACCCTTCCAGTGCATCTGGTCTAAAGATTAAGAACAGGTCATTACAATTTGTCGTCTTTGTCTGCCATTAATTGCCCCTAAATTTGTTTTCATTCAAATCGCCATTTTCCCACAAAATATTGGTTTGCTCTGCACCTATACATCTTGATTTTTGTGGTCCTGGTAGCAGGTACAGTGTAAGAAAATAGCTGTAAAAGTAAATGTAATTAGTATTAAAAATATTACATTAATTACCTTTATCATCACGTTGGCAGAAGAATGTCTGTTTTCCACTACATTTTTCCAAAATCACCTGCACCATAGACAGATAAATGTAGGCTAAGGGACAATAGTCTTCACTTAATTCTGCATCTGAAAATAATGTACAATATCTGTCTTGTGTGGTTTTATGGCTTGAAGAAAATTACAAGTAAATACTAAAATATTTCAACTTCAGAAAGACAGGCACATCTGGGGGATATGATGGCATACGACAATAATTGTTCCTATCAAAGTAATAGCTGCATACAACTCATCTTCACTTTTTGAGTGGCCGTAAATTAGCAACTCTGTTACACATTTCATTTTTTTACCACATGTATATACAGCAGATTTGAATAATACCTAGACAAAGTACTTAGATTTATCGGCATATAAATGTTAAATGGGTGAAGTATATAATTTCGTTTAAGCATATTCTGTCATTCTCAAATACACGGCGGCAGTTCGGATCCAAAGCCTGGTGTTGTCCCCGTCAATCTGTTAAAGTTTGTTTGTTTGTTTGTTGGAGTTTAACACCCAAGCAGCAATATTTAAGCTACATTCAGGCGATGAACATTAAGTGGATGATAAAATGAACATGAAATGATGATGAAATGAAAAATGGGATGGGATACAAGGATAATGGGGGTCGAGAAATTTTTGATTGCCACTTGAAATAGGGAGAGGTGGGTAGGGTCGGGCAATTTAGCCTCTTGTGGCGGAGCCCTATGGTTCCTACTCCGGGAGAATACCACAGTAGGGTTCTTAAACGTGCGAGGAACGTGGCATCTTTCCCAACACGGTGCACCACTATGGTTTGCGGTCAGGTTTTCTGTGTTATAGCCTGACAACCCCAGCATGTAACACGCCAGGGGTATCCCATTCCACCACCTGGGGCACACAACCCAGTTGCTCTGTAGGCAAAGCGCCCTAGCCAATGGCTAGGGTTCTGAGCACTACTTAGTCGCCTTTTACGACAAGTTTAGCGCTGCTGCAGGCCTATTCTTTTGACACCCGGACCTGCATGGGTCCAATCTGTTAGGAGATAGCTTAATGTATGTACGTGTACATGTAAGTCATGGGCATTTCCTGAAGATAGGAAATAACGATTAAATCGAAAGGTGCCTATCTGCATGATAATAATACTCATAAAAAATAATATATAACCAATGCACATCTTCAAATTAACAGGAATGTGCACAGAATTAAAAAAAAAAAGGGGAGTTCTATGCAACCATTGTTCCATTTTGCCCACTAAGAGAATTGCCCCGTGCAGGTCCGGGTGTTAAAAGAATAGGCCTGCAGCAGCGCTAAGCTTGTCGTATAAGGCGACTAAATAGTGCTCAGAACCCTAGCCGGGGGCTAGGACGCTCTGCCCACAGAGCAACTGGGATGTGTGCCCCAGGTGGTGGAATGGGGTACCCCTGGCGTGTAACATGCTGGGGTTGTCAGGCTATAATACGGAAAACCTGACCGCAAACCATAGTGGTGCACCGTGTTGGGAAAGATGCCACGTTCCTCGCACGTTAAAGAACCCTGCTGTGGTATTCGATAGGAGTAGGAACCTTTGCGCTCCGCCACAGGAGGCTAAATTGCCCGACCTTACCCATCCCCCCTTTTTCCAGTGGCAGTCAAAATTGGTTGACCCTATTATCCTTGTGACCCATCCTTTTTTTTTCATTTCATGTTCATTTTATCATCCATTTCATGTTCATTGTCTGAATATGGCTGAAATATTGCTGCTCGGACGTTAAACCCCAACAAACAAACTAAGAGAATTTAAGAATGATGATCTGACTGGGAGTAAAAAAACAGTGTGAATTCATCTTTTACCTTCCTGAACCTGCACTTTGAAGTGTAGAGTGATTGTTTCTGAGGAGCATAAATAAATTTCAGCAAATGAAAATCTTCAATATTTGTTGGATACATGTATATCACTATAGACTGTAGAATAGTCGACGGGCATGCATGGAACATGCTCAATATACACTTCCGCTAATAGGTGATTTTTTTATGTTCTACTCAAGCTCTACTTCGATCTATATTGAGCATGCTCATCAACTTAACATGAAATTGTCTATTGTTGTAAAAACTATAATCTGCCTGATTCATAAATGGACTTGTACTTAAACGACCATTTAAAAAGACAGAAGGCTAATATGCACTGTTATAAAATGTTTAAACAGTCTCCAGGACAATTTTGCAATTCGGGTGAGTGCAAGTATGTTCTTCCCCATTTTAAGTCCCAGCGAAAATTTTTTTTGTTGGAGATGATGCACTAACATCCTAGTAAAAATTTGTACGAGTTACATTCTTACCTTTCTTACCATCTAAGCACAGTAATCATTTAAAACCAAATTTCCTATGAGGAAATCTCATTTCCTTTAAGGAAATTCTTATTTCCTTTGAGGAAATTTCATTTCCTTGAGGAAAAACTACATGTCAAATTTCCTCCGAAAAATGCACCAAAACAAAACGTCTTTTGCAAAAATTCTATCTGAGGAAAATTGAAATGAAATTTTAGAGTAACAACCTTCAAGAAGAAGTTTTATTTTTAGAAAAATGTTCAAATTTGTTACATTATGTATATCAATACTTTATATTTTTATGAGCTGAGCAGCAAACTTGAGAGTATTTTTTGTGGTATCTAGATATATACTAAAACTCAAAGTTTACTTTTTCATTTGAAATTATTATTAATTGTACTGGTTACATCAAAACAAGGAATCATTTTGATTTTGTTATAAGTGATCTGTCCATAAATGGATTATACATATAAACTATAAATTCTAATTAGCATTCAAACAAATGTCCTGCTGGGTTTTATGGTTAGCAGGTTACTGACTGAGCTTGATCATCTTAGCTGGTGTGTCCTCTGAGATTGTTTAGGACAGTGCTGTAACAGTGGATGAGTGGAGATCAACCAGGTGATGGAATTAGCTTGGCCTTGGAAACACTGTATTTCAGGTAATTGGTTTGATCAATATCTGATGCTGGTTTGTGTCAGATGTTATAACAGTCACACTGGAGGACTGTTTCACCCATTTACAACAGATTCCTGTAAAGTAACAAAGTCATGGTTTTATATTATTTGGAAGAGTGTCATTTTAAGACACGATTTAAATAATGATTAAGACATGTGTAAGTCACTTGTTTTAGTTGAGCATGGATACAGAATAAAATAAACTACTTTCTGGAATTTTCATAATGTAATGGGAGCCTAAAACAACAAATCCAACAATTCAAACTTCCATTTCCTTTTTATCTTAAAAGGCTTACCGATGAATACATAAAACCTCTCTGTTCCTCATTACACTGCATCTCAAAAAGTTTGATGAAACACAAAACATGACTTCATGATATTCAATGAAAGTAAATATAAATTCAAAAACTGATAAACACTAATACATGTATTCAAACCGCAATAATTCTGAGTAAAAATGTACTGTTATATTTGGTTTCTCTCTTCAAAGTACTAGTACTAGTTTGGTTTGTCAAATGATTAAAATAAATGCATTATTTAAAATCAAATACATGTACCAGTTTAATACCAGTAACCAACTATCCTTCTTTGTTACAAATATTTTCTTCTTCAGTCCCATTTAATATGTCTCCTACATTGGAAGTGCTAAAACAATAGTGTTTAAAATATTAAATATCATGAAGTGTACAGTACTGAATTTCATGCAAAGCAATATGACACAAATGTTGAAATGTTCCACCTCAATAGCTGTTTTTCTTTAATTTAAATAATTCTTTAAAAATCAAAGGTATAAAAGTGATAATAGAAAAGCCAGCTAAATAAATTCAGAACATATATTTGCATAAGATGACTACCAGATATATGAAACCAAGACAGACACACATCAGTTTTGAGTGTGCAAATAACATAAACTTCTGCATGTAATCTAGTACAAGTTCTTGTTTGCGCTTAGCCTATCATTACTTACAATATCTGAAATAAGCAACTTTTATTATAATAAAATTACCAATTAAACAACATTTGTCTTAAAACACATTCAAGATCTCTTACATACTATTTGGTATTAACCAAACATCTTCAAGACTTCGTCATTCTGTGTCAGCATATCACCTGAAGTGATACATATATGCCAGTAAATATATCACATCTCATCATTTGAACAGCACACCATTTTTTGGCAATACGGTAAACAGCAGTACAACAAAAATACACTGAACTCCACATAAGCCTTAGGGGTGACAAGTTGGTTTTGTGAATACATGTATCAGTTATTACATAATGAATAATTAATTCATTAATATCAGTTATTACATAAAGAAAATGCTAATTAAATGTTTAAACCTTTAACAAGATGAAAATAGATATTTTGATCAAAAACATTTCCCAGGGTCTTATAAAAGGTGATTTTTCTTCATCATCTACACATTTTTTTTAATTTAACACCATTGTTCATCTCAGTTATACAATAACTACTTTACAACGAGAGACAAATATTTTTTTTCACTAAATCATAGTTGTTGGGCCTGATGGGTTAAGAAATGATGTACTTTTTTTGTTAGTAAGTAGTGTATGGCATTTCTACTGGTTCTTATAACTTGCTTGTAGTAATACCTGTTAATCATACCAAGTTATGAAAGATTAAGGCAAGTGCAAGGCGGTAAAATTTGCAAAAAAAACCCAAGATTTCATGTATGCAGATTACATTACATGTATTTGTCCAGCTCACATATTAAGTATAAGAATTAAAATTTCTGAAAATTCTTACTTATTTAACACTTTCATAAGTGACATTTTAGTGTGAAAACATGAATTTTACCACAAAATTACCTAAAAAAAAGTATTTCATTGAAGATATGGAAAATTCATAGGTATTAGCAAAGATGGTTAAAAAGAGGGAGGGGGCTCAGCATTTATTTTCATAAACTGAAAAATTAGAGATAGTCTTGACTTCATTGCACCGTTTTTGTTGTTTTAATGTTAAATTGATAAATTAAGTCGAAAAAGGATGTTTTTTACAGGCCAATTAGCAGTTTTCCCCACAAATCTGAAATACTTCTATTAAAGCCACGTTCCCCCCTGAAACCACTCACTGAAACTGTCTGTAAATTTGTAAATTTGTTAAAATATTCTTTTGGTTTAACAGAATGAATGCTTTTAGTTTTGTTAGAAAAACATCTCTACAGGTTGCTAACCACTTATTCAAAAACTGAGCTTTTAGAATGTACTCAAAATGTACACAAAAATGGTCCTGAAGGCTAAACATTTTTTGTGTATTAGTGTAATATCAGTGTGGAAAAAGTCAAATTTACAATAGTGAACCTATTTTAAGACATAAATTACACTTTCTTTACTTGTATAGCATAATTAATGGTCACTGCAATGTACTAAATTTAAATATTTTGATGAGTTTGGCATGAAGACCCCCTCTTTTTTTTAAGAAATGCAGGGGAATTTCCGTTTTATTTTTAGCTCATTGACTACGGTACTTCTTTCGCCCATGCAGGTCCGGGTGTTAAAAGAATAGGCCTGCAGCAGCGCTAAGCTTGTCGTAAAAGGCGACTAAATAGTGCTCAGAACCCTAGCCGGGGGCTAGGACGCTCTGCCCACAGAGCAACTGGGATGTGTGCCCCAGGTGGTGGAATGGGGTACCCCTGGCATGTAACATGCTGGGGTTGTCAGGCTATAATACGGAAAACCTGACCGCAAACCATAGTGGTGCAACGTGTTGGGAAAGATGCCACGTTCCTCGCACATTAAAGAACCCTACTGTGGTATTCTCCCGGAGTAGGAACCATAGGGCTCCGCCACAGGAGGCTAAATTGCCCGACCCTACCCACCTCTCCCTATTTCCAGTGGCAATCAAAATTTGTCGACCCCATGGTTCTTGTGTCCCATCCCTTTTTCATTTCATCATTTCATGTTCATTTTATCATCAATTTCATGTTCATCGTCTGAATATAACTGAAATATTGCTGCTCGGACGTTAAACCCCAACAAACAAACAAACAAACAAACTACGGTACTTCAAGGTAGTAAACCTTCTATGATATTTTTAGAGTTAGTAATGTTAGTATGCAGCATTTAGGTAATAAACATGTATAGTCTTCTCCAGGATAAACTATTTCGTAAAGGCAGAAGCCCCATAAATCGTGACAAGGGCGATAGAACAAGACTGACTTGAGGGTTGCGTGACTAAAATTATGGTTGCACATTACCTATTCTTTACGACGATATTGATTGTAGACTTTCCAAGGTATTTGGTAAGGAATTAAAAAAAAAACTACAATTTCGGATTTTTTGGCGCCAAGAAATGAACGAGGAACGAAGTGATAAATTATTTTATAAATAAATTTATTTAATTATTATACCAAAGCTATCGACGCCTTTTAAATTTCCTATGACCATAAAAACCCGGGGACCCGCCAACCTGTTTACTTTTTAGTGCGATCTCTGTTCGAGAAATAATTCTGGAATCGAGTGTTTTATAACAGAAGTCTGTGGTTAATGCAGGCAAGGATTTTCATAGTTGATGCAGGGGGTCCGGCCTTTTTGAAAATTTTTGTTGATTTTGAACAAAATTTGGACACCCCCCCATTCAACATCTTAGGGTCCTCCCCTTATGTAGTGTTTATGCGAACCAACCCGATATATCGATACTAGGAGGGTAGCAAAATCAGGGATTCGACCATGTACACGTATATCCTGGAGCGTATAGATTGTACAAGCAGAGTCTGCATACAAAATAAACAGAACTTGTAAATAGTCCGGGTCCCTGCATTTGAAACCTGTGAATGATTGATTCTCCAACATACACTTATAGTATACCAAATAGTTAAATTATTCTGGGTCGGATCCAGGATTTTAAATTAAGGGGGCGCACAGTTAAAAAGTTTTTGAGGTTAATTTTTTTATATACCCGTGCTTTGCAAATTTAGGGGGCGCACGCCCGCAGCGCCCCCACCTGAATCCGCCCGTGTTAATTATATCTTCATACTCCCAAAACAAATCCTTAGATCTACAATATTACTGTTGTCAGGGGCGTAGCTACGTAAGGCTCGTACAAGGCTTGTGCCAGCACGAAATTTTGACTATTTTTTTTTCTTTTTTAATATTTGATGGATGCATATAAAACGAGTACAGTAAAAGCTGATATTACTTTTTCAATTGCGCTTCATGTAGCAACATGGAATCGGAAATCCAACGTCATTTACCCGTTATCGGTTTTCTACTAATCATTCCATCGTTCCGATAACTTCTATAACAGTAAATTTGCGATTTCCGCAAAATGGACAAGTATGTCAATGGGCCAAAAAGAAAAAGGAGAGATGAAAGACCAGAGGAAGGCAGTATTGAGAATGAGCCTTCAGCATATATTTTAGCAGATACTGAGCCAGCGACCACTGCCAGTATGATATTCGCACAAATCCTTCAGAAGTGCCATCAAATTCAAGTAGCTCTACTAGCGTTACACAGTTCCAACCACCATACCCAGATGAAGCTAAACTTCGAAGCCTCGCTGAAATATCTGATACTGACAAACAACCAATTTTGTGCTCCAAATGGACAGATGCCTTCAGCTACCCTTTCCCTGCAAGGAATCAATTTCTTCACCTAATAAAAACAACTGGATTTTACCAACCGTCCCTCAGCCCAAACTACTTACCCTATTTTTGTTCCTTTTTTACCTAGATTCTACCATCGACAATTTTTAATTATTGGTAAATTTCGCCGGGGGGAAACTTCGAGAAATATAATTTATTTGGGTAAGCAGCGCTAACTTTATTTTTAAAAGTCAAGAAATGTGCCCCATTGAAGTCTATAAAATGATTTTGAAAAATAAAATAATTTACCTACACTATTTTTTCAACCTGAAACAGGCATAATTATATTTTGTATTGGCCTAATACGACTTTCCGTCTAATAAAACTAGTGTAAATGTCTGAGCTGTCCAGCTGTTTGAAATATCGTTATCGAAAGTTAATCAATGTCCATGTATACAAGAGGGGTAGACAGGGGGTTCCTGTTCCATTTTGCCATCGGGTTCCAGACCTCCCTCACAAGTTTTCTCTCCTTTACTCCCCATTGTAATATCCCGACAAGCTTGCACCCTAACTCCCATTTCTACCTCCCTTTATTCCCGGGTTCTTGTCCCCGTGTCCAACCCCTCATAAATAATTTATAAAGAAATAATTTGATACAAAAAAACTGAAGTTAACTATGTAAATAGAAAAATATATAAAATTACGTTCATAATATTAACATGTACATGTACATATTAATATAAAAAGAGAGGAATGTGCGTATGACAACACTTCACTTGATATATTGAAAATATCATATTGTCACTCAAGGAACAGGATTTTATTCCTGTTCTGCATCTTGATATTGTGGTTTAAACATATTTTATTTGTTCAAAACAAAATGGATCGGACCCAAGTAAATCATACTTATGAAGTCCTTTCCGCAATACAATATTAACAATGAAACATTTGTACATATGAGCATGCAAGTAATTGTTTATATCATTAAACATATAACAAAGTTCTTCTAAGAAGTTAGCTACAAAGGAGAAGAAATGATTTGACGGTGTTGATGAGCATAGCCCATCTAAGACATGTTCGCTAGTAGTACATTAGACTATTATGAATCTTTTAGACCGCTTTAAGAAAGCGAAAACGTGACTAAACACACTCTTATTTTCAGCTAAAGATAACTCTTGATTCCCAGAAACTAATACATTAATATCAAACTGGATGTTGTTATGTAGCCAAATGAGATCATTGATAAGTAATTCCCTGTATTCCCTGTACAAAGGACATTCAAAAAAATAGTGTTGGGCATTTTCAATTGAATATCCACAGCGACAAGCCGGATCTGAGATAATGTTAGCTTTACATAAATGATTGTTTAAAAATGAGGCAGAACATCTTAGTTGTGTAAGTATAATATTAAGTTTTCTTGGACCAAATGAGAAGTATTCTGGAATTTCAGTTTTGACAGTTCTTTTTAATGCCATTTTAAAGTGTCCAATTGATTTTGAGTGGCGTATTGAGAGGTCAAGAGTTTTCCATTCTATAATTGTTGCAGGTATGAATGAATCTATAGTTGAAGACAATCTACAAGAAGGTACTATGAAGTCTTCCCTATTTCTTAGGGGGTACGTTGTTGTACTTTGTATATTAGGAGGTAAAAGATTATAAAGATAGTTAGGAGCGTTATTATTTTTCATATTAAAAAGCATCTGTAGTCGTCTTTTCTTTCTTCTTTCTGCTTATTTTTCCCACCCAACTTCTTTATAGATTAATTCTTTTTTTGTAAAAATTGGCAAACCAGTTACTATTCTTGCACATTCTAATTGTAATTGTTCCAATTTATTAGAATTACCAACACCACAGTTATCCCAAACTTCAGTTACATATTCAAAAATAGGTCTAATAAAAACCAGATACAACTTTTCAAAGGTTTTCCTACCTAATTGATATTTTAATTTACGTAGCACATTTAAGTGATTGGGTATGCTTACTATTATATTGTCAATGTGCTTCTGCCATTTTGCATCATTAGAAAAGGTAACATCCAAGTGCTTATGGGTGTTTGTAATTGGAATATTTTTTCCATTTAATCCAAAATTGATGCATTATTGGAAAATATCATAATTTCTGTTTTATCAGGATTGAAGGACATTTGCCATTCCTTGGACCATTCATCCAGCTTTGCCAGATCTTGATCAATTACAGTTTAATTTGTTCATGATTTGGACGGGAAAAGTTGAATGAAGTGTCATCGGCAAATAATCTAGACAGTGAAGTAAGTGTATCTGCTATATCGTTGATATATATTACAAAGTGCATAGAGCCAAGTACAGATCCTTGGGGAACACCCGCCTGAATATTACAGGTGGAAGACGAAGATTGGTTTATTAATACCTTTTGGTTTCTTTCATAGAGGTAACTTTTGAACCAGTTGAATAATGAGCCCTTTATCCCATAGGCTTTCAGTTTAAGCAATAATCCTTCATGCCATTCTTTGTCAAACGCTTTTGAAAAATCACAGAAAACAAAACAATTTATTTCTCTATTTTCAAATGAATTCAATAAGCAATTGTACATTTCTAATAATTGGTGAACTGTGGAATATTTTGGAAGGAAGCCTGAATAAATAAATTATAAATTAAGTTATTATTGTACAAATGATTACATACATGTTTGAAAATAATTCTTTCCATAACCTTTCCTACACAGCTTATCAACGAAATCGGCCTATAGTTTGAGGGCAATGACTGGTCCCCCTTCTTAAATACAGCAATAACATTTCCCATCTTCCGCTGGGAAGGAAATTTACATTGTTGCAATGACTTTAATCGATAAAAATGTCACATGCGCCATCAACATCTATGCTGTCAGGAAGTAGTGTTGCCCAGTCAACTTCGTCTAGTTTAGCATTAAATTTCACTGTGTCAACTCAGTCATAGACCCATATTTCAAGTTTATACGATATTGATTCCGTTTTATTACATTCAAGAAAAGCGACAGGTGCATCATGATCACTTATTACTCGGGGATTTCAAGTGCATCTGAGTATATACATTTGAGAGAGTCGTTTAAAATTATCGGATCTAGGAGAGTCCTACTATAATCAGTTATCCTTGTTGGCTTTCTTATTACATTATTTAAATTGAAAAGATTGATAGTGTCAAGCAGTATATTATTATTCATCTTGAATAAGTCTGAGTTTAGGTCTCCGACAACCACATTATTATCACATATTTGACTTGCAATACCTTATGAGTGATTTAACCGTGTCCTGTAAAGATCGTCCGTCCATTCTAGTCGATATGTATTACAAATACGTAATGTCTGGCCTTTTGTCCTGATTTTTACCCACAGTGTTTCATCAGTCTGATTTTCTAATTCGGGTACACGATCGATGCCCACGTGATCTTTAACATAAACGAGAAGACCTCCCTCAAACATATTCCTATCTTTACGTACTATATTTGAACTGAATGAATCGAGTTGGATATCAGTGTCTTTATTGCTGGATTTAAATGTGTTTCAGTAATCGTTAATACGCCGAACTCCTCAAAGAAGTCATTTAGGAATTCAAGTTTATTTCTGATACTACGTATATTTATATTACATATAGAAATACATTTATCGTCAGAACTACTTGCTTCGGTTGACGGACCTGGATTTTGTTCCACATTACCAATAATTAAAATGAAGTGGAGTACAAACAGCAGGAAAACGATGTCAATTTTTGGGAACCCTGACTGGAGTAAAGTCAAAGCTATAATAAAAACTGTACAATGTAAGTTAATTTTAATTAGTTCTAAAAAACTGAATTGACGAAGGTAACTCTACAATGAAACAGACCTATGGCAATCCTGTAGGTCACAAGGTCACTATCCATCACCTTTCAGTTAAAAGGTAGTGACAATGATCAGGGATCGCCATATTTCTGAATTGTAAACGAACAGTGAATAGGCTATTTCATCAACACCATACTGGTCAGATAAGGAGGAGAGATAAAGAAATAAAAGTATTGAAAAGAAATATGTACAAAGGCATGTTTTTCTGTTAAGGGAAGTGATCATTTTACTTTTAGGTTTGATAAATATTTTTGTAGAAATTTTTTTTTTTGCTTTTAAGGAGTAAGTTACTGTAAAATATTACTTTTATTTCCAAACTGTTGTTACGATGGGCAAAAACAATAATAAGGAACAGTTGCAATTTTCGTGATCATGTGAAATGTTCACAGCCTACATTTTATATATATATTACTTTTCGAAACATAGAGACAGTGGGTAATAAAATCTAAACACAAGCAAAACAATACAAAGCACCTATACTACATGTAAATTATTTTATATACTTTTTTCTTTAACCTGGTGACAATTGAATTGATAAAAGGGGATAATAATAATAGTATTAATATTAATAATATTAATATTGATAATAATAATAATAATTGATAGCTGAATTATGATTTTAGTTCATTATGTGGATCGGCTTAATAATTGTTTTCCAAATTTATTTTTCAATTTCTTCGCTATTATTTAGTATAGCATGACATCTGATATTGTGACATTGAAGTGCTCTAGTTTTTTAATCTCAAATAAGACATACAACGATGGTTTGTTTTACTGATCATATTAGATGTCTTTGTTGCCGAAAATAGATTTATCGCAGAAAGTTTACTCTACATATACATGTATTTCTCCCAGTTCTAAACAAACAATTTGTTTCAGGTAATTGTATTGTAACTGTCACATGTATCAATCAATACAGTACTGTAGAATACCTGGCTAGGTAAATATAGACTGACTACGGTTAATTCACCTGTCTATTGGACAGCTAGTAGAGCCGACCTTAAATTTACATATATTTATAAACAGATACACATCCCGTCGATGGTAAACAAACAGAAATAAACTAATCCACAGACATTAAAAATAAGAAATATTATAAGCATAAATTACAATTGACAACACAGGAAAAATAAGTCTTTGAGAGTTGAGCATTTTTGTAGTTCGACACGAAGTCTATATAATAAGTTCATGTGTCGGATTGTTGCTCTTTAAGCTTTTTTTTTCCATCTGTGAAATATCATCATGGGTATTGATGATCTTTTTTTGGTTCATCATCAGCAGTTTTGACGAAAATCCGACCGTCTGCCGTCCAGTAAGCCCTGATCAGTTTCTTTGACTTTAAATCAACCAGTCTTTGTACTAATTCATTTCTAAATTGAGTAAGATTTTCAGTGATGAAAGTGCCATTGGTGTCACCCTTCAGAGCTTTTTTGTTTGTATACACTAAGTTTCTGGTTCTATACGATATAAACCTCACTATTATTTGTGATTTACCATTGCCTGCTTTTCCGATCACATGGGAACGACTAATATCATTACCGTAATATCAATGTTCAATTTGTTTTTACATGTATCTATAACAAGTTGGTCAGTGTTTACTGGATGTTGAATTTCACCATGATAGTTGACAGGGACAGGTACATTATGAAACCTGAGGCTTGTTCGGCGTGAATATTGCAGCTGTATTACAAGTTGGTTTTCAAGGTCAGCTACTCTTCGGTACAGAAAGTCAGTATCATTTGCATGTTCTTTGCCAGACTGAGACTGATCAGATGATGCTAATTCAAGCTTGTTGATTTTAATCGCCTGTATACGTAGTTTTTGCTTTTGTTCATCTATAATTTTTTGTTGATCGTTGATTTTGTCATGCAATTGTTTTGTTTGGTCATGAACACAGTTGTCTACCTCAGATTTTATATCTTCAGAGAGGATTTCACTTATATTTTCACCAAGTACAGGAATTATTACATTTAATACGTCAGTACTAGTTAAAGCTTCAACAACTTTTTCTTCTGGAAGCTGGTGTTTTTTTTTTTTTTTTTTTTTTTTTTTTTTTTTTTTGTTTTTTTTTTTTTTGGGGGGGGGTTGTAAGTTCTTTAATGGCGGTACTTGATATTGTACGAGGGTTTTCAACAATGAACAGTTAGTTCATATACCCTCAAACAAGATCAAGAAGGCCCCTATCGTTCACTTAAGTGGAATTCTTTACAAAAGTAAGCCTGTCTAAACCTTTCTGTTAGAAACTGTCCCAAATTGACATGAGTTGTATTTTTAAATAAATTTAAATTGTTTCTTTGCACAAAAATAGATAGCAACCAAATGTTTTTTTTTAATACCCCCGTTCCGATAATCAAATGATTACCAGTATCTACTTGTAACCATTCGATCAACGAGACGGGGGCAATGAAAAAATTTCTTTTTTAAATAAAAAGAACTCAACATTTAGCCCGATTTTTAGAGAAAACTCGAAAATATTTTAAATATTAGGTACATGTACTCTGTACTCGAAAACATTGGGATTAGGTACTCAATGCTAACAAGACGCAGTACTCGCTACTTGAAGCTGAAAGTACTCGGTACTCGAGGGGGTTTATACCTCAACTTAGGGCCCGCCCATTTCTGCAAGTGCTCTATGTAGATATCAGTTTCCTGTCAGTCCTTCGAACACAAAGTTGTCCCCGTAATTTATACGACAGTCACATTGAAATCTAGTCCCCGTAATTAAAACATTGAAATTTACCAATAATGAACTAAAATGCCTGCCTAATATTCACCCAATACTATTGGAAGATGTGTCAGGACCGCAAGTTTATTGTTGTCTGTCAGTCCGATGGTCTAGAATATGTTGTCTTCATTGACAACGTCGAAAGCCTTTGTAACAACTGGATCTATCATTTTAATATTACGAGTATAAACAATTTTATTAGAAATCATGTGCTGAATCAAATTATATCGATCGTTTGAGTTCTTACGCCGCAAAGATTCGTCAAATTACAAAAATTGGGCCAGATAAAAGGAAAATACCAGGACCAAATTCAAACGTACCTAAACATAAGCTTATTGTTGTAAATGGTTCATATTGGACTCTTTGATTATTCTTAAATTCACCATTCTGATTACGAAGGTCATTATCAAAAACACACACCAAATTCATGATGCATCGTAGCAGTGCTCCAGTTTGCGTGATATTCAGGTTCGATGTCGGTTTACATGGAGAACCTAGATGAATGAACACAAAACTATCCGACATACTGGGTAATTGAAAAAGAAACTACTAGTTGGCCTTTCGCAGTTTCTAAATTTCCAAATCAAAATTCAATTTATCGACCACCGGGTCGAAAATATCTGTCAAGTTATTCAAACTTCAGCCGCAACATTCATTGAAATATATATTATCTCCTTAGATGCATGTTCTTCTCAACTAGCTACATTCCTTAGTTATTCCTTCAAATTATCGCATAGACACCTATGTGTCATTTAAAGTGCTTAATTTCTTAGGCACCTTGTTCCAGACACACGTATTTTAACATAAACGCCAAAGTCTTAAAATATAATTTCAACACGTATATCTGGGGAAGATACTACCCATGCACTTTTAAGGCCTTGGATCACCTGGAGCACCCGCAGCTCTAATATCTTCACACATGCCCAAAATATCCCAATATAATGATTATTACAAAAAAGCAATATCAGCAGACCTCAGAATGACACCATCCCGGGAAATTACAGCTGCCTTCAGGCTTTCCCAATTTAAAGGCTGCTATATCAATTCTGATCTTCGATCTAAATTGATAATGTTATATATATAGAAAAAAATCGACGTCTGGACTTTCCATAAACGAAATAGTATTCAGGAGGAAAAAAATGTAAAATAATTACAGAATACATTAAATTTCACGACCTTTTTCTTTTTGAATTCTTCCATATTGAATTGTAGATAAGGACTACCTATTTGAAAACAAAATAGATATGGAGTAACGCAACATATGCACATCATATTTATAGTGTAGTATTTTTTAACCTTCACGTACAACTTAATCAAGACAAATATGTATATATGGAAAAATGCTTCAGCCATTTAGATGTACGAATCAGGTAAACATACATTTCTTCATCAAAGAAATGCGATTGATTTTCCTTGAAACCGGTGAGCTTCGGGTGGGTTTTGCCCCCCTCCCTCCCGGGCCCCTACCTTCATGTATATGTACTTCTGTCATCAGAAAAAGGTGTTACCCAGTTAGCTGACACAAAATATCTTTTTTCTATTCTTTTAAATAAGTAATAATAAATGTGTGTACTGAACAATTTTTTTACCCGAACAACATTGGGACAATCATCAATGAAATTTCGAAATTGAGATATTTGGTAATTACGCAAGTCAACCTGGTGGAGTGTTGCTCTAATTACTTCGCCCCTCGACTGGGATTAACTATACATTACACAGGAGTGTCAAGCGAATTCACAAGAGGCCAATGGACACGGTTTTGTAAAATACACACCCTGCATGGACATTGTGATAGAAGTAACAACCCAGTCGCTTCATAGTTTTATCTTAATTGTTCTCCGTATGTGTATGAAAGTGAACATATACATCTTCGAAAATTTACCCAGTCTGTGGTTACAGAGACATATAATTGTATATGTATGCCTTTGCTTAACATAAAACTTTAAAATACCCAAAACTTACATCTAGAAATAAAGAAAGATTCCCATTATCCCTAATGCAAATTTTTCAATTAAAATGTCCATATTTTTGTACATTTATGTCTTTGGAGTGACCAGGTAAAAGTAATTACCATTTCAATTTAAATAAAAACGAAAACCCATTTCAAGAAGACGTGTCAGCTAAAAATATACCAAAACCCAACGGCGGATCCAGAGTTGTATGAAAGGGGGCACCCCGCAAGATCTCCCTGGATCCGCCACTGAATGCATGTTTTCTTATTTTCTTCTACTTTTTTTTTCTTTTTTTTTTTTTTTTTTTTGTTTACATATACCCGATTTAGCAATCCTACAATAAATATGGTACTATTAGGTTAAAATTTTATTTTTAAAGATTCTTTTCATTATCTAATGGAAACAAAATGGAAAATGGACTATAACCGTTTAAATCAACTTTAAATATTTAACAATACCTTAAAATACTGCAATCAGCAGGTATGAGATCGGAGCCACGTTCAGGTCAATGGTGTAACCGTATCTCTCCAACGTCCTACATTTTGCCTTTCAGTAACATGTGGGCGTTTTTCAATAAAAGTGTGATTTTCAGGTGACAAAACATATCGAAAATAACATTTAATTATGTAAACTGTTTTAATGTAACCAAACTTTTCAACATCAATGCTAACAAATTCCAAGACATGCTATCTTAATGCAAATATTAACTACTCAAAAAACAACAATAGAATGGCACATGATAATAAAATGTCCACTACGAAACAAATTATTTAACTAAGTCTAAGATTAATAATATTAAAAGGAATAGACTTTTATTTTTTCTGTTGATTTGGCATTAACTGTGACAAAAATGATATGAAAAGTTTACTCAATATTTGGTATGTCACTTTTTGAGCATTCATTTGGACATTTTATATAAAAAATACAATAATTTAATAAAATTATACCCTTTCAAATACAAATATTCTTTGATTGGCTTTCAAAACATGGTTTCTATACTTTAGAGAGTGTTGACTGGAGGGACTTAATTGATATTTAATTCGGTTTATAGAAATAAATTTGCATATGAGCACAAATTGTCTTTTCATGTTGCGTTACGTAGTGGACAAGACTTTCCTAATGGAATAAATCGTTACGTAGTGGACATTTCAGCACAACTTGCTGTTTGAGTGGAAATTATAATAATACTATTACAATTTACTCAATTCCTGGTATGTACCCTTAGTCAGATATTATTTTCAAATTGCTTTAGATAATCCAAACAAGATAAGAATATGACATTGCCTTATTATTACATTATTGGAATAGTAGGGCAAGGCTTGTAGTTATAACTTCCATGAAAAAAAAGATTTTTCAATTATTGTACAGCAAATGGACATTAATAATTTTAGATTGGAGCTATTTAGATCAAAAGTACATATATTATGATCTTTGCAAGATATACAAGGGTTAAAATATGGATTGGAATCCTCAACAAATCATGACATTTACTTGGCACAATTTTGCAGAACAAATATACATGTAGACGAAATATGCAAAATATTATGAGGTGTAAATGATATGAATACGTTGACTAGAACAATAAAATGTATGACTTAAATTGTATGCAAGATTTGACATATCCTACCTACAATGTTTATCATGTGACACAGTAAATTGATTTCCTTAGGCTGAGCATCTAATTCATATTACTATTTCACATGTAGTTTTGCAGTTGTTAATATGGAACTGACTCATCATTCCCAAGATGTCTTCAAAATCATACCAGTTTTTGTCAAGGATTTTTCTTGACCACAAAAAGCAATTTGCATCCTTAGATCCAAGTGTTTGCATACACTCATATAACATATAACATCTGCGATTCTGAATCAATGTTTTCTACATATCCTGGATACGCGTGTCCTTGGTATTCTAATAAAGCATATGAACTAACGTAGTTCTCTACAGTATCTACAGGAAATGAGGACTGATGACTGCCCCCTTTTTTGTCTTCCTGGGGTTACATGATTCATCGTTTGTCCTTTTAATCAGAATATATTCTATCTTCAACCACTTGTGTCTTATAATACGAATGTTAGTTGTCACAATTTGGAAAGAATTTTAAATGAGTAGCTTGTGCAGTATCTTGAGTGAATGCATCAAACTCCATATGTACGTAAGTTTCTTTGTTTTGAACATACATATCATTATGTGCTTTGGTGGAAAAGAGGTATTTCTTAACATTTTTTCCTTTTAAAATCTTTTTGGTTTAAAAAAATATATATTACGAATAACAAAATGATTTCTTCAATAAATGTCCACTACGAAAGGATTTTGTCAACTACGAACAAAAACTGTCGTTTCGTAGTTGACCGTTTCGTAGGGGACATATTTGCGGGAAAACGCGGGAATTTAGCCACTAACACTACTTAAACAATTTTCTGATATGTTTTGATGAAAGCAACAACATATCTTCTAAATCACAAAATTTGGAGAAATTTCAGCGTATGCATGTACGCTAAAATCTCCGTTGTCAAGTGGACAAGTAAAAAATACGGGGTGCTCTCTACTTACCAAAATGCTAATATTGTCTTTATTTGTTCATTTCGACTTCCAGCATGCAGCCATGTTGTTACTAGGATACAAGATTAGTAGTAAGACACCTCCATGGTAACAAGGGATGCAGTTATGTGTTTATATTAGCAACAAAAGTAAAATCGTTTTGTAGTGGACTAAATTTCGGTGACAACTACAAAATGTAATTTTACATGGATTATGGAAGATAAATCGATCAAATCTTTTGTGGATATTAATTTTGAGTATCTTGTTATGATCAGAAATAATGTATCATTTACTTTTGAATCCGAAAATCGATCAATTTTGAAGTGTATTTTATCTGTTCATGTTTTGGGGACATGTAAAATATGTCAATTCCAACCATTCGAACTTATTTTTTTCATTGATAACATTTTTTTCTTCCTACTGTGTTTTGTATATCGACTCACAATATACTCAACCGACTAAAAATTACTCGCATATTTAAACAGAAATTCACAACATCTTTTTAGGACAAGAATTCTCGCTTTTGTAGAAAAAGCCCATGTAAGAACAGCAGCGAAGGATATATGATGGTTTTCTCCACAATTCCGAATCAAGGAAGACGACAATGTATTTTTTCTTATAGCATAGGCTTTTAAACTGCTAAAAAACGTGGTTAAAAATGCCTCGGCAAACGTCATGATTATCTGCATGATCTGGATAACATTACTCTCTGCATAAGCCAAGAATACAGTAAACTACAAGCTGGGTGAAACAAGCCAAGAAATTATGGAGGGTAGAAATTGTGAAAAATCAAAACAATGTGCCAAAAATATTGTTTTAAATGTAGTTTTCTATTAAAAAAAAAGGGGGGGCATGTCCGACTCTATTGAATCTGAAACAGATCTTTGTACATATAAAAATGTACAAGTGATATTGTGACAGTCAGCTACATACCTTCATATGGAAGAATGATCTAATCAAGGATTAGGCCTTATTAATGGCTTGAGAAAAGCAAGAAAAGTTGGATCTAACAGTTACAAATAGACATTACAAAATCCTTTAACTAAGGTTATGATGGAATGTTCAGAATTAATTTGCATTATTTCATTCGTGTTTAACCTTCCTTCTTCAGGAGGGAGACCCCCCTCTTGGGGTCAATCTTCCTCTGAGAAAGTCTCCCATATAGGGGACACAAATCTCCCTCTTTCCCAACATTCTCCTCCCGAAAATCCCCCTCTTAGCAGATATATTGCACAAATTATGTTCTAAATGGCTTATTAAATTGATATAAATATCATGTTCATGTAACATAACAAGCATTGAGAAGCAATCAACAAATATTTGGCCCTTTTTTGTACTAATTACTCAAAATATTATTAGAAACCCTTAATCGATTAACCAGATTATCATAGATTTTATATTTTCGTCTCATCTTTGTATATTGTAATTGGATTTCTAGTAAAATTATCCTTTTTATTTGTGAAAAAGGTCGTTACGCTAAATCTCAGTCTTAGAAAAGATGGAAAGAGGGAGATCTCCCACTTTTGAACATACAAAAGGTTAATAGGTATGTTATTTTTTTATTTAACACCTGATGTTGTATGTTAAGTTCTGAATTCTCTACATATAAAACTTACAAATTGGACTGGCATTCCCAGTTTTAAAAGTGTGTGGAACAGGGCCTGTATTCTGACCTGTTGGAAACCATTTGAACAAATGTAAATAAATATAATGTTAAAATTATTTGTGATAATAAGGTCCAATTGGCTATAAATTGACCAGTTTTGCAAATAACTTACAAGAGCTTAAATAACTAGTCTAAAACTACCATATGTTCCTCATTTCACCAAAAGTGATTTTTTAAATGGGCTGTTTTTAAAAATGTGTACAAATACAGCTTCAATGTGCCATTTTAAAAAATTTCCACTTTAATATATCTAAAACCTTCAGTCCTTGGGCATGCCTATCAAAATAATTGTATCAGTAACTCTATTGACCTTAGCTTACATCATCATAGATGACATGTGACAGTTTCTATTTCTTCTGTTTACACTTTCTTGTTTTGTAGTTAGACTAGTTACTGTTACTGAGAATATTTTTTTTTTCAATTTTGATGCACAAAGAAGAGGTAAGCTGACTTTTTAAGGTATATTTTTATTAGTACATTGTCCATTCTTTCAGTTTAGATGATGAACCTCCTGGTAGGAAGCTCACCTTGATTGTGGAAGTTGTTTGGATGGACCCCAAGCTGAGTCTTCTAGGCATGTATTGGAGAAAGAGAAAAAACTGATTTGGTAGGCGCTAGAATAATTAAACACCTTACCGCAGGTTGTTGTTTTGGGACTGTGAGCATAAGGACCCAGTATTTTCAACTTCATTCCATCAATCTTTCAGTTTCATCTCATGTTCAGGAATATAAAAAATGTTAATTGTGTAATGCTAGATATTTCAATTAAGTATTCCTTAAGTTCTTTTCAAGAAGTTGTTGTATATTCTCAGTTTTTAAGCATAAAATACTACATTTACATGTGAGATTATCAATTTCGTCTGTTTTTAAAGTTAAGCTAGTTGTTGTTACTGATATTTTAGTGGTTTTGAATAGTATTCATATAAAAACAGTAAAAAAAACCTTTAGTAACTGGATTTAAAAAAAGAGATTTTGTCATAAAGGGTCAAGTGTATTTTGTAATTTTAGGCACTGTTTGTAGAAACTAATTGCCGTATTCATAGACTATAGCTTACATTTGATAGAATAAATAAGATAAATATAACAACAACAGCAAATGAGATCAAGGCATGAAAAATTTACAATACTCATTTCAATATTTTTACATTTCAGCTCCATATTAAATGATTCCAGAAATACTGACTTGGCCAGTGACAGAGTTCAATGTATGAAGATTATATTCAGGTAATAATTCACCTATAACACTCACTACATACAATGTTTGGGAATGCACTATTTTTCATCAGTTTATTTCTACTGTTTAAATTCTTTTTTTTTGTGTGTTAATGAGTATACAGTCAACTTTTTAATT
Source organism: Perna viridis (assembly GCA_037379345.1). Taxonomy (NCBI): domain Eukaryota; kingdom Metazoa; phylum Mollusca; class Bivalvia; order Mytilida; family Mytilidae; genus Perna; species Perna viridis. The sequence goes on along the minus strand of CM074517.1, from coordinate 29,834,816 downwards.
ATAAAATTTATCATTTTTATATGATTTTTGAGATTTTTCTTTTTTTTCAGTAAGAAACATGCTTTATTTCCATAGAGTAATGTAATACATAATTGTGTGCTCATAGCAGGTCAATTTATTTTCCAATTTAATTTACCAAGACCAGCCACTTGTATAATTTGATAGACAATTAAGCATTCACCATATAATTTTCACCATAATATGGTTTTAGAGTTAAAGAAAAATACTTTTTTTTAGATCAGAATACAGATTTATGATTTTGCCATATTAGCAGCACAAGGAGAACAATAAGATATGACTTTGATCAATTGCTCTGCCTGTTTTTCAAAGCTCAGTAATTAAATGAGTTTTAGTGATAAATAAAACACTTGACAGTACTTTTGGAAAGAAAATATGAGAAAATTTATTTCTTGAAAGTCACATTTTCAATTTAAATTTTGTTTTGGTAAGAAAAATGATTTCCTTTGAGGAAATTTTAAGTGAAAGAGTATCCTCAAAGGAAATTTTAAAGTGATTTATTTCTTAAAGAAAAACGTTTTTCCTTTGAGGAAATTTCAATATGATGTTTTTCCTTAAGAAAAAAAAAATCCTTTGAGGAAATTTTACTGTGATATTTTTCCTTTGAGGAAATTGCAGTTGAGTAAATTTCCTTATGGAAAAACTTTTTCCTTTAAGGAAATTCTTGTTTTTAAATTTCCTCAAAAGAAATCTGATGTGTAATTTTTCCTCAAAGGAAATGACATTTCCTTAAAGGAAAGAAGAATTTCCTTAACGAAAATGAGATTTCCTCAGAGGAAATTTGGTTTTAAATGCTTACTGTGCTTAGATGGTAACCAAAGTAAGAATGTAACTCTTACAAATTTTTTACTAGGATGTTAGTGCATCATCTCCAACCAAAATTTTTTCGCTGCAACTTAAAATGGCAAAGACCATTTTTGCACACACCGGAGACTGTTTTATATAACTCCCGAAGACTAGTAACACCGACTAAGCATTGTTTATATGAAATATTGATTATAATTAATTATGTTAATACATGTATTTCTGTATTCCCAGGTACATTTTTTGTGTAACTGAATAAATTTGTAAGACGCACGGGAAGAACGGGTAAATGAAATCAAAGCTATGAGTTCAATATCAAATTGTTCACAATTTTCAGTTTTATTTTTGGATATTTGTAATACCGCTTGATAGTCAAGAAATATTTCTTAAGAATTCCTTGACTTTGATTTGTCAATAATGTTATTCCATTATGTAGTAAAAGGTAAAAAAAAAGAACTATTTTCAAATTTTGGCTATTTGATTTGATTAAACGAAGGAGCGAAAAAAAAAAACGACGATTGCAAAAAAATACTTTCTATAATAACATTAAGATTTCAACATATGATCCGGTCTGTAAACCATTTTAAAGGTGCATTGATTAGTGCTTGGGCTAAATATTCAGGAGAATTATTCTCAGCTGAGGATCTTAACCTGGGTCAGAAATCAATTGATACATGTAAAGTTTAAGACTCAGCTTAATGTAGATTTTAAACAAGAGGCTCCCAGAAGCCTGAATCGCTCACATGGTTGAATTTTGCCTTTCAAGGGCAACAAATTAAACAAGAAGTTGTCCAACAATTTTGACTCAAGAAAACTTTGATAGGACTTGTCATAGGGATCATTTCAGTAAATAAAAGTCTAAATCTATAATAGTTTTCAAGACATTGGCTGAAAACTGTAAAAAAAAAAACCTGTCATTTTCCCCTGTCAAGGGCAGTAACTCTTATAAGAAGACGTCTGACAAATTTCATCGTTGAAGACTTTTGTAGTCCTAAAAATAAGGATCATTTCAGCAATTGAAAGAATTTGGCTAAACCTAACGGTTTTGGAGAAATATGTGAAAAACTACTATCTTACCCCTATATTCTATTTTTAGTAACAGTGGCCATGTTTTCCAACGAATCAATTCTAATAATTCAATTCTATGCAGGATACCCCAAGGAACACTTAACCGAGTTTTGTTTCAATTGGTAAAATAGTGACAGAAGAGAAGATTTTTGAAAGAAATAACACTAAAAATAGCAAAAAACTTTGAAAAGGGGCAATAAGTCCAACATGGCTTATTAGATTAAAATGAAAATTTAACCACAGATAGATCTCATCATGCTAAACACTTTTACCCGTTACAGATTGGGCTAAACCTAACCATTTTAGAGATACATGCGAAAAAGTATTGTTTGGCCTCTGTTCTATTTTTAGTAACGGCGGCCATGTTTTTCGACGGATCAAAAATCCCCACATCAATTCTATGCATGATACCTCAAGGAACATTCATACCAAGTTTAGTTCCAATTGGTCAAGTAGTGTCAAAGGAGAAGATTTTTGAAAGAAATAACATTAAAAATAGCAAAAAAAAACGTCGAAAAAGGGCAGTAACTCCAACGTGGCTGAACAGATTAAAATGAAAATTTGACCGCAGATAGATATCATCATGCTGAACACTTTTACCCGGTCAGGATTGAGCTTTACCTAACTGTATTGGAGATACATGCGGAAAACTATTGTCTGACCCCTATGTTCTATTTCTAGTAACGGCGGTCATGTTTTTCGACGGATCGAAAATCCCCACATCAGTTGTATGCAGGATACCCCAAGAAACTTTCATACCAAGTTTGGTTCCAATTGGTCAAGTAGTTTCAGAGAAGAAGAGTTTTGAAAAATTGTTGACGACGACGACGGACGCCAAGTGATGGCAATAGCTCACATGGCCTTCGGCCAGGTGAGCTAAAAATGTAAATAATAATGTACGTCGTTCGATTGCAAGTTACTCTACCAATTATGTAATTAACTTAATAAAATAGCTATTAGGCCTTTATCAATAAAGTTTGGGAGAACAAAAATATGGTGTTAGGTGGTATTCTACATCAATACAAAATTTATAGGATGCCTAAGTACATTGGGTAATCTCGGGTAATCATATATCAAACTAATTGCATTGCACTAGAATATGAAAAAAAGTATTCCAAAACATTGTTCAATAGCCATAAATAAATATATAATTGCTCTCTCGTGTAATATTTCCATCTGCTGTTAAGGCCATAAATGCATATTGAATTGCCTATCGATGAACATATTCAATGAGGTATAGAAATAGTAAAGTGTTTTTATTCAACTCGCTGACATTTTTATTATACTAATTTATCTCAACTTCGCTCTACATAAAATTTTGTAGAAATTAAACACATAAACTTGAGTTATTATTTTATTTTTCCCAAACTTAGTGTTCATACAAATGTCCCAAATAATCACTTCTGTCGGCTTTAAACTTCTTAAATAGACCCTTTTGTGCAAACGTTGGGGTAGTCGATGAGCATGCGTAGAGCATGCTCAATATACACTTCCGCGAGGAAAATTCTTTTGTTCTACCCAAGCTCTACCTCGCGGAAGTGTATATTGAGCATGCTCACCAACTTAAAAGGGTTTATAATGAGATTTATACCTGATAATTGGGGTTTTCTTAATCAACAGAATATGATTTAAAATTCAGACTTGGACGTGCTAAGTGAACATTTTACCCATTTCGAACAATTAAAAACAAGCAAAGTATATGTATTTAGTAATCTTTTCTGCTATTGAGTCTGATTTTTCCTCAGTTCTACATTCTCACAACAAGAATAAAAAAGTAAAAAAAAAACACAAAAAAAACAAAGAAAAAAAGGTGAGATAAGCTCACTTAAGTGTCAGTCCTTGTAATAATTGTAAGAATCAGGCAGTAGGTGAAACATGGTATGAAAAAAACCATCATTTTGATAGTGTAAATTGCAATATCAGAATCAAGGAAAAAAGACAAGATTTTCCATATCATGCTGGACCATTCAGTTACAATTCATTGAAATGCACTAAAAATGAACATTTCAAAGGCAGATAACTCTGTCAAAAACCTCATTTTTTCTAAGATTCTATTGAAACATTTTTGGGCAAATCCAGTGACGCAGAGATCAAATATTGGTATTTTCAAATAGAGAAAGCATTCTTGCGTGATATTTTATTCATATCGGTTGGGTTTTGAAATGCTTGTCTCTGATTTTTCCCATTTTGCCTGATTCTTAAAACACTTACACTTAAATATACCTAATCATCACCATAGAAACCATACAGAGTCAAAACAAAAACAAATGTGTCAAACAGAAAGCTAGTTGAATTTAGCAGATGAGTTTAAAAAATCCCCCGATATGGTATACATACCATTTTTTAAGATATGAATTGGATGTGATAAAAAGTTGCAGAGAGTAGTGTACCAAACAAAGTGTGGACGCACGGACGACGGATACGATGTTCATTGTATAAATCCCGTTTTTTAAGCGGGAGTATAAAATAGATCAAGATTTTAAGCTTCGTACAGAACTGGAAGTGTCGTGCTAGACAAAATTTTGAATACGTACGATCTTTTATAGAATAGACTTTCGTCTTTCTGCACGAATGTTCCGGGACTTGTACTTCATTAGGTTCCGAATTAAGCAAGTCAGAATCTCGCACACAGGATGACCCATTCTACAACACAAGACATGACATAAGTCACTTTTAAGTTAACTAATGCATTAAGTACTGTAAAAGTCAGACGAAATGTGAAAAAAAATCTAAAGCATGCATTCCAAAAATCCACCAACCTGACAAATATACTTTTACTCAAAGGAGTCTTCTCCATTTGAAATGGCCACTTTTTATCTCTGCATCAATAGGGACATTAGAAAATGATCATTAGAAGGATAGAAAATCTAGTCTTTATTCCCTGATTCTGTAAATAGTCAAAGAGGGGAGTTTGTTTCGGTACCCACCGCTTGATTCTTACAAAGACTGACAATTCAATGTTTAATGTTTTTGATAAGTCAAGAAGGCAGACCGTTATCCTCCGAGAAAAAAAAAACGACATTTTCTTTCTAAGCGACAGATTCGTGTTCAAAGCCTCTTCATGTGATGAATAATTGAAAAGTAGTGATTACATCTTCTGAAAATGTTCTCAACCAGAACAGCAGCGCTAATAGCCTGACGGCGTGTAGTATAGCTATAATCAATAAGAAAATCTGCTGACGGGAGGTTAGGGATTCGTCATTTACTTTCATTCGGGGGGATGGGATAGAATTTCCAAAACTCGCAATTTTTTCAACACCCATCAAGTCAGATGAAGATGTCGAAATATTATCAAAATCTCTTGAGTTCCCGGATAGAGTTTAATAAGATACATAGACGCAATAATACATCTAAAGAAAAACTTCTAGAGGAGAATATTATGGGTAACTATAATTTTAAATTTGGCGGGAAAGTTCTGTTTTTTGATAATTTTGCCAAAAGTGGGATAAAAAGGGTAAAGAATGTATATAACACCCATACTAATTCTTTTGAGTCATCTCTAGTTGTTTTCAATACATTTAACGATAAGAGAAATTGGATAGCTTAATACAGCAAAATAAAGGCAGCTTTTAAAGCTGAGCATATAAATATTCTAAAATTCGATAATATTAACTTATCACAGAAGAAAGTGCCATTCGGATTCAATAACACTCATTGTGTACGAGAGGGCAAGGTTATGGCGACCAAAGATATAAAATTGAAACAAATACAGAGTTTCTATGAATTCCCATCGCCTCCCATTTGTGAGCAAAAATAGGAAAATTTCTTCATAAACGAAAATATACGGGATAAGATACGGGTTTCATTAAAAGACAATTTTGGGAATAGAAAAGATAAGCAATTGCAGTGGAAACTGCTCCATGAAATTATTTATACCGAGGAATTATTACATAAAATTGATTTTTTAAATGGTTCATGTCATTTCTGCAACGAAAGGGAAAACTTGAATCATTTATTTTTTACATGCAAATTGGTGAAAGAAGTTTGGAAAGATATTATTGAGATGATTGCCAACTTGTGCATACATATGAATATTGACATTATACAAAATTCAGAAAAAGTCATAATATTGGGATGCCAAAATTTTGACGTAAAACATTTATTAATTGAAACGATTTTGATAACAGTCAAGTGGGCAATATGAAAAAAATAGGAATATTGCGAAGTATCGAAAAAAGGCAATTTCTAAATTTATGATTTGTAATATGGTAATAAACGAAGTTGCCTTCATATCAAGAACAAACAGAGGTGAAATAGGTGAAAACCTATACCTCGAAATGAAAACGGTATTCATTGATTTTCATTAAATTTTTATGTAGTATTGCAGTCTATGGTACGGATAGCATTATTGTAGCTAGCCATTTACACTCCCTCCAATGCATTGTTACTTGTATAATATGAATTATAAAATATGTATGTCCTATCATATGTGTATGCGTTCTATGCGTGATATAGTATTAACTACATACAATTTTGTTACACAGTTCTGCAAGTTTCTTCCAAGAAATTACAAATACCTAGAAAATTTACTTACATTCAGCTAATCAGTTTGTTATAACCCACGCGTTTTTAAAATAAATATAATGTACACGTACAATGTACACGTACTTCTTTTGATCAATTTAAGGCACGTGTATACGACAATTTTCACATCTTTTGTCTAATATTTATTCAAAACCAACGATGTGTGACATAGACATAGAAGTCGGGAAGTTAAAAGCTGCATTTGCTGTCAAATTTGTTCAGTTTTGATTCTACTGAATTTTGCTGATAAAATGAAACAAGTTTGTAGTAATGCAATTAAAGCAATAAAAGTCGATGATACCTTCATAATATTGTGAAAGCAACGTTTTTTCATAAAAAAAAGATCGATAGCTCAGATCTAATTATTTTTCGCCATTACTTCCGAAGATTGCCGACAGGACATTAACCTTGGTTAAAATTACTTTAACTTTGGTAAAAAAAATAACAATAACGGATACATAACTTTGGTAAAAAATAACAATAACGGATACACAGGTAAAAACGTTTCATCTATTTCTCGATTAGTTTTCAAATAAATAGTGACAGTTACAGACCATGTGTGCCACATTATATCACAATACGTAAATTTAAAAAGGACCCTTGCATTATATTCGAACTTTTGTCTTTTACGGCTTGAATCCGACGGTCTTCTTTGCCATTGATTACCACTTTCGCTTTGCAATCAGATTTGTTTTTAAAAAAGAGACCCTTTCAGCACATGCGTGGATTAAGATCACCAGAAGTCACATGCATATGGATTTATCTAGGTCGATTTTTTGTCTTGCAAGACAATAGATATATAGACACCTATTTCATGTATTTAACACATTTTATTTGTGGATATCGAATGAAATTATACAGGAAAAGTACAATTTGGTAGAAATAATTCAAAGTTAAGGTATATTTCAACAGAAACAAAATTTACGAAAATAACAGGTAATGCAGATAAAAAAGGGCATAGTTCAACGTGCTCAAAATGCGGGAAACAAATATTTTTAATTCCTCTAAATATTGGAGGTGCACATTTTCATCATGTATATAATTACTGTGCAAAGCTTGAATAGTGTTGCTTTGATACTTTTTGAGTTACAAATTACACAAAGTGAGTAACCATTAAAGTGATGAACGAACATACAATAGGACGCTTCAGAATCATTGTGTTTTTCCCTTTGAATAATGCTTTCAAAAGCATGAAAATGAATTCTGATTGGCTGATCAGAAAGATCAACAGAAGAGAGAGTATAATGATGTGTTGTTAGATCCTTCATGCAACGACTGAATGGAACAACTAATGGGTTTAATTTTAATGAGGTTGGGAAGTACAGAGTGGAACGGCTACTAGAACAGCTTTCACCGGAAGTGACGGAGGTGAAAACATATTCATATACAAAGAAGAGACTTCCCAGGAAAGACCAATCTCTTAATGAGATGTTGTCTTCAAAGTCTGCATAAATTGCGAGATAATAACTGTAGTCTTAAAGAAAGAGGACACAGATATTCAGAAAATGACAAGAAAAAATCATACTTGAAACTTCCAGGTTTAATTTTCCAGAGTCCAAGGATTCAAAGTAGTGATGGTCGGAGGTCGGGGACCCGTCATTTTTGACCCAGTACCTTTGAAGTTTAACTCAAATAGGTCTAGGACCTTCAAATGTATTTATTGATATTTGATTGAGGACTTTTAGACTGCAAATGAGACCGGGGGTTCTTCTATCTTTAAAATACAGATAAAACAAACTGTAATAAAACTTGAAGGGCTCAAAACACCCCCTTTTATACATTGTCAAGCGCCTAGAAAAGACCTAACAATATTTCCTGTAAAATTTATATAAAACGTATAATAGGTAGTAATAAAAACTTTGTGAATGAATAAAGTCTTGTTTTGAATAGGACATATTATATATACAAGAAATATTTTGCAGTTGACGGAGTCAAGGATACAGATTTTAGCACTGAAGAGTGAAATTTGATTTTTATTTCATACAAACCAGGAAAAAAAATCATACACATGTATAAACCAGAAAAAATTCAAAACCCCCTTTTATATATCTAAAAAAAATCGCCCCCCCCCCACTTTCTTGTGGAATTCAAGAAACCCCCCCCCTTTTCCCTCTCCCTTAACCTTTATAAATGACCAGTTCTTACGGGAAGTAACTGTATCGTAGCGCCAAGTTACGGTAATCACTATTCTAATAAACTAACTCTGCGAATGCGTAAATGTGTCATGGAATATGAACAGTGTTATCCAAGTGAATGATATTCCTCGTTACAACGAATGTTGAATTAAAACTGCTGTTCTGTGACATATTTTTGTTAAGTAGAATATTGAACTCTAGAACAAGTTACTCTTCTCGTCTGCATTGTATTATAAAAAATAACAATTTAGGGTGTCAACACATCAAAATTAGATTTAAAAATTTAAAGATAGCCGACGCAATTCTCGCTTGTGATATCTTGTATCAAAATACAACAAAAGAACAAACTATGCAGTATATGTATTTACATATGGTAGGGTCGGAAAGTTATGACCCTGTTGCACGGTAAAGTATTTAGCAAACGAACTGATAACGAATTTAAAAAAGAAAATCACATGTCAATCACCTGTCAGTCGAAGAGTTAATGCTTTGAACGAGTTAAAAACGAAGAACGAATGCGGAACGAACCCCAAACTTTAAATAAAGCTTTTTAAACTTTAATTTTTAACGCAGACGAATAGCTTGTGTTTTAGAATGTCTTGCAAATTCCCGTTGGTCGAGACATCAGCGATATATAGGACTCAAATAAAGTTAGTATACTAAATCATATTCGTTTCCTTTCACCAAAGAGACACACGAACCGGAATAACAATTGTTAAAACAGTTTTTTTGGCGGATTATAAATCTTAAACACTCACCGCTATACCATAATATCCCAAATATCTGCATTCTCTGGCGCATGTAATACTGTCTGTACGGCAAAAACGCTGGAAGTTCGTTTCATAACAACCTTCAAACAAAAAATATAATTCCAATCAAATTAGTATAAAATTATGTCTGACTTTTTTGTACATTATCATTAATTGTTCACGATCTCACCGGTCTCAGCCATGACAATTTTAATAACTCTAAATTCCGTGTACATATCGAAAATAAACTTGGCTACCATCGTTTCAACAAAAAGTAGAGCCGACTAAAGGCTTGAAACAGTAAATTATAGATCTGCGTTTGTGGAATATGCTCCATGTATTGTATACACTTCCGCCAGAAAAATTAATTTGATCTGCACAAGGCCTGCCTTGCGGAAGTATATATCACGCATGCTCATGACTATACACGAAAGGGTCTATTCTGGGTGTCAATTTTACTGAATGATCTCGAGTCTCGTAGACTTTTATTTGTTTTTCCGAGTGCTTGGTCCGATTTAACTGACATTTTTACCTGAAAATAAACTTGATTAAACCTACATGGATGTTGCATGTAATTTAGAAAATGTGAACATAGCTCGATAAGAAAATATTTTTGTTGGTCTCCCATTGCAGAATTGGAAGACAACTTCCAGCAAAATAACTAGTTTTTTGAAGCATGTTGCCAACAACGTGTCCGAACCTTCAATATAAGCGGTTGGAATTCCGTTTCTCCATACCCCAACCTCTTACTTCCAAGCGCCATATTGCAAACCGCTCGTTCCGACGTTTTTTAAAATCGGCAGAATTCTAGTAAAATATTAACTATTTGAAACATTTTGTACAGTTTCTTTACCCTTACACGGGAAAAGGTAATTAACTGAAGGAAAACAAAGACCCTACCTGAAGAGAAAATCCAGCAATCCTGGAAATCCTTTGTAAAAGCAGTTTAAATTAACTTCACATTTGGTTTTCAGCATTTGAATGGGAACCATCCGGTTAATAAAAATTACAGATATTAAAACGAAAATGTTAAATTAACCAAAGAATTTCCAAAACCAACTTTTAGTTCGTTATGTCAAAAATATAGGGTATTCCGTGAAAGTTAATGACCTAATTCAATATGGCTGGTCACTTTGATAACTGTCTTCATAACAAATATTTTCTAGGTATTTAACAAATATTTAGTATTTTTATCGCTTGATTTCTGGTGGGTTAAACTTCTATTATGTAAATAAAGACTCAAAATATTTTAAAACACATGTTCAGCTCATTCACATTTGCGGTTGCTTGCTAGAGATTAGGATGGCACAAAGTTAGAAAATAGCTTGCCAGACAACTTCTACCACTGCTGGAATAGTTCGAACCCCCCCCCTCCACCCCACTCCAAAACAAAAAAAAAATAAAACATACCTTTGAACCCTAAAATTTCGACAGAAATTATTTGGAATTGCGTAAAACGATGTATCGTGATATCAATTTGACAAGTAAATGTTGTAACTGACCGTAAATCTATTTTGTCCAGATTAAGACATCTTGTATTACAAAAATATGACAACAAGTCTTTTCAGTTGATATACTTAAACTTTTACTAAAAAAAAAAACAGGGCCGGAAAATAGGAGAAAAGAATAAATTCATTTTGTGTACAAAAAATAATATCATGTTGGAATTAATTTCGTTTGAGTCGGTAAATTTTAAATTGGATTTACAACAAATACAGGCAGCAAACTTTCTGTAAAACTTTATTTCGAAAGGACACTTGAATATAGCTGCTCCTGGTGGTTTCGATTGTCTCTTACCTTCATAAACTACGGTGACTGCTCGTGCAATATAAACACCGATCCATGCAGTAAAGGAACTAGGGAGTCGTGAGGTGTCGATCATTGTGTTTATATGACTAGTTCGACAGTCGGCAATATCATTTTTCTCGGTACATATCCACGACATATTTTTACATCGTAGATTGCCACCCCACTCTACTTCATCAGTCGAAAGAGTTAGATAATCACCAAGACCTTGTTGAACTGAAATATTTAAAAGCCATGTTAGTCAAAGCAAATATATGTTACATTAATGGTGGAACCAACGGGTGTCCGATGGTTTCAACCACCCCTGTATGAAACATTTGTTAATTTCGTACATTTTTGGGTAAAATGTGACCAATAATAGTTTAATGCCCTCTTTCCAAAGTATATGAATTTGCGACTGAAAAAAATGATCATTCAATCTAATCAAAATTAAATCCTTAGTTACGCTACCCTCCATAAAAATAAGTCGCTTCAATCCAATGCCACTTATTCCTATGTATATCACTGGACATTAAATTGGTTTTGTATATTACAAACCACTTAAAAGGCGTATTGGTGTCTCCATGCCATGGATCTGTTTCATTAATACACTCGCTGATATGATTACAGTGATACTTGTCTAATTCGTACTTCTTTAGGAATGTAGAATTAGTTCGGTATAGACAAGAGTACAGTTTATTTATTTATTTACAAAATACATTCAATCTGATATGAAAGGTCTTTAAAATGGCTGATTTAGACAGTTTCCGTGTAGTACGGATTCGCTTCATCTCAAGTTCTTGAGGTAGATGCAATTTATCAAATCCCCCGAAACTAGGATTGTTTAACGATAGTACGTCATCTATATAGCGGAAACTGAGATCAAAGGATCTGTCCAAACGATATTCCTTCCTTTGGATCAAATCAGCTATTAAATCAGCCGCAAAAGTATGAAAGGATAGGTCAGTGAGTAGAGGCTAGAAACCACTAATTCCGCTTCCCATAGGCTTCTATGCAAATTTCACAATATTCAATGGCTTCTCTGGACTTTAGCTTAACTTTAACCTGCAGAGGACTATATATCAGCATGATTCTACATATGTCAGCTCACAATCGTCAGAATGGCATGTGGGGTTAGCAGACTTGCAGTGCAGTACTGGTCACCGGAAGTGAAGTGTCTATAAATAGCATGGGAAATCCCAGTTTTTTCACAAGATAGGGGTATATTTAGAAATCATTATGGAGATTAGGCTTCACATCGCAAGAAGCAAAATGCACCTATAAAATGTACAGAAATGTTTTTCCTTTCAGAAACTGTTTAAATTTTTAAATAAGATGAGAACTTTTTCACAGCACTATGAGGAAGAGGGGTAATTTCTGCGCAGGACTATTTTTGCGTACGTTCCAAATGCTCATTGGTTGAATTGGTGGTCTGTAACCTAGAGGAGAATTAATTGTCCCACTTTCTTGAATCAAAGTGCTGAGGCACTGAGTCAAGGAAGCCCTCAAATTAATTTAAAAATATTCATGTAACCAAACTGTAAGCTAAATAAACGGATCAAAACTTAGTCATTTTAAAGGAAAATCATTTAATTTATGAACTGCATATTTTTACTGCCCGTTTATTAATGTATTATTGGATCTTCTTTTGTACTATTGCTTTTGGTATTCCTGGCTGTGTACGTTTCTTAACACTTTACACTTAAATAACCTTTTTTTTTAAAAAAAAATGAATTCCACTAGAAATCACTGACTATCAATAGATGATTTTTCAAAGTAAGAATGAATCCACACTTTGAAATTTCGGGTTGGAGATGCATGAAGTAGAAATGAATCCCGCAGAATTGAGGAGATTGAACAAGGGCTTAACTAATTTCACGAGAGAAAGGAGCAACAAACTTCTCCTTGGTTGTGCTCATTCTCACAGGATTTTTTTTTTTATTTTGTAGTAGATTTAATGAACAAATATGCCAATATTATAGAAATATATCAAAATTGTTACTGTTCAAACAGAATTTACTAAAACTTGTCCTTGTCATTGTTACCTATATTAGACCCCGAGTAGAACTTGTCAAAACTGTGCACATTTCTACAATAAATATTAACCTTACTGTAGGAATTTTCAATTCTAACATGGATACAAAGTCTTGTTCTAAAAACTACTATACAGTTTAAAGATCTTTAAACCAAACACAACTTAGTACCTCATAGATTTGAAAAATTTAAGATACCAATTAAGCTGGAAAGCCAAGGATATAGAGATGTGACTAACACAGGAAATGTGATGTATTTTTCACAAATGCACTTTGAGTATAAATCCATCATCTTTTCTCTCCAAAACAAAAAGGTTACTAATCGACCCATACCCCATGGGTTCCACTTTGTACGACTCACTATTGCGCTCAAGCTGAGTAGTTTATAATACCTGTCTGCCTTCAATAATGTATATGCATTTCTTTCATTTTTTTCAGCATAATTGTTTCGCAAATATGTATAAGATTACAATACAAATAACTTATGTTTTGTAAATACATAAGTGCTAAGAAATCAGGCTTCATGTTTGTGTAGTTTTTATTAAGAGATGTTGACATATACATTTACAGCAGCTTCATGAAACACATACATGTACCAGCATTCGAGAATCGCGAACTTTACTCAGGGGTTGAAAATTATTTTGGGAAGACCCGAGCCCTGGACTTTTTCATCTTTTGTACACTAAGCCCGAACAATGTTAAGTCCCAATCGATATAAATGCAATTTTGTTATCTGATATTCTTATGTATAATTCTATGTTTGCAGGGAAGAATACACAGTGTCAATTGATTCCGTCTCCAGGTCTGATGGCTTGTCATCAGCTTTCCGTTTCTGCGTTTTTTTAACCGTGAAATTGTAATTGAGCAACGATATTTTCCTCAAAAGTAAATTAACGAAATTTTTGAAATCATTCCAGCGCTTGATTAATAAAGTTTGTAGTATGTCAAAAATGCGTCTGATCAAGCGCAGGTGTGATTCAGACTTGAGAATGACTAATCAATAGAACGATATAGTGAATACCCATTCTAAAAATAAAGTTATAACTATTTATAGGTCAGGGAATAGATCGAGAAACATGGCACAAATAATGACAACAAAATCTTTCAAAAAATAGTTTTTATTTTTTTTTAAATTTGCCATGCTCGACGGACTTATTTCATTGAAAAACGGCAAGTCCGAGGAGCAATTTTTTTAGTCCCGGGCGTCGGGCTTTAGGAATTTTCAACCCCTGTTTGTTTCATGCTTAAATAGTGTCCCAGCACAAAATAGTCCGTTTTGCTTATGGTTTCTTCTCATTTCATCTAAGTGATTACCACTGAAAAGAAATCAATGGAAAAATCATAACAGTGTCTTTGATATACATCTTATACAATATGTTACGATGTAAATTCATGAAAATATACACGGACTTTAACCATATGATATGGAAGTGCAGAAACCACCCGGTCAATATTCCCAAAGTGGTCAATGCTGCTCGATTGAAATTTTGCAAACAATATTTTTGTCATTATCCATAATTTTGTCCTACATTAAATAATGTTAATATAATAAATATCTACTATATTTCGTGTTCTTAAGTTTTGTTTTAAATATCTTTATTGGTTGTATTACTTAAGAAAAATAAACATTTCTTTCTCTAAAATAATTCAAATTTATCTTAAATAAAACAAAAGAAATATTACAAGCATGTACAGTGCGCTTCGTGAGCACATCTTTGTTTTCAATAACTGTTAATCATATGTAATAATAGGTAACATAAATAAGAGTAGGACAAGTTATTTTTCACCTGGCTAACAAGTGGTCATTGTTAACACAAAATTTCCTCATAACCAGGAAGATCATAAAAGTGCTTTGAAGTGATGAGTTAACGAGTACTATCTTTAAGAAAAAGATAGCGACGCAGTAAAATTTTACTTCTAAGTTTCTACATTTCCTACAAGGAAGTAACACATGGCACGAAATTTCAAATTTCCGATACCGTTTTGTAGAACGCCACTAAGTATTAGTATTTGATCAATCGGGAAGCAGAATTGCGATCAGATGACTTGCGTACCGTCATTAAGGTCAAAGGGTAAAAAGCGAAACTATAACGACTGCGTCGGAAAAACAATAAATCAAAGCCACTTCATATACCAAGCAAAAATTTTAAAAATACAGAAAATGGAAAGTTTGCTAATGATATTGCTTAAAGGTTTCTTCAATGTATGGTTTCTAGTTTCCTGATGATTTATAATGATGTCTCGATCCCCATTTCAAAATCTTTAGACCCATCCCTTTATGTCGATTCATTCATGAGCAAATTATACAGTAGAAAACAAATTAGATAAATGTATTTCTATATTCCAAATAGCATATTAATTTCAGGTATGAAATCTTATATTAATACTCTACTGCATATGTAAAAAAAACTATATTTAAAGGACATGCACATCTATAAATAATGCATACCCAGTACATTATAGATGTTTGAATGTCTCTGAAAATCAGCTCTTGAGCTAGGTCCATTTTTGGGTGCCTTGATATCCAAAACATTTTCAATGCACTTTCATGGACATAGAATTTCTAACCTAATTGACTGTGTCTTTCTTGTGCTATGAAAATTCTGTATCTTACTTCATGATCTTCATTCTAAATATTTGTATCTGGTATATCTTGACAATGTACTAAAAAAAGAACCATAATAATCAGTTATATCTTACATGTATATTATATAATTAGTTCTTGAGATTCCATACCCAATGCTTTATATCGATAATGGTTAACTTAATACTAAAATATACGATAAAAGGGATGATTTTTCATTCCAAACTATCCGTTTTAGATGGTTACGTCCCCTTGTCACCGTCATATGGTGTTTACATATCACATTTGGTTTGATTTGCTCGTATTTGTAACAATATTTCGGATTTTAATGAAATGAATCTGTATATAACTGAGAAATTACTGCATCAAGGGTTTCGATATGATAAGCTCGTAAAAACTTTCACAAAATTTTCCAACCGATACAAGGCACTCACTCTCAAATACAAATGTACTTGTAAAGGATTAATACTTGCGAGTATCTCTCACCCTTTGTTTTACGGTAATATTCTACATAAAGCACAAAAATCTCAATACTCACCTAATAAGTTAACTAAACCTTTGAATAGGCTCATTCGTAAAGAATATAGTTATGATACTGTTGTCAATATTAGTATTTTGTTTTGTATTAACATTGATTCGCCAATAGGGTATTTACATAGAAATTAAAACAATATATTTTAAAGCAGTTTTTAGCATGACATGGGTGAAGGGTGTAGGGGTGTGAAATAGGGTATGCTATAAAATGTGTAAGGATGTAAAATAGGGTATGCTATATGGGTGGAAGGGAGTGATATTGGGTATGCTAAATAGGTGTAGGGGTGTGATATAGGGTATGCAGTTTAGGTGTAGGCGTGTGATATAGGGTATGTGATATGGGGTAAACGATATAGGATTTAAGCAATCATTTATAATTTATGTACAAAAAAAGTATATTTTAATCTGAATATATGATACACAGTTGTATAGTGATATATTGCATAAACCTGATCGTTGCTTGTACCAGCCATCGCTTGACCAAATTGTTTACTAATATATTTCAATTCGATAGAGCTTACAAAATTTACAATAGTTAGAGTTTTAGGAACATGTACAAGTGTCGGTTATGTATGTGTAACGTCATGGCTTCTGTGTCCAATTGTGTCCCACGGACATTGTGAAGATAATGTAATTTATCCTGCAATGAGTTCATTAAAGGGCAAATAACTGGTTTTAAATAAATATTTGCTTTATTTGCATAATAGCGAATAAAGCAAATATGCTCCGCCCACCATCATGACGTCACAAATCAATACCCTTTGTCAAAAATGAAAGTAGGTCACGAAAGAATTTATTTCACATCAGAAAAACATGTTAAAGGAGAAGACCATGTTATTGTGCAAGTCATAAATATCGAAACTAATCAGTTAAATATTCATTGAAATTAAATTGAAACAAAATAATTTCCTTTTCTTAATTAATTAATCGAGATTTATTATTAGGAAATTTGAATTTCCCGCGCTTATGGGCACCACTATGATCGGTTGAACTGTGACGACACGAAGTCGGTTTGTAAAGTGAAAGTAAATAGGTAATTGATTACGATGTCCGAAGAAATCGCAAATTTGGGACTTTCCCCCTATAAATTCAACCCAACATAAACAGAAGAAGAGATTGAGGCACAACATGTAAGCAAATGTCAGACATCATTGACGAAGAACGGGATTTGCAGCAAGATGGCTAGTATTTGTAAAGAAAATCTTATGGCTAGGCCATATAAAATTCAGACACATGCCAATAATAAAGTGATTCATGATGAAGAAAAACCCACCGTCCGAACAAACAAGGCTTATTCAATCTACATATGCTATATATTTACATATCAATGTTTATTTCAGTATTAATATCTGCACTTTACATTTATCGCCCACAAAAATCAACCAAATAAAAAAAATCAAGAACTTTAAACTCATGCAAAACGCTAATATCATGTACAATCTATATAAATTTTATCTCGAAAGCGCAACCCCCAAATGAAAAACTAAAACTTTTTGTGTGATCAGGAATTAGATCAGAAATAAAACTGAATTTGGTGGGTTTTTGACATGCATGAATCACCTCCTGTCTGATTTTTATCAAAACTGCTACTTAAATGACGGAAAGTGTTGTTTAATTTTGAATATTTATGTTATGTTTATGACTCGATTAAGAGTAAAAATTACAATTTACGATATTTCGTCAAATAACGTCCAGCTCTGAGAACTACTTTTTGTCGCCACAATGGTAATAATAACAAATTTGAGAATAAGGCAATGTCTTATACCATAAAAATGTAAACAAACCATTTTCAACATGATATTTAGGAAAATTGCCAGCAGAAATATCATAAGCAGGTACTCTTTACGCTAAAAAAAAAGTTTGTTTGGCTACGTATAAATATTTTATAAATACTTTATTTCACTGGATTACCCCCCCCCCCAACCCCGCTTTGATAGTTCAAGATTGTCTACTGAATGTGATGAATATTCCACGTCCTCCTTTCATCCTTACATTTGAAACATGCAGAGACATTGTTTATGTCTTTGCTTTGAAATCAAAGTAATTTAACAGTTCGAGTGTTTATTTTCTGTTTTCTATTTTGAATACTTCATTGTTTGCTACATGTATACATGTTCACAATTTTACACGTGAAAATTAGAATTTTTCCAATAAAATGGAGGGTGCCAACCCCATACACCCCCTGGATCCGCCACTATAATCATAGACATTAACACAATACTTACAACACAAAAAATGTACGTTGCGACTCCGAATATCCGTCGTTAGAACCTCCCGACATCATCATGAACAGGGTCAGAACTAGAGGAAAAAGTAGCAAAAACTCCTCGATTGAATAATGTTCTGGTCAATTTGACAAATCAGTTCAGCACTCCGAGTCAAAATTTAAATAGTTAATATCATATGAACATTGAAACACTGCAGTTCAACACATATTAAATTATGCACCCATGTTTTACGTTACGTAAGAACATGAGGTATGATCGGCGGCGGACCGTAATCTTTACATAAACTTTGCAAGGAGAATAACCCGCAGAATGCTATTTTTGTAGTTATATGTGGAAATGTCTACCTTAGTTACGTAATTCTGGTCGCTGACGACTTCTAAGTCTATAGATAGACTTTCTTGACAAAAATGGGTCCACTACACTGGACAAATATGTTGTCGATAAAAAAAATTCCAGTATTTACCGTGTATCTGCAGGGTGATCGATTTGGAATCGTCTTTACAAAGTAAGAAGAATATCCACCAAGTATCTAGGTGTACTGTCTTTTTTCTTGAGTTAAACCAATGTATATCAGAATTTTGAGTCGGGATTTTAACTGAGTATGGGGAATAGAAGAATAAAGAGTTGAAAAACCATATGATTTAATGCTATTGTATTCTGATAATAATCTTGAATTAAGAGTTTCCAGAAGATCTTTCGAATTTCGTGGTAGGACTATTATAGACCATCTTTGACGGCTGTGAATATAGAAGTTAAAAGTTTAGAAAGAGGTTTGTGGTACATTTTGTAGATCCAGCTATGTGACGCTGTTTGTATGGATTCTTGTGAAGTTAAAGAATCCAGTGCATAGACGATACATCACAATCATCGTCTTTGGTAGAGAGACCAAAAGAGGAGAGCACAGATTTATGGTTTTTCACTGTCTCTTCTTTGCAGCAAATGTCTGATAATAAACATTGAATTTAATGCGTTTTGCAGACAAAAAATGTTGTTTTGGGCATTGTTTGCTGGTACGACAACATATTTGTCATGTATAGGAGACATTCTTTTGCTATATCTGGGTCTTTGAAAACTGATATAGCATTGACACTCATTGACCTACTAAAAACTTGCATTCGTTTCAAAATTAAAGACCTCAATCTGATCAAACTCATGTTTAAAAATTAAACAGGTTTAATTGCACACCTTAGTTTCTTTAAACTAATTAAAATTTATTATCAAAGTCTGTTATTCTACGGTGCATGTTGGCAAAATGCGGAAACTCGTTGGCTCTTTTTAATTGCGTTTACGGGTTCCATTTTCGCATTGTATCTCATGTAATGGAAATGACGCTTAAACTGGCACCCTTTGCAAAACAGTCCTGCGATGTTCTCAATGCTTTAGTACAACAATGGACATAAATTTTTCACTGCATTGATCTTATTTCATGAAATTTATGTTATATTTACGTTACATTCTGTAAAGCCATTGTTAGTGGTATGAATACATTAGAGTTCAAATTTAAGATGTGATTGTTTCCCCAATCGATTTCCTTAAAGGCAGATAATTAGTTTTGAAGACAATGGATGTATGGGTCTGACATAAAATCCATTGGACTACTCTCGCGATTCAAGAATTGAAATTATAGCAATAAATATTTTTATCGAGAAAAATTTATTGCATCTTGGTATATTTTCGTACAGAAGCTTATAAGGGGAATACAATTTTTTTTTAAACAAACTTAACAATTTCGACTTCAAACAATTTCGTATGCTCTCGTAAAGCAGACTCGAATATCTTTGTGTCTCTAGCATGTCCGTGTTTCTCTTTCAACTGTTGTTGCTAATTCGTGCCAAATTTGGACAAAAGTGGGGAAATAATAAACCATAACCCTCATTTTTTTCTGGACCCCCTTTTTGAACTTTCTGGATCAACCACAGACATATGCAGACTGTGTATTACCATATTTATCAGCCATAATTCATATTTGAAAGTAGAAGCAAATCTCTGAGAGGAAAATGGCACATGGAACCACGTAGGAACAAAGCCAAGAGTAACTGCGACCAGTTTATTGAATTTTGTTGGTGCATTTTGCTCAGTCTACAGATTCTGAAGAATAAATATTCCATTGACTATGGTGACTGGAACAAGAACTTGAAGTCAAGTTATTGAGTAATAGCGGGTAATTTTCGCGGGTGCCAAGTTTTGCTATTATCTTTATCAATAGGGGTATTAAATTTTCGCATGCAGTCTTATATTTTTGCGTATATAAATTGATACGGACTACTGGAGAAAACTGTAAAATATCCGGATTTAAATTTGGCGAGCTTTTATTTTCGCGATCCCTCGAACCTCTTGAATATATAGAACATTAGAACCTCGCAAAAATGCCCCGTAATAAAGTAATTTTTTTGTCAGGGACCTAAAATATAAACGATACATCATTTTGGGGGGACGAGTGGGTGGGGCATGCAGCCGACTGCCGATTCCAGATTTGTAGCCATCATGAATTCGTATAATGGCGGTATTGCCGAGTTTCACGAAGGTGTTTAGGGTGGTCTTAAGATATATCTAAGTCTGTTTATCGAAAATATAGAGAGTTAAGCCATCTTTTTAATTTGGTCCTAACTTTAGGTCGTATGATCATCTTAAGATAAGACGTGGAATTAGGATGAATGTCCCAAATAAATTTGATATTAGCTTTAGTGCTTAGTTTTTTTATCTATTTTTTTGGTTTTGTTTTGTTTTGCTATTGTGTTCGATAGCTTCTATCTAAAAAAAACCGGCTTCGTTTTTCTGGACCCCATAAAATAGAATCTGAAGTGTAATTCTGTCTCGGTGAAATATCGACTCTTTTTTTTTCTAATCGTCGAAAAATCTATTGAATTATAAATGTGAATGCTTTCCACTTTCCATTCCGGTATTTAAGGACCAAAAAACAAACAAACAACAACAACAACAACAAAATTAACACGCGTTTATTTTTCTCCATTTTGTTTGAATTGGACTGTACAGAATTTGACTTACACCGGTTTGTCAATTTAAGTGTATATAAAGATCAAAAAGAGCTAGCTAGCCCTTTTGGAAATGAGATCTTTAACTGAAATATACACAGAAAATATGTACTTAGTAACTTAGCTTCCGTTTCCATTCGATTTTAGAAATTGTATTATAGATATCCACTTTTTAGTTACATGTATGTTAACTAAACAAATCATGGATACGGTATAATATCTCATTTAAACCACATATTTTAAGATAATTTACACAATCAGGGGCGTAGCTACGTAAATTTTGACAATTTTTTTCTTTTTTAATATTTGATGGATGCATATAAAACGAGTACAGTAAATGCTGATATTATTTCTTCAATTGCGCTTCATGTAGCAACATGGAATCGGAAATCCAACGTCATTTACCCGTTATCGGTTTTCTACTAATCATTCCAACGTTCCGATAACTTCTATAAAAGTAGATTTGCGATTTCCGCAAAATGGACAAGTTTGTCATTCTACCAAAAAGAAAAAGGAAGAGATAAAGACCAGAGGAAGGCAGTATTGAGAATGAGCCTTCAGCATATATTTTAGCAGATACTGAGCCAGCGACCACTGCCAGTATGATATTCGCACAGATCCTTCAGAAGTGCCATCAAATTCAAGTAGCTCTACTAGCGTTACACAGTTCCAACCACCATACCCAGATGAAGCTAAACTTCGAAGCGTCAGTGAAATATCTGATACTGACAAACAACCAATTTTGTGCTCCAAATGGACAGATGCCTTCAGCTACCCTTTCCCTGCAAGGTTAGGAATCAATTTCTTCACCTAATAAAAACAATTGGATTTTACCAACCGTCCCTCAGCCCAAACTGCTAACTCTATTTTTTCTTTTTTTTTTTTTTTTTTGTTCCCTTTATACCTAGATTCTACCATCGCGAATTGTTAATTATTGGTAAATTTTGCCGGGGGAAACTTCGATAAATATAATGATTTTGGTTAAGCAACGTTAACTTTATTTTTAAAAGTCTAGAAACGTGCCCCATTGAAGTCTACAAAATGATTTTGAAAAATAAAATAATTTACCTACCCTACTTTTTCAACCTGAAACAGGCATAATTATATTTTCTATTGGCCTAATACGACTCTCCGTCTAATAAAACTAGTGTAGATGTCTGAGCAAGATGTACATGTTCCCTGGGCGTTAACGGTCCAGCCGTTTGAAAGAGTAATCAATTGAACTAAGGTTATAGCGGTAATCAAAAGAATGTAATCCAGGAACAAAGACCACACATGGAAAACAGACATACACAACAAAGAACATAAAATAACTAAAATCATACATACAAAGTAACAAAAGTAATTGAGCAACTCGGACTCCACTAAAAACTGGGAGCATGGACCAGGTGCACCGGTAGGGTAAGCGTCCTCTGCTTTTCTAGAAACACCCGCCGAGTTGCTCATAAAAAGTTAAGTCCGGGGTAGACAAACGAGGAAAGGAAAACTATGACCCGTTGAATAAATCAGTTTTCATGGTGCTGATGGATACACCATAACGATCCACGAGTTCATGATGACGACCATAAAACTTCTGTAGTGATGACTTCAATCTTGTAGCAACATAACCCTGTTCCAGAAGCCTATTTGTTAGAGTTCTAGCGCGATACAAAAAGTCTGCGTAGTTTCGGCAAGCTCTGGCATAACATATGAGTTGTGATATCAACACTCCATATGCAGGAGCCGAAGGGATGTTGCCACAGATGAAAGGAAAGTTGACAATTCTGAATGAAAAGTCATCACGTTTGTCGTTAAGTTTGGTCAATAGTTTTTTTTTACCATCGGTTTTTAAGGGTAGGTCAAGATATGAGGCTGACTTCACAGTGTCTGTAGTATCCTTTATCTCAAATTCTTTTGGGTAGATGCGATGTATCCAAATCCCCGAAATTAGGATTGTTTAAATATAATACGTCATCTATATAGCGGAAACTGAGATTGAAGGATCTAGCCAAACGATATTCTTTCTTTCTGATCAGATCAGCTATAAAGTCAGCCTCATAAGAGTGAAGGAATAGGTCAGCAAGTAAAGGAGCACAATTTGTTCCCATTGGAATGCCGACCATTTGTTGAAAAATATCGTTATCGAAAGTTGACCAATGTCCATGTATACACATGTACAAGAGGGGTAGACAGGGGGTTCCTGTTCCATTTTGCTATCGGGTTCCAGACCTCCCTCACAAGTTTTCTCTCCTTTACTCCCCATTGTAATATCCCGACAAGCTTGCACCCTATTCCTACCTCCCCTTATTCCCGGGTTCCTGTCTCCGTGTCCAACCCCTCATAAATAATTTATAAAGAAATAATTTGATACAAAAAAACTGAAGTTAACTTTGTAAATAGAAAAATATACAAAATTATGTTCATAATATTAAAATGTACATGTACATATTACTATAAAGAGGATACGAAGTGAATGTGCGTATGACAACACTTCACATGATATATTGAAAATATCATATTGTCACTCAAGGAACAGGATTTAATTTCTGTTCTGCATCTTGATATTGTACGAGGGTCTTAAACTACGAACAGTTAGTTCATATACCCTCAAACAAGATCAAGAAGGTCCCTATCGTGCACTTTAGTGGAATTTTTTTATAAAAGTAAGCCTGTCTAAACATTTCTGTTAGAAACTGCCCCAAATTGACACGAGTTATATTTTTAAATACATTTAAATTGTTTCTTCGCACAAAAATAGATAGCTACCAAAATACCCCCGTTCCGATAATCGAATGGTTACCAGTATCTACTTGTAATCATTCGATTAATGAGATGGGGGCAATGAAAAAAGTTTTCAGGACCAAATTCAAACATATCTAAACAAAAGCTTATAGTTGTAAATGGTTCATATTGGATTCTTTGATTTATTCTTAAATTCACCGTTCTGATTACGAAGGTCATTACCAAAAGCACACACCAAATTCATGATTCATCGTAGCAGTGCGCCAGTTAGCGTAATATTCAGGTTCGATGTCGGTTTACATGGAACACCTTAGGTGCATGTCCCTCTCAACTAGCTACATTCCTTAGTTATTCCTTTAAATTATCGCATAGACACCTATGTGTCATTTAAAGCGCTGAATTTCTTAGGCACCTTGTTCCAGACACACTTATTTTAACATAAACGCCAAAGTCTTATAATATAATTTCAACAAGTATATCTGGGGAAGATACTACCCATGCACTTTTAAGACTTTGGATCACCTGGAGCAGCTCTAATATCTTCACACATGCCAAAAATAACCCAATAGAATGATTATTACAAAAAAAGCAATATCAGCAGACCTCAGAAAGACACCATCCCGGGAAATGCATTATCAAAATTACTCCGCTATCGTCTTAGCAAAGTTTCATTTTTATTTGTCTTCTCCGGG
The DNA here is from genome assembly GCA_037379345.1 of Perna viridis. Lineage (NCBI taxonomy): Eukaryota > Metazoa > Mollusca > Bivalvia > Mytilida > Mytilidae > Perna > Perna viridis. The sequence goes on along the minus strand of CM074517.1, from coordinate 29,809,948 downwards.
CCTCCGATGTCACATGGCGGTAATCGTAATAGAAATACTAGATACAGTGATTAATATATCGGGATTTATGCTACCCTTTTGTACAAAAGTTGGCCCAAAAATGAGTGGCAAACGATAGCATTGAACCTCTTTCTCTATATAAGTTTCTTGATCGGATCCACATCCCACTTTTTGTAAATATTTGGATCAGCCTGCATGAAATATCTGATGACAGCTTCTATGATCATTGATGAATATATAGCCTCGCACGGTTTTCATTTCTAGCTAAACATGAAATAGGTTGTTATGCGTCTAAAATAAACAACTTCAATATATAAACAGTGAACGACTGGTTGCTTAGAAATAAGCGACTGCTGTATCAATTCTGATCTTCGATCTAAATTGATGATATATATATAGCCTAGCTGGCCAAGTGGTCTAGGGTGCTGGACTTAGTGCAGGCGGTGTTGCCATAGATGTCACAGCGGTACGAGTTCGAGTTCCGCGGAGGGAACGACCAAAAATTTGCATCACAAATTTGACATTTCTAACATCGTTGGGAATTTTTCAGACCCTTATATATATACTTTGATAACAGTGTTGACGTTTTTGTCAATAGAAAAAATCGACGTCTAGACTTTCCATAAACAAGATAGTATTCAGAAAGAAAAAATGTAAAATAATTACAGAACACATTAAATTTCATGACCTTTTTCTTTGTGAATTCTTCCATTATGATATTGAATTGTAGATAAGGACTATCTATTTGAAAACAAAATGGATATGGAGTAACGCAACATATGCACACTAATTCTGTAGTATTTTTTTAACCTTCACGTACAACTTAACCAAGACAAACATGTATATATGGAGAAATGCTTCAGCCATTTAGGTGTACGAATCAGGTAAAACATACATTTCTTCATCAAAGAAATGCGATTGATTTTCCCTAAAACCGGTGAGCTTCGGGTGGGCTTTGCCCCCCTCCCAGGCCCCCTACCAGGGCGTTGCCCTGGACCCACTGGAGGCTTTGAGGGGCACCCAGACCCCTCGCCGTATTTTCTTTGCCTTTAGGTTACAGATCACCAATTCAACCAATGAGCATTTGGAACGTACGCAAAAATAGTCCTACGTAGAAATTACCCCTGTTCCTCATAGTGCTGTGAAAAAAGTACTCATCTTATTTTAAAAATTTAAACAGTTTCTGAAAGGAAAACATTTCTGTACATTTTATAGGTGCATTTTGCTTCTTGTGATGTGAAGCCTAATCTCCACCATGATTTCTAAATATAACCCTATCTTGTGAAAACACTGGGATTTCCCATGCTATTTATAGACACTTCACTTCCGGTGACCAGTACTGCACTGCAAGTCTGCTAACCCCACATGGCATTCTGAGGATTGTGAGCTGACATATGTAGAATCATGCTGATATATAGTCCTCTGCAGGTTAAAGTTAAGGTAAAGTCCAGAGAAGCCATTGGATATTGTGAAATTTGCATAGAAGCCTATGGGAAGTGGGATTAGTGGTTTCTAGCCTATATATCTATCAATATCTAGCTACGCCCCTGACAATGACGTCATTACAGGCTATTATATCTTTATAACGATTGTCTCAAGACATCTTTGTTGTGCATCTTAAGTTTCGTCGTAAGGTGTTCATAAGACTATCATATTATGTCTTAGGATTTTTTCGTTAAACAGGCCTAAAATTTGCAATAATTTATATTATAACTTTATTTCCTTCTTTAGAGTTAGGAGACAAACTATCGTGTAGACGTTGACGCCCCATAGATTGTCAAATTGATCGCGGTTTATAGTGCTACCCACTTGTCCTACGTTTGTAAAAAAATACTTCCCACTTGTCTTACAACACTAATTTACCTAGTTAGATGGTTGTGTTTTGATAAGGTATTAGAAGGGATATAGTCTTTTTCATGAAAGATGTTAATTATTTGATTTTTTTAACATTAATTTTTTGCATACTGTTTTAAGTAAAATGCAAGAAAGTATTTCCATTATTTAATGTTTGAATTAATGTTATTTGATTTTATCTTTCATTAAAAAAAGAAAGAAAATGTCTAGAAATATTGTAAAAATACCATCTTAAAAATTTGATTAAATAATAATACTTTTTTAAAAAATTAAATGACAATTTTAATGATTATAATACTAAATATTGATTTAAATTAGAAATCGCTATTTGTTTGAATGTAAAGCATCCGCATATGATAAGCTGTGTTTTTCCGACGCAGTCGGTTTTCATGTAGTTACTCTTTTTACCCTTTGACCTTAAAGACGCACTTCCATGGAATGCAAGTCACCTGATCGTAATTCTGTTTTCCGATTGGCCAAATACTGAAAAGTTAGTGGCGTTCGAAAATATTGTATCGAAAATTGAAATTGTGTGTCATGTGTTATTTCATGAATTAAATGTAGAAAATTGTTAGTAAAAAGAGCAAAATTTTACTGCATCAGTTATCTTTTTTAAAGATAGTATTTGAAATTACTTAGCTTGGGCTTGGTACACCATCTTGTAAGGGACCGGTCAAAATTTATCGCCACATAGGACCAGTGCAAATAGCAGTAGGACAGACACCTTTTTGATGTAATGCTTTTGTTGGGACACCACTTTTTTTACTGATAATATCCACAGGGCACATGTTTTTTATGAACAAATACTTTGAACTATTTTTTATTAACTTTAAAAAAACAAACTATTGTAACAAAAATAGTCTACAACATATAAATGCAGTAGAAAATACAACTATTTAACATAATTCATTGTAAATGGAATAACTATATCAGAAGTGGATCCAAAGTTTTAGGTAAGGTGAGGATCACGAAGTGTTTCGAATTTGCTAGGGGGCTTTGGGGGCATGGCCTTCAAGAAAATTTTGAAATATTAAACCTTAAATCCTGCATTCTGATGGTATCTTGAACAAGTTTTCAACAATTTTTAAAAATTGCAATTTTCCTAGGGGGACCCGGGCCTCAGACCCCCTTGAACCCGCCACTGTGTATGTATTAAAACAGAAATAGCTTTATATCAATACCTCATTTGTATGATCTTTAATACACTCTATGTGTTAATATAATATTTTCAAATAAAAATAATTATTAGAAAACCATGATAGGACACCAACTTTTCTTACCAAGTTGATATAGGACGTCAATTTTTTCAAGTCTGATAGCCATAAGGTTGCAACTTTAATTTAGGCTCTTATTTTTTGATTTTTTTTTTTTTTGCACCGGTCCTATGGTGGCGATAAATTTTGACCGGTCCCTAATGGAATAGTATATATTTAGCTTGGCTCTTTTCAAACATATTGATAAGCTGACATATCAGCTTATGCATATCATTTTACGCAATGCTAATAAGATTATAATCATAATAATTAGCACATGAATACTGTTCTGACTCTGTATATAAGGAAACTGCCTGATTGAAAATTCATCAGTCATAATGGCTAATACTCAGATCAACGAATATATAGTGCTTTGTAATGATACTACATATAGTGCAAATTTCAATATCAATAACTTTTTGTCACTTTCAATCCTTATATTTATGTATGAAATAAAATGTTAAAATATTTTATTTTGAATTTATACCAGCCACATTCTTTAAAGATTACTAAAAAAAGCATCTGGTTCCTACAAGCAAAATGTGAAAGAAAAGTTCGAAATATATAAGTAAAAGTTGTTTCACTTTTCTATACAGATTTTGTACAATTTAAGTTTTGAATGTTGTTACCTTGATACATGTACACAAGCTAAAAAAAGTAATTTATATCTCATATAAACAAGGCTCATGTGAAAAGTCAAATGTTACTAACGGCCTACTTAAAGATTTTAAAACAGATAAAACAAATTACAGATATGTATGGACTGCTACTAAAATCCTTGTCGTCCTTGGTGACATTGTTTGGTATTTATTCATAAAGATTTGAGCTCTGATTGTTTCTTTGTTAATTTTCTTCGGCTTTGACTACATTGAACATTTCGGCGTGTCATAAAAAGAAAGAAAGGTCGTGTGCTTGTTTTTTTTTATCCAGATAAACGGATTTCGTGCATTCTACACAATTGGCTAAAAGCCATTTTATATCAGCGCCAAAGACCTATCTATCAATTAAATATGCGACATTAAAGACAATTCTCATTTTCATTGCACAACTGGGTATATAGATACATTGTATATTGAAGTACATATGTACACGAATTGACCTTGTATGTAATTGGCAGAATATGTTGCTTTTCTGTCTACTAAGCCGGAATCTTCCCCGTGGGATACCATTCATCGATATGCGATGACAGGAAAATGAAATTCGTCACTTAAATACAAAGCGGATGTGAAGGTTCTTTTGAGGCTATATATCTGTCGAATATATATCTGTGTTTCTCTTCAACTGCAAATTTATTTTTTAAAAAAAAGGGATATCAGGCCATCATTTGCCAGTTTTTTCCCTAATATCGCAGAAAACGAACAAAATTTTCTTATAGAAGTTGGGGTTTCCTGACTTCGCCACTGTTCTGTCTGTTTGTTGTAGAACGTGCACGATAAAAAACAAAAGTCGGCCACCCTGACTTTCATAGGCAATAACTTATGAAAAATCTTCCCTACTCAGAAATGTGGAAGATCTATTTTTATTCATGGGGATTAGTTGGTTAAAAGAACTATTTGTCCTTGTTATGTCATGGCGAGACAGATCTCTTATGGTGACATCCTGTTAAAAGGGAATTTTCCCCACCACACCTGATTCTATTCTACTTTAATACAAATACATGTACATGTAAGAACACGGAAGGTCTACTTTTAGATTTAAGACGTGGGTGTTTTCAAACTTTCTGAACTGTATTACCATGTCCTGTAAATTCACCTTAAAACGGAATTGTATTATACATGAGGAAATGCGCTGTAAAAGAAGAGAATGGATCTTTATTATTTATAGAATTATTGAAATTTAAATCCACTTGAAATTATATACGTGTGTGTGTGTGTATATATATATATAGGTTAAAATGATATTCTAAAGATAAAACAAAGATAGGATCATTCAGTAATTATATGGAAAATATAGAGAAAAAATGTACTTACACGTTATTACAACCAGAAATAAAAGCATTTCAACTTGAAACATCCTGTAACTTCAATCAGAAAATTTCTTAAATAATTCTTCCAGTCATTTCCTGTGTAGCATCATGCCATTTCGATTGCAAAAGCGTCTGGCTGTTTGTTTATTTGAGTCATAAATATCCAAAATGTATTTATACTTCCGTTTCTTGAAAGTCAGTAATACTCAGTACCATGCATATACCAAAATTATTGGGCAAAGAAACAATGGATTCACACGATGAGATAGCATTTGATTGATAGCGTACTATAAACATGAATTTTATATGGATTGTGTACATGTGCAATAATTCAATACTAGTCATATGTATGGCAAGCCAAAGTGGACAAAAATCAATATTTTGTAATATTAAAAATCATTTTTTTAAATATTAGAAAAGAGTTTTTAATATTAGAAATTCAATTTGTAATATTAAAAAATCATTTTCTAATATTACAAATTCATGATTTAGTAATACTATAAAATATCACACATTTTGTAATATTACAAATTGAATTTGTAATATTAGAAAATGAATTTGTTATACTAGAAAATGAATTTGTTATACTAGAAAATGAATTTGTAATATTAGAAAATCAGTCACATTTTTTACTATTACAAAATGATTTTCTAATATTTAAAAAATCCCAACTGAATACCACAAATCCATTTAGAAAATCAATTTCTTATATCAAAAAATCGTTTTTTAATGTTAGAAATTCAATTGAATTTTTAACATTAAAAAAGTGTTTTGTGATATTAGAAATCTAATTTGTAAAATTAGAAAATGAATTTGTAATATTAGAAAAAATCACTTATTTTCTAATATTACAAATTCATTTTCAAATAATATTATAAATTCATTTTCTAATATTACAAATTCCTGATTTAGTAATATTATAAAATATCATCCATTTTGTAATTTTACAAATTGAATTTGTAATATAAGATAATAAATTTGTAATATTAGAAAATCAGTCACATTTTTTAATATTACAATATGATTTTCTAATATTAAAAAATCGTCAATGAATACGACAAATCCATTTTCTAATATTAGAAAATCAATTTCTAATATTCAGAAATAGTTTTTTATTATTAGAAATTCCATTGAATTTTTAATATTAAAAAATGATTTTTTAATATTACAAATTCATTTTCGATTATTACAAATTGGATTTCTTATATCACAAAACACTTTTTTAATATTAAAAAATCATTTTTTAATATTAGAAAATGCTCATTTTTGTTCACTTTGGCTTGCCATACATATGGCATTGATAATGACCCTAACCAGGCGTGGATTTTTCCACTTGTACCCGACAAAGCTAAAGTAGAATAAGTGACAGGTTGTTCCAATGGGACAATGATCAACAAGCATGGTCATAATTATTCTAAACACAATAGCTCATAAATGAAGTCAGATTCAAATTTTGATATTTTCATAACAGATTGCTACAAAAAATGTATGTCACAGTAAGTATCGCTGCAGCAATTATTGATTAAAACGTGTTTTAAGATATCATAATGACACGTGCCTGTATATCCAAGTTCAGTAGACCGTGAAGGATTATCACACCTACACATTTTATTACTAATTATTAATTGGTGTAAATAACAAAGTAAATGTAAATTATTTTGAATGATTTATTGCAGCTCTATATTGTATAATAACATGTAAAACATCAACAAAATAAAGACATTTGCAGAACTATTGTCATGTTAAAATCTTGGCTTTGTACGGCAGTTTCTAGGTCTTATTCTTTGGTATGGTTAGGCAGCAAGGCTTTTTGGTTGTGGAACTTCAAAGTTTTTATATGAAGACTTAATGCTGGTATTCTTGGTGGTAACATCATTTAGAAGTCTATGCAACAGGTTGTTCTGTTGTTCTTGTGTTTTGGTTTGCCAACTCTGGTAACTATGTAAGTGTTTTCTGTAACGGCCATACAATTCATAATTCCCACTACCGTAAAGTGAACGTTTTAAGTCTATGAAATGCACGGTAACAATATCATGTAAGTCTTGTATCAAATTCGGAATTGACTTTGGTTGCCAGTTTACTGCCTTCTTGAAGACGTGATTTATGGATTGGCAGTTGTTGTTTGTCCATAAACGATTGTAGTCCAGTTGCCAGTTTGGAATGTTAACATAATGAAACAGTCTGTCTTTTAAACGGGTTTGAAAATACGAATTCAGGGTAGTTTCTGCTAATATCTCGAGCCTTGATATGAAAATTTGAGGGATCTATCGCCGATGTCAGTCCGTTGGGCCCAAATATGTTATTTAGAATATTTGTTCGCAATTGGTCGTTGCATCCAATTTTATTTCTAAGGTGATCGGAAACATTGTCTTTAATGTGTTTAGTGCACACAAGTCGTTCTATGTTAGGAAAGACACTGTCAATTGCTTTTGTCAAACCACTCTCATCGTCGCTTCCAATTCGTAAATCGATGCATTTCACACTTTCCTGAATGCGTGCTTTTACATGAGATAAAAATGTGTGGTACGAAAGGAACGAACCTTCCCAGTGTAAGAACATAGGGCCTATAAAAATCGGATGATCACCAGTTTCTTTTGACACCACCTTCTTGTTTTTGTATACTAGATTTGTGACATAAACGGCGCCAAGGTTAAAAGTTCTATCTATACCTAGAATGCAATCTTGATCGGTCATCAAAAATTGTTTCAAATCAAGTGTAACAAATAATGGACGGGGGTTTGTTGTTGCCGTGTGTATATACCACTTCTTGAACAAAGCTGTCATTGTTTACCATCGCCAAAACTTCAATAATTTCATCAGCATATAATACTCAGCGGTCAGACTTTGTTCAGATATTTATTTCGTTCCGTATCTGTTTTATTTATCAAATGTCCAGGATACTTTGATGGCTGTTTTGTTTGTGTTTTAGGAACGAAATGAATACAAGAACAAAGTCTTACTGGTCAAGCATCGGACAAAAATCAAACTTAGTTTTCAGAAGTTATTCAGATCATTGCGTTCTTTTAAGGGGTATATTTCTGGACAAAAAAAGAAACAATGATCAAATAAATCTTACTAACTGAGTTAATTTCCAATGTGCAACAAGACGACGGGCGATACATTGGGGGCGATATATATATACTCAGCGGTCAGAATTTGTTCAGATATTTATTTCGTTCCACATCTTATAATTTTATAATTTATATTGTAAATACGGAAAGTGATAAATGCATTACCTAAAAAAGAAACAACAATCTTTCATCTAAATTAATAATAATTAATATATATATATATATATTTATATATACCTCTTGCAATCTATGTAAGACCATGTCATAATCAACGGACGTAGTTGGTGATCCCCAAGGACGCCACATCTCGTATATTTTGTGAAATTTATATTGTATATTGTAAATGCGCTCGCTATGAATGTCCAGAATACCGATGTTCCATATTTAAATGATATTTAATTTTACTAAAAAAATCTTACCAAAACAAGAAATCTTTTTAATATTGCGACAAAAAAAGACTGTTTTTATATTTTATTCTTTATCGTTCTTTGTCTAAACTTAAAATGTTTTTATGAGATGAACATCAAAGACCATTTGTCCAAGCTAGTGCACATTTATTTTTCGCCAATTCTATTGAATAGGTCATTATTGCATATAATTGAAGACAAACAATTAATCATAAATTTATTGACAAGCCGTATATTGCTTGATTAACTTGTTAATTTGTATACGCATGATAGCACACAAAATTGCCGACACACAGACAGCGCGTGCCGTTTTAAAAACCGTTTTTTCCTAAAATATAATAACAATATCTCTAAACAAAGTTCAAATATATAACCATATCTGACATATCTTTTCATCCCAACCTTCAAAAATATAGATATTAATCAATATTTGGGGCTAAGTGCACTTTTAAGGGCTAAGTGCACTTAGCCGGGGCTAAGCGGTATTTAGACGTACCGTGTCACAGGATCAAAAAATTCGGCACTTAATGCGTTGCTGATTATGATAAAGCAACGTGTATCCCGTCAATTTGTCTTATTATTTGTTCCATATTGTCTCAGGGTAATTTGTCCCATAATTTAAGAAATGGTTTTTGTTTCAGGATATGTTTGTTTTGTGTTGTTCATGGTCTTAGTATACCTTTTGTTTTGATTTTAAAGCCTTTAAACTTTAAAGGGGTGGCGCTGGGCTTCGCCAATGTCGCAATTTGCGATTTTTTACTTTATTTTGCGACAAAAATAACCAGTTGGCGATTTTCTTGGCGCCCAGGTTATATTAAAACTGACAGAAAGTTTATCAGGAACGGATATTCTCTCTTTTTACCAATTTACGACTGAAGGCAATTAAGGGTAATTAGACCAGGCGACCGTGACTGACAATATCCGAGACCTTTAAATTGAATTTCGACTTGAAAATTCAGAAACTAAGAAAGGCCAGCTAGTTGTTTGTTGTTCAGTTGTGCAGTATGTTGGATGTTTTGTGTTAATTCATCTAGGTGTTCCATGTAAACTATCATCGAATATAAATTGACTGAATATTTTCAGAATATCGTAAAAAAATTAAAAAAAATAAAGATGCCAAAACCTTTAACTTTACCTACAGATATATTAATGATGTATTGTCCATCAACAATTAACCCTTCTTGTGGTAAATTGTTACCGTCAGTGGTGTCATCCCACTTGTCCTGCATTTGTTAATTACAGGTAAAATATAGGTGAAAATTTGTAGGACAAGTGGGAGGTATGTAGTTATTAATTACCTGTTAATTGCTTGTTTATCACAACAAAAGATCAAAGGGAGCTATCTATAGTCTGTTTTAAATTGTATGAAAAGTTAGCCACATTCAAAAGGTAAAGTCTGTAAAGTATATAAATAAAAGTCAAAAACTTTCATTTATATATTTTGCATTTTGGTTTACGTTTTGTATGGAGTTCCCATTATAATGCTTTTTTTGTTTCTTTGTAAACATGTAGGTTCCAAAAAATTACGCAAAATATATCTCAGTATTTTATTTCGTACATAAATATAACAACGTTTAACTGAGCATTAGCCATTTTGACTGATGAATTTTCCAATTTTCTCTATGCTTATATACATATAATGAACAGTATTCAAAGCCATGCTAATAAGATAATCATGTGAACATTACTTACTAATATGAATGAGAAATGCCAAGCTCATTAAGAATATTAAAATAATTTTCAACTATTACCAAACTTAAGAGAATTAAGCAATAGTGAAATACCAAGCTCATTAAAAAGCCTACATATTTTTATTTTTGATATTTTGTTTGAATTTCCGTAGTAAACATTATATAGAATGCACTGTAGATTTCAAAATTAGGGGGGATGACTCTGTAAATGCCACTCAAATACAATAGAATCTATTGTATTTTCAATGTTGATTATCTCCTACGAGCAGGCTGATTTGAATGAATAATAATAATTTCATAGTATAGACCCATAAAACACCTTAGTAACAAAAATAAAAATATGTAGCCTTTTTTGGGTGTATCACACTTCTAAGATTTTGCATGATTCTTACTAAGACTGCTACTTAATTGCTAATGCCTTTATGAAACTTATCAAGGTTTTTCATACCAATTCATCTGTCATTTTATTTCATATATTTAAAAATAAAATGATTCAAATTCAAGGTTAAATAAGTTGGGACAAATTATCCAAAACTAGGACGAATTGGCAAAAAATGGGACAAATTGATCAGACACCAAGATGATAAGACGGTGACACCGAAGGAAATTGTAATTGACACTCACCCACAAAGACTTCAATTGTAACAAAGGTGCTTGCTATCAAATATGCAGCCCGACTAGTATATTCGTGTTTATATTTGATAGTGAATGCAAGCTTTTAAATTAGATCCTGTGATTGTACAAAAAAGAAGATGCGTGATATGCATATAACGATATAACTTTCTATAATATTATTTGTTCAAAGTAATCCATGCATGTAACATTGAAATAAGTTTGCAAAAGTATCCTTGAATACAGAAAGGGTGTTTAATAAAACCTTTTAAAATAATTGCATGAGTCTCATGGTCTTTAAGTAATTAAACAATAGCTTTAAACTGGTTATTCTTTAATGTAACCAAGACTGACATGAACGATTTAATCCTTATATACAATTGGTGGGCACATCTACCCTCAATATCCGCAAAGCATAATGTAAACGACGAAAATTTCGCGTCGGGACAATTTTCACTCGTGACATTTTAATGAATATTTATCGCGGAAAGAAAAACTCAACATACAAATTTCCTATACTAATTTAAGTAATTAAAATGTCTGACTCCGAAATTTAAAATTACGCGAATAAAATATTTGGTCCATTTAATCGTAAAAACACCCCGCGAAAATCTCAATGTTTACAGAATAGACGGTAGTCATTAAAGGGAAAACTCGCTATTGCTTTAACAAATACTGCACGTGAAGAAGGGACAAAAATATTATCTTGATGACACCCTAGATATGTTCATGTTTAAAATCCCAGTGAATTAAAAATCATTATAGGTCTATGTTAATACTTTACAGTATTTTTACAGTAGACACTAAAAAAACTCATTATGCCTACATTAAATATGACCCACTATACTCTGACTACTTGTAGGAATCTAGAAATCATGGTAAGAAGAAGTACTAGAGGCTCTAAAGTGCCTGATTTGCTCAACTTGGCTTAATTAGACACAATCTATTTTTTTTTTTTTTTTTGTAAAAGCGGCCATGTTTTTTAGGATAAAAATTCCTGATGCTCATACCTAAGGACTTTCATTTTATTCGACAGTAATTAAATAACATTATAACAATAAAGTTGAAAACGATAGCACTTTCCGTATATCCGTTACACCCTTCATTTCGTGCATTATAAAGCTAAGACATCGTTGCTTCTAGCAGATAATTGAGTTGATAATTCAACCGTCTTTGTGGATATAAACCACTAAAATCCGCCCCAAAAAATCTTTCGTAACACAGTTTTAGCCAATCATTTGCACGATATGCGAGACGCTGACCATCAGCTGACTATTCTATACTTGGTTTAATTTTTGTTTTCGTGCTAACATATGTACTCAATACCGTAGGCACAGTTTGCACTCATATGTGGTATTTGTAATTCATGACGGACTGAGGGATTTATTAACGCCCTTGGCTATCATTTGGGATCTCTCAAGGACGGCGTAAAGCATTGAAGCGTTTATAAACAGTCCTCTGGCAGTCATACCCGTGAATGTGGGTTATGGTGTATTTGGGGAAATTATATAGAAGTCATGGGACCACGTTCATTCGTTCAATCATTCATTCATTCATTAAATGCACTTCCAGGTGATTTAATGTCCATCAGTGACCTAGTGATCCAATTTGTGATCTGCACTGTTCTGACATCGTTGGGAATTTTTCAGACATATCTATATATATATTATGATATGATTGTGTCACCGTAAAACATTGTATATTGGTATGGAGCTGGCAGTGGCGTCACCCTCGTGCGATGCCTTTATAGTTATGGTTGACCAATTGTCATGAAATTTGATTTTGAGTTTATATATATGGCCCCTACCATTTTAAAATAAAGGTCATCCATGTAACTGACAGATACCGCACTTTAGGTTCCTGTTAATTTAAAAAAAACTGAGAGTCCAGAATTTTATCAAGCTAACCTATAAAAGTGCAATGGCCAATCCTTAACATGACATATCAAGTTCAATACATCCATGCAAGTACACTTTCAAGGAAGAAGTATTGTAATATGTATATGACTTTTTTAAAGTAGAATTTGTTCCCCATTTAGATGTTTAGTAACACATATTTATCAACATGTGCATAATTTAATTATTGTAACATCGCAAATAAATGTAAAAAAAATATTTTAACATGGGTTTTCGGATTGTCACGACCATAAAAAGATGTTCTGAACCTTTTCACTCATATCAGAATTCTGCTAAAACCTAACGTTTTTGGAGATATACTTCTTTTACGGCAGCCATGTTTTTTTTTTGGACGTATTAAAAATCCTCACACTAGTTCACAGGGGGTTGCTCCCACTCCGTATTTCTACAATCGCTTGAACCGAAAGCTTTCGTGTTATACACCACTCGGGCTGCATATTTCGTAGTTGTAGTAAGTTAATGTAGAATACCCTAAGGAACATTCATACAAGTTTGGTTCTTATTGGTGAAGTAGTGACAGAGGATAAGATTTTGTACGCAATAATATTAAAAACGGGGGCAAAGTTCGAAAAGGGCGATAACTCCAACATGACTTAACAAATTTACGCAAATATTAGACCTCAAATGGATCTCATCATGTAAAACATTTTTACACCATACCAGAATTTGCCTTAACCTCCCGGTTTTGGAGATATAGACGAAAAACTACTGTCTGACCCCTATGTTCTATTTTTAGTAAAGGCAACCATAAGAAGATTTTTTAAAGTAACAATATTAAATATAGCAAAAGAAATCCAAAAAGGGCAATAACTCCAAAATGGCATGACATCAAATGGATCTTATAATGCTGAACACTTCAACTCCTATGTCAGAATTTGGCTAAACCTAACGGTTTTGGAGATATTTGCAAAAAATTACTGTCTGATCCCTATTTTTAGTACGGCAGCCATGTTTTTTTGACAGATCAAAACCCCCACATCAGTTCTAGGTAGAATACTCAAAGGAACATTCATACCAGTTTGGTTCTAATTGAGCCAGTAGTGTCAGAGGTAAAGAGCTCAGCATATGACCACAGCTGTCAAACTCTTGTTCACTTTGGGCAAGTGTGGACAATTTTAGTTTTCGACATACTTAAGCATAAGGACTAATAGTTCATTATGGATACAATTGGTTTTGACACAACATAGCACAAAATTTGAAATTCAATTAAAAATTTCCTAAATTGGACAAAAAATAATGAAAAAAGTTTTTTTTTTTAGTGTAGCCCCTTTGACTCCTTACAACTGAAAATCGTAAATGAGATATTTGAAATCTGAGTGAAGATCGAAGGCAGAAATTTTTTTTTACGGAATCCAACTAAAAATGTTCAAAATCAGACTGACAATAGAGAAGTCGATTTTTGGGGGTGTTGACCCCTTGACCGCTTATTACTTGAAAACCTTACGAGATACCTGAAATCTGATTGTAAAACCCAGACATGAAAAAAAATCTAAAATCTGACAAAAAATAAAAAAGTTTGATGTTTATTTTAGGCAAGGCCAAATTTTTTACCCCTTCGACTCCGTAACTGTTTAACCAGGTTACTTGTAGGGTTCAAACAACTAATGTCATTTCCCATAGGCTTCGATGCTAATTTCACTAAGTTCAATGAGTTATAGAGCTTCTACCTTAGTTTAACCTAAACAAAGACTATACATCACCTAAAAGCTGCATGTGTACACTAATAGCCCTGAAAATATTATGTGGGGTTTACCTACCTTGCAATGTGACACTGGCTCCTAGAAGACAATGAGCTAAAAATAGAATGGGAATTCCCTTACATTTCACAAAAAGGGGTCTTCATGCAGAACTCATAAAAATATTTAATTCAGTAAGTTACAGTGACCATTTTATGTAGAAATAAAGGAAATATAATTGCCTGCCAAACACAAGCCCACTTGTGCAGTTTTAATGTGCACTTTTTCCACAACATAACACAAGTGCACTAAAACTTGTGTAGGATTATTTTTGCGTATGTTCTAAAAGCTCTTTGGTTGAATCAGTGGTATGTAACCTATAAGCCTACCCTGTAAAATTTTTGAACAGAATTTCAAAAGAAACAGTTTGACATCTGAAACATAAAAATCAAATCAACGATGAACTTCTTCTATCAATTCTAATGATAACACCCATTTTCTTCTTTTAGCCATTTTTTTCCCAAAGGGGTGGGGCAAAAACCTCCAAAAACCAAAGGACCCTTCACCATGTCCCTAAAAACAATGTGCTAAAATTTCAAAAAGATCGGGAAAGTTTAATTCCGGTTATCATAAAATAAATAAATGGAAACCGAAGACAACAACAAGGTGATACCATTATATGTACGACCAAAAATATTTTTGCTGTCCTATTAAAAATGTTATTGACGGATGGCAATTGATGCCAATAGCTATATTTGGTGATTATTTGTTGGAAATTCATTGGTAGACAAACCTGGAGAATGCAAAACAAAATAAATAAAATTTATTTTGAGGATGTCTTAAGTATTCATTAGACCTCCCCCTCCCAAAAAACCCAAACCCAAAACAAATCATTCTATACCTTTTCACACTACATATTTCCTCAAATATAGAAAGAGTTGCATATACAACATGAGCAGAAAGATGGACATGCTAATTGCTGTATTCGCTTTCCATCTAAAAAAAAATAGGGTGTTTAATTTGGTTTGTAACTTGTCAGTCTCTATAACATATCAACACCATTTCTGTTATAACTAGGCACAAACATTCAAAAAAGTACATCTTTGTTTAAGGCTATAGCATTTATTTATGAGAACTGAGAATTAATAGTAACAATAAAACAAATATATACAATATAAATAGACAATTGTACAGAAATCACCAATAAGATATGCTCTCAAAAAAAAAAAAACAAAAAAAAAACACTGCATTTGTGAAGCATAAACCACAACTAAAATATATGCATTCATAAACACAAATCTTCCAACAAGTATGATTCCTACAAAACATGATAAATATAAACACAATTGTCATCCATTCAAAACATTAAAGCATAAAATAAACATTATAACAATAATCTACACATATTTTCCAAAGTAAAATTAAATTCAAACATACTGTAAAAGTACTATTGTTCGTGGGGTACCAATTTTCGTGGATTTCATACATAATGTATACCACAAAATTTGATTCCCAATGAATTGAATTATTTACTTTAAATTGTATGACAGAATAATCAAAACCAAGAATTCAAGATTCCATGAACTTGTGCTTTTCGCACGAAAAATGATACTCACAAATATAAGTAGTGTACTTTAACAGCACTCTTAAGTGAAAATTTATTAGTAGAATTTTCAAAAAGTATATAAGTACCATTAAATAAATATCTAAGTGATACTTTAAAACCAAAGATGTTAGTACTTAATTGACACTGATGTTGGACTACTTTTTCCAGTCACAACATGTGTGCAAAGTTTCATTATGATGAGACCATATTAGCTTCAACCCACACTAAATCCGAGGTGTGACATTTCCATTTTCAAATGCAACTGTCATATTTAAATTAGGTGGGCATGATTGCAAGCACTTTAGTCTTTAGATCAGTCAAGAATGTTTCAAATTCAAACTAATTATATAAAATGTCATGAGTTATCTCCATTCTTAGATGGGTTAATGCATTATGGTAACAAGTATTTTTGTTGAGAACAAAATATTGTCATATCTAAAGCTATTACAAAAAATATTGCTTATATTGCAGCTGAATTATAATCTCAGGAACTAAATTTCTGAAATTCATATTCCAGAAAAAAAACTAAGGCCACTCAAGCCTAATTCCTTGGTTATCATGCCATTTTTCAGAAAAATCAATTAGGGAGGGACATATTTCTTTATACCCTCTACCTTCCCCCCCCCCAAAAAAAAACAAACAAACAAGAGGCTCCCAGGAGCCTGAATCACTCACCTTGTCGAATTTTGCCTTTCAAAGGCAATAAATTTAACAAGAAGTTGTCCAACAATTTTGACTCAAGAAATCTTTGGTAGGACTATCACAAGATCTTTTCAACAATTGAAAGTTTCTTTTAGTCTATCATAGTTTTCACGATATTGACTGAAAACTATTAAAAAAAAATTATTTTTCCCCTTCCAAGGGCAATAACTCTTACAAGGAGTCTGAAGACTTTTGTAGTCTTATTAATATGGATCATTTCAGCTACTGAAAGAATTTGGATAATTTGGAGATATCTGTGAAAAACTACTGTCTGACCCCTATGTTCTATTTTTAGTAATGGTGGCCATGTTTTTTTTCGACAAATAAAAAATCCCCACATCGGTTCTATGCAGGATACCCCAAGGAACATTCATCCCAAGTTTGGTTTCAATTGGTCAAGTAGTGTCAGAGGAAAAGATTTTTGAAAGAAAGAACATTAAAAATAGCAAAAATTGTTGAAAAAGGGCAACAACTCCAATATGGCTTAACGGATTAAAACCAAAATTTGGCCTGAGATAGATCTCATCATGCTGAACACTTTTACCCTGTCAAAATTCAGTTAAACCTAATGGTTTAGGAGATATATGTGAAAAACTACTGTCTGACCCCTATGTTCTATTTTTAGTAATGGCGGCCATGTTTTTTTGACGAATCAAAAATCCCCACATCAGTTCTATGCAGGATACCCCAAGGAACATTCATTCTAATTAGTCAAGTGATGGCAATAGCTCATATGGTCTTTGGCCAAGTGAGCTAAAAAGTGATGACATTTTTCAAAATCATTCATAGAGAAAAAAATTGTGGGAGGTGATTAATTTCTTTTATTATTTTATTTATAGGGCTAATACATGTAGGTAATGATGCACCTTCAAATAGATTGGGGAAGGCATGAGAACTGAGAAATTAATTTTGAATGGCCTAATTAGAGTTCATAAAATATGCAGGAAGAAAATTTAAGACATTTAATGGTAAGGTGTACACTTTTCTTTTTTTGACACATCTGACACCTTCGGATAAAAATCTTGTATTAACAGATCTGAATGTATAAAGAAAATAATGCTTTTTTAACACTCTTATAGGCTAAACAAAAATCATATGGAAAGATTCTGAGTAGAGGCATATTAAAGTAGGTAAAATGCACCTTTTTTTTTTTTTTTACATATCACAGCTTTCATGGGAATATAAACAGGGCTGTTATTTTCATAATCAGATTTCTCTTTTCTTCATAAGGCCATTCAAAGTAAATATCTTGGTTCTCAGACTATTTTTCTTGAAACTCAAAGAGGGAGGAAGGTACTTGTACTGCCAAAAAAGGTGACAAGGGTGTTTGCTAAAATTGTTCATAGCAAGAATTAAGTGAGGTGCTGTTTCGTTTTCATTCTATTGACATGGTGATAAAGGGGTAAATTCACTAACACTAGTTTCTGGCCTACTATTCTGCCAAAGTTTCAACTTACTTTTTCAAATTTACTATTTGGCTATTTTAAAGCTAAATTACTATCTGAATACTAATATACAGAAAATGCATGCTGTTGCGTGATAATTTTGTCATAAGGAGGGCACAAAACTCTACATCTACACAGTTTTCGAAGAATTTTCACAAAAATGTGAGGATTATGGGTAGTTTTTTAATCCAAAAATATAGAGCGCAAGCTATGAACAACAAAATCTTTTGTCAGGAGTTGTAATGGTACAGAAGGCCATTTTTGTAGAAATATCAAAGAGTTCAATAAATGTGCTCGATATTTTCTACATAAAAATGTCTCATGAAATAAGCTATTTTAATACAATGCGGCTAGATTTTCAAATTTTGCGTTATTTACCTCAACAATTTTAGTGCAAAACATACATTAACTGCAAAGAAACTTTGTTTTTCATGAAAGGCACATATTCAACTAGTAAATTATGCAATTTCCAAATTTATCTGAAATACTTTAGTTTTTGGGGCTGATTTTGATATTTTCTGAACATACTCCTTTGAATAACAAGCCACCATCAAAAGAAGTCAAAATTAAAATTAAAATTAATAGTAGTACTCTGATAAAGGAATCAATAGTATAATTTTACCGGTAACATTGAAAGCTAAGTACCATGGCAAAGCAACAAAACTATGCCAGACCTTTGGTTTAATCAAATCAACTGAAAAATTTCAACAATCCTGATTTTTTAATACCTATATATACTAAAATACAAACATATCTATGATTGAGACATGCATTATATTAAGTTTTTCAGTAAGCCATGAAGGGCAAGATGTCTTACTGGTGATAGTGTCTATATCAGTCTTCAGAAAACTCACAATAGTAATAAAGTATGTTCAATTGTAGCAAAACGGACAGACACAAAACTTTCTTATTTGCCACACATTACAAAATGTTTATCAAACATAGGACAATATATTCATTGAAACCTGCCAGGATTTGGTTGACAGGTAACACTGTAAACAGTATATGATAGGTTTACCTGTATGTAAAATCTGTTAGGACTAGATAAGTACTCAATACATACAAAAAAAAAAACAGGTAGACTGATGAAAAATTTGAAAGAGTTAACTCATTTTTGTAAATAAAATAAATGTCAAAAGATGAGTAAGTTGCTTTTAAATTTAGCTAGTTGATGGTTTCTATTGACATCCCTGCTATTATTCTATATACCAAAATATTAAAAAAAATTTCATTAAAATCATACACTTCAATTTTTTTGTGATTAAAAAATGCACTTGACTTTTTAAACACTGGATGGTGATTAAATTTCTGTGAGAGCTTTCCTATAATTCATTATTTTCCCAGATTTCTACAAATTTCATGGGAGAAACTGATTCTCCTTCAGCCTATTCTTGATTTAAACTATGGTAAAATTAAGTTTTTAACATGCGCACTAGCACTTGGATGTTAAAATCCTAATTTTCTGTCTCCAGTTGGGAAATAATTCAAACCACTCATTACTGAAGGTCTGTCTGTCTATTACAATAGGACTTGTCAGTCTGGTCTTCAGATTTATTTTTTATAAGTTATCAGAATTTTCTATTTTGTGTTATTTGCAAACTTATCATGGTGTATTTCTATAATATGTATTTAAGCATATGAGACCATCCTCATTCTATAAACAATCACTTGCTTCACTTTTGAATGAGAACTAAGGACCCATTCTCATGAGTTAACAAGGTCATGTGACAAGACTTACAAGTCCTGTAAGTATCGTCAATCTATACACTTATAACAACATGCACCTTAAGAT
This sequence comes from Perna viridis, assembly GCA_037379345.1. Lineage (NCBI taxonomy): Eukaryota > Metazoa > Mollusca > Bivalvia > Mytilida > Mytilidae > Perna > Perna viridis. The sequence continues at coordinate 29,789,957 of CM074517.1, read as the reverse complement.
ACGTATGTGTAAAATACATATTTTAAATCTGGTTGCTAAAGGTTTGATACCACACAATAACTTTTTTTCAAGGAACAAATAAATTTCATAATCTTCCTCTCATGTTGTAAAAGAAACTCATTATTTATATTACCCAGACATGATTTTACGAGGTCTACGAACAAAGGGGAAATTGAGAAAATCAGTAGTAAATGTACAGTAAAAAAAAGAATCAAAACGGTAAAATCCGGATTTGAAATAGCGGAATTCTCCTAAAAAGCGGAACAAATTCATGTCTGATTACCAAATATCAATACATAAAGTACATGAACTATAAAACAACAATTTTCATTTTATATTAAGACTTCAAATTTACTTTGAAAATTCAAACATTTATAAATAAACCTTCAAGAATCAGCATGAATAACCCAAAGACTTGAACATTTTTAGTAATATCTACTACATCCATTAACTACTATTTATATAAACCAATTTATTTTCACAATGTACGATGTCAATTGAATTTTGTAGTCAATTAATTTTGCATTTAACAATCTCTCAAAGATCTCTTCTTTTATAAAGAGAATTAGTTGTCACAGTTAGCAAAAATAAGTTGGTTTATAGTAAACAACAATGCAAGACCTTTCTCAATAATCCAAGCTTATAGAATGTGAATCTACATTCTATATTATGAACTTGATTGATAAACATATCACTGATGCTCAATAAAAACAATTTAAACATGAATATACATGTTATCCACTACTTGGCACCAAAGAAAGAAAAACCAAAATACATTTGGCCATTTCACAACATGATGTCACCAAGAAGCTCTTATCACAGATCAATCATACTCATGGCTGCTCTCCCTTTGTTTAGGAGTTGTTCCCCCTTCCTCTAACTTTTGGTTGACTCTAGTAAGATTATCATACATTCCTGACTTGGTCACACTGTGAAAAGACACATTTATCATAATGTAATAGAAGAGCTGTGATGACAGCTCCATTTTTTCATTATACAGAAAAACTGAATAAAAAAGACGGAATTTAAAAAAAAATTTTTTTATCAAAATATCCGATATCACTGTTAGTGTAAATTCTGACGTGTTATTAATAGAATTTGTTCTTTTAACAATACACACAGTTTTAAATTAATTAAATAAACAAATCAAACCACATAGAGTGTCAACAAATTAATTTTAAAAGCCACGCTAATCGTTGTTAAAACACACTTTGATCATGGTTTGTAATAAAGCAATCAGTTTTCCAACTAATTAGTTGACTTCGAGACATCAGGGTTAATTAACCTTGAAGCCCTATCGAGGGGACTGATTGATTACCTCGAGTTATCCGAGGTTTCGATTCATCCACGTTCGAGTCATCCGAGGTAAAAATGTATTGGAGTAAGGGGAAATTTGCTGGGACTTTGTAATCAGTTCAAGTTATCCAAGATTTTGACTAATCCGAATTCGACACATCGAGGTTCGACTGTATTGTGTTTTTCTGTTATAATATTCAATACATGTATGCATTTGCTACCATTTTCAGATTTATCCCTTTCTAATATCTGTTGATTAAACAATGAATATATTCTCATTTGAATTTTCCAACTAACTTTTCAGGATTTTTTAAATTGGGTTCAATTTAGCAGTCCTAAAATAGTATCAGGTAATATAACTTATCAGATGATAGGTAGTTGGAGAGAGTGACTATCAAGCATGTTACTCAAGACTTTACCGTATAGCAGGTAATTTTCCAGTGCCAAATTTTGCAATTTGTTGAAAGAATAGGGGTTCTTAAATTTCGCTGTCTATATTTTTGATGTTTCCATATTTAATGGTATGAAAATTATATGTAAAATATCAGGACTAAAATTTGGCAAGCTTTATTTTTTTTCGCAATACACCAAAACGTCCCACATATATCTAAAATTTCCCGCTATACAATATTCTACAATTAAAACCTTCTCTCAACCCATTTTGAAAGAAAGAAGAGAAGAGGCAACCACAAAATGATCTTAACCAGTTTTATTAGCACACCAGAGACTTTAAGTGTCAGTCTTTGTAATAATCAGGCAGCAGGTGAAACATGGTATGATAAAACCCATCATTTTGATAGTGTAATTTGACTATTTGCACCATCAGAATCAAGGGAAAAAAACATGGTTTTCCATTTCATGTTGGTGCATTGAAATATAATTTCATTGAAATGCACTGTAAATGACCATTTAAAGGGCAGATAACTCTGTCAAAAACCTCATTTTTCCAACATTCTACTGAAAAAATTACAAACAAATCCAATGATGCAGAGATTAAATAATGGTCTTTTCAAATAGAGGAAGGCTCCTTGAGTGATATTACATTGTCTCTGATATTTCCCATTCTGCCCGATTCTTACAAATACTTACACTTAACAGGAAGGAATCACATAATTACTTACACTTCCTCCATCTCCACCTCTTCATCACTATCTTGAGGTACTTGGAGGTAAGGGTTATCATTTGCAGGTCTAAACTTGTATCCCGTGATTACAAAGAACACTATTGTGGCTAATTCTTTAAATAGTTGATCTAACCACTCATATTGGAATGGAACAGTAATCTGTAATGACAGAAAAAAATACCTGTACAAATGTAAATATTTTTTTGTTCTAATAACGAAAGATTTTAAACTTCTTGTACGGTACTTGATGTACTAGTAAGGACATGAAATACTTAAATTAACCCAAATAATCAAAATTATGAACTAGCATAAATTGTCTTTGACACCAACACAGATGTTCCCCAAATGTTCCCAATATCACGGTAGTATCTAAAATTAATTTCTACTGTTCTATAATTTTTTTCAATTTTTAAAAAAAAATTTCAATTTTTAACCCGGCGGTCATTTTTTCATTTCAATACAGCCTACCAAAGGCCCTTGTAGTGACCTATTTTTAGTCCAAATATCTAGTCTCTATGATTTTTTCCCTTTTTTATGAATTATTTTTGTCTTAATAAGGCAACCATTTTGAAATAATAGCAACGATTGAAATTTCAATATGTTCATGCACACCTCAATATGGTGACCTATTTTTGTGCCAAGTTTGGTTTCATTTCATACAGTGATTTAAAAGGAGTTGTGCAAACGAAACATTGGTGACAGAGAAGAATTATAAGCGTCAAAACAAAAACAATGTTCCTCCACTATGCTGGGGAAAATAAAAAGACATTAACATATCTTTCACAAATAAGCATTGTATTAAACAACATTAATAAAACTGTTTTTTATTACTAACATTATAGCCAGAGCAATGCTTCAGGTTCTTTATCTCATAGAAATTGTTTTAGTAATTGTGACCTTAACCTTTGACCTATAGCAGATCTGTTTATACTACTTGATGACAATCCGTATTTTTCACAGTATTCTATGGAAATGATCCGTAAAATCCTGAACTTTCTGAAATTTTAACAAAGGTACTTTGGAGATATTCACAATCCGTAGAAAATACGGAAAATCTGTATAAGTAAACACCTCTGCTATAGGTAAAAAAAACTATCTGATCTTCTTTGTACAATGTATTTCAAGGCTTAATCTACTCTAAATTCTTAAATAGGACGGATAACTTATGTGGCAGATGTCCATTATGGATGTAAATAAAGAACTGGAAGTCAATATATGGAAAAGAAAGGGGACATTAATTTCTGTCTTGATACTTACACTGATAAGATAAACTATAATTCTGGTGAAATAGATATAACAGACAACCTGAAAAACAAGAGCAAAAAGAAAAATTAAAAATACATAAGCTAATTAGCAGCACGTCATTAAAGTTAATAAAGACTACAAGTTAATGCTTTCATCTGAAAAAAAAACCAGTAGAGCACAATAGCACTTTACTTAGTTCACAACAGGATACATCAAATATATGGCCTTTTGCACAATATAAAGTAAATGCTTCACCTATACATGAATAAGGAAGAATTAAACAGTATGGAAAGACTCTGATTAATATTCAGTTTAAAAAAGATGAAACCATATTTATTGTATCAGTTTTGTATCATAAAAACAAACACATGGTCCTGTCATGAAGACCCCGCAATATTATGGGAAAGCTGCAGGAGATAAAATGAGTGTCATCCCAAGTCCAAAACCCTCAGTTTCGGTCCGAGGACCTTTTTAATTCATTTACCTAGGTCCTGTACTTTTAGACCTTTTCATTTGTACTTTAGTAAGGGCTTCTTTGATTTCCTCAAGGAAACAATTAATTTGAAGCTAGGGAAAGTCCAGGACATTGTTTCACAAAGCACCTGTATGACTACCACACACATTAATCCTTAATTAACCCATAGGACTAATGTGCACATAAGTCTTATGTTTGTTTGTTGAACAATGCCCTGGAACCCCTGAACCTGTTGATATTAAGGGTCTGGAAACAGCCATAAAACCCGGTCATTGATAAAAAAATTTTGCAAAACCGGCCACCATTTTCCAATATCAGACATAAAAAATTGTCAACCCTTATAAATTACCATCTGCAAGGTTTTATTAGTGCATAAACATCCTGTCTACCAGACTCCTAATTGTTCACTGGAAATTAATTAACAGGTGTGTGTCAATTTTAGCCAATGTACAGCCACCTGAGACTGTGACTTACCTGTTACTGATTAGTTGACTGCATAATTGAATTAACGTTACACATGCAGCCCTACTGCCTATACGAATTAATTAAAGTGACTCAAAGAATTTTCATACATTTATTACTTGATTTATTAAGAAAAAGATTGACAAGTCCATCATTTTCCCACCAATCTTTCAGAGGTAATGAAAGCACATGGTACCGAAACTACGAATCAGTCGTAGTTTGTAATTATTAATTTATTGATTGAATCTTTTTAACACAGAAATCAACAGACCATTTAAATATGAATACAAAATGTATTCACGATTTTCTTTTACAAATAAGCAACATTTTTTTTTTCATCATTTGGAAATTGATGGCTGTTATCCAATGTGATGAAAAAGTCAGAGAGATATGATGTTTTGTTTACATGTTAGAATGTCCACGTATGGTTGAAACTGAACTTGTTCACTCGTTCTGATATTTGTAAATGATATAGCATGTGATGAAATACCACAAATTCCAATATTTATCTCAAAATAACTACATAGAAAGGTTTTTTTTTTTAAAGTTTATTTTCGATCTGAGCATGTAAAATACTGACACAAAGTCTGCCAAAGTTCGATAAAACGACCGGCATGGGCTGTCAAAATTTCTGGACCCTTGGTTGATATATAATCTTTCTTTAGTAGTAATACAAGTTTCTACAAAGTTTCATTCACAGTCATGTCTAGCATTTCTTCCTTATTTCAGTTTATCAGCTACAGATCATTTCACACAATTGACAGCCAGTGAGGGGACTCTTTTAATACTTGGGTACGATATGAACAGAAAAAATTCATTTTCATTGTCTGATGATATCAGTTTTCCCATTTTACTTGATTTATCGTTTTTAATGTAACTTACCATAATGTAGAATTGTCTGAAGAGTTTGAGTTTAAGGAGACATATTGCAGCTTTTCCATCTGTATTAGATGCTTCTGTCAAATGCCTAATAGACCTGTGAAAACATACAGGAAGTTTTATATTTCAGTGCTATGCATACCATCAATTAAAAATCAGCAGAACTATAAAAAAATCTTTGAGAAAACAGTTAGAACAAGTACTGGAAAGGGAAAAAACAATACAATCCATCAAGCCAAAAACCATTTGATTAAGGTGAAAAATCTGTATTGAAAGTGTAAAAAAACAGACAGCAGACATCATATAGGAAACCAACAAAAAAATGAAATTCTACAAAGAAATGGAACATTGAAATCTATATCTCAAAATGTTGTCTGAGGCAGATCAAGGGGATTGTGGATTAGCCTTATTTCCCAATCTAAAAAGGGAGTAGGGACATAAAAACAGTTATTATATTGTTAAAAAATGTCAACTAATGATCTGAGTATAAAGTTCATATTTAGATTCATGAAAGTACTTACTATTTTGTATTTTGGTTTTATTTCAATTTTATATTTAGGTTATATGCTGTTTCACCACATCCCTTCTTTTTTCCTTTATTTTCGTAGTAAGTGACAAGGTTCAGTATTCAATGACATATGGAAGTTTGTGACTGGATTCATTTTCAATGTCAAGGTTAAATGATAAAAGACAGAATTTTGTATTCACAAAATTAATAGAGATACTTTTTATTTGCAAGCTCTTCATTTTTTTTGTCAATACACATATAGCAAGCAAGAAAAAAGAAAGTGAAAATGAATTGCTGCCAATAAGCCCCTTTAAAAAAATAAATCTTCGGGAGGGTTAGATGCAAAGCTGAATAGACTGATACTCTATACTAAGAAAATAAAAACTGTGAAAGTTTGTGGGATACCAATATTCGTGGATTTTGTGGGTGAGGTAAACCACGAAATTTGATTCCCAACGTAAGGATTATTTATGTTAAATTGTATGACAGGAGAATCAAAACAATGGATTCAATAATTCACGAACTTGTGCATTTCCCTTAAACCACAAAAATTGATACCCAAGAATATAAGTACTTTCACAGTATCTGAAAAAATGAATAACGATAATTGCACTGACCAGGTATATTTTAAAATGGGATTTCCATATGATTGACCTTCAGTCTATCATGCTACCAGTCAATGTCATTGTCATTTTCTCTAGAAACTACATGTACCAAGAATTAAAAGTTAATTGAAACAAACCAATGTACAACTATTGTGTGCTTCCTTTAAACATTGGAAAAGCATACATTTAATCAAAATTTGAAAAAAAAAATTACAATGTTTTAAAACTTTAGAAAAAAACATGTACTTTACTTGATGATTACTGTCAAAAGTTACCTTTACATTTTTTCCATATCATGTTTACAGAACTCGTTCTACACAGTATCTTTACAAAGTGTTCTTTCCAAAATAATGTAACAATAAAAAATTATTCACCATAAGAAACAAGAAATCTGTCAGCAATGGTGATACCCCAGCTTTTAATCAGGATAAAAGGAAAATAAAGTCATCAGTAAACAGGAAGTTTTTGTCACTTTTTCAGAAAATAAACCCCACCATACACATACCTACAGAAAGAATGTCTTAAAATTTTAAGTTGTATGAAGAGTAGTTGCTGAGAAAAATGTGATAAGAAAAATTGCTACAAATGGAAACACGAACTCCTTCAAAGCAGAGATACAAAAACTTACCAGACAACAGGAAAGAGAATAGCACCACAGCACAATAAATCTATCATGATGAATATCTGTTTCCATATATGATACTCAGACTGACCCTCCTCACTCTCTTCCATAATGATGTAAGCAATGTTATCAAATACCTAAAATACAAAAAAGAATTATATCTTCTGTTTTGAGACATTTACATATTAAGGTCAATAAGGAGGTAGACCTAAGGTAGGGGACATAACTATTAAAATCAATGATATGTTTGAATCATATTCAATTCACCAAAGCCTATCTACCTTTCATTTGAATCAGAATGAAATCAACCCATGTTTCTTTGATGCTTACATGAGATTGATGTAAATTGCTGAATACAAACATTTTAATGATTTTTAAGAGTTGTGTCCCTTACCCTAGGTCTACCTCTTTAAACAATCCATACAACAAACTGCATGACATCTTGTCTTACATAGCATTATTAGTTAATCAAAAGGTCATAAGTGATGTTTACATTTTGCAATATAATGCCTCTATGACAGTTGATGGAAAAGATGATGGTACTCTCCTTGACAAAAATAAGATTGCCTATACCATGCAGCATATTGGGAGAAACAGATTCTTCCACTAATGAGATTAATTCATTGACTTTTCACTTTTTGAATGCATTCCATTCATGCAAAGATGGAATTTCTCAACACTCAAAAAAGAAATCACAGACCTTTAACAAGGACTCGCGAAAGACTAGTTATTCTTCCATGTATAATACTGTCAATGTTTAAATCATTGGGGTAGTCTGAAATTCATGATCATATGTCACATTGTTAGAAATCTACTACTAAATATTCTCAAAAGTAACAAAAATTTAAAATGGCCCTAAAAATTTCGATGTTTACACTATACACTGTGTTTTTAAATACCTTATATATACCAATGTACTGGTAATTTCATTTTTTTTTGGGGGGACAAGCAGAAATTCTGTAAAAGTTTGTTTGAATACAACAATAGAGTACATACAGAAAATACTTGAAATTGTGCGTTAGAGGTCATAACTAAAAAAGCATTCTGGACAGATTGTACAAATTATTTCAAACAAAATCCTTCATACATACATAATGATTTAAATATTATTATATAGATAGCAGTGATTTACCAAATGTTCGATAATTCACACTGTGAAATAAATTCTGTAATTTCACTCTCAGTTTTTCCAGCCAAAACTTCACAACAAGAATATCAATCTGTCGTTCATAAAATATTAAATTCATATTGAAAATAGCAATGAATAATGGAGGAAATCTATATAATAAATAGGATAATCAATTGGTTATCGTGAATAACCACATTATGATGATCAATCGTGCCAAGAACACATAGAGATTTAACTCAAGCATGGAACAAGTTCCATGCACTCATTAAATCCAGACGCTACTTTGGCACTCGAGATCATGTTTTGGTTGTTCACTCATTCCAATTAATTAATATTTCATTATTTACCTGAAGAGGTATGATAATCAAAAACAATTTCTTTTCTTTATCTGATAAGATATGTTTGACAAACGCCCATCCAGCTCCTATCAGAATAATAGTTATAATCATCAGTGAACCTTTCGTTCTGGAAAAGACAAATCACATTATGCATCAAGAGGCATTTTTGTTTGTTTGTTTGTTTGTTTGTTTTTTCTGAAGGATTTTTTAATTGCATTGTTAATCCTCTAGAAATAGAGACATGTAACAGTCAATTCACCAGGTTTTTAAGTACCATCCTGTGTAAGAATCAGGCAATGGGAAGCTTTGTTTGATCTTTTTTGCCTCAAATATATTAAAAACATGTAGAAAAACAACTGAAAAGCTATTTAAATTTATCCTGAAGCATCTGTGAAGTAGATATTTCTAGACTGCTTATATAGAAAAAAAGTGTGAGAAAATTTTCCATATATTTGCTCACGCAATTTTACAGTTATCACCCTTGGAACTTGACTATGAAGGTAAAAAAGACAAAATGTCACACTGGACTTTACCTTAGATACTTATCTTACAACATCATTGTTCTGAGAGTGAATTCTTGATTGTCTTAGAATCAGAAGTTTGACTAGTCCTCTATTAACTTTTTATTTTAAGTACCAGTCCACATAAAATTCAGACAATGACACTGGTACAGTGATTCATGGTGAAGAAAAACCCACCAAACAAACGATGCTTTTTCAGTCTATATATGCTATACTTTCACATAACAACAATCTTTTCTACATTCAGATATGCACTTTTTAAAAAAAATCATACATTCATCTTCCACTAAAACAACCAAATGGAATCAAATCAAGAATGATAACTCTTGCAAAGTGCCAATTTTATGTACAATCTACATAATTTTTATTTCAAAAGTACAAAACCAAAAGAAAAGCTAAGACTGGTATTGTGATCAGTAACTTTTTCTCAGCAAGAAATAAAACAGAATTTGGTAGGTTTTTGACATGCATGAATCACCTCCTGTCTGATTTTTAGAAAGACTGCTACTTAAATCTTATATATCCCTCATAAGCACAAATCAAGTTTCTCTTTTTTTTCTGCCACTAATGTCCTTGACACAACGTTCACTATTCAACCAAGTACTTGTACATGTACTTACAGATATACAATATAATACAACACAGCCCACGCCTCTTCATGTATTCCTTCCTTCCCAATGTAATAAATATTGATCTAAAAAGAGAAACCAAGATTTAAAATTGAATCTCCGAATCTAAAGCTACAAAATAAAAACATTTTAATGGTTTGTCAAAATATGATATCTTTTTTATCTCTAAAGTCTATACAACTCATTGCATCTTCCTACCTGTAACTTATTTGTTACAGTTTTCTCTGCATCTACTTATCACAGCTACTTGATATTTTGACAGAAGCATTTTCTAGATATGCCATATTATTGTGGGATTCTATTTCTGGTTAAGCAACCTCAACTTCCTAGTTGATGACTTTATGGTTTGTATATATATAGTTATCGGTTTGAGGAGAGGGGGGTATCTTTTGCTGAACAGTTTTTCTAGTTTGTTAAAGACAGTAATATTAATTGCATTTCCTTGTTTCTCACATGTTATTATTAAGTTTTCATGAATAGATTAAAGATGAGAACAACAGATAGCACATATTTTCCCAGGAAACTTGTAACACTATCATCAATTCCCATTTCCTACAAAAATTAATGCATACTGAAAGAAAGAAAACAAAATATGTAGCACAAATATTAAGTGGTAAATTCTACAAAAATACAAGGAATCTATGAGGGATGGCTTACTTGTGATACCCATCATGATATAAGGAAAATTCAAATTCAAGATTTTACACAAGTAAGAAAATGCTTTGCACGATACAACATCCATACAGGAAGCTCTGTACAATATATCTGCATACTGTGATTAATATAGTATACGTGAAAAATGTTAAGACAATTTTGCATATTACCACTGTACGTGTATAAGGAAAATTGAAGTTTTTTCAGCAAACAGGAAGCAGATGTCAAATGAGTACAAAATCACAGTCCATGATTCAGTATACCTATATAAAGCTTTGTATTAAATACCAACAGCCTGTGATTTACAGAAGCTGAGAATTTTATTATGGAAAAAATGTGCAACAGAATGACAGCTGTGGTATTTATGTAAAATTAGTCCTAAGTTAAGACACCATTATTGGGTGAAATCAACCACAGATATTCTTTCCAGGTGATAGAGGAAACAGATATAGAACTGTGATTTAATGATGCTAATGCAACTCCACACAAAATATGACTGAACAAGCACAAGTGGTTCTTGTTAGGCTGACCTAATCAGAAAACTTAACATTAAAATCTTAATATAAACTTCTTAACTCAGTACACCCTGGATGGAAAAAAAGGGGGGGGGGCATATGAAGAATCAGATTTAATATTGCGATGTAGAGATGCTAATGCAATTCCAAACATATAAAGTGGTTCATATTAAAATGGCCTATCAGAAAACTTTACATTAATATATTAACATGGATGCAGATGCGGGAAAAGTAAAACCTAACCCTTGCCAGACAAGACAAAAACTAAATTCTAAGTCAAACAAGATTAATTTAGCTAGACATTCTCAACTTGGGAAAGGCATGAAAGATGCAGCAAAGTTTAACTAGTTTGTTGGACTCCAACCCTCCCCATATCTCTAGCAAATAAAAACAACAAAGTACACATTAATACATAAAAATGTACATGTTTATATTGCTATTTCATGGAACAAAAATAAATTTTACTTACTGCATGGAACATACAGGATAAACTTTTCACTACGATAACAGCAAACATCAAATAGTGTAACTTATACACATCCTCTCTGAAAAGAAAACAGCCACACTAAAGAAAATGATAAATCATAGAGTAGCCAATATACTGAGTCAAGTCTTGTTAAACAAGAATTGTGGACTTGAAAATATGTAACTAGTGTTGTAGGATTCCTATTTCCTGTTACCCGGGGCAAGTGAAATTTGGGTCAGGGAAAGTTAGGTACTTAGTTACACTTTCCTGTGGTAAGTTGAAAACTTCATATGCTGTAAGGATTTGTTTTGTTAGGAAATCAGTCACTGACTGTGGGAAAGTTGATTTTATATGGATTTTTCTGGGGGAAACCTCAATTTCTGAAAAATCCTAGAACACTGGTAACTGATTTTGTTTCTTGTTTGGATACATTAGTGTATTTCTTGGAGATATACTGGTACAACATCTTCATTTGTTTCATCCAGCTTAATTAATCACTTAAGGAGGTAGACCTAAGGTAAGGGACATAACTCTTGAAATCAGTGATATGTTTGTATCATATTGACGATTCAGAAATTGAGGTATACTTTAAGTTATATTTATTTTATATGCTGATGACACTGTAATATCAGCCGAATCTGCAGAAGAACTACAATCTTCTCTGAATGCAATGTTTTTATATTGTCAGACTTGGAATTTAAAGATTAATGCTGAGAAAACAAAAGTTGTTATTTTTATGTAAGAATCGTAATGTTGAAAATATTAGATTTAATCTTAATGGTAAAGAATTGTGTTTAGTTAATGAATTTCATTATTTAGGTATTAAATTTTCTAGGAAAGGGTGTTTTAAATCTAACAAAGACAGATTTGTACAACAAGCACGAAAAGCTATGTTCTATGTATTACGCAAATCAAGAAATCTATGTTTACCTATAGATATTTTACTACAAATGTTTGATTCAATGATTGTTCCTACTTTGATGTATGGAGCAGAAGTGTGGGGATATGAAGATAATATTATTATAGAGAGATTGCATCTTGAATTTTGCAAATACATATTGAAATTTAAAAAATGTACACCAACATGTATGATATATGGTGAACTTGGTAGAATACCTATGTATATTCCTATTAGTGCAAGAATGATTGGTTTTTGGGAATATGTTATAAATGGTAAACATGAAAAAAATTCCTATACTTTGCACAACATTTTATACAAGTAAGATAAAGAAAATGTGTATCACTCAAAGTGGTTAAACTTTATTAAAGATATTTCAATTAAGACTGGTAATATCCAGATTTGGAATGATCAGAATGTAGATGTCAATTTTCATTTATCCAAAAAGGTTAAACAGTAATTATTTGACACTTTTGTTGAAAACTGGAAAAATCAAGTACATAACTGCTTTAAATGTTCTAATTATAGGATGTACAAGACAGCTTTTAGTTTTGAAAATTATTTAACTGTATTACCACAAGATTTATTGTATAACTTGTGTCGACTCAGATGTAGTAGTCATAAATTGCCAATCGAAACTGGCAGGTTCTTAGCCATTGATAGATCTGAACGAATATGAAATCTTTGTAACAAATAAGAATTAGGTGATGAATTTCATTATCTGTTCAATTGTATTTTTTTTATTCAAGAAAGATGTAAATTCTTGCCAAAATACATAACTGACAGTCCAAGTACTGTTAGCTATAGGGAAGTAATGAATTGTGAAGATAAGTTTACTATAATAGGCCTTGCCAAATTTATTAAGATAGCGATGTCTTTATTCAAATGATATCACCTTCCTGTTGTGTTCATTCATTATGTTCAACATTGTTCATAATTGTATATATGTTTATTTTGTACTACTATGCTCCATGTGGAGCCTCTTAGTGAAATAAAAAAAGTTTCACGTTTCAAAAGTTTCAAAGTTTCATTCAATTTCACCAAAGCCTATCAAGCTTTCATTTGAAACAGAATGAAATTAGTCTAAGTTATTTTGATGTTTACATGAGATTGAAGTAAAATGCTGAATAAAAAAGTTCCTATGATTTTTAACAGTTGTTTCTCTTACCCTAAGTCTATCTCCTTAAGCTACAACATTTTTTTACAACAGACCTGTTAACAAATACCTAATCTAGTCATTCTCAATGTCCAGACACTGACAAAAAAAAATCTAATTCATTCTCTAAAATTTGTAACCAGTAATCATCTGTGGCAATTACTATGAGAATTCAATTGAAAAATGAAAGCAAAACAAACTTATTGCACATCTTTCTGACCTTTGATAATGATTGAATGACTGATTGTTGGGGTTTAACACCCAAGAAGCAATATTTCAGCTATATCCAGGCGATCCTTTGATAATGAGAATGTATGATAACAGCTTACATTATTTAAGTATATAACTAATTTGGTCCATAACCATTAAAAAATGTTGTTTCTAGCAAGTAAAAAATGATGACACAGGCAAATGGACTGAAAATCAATAGAAGGACTCCTCTTGAGCAGAGCTAATTCAACCTTCTGTAACTAAATGAAGTAACAGTCTTTGTTAGAATCATGCAATGTAATAAGTGAAACCTCCCATAAAAGGTTGCACATTTTTATTTTTGTTATTAAGTTGCTTCATGGGTCTATGTGCTGAAATGTCTAATTATTCATTCTAATCCATCTGGTCTTGGGAGATAACTGGCAAAGAAAATCCAATAAAATGTAATTCTATTGTTTTCCAGTGTCATTAACAGAGTTACCTCCCTTAATTTTGGAATTTTACTGAGGGTTATATGAAAAGCCATGCGTAAATTTCCATTTACTGCAACATAAGAACTGAAATTTCAAAAATAAAAACATGTAGGCTTTCCTACCATGTAAAACATTTTGTGTTGATTCTTAGTTTAAGTGCTACTGAAAATCACTCCAAATGTACTTACACAGACTTTTTGAGAACACTCATCCAAACACACCCTGCAACAAGGTACAAGACAAAGAAGGAGATGTAGAGAGGGAACAGGGGAATTTCTCCAGCAGACAGGTATGTGTCTCCATTCTTTTCTGTGATCTTTAACTATGAAAAACAAAACATATTGTGTTATAATAGACCATTTAAATTCAGATGTTTAAATCAAAGATGATTTCAAGCATAAACTTGAAGAAATTTTTGTCCCATTTAATATTGTTTTAATTTAAAATATATCATAAAAGAAAAAGGTCACTTTGAAATTTTTACAATATTTCACTACCAAATCAAATCGAAAAAAATTTTGCATATACATACCTTTTTAAAATTGAATAAATATGGCACAAATTATCAATTCATTTTCGAGAATTTTCTTTCTTGTAGAACACACCAGGAAAATCTAATCATTTTCTGGATGTTGAAAAATCATTATTTAACAAAGATACCATACCTATTTAACATTGAATGCATGCTCTGCATATTATCAATTAATTTTCGAGAATTTTCTTTCTTGTAGAACACATGAGAAAAATCATTATTTAGCAAAGAAACCATACCTATTTAAGATTGAATGCATGCCCTGCAAATTATCAATTAATTTTCGAGAATTTTCTTTCTTGTAGAACACATGAGAAAAATCATTATTTAGCAAAGAAACCATACCTATTTAAGACTGAATGCATGCCCTGCAAATTATCAATTAATTTTCGAGAATTTTCTTTCTTGTAGAACACATGAGAAAAATCATTATTTAGCAAAGAAACCATACCTATTTAAAATTGAATGCATGCCCTGCAAATTATCAATTAATTTTACTGAATTTTCTCACTTGATGAACAAATCAGCAAAATTAAATGATTTTTTTTTGTATTTGAAAAAAATTGCTATATTGCAAAGCAACAAGATATGATAAGAGACAAATCAGTATTGGCATATCTGTGTAAATCTAATTTTTAAGGCTATATATGAGATAAATTCTTCAAAATAGTTTTGAAAAACAGTGCTTCTTAACAATACAGTGACACCTAGCTAAACCTGGGGATGATTTTACAAGATCTACAAAGCCGAAATTAGCAAAAATGAAAGTAAATACACAGTAATAATAGAATCGTAAAGGTAATATCCGGATTTGAAGTAGCAGAATTCTGCTAAAAAGCGAAAAAAAAATCATCCCTGTAAATCAAACCCAGGAAAATCTTAAAACTGTCTAAACCACACAGTTTTACAAGCTTAAGTCCACTTAGAACAATTTAAATGAAGTACATGTGTACTTTGAACCTTGGTAAACCAAACAGTTGTCTTGACGGTAACCAAACCAATGCGAGTCCAGAAAAACAGGTTGTATCCTAACTGTGATATTTACAAATATATATCTGCAAACAACAACTGTTAGCACATGTACAATGAAACTTGTATAAACTGAATCTCTTTCAGACTTTAAATTTGTTCAATTTAGAAAGCAGTTTGGTTTACACAGGTTAATAAAAGAACAGTGTTCCAATGTCCCCGCAAAAAAAAAAGTACGGAAAACTTTAAATTCATTGAAATTTTCTAAATCCAAGGGCCATAGCTTCCATAGAAATCAATCAACCCTAACCAAAGTCAAACTTAATCTGTAACTTCTCATATTAAGACTACATACAAAATATAATATCAATTGGTAAAACATTACAAAAAATAGTACGGAAAACTGTAAATTCATCGAATTTTCTAAGTCCAAGGGCCATAACTTCAATAAAAAAAACATTCAACCATAACCCAAAGTCAAACTTAATCTGCAACTTTTCATGGTAAGACATAAAAAATTTAAATCAGTTGGTAAAAGCATTACAAAAGAAGTGTAAATAACTGTAAATTCACTGAAATTTTCTAATTCCAAGGGCTGTAACTTCCTAAAAAATCATTCAATCATGATTACAGTCAACCTTAATCTGTAATTTCTCATAGTAAGACTACATACAAAATATAAAAATCAATTGGTAAAAGCATCACAAAAAAAGTGCGAAAAACTGTAAATTCATTGAAATTTTCTAAATCCAAGGGCCATAACTTTCATAAAAATCATTCAACCGTAACCAAAGTCGAACTTAATCTGTAACTCTTCATAATAAGGCCACATAACGAAACAACTTATTTGGTAAAAGCATAAGAAAAAAAAGTGCGGAAAATGCGGACAGACAGAGGAACAGACACCGGGAATTTCCATATCCCCTCGTGATGCAAGGTTTTAGGATAATTCAGGGTTTGGTTTAGACAAATTTTTTTATTATTCAGGATTCAGTTAAGACAGGTTGCACTGTATTTGAATGTTTCTAGTACAGTCCATATTCATATTTTGGATTTCCATCTTTAATTAAGTATATTTCCAACCAGTTTGACACTTACTTTCATGTCTACAGGGTTATCAGCTTCGTAAGCAGGACAATTGTGGAAATACAGGTTATACAGCCCTTCTTCTTCCTTCCTCTTAATGTTTATCTGGAACTGAAAAAAAAGTATCTGATTTAGGCCATGATATAGTCAGAAAATCTTTAATAGACTTGAGTTTTGATTGAAAAAGAAAGCATCTGATTTTGGCCATGCTATAGCCAGAAAATCTTAAATAGACTGAGTATTAAATTTGATAGGAATGCAAATTTCTTTCTTCAATTTTCTATCCTACATGTATAACTTATGTTGATATTGATTTTACATTGGATTACTAAAAATTGTTTCCCAATTATTTCAGAAGGAAGAGTAAAACCTTGTGTTATGGACCTTAATCAATTTGAAAAGACTAGTTTATATGGAAAACACACAATTCATTTAATTAAGGGACAACCTAGATTTCAATTTGGGGACGTATAATTTTCATCAACTTGTCCAATTGGACAAGGTTCATAAAATGTTTACTTCATACTCTGCTATATCTGAGTAATCCTAGATGCTCACAAACAAATATCATGAAAATGCCTGTTTTTGACCCCTTTTCGACCCCTAATTTGTACTGTAAATTGTTCAAGTGAAAATTCCAAAATCAATCCCAGACTTTTTAGTGGTATTGCACCTTGATGTAAATTATCAAAGAGATCCTTTCACATATAGTCAAGTTATTCCCAAAAGATCATGAAATTGCTTGTTTCTGGCCCCCAATACCTACATGGTTTAAGGAGGTAGACCTAAGGTAAGAGACACAACTCTTTAAAATAATTGGAAGGTTTGTATTCAGCATTTTACATCAATCTTATGCAAGCATCTAACTGACTAGGATTCATTTTATTCTGCTTCAAATGAAAGCTTGAGAGGCTTTGGTGAAATTGAACATGATACAAACATATCACTGATTTCATGAGTAATGTCCCTTACCCTAGGTGTACCTCCTTAAGTGACCACCCATAAAACCTATCCCAGTTTTCCTTTTGTAGTATGGTACGTGGTACAATTTTAAAGAGATAAATTCACTTATAGTCAAGCTGTTGTTCCAAAGTTCATGAAAATGCATGTTTTGCCCCCTGATTCATAAATGGTTCAAGTGACAACTCCCAAAATCAATCAAAGCCTTCCATTAGTGGTATGGCAATTTGTGGTATTTTATAAAGATCCAAATACTTATACTCAAGTTATTTTTTGAAAATCAAATTGTCTATGGATGATGTCGCAGACAATGACAACACAAATCCATTATACAATTCAAATGTTTCTGTGGCCATATAAACAAGAGGCTCCCAGGAGCCTGAATTGCTCACCTGGTTGAATTTTGTCTTTCAAGGGAAGTAAATTTAAGAAGAATTTCTATCATAATTTTCATGATATTAGCTGAAAACTGTAAAAAAAAAAAACTGTCATTTTTCCCTTCTCAAGGGCAATAACTCTTACAAGAAATTGTCTGACAACTTTGATCCCTGAACACTTTCGTAGTCCTAATAATATGGATCATTTCAGCTATAGAAAGAATTCGGCTAAACATAACAGTTTTGGAGATATATGCGAAAAACTACAGTCTGACCCCTATGTTCTATTTTTTAGTAACGGCAGTCATGTTTTTAACAGATCAAAAACCCCTACATCAGTTCTATGCAGGATATCCTAAGGAACATTCATACCAAGTTTGGTTTCAATTGGTCAAGTAGTGTCAGAGGAGAAGATTTTTGAAAGAAATAACAAAAAAAAGCAAAAAATGTTGAAAAAGGGCAATAACTCCACCCTGGCTTAACAGATTAGAATGAAAATTTGACCACAGATAGATCTTATCATGCTGAACACTTTTACCCAGTCAGAATTTAGCTAAACCTCACGGTATTGGAGATATATGCAAAAAACTACTGTTTGATCCCTATGTTTTATTTTTAGTAATGGCGGCTAATTGGTCCGGTAGTGTCAGAGGAGAAGAGTTTTGAAAAATTGTTAACGACAACGACAACAGACGACGATGGATGACAATGACGACGGACACCAACTGACGGCAATAGCTCATATGGCCTTCAGCCAGGTGATAATAACAAAAAGTCCATACAAATGACTTCAACCTGATTCTATCAATAAACTTACATAGACCATGTAGACAATGGAACTTTTGTCAGATGTATTCTGAAAACTTTTGATTGGTATTTCATTAATGAGGGCCTGGCCAACACCTTGTTTTACAGGAAGTGGTTGCTTTGTATTTGTAGTTTCAGTCCCTTTCTTGTCAGTTGATTTTGTATTGACTGTTGTAACATCTTTCTGAGTAATCATTGGTGTAGGTGTCGAAGCAATTTTCTGGGTAGTTTTTGTTTCCTGTTTTGTTTTCTCAGCTCCTCTACGATGCCTACCCATCAAGCTGCTGTCACTAAATGGCGATGAGTGGCGCTTAGAGTGTCTTTTTGATTGGGATTGTGAGGAAGAGCTGACAACTTCTAAATTCTTAATGTCTGTTCCATATTTTCTATCAACTGTCATTCTAAAAGGAAATAAAAGATAAGTGTTCCAATGTCCCCTGCATAAAAAAAGCATTTTAGGCAAAAAAGTGCCTCCTCTATGAGTGTCAGTGAAATTTTACAATTACACTGAACAAGGCTACATAATAACATTAAAAAAAAAAACATGATGTTTTTCTAACATTCTGATACACAAAAAGTAATTTATTACATTAATTGGTAAAAGCATTACAAAAAAATGCAGAAAAATTCTAGCTTTAAATTCACTGAAAGTCCAAGGGCAATAACTTCTGTAAAAATCATTCAACCATAACCAGAGTTGAACTTTATCTGTAATTTTTCATAGTAAGACTACATAAAAAATTTAAATCAATTGGTAAAAGCATTACAAAAAAAGTGTGAAAAACTGTAAATTCACTGAAATTTTCAAAGTCCAAGGGCCATAACTTACACAAAAATCATTCAACCGTAACCAAATCTGTAACTCTTCATAATACTGCCACATACCAAAAATAAACTTATTTGGTAAAACCATTACAAAAAAAAGCGGAAAACGTGGATGAACGGACGGCTGGATTATTTTTTGTCTGATAATGGAAAAATGATCATCAGCCATTTGCAAAATTTGCCACTCAATGACCAGCATTTTGACTGTTTCCAGATCCTTGGTCATAGGAGAAGATTTTGGAAAGTAATAACATTATAAACAGCAATAAACATTGAAAAAGGGCGATAATGCCAGCATGGCTTAACAGACTAAAATCAAAATTTGACTACAGATAGATCTTATCATGCAATAGCTCAAATGGCTTCAGCCAGATGATCTAAAAGGCTAGACTACATTGTAAATAATGTCAATATACAGTGAAACCCATCTTAACCAAACCCTGATAAATCTGAAAACCTGTGTAAATCAGACACTTTTTAAAGGCTATTGATATCATTTACAGTATTTTGAACCATGGTAAACCCAACACTTTCTAATCCAAAAGAGGTTCAGGTTAAGGAGGTAGACCTAGGATAAGGGACACAACTCTTATAAATCATTAGAACATTTGTATTCAGCATTTTACATCAATGTCATGTAAGCATCAAAGAAACTTGAATTGATTTCATTCTGTGTCAAATGAAAGCTTGATAGGCTTTGGTGAAATGAAGTATGAATCAAACATATAACTGATTTCATGAGTTATGTACCTTACCCTAGGTCTACCTCCTTAAAAAGGTTTCACTGTAACAGATATTTCAACATATATATATATATATATATATATATATATATATATATATATATATATATATATATATATATATACATACACTTTCTTTTCCAAGTCCATTTTTAAGAAAACAATAGAAAGACTATTGTTCTTTGTGTTATCTTTACTTAGGAATCCATCTGGATTATTCAGTAAACAGTTCTTTCCTTGGGCATTTTCCTGTAAATACAGTTTCACATAAATGTATGAAGCAAATAATTAATACATTGTAAACATTTAATCTTTATCACAAACAACAGAAGAAAGTGTCTCCAGGTTAAACTTATAATTTTCAGTCCATAGGGGGCCAAATACGGGTCTTATCATATATCCTTTTCAATGCATCTTTGCTAGCCAAAGATTACAAGAGATAGGGACAGGACAGTTACTCTTGGCTTGTGAAGATGTTTTCTTTGTTGATATTGCGAAATGGTACATTTTACTGTTAAAGATTTTTTTTTCTCAAAATTATCAATAGTCGATTTCACAAATGTAAGAGTAAAATTTATCGTGAGTTTATTTTGATGTCATAACTTATGATCATTTTTAAACTTACAATTGTTTGTGAAATCTATTACAGATTTTTTTATATGTTCTTGTTAGAAACTGTCAATCTCTAAATTTCAAAGATATTTTTTTCTTACTAAAGGCATCAGAAACATACATGTACATGTACACCTGAAGAAAAAATTCTGAGCAACACATACATGTAAACACATGTCCTGAAAAACTGTACAGTCTATCTTTTCAAGAGTAAAAATATAAAACATGTAATCAGTATGAAGTTACATGTTGATAGTTTGTATTTACCAAGTAGGCTGATATCCCGCTACTACCACTTTTGTCCAGAGTAAATCCAAACTGAAATTACAGAGAACAAATACACAAACTGTACATTCAAATACAACTGTTCAATACTTTGAAAATGTCAAGAAATATTTTAATTTCCATTGATTTTTTTTGATATTTATATGAAATAGCCTTGAGCTAACACTTGAACATCCAGATGGGTTTGTTGTCCGTTCAACATATTCATCATATCCATTCTCATTATATTGATAGGGAATGGTTAATCTTAAGAATTGGATTACTATTACATTTCAGTATAAGCTATACTTGTACGCTGATATCACAAAAAATATTGTACATCTCCTGATCATTTCACATTATTAATTGATGATTGGGAAAATGACATCAATTTGAACTTCTTCCCAAAACAAATATCATGACATTAATGTGACAAATAATTTTTGATGGTCAGAGAAAGTTTGTAATTCCTCAGATAAGGAGGTCAGTAGTGCATCTATTGATTTTATTGCAAGGGCAAAATTTTAAATTTTTAATCAACTTCAACAATTTAAAATGCAGACTTACAAGGTACATTTTACATAGCAATATTTAACAATTTTTAACATTCAATCAATATCACAAAACGTCAATGTGTTTCTAGGAAAAGCAAAGGACGCTTACCCTACTGGTACACCTGGTCCATGCTCCCAATTTTTTTTATGTTCTTTGTTGTGTGTGTCTGTTTCCCATGTCTGGTCTTTGTCCCTGGATTATATTCTTTTGATTTATTCAAAGGGTCATAGTTTTCCTTTCCTCGTTTGTCTACCCCGGACTTGACTTTTTATGAGCAACTCGGAGGGTGTTTCTAGAAAAGCAGAGGACGCTTACCCTACCAGTGCATATGGTCCATGCTCCCAGTTTTTAGTAGAGTCCGAGTTGCTCATTTACTTTTGTTACTTTGTATGTATGATTTTAGTTACTTTTTGTTCTTTGTTGTGTATGTCTGTTTTCGAGGCCTGGTCTTTGTCCCTCGATTACATTCTTTTGATTACCGCTATAACCGTGTTTCCCTTAATTACTCTTTGATTTCCGCTAGAATCTTGGTTCCCTTGATTGCTTTATCCATATCAATGTCAAAGTATGCAGAGTGTTTGAACATGTGTCTACTTACCAAATGTTCCTTTTTGAAGAAATGGTCTTTAAACAGGGTTATATTTACTTCCAGAGTGCCCTTTTCAAGAAATCCAAAGGTACTCATCTGAATGATTTTTCTTCCATCATCCTAAGTTAAAAATATAAATTGATACTATATGTTTAAATTGACCATCAACCTATAAATGAATAAACTTGAACCCTCCTTTTAAAAACTATTTTTTTATTTTTTATATACACACGTACATGCACATTGTAAATGGTCTGTCCTGGCAGTTTGCTTGATGTTTGCTTGGGACCTACATTTAGTCGTTTTAATTGGCTATTTATCGGTATTAGCCATTCAGACTAATCGACTTCCAGAAAGGTTAAGGGTGTACTACATACATTGTAGTTACATTTAAGTGCACTGTTTCTTTTGAATAACAAAGAATAACTAATCTGATCGTATCTTTATAAAACTTGAAATTTGAAATCTAGACCATACATCAAATCATTCTTTATATGTCTGACTTTTCAAAATACACAAGACATCACTGTTGCACAGCAGAAATCCAAAAATAAATTTCAAAAGGCAATAAAAAAAAATTAATGTTATTTAAGAACTACATGTACATAATGTAGCTTGAAATAAATGACGGTTCCAATATTAAAAAAGAAAATCTTCATTCCCTAATAAAAATAAAGAAAATTGTCAATGGGTTGAAAACACAACATGTCACATTTGTCACGAGGACAGCATCAGCCATCAAGCATCACCTATGGCCTTTTCAAGCAGGTTGTTAGTTTGACTCAATGACTAAAAGAAAAATAAACTTGTCCACCCTTTCAAGGACTATTGTAATAACATACATGCCCATAACTTACATATAGTTTCCAATTAGTCAACAGATGAATAATTTTGAGCATATTACTGTGATCTAGGACGGTCTAAAGCCCAGAAGGGTTTTAAAGTTTTCAAAGGTTACATCTTAAAAAGTGTTATACCTAGAATCAAAATCTAAAACAGATTCTGAAAGATATTGATTATATCTATCAACTGATGTCAAAAACATTACAAAGAAATCTTATAAAGGTACATGTACAAAGAGTTGACCAGAAAGGTTTGAAATTTGATCTAACAATGAACAAAATTTCTTCTTCAATCTTATAATATATTCATAAAAATTCATCAATGTTCAATCTAGAGTGTGCCATTGCAGGATTCCTGCAATTTTTGTCACTCTGGTGCCATAAGCCATGGTCAATATTTTCTGCAAGACAATTTAATATCCTGTCAGATGATATAAATTTCATTTTACAGAATCATTGGTGAGAATCACAATCTTGACAGAGTATGTCATCGACAAAGTTTTGATGTTGATCTTCATTTAAAAAAAAAAATTAAAAAGCCCAGGGCAATAACAACTCTATATTCCTGCTAATTTGTATTATTTTCATTTTACTGAATTATTGACGAAAACCGCAATCTTTATCAGGAAGGGAGCCTATTCAAGAGTATGATGTCTGAAATTGTTTGATCTCAATTTTTACAAATTTAAAGAAAACCTGGTCAATAACACAATATATTCTGAAAGACATCTCAACTCTCTATCAGATGATATCAGCTTTTGGTATGCATAGTAATATTGAAAGTCATACTTTTGAAAAAATGCCCATTGGGATGTTACTCATGAAAATGCTGTCAGCGTTCAGGAAAAGAAAGAAAGGCAGTATCCAAAAAAAATATCGTTGTTTTCTGGTATTCAAAATTTTCACTTTGAAATTAAATAATTCAAAATCACCAATTTGTGGTAAAAAATACCTGATTTATTATGAAAGTCAATTTATTTTCCAATCTAATGATATAAGTCAGATGTTATAGATGAAAAGATACAAAAATGTACCATGTCTAAATACAATTTTGGCAAAATCAATTTAATCATTGTAATCAGTGAGCAAATCATAAAAGTCAGCATAATGACAACTTGAGAAACTTTCATCATTTAGCAAAACGCTGCATCATGTCCTATTAATGTTTTGAAATAGTAAAAAATACAGCTTGGACAAAACATTTCAATGATGTATGTGTAACAGAACTACTCAGACATTAAAAACAAAATCTCAAGTCGCATAGATCTTGATAAAACCCTACATAGTACATACTATGGTATGTCAAACCTCGACCTGTTTGATAAAACAGATGATATAACAAATATATGTAACTGCCTGGAATGTCCTTTGCCAGCTCCAACAGAGCCTTACCAAACTTGGCAAAAGTAGTACAAATGTAAATAACAAGAAGTGAATTTCCTTTAAGAGGTAACCTACATGTAATTCATTATGAATACAGGTACTTTAGGTACAGCTTAAAGCAGTACCAATACTTTTTGTTGGTACGGTGCCATACCAATACCATTCATGTCAAAAAGTAAACAAAAACAGGGTATTTTACTAAGTGGCTTATTAAAACAAGTTCAACCATATTAGTTTGTTACCCCTGCCAAACCAATCAAGATTTGCAAGCTACAGTACTCCTCTGGAGTAGTAAGTAAGTCCACAATAGCTACAATTGAAAGGTAAAAAGGAACTAAACATTAACAAATTACAAATAAAAAATAATAAAACATAGATATTGAGCCCAAATTTTCTGACTTACTACCTTCTGCTAGTGCAGGGAGTGTTTATTGAGGGGAAAGTAACTTGTAATTCTCTATATGGAACACTGTCGTTGCTGTTTAGCTGTTTATTAGCTGATTTCTCAAATTTCTATGTTGAACATAGGGTGACTTTGCTAAAGGTGTTTGTATAAAACCACTGGATGGATTTTGATTAGTGATGTACCAAATTAAAGATAAAAGATTGTAGAATGGCAATATCTGAAGTAAAAGGAATGAAAAAAAATTTCAAGTGAAAATAGGTCTATTGAGACAAATACAATGTAAGCAAAAAATTCACTTTTTTAAAGGTACATAAAGAATTTATCATTAAATGTTTGTAAAGACTATAGCAATTATTAATAAATAAAATTAATATCAAATGAAGAGAAATATCTGCTGAATGGCAATCCCTATTTTTAGTTAATGTGCTTTGAATAATAATAAAATGATGACTACATGAATGTATACATGTATATACATTTGTCTTGAGAAAGTAATATCCAAATTTTCATTTTCATAAACTACAATGTATGCCCCAGTAAACTTTTGTCTTTCTGCTTGTTTAAACTTATAAATTTACTACCAATTTAAAGATTAAAGAAACTTCTTTAAAACAATATAATTTTCATCACATAATAATAAGTTTGAAATACTTGACTAACAATTAAAAATTGACCAAATTCATTAATTTTCCCTGGGGCAATTACTGATAAATAACAAGTAATTATTGATGTTTACAAGTAAATTTTGACATTTTTATTATATTTTAGTGTTTTGAGAACACACACTCCCTCAATATTTTCATCATAACTTTGTCATTATCAATTTGCCAATTTTGTAACTTAAATTCTCAATAATTTCTCCTTCCCCCAGTATGCATACATGTGTACATTGCAAGTCCAACGTAAATCTTATAGACTTCAATTTTTACCAGAATAAAGATCAAAGAAACACAGTTATTTTTAAACATTATATAGACTTTGTTAGGAGTGATCAGACCCTGTAAGTTAATCCCTTTGGGAATTTGCGCTGTAGACATTTTTTGTTTTGACCACTGGTGGTCATAACAAAAAATACATATTTCTCCAGCACTGAATCCCAAAGACAAAAGGGATTACTTGTGTTATTGAGAAGTTTAGTGAGAGTACTTGTATACTAATATTACTATTCGTCTCTTGCACTTGAAGCAAATATTAATTCAATTTCACAATTAAAAGGGGATGGGTAGTTTTGAGAAAAAAACAAACATTATCACTGTCCTGTGGCTGTAAGTGTGATTACAGTCACTTACTCACTAGACACTACACTCAAAAATTATAAATAGGATCGCATATTATGTTGTTCTACTGCTTGGTCTCTGTTCACATTTAAGAATATTTACCGGTAACTCTAGTTGATGTATTCTACAGTTAACATGATAAATAACAGATGAAAGTAAAAGAAGACAGGATATCGACATTTTTTGGAGATCATTTGACAACTCGCACTTCGTCATATCAGAAAATTCATACTGATACAACTAGAAACCAAAAATACGAATCTGAAAGGTGTCTGACGTTTCGTAACCTGGTCGTTTCGTACCAGGTCGTTTCGTACCTCAATTGAAACGCTTCGTAACTAGGTGAATTTCAAAGTGGGATGTTTCGTACCTGGGTTATATCACACAGAGACGTTTAATACCTATTGTTTAACATACAGCATTGTTATTTTTTAGAGGGTTCTTATAGATTACTACGTTAATGTTCGCTCCTTCACAGTTATTTTCTGTCAAATTATCTCTTACCTTTAAGATTCATCTAAATAGTTTGAAAAATATGACCGTAGCCAGTGCAGTTTGAAAACTTTTTAAGGTTAGCTAATATATTAAAGCAAAATGCATTTTATGTTTCAGACAATAGAAATTATTTGTGTATTGTTGCAATTCCACTTGACAAAAAGCAGTTGATTGTGAATAGCTGCTGGAATGGCTTTTTGGTGACTGAACGTGCCGTCCATATACCAACATTTTGACGTGGAAGTATTCCGCCAACTCGAAGTCAAGGTCTCTGGGTTCTGGTGGACGGTCTTTCTACGATTGCATTGTCTTTTCAAGTTGCTGATTGCGGGGCGGCTGGCCTCAGGCAAGTCTGTGTTTGGATTTGCTGACAGGACTGTTTTAACGATCTCTGATGATCTGGTGAATGCATTGGTTGGTAGCGAAGCCTGTGCTTTTAATTGTGTTGAAATGGTTGCTGCAACTACATGGCCTGGTGCTGATGGATGGTTACGTCTGCCCGGTGTAAATTGGTCACCTATCTGGTTAACTGTTGCTGGACAGCGATTGGTTTTACGTCTGACACTACACCATCACCATATTTTGTCGTTGCTCTGACGTTTTACTGTGTAGGAAAACTCATCGGAGGAGTACAGCTTCTGCTTACCGCGTTTGGTACATTTCAAGTTTTTTTTCTCTGTTCTGTACGTATGTGTGTAAATAAATATCTATGAAAATTGTCTGTATATGTGTCATGTAAAATGTT
This sequence comes from Perna viridis, assembly GCA_037379345.1. NCBI lineage: Eukaryota > Metazoa > Mollusca > Bivalvia > Mytilida > Mytilidae > Perna > Perna viridis. The sequence goes on along the minus strand of CM074517.1, from coordinate 29,762,286 downwards.
TAAGAAATTTTGTTATATATGTTCAAATTTGCTTATAATGCTGATTAAATGGTTCAATATATCTAATAAACACGACCATGTCTTCACAATCTTGCCTTATATCGGGAAGAGTTTGCCCAGGTACGAAACATCTCACCATGAAATTTAACCCAGGAACGAAACATTGCACTTTGAAATTTACCCAGGTACGAAACGTCTCAATTGAGGTACGAATCGACATGGTACGAAACGACCAGGTTACGAAACGTCTAGCATTCAATCTGAACAACAACGTACTAAGTTTAATTTATTTATAATAAAGCAATACATGTATTAGCTTTACCTTAAGAAGACAAGAAATCAAAATACATCAACAGATTGATTTGTAATTACCTTTGAGCCTTATATTAACGCCTTAAACTGTACAATGTTGTCTATTGTTAGGTGATAAGTTTTTCGGTACACAGCCTTTTTTTTTTAATTTGAAGATATTTCGTCACTTTCTATTTCAATCCTTCTTATGGAAAAAAGTAAAAATAAGATCATCAGTATGTAATAAAACCATGTTCAGACAACTTTGTTATTTGAAAAAAAACTATCTCCAAAAATTCAAATTTGTTTACACTTGTAATATTTCGTGGCGTCGACTGGAAATAACATATTCTGGTACGAAAATTAAATGTTACGAACTTGTTCACGAATGGACGACTAGTGCCCTGCCTTCCATTGAATTACAAGTACCAGAAGAGAAAAAAAATCATGCTGCCCTCCAAATTACTTTCTAGGATAACCTCAACAAGCTCTGTTTATCGCTTTCAAAACGGTAATTTTTGTTCGTGTTTGTAATAGTTACATGTTTGTATTAAACAAAACGTGTATGTTCAATAAGATATATTATCCAGACATGCCATAAACTTCATTTGGATGTTTTTTTCTAATATTTTGGTTAAGTAATATTTATTTTAATAGTCAGTATACAAGAATAACTATTTACAGTAGCTCTATAGAGCTTTTGGAACAAACTTACACACATGATAAATAAACATACAATAATGCATATCGCATGCAAACATACAAAAATGTGTAATACATTATATAGTCCAAATTTCCTCTGACCCTGCAATCCTCCTCTTTTTTATTTGGATATTGATATGTTGGGTTGGGGTCAGAACGATGTGCCATACAAAAAGTTGGAGATTTAGCGGTACCGTGGAGTATCGCCTTTCAACCCCTTGCAACGACTTTCAAGTTGAAATTGTGCATGTCACACCTACCTAGTTCGATTCCGGAATCATTTTCCTGTATGCTGATACGAAATTAGCAAAAAAATTACATTTATTATTGAAGTTTCGTTAATGTTCCACAAGAGACCCTGTTTTGTTGACATTTTGAACCGTAATAGAGAGTAGGCGGAGCATCTTACTTTTGGAACGGAAGGGTAGCTGGCACGTAATTTTTCAGAGGAATTTTGAAATATTCTGTTAGATTCCAGTTTTAAAAATCGTTTCTTCTCCGTTCCGTTCCAAAGGTAATAAGCTCCGCCTACTCTCTACTTTCAGTTGGTCATTTTTAGATATAATACAATGTACTTCTTTTAATGCTTTCATTTGAAAATGTCTTTGAAAAGTCCACCAAGCTTGAAGCTGCAGCAGCATGTATACATGTATTTAAGTTAATTTTACAGATTTTATTATTTTATTTTACAGTATTGAAAAGATCACTGCAACCAAAATGCTTCCACAGACATTTACACCTGAGCAGGTTAACAAAAAGAATTTATTCCCCAGGCCTGCAAAAGCTATCTTCATCCTTAGATTTACAAATTCAGACAGAGCAGGTTTTAGGTATGTTGACGAGTATGAACAGTTTTATGTTGAAATCAATGGTATACATACATGTAACGTGTCCGTTTATGTTTTGTTTTAAAACTATGTAAAATACTTTGAATAATTAGCTATGATACAGATCATACAGACAGTACTTATTTGTATAGACCTATGAAAAAAACACAAAATACACTAAATAAAATGTAGAACAGGGCTTGAGTAATTTATGAAGTGAGAAATGTCCAAAACTTTTTAAAATTCTTTTAGAATTACCACTTGATGATCCAGAGGATGAAATTCTCAGTGATCCAGATTTCTTTAATGTGAAGGGAATGGTTACATTACGAGACCTTTTTAATGCAAGAGTGCACTATGGTCATAAAATAGGATGCAGAAGTGAATTCATGACTCAATACTTATTTGGTTCTCGTCTGGATATAGACATCATTGATTTAGAAAAGACCTTGCCTCTTATGCATGATGCACTCAATTTTATGGCACACATTGCATATAGAAGAGGAGTTATTATGTTTGTGAGTAGAAATCTCCCAACAATTCATTTAGTCGAAAAAACTGCAAAGGAATGTGGTGAATATAGTCAGTGCCGTCTGTGGGAAGATGGTTTGTTCATGAATGCCAAAGTCACATTTAAGGAGGAAATAAGGATGCCGGATTTGTGTATTTTACTTGATACAAGGAACAGTGCTTTTGAACAACACATGGCTGTGCGTGATTGTGCCAAGCTGTGCATCCCAACTATTGCTATAGTGGATACAAACTGTGACCCACGCTTAATCACATACCCTATTCCTGGGAATGATGATACACCTGCTGCAGTTGAGTTTTACTGTAATTTATTCAAACAAGCTATTCTAAAGGGCAAAGAAGCTGCTGGTGTAAATGTCAAGGAAACAAAATAAAAAATATATAGATATGATAGCTTTAATTTCTGGTGTGTGATTTATACACAATCCTGATTCTGAGTACATGAAAAAGGTGAAAAGCAGAACCAGGTGAAGTTAGGCGACATGTTTTGATATTGTTTCATATGCAATCAAAACAAATATAACTTTAGACTGATTCCAGATCACCCGTACCAGTCACAGAGATTAATACAGTCAACACAATAAAACGGCTAGACATTCATATACATGTATATTTTTTTTGCCGCAGTCATTACAAAATAATTTACTGACTCGTCTGACCAAAACCCAAATTGACCTTTTTCTGCTACAAGCAGTCAAAAACTTCAAAATTTTTTTCTGAAATGTCTGTTGGTTACCGGTAGACAGTAATTCATATGATTGATGTAGGCTGTAGCCTCAAATTTATATCAGAAGTATCAGAGTATAAAAAATATAAATACTGAAAATCATGATTAGACAAACCTGAAAATAAAAGGAAAAGGCCCAAGAAAAAAAAAACAAAACATAGACCTACTGTAATAATGTATACAAACACATCATAAAAATGATTGCATGTATCAGTAACTGCTAATTCAAGTAATCAAATGATTTTTTTATATTTTCACTGCTAGGTACAATTTACAAGATTCTGAAAAAGTCATAAAACTGAAACCAATGAATAATAGTACATTGTACTAAACCAGACAGGACTCAGCATTGTATTCCTTACAATTGTTTATTGATACATGTACATTGTATGTTGATATTATAACTACATGTACAAAAAATGTACATGTATTTGTTGCTCATACATTGTTCATACATGTACAATGTACTGTATCTAAATCAAAATATAATGTATTCACTGAAAATGTGTGTTAACTACACTACTATCAACCAAAATTTTATTTCTCCCCTCTTCACAGTGGAGTTGCTTATGTCCTTCACTGTGACTCCACAATTGGAGATAAAATTGCTACATTTCAATAGTTTTCAATGTTTTTTCTGTCATTTATTGAAATGTTATTAAATTGCTAGAACCATGAAATATTCCTTGTTATAAGGACAGGAGAAGTTAATTACAGACAATTTTTGAAATGGTGATTCAACTGTGGAGAGTGGAGATACTGTGACTCCACTCAAAATATCTCCACTGTGGAGAGTGGAGAAATTAAAATTTTTGTTGACAGTAGGGTATCAATATGTATCTCGACTTACATTGTTGTAGCAAATGGTTTTAGTAATGTCAGATTGTCTGCTGTTTGTTTTATACCCCTGGGAAACAAAGTTTGGGGGTATGTAGGAATCAACTTGTCTGTCAATCCGTCTGCCTCTCCACATTTCTTGCAAGGTTGCACTTCACAAATGTAATTGAATTGCACCATTTTGTACACAAAGTTGACCCAGTCTGATTTAGTAAAACTTGAAAATAAAAAGTGAAACTTGCTGACAAAATTAATTGTGGATAGTAGAGCATTCGAACATAAATAGATGCAATACTTGTGAAGATAAAGGGGTGTAAAATGTATGTTTTAAGCTTTCTGGAAATATTCAGGTCCTTGCCACAGAGGGTTCTCTCCTCTGTACCAGCTGGCTGTTTTTCAAAAATGCAAAATTCAGCACCAACTTTAAAAAATAAAATCATGAACAAATGAGCAGAAAAAAGTAAACATATTTTTTGTTTTATGTTTTTAAAACAAAACAATGCCTGATTGCTTTTCCTTGCAGTTTTAAAGTAAGTATAAATCATTTTCATGGATCTCCACAATAATAGGATTGAAAAATAAATTTTCTTACAGGACAAATTTGTTGTATTTGCTTGTTCCAGTGTCTCAATTAAGCTTTATTTCCACAAAATATCATAAAATTATCTGTAGTGGCATATCTATAGAGTGGAACCTAAGCATACATAAACTCATCCTAAACTGCAAGGGATTTTGATAAAATTTTATAGGAAGTTTGAGTATCAAATGTAGATGTGCAGTAAAGATAATTACTGACTGAGGACTCCAAAGGCAAGATACAATTTGATACGAATTAAGGGTTTTACATGTTTTTACACCTTGTAAGCATAACTCCTCATAAACCTCTCAAGGGTTTTTGATGAAATTTTATAGGAAGGTTGGGTATCATATAATGATGTGCATGAAGGAACTTAATTACTGTCAAGAGGACTCCAAAGGGAGATCATCCAAATTAAGGGTTTTACATTGTAAATCTTCGTAAGCACAACTCCTCCTAAACCACTCAAGGGATTTTAATATAATTTCAAAGGAAGGTTGGGTATAATATGTAGATATGCATGAAGGCATATAATACTGCAGGAGGACTCCAAAGGGAAATAATCTATAGGGTTTTTACATGCAACTCCTTCTATACAGCTCAAGGGATTTTGAAGAAACTTGATATGAAGGTTGGGTATCACATGAAGATTTGCATGAAGGAATATAATTAATGTTAGAGGACTCTAAAGGAAGGTAATCTATATTTAGGGATTTACATAGTAAAAGCTTGTACAATGTAAGTGCACCACCTATACGGCTCAAGGATTTTAATGAAATTTTATAGATATTTGGGTATATGTAGATGTGCATGAAGGAATATAATTACTGTCAGAGGACTCCAACAAGCAGTTTTCATTTATGTTCATTTGAAGCGGGGATATTCTCTTTGTGAGCCTGCTCACAGTATTTCTAGTTTAAACAGTTGAGTGATCAAGGAAGCAGAGTAAACTTGTGGTATCATAAAATACAGATTAACATCGAATTTCAGTTTGATTGAATAATTTAACAAAAGTTACGGTCATTTTAAGTTGTTTTTACCCAAAAATAATATTTTGATAAATTGAAGTTATATTTCTTTAAATATTAAAGAGTTCGAGTTTAATATGTTGTTCCCATGTGATGATTTGTAATTTTGCATGTGTCCATTGGTATTAAATACAACACAACGTGGCGGATATCATTTAATGTCCCATTAGATGCTAGGTGCAATATTTTTATTACCAGTAGTGTTCCATATGTACTTTTCATGTTAAAAATAAATTGCACAATCCATTTGTTTGGTACAATACACAACACAAAGTTGATGCACATGAATTGTACTCCATTTTCAACATACATGTACATTTAACTGGCTACCACGGAACTGGTTTCGTTCACACATATAGTCTGTGTGACCTGCCAGGGGAAAGACATTTGAAAGAACTTTAGTATAATTTATCTAGTCCATCAGCTCATTTTCTTCTCTTCAATAACAGCTTCATCCCATGGCCCATGTATATTGCTACAAAATCATGAGAATGTACGGAGTTAAAGCAATTGAAACATGATCTTCAGAAATAAATTAGTAACAATGGCAATAACAAGATACAAACTTATCCTTAGGAAAAAAGAGGAGAATCATTTCAATCTTAAACAAAACAAAGAGTCATAAATACAAATGTAATTAAATAATATTAAAGATCTTTAAGGTTACTTTATGGGAACTTGTATAATCTTAAGTCTTAATAATTTACATATTTCAAGTTTGTGCACTCAAATACAATGATAGTTGCATTTATTTAAAGTATTTAAAAAATGTTGTCCATTACAAAAAAAAAAAAAAACAAATGGTCATTGAATATTTGGTTTTTTTTGTACAATTAGTTTACTATATTAACCAAGCTTACTAAATGTATGTGCATCCATGTTGCTGCATGATTTCTTCAATATAACAAAATACTAAATGTCCTCATTTGGGTTAAGCATTCATTTTACACTAACAAAGCACATCGTTACACAAAACTTACTTTTTGAGAGGCTGTAAACTAACTAACCAAGCTGGACATACAAATGTGATGAATACAAAAACAATGATATAGAATATAGCTGCTGCAGTTGAACATGTCCATAGCAACACAGTTGTCAAGGCCATGAGGAAGAAAGTCAGCCATCTTTGACTTTGTGGTATATATTTCTGAAAAAAAAAAACTTAATTACTTTCATTTCATACACACATATATTTATATGTAAATGCTCTTATAGCAATAAATAGGCAGATCTAGAAAATTATGTTTCTTAAGTTAATGATTCAGTAAATGAAGTGGTAACTGTGTGGATGTAATGTTGTTATAAATCAACTTTATCACTGACAGTACCACACTGCTGTTCCCATCATTACATGTAGTGTGTAACAATCAAGCAAGAGCCAGTTAATACATTAAGTTTTTTTTTCTTTTTTTCATATTCCAAATTAGTTTTTTTCATTTGTTTTTATGCTCCAATATTAAATATTTTATCAAGATAATATTATGGATGAAAGAATTACTGAAACACCGACATAAATTTTGATTTCACAAATTGATGGATTATAAGTTTTCTCTGCAATGCAGCATAAACTTTAAAAATCAACTTCTGAATAAGTTGCAATACTTCAACATACAATAGAACTAGTATTATCAAACACACAAGTATTCAAGAAGCATGTGTGTATTTAAGTACCAGTCCACATACAATTCAGGCACTACCAATGGTTAAGTGATTCATGGTGTAGAAAAACCAACCAACCAAACTATGCTTTTTCAATCTACATGGGCTATACTTTCACATAAGGATAATCATTTCTGTATTCAGATTTGCACTTCATAGAAAATCGTACATTTATCTACCACTGAAATCAACCAAATCAAAACCAATCAAGAACAATAACTCTTACAAAATGTCAGTGTCATGTACAATCTATAAAATTCTTATCTCAAAAGTGCAACAACCAAATGAAAAACTAAGACTGGTTATGTGATCAGTTACTGTTTCTGAACCAGAAATAAAACTGAATTTTGTGGGTTTTTGACATGCATGAATAACTTTTTGTCTGATTTTTATAAAGACTGCTACTTAAACAATCATCAATTCTCAAATTGATAATGTCATGTGTTTTTTGCCCAATGTTATTGTAGTTGAAACATGACATTTTGAAGCAACTTTGGATGCAAGAGTTCTAATATACATGCAGATGTATTTAATGGCTCTTGACTTTAAATTAAGGTTGTGAGAAAAAAAAGCATTACAAAATGAAATATCCCCACTGATTGCTGCAAGCACAGACTTGCAATTGGACATGAATATGCAGAGAGCACATTTTGCAGATACATGTAACTTGTAACCAATGTAAGCATCATCAGATGAAAAAAAAACTGAAGTGTGGTAATAAGCTCATAACTTCCTTGACTGTGATTAAATATTGATACTTTTGTTTAATTTAGATGTAGCTTGAGGATTTTTTATGCAATTTAACTAGATAATTTATATGCAGAAGTCTTAGAAGACAACTGCTGTAAGGAGGAGATAACTCTACAAATGTGAGATATACTATATAGGTCTCACTAACCACTTCCAGGTCAAATGGCCACCCCCCTATGTAGTACCAAAAACACACTGAACCTAGATATATGCATTGTAAGTGCATTATTTGTGTGTATTGTGATTAAAAGTAGTCAAAATAAAGCTGAGAATGTGTACTTTAAAATCATATATGTAATTAACTACAACAGTGTATGAATATTGTTTACATGTGTGAGTAATTTGCCTCCATGCTGTCAGTTAGCAGAACAGGTAAAAATGTGGATTTTCAGTATTATTTATACAAGAAAATTTCGTGAAGAATTTCTACAATCATCGTACCATTAGCATAATGATTTTGGAAGCCTTATTTTCCAAGCTTTGCAATGGTATGCAACTTGAAGATGTCATTTGTCCTGGGAATTCACAGTGAAACTTTGAAAATTACTTTTTTAACATGTAAAGTAATGGAACTGTTAGAAGTGGTTAGTGAGACCATAGACTACAAGAAGTAAAATATGGACTTACTCGTAGCATCCTACGTAACATTGGCCACAAACCAAATATTTCTATAGAGAATGTTACAGTTGAAAATGAGTGCCAAGTTGTTCTTAATCTAGATGCTAAACAAACAGATGCAAATAATCCTGCATTTAATGATAATGCCTCTGAAACCCTGCAATTAAAAAATAAGCAATCAAATGATTTAACACATTTAAATCAAAAATACCATAAACAAAACAAAAGATAACACTTATGCTACCTATTCTGCTACAAATGTAAAATTTACGAAAGACAATGACCATTTAAACCAAACTCTGTATTAATAGGAGACCTGTTTAAACCAAACTCTGTATTAATAGGAGGCCTGTTTAAACCAGACTCTGTATTAATAGGATGCCTGTTTAAACCAAACTCTGTATTAATAGGAGGCCTGTTTAAACCAAACTCTGTATTAATAGGAGGCCTGTTTAAACCAGACATCTTCCCTTTATTTTAACAACAATGAATTGTTGTAATCATAATACCTGTATAAACTTAACATAACATTCTGCCTAAGCTGGGGGCTTGCTTTTTTCAGTTATTGAAAAAATACAAATTAAAAAAATTTTCTTGTCATAAACATTTATTTTTTGAAACAAAAAAATATGCATTTTTTTCATGTTCTGTGTTGTGTGTCTATTTTCCTTGTCTAGTCGTTATCCCTGGATTATGTCCTTAATTACCTGTACTGTCTGAATCCTGGTTTCCTTCATTCCCCTTTCTTCTCTATCAAGACACGAGATATACACTAGTTCTAGTAGTACTTACAAGGCTGCATTGGCTCCATAGTGATGAAACATTAGGTTGCCTATTAACATCATGGTTGTCATGGCATAAATAGTATCAGTGGAAATAGTTTCTGTCAGAGAAACCAGCACAGGTGACAACCCATAGCTGAAACCAGCAAATACTAGTGCTGTCTTCAAATCATCTAGGACTATAAGAAATGATAAAAGATTCATCAGCTTTTCATTTTCACTTAAATTAGAGCTATATATGGAAAGTTCTTTGTTATTTGGAGACTTCTTTTTTTCATATGTTGTCATATTTCTATTAACATTAAGGACTAGATAAGAAATACATGTTACTTTGTTAAAATTTTATATATTTTGTTTTTTTTTTTCTCGTCTCTGTTTGGTCATTTGGAGACTTTCTTCAGTATGTTAACTTATTGTTTATTTCTCTGTCTTAGCTAAACATATTTAAAGAAAACCGTGACTAAAACCAGACAATAGTTTTTTTTTCAGCTAGATAGAGAAAAGGTCATTTTAAGGCTAGTTAAAATTAAGTACTAATACATGTAAAAGGAACTTTCTCTTGCATACAAGTAATTACAATTTTGTCACATTTTACTCTATATAACACATACATGTTCTGTTGGATAATGCATCTTTGTGATAATGTTCAATACACAGCTTCAGCATGTATCCTATCAGTGTCAAGGTTGTTGCTATGGAAAACAATGTATGTGGTGACAACCATCCATTTTCCATGTAAATGTAGCTGACCACAAACAGGCCAAGACTAAGTAGATAAAAAAATAAAGATTAAAGTACTAATTAAGGTACAAAGAAAACTTATTCTGTGCATCTGGTAGCAGACATGTTAGTAAGTGTTCAGTGTTCATTTTCTTCGGCTTTAAAAAAATAACTTTTTTTTAATCTATTTAGTTACGAGTCTGTCTGCATACTTTTTTAACATACATACTATAGGCACAACACTATGAAAACACAAGATTAAAATACTCCAAAACAAATTAAAGATTACAGTTAAGATACCAATACGAACACATATTGCTGCTCGGACGTTAAACCCCAACAAACAAACAAACAAACCAATATGAACACTTATGTAAGCTCTAACACAATCACAAGTATTGGTTAACACTCAAACGTAAAATTACATATATCATACAGAATGACATATACAAATACAAAATGTATATTGCCATTGAAAAAATTGAAAGTACTTATGACATCATATATTTTCCTGTTTCTTAACAGCCTGATATGAAATTTGAAGGCATCTTTAAAATGTTAGTATTACTGTTATCTATAAAAGATGTTATTCAGAATAAATTAATTTTAAGTGTATTTTCACAAAAACATGTATTTTTATGTCATTATAAGTATACCTGCTAATTTGTTGAGTTACTTCCCCTGACTGTTCACATACTGTCCAATAGTCATATTTCCTAGTATTCACTAAAAAGAGCAATGTAATAAATACATGAAGAATATGTAATTATTTTCAAATGAAAACATATGTGTATTATAAATGTACAATATAGTAATTTATTTGAAACTATGGAGGTAATGCCATTTCAGTGATGAGTCTTAATTTGACATTCATTATTGTTGCTATTTCTTTTTGTTCACAATTCCTAAAATGTTCATGTAAAAAAACACAAATTCAATCTAAGCCTTCTTCTTGTGGCGTGGTATCTTGTGGTATAGTTTCATAAAGATCCATTCACTTAAAGTGAAGTTATAGTTTGCAGGATTACAAATTGACGATGACTGCATGATACCAGAATGTGCCAATTTTGAAGGTTGTATTTTTTATAGTGTTCATATGAAATTTAAGTGACTGCAGCAAAATGAATTAACCCTGAAAATTTTATAAGAAATATGTCCAATACCCAGATATTACATGTACTATCCTTTCTCATATCTGTATAAATGCAATAAGTTTGAAAAAAAATATTATTTCTTGCCAGCATGCACATTAAATGGCTAAGTATGCCTTTTCCACTGGTAAATAATTCAAACACAGACATTTTAGCTGAACATAATCATACCCTATGAACAAGAGTAAATCATGATAAACCTCTGGTAATGGTAAGTGGGAAAAGTTTTCATACTGTTAAATCATGTTTATTTAACTGATTGCAGAGAGTTCTATGGCAACATGCAAGTGCAAATTAAAGAGGGCTGCAAAATGATGAGAACAAAAATTCATCATCCTGAATTGACATCATGTGCAGAGAATGCAAAATAACAATAAATGTCTCCAATAATTATTATATAAAATCTCAAAAATATAATTCAAATAGCAAAAGATGATTGCTAGTATATGCAATGTCTACTTTATGAGAACAACGTGGCAATCAATGACCAGTTGTCCTGTTAACTTTCATCCCAAACTCAGTTGCATGAAAATGCTAGAATTTCAGGTTAAAAGAACAATTGGATTTATTGTTCAAAAGACATATAAATATCGTATTCATTTATAAAATACATGCAATTTATCTATTTTAATGATAAATTTTATTTCAAAATAAATATATATTCAACAATGTCTGTTGACTAAGTACTGTTCAAGAATGCTCTGTACAGTTTTGCATGTGCCATTTACAATGAACCTAAAACTCTAGGGCTAATATACTCATCAAAAGAGAAATGATGCACTCAAGCTCGCTTTTACTAGTCTTAGCGAGGACTTTTATAATAATAGTCTATACAATATAATACAATACAAAAGCTTTATTTAACGTTGATATTTTAAAACAATACAACTTGCTTTGCTTTTGTAGTAGCCTTGCTTTTATGTAATGCCTACTCCATATTATTTTTGTTTAATTATAAAGCAAGAATATATACAATTCTTTTGAAGTTCATCAAGAAAAGATGCATCAACATAGTTGTCTGGAACGTTCTGATCTTCATACAGAATTTTCTTCCACGTCTTTGGCGTTCTCGTCTCCATTTTGAGATCATGTGACTTTTCGTACACGATTTGCGTTCGAATAAGCTTTTAATAATGATATGACCAAAACCCAAATATCTTTCAAGGTTTTTAAGAATACGTAAATAGATAAATTGATTTTTATATTAGATTTTCAATTGTTTTATTGCTCTCATACAAAAGAATGACTTCGGCTAGTTCATTAATCCAAATTAGCCGAATAATACTGGATTAATCAAATAAGAATGAATCGAACGCATCCTCGTTGCCAAGGCATTTTAGCAACAATATGGCGGCGAATTAACGAGTACAGAGATTGTTGGTTGTTTTTGTCTACGTAATTTGTCAATATGCCTCCGAAGAAGAAAAAGAGTGGCAAGAAAGGAAAAAAGAGTGCCAAGAAATCGGGTCGTGGATCAGCTAAACCTCCTGGAGAACAACTGAATGAGCTTTCAAAAGAATATTACTTGATTCAAATTCGAGATTTGGAAAACAGACTTGTTCGGTTAGATCTTGCTTCCAATCTTAGAATGATATGATATTTTTCTTTAGTTTAATAGAGCGAAACATTTGCTATGTAAACAATTTTGGAATGTAGAGATGGTAATGCTTAACGTGCTTCAATTAAAACCCCTATAGTCTATACTAGTTTCATGAATTTACATAACGTTTTTCCTCAGGCTCCAAACATGCCCATGTAGTCTTTGCAATGACAGTCACATATAAATAGAAATTTTGCTTTACTGTATTGTTGTATAATTAACATTTTAATAAGATGAATAACACATAGCTAGATTGTTTATGGATCTATATAAGTATTCAAATTGCTTATAAATAAAAAAAAAAAGATGCACCAAGTAACATTACACTATCCACAACTGATGTGCTCTACATTTACATGTAATGATGTACATTTACTTCTCAATGATGCCCGAGTTGGTAATCCAACCAGTTATGTAGCTGCATTTAAACTTAAAAGTAGGGTTAAACATTGACCCATCTATATGGTCACAGGTCTAAAATGTCAAGACAAGAGTTGTCAACGAAATGCTTCAAACAATTCTCACTAATTTGTTAGGTACTAAATTATTGGTCACATATATTTATATTGACAACCTGATACTTTACAGAACTGGCTACTTCGAATAACAATATATAATAAGCTTAAGGGAACTTTGGTTTGTGTTGATTTTAACTTCATGAACACAATACATTGTACAATTAAATATACTTTTACTAAATACAGCAGTGATCAAATTTAAGGATAAATACTTGCTAAATGCTAAGTGGAAAAAATTAAATACATGTATGTTATTATTTCCTTGCAAAAAATTGCATGTGAAATTCTGTATGCAATTATAAGCTTGAAGTATAGAAATAACTACAAAAACTTAGATTTAGCAAGTGTAAATTTTCATTACTTTCTAAATTTCTAACGTTAGCTAGTGGAAAAATTTCATTAATTCAGTCCCTGTACAGTAAGTAGCTGCAGTATACAATGTAGTTACCTCTTTAATTATTTCAGATATCAGAAGAAATGTGATGAACTAGAGGTACAAAGAGGAGCATTTGAGTCTCAGAAGAAATATGAGGTCAAAAATAAAGATGATATTATTGCATGGTTGGAAGGAAAATTAAATAGGAGTGGTAAGTGATGTTGAAATCTGTGACACACATTTGTATCTTTGCTTGCAACGACCATGGATACTTCTAAAATACATTTGTGTTGTGAAGTGTATAGTGAGATGGCTCATCTTCCTGTTAAGATACTCTACCATTGAATTTACTGTAGCTTCCAGTAGTTATACTGTATATGACTATTTCATGCAATAATTGCCAATTTCAGTTATTATGTATATGTAATACAAAGTTAATAAAATTTAATGACAATCATGGCATAAAAGTTCATAGTGGTATAGTGTATTAAATCAAAATAGTATATGTGACTGATGTTTGTTTTTATTTTACAGAGGATGATTGCAATGATTTAAAGGATCAACTAATTGGCTTAGAACAGACTCTTGAGTCAGAAAAAGAAAGACTTAATGCCCAGATACACCAACTGAGAACTGAATATCAGGAGAAAAATGATAAACTTTCTGCTGAATTGACCCTTACAAGTAAGTAAACTATCTATTTTCAATCGGTTTACATATGACTGCAAAAATATTATTGTTGAAAAAAAAGCATGGTCAGTTTTCCAATTTCTGTTAACAAATTCTGTAATCTTGGTACTGCATATTCAATTGAATCCTCTTTTATAGATTAATGTAAGAAAAGTTGACTTTTACTTTCAGCTGGAAAACTCAATGCATTGGAGGAGTTTAGGGTACAGCAAGATGAATTGAACAGAAAATTTGCTGAGTTGGAGGCAACATTAAAACAGAAAGATCTGGACCATGACAAAGAAATCTATGATCTTGAGAGGAAAGCTGTTATTGAAAAAGACAGGTAGACCAAGAATACTTTTTTTGCATTTTTATTACTGTGAAAGTATTATTGTTCGTTGAGTTCCAATTTTCATTGGTTTTGTTAACCAGGAAATTTGGTTCCCAATGAAAGGACAATATCCCATTCATTTGTATGATAGAGTTGTCAAATCCACGAATTCATGAATCAACAAACTGATGATTTTCTCTTAAAGTGAGGAAAATTGGTATCCACGAATTAAAGTACTTTCACAGTAGTTTAGCAGATACTGTATGTATTAGGAACATGTACTTATTACCTAAATTCTTGTTAATGGTTGTTGGTCATATCTCTTTTTTATACCCCTGTTCAATGAGTGGGGAGGGGTTGGTACTCAGTGATCTTTATACATGTATCTGTCCATCACTCTTTTGTTGTTTGGAGGATATTTATAATTTGATGTGGACCATCAAATACAGGTCAATGTTGATTATTGTTTTTTTTTTATTGAAATCACTGTTTAGGAGTTATGGCTCTTTTCACATAGAAAATTTAGAAATGACATGTTAAATATACTTGGGATGACAGAAATGACTTTTTCAAGTTTTGTTAAGGTCAGTTAGAAATACATGTATTTGAAGGGTAGAACTACCTCCAATTTTGATGAAACAGTATCCCCTGTTCACAAAATTTCACCACTGATATACCTTAAAGAAACAATTATTTTCATTTTATGCTTGATGATCTTATTTTGTTGCTATAATTTTAGGTTAAAGAAAGAAATGGTTAATAGAGTCAACAATGTTGCTGCCGAGTTTAGAAAAGTTTCCAATAAACAAATGGCTGAAACGACCAAAAGAACAATCAGAGAAAATGTCTCCATACAAGCCCAGCTTCAGAAAATGTCAGATAAAACGATGGAACTGATAAAAGAGAATGATGAACAGAAAGCTGTTGCCAAGAAACATAAACAACAAATTGAACTGTTAGAAACCAATGAAAAGGAACTGATCAAGAAAAACCACAGTAACCAAAAAGTATGTTAATTTTTGAAAAGTCTAAGCATTTTTATACATGTTTCTCTTTTTTCAAGCAAGTTTAACCTTTTCCTGACCTGTTGAGTAAATACTGATAATCTAACCCTTGAGTTGTTTGTTCTAGGCAGGTCATTGGTTTGAATTCTGTTTAGATATATAACCAGGACACATTGTTTTATTTTGTGATGTTTTAAAAGTGCAAAGGTTGGGACAATTTAAACTTAAATTTTAAATTTAGTTGTTTTAAGAAATAAGAGAAAGAGCATCTTACATTTTACATCTAAGTTTTCCAAGTATCCACAAAAATAGATGTGTTTTCAGAATATTATGGAATTTATTCATTGGCTTAGTTTAAAGTACATTTTCCATTTTAGTTGATAAGAATGTTAACAGAGAAATGTTTCAACCAAGAGAATTTGATTGGTGAATTAGAATCTGTACAGAGCCAATACATGGATGCCAAGGCTGAACTTGATCTTACAACACAGCAAGTAGAATCTCAAAGGTATAAACGAAAAGATGATTGTTATTTTTAATTTATTCATCCATGATCTCTCAGATTTTAAATTTTTCTACAACATGGATTAATATATGATGCATAGCTTGTATACTCGTATCATGACTTATGTATTGAAAAATCTAACATTACATTCCATGTAATGATATTTCATTGGGCATCATAAATTTAAGGGCATATATTACTGTTTTGATACCGTCAATTTTTCCTATGCCTAAATGATAGTTTAAGATTTTTAAAAATCACTTTTACACATGTATTCAAATTGAATTTAAGACAATTTTAAGAATTTTAAGGTCTTTTGCTTTTCAAGGTTCAAAATAAAAGGTCTTCTTCAGGAAAACCAATAGTCCGCAATAATAAAATGTCAGTGATAAGGGTTGTAATGTCTGGGACTTGGCAACAGTAGGTCTGAAACTGAGGGTCCCCAAACCTCAGACCCCACTTACTTGAAACTCGGTAGAATGTTAACTGAATTACATTTGATAGTTTGCAATACAATTTATGATTTGGTGGTCACCATAAATGTTTACTGGCTATGCTGATGCAAGTAAACCTAATTTGCAATCAACAAATCCAGGATTTATTCCTCCAGATCTTCAAATACATATAGTATACACTTCATAATGTTCTAATCTTGCTGCTAGGAATTTTTATATTATTATTAAAACAAGTTTTAATCAACCAAAACTTGTAATTGCATAATATAAAATATTATTTAACTTGATAAAATACTATTTTAAATTTTGACTTGATCACAAAAACACATGATTGAAAAAAAAAAAACTTGATTAATTTACAGAGTATACTTTTTTCAGGGAGGAGTTACAGGATATGGCAAAAGAAAATGAATTGTTGGAAGAAGATATTAGAAAAGCAAAAGATGATGTACAGCTTGAGAAAGGCAATAAAATAAAGTTAGAGAAACTCATCAGTGATGTTGCTATGTCTCTCAGAATAGCCCTCAGGGTAAAATTATTATTGTATTCTTGGTATCATTATTTTTACTTCTGGGGTAAAGTTTGCAGTAACACCAGAAACACAAATTTTCAGGTGCTTTTTAGTGTCATTGCTACATAAATTACACTATAAGTGCTGAGTTTTGTCTAAGGATGTCAAGGTTGCACCAGTTTCACTTTGGTTCAAGCGATTATAGAAATATGGAGTTTGGATGTACACATCTTTGTTTTGATCTAATTAGAAGTATTTGATGGTGATATATGTGCTTAATTATTAGATTCATCCTTTGTGAAGTGATCATAGTAATAAGTTTGATTTTATTTGGAACATATTAACTTGAAGAGATGCATGCATCCACAAATCTGGGATCTCCTTTTTGTGTTTATATATTAGTTGGGCTGTATATTTGATAGTGAGTGTGGGAGAAATTCTCTGTGAACCAATTTAGGATTTTCCGCCTATAGTAATGTGGGTTCCTGTTTTTAAAATGATTTTTTGAATGTTTTGATTTCGTGAATTGTTAGTAAAAAAATGTAGAAATACTGTTTGGTTAAATAAAATGTGTGTGTATTTTTTTAAAATCCATTTATAGTTTTTTATTTAATGAAAATTCATGGATTATTTCCCGTTTTGTTTCTTGTGATTCTAATAAATAGGCTTGAGAATACTTATATGAACTTATAAGGCCCAGGAATTTATTTCACTAATTTTGCTTCTCGACTTCGAAGCCAACTCAACACTATACAGTATTTTTAACAAAAAGTATTTTGATTAATACATGTAGTTCATTATTTGACATTGCCTTTATATATACTTTTTCTATAGAAAACATCACCAGATGAAGAACCAGAGGGTGATGGGGAGATGAATGAAATTGAGAGGCGTGACAACATGCTAGAGAACCTCCTCATCTTACTGAACAGTGCTGCAGCTATTGGAGTAGGTCCTCAATTAGGGGATCTGGGTAAACAATATAAGATGCGCCAGAGAAGTGCCAGCAAAATGCCTGGTACTGAGGGTGGCATTAAAAGAGGGTAAGTATTTAAACCTAGCGATGGCTTCCTCAATTTTAAATGGTTTTTTTTACAGATCTGGTAAATAGTAAACTATGTCAATTTCTTAACATTAGTTACAAATGTAGAAGTTTATAAACTCCATGTAATCATGGAAAATAGTATGCTAAAGAAGAGTTTAAGGGTTTAGTGGTAATGAATTGATTAAGAACTACTGCTTATTTTATACCCCCATTTAATATTGTATTACATCCTCATAGTCAGTCAACTGCCATTTTGCTGTATAGTGAACAGTCTGTTTAGGTGTAATAAACTTTTCTCTTCTTAAATGATATAGGTCTGTGGCCACCAGATAATTTCTCTTCAGTTTTCATATTTTTTTTACTATACTTATAATTTTTCCCTACAGATTTTTAGATCAAAATGGTAATAATGCTTGAATAATTGCATGAATAATGAAATTTAATCAATACTTGATCTTGAATGTGTTGGTAATAGGAGAAACCTAAAACTAAGAATAACAAAAGTCATTAAAGTGGTTATAATGTTTGAATTGCATTGTGTATACTGATATTGAAAATGACAAACTTTAATGTGTGTGTTTTAATGTTGACGTTTTATATATTTTTGTAATTAATGCTGATATTAATTTAGATAATGGATTAACAAAAAATGAAGGGATTGAGTTTACAATTTATGTTTTACTTCTAGAATTGGTATGTTTTCACAATAATTTAATAAATAAGATTTCAAAATGATACTGTACATTTTAAATTTCATGTTTTCTTAATTTTTCTTGTTGTATTAACTGAATTTGCATAAAATCATAAACCAATAAGACATGGGGATAACTGACATATTAGTCAATGGAAGATTGTTCTTTCTTTTAGAAGCGGATCTATGAGGTAAAAAAAAGTCTGGAAACACTGCCCTTATAAATGATTCACGGTCACCTATGTACCTCTTTTCTGTGTTACAAATGTTTTAATCTAACCAATTTTGCATTTTTTTTTTAAATCAATGTTGTTTGCTACAAATAAATCAACCATTATGAATCGATACTTGTACATTTATGTATTTACAGATCCTTACTTATAATTTTTTTTATTTAATGGTTGAAGTACAAACTAAAGACTTTGAAAATTGAACACTCTGTAAAATGTTGCAAAAATACACTTTTTATTATACAAGTTTATATTTGAGTGTGAAACACAACCTTTGGTTTGGATGGTTAACCACGGTACATACACTCCTACTGATACACACTCCACACATATTACACCTCTCACATTTAACTTTTTTAAGATGAATTATAAAATTTTCAAGGCAAAATTTACTTAATAGTGATGCAAAAACTCCAAAATTCATATCTATAGAATTTACTTTAACAATTTAAAATAATACAAATTTTGGCACTACTGTGAATGTACTTTATTTTGTGGATACCAATGTTTTCAGTATGCACATCAATGGAAATCTCTATTTGTTAGAAACCATAATTCATGATTTGACCTATCCACGAAATCCATGAAAATTGGTACCTCACAAACAATAGTACTTTCACAGTACTAAAATCACTGATACGCTAACATTATATCAAATAGGGGTGGCAAATTTTGATGAAGTTGAACCTCTTTTTTTTATGTATGCATAGAATTACAGCTTTTCTTTACATGTACTCAAATCATATGCAAATTAGTAAAGAAACAATCTGCCTTTCAATTTTATTGTATCTAGACAAAACATTCTCTCATAAGATATGTTCTTTCTTTTTTCCAGACAGTTACCTATGTCTCCAGTGGCACTACATCCTGGTGGTACATTGCCACACTACCAGTTAGGAGATCTGGGACTTATACCTAGGCCAAAACAACACATTCCAACCAGCTTTGAACAAATGAGAGTACTATCAGCTACCACCCGGCTGGGTAACTTGAAGAAAGTCCTTACTCGATCAGTGGCTGTCCAGACTGTCAGTGCTCCAAAGGTGTGTTGATTTACTGTATTTTTTAATAAATTAATTTGAGATAAATACTGTAATCTGATTGGTTCAAATAATTTTGTTATATCTCAATGGATAAAAAAAATATTGACACACCCCTATTCAGTTCAATTCAGAGCTACTTTTCTCATGTTTAAAGATAAAAATATGTTTTAAAATTAATTTATAAGAATTGGCAATAATAAAAATTTTGTCTATTGAAAAATAAATTTTCTATGTGCATATTTTGTTTATTGCACTTTGTGAAAATTTACGTTATTTTTCAATAGACAAAATTTTTATTATTGCATATTCTTAAATATAAATTAATTTCTAAATACAGAGTGTTGAAACTCCTTAAATTATTTTGAATTCATTCAAACCTTTTTTAAAATACAGTTAACTCTTGATTATTTATATGCAAATGCCCATTATTTTACCTTTGCTATTTTTGAGGGAATTATTTTGGGCACTTTTGCCAAAAGGTTCTCGAAGCAGCTGCAACAAAACTGTTATGGTTTACTAAAGCTGAAAAATTTTGAAGGGTTTCAAGTTATGGTGTATTTTAGGAGTCAGTTAAAACAATATTCAAAAAACACTATGAACTGATTGCTTTTAGTTCAATAGATAACTTCAATGAAATTCTGGGGTAGAACATGAGACCTCATTACATACTGGTAATAAAAAGACAATAAAAACTGGTGGCATGTTTGGCTAGAGTTGAGAAGGTTATTGGTTTTCAATTCATACCAATGACTATGAAATTGTAGTCACTGCTTCTCTGCCAAGCTCATGGCATAAAGGATAAAGAGTGACCACTTCTTAGCTTGGTGTTTGAATAATGCGTCGAAGCTGGCTGACTCAACTTTGGGAGCTGGTTTATCAAAAATCATGCAAAGTGTGTCTGACTAGTATAAAGCAGGTCTGCTAGTGTTGTCTTGTCCGGCAATGTACAGGGATGATTTTGTTCCGCTTTTTAGCAGAATTTCACTATTTCAAATCTGTATTTTACCATTACAATTCTTTTTCACTTTGTTTGTAAAATCTTCTCTGAATGTGTGAAATATCTGCTATAGGGTATGTAACTACACACTATTAATTTGTCAATATTGTTTTAAAATAATTTTATATATTTAACATTTCCAGGCTTTATTCTATGCTGACCAGCTATTAGCCAAGGTACCACCTGGTACCCAGAGTGCTGTGTTACATGAAGGATCAATAGAGAGAATAACACCACCTGTCATAGCTCCTTTAGGACCAATCAGAACCTCTCCCACTAAAATGACAAGTAAAGTCTACTAAACGTGACTGTATCACTAAAGAATGATATATCTATCACTGCATGTATGTCGGCATTAAGTTTATTTTGTACAATAGATAAAAACCTGTGCATGTCACTCTCAAATGTGATCACAATGGTGAAGAAACATGGAGTCTTACCATCAGCGTTTTGCTAAATAGAGATTTCGAATCCCGCCCTTTATTCTAAGGATGTGTGTACATTATAAATTTTAAAAGTCTTGACAGCTGTGGTTCCCTTCTTGAATGTATGGTAAGAATGACTTCACCTATTTGGTGGTGTAAAGATGGAGCAGAATTTTGCATGTATGTTTGTGTGTGTAAAAGATTTAGGAATTTTCTTTAATTTTTTTTTCTGGTCAGAAATAATTGTACTTATTATACTTGTAATTACATTTTCTATCTGTGATATCTTGTAAAACTGTAACAAATCAGATTGTGAAATTTTACCAACTTTCCTCATCGATGAGATGAATTATTTTCACAATTTTTTATACAAAGTGAAAACCTAGAGATATGTTGGGCAGTAGTAGCATCATCATCATGCTTTGAGGAGGAATGTTTACCAATTGATTTGATATTGTTTTTTATTGTATATAATAATAGTGCATTTATGTTTCATTTTTGTGATAATTTCAAATGTTTTATTTTATTTTTGGGAAGAATGTTTGCATTGAAAACTGGATACATGTAAAATGTTTACATGCTTTGTGATATTGACGAAGAAATTTTGTGTTATGGTTTTATAGAGGGTTTTTAATTCTAACATTTGAAAATTGTTGAATTTTAGAGTTGTGCATTCCGTCCTATGGATATTTTTTTTTATTATTGTTTTACTACAGTAACTTCTTGTTTAATAAGTTACCATAATTTTATGAGATCAGTATTAATTTTAAGAACAATATCAAGGAATAATCCAGCACTTTTGTTAATTGTTTAAAAAAAACACAGATTTCAAAGAAAAAGTAAATATACTTAAAACTTAATATATTATGATAAAAAGATTTCATGTCCACATGTCTCGATAGGAGTCTGTCCATTATTGCCCGATGTCAGTGAAATAGTTGAATAAAACAGAACTAGCATAGGAAATCAAGTTTTATTTCTATGTTTTTTTTTACGTTGGCAGGTCTAAGATAACTAGAAGCCTGGATGCAAATTCAAAATTTATGTGCAAAATAAAAGTTTTTTTGCCTTGTGCATAACTCTTCTTTATCATGGAAATTGGAAACAAAATTAGGTCATCAGTTGAGCAAACAGAAATTTTTTTCAGATTTTTTTGTTATTTTGTGTTTTATGGTGACTAAATTGTCAAGAAAAACCACTAAAATGCACATCTTTGTTTCAATCATGAAGTGGTATGCATGGAAATGTTTTTGTTTCTTTGTTATCATTGACAATAAATATTTATTCACATGACAGAGTCTTTTTTTTTTTGTGTCCACTTTCAATCATTCACTTGTTACTACAGATATATGATTTGGAAAGTTTGTGTTTTAATGGTGCTTTTGTGATATGGTAATTATGATATATGGCTTCATTTCTTACTTAAATTTCAATATTGCCTAACTGGCAATTATTGATTTGTATGTAGTAAAAACCAAAATTCTACATTAAAATCTCAAGTGACAAAGTTCAAAGACGAGAACAACAATTAGCATATAGTATCTGAAGGCAAACACGGAAAATAGACAACCAAATAAATGGACTCTGACAAATACTTAGTTCTTAACCTTAAAAAAAAACAAAATTGTCCATAAGGAAATTTGTTGTAGCATTGTTTTTACATCATGTTTAAGCTGTTAACAATTTTTGGCAATAAAACTAGATTAATTGGGTAAAAATTCTATTATTCTAGTCAACATTGCTAATGCCATATTGAATGCAGAGACAAATAACATGAATCATATCTGTCCTTGTGATGGAAATAAATGTACCATATACTTTATATGAGTCATGCACATGAACATTATTACAAGCATACCCTCCACAAAGTTTGTGGAGTATTTATGGAATGTCACTGTTTATATTTTTTTGGTCTATGATGAATCCTATGGTGCACACAAAATAACCTGCATGGCAGTTTATTTTCAAGTGTGTTCCACAGGTATTCCTTTTAATTTAATTTTAGCATTAAAATTCAATAAGTAAATCATTAAATAAGGACAAAATTTTGTACCCAATCAGAAAGCTTGTTATTTCTAAATTTCTTGTGAGCACAAATCCTCCTAAACTTCTCATCGGTTTAGATGGAATATTAGCGCAAGGTTTGACATCATATGTAGATGTACATTATGTTAAATAATTATTACTGAAGGACTCAACAGGGACATAATCTAATTATAGGCTTTTATATCTTAAAAACCTTGTAAATGTAATCACTCCTAATGGGTCTTTGTGAGCTTGCTCACAGTATTTCTAGTTTTATTCTGATTATACTCTTGTGTAGGATTATAATCCATTAACCACGAAAGTCAAGTTTTCTACTATAATTTCTTTTCAGCATTAAGAATGAAGAACCTTACTGGAGCTAAGCTGGAATGTCTTGCTAACATCATGAGATAAATGGTGCATGTCATTGTTCCTTCAAAGTGCACATTAGTGAATTTGGAGGAAAGAAAGAGTGATTAAAGCACAGGAGCTATACCATGATAATGAGATAACTGACAAACACAAGTCAATGCATTCACACCAGTGATTGACTTACTAGTATTTAGCTCTTTATTGTGACCATGGGTGTTGTGCCACATTTTAGCAACAACACATATAATTACTGTATTACTTTACTATATTACTGTATTGTTATATCTTTGTTGTGATATAACAGTGTGGCCTTGTCATCACTGTCATTATCTGTAGACATTTATTTCTGGGCAATACCTTGAGTACAACTGTACACATTTGGATCTCTATAAAATTATATCACAAGGTTCCATCCCAACAAAGGAAGGCTTGGTTTAATATTGGTGCTGTGACTTGAACCATTTAGGAATTAAGGGTCTACACTGGTTACGGTCAGACATCTATCCTGAGTCAAATGTTTACTTGCAATCTTAATTCCGATTGTATCAAACTTGAATAGTGTGTCCATAATTGCCCCACTTGTTAAGCTTTTGACCTCTGTAATTGTATCAAGCTGTGCCCTGTGAAATATTTTATTAGCAATGAGTGGAAATTTTCAAACCAATTATTTTAATTACCCAACTTTTCTTGCACATATACATGAAATAGTAACAATACAATCATCATTTTAATCTAATTATGTTATTGTTTAATTATCACAGTAATCACAACTCATTACTCTAAACAGGAAATAGTACTGGTCAGTCTCATCCACGTTATATAATTACTCTCTTTGATTGTTAGAAGTCCATCACAAGGTTCCAACGCATTATCTTTCCACCCAGCACATGGCTTTCTATCTGGAGGTATATATCTCACACTGCACTGCCATTACATAAAAAGTCCACCTAAAATAGAAAAAAATAGATGTTTAGAATGTTGGTAAAGCCAGTCACCTTCCAGTTATATTCTGTAACCATTTAAGGAGGTAGACCTAGGGTAAGGGATGTAACTCTTGAAATCAGTGATATGTTTGTATCAAATTTAATTTCACAAACGTTCAAATGATTTGTAAGAGTTGTGTCCCTTACCTTAGGTCTTACCCCCTTAAGGTAAAGTTAAGAGTAATATTTACCCATTCATAAGCTACATGTATACATATTATTGTATCATCCGAAATCTTTGTACTAAGTCAAATAAACTACATGTTTCAAAAAGAGTTTTCATTTAAACAGTTCTATACAGGCTCTGGGCATCATGTTCCGAAGCTTATGTAAGACTTACTTGCACATAAGGCCAATCAGTTTATTGAGAACTTATGCGTAAGACTTATGAGTGTTTTGTGAAACGATGCCCAGTGCAAAAACATCCCACATGACAGTTTGTATTGTCTATGCCCTATGTTAATTTCTGTTAACCAAAATATCAAAAATAAAGATATGTGGGCTTTCCAAACAAGAATCAAATTTTGCATGATTCTTAATTGGAGTGCTACTTAACATCAATCATAAAAGAGGATATCATACCACTGATTTAGTATTGCTGTTTTCTTAGTCTGGTATTGAAGAGTTAACTAGCTATTATTATATAGATAGCAGTGACTTATCAAATGTTCCCCGTGTAAATAAAAAATGATGATTCACACTAAAATAAATTCAGTAAATTTAGGCACTTGAGATCATATTTTGGTGATTCATTCTTTCAGGTTAATTATTCTATTACTATTCATGAGAATTTTTTTATATTGACACACTGTTACCAAATCTGATTGACTTTTTCATAATTATATTGTTCTTTTAAGATGTTATTTTTTTTTTTTTAAATGTTTATAAGCTAACTTTCCACAGTTTTTACTATGCAATATGCATTTCTTACCAGTCACTTCAAGCGCAACACCAGTAATGTACCGACTTTTATCTGAGGCTAGAAATACACATGCGTCAGCAATGTCTGAAATAATAACAAGAATGTGTACACTACTGAGAAGGTACTTTTATTCGTAAACATTTTTTTGTTTTTTTTTCATGTTTCATGGTCTGCTTTAGCATTTTTACTTTTCATCTGAAATTTGAATTTGTGATTAAACTGAACCATAATAATAAAAATATTATATGTAGTATATTTTGCTCAATGGCACATTAACTTTATTCAAATGAGCTTTCTACTTAATAAGCATGTATGTGTATTCATGGATCTATGAAAATTAATGGTGATAAATGAAACATGACTGAGGAAAATAAATCTCACATCTTACTATGTAACAGCAATTCATAAAACCAGACACTTTTTGGACCCCCTTTTGGGTGGTTTAAATGTATTTTGAACCTGTGTAAAGCAAACAACTGCAAAACCAAACAAATTCTACAGTCTAAAAGAGATTCAGTTGAATAGACTGTTTCACTGTATGAATTATATTCCGCTTCAGATAGGAGCAGCTCAAATTATTCCTCCACTCAAGAACTATAAATTATAATTCCAAAACTAAACATGTGAGCCTTAGTGAACATGTTAAAATCTGATTTTACCACAGATATACAGTCCAATTCATTACTAAATGCAGACAATTCAATTATTAACATGTATAAACATACATGTATATATGTGTGTTACATGTACTTTTAGGAAAATTATTTTTTTATATTTTTTTTTACGACCTAGTTTCATAAAGGATACTGACTACAGAATGTGGTCTATTAATATAATGTCCTGTGTATTCAGGGTTCGGATTAGATGGGTTTAAAAAGAATATGGCAAAATATTTGTCCCCCAAAAATAGCCTATATTTTGTTTCTAAATCCAATACCTTCAGGATCTCCTAACCTTGTCAATGGTATCAACATTTGTGTCATCTGCATGAGATGTTCAGGTACCTTGTCTGTCATTGGTGTCTTAATAAAACCTGGTAAAACTGCATTCACACGAATCCCAAACCTACAATGAATCATTCACTGAGTTAACTTATTAATGCAGTTGTCTTGTAAAATTTGCTCATGCTATAACACCCACTTCAAGAAGTTGGGAAGGAGGTCTCCCACTTGTAACCCTCAAGAGGTTAACAGGTATGCTATTGTAACCTCAAAATCCTGTTCTTAATCTGTAAGCTGAGGAAAATTAACAAATTTGGTGGAGAACCATGGCCCATATATAAAACTTCAATAGATACAATGTAATTTCATATTGTGAAAGTTCTTTAATATAAGGATTACAAAAGAAACACAAGTTTGTGGATTCTTGGATTCACGGCTTTGAGGTTTTCATTTTACATATCAATGGGAATTTCCTTTCATTGGGAACCTTTTGTGGTTTAGCTTACCCATGAAAACCAAGAACTAGAGGCTCCCAGGAGACTGAATTGCTCACCTTGTTAAAGTTTGTCTTTCAAGAGCAATAAATTTAACAAGGAGTTGTCCAACAATTTTGACTCAACAAGACTTTAGTAGGACTATCTTAAGGATCATTTCACCGATTGAAAGTTTCTTTCTATCTATTATAGTTTTCAAGATATTGGCTGAAAACTGTAAAAAAGGCACTTTTCATCTTTCAAGGATAATAACTCTAACAAGGAGTCGCCTGACAACTTTGATCCCTGAAGACTTTTGAAGGCCTTATAATAAGGGTCATTTCAGCAATTGAAATAATTATCCTAAACCTAACGGTTTTGGAGATATATGCGAAAAACACACAGTCCGACCCCTATGTTCTATTTTTAGTGATTAGTGGCAATGTTCTTCAATGGATCAAAAATCCCCACATCAGTTCTATGTAAGATATCCTAAGGAACATTCATACCAAGTTTGATTCCAATTGGTCAAGTGGTGTCAGAGGAGAAGATTTTTAACAGAAATAACATTAAAAATAGCAAAAAAAACATTGAAAAAGGCCAATACCTCCAACATAGCTTAACATACTAAAATGAAAATTTGACCGAAGATAAGTTTCATCATGCTGAACACTTATACCCCATGTCAGAACGGTTTTGGAGATATATGCGAAAAACTACTGTCTGATCCCTATGTTCTATTTTTAGTAACGGTGGCCTTGTTTTTCAACTGATCGAAAATCCCCACACCAGTTCTATGCAGGATACCCCAAGGAACATTCATACCAAGATTGGTTTCAATTGGTCAAGTGATGTCAAAGGAGAAGATTTTGGACAGAAATAACATTCAAAATAGCAAAAAAACGTCAAAAAAGGGCAATAACTCCAACATGGCTTAACAGATTAAAATGAAAATTTGACCACAGATAGATCTCATCGTGCTTAACATTTTAACCCCATCAGAGTTTGGCTTAACCTTACGGTTTTGGAAATATATGCGAAAAACTACTCTATGACCTCTATGTTCTATTTTTAGTAACGGTGGCCATGTTTTTCAACGGATCAAAAATTCCCACATCAGTTCTATGCAGGATACCCCAAGGAACATTCATAACATGTTTGGTTCCAATTGGTCAGTGGTGTCAG
This sequence comes from Perna viridis, assembly GCA_037379345.1. Classification (NCBI taxonomy): domain Eukaryota; kingdom Metazoa; phylum Mollusca; class Bivalvia; order Mytilida; family Mytilidae; genus Perna; species Perna viridis. The sequence goes on along the minus strand of CM074517.1, from coordinate 29,733,782 downwards.
AGGAGAAGATTTTTGAAAAATAGTTAACGATGACGACGACAACGGACGCCAAGTGATGGCAGTAGTTCACATGGCCTTTGACCAGGTGAGCTGAAAATTGGTACCCAACCAACAATAGACCTTTCACGGTAGTTATGTAAGAGGTTTGACATATTTCCTCTTGTAAATTAATAATTATGACTCCTATTGCTATAAAAGATTACCAAACTTACTTAGCTAGTTCTTTAGATGATGACTTTGTGAATCCAATCACTCCTGCCTTAGATGCTCCATAGTTAGTCTGTCCTAAGTTACCAACCTAAACAATGTAACATATATATATCAAACACAATAGAACAAGGTGTATAGATTAACAGCTGTTGACACTGAACCTACCAACAGCATTACAGCTAGTTAAAGCTACATTGTATTTATAAAAAGTCCATTATATTCATAGAGATCTAGTTTATAAAAGGATAAATAACCCATATTTCATTTAATAATCTATATGTAATTAAAATTAAGATTAATACAGCAAAATGGAACATCAGTACATAATATACATTGAATATGAAAAATCAACAAATGAGTTTGAATTCATAAATAGGTAAAAAAAATGTATGTAAACAATTCTGGTAGTCCAAATTAAACTAAAAGGATTTTTTCTCTATGATTTGGTCATTTTATCTGCTTCTTGGATGGCTAGATATTTAAGATGTTACATCATAGATGATGTCATAAAACTAGTGATATGAAAACCTTGCTGTTGCCATTGGTTGCTGTGTGATTGTGTATCATTTTCTATAAAAACTGATTGGTAGAAAACAATGTTGAATCATTTCTAACACTGTTCGCCCAACACCATTGGTGATATCATAGACGACAATCACTAGAATTTCCACCATAACAGATGCCGAATGTTGCAAGGCTTAAATATTCCAAAAGAATCATAGAAACCAGGTCATTTGGAATTATTTTGGTTTTAGGAAATAAATAAGTCTAACAATTATTTATAAAACTTACCATTACTAAGGGAGTTAATCATGCAGTCATGACTTAGTAGGTTTTTCTTGCTTCTTGTTATCCAACTAGCCTTAATCCTTAATCATGCCAATATGACAAATTCCCTTAGTAAGGAATAATTAAGGAAAAGACCTTATTGTTTTTCTAATGTTTTTTTTTAATTCTTCTGTTATTTGCAAAATTTTTTTTGACATGCCCTCTACTATTCATCTTTCAAGATATCATTACCAAATTTTGACCGTCGATAGAACTCATTAAGGACTTTTACCAGATGACCCTGTGAAGAATTCCATTATCCATTGTAGAAGTTATCTCCCTTTTATCGGCATTTTTTTTTCAACATGGTCCCCTGAACTAATTTTTCAGGATATCATGACCATATTTGGTGAACATGTAGATGTCATCAGGTTCAATTAGGAAATGACCCTACTAAGGATTTCGTTACCATCTTTAAGAGTTATGTCCCTTTAAAACAGTTTCTTTTAATTGCTCATATCTTAAAAACCATAAGAGATAGAATAATTCTGGAAACAGTTTCATGCACATAAGCAGACAGCCTAATTAATAAACATAAATTTGTATTTTGTTATTAAACCATACAGGAGTTATAGCCCTTAAAATATCATACTTAAGTTTTAAAAATTTATATTTCGAGAACCGGAAGTTGTAGAGACGCGGAACCTTCATCAATGATCTTTGGTCCATGTGACCTTTCATTTGCACCCAAGGTCAAAGGTCAGAGTGCTAGTTTTTTTCCCCTTTCAATATTTATATTGGCACGGCCCTGTTGTGTCACCTTTCAAGATATCATTACAAAATTTGGACCTCCGATAGACCTTTCTTAGGACTTTTACAGGATAATCCCATACAAAATTTCATTATCCACTGTAGAAGTTACCTCCCGTTTATTAGCATCTTATCAATATGGTTAATAGGTCCCTTGAACTCATTTTTCATGATATCATTATCATACTTGGTGAACATGTAGATGTCATCATGTTCTATTATAAAATGACCCTGCTAAGGATTTCATTATCATCTTTAAGAGTTATGTCCCCTTAAAACAATTTATTTTAATCCCTCATACCTTGAAAACCATAATAGACAGAATCAATCTAAAAACTGTTTCATGCACACAAGATGAATACCTAATGAATAAACATAAACATGTATTTTATTATCAAACCATACAGGAGTTATATCCCTTGAAATATCACACTTAAGTTTTTTCAAATTTATATTTCGAGAACCAGAAGTTGTAGAAACATGGGACCTTCATCAATGATCTTTTGTCCATGTGACCTTTCATTTGCATCCAAGGTCAAAGTTCACAGAGTGCTAGGAAGCCTTCTCACTGCAAACTACAGCCCTTGATATTGAGAAAACAATAAGAGATAAATGCATACATACAATCTAATTAAAACTAGATCTTGTAATTTGTCCACTACGTTCCCGCATTCAAGAATGCGGGAATGTAGTGGACAAACTACAAGATCTAGTTTTAATTAGATTGGCATACATACAGCATATGAAATGACCCTCTCGATAAGCCCTACATTTTAAGACAAAATTTACAACTGTCAGACCGTCTGTTCAAAAGTTAGGACAATTTAAATGTTTTACAGAATCCGGTTTGCGACCTTGACATAAATGTATGACCTTGACCTTGTAAGTTTTTTCAAGGCCAGGTAATCCTAAGCTGTAAGGTGGTAGTTTCATGTCCCTACGACTTCCAGTTCTGGAGTTTGTTATTGCATCATATTTTAATAATCATTGGGCTCAAAATGAGCTCCAAAATTGCCCAAATTATTTTGTAATTTTGTTGTATATGTTCTGCAAATTATGATACAGTTTTCAGATTTGACATATCTTGTCTAGTTTCAGATCTATTGAAATTTTAAGTTTTGAGACCGGGGGTATATATTTTAAAATCCACAGCAGACACACAAATGGTCATTCCACAGAATGAAAGATCTGCACAAGTACAACTATTAGACAAAATACCAAGAACTAATATAAAAAAACTAATGATACTACAACAACTTAAAATTTTTCATATTTTCCAATGGTTTGATATATTTCATCAATACCTATTTATAGATTTGATATTGCATCATTTTTTCAACTTTGTCGAAGGGGGTCATGTGATATATCATTTTGAAGGTCTAAATGAGCACATTTCAAAAATCAGAGTTTCAACCATGATAAGTAATACATGTTCAAATAGTAGGGTCATTAAGTGCAAAAATTTAAAGTTCTTAGAGGGTAAGTTGTTGCATATCAAATGAAAGGTCTTCAAACGTACATCCGAAATATCGATGTTTTGTCTGGAAATAAATGACTAAGATGAGGTCAGTGAGTGCAAAACTTAAGTTGTTTATAGTTAGGTTGTGGCATATCAAATTAAAGGTCATAATGTGTACATCTCAATATTCAACTTATTATATAGAAAAAGAACCCAGTTGAGATTAATAAGTGCAAAATTCTAAAGTTCGCAGAAGTAGTATACCTAACAAAAGGTCGTCCAGTTGACATTACAAAAGTCATGATGAGAACATCGATAATTGCATTTGACAAAAGCGAAAAGTCAAACTGTTGTAGATGTTTTAATGTGTATATTACAAAGAGAAAGTTTTCAAGGGAAAGACCTTTCAATTGTTAAACAAACAATTGACATACTAGTTTTACAAATTATTTTTTTAGTAATTTTCTAAATTCCAAAACAATTCCAAATTTATCTAATACCTCGTTCAGAAAAAAAGTTTTATAACTCATGAAAGTAGATTATTGCAAAATTTCAATTCTATTTAACTTCAACATCATAACAAACTCGCCATGGTTTGTTTGTTATGGTATTGAAATTAAATAACTTGAGTTGATATTTTGCGATAATCAACTTTCATCACTCATTATGAAACCTTGAAGTTTTCATTACATTATTTGCATATTTACCTTGCCAACAATACTGGATAGATTGATGATAGAACCACCAGGGAGTTTGTTCTCCACAATAGCCTGGCTTACTGCTTTGTTGATCAAATATGTACCCTATAATAAGTTAAATGATATACCAATCATATTAAAACTAGCTCTTGTAATATGTCCACTATGTTCCCTTGAATGAGGGAATGTAGTAGACAAATTACAAGCGCTAGTTATAATTAGATTGAATAATATATATTCTTAAAGAAAAAAACGTAAAATTCTTATAATTTAATACATTCCTATGTAGATTGTTTTCTTAAGCTTGTTTCTATGCGTAGAATAGGAAAAAAACTGCTTATGTTTACAAAAAAATAATTCTTTCTTTTTTTTTTTTTTTTGACGACTTACATGAACATGCATCTATGAAAAAAAAGAAATATTGAAGTATATATAAAAATGGGTCAAAAACAGAAACGGCAGAATTTTATCAAAAAGGAAGTAGATATTCAACAGGCCTGAAAATCTGATCCCATGATATGGTGCACGTACCTGATGCTGGATACCAAATATCAAGAGGCAGTGATTTAATAGTAGTTGCTAAGAAAAGTGTTTCAAAAATAATTTTCCCACCCACATTCCTGACCAATATTTACCATACTATAACCCAACCAAAAATTTATGTACTTTTGATACAAGGTAGGAGAAAATAAAAATATTGACAATATCTCTTACCATTTAACAAAATTTCTTAACAAGTGAAAATTAAATAATTAGATAAAGTGAATATACCACACCTCTTGTAAACCTTATTGACTTCATATTAAAACAGTACCATACACAAGTCTGATCAACTAAAAATGTAGTGAAAAAAAGATAGATTCCAAGGGCCACAACTCTGTAAAAAAATACAATAAATCTATCTTCGAACTAAATGTTGATTCCACCTATTACAATGAGCATATTTTCTGGCGTTCAGCAAATTAGTGTAGAAATACATATTTCTAGTGAGCAAATAGTATTTGATATCATATAGAAACTTTAGTTTTAAAACATTTTTTAAAGAAATTTGATAAACAATGTGTAAATTAAAAAAAAGAAACAATTTTTTTAAAAAGGACCTTTTTAGGGGGAGATAATTGGGGAAAATGCCCAGGAATGATAATCAAACATATTTCAGGAATGACTGTTATATATTTTCGGTCTTTGAAGAAATAACCTAAATTATGTGGTGCACACTTAACAATCTGCATAGCAGGTTATTTTAAAGTGCGCACCACGGGTAATGAGGTTATTTCAAATAAACTGACAAATATAACAGTCATTCTTTATTATTTAATTTAAGTACCAAAATTCAAAGAGTAAATCATTAAAAAATTCTGATGATGTCACAGTCATTACAAAATTTGGTCTATGAGATGATAAAAAATTTTTTTGATTTAATCAGAAACTGTGTTACTTCTGAAATTAAATTATTATCTCATAAACATCAAATTTCTCTAAGCTAAACTCACTTTAAGGTTCACATTAATGACTTCATCCCACATTTCCTCTTTCATTTTCAACATATAGGTGTCTCTTGTGATTCCAGCTGAATTCACAGCAATTGTGGGAACAGCAGAATATTTGTCCTTGACCTCTGACATCAGTGTTGAAACGGAATCAGACAAAGCAACATCAACAGTAAAGGGATGATGATTATCTACAAATACATGTACAACAATGTATCATACTTTAATTCCTCTTTTTCTGAGACTAATTAACACACAAGACAATTTTACAAGTGAAACATGAATAGCATAAACAAATTATTTTTAAATTATTCAAAAATAAATGTTCCTAATGTGGTTAGCACCAGGGGGCCAGATCCAAACACTTTTAAAAGGAGAGATGCCAGCCGGGGTTCCTAAGATAAAAAGGGGGTGCTAGGGCATTATTTATCATTTTTTGTATATCTTACACATGAAAATGACAAATGACCAGTTACACAGGTCACACTGGTTAATAAACATACAAAGTTTGCTAATTCTTAGGTCCTGCTATGCATCATAAAAATGTACTACATGTATAAACCATAATAAAAGATACACATACATGACTTTAAAAAAAGTCCACTTTTCAGAAAAAAATCTATATAACTAAACACAAGAACTCGAGTTGTGATAATGAATAAATAAAAGACCAGAATCATTTAAAACAAAATTCCTTCATTTGCCCCTCGGCATTTTACTATGCGCTTATGGATCTCAAAGTTGAAGGGCACAGGTGAAGGGCATTTTAATGCTGAATAAGCTAGAAACACCTCAGACCCTCATATTTGTCAAATTGTTTTCAATTACCTTAAGTACTGCATATATGGCACTTGAAGGAAAAAACGAAGTTATATGATTATTTGATATGTTTACTTCAAACAGAAATGGCATATCAAAATTTCATCAGAGCATTAAAAATTATGAGGAGAGACACAGGGGGCATAGTGAGCAGGCAGCGGGGCATGGCTCTTTGGGGATAGGGTGCTGCACCCCATATTTATCTAGCAAAGAAATAGCAGTGGTAAAACTGTTACATGTATTAGAGCATATGAATACCTCCATGAATTGACTTGAGTGTTTCCTGTACCCCATCTTTGTTTAGGTCAGCAGCTGCTATCATTGCCCCTTCTTTGGCAAAAGTTTGACATATTGCCCGTCCAATACCACTCCCAGCACCTGTCAAAGTAAAGCGTTAACTATACCACTCCCAGCACCTGCTGTCAAAGGAAAGCGTTAACCATACAAAAAATGCACATTCATTAAATTTTGCTAAATCTGGTGAATATACAGAAAAAGCACATGCACATATTAGAATTTGCAGGTATCAATCTTTTTTTTTTGGGGGGGGGGCAAGGAACCCATACAACTCATTGTAGATGTGGCAGGACGGCCTACCTTCATTGTAGTTGGTAATGAGATTTAAATAGCCAGTTAACTGACTTGGCTAAAGGATTAATTATTCTTTAGCCAAATTGGTTTGTCACCGGCTTGTCACCGAGAGGTCTGGGGTTCGATCCTCGGTGGAGGAGTATAATTTTGTGAGTCAAATCATGCTCTCCTGTAACACAGAAAAAAAATTCATGAGATAAGCATGTACTATTCAAACATTTTATCAAGGGCCAAAATAGAATTTCTTATAGGCTGAAAAACACTTTTAAATAGCTTCCATGGAGAAAAAAGTCATAAAAGTAAATTACTAAGATTTTTGTTAACTTAAGTCGAAATCACGTTTTAAAATTTCAATTCACAACTTTGACTGTGTAATTTATTGGTGATGACATAGAAAAAGTGTCTACAAACAATGTGAACACCAACAATATTACCTGCTAACAACAATACTTCTAAGCCTTATTTAACCCCTTAAGGGTTAAATGTCGGACAAAAAGGATTTTTAATATACACTTTAAAAATACAAACTTTGAACTTTGAACTATACAATACGATATATAGCTTGCGACCTCATCTTCTAAAGAAGAGAGACCAGAATAAAATGATTCGTAAATACAAAAAATTTATGTTATTACTGGCTTGTTTTGTTCTAAAATAATGTATTACCCGTCACCAATGCAAGTCTCCCAGCCAACATCGCCCCTAATGTTCTATTTTTAGAAAAGGGGGAACACTAAATAACATTTTCTAAACGTCCCAAAATAGATTCGTCCTTGTAATGAATACATTTTGAAAAAAAATCAATAGATCAAAGCTTAATACGGTCACCGTTGCTTTCCAGATTATAACTTGAGAACGAATCAACATTTTAATTTTTTTTTTACTTTGCACAGATGTTTAGTGCCCCATGATAAATACAGGTTAACTCCAAGCCCTTGGGACAAGGATTTTTTTTTATTACAAAAAAATCATTTAATTCAAATCATTTTGTCTTCATATTTGAGTTATTACGTGTGTGTTCTCAGTCATGTCAGTTTGCTATTTAATGCTGTTTATACTAAGCCCAGTTTTTCGTCTATCTCCTTCTCTAACTGGGCAAAGTATAAACAGCATTAAATAAAAAGCGAATATGTCTGAGAACACACATAATAACTCAAAATGGGGAAATAAAGTGATTTAATGATATTTTTTGTAATAAAAAATAATCCTGGTTCCAAGGGCCTGTGCCCCACCAGCTTTTAAAAAAAAATTAAAAGGCTATAAAGTAATCCAAGTGCATTAACCAAGTGGTTGTAATGAAAATGATTTATATATATTCAACTGAAAAAAACATCACCGATATCTGAGGGTTGATTTCACATAATAAATCACGCTATGTTAATTAAGTTGCAAATCTACCAACTTAATCCAGGGATTAGAAAGCATGCAACTGCGTTTGGATAGTACGGCTATAACCGGTGAAACACAAGAAAGTATGCAGTCATCTTTCGGGAATAAACACAAAAATCCCGACATTTTATCAACATTTAAATCAACAAGATCATTCAATGTTCGTATTCTTGAAAAAAAATATATATTATCTAACGAACAGTCCTACCCTCCGTAAAAGCTATTTTATGGAAAAAAGGGGAATACTGCAATACCTTACGAATTAATGACAAAATCAAAAGTATGGGAAATCCTTCAATCCATATGTAACAATAACTTGATCCGACAACAAGCCAAGACAGATACGGAATCATGACCATTGCCATTATATACATCTCCTTATATGCAAGATGTCTCGATAGATAGTCTTTTTCTTTTAATACGAAAACTTTTTAGACTTCATAAAATTCGCACTCAACTCTACTCTAAAGCTTTCGCTTTTTACTGCACTCTCTTTACACAGCAGATCTTGGCTCATTTCTGACCCAACCTCATCATGATACAGCTTTGTGGCCATCATTCTGGATATTGGTTATAACAGACTCTTTAAACCAGTTTGTGTTAAAGATCAAGATGAAGAAAAACGATCTGCAAACATTTCTTCCACTCAAGTTAGTGGAGTATAGATGGTCATAGCTGCCATTAATTTGGCCAACATCCTCCATCATAAAACCACCACGAACAAAATTCCACTTTATTTCAAAGACAAATCCGTGTCCCTATTCTTCACCTATAGCATCCAGAATTTTCAACTACTAAAGGATATTGCAGGACCTCAAGACTGAGGACTTAAGGGCTAAACCTGTCAGAACTCGCCATTCAAATGTGGTCCTTCCGGTCACGTCATTACAGGAGATTTAGACATCATAGAAAACGATTCTCCCCGTGCAGGTCCGGGTGTTTAAAAGAATAGGCCTGCAGCAGCGCTAAGCTTGTCGTAAAAGGCGACTAAATAGTGCTCAGAAACCTAGCCGGGGGTTAGGCGCTCTGCCCACAGAGCAACTGGGATGTGTGCCCCAGGTGGTGGAATGGGGTACCACTGGCATGTTACATGCTGGGGTTGTCAGGCTATAATACGGAAAACCTGACCGCAAACCATAGTGGTGCACCGTGTTGGGAAAAATGCCACGTTCCTCGCACGTTAAAGAACCCTGCTGTGGTATTCGATAGGAGTAGGAACCTTTGCGCTCCGCCACAGGAGGCTAAATTGCCCGACCTTACCCATCACCCTTTTTCTAGTGGCAATCAAAATTTGTCGACCCTGTTGTCCTTGTGACCCATCCTTTTTTTTTTTATCATTTCATGTTCATTTTATCATCCATTTCATGTTCATTGTCTGAATATAGCTGAAATATTGCTGCTCGGACGTTAAACCCCAACAAACAAACATCTCCGTAAAGAAGGTCCCAAATATAGTGAAACTCGATACAAAAATTGGACTTACAACTGTATAATTTTAAAATTCTTATGGATGCTCTGGATGACAATGCCAGAAAATGGATAAGATGAGAGAAGAAGATGATCTTGATTCGATGTCATAGTGGGTGAAAGCTGTGAGGTCTTTAATCTTGAATTGAAAAGAAGTAGGTCAATGAGTGTTAATGCTACATCAATTTTCAAACATCCCAAACATTATCTACTGTAAATGGAAATTATGTTGTTGTACCAGCAGACAAAGCACAATACAAAACTGTTTTTGTTTGCAAGACGCATTACATTCAATGTTATTATCGGACGTAGATGTAGAAAATGATATCAGTAATAAGTCCTGTATTGCCACCACACTCTCCAAAGAAGAGATAATTGAAAACCATAAGTCCGTTCTATCTTTTTATATCTCTATACTAAAGACGATGATTGTGATCTTCCGTCCATGTATTGGATCCCAAAACTCCACAAGTATCCAAACTAACAACGCTTTATAGTTGGGCTTTAAAACCCTCTTTCGAAAATATTTAACTCCATACTTGCAGCCATCAAAGAGGGCCTTAAGTCTTACCACGACACTTGTTACTCCCGTTGTGGTATCGATTCAATGTGGATCCTACAATTCTTCCCCATACTCAGTTGAAACCCTGACTCAAAAAATTAGACATCGTTGTTATACTCTAAATCAGATGGAACACATTGATACAAATACATAGTACTTGGTAGAGATTATCAATACTTTGTAAAAAAAGAAACAACGATTCCCAATCATCTTCTAAATATACAGAAGAAAATGTTGTCAAAATGCTGGAACTTTTGATGGACAACATATTTGTCCAGTGGGTTGGACGTGTTTTGTAAAAGGACGGTGTTCCAATGGGAACAAACTGTGCTCCGCCACTCGTTGACCTATTGCTTCACTCTTATGAGGCTGACTTTACAGCTGACATGATCCTCACGAAGGAACATCGTTTTGCCAGATCCTTTGATCTCAGCTTCTGCTACATAGACGCCGTATTTTCTTTAAACAATCATAATTTCGGGGATTTTATACATCGCATCCACCTTAAAAAACTCGAAATAAAGGACACTACCACACTATGAAGTGAGCCTCAGACCTACACTTACACTTTGAAATCGATTGGAAGGGAAAACTTATGACCAATCTATAGTATAAACGGGATCACTTCTCATTCCGTATTGTCAACTTTCCTTTCATTTGTGACAACATCTCTTCAGCACCTGCGTTTGGAGTTTTCCTATCATAACTCATGCGTTATGCCGTAGCTTGCCGAAACTATGCAGGCTTTCTGTACTATGCTACTTTTCTTGCAATTAGGCATCTGGAACGGGGCTATGTAGATACAAAATAAAGCCATCACTACAAAATCTGCACCATGAGAACAATTAGTTCACTGTGTCATGCACTCGAACCAGCCTAACACTTCAGAATAATATCAATTCACAAGTATACAACTTCCTTATCAATGAGAGATTGGTATAAATATATGACACAGGACGCTTGAAATCGAAACTTTGTGACAAATATAATGATTATGACTTATCAATTGTATCCCCTTTTTTGTGACAATGTAACACATCACCAACCTGTCTTGAATATGATTTTTACACGGATTTTCCTAGTTGAGCTAGGATACTTGTCTAAAAACGTCTTCATGGTCTCATACACATTTGCCAAATAGAGAGCAATGTGTGGTTTGGAAGAGTGTTATTTAAAACAAAAACTAATACTATTGGTATACCGAAGGTATTCATATTAGTACCCATGTTTTTTTGTTCTGTTTGTCAATGATTATCCTAAATGTTTACAATTTTCAAAGACAAATATTTATGCCGATGACACCCCACAAGATGTTACAGATCAATCTGTTGATGTCATATAACCAAAACATATGATTAAAAAAAGAGTATGAACTGGGTGAACGAAAATAAGACAACTGTGAGTTTTAAAAAGACCTGGAGTGTTTGATGGTTGAGAACTAATGAAACAGTGATTGTCTTAATGTAGAAAGATAAACTTTGCAAATTGATAACTTAATACAAGAAACAAAATATGTATATGCATCTAAACTTTTAAGTAGGACTCCAGCTAAGGATCATGCAAAATGTGATTCATGGGTAAAAAGCCTACATATTTTTATTTTTGATATTTTGTTTGAAATGTCATAGTAAACAGAACTAAACTGTGTTTTTTCATATAATCTGTGCTCTTATGAGATAAAAACTATATAGAATGCACTGTAGATTTCAAAATTAAGGGAGATAACTCTGTAAATGACGCTGAAATACAATGGAATCCACTGGATTTTCAATGTCGATTATCTCCTAAGAGCAGGCAGATTTGAATGAATAATTACACATTTCATAGTATAGACCCATAAAACAAGATAATTACAAAAACAACAATATGTAGCCTTTTTTGGGGTGTATCACATTTTTCAGATTTTGCATGATTCTTACAAAGACAGCTACTTAAATATTCATATTGATTTTTGTCTTACTTGGTCTAAGCATAAAATAATACTAGCAAACGAAATCTCAAAGAAACTGGGTCAAACGTTCGTCTCATCCTTATTATATAAGTTTTCTGTCAAGTAAGTGCAGATTTTTTTGTCTGTATAATAGTGCTTATCTGGTCATGGGAAGATCTACAATGCATACATCTTTTCGCCAATTTTTATATAAGTAAAGCATGGTATGGTAGTTTACCTTTTATACCTACTTTGCGAATAACTAAGGAATGACTGTTCTATTTTTTTCGGTCTGTGAGGAAATAACCTCAGTCATGTGGTGCATACTTGAAAATAACTTGAGGTTATTTCAAATAGACCAAAAATATAACAGTCTTCCTTATAATTAAATTTTAGCATCAAATTTTCAGGAATAAATAGCAAGAAAGGTTGATGACGTCACAGTCACATAATAAAATTTGGTATATATATATTTTTTTATCCAATCAGAGAGCGTGTTACATCTGAAATGAAATTATTATCAAGTGAAGCTGTATTAAAGGTGAATATATAACTGTAATTTTTCCTCATTTTAATTACTGTTGTACTGCATGTCAATTGATAAAAGATAAACAATACAATAAGGGATGTTAAAAGTAAATTTTTAATCAAAATATGTGTATGCCATTGTTTTTGTTTTTTTGTTTTTTTTGTTGTTTTTTTTTATATTTTTATGATTTTTTTTTGTAATCCAATATTTTTGTCGGTTGTGTATAGGTTTGGCTTTTATTCACTACCCGACCTTTTCTTTTAGCAGTTCTTTCTTAGGTTCTTTTTAGTTATTTAATTTTATTTTATTTAGCTTCTCTTTGAGTTAACAATATTGCTATCAATCAATTATCACTTGATTTCAAGAGTAAGAATTATTTCACATTTATTTCAACATTGCGTTCTGTGATATTAATCACCATCGCTACAGTTGCTCTTTAAATAAACACAACTTTTAACGAAAATCACCATAGCAGTCATCTTGAAATACAATAACGAAGATACATGCATTAATCTTATTCTCTTATCAAACGATACATATAATGCTTAGTACATATAAGAGATGATATTACTTAATCAGGATTGGCAGCATCATATTTGTCATGTACGAATAAATTAATTTCAGAAATATCACGCTCTCTGATTGGACAAAAAATTTGTCCACCATTTCATATATCAAATTTTGTAATGTTTCTACGCCGCCATCAATCTTCATTCAATTTTAACACTAAAATTAAATCACAAAAGGTTGTTATATTTTTTTCTATCTATTAGAAATAACAGATCAAGAATTTTTGAAACTCGTGGCTTGGATTTACAAAACTTTTGTTATATTTAATTCTTTTTATTGTATTCATTTCTTCATAGTTCATATCTTCTGAACTCTACTGGTTTTACCGATTTTTTATGCTTTCCATTTGTGTTGTAATATACAGAATAAAATGAAGCGAGAAGTTAAGCGCGCTATACAACCTGGTTTAACCCACCTTTCATATTGCAATGTCTGTACCAAGTCAGTACCATTAAAGTGGTCTCCAACTCCGGTTTTACCCTGATATTGCCATTTGATATACGAACTTTCCCTTTGAATATTCATTTTGAAAACTGCCTCGATTTTATCAGTTGGGTAGAATTTAGTAATCATCCTGTATAACATCCGCTAGCAATTTAGTGTGTACCACATGATGTTGGTTGTTTCTTCATGAAGAGAAAATATAGCAGTCATTTTTTTAATAGAAAGTGATTCAGTAATGTCAGGATCCTTGAATTAAAGTTATTTTTTACATCCTTTAACTGTTTTGATATTGAGTTATTTTTTTAGTTAATGAGGGATTTATTTGGTTTCATCCATCTGTAAAAGTATCGATTTCCTCTTTTCTTTGGACAATTGTTCTTGCATACTTTCTATTTCATCCATTATGATTTAAATAAAAGTACATAAATTATTTCTGAAACCCTGCTATATGCGTTTGGAATTGATGACTTTCGATTCAATTGTAAAAGGTATGAAAAACTGAAGTGTAGACTTAGTCTTGAAATATAGTAGTAAAATTAGTTTTTCTTGTTTTTGTAGAGTTTTTGTCTTGGGTATATAGATTGATCAGCCTTCATTGGTAAGATGGTGCGATAGTGATGACACAGCACGTTTAAAACAGACTGCTACTGAACACGTCAAAAGTAGATGAAAAGGAAGAAAAATATAAAATATATTTTGTTTAAAATAGAACTATAATCAACATTAATTTGTACTTTGTAATAGAAATATCTACCATTGGTATAAAAGTTTTTTTTTCATAAAACATTCACAAAAAACTCATTGTGGTATCATTCATTTTAAATGCCATTCATTGTACACATATATTTCATGAGGTCCATTTATGTATGGCCCCTAACGCATCAGAGGCTGCTTTGATACCAAATCCTAAACCTTAAGTCTTATAACGCCTGAATCATCATGTGTACTTTTTTCAAGGATTCTCTATGGTTTGTTGCATGGTACTAGTGAGAAGAGTAAGGTAAACTTTTTGGTGAACTATAGTAAATCCCGTTCAAGTAGGAAAAATCACAGTCTCTAAACCACCAACCGCCTGCGTGGTAAGTTGGATTGCATGCGCTAGGCCAGGCATCATTATCTTGGTCAAAGGTACTGAATTGCTGCCCATTAAGCCACCTAAAATTATCATCTAAAATTGTTCATATAAAACAGATTTACATAAAATAGTAAAGTTTTGTCTTTCTAATAGTAAACTTTCCCTTTTGGAAACGAAAATCAGAAGGCTTGTTAGAATTGAAATTAAAATGTCAAAATGTCTTACTTTCTCTCCATTTTCGACGTAGACCAAATAGTCTTGTTTCCTGCTACTAGCAAGTATTAAACATAGTATGTAGGTATGAAACTATTTTATTTTCAAAAAATATTTCACATTAAGATATTGGAGAGACAGTCTAGACTTAAACGAAACTTGGCCTATCATTGTCCATTGTCCAGGTGCAACATTTATGCTAATAAGGTTGGATATTGCATGGCTTTTTCCATTGAGTTCTATGGGAGCACGTGACCTTTCAAACAACTTTTTAACAAAAACACAGCAATCAGGATTATAAATAAGTATGAAATAACATTTAGGGATACCATACACCACAAAACCAACAGCAAGCATCATATGCATATAATATACTGTATGATTACCGTGAATGCATTTTATAGAATATTTTAACAAATTCCAATAACAATGTAAAAATAGATTTAATTAAATACACAAAGCTCTTATAATTCGAAAGTTATATGATGTTATAATTGTCATCATATGCATTAATACATTTGGATGATGTACATGAACCTACAATTGAACTGTATTAACAACTTAACAACACCTGGATGAGTTGTCCCGTACTATCGTACGTCGTGTACTAAGTTACAACCCTAGATTAATACTACGAGGAAGAATGACCCGGCTGGCAACTGATATATTTTATAGCCTAGCTGACCGAGCGGTCTAGGGCGCTGGACGTTTTGCAGGCGGTGTTGCCATAAATTTCACAACGGTACGAGTTCGAGTCCTGCGAATTGAACAGTTCTATAAAACTGGTATTTTTTGTAATCTAACATCAATAGGAATTCTTCAGACACTTCTATAGATATACATATATATGACATGCATCGTTCATTTTATCCTCTATCTTACATAATAACATACATAAGATGAGCTGTCCTGTACTACCATACATACCGTACTAAGCTATACAGCTATATATATCTTTTCATTTATGTTGATCATTTTTGAAGCCTTTAGATTCATATCCGGTGCCATAAAGGTGTCCAATTTTACGGACAGGTCAGAAAATATAATAAGGTCAGTTGAAGTTTTTGTAATTCAAAAAGATATATTACGCCCTACTATGACGTGGGCATTTTCACAAATCGGCCCACAAACTTGTGCTACTTTTAAATATCCAACACAAACTTTTATGTTTATTACATAAATTTATAAGGGCTTACATGCATGTATCAAGAGAGATGGTTTGGTGTATAGGAACAAGTTTTTTAAAAGGTTAAACCCAATACCCATTACTGGTTAAACAAATTAACACAATTTAAAAGAACCATTTACAATCATTGGAAATATAAATTTATAGAATTTTGGCTCGAAGTTTATAGTTTGTCAATTTGTAATAAACTAGCAATTTTAACTGGTGCATATCTGGAAAGTTTTCGTCCTTTTTGTCTTTAAAGTTGGGTTTTTTACTTTTCTTGTCCAACATTCCTCTATAGAAACTTGGTGATATAATTTCATCAGTACTGTATTGTAAATATATGAAAGAGTAATCATGGGAACCAAGGTTATAGCGGTAATCAAAAGAATGTAATCCAGGTACGAAGATCAGACATGGAAAACAGACATACACAGCAAAGAACATAAAGTAACAAAAATCATACATACAAAGTAACAAAAGCAAATAAGCAAATCGGACTCCACTAAAAATTGGGAGCATGGACCAGGTACACCGGTAGGGTAAGCGCCCTCTGCTTTTCTAGAAACAGTCGCCGAGTGGCTCATAAAAAGTCAAGTCCGGAGTGGACGAAAGAGCAAAGGAAAACTATGACCCGTTGAACAAATCCGTTTTCATGGCGCAGGTGGATGCACCGTAACGATCGACGAGTTCATGATGACGACCATAAAACTTGTGTAGTGATGACTTCAATCAATGTTTTGTGTATAATTTATATTTGATAATTGACAAATTTGGTCAAAATATATCTTTTAATTACAACATAATTACAATTCAAGTTTACCCTAACGTGACATTATTAGAAATATAAAGACAATAGGTATGGTGTATGTATTTCAGAATGACAACAACCCCATCGGGATGAAAATGTCAACCAAAGGACAACCAATGGTATTCGATAAACGACGAGACGAGAAACCATCACACCACAGGACAAGCTGCAGTTGGCCCAAAAACATCATTTACAAAGTTACAACGTAAGAGTTGCCCCTATATACTCAAGGAACATAAAAAAATAAACTTAAGGTGAAAAAGAAACAAGACATACAGAGGCCAGAGAGAAAGTCCGGTTGCTCTCTTCCTGAATTATTCTACGAATCATTTCACCATTTACAGAAGAAATTTCTAATATGGCTTATATAGGCTGTAAGTAGAATATATTAGATTATTTGGCTCTGTAATAAAGTTTTGAAGACTTTTCGAAGACCTGGTGCTGATACGAGATTTCAATTATATCAGATTTACCTGAGTTGAGTCGTTTGAACTAACTGATGATATGTCTTTGATATGAATCGTTTCAGCATTTAGCCTTATTTGAGCTTATTTCTTTAGTGACTATAAAATTCGTACAGAACCCATTTAGAAGACCTTTTTCTGTTATCTGGTTAATAAAAACAATGAATGATTCAAAAACAATGATTATGTTCAATACAAACCAAACCAACTTTACGCATCTAATACCGAAACCAACACCTATGTGACTATACACTGATATTTAAAGATTATCACTCAGAAACGATGGCTCTGTCAATTATTGGGGCCAGTATAAAAAATTAATTTGACAATCCTTCCACAAAGTACAGGATTGGTATATAGTCCTTTTATACATTCAAGATTTAAATAAAACCACAATGATAGCAAGCAGTAATTATTTCGGGCATGAACCCAGCAAGAAGCTTTAACATGAAATAAATCATTATATACTTAGTATGATCCTCTACCTTCTAAAAACATCCGTTGAAATATACATACAAAGAAGTAAGTTATATATCCTGGTGATTTAAGCAAAATATATTGTAAAGACTTGTCAAAAAGAGAAGGTCAAAATTTCTTTCTACAGATACTAAAGCCTCCAATTTTTAGTCTTTTACTTCAAATATCCGGAAATATAATATCGAATCGACTAGTGAAACCATCATTCAGATATCTCTACATCAGAAATTAAAAATGTTATTACATATAGCTAAAATGGAAATTATTTTCCAAAACATTACTGCAAAAAAGCATTTTTAGTGGGAAAATAGCCACTACTGAGGATAAAGATAATGATGCCTTGCATTCACAGCACAACTCTGGATAAACTTTCAACGACAGCTCTCTTCATTAATGAATACGTTTTAAGTAGCACTCCACATATGAATCATGCGAAACGTGATTCATGGTTGGAAAGCCAGCATATTTCTACTTTTGATATTTTGTTTAAAATGTCAAAGTAAATAACAAGTTACATGTTGCTTTTCATAATACACTTGTCCATAGGACCCATAAAACTTAATAACAAAATTTTTAAAATGTAGCCTTTTTAATGTGTATCACATTTTACAGAATTTGCATAATCCTTACAAAGACTGCTACTTAAGTCGAAACTACTTTACCGTTGTTAGTGATGTTATTTCAAAGTTGTACTATTCCTAAAAATTCTCATGTCAATTTGTTTTCAACATTTTAACTTTGCTTATCGGTAGATAATTAGATCTCAACAATATGTTATACACACACTCATTAAAAAAAGTTTTATTTGTTTTGAGGAAACTATAAGAATATCAGACTTTGAAAAAAATAAGTCGCTCGCCATATTTTGGAAGAGACAAAACTAAAATAGTAGTTTGTGTTATAGCACAAATCTAATTGGAAAGTGCAAAGACTAATAGGATAATTAATTGGAAATGGTGAATAGCCAAAATATGATTACGAGTGCAGAAGGACGCCGAGTTTGTACAAGTGTGCGGAACTTGTTCTGTGCAGTGTTTAAATCTTAATGCGTTCTTGGCATTACCATTTGATTGTCATATTTATTATATATATATCCTCTATGATACATTGTTATTTTCAACCTGAATTTTAAATTTTGTGAACGGCGGATTGATTATCGTGTTGTGACGTCTTGGTGGGAGAAAGCGAGAGAGTGAAATTACCGAATTTATTTCACATCGTGAATTATCGAAACTTTTTACACTGAGAACATTCGGTAATTCACTGTTATCTATATAATGATAAGGTATAAGCAACATACCGTTGACTAAGTCATAGTGATATATTCAAGCCATAGCTGATCCATCTGCAAGAAGCTTGATTTCTGAAATCCCGGTTAAATAGTTGACATATTTTCATTCTCAGAATGATACGCAAATGATCTACAGTCTATATGTTCTGAACAGGTGACGAAACAACACGATTTACTACATTGATGTACATCCCAAATTAAGTTTTCAGTCTTGTAGATGTTGTCTAGGCCAACATTTTTTTACATTTTTCTTACGTACAGGTCTTTGCTGTAGGTTGTATTCATCCTTAAAATGTTTTCCGCTACTGAACAGAATACAGTCATATTAATCTTTTTATCAAAGAAAACCGTACATCAAAAAGAACTTGTATAAGATAAATCGATATATATTGGTATAATCATTGTGCTTCAATGTCATTAAGTCAGAGGTATTCATTCTTCTATCTTAGACAAAGTGATGTCAATGTATACAGTTTTACGTCCCTGTTTTTTAGTACCAGTCCATATAAAATTCAGATACTGCCAATGGTAAAAAGATTCATTGTGTATAAAAACCCACCAAACAAACATTGCTTTTTAAGTCTACATATTTTATATTTTTTACAGAACGATAATCATGTCTGTTTTCAGATTTGCATTTTAGAGAAAATCATTCATTTATCGCCCTCTAAAATCAACCAAATCAAACAAAATCAAGAACGATAACTCTTGCAACGTGCAAATTTCATGTACAATCTATACAATTTTTATCACAAAAGCGCAACAACTAAATGAAAAACTGAGACTGGTTATGTGAACTACAACTTTTTCTTAACAAGAAATAAAACTGAATTCAGTGGATTTTTGACATGCTTAAATCACCCCAGTCTAATTTTTAAAAAGAGTGGTACTTAATTGAAAAAGAGAAATAAATAAGATAACATGTTATTACTTTACGTAAAAAAATGTATTACTGTGTTATTAAGTCATAGATATTCCCCATGTTCGCCTCTTGGGAGACGTTACAGTATACAAAATAACTCCATTTATTTAAAAATGCAAACAAAAGAGATCCTAAATCTATCACTATTTGGAAGAAATGTATCCAACAATACCTCAAACATCAGATGACAATGTTCTTCTCAAAACAATATTACGCTATTAATTTACATTTCTTATATAAAATTAATCAGCATCCGATAAAAATGACATTGAATGTTAAATATGTCTATGGTTCATCTTACCAATAACATTGTGCTTTGCAGCTAATTGATAAGGACCAGAGGCTCTCGTGTGTGTCGCTTATTGTAGTGGTTTCTTAATCAAATATGCGTTAATTGAATAAAATTCAAAAGTAAGCTGATGGAAGTTATGACATAAAATTATGACTTCAACATATTTTGAGTATAAAGCAACACGTTTAAATAAGTAAATTTTCCATCAATTTTACAGAGAGGTGAATGGAATTGTTTGTCACGGGCAATTTTAGAAAACGTCCACAATGCAAAATAAATATATCTCCTTTCATATTTATTCTTAAAGAAATAAAATATAGAGCCATAAGGCAAAAAATGTTACATTTTTATCGTTATACACCGATAAATCGCATACGTAAGTATCGGTTTAAAAGGGAGTACCTGTATACCGTGTTTTTGTTAAGACCCTTGTTAGTCTGTTTGTAATACATATTTTGTTTGTCTTATCTTCCAAACTGCTTTAATAGGCAATTGATTTGAAAATATTATTTATTAATTAAATGATTTATATTATATCTTTTACATTTATCATATTTTAACAAATAGTTTCTTATATATCTACACAGTACTTATTAAACTGATATACGAAAAGAACTGTAACTATGAAGTTAAATCTACTTGCACGCACCTAACTTTGTGAATATTTTGAGTACCATTCTGTGTAAGAATCTGGCACATCATTTTTCTCAATTTGTTTTTGCTTCAAATATACATCTAGAAACAAACTAACTAAAAAATCAAAATTTGTTTTTGTCTGCAAAAACATATGTTTCCCCCGTCCCGCAAACTGGTCCACTTGCATTGACCATCACGTCCACAGAACATAAAATTATGTTGAGAGGATGCAGAGAAGTTGCGTTAACCGGGTCACTAATTCCAGAGAATTTGAATTGACAAGGTAATTACGATGATTTATGACAAATTTCTAAGTTCAACTCCCACAGAAACTAGGGGATCAAAATTTCCTAGTAATTTTTTGGGTAATATGGACAATAACATATGATGTTCTTGCTACATACCACATTTCGTAAAATTTGATTTAATAGTTTCAGAGGAGTTGCGCTGGTAATTTATGAGGATTTGTTGGCAAATGTATTAGTTCAAAGGGATATAACTTCTACAAATATTGGGGTAACAAAATTTTCTACATATGATGTTCTTGCAGCAAACCACATTTCGTAAAATTCTGTTTGGGGGATCAAAATTTTCTTGTAATATTAATCCATGGGCTGGGAGGGTCTACTGTGCACTCCCCCTCATCAAATTCATGGTGCTTTTTAGGTACCTTTATACCTCCCATTACCGAATCAATCTTTGTGAACAAACTAAACACGTTTAGGTATCAATATGTAGCATCAATATGTAGCCCAATGTCTCCACTTTACAATGGTACCAAGAAAGTTGCGGTAATATTTAGGGTTTTGGAGTAAACTGAAAGAAATGTTTGTTGAATAACTTGTGGTAGCTGTTTATCAGGGTATCATTCAGTACTGATCAAAATATCTATGCATTCAATTCAAGTTCCGAACAGCCTCCAATACAATCAACCTTCTTTATTTTTCAAGGAAAGAAAAGTCATTCATCACTTTTACACCATGCCTGTAGAAAGATAATTGAACTAAAATATAAAAAAATGAAAAGAAAAAAAAAACTAGACATTCCTATTGTTTCCTCTTTCATCATCAGGATCACGGTTCTGTAAGTGTAATCTCATAACAGGTTCATCTTTATTATTCTTTGTTGTGATTGTAATACCACTATGTAATGTTTTGTAAGGGTTTATCTGTTATAAGTATTATGCTATTCGATACAAATTATCACCTACAAAACTGATCGTATCAATTTTAAAGAATGAAATTTAGAAGATATCACTCAATTTACCTACCTTGACAGCCAATTGCAAGTCAACGCCAATAGTGGCACTGGAAACAACATCAAAACAGGACTGATCAAAGCAAGATTTGCTTTCAACTTTTTTTTAAAAAAAGTATGGAATGCCAGAGAGATCACCACAAACCAAGGTAAAGATCTTTAACTGAAATGTTTAGGCTGTCTTAACATTTTGAGCCAAAACCTGGAGAGCAACATTAGCTTCCAACAAAACTATCCAAGGCTTCACTAATAGTCGCTTCCGTAGAATTCTTAAAATCAATTTACCAAACTGCAAAAGTAACTAGGATCTCTCGAAACTAACACAGCAGCGCTACCACCTTCAATGCAGATAAAGAAGAAAAGTGGACCTTGATGGTAGGACACTAACTAAGGAAGAATCCAGAAAACACCACAAGACAGGCATTTCAGTGGAAATCACATGGGAAGAGAGAGGACGTCCAAGAAACATCTGGAGAAAATCAATGGAGAATGATATAAAATCAATGGCTTACATTGGCAGTCCATGGCTCGGTACGTCGTAAACCGAGTGAGGTGAAGAAAGACTGTCAGTGGTTTTTGCTCTGTCAAAGAGTAAGCAAGGCATACTAGTAAGTCAAGTAATTCATTTTTTTTTCAATTCTGCACAGCCTTTATTCAAATTTACAAGTTTACAGAGATAGATATTTTAACGCAATGACATTGAGGTGTTTTAATCTTGCTCTAATTGGTTATGGCCAAAACGTTAAGGAGGTAGACCTAGGGTAAGGGATACAACTCTTACAAATCATTGGAACATTTGTATTCATCATTTTACATCAATTTAATGTAAGAATAAAGTTAATTGGATTGATTGCATTCCGTTTTAAGTGGAAGCTCGATAGGTTTTGGTGAAATTGAATAATGATATAAACATATCACTGATTTCAAGAGTTATGTCCTTACCATAAGTATACCTTCTTAAGCACGGATTTCAGCAAGCTCCGGAAACAACGTACCAGTTTAAACAAATATTCACACCCAGATATGTAAGTATTGTAAATGAATGAACATTATTGTGTTTGATGTTACTGGGTTCCGCTTTTATCAGTTTCTAAACCTAAAGTAACAACAAAATGACGAAGTTATTCTTTTCGTGATGTAAGGACTGAATACATTATGAGAAGCAAAAAAAAAAAAAAAAAAAAAAAAAAAAACACACACACATTGCAAAATATTCAATTCAAAGCTGTCTTGAACATATTCGGAGTTCGAGTTGGGCGACATCTTACAAAATAATCTTTAAGATGCATAGAAAACGAAGTCATTTATACCATCTATTTGTAATTCCTTTTTAAAACACATGTAAACAGTATCTAAATACCGGTTTCAGACAATACGGTATTGAAACCGTATTATTATTTCCGGAGATTTTCGGTTACAATTTGGGTTTTACTTATCAATGTATAATTAGCACAGAGAACCTTCAGTTTCCAATGTTGAAAGCTTGACCTGCTGTCATTTGAAAATTATTTTGCCCCGGGAATAGATGTTAAAGTAGAAAATGAAAATAAACCGTTTATTGAAAAAATACCCAAGCTTTCAAATATTTACTCTTAGTTGATTTAAATAGTTCCATATACGAAGAACTGGAATTGTTTTTTTTTTTACTTTTAAAACAACATTTATCATCAAATCACCAAATGTACAACTGTTTTGATTAATCAATATTAAGCCTTCCTAATCATCATGAAAACAGTCTTCAATGATTCTCTTTGGGAATTGGTTGCAGTGATCCAGTGGTTAGATTTTGCGGCTATTACTGGCGAGTTGTAATACAGACCGTTCAAGTCGGACTGAGTGCAACCATTGAACCACCAACCACCTGTGTGGTAAACTGGATTACATGCAGCTGACCAGGCGTCATTATCTTGGTCTTTGGTACTAAATTGTTGGTTGTTCACATACCATAAGGTGTTCCCTGAAATATTAAAAAGTTACTAGATTGTTTATAAGCTGTTATTTCTTGAGAACAGTGTGTCATTTTTGCAATATCAAATGTTTATTCGGTAGGGGAATAAAAAGAGTAATATTGCGTTACAAAAAACTATAATGGTACTAATAAAGGATTTCTTGCATCGGTCTCTTTCTACATTCGACATTGAACACTTTAGTCGTATTTCTCTGTAACAATTCTCATCTTAAATTTCCTACAATTTTGATGACTCTGTATCAATAACAAGGCTTAAGCCATCGATGCCCAACTTATTTCACTAATGTTTGTATTCAACTGACGTATTTCGTTTGTTTATTCTGACGCTTTCTTTTTCTTTATGTTTGTGTTGAAATATATATTTTTTATTTTTATATATTTATTTAAATGTTACATTCACGCCTAGAAAAAAAAATTTTATACCTGCTGTTCCACTGTATCCAGCGATTCTTAAACGATAATTGTCACTTCGATCATTTACTCTGAAGTTATTGTATCTAGCATGCGTCCAGACTCCACTCCATGTCTCCAACAAAATTAAGAGCTCGCTTTTGTCTGCCTTTGTTAAGGAATGCAGGATATCGTTCCCTGAAAAATATTATAATCGAACACAAAACTTTTATTAGAAGAGTTGTACGTTGATTTGTTTTTAAATAGCAGTCTTTGGAAGAATCATGCAAATACTGTAATATGTGATGCACATAAAAAAAGGATACACAATTTGTTATTAAGTTGTTTTCTTGGTCTATATGATGAAATGTATTATCATTCATTCCAATCTCTCCGCTATTAGGATGTAATTCACATACAAAATTTAATAGTTAATATTGTTTTTCAGCTATCTCCCTTAATTTTGAATTCTATTATACATTCTTTATAAAAAAATATCTCCTATGTACAGGGGTTAAATGAAAAGCAACATGTTAATTTCTGTTTACAAGAACATTATAAACAAAATTTCCAAATTTAATTTCGTAGGCTTTCCAACCTTTAATCACATATTACATAATTCTTAGCCGGAATACTGCTTAAAAATGTAAGAGCGGATTAAAGTTTTCCAAAAAAAAATTTACTCAATCGAGCAAACATTATTAGTTAACCAATTTGGAACACCAGATTATAAAATTTTAACGAAAAACACACGTAAATCTTATGCAAATAAGTAATCCTGACTTTACCAAGGAGTGGAAGCATGCACACACGTAAGGTTTGCTTTCTTTGTTTTTTTTAGGAAAAACCACCGATTGATAACATTGCTATAACAAACGATTAAGATTATACAAGATTGACAAAAGTTGTTTTTAAATGAATCAAAACACATAACGTTTGAAGTTTAAAAGATACCACATACCGATCCAGTATTCTGTGGATGGGTTGCCGAAACCATTCCTGTACTGGTCCCAGCTGACATCGAAATTTACAGATCCATCTTGTCTTCGTTGAAAAACCTTTGAATTAATATGAAGGAATATAATTACACATATTCTCTCTCACATTATAAAATAATTATACAAATGTATATGAAAGTGTAAAATACTTGATAGTTTAAAAGAATATATGATCTGAACTCCTTAAGAGCAGCTAGAAACCGATTCGGCTATGGAATTACTCCTTAAGCCAAGTCAATCAACATGCTATTTAAATCTCACTACAAAGCAAGTAGGCGATTCAAATAAAAATAAAACATTTGAAAAAATTTCGAAATGGAACAGCAATTACAGTTAAACCTGCCTAAACCAAACCATGAATAATCCGAAATCCTGTCTACACCAAACACGTCGTAAGTCCTTTTATATCAATTCAAATGTATTTTTAACCTTGATTTTAACGCTTACCCTACCGGTGAACCTGGTCCATGCTCCTAGTTTTTAGTGGAGTCCGAGTTGCTCATTTGCTTTTGTTACTTTGTATGTATTATTTCAGTTACTTAATGTTCTCTGTTGTGTATGTCTGTTTTCCATGTTTGGTCTTTGTCACATGATTGCTTTCTTTTGATTACCGCCAGAACCTTGCTTCCCTTGATTACTCTTTAATCGAATGCCTAGACAAACCGAAACAACTTAGACAATTTAAACAATACACAAGAGAAAAAAATATAATACGTGCTACTTTGGAGTTATATACCGATTATGACAGCTAGAACTTGCTAAGAATATGATAATTTTATCTGGAAATTGTAGTTTTCCCGTCGTTAAATCATTACCCATTAATTTATTGTTAACGATAACCCACTGAGCATTCCGTAATACTTAGATTTGTACGATTTTTAGACTTAAGACAGAAATAATTCCAATATAATTAGCATATGCCTTTTTCGTGCATTATGATTGTTCACCTTTTACGACCTCAGCGATGACAGTTTTTACAATATTGTAAATTCCATATATATATCGTTAACGACGTGTCTACCATTGCTTCGACAAAATATATCCGTATAGAGGCTTAAAACGGTATTATCTACTTTATTTGAAAAGCAGAGGACGCTTACCTTACCGGTGCACCTGGTCCATGCTCCCAATTTTTAGTGGAGTCCGAGTTGCATTTACTTTTGTTACTTTGTATGTATGATTTTAGTTACTTTATGCTCTTTGTTGTGTATGTCTGTTTTCCATATCAGGTCTTTATCCTTGGATTTCATTCTTTTGGTTACCGCTATAACCTTGGTTCCCTTGATTACTCTTCCATTCATTTTGGGCGTTGTATATTCAAAACAACAACACTTTTAAAGTTATTAGAAGCCCATGTTCTTTGAATATTGAAATTAACAAGTATGTCAGGTTGTCAGTTGAATGCCGCCATTTTGCGATGTCAATTTCGGGTGTCAATTTCACTTAATGAAAAAAACTATTAATATATTTCACTGACGGAGAGCCTACAAAAAAACTATTAATATATTCAGATAGTTAGGGATTGGAATTATAAGGACTAAACATTGTTTTTTTCCAGAACTTATGGATGTGTAAAATCGGACCATTCACTCACAAACCTGATATAAAAGTTCTTTAGACTTTTTTGTGAGTGAATGGTTCAATTTTACATATCGATAAATTCTGAAAAAGCAACGTTTTATCATGTAACGTATTCATTATAATCAAGAATATTCCTTTTATTTGCAAAAACGTAGGTTCTCAAAAGCTTCTTAAATACTGATTTAGAAGTAATCGACCGACATGTGAATGTTTAACGGGTATAAACTAATTTTGTTTGTACATTTTGTACTTCAAAAGTGAATTGTGAAATAATTAAAAATATAAGTTTTCTTTCGTTGGCATTTAAGAAATACTTTGAATAGGTTTATTCCCCTATGTAAACAAATATGGTTAAATGTTAATAGTTATTAAGGACATATTTTCAATATTTGTATGATGGTGCAAAATCTATTGCATTATAGATTACTTAATTCAAGTATACAAGTAAAGGAACTTTTTCATTATACTTTAGAGATATTTTCCTTTGACGAGCTGCGAGGGTTACACTTAACATATCCTAGCCATACACTGTCACGAGTGTATATATTTGTATGTGTGTAACATACTGAATATTGCGATCGGGAACAGTCTACACTTAACATAACAAAAGAACAACAAGGCTCAAACGCTGTTTATAAAACAAACACCTTTAATATGATAAAGTTATTTTATACCTTTACTTGCTGACCTATTCCTTCACTCTTATGAGGCTGACTTTATAGCTGATCTGATCCGAAAGAAGGAATATCGTTTATCTAGAGCCTTTAATCTCAGTTTCCGTTATATAGATGACGTATTATCTTTAAACAATTCTAATTTCGGGGATTTGATACATCGCATCTACCCAAAAGAACTTGACATAAAGGATAATACAGACACTGTGAAGTCAGCCTCATATTTTGACCGTCACTTAGAAATCGATGTTAAAGGAAAACTAGTGACCAAACTTTACGACAAACGTGATGACCTTTCATTTAGAATTGTCAACTTTCCTTTCATCTATGGCCACATTCCTTCAGTACCTGCATATGGAGTGTTCATATCACAACTCAAACGTTATGCCAGAGCTTGCCGAAACTACCCAGACTTTTTGTATCACGCTAGAACTCTAACAAATAGGCTTCTGGAACAGGGTTATGTTGCTACAAGGTTGAAATCATCATTATAAAAGTTTTATGGTCGTTATCATGAACTCGTGGATCGTTATGGTGTATCCATCTGCACCATGAAAACTGATTTGTTCAACTGGTCATAGTTTTCCTTTCCTCGTTTATCTCACCCGGACTTGACTTTATAGGAGCAACTCGGCGGATGTTTCTAGAAAAGCAGAGGACGCTTACCCTACCGGTGGACCTGGTCCATGCTTCCAGTTTTAAGCGGAGTCCGAGTTCCTCATTTGCTTTTGATACTTCGTATGTATGATTTTAGTTACTTTATGCTCTTTGTTGTGTATGTCTGTTTTCCATGTCTGATCTTTGTCCCTGGATTACATTCTTTTGATTACCGCTATAACCTTAGTTCCCTTGATTACTCTCTCATAGAAAATTATAGTTAATTGAATCTACTTTTTGGCATACATGTAGCAAGCACAAAAATATTTCTAAAGACATTTTTGCACAAAATTAAAATTTCATGCTATACTTTATATTTTCATACGTAAATAGAAACACATTGCGTGCAGTTTTATGAATCTACATCTCCTTAAAAGTTTATAAAATGTAGAATTTAACCTAAACTTAAGAATTTTGAGACTTTAAAAACGAAAAGAAACATTGCTGTAAAAAAAAAATAAAACAATGAAAGTAGGAAAGTAAGGACCCGCATTTAAGCCTAATATAGTGAAATTTGTCGACCCTGTAGAAGTTTGGATCGGTTAAGACATGTGTTCGTTCCCCACGGTTCCAAATGCATTTTACTTAATAAATAGGGACTTTAAAAATATCTGGTTTTCCAGATTACTCAGTTGAGACAGGATTTAGGGGACAAAACAATCGCAAAAATTCGTTGAGGTATGGTTTCAAACTTACAATTCCATATTTTCCACGATCTTATTATTTTGTGGAGACGGCAACCTTTCTGAGAACATCAGAAAAGAAGTTTAAAACCATATCATGCAATGACAGAAAATTGATACTGACGTACCGTCCATCGACCTCCATATGTTTGGAGGTCACACCAGACTTTCACTGTAATTCCTGAAGTTACGATATTGTATACGCCACTAAATCTGTAACCTTGAGCTTGAATATCAGAGCAGTCTGCGACCGGGGCGTTGTTAAATGGACTACCAGAATCACAGTCAGCTCAAGTGTAAAATATACAAATATCTTTATTATATCTTTCTTATATCCATTTAAAGCTATCTATCAAATTAAGGTTTATCATTACCTTTCGATAAATATGGCCTTAATTTCACCGCAACTTTCCCTTTGACTACAGAAAAACCTGGGTATCTAGAAGAAACTTTTTTCAAGTAAACGTTTGAGAGCACGATCGCTTTGGAGGTGGACCAGCACTTTATCGAACACGTATAGGACGAATTGGTCGCAGAAGGTACCGTGAATAGCGCAATCTTTTAGCATTAGAATGACAAAACATTTCACAAGCAATGATTTGTCCTTGTGTGAATGTGATTGAAAAGTTGTGAACTGCAATTTTAACCTCTGTAATGCTCGTAAGAAGAGAGCTGTATAAATTTAAAAACTTTAAATCAACCAATATGCATATTCTTTATTTCTTCACTTATGCTTACTTTTTGATCCATCAATATTTCATTTACATTTCATCAAAACCAAGGGTTTCAAGACATTTTTTGAGTAGTATGAAAAAAAACATACCATTCTCCAAATCATAGTGATACATTCCAAAAATTGCAGCTCCGGATACATTTTGGTTCTTGAAGTTTCGGTTGAATATTTGACATCTTTTATCGTCAGAATGGTACGCAAATGATCTACAATCTATATGTTCTAAACAGGAGGTGAAACAACACGATTTACTACATTGATGTACATCCCAAATTAAGTTTTCAGTCTTATAGATGTTGTCCAGTTCAAAATTTCTTATACTTTTCTTCCGTACATTAAGATGTTCAGACTCAATTAAACAAGATGTAAAAAAGATAAATACTTTGCTGAAGGTGGTGTACATGCCTTAGTGTTTGAAGATACTTTCTAACACTGATAGAAATTCAATGATCTTTCAAACTTTCTTTGATAAAAATTCCACATTCTTCGCAATTTCCTTAATCTATATTGAAATAGCAGTCTTGAAAAGAATCAGACAGGAGGTGTTTCACACATGTCAAAAATCCACCATTTAAATTTGAGTTATTATTCTGAAACAGTTATAGACCATAAACAAAGTCTCAATTCGTCATTCTGTTGTTGCACATTTGAAATTAAATTTTAGAGTAATCGATTAAGATTTGGTTGATGTTTTTTTTTAGATGAAAGTATGGAGTCCGAAAATCTACAGATCTGTACACGTAAGACCTATAGTCAATAAGAAATCAGTAGTTAAAAGTTAAATAGCATATCAAAAGTGTTTGTTTGGCTGTTTTTTTTTTTTTTTTTTTTTTTTTTTTTTTTTTTACCATGCATTGACATTACCATGGACATAATCTGAATATTATATGGATAGATACTTAAAGTACCACTTATTTAAACTGATATATTTGAATAACGATATGAAGAGGCAGTGTTAAATACAAAAAAATTGATATAACATTGATTTCCTGTCAAGGTGGCTAGAATTTTAATCTTCATATTAAAAAATTTTTTTTTTCACCGGTAATGTTTAATAGGAGGAACTCTAAACTATATGCGCCTTCAAAGGCGTTGTTTTAGTAAAAGGGGATTTTTTTGGTCTAATGTTATGATTTCATTTTCCCACTTACGTGGTTTCATGAAGTACCTATGGGCCATTTAAACTCTGCTAAGCAGTATATTATTTTCTTGTTATGTACTTATTACTTGATTGAAAAAAAAAATGAAATGTCAAATTAGAAGTGCTTTGTATAATGCGGTTATCTCCAGCTGAACCATAAGAAAATGAGATTAGCCTAGAAATTGAAATTGCAGCTCAACAAACCGGAAGCAGAATTTGTAAAAAGGGGTTCGTAGCAGTGAAATAAAAACAAGCTGAAAAATGAAATCGTCAGTAATTTTTGTTCATTAGGGCGCGAAGAAGGCACAACAATGTGCAAAGATGAGTAATATCATTTCGCCAGATCATTAAGAGAGTTTATCTAACACGAACCATTCAGTATAATATGACACATACTGCCTGCAGTTGAAGGTGGTATACTCGATCACCACACTCAGAAAGGAATATTTCCTCGACTTTGTCTCGGACGATATTCTTCTTTCGTGTGGTAGTCTTGTATACCACCCTAAACTGCTGGCAAATAATTTTGCACTGTAATTAACATTCCCGATGCAATACATCGCTTGAATGAACCTTTATTGCCTCTCAGACAACGTGTATATAGTGAAACTTTCTTTTTGAAGATTGAAAATAAAACAAAAACTTAATTATCTATATGTTTTTGGAAGAGATGCAAATCAAGAAAAGAAAAAAGCAGTATAGACAATAAGCAACTGGAATCAATGTAACACTGTAATTATAATAATCTGGAAGTACATTACATAAAATAATTATACACCAACAAAACATATGAAGGTATATAGGAATCAACCCGTCTGTCTATCTGTCTGTCCGTTTGTCTTGTAAGCATAACTTCTCCTTAACCACTTAATGGATTTTGATGACATTTTTTAGCAAGGTTGGGCATCATTTATAGATGTACATGAAGGCAGAGGATTCAAAAGGGAAATAATCGTACTTTATGTTTTACATGTTAAAACTTCGTATGTACAACTCCTCCTAAACTGCTCAATGAATTTTAATGCAATTTTATAGAATAGATAGGCATCATATTAAGATATTGAGGACTTCAACGGAAGATAATCCGGCTTCAGGCTTATACATGTTAAAACCTCATGAGCGCAACTTCTAAACAGCTCAATGGATTTTAATATTTTTTTATAGAATGGGTAGGCAAAATATTTAAATGTGCATGAAATAATATAATTACGGTTTGAGGACTCCAAAAAAAGACAATCTAACATACATTAAAACCTTGTAAGCGCAACTACTTCTAAAATGCTCAAGGGAATTTAATGAAGTTTTATAGGAACGTTGGGTATCATATGTAGATGTGCATGAAGAATAAAGGTACTGCCGGAGAAATCCGAAGATTTTCAATTATTAAAAATAGTATATAAATGTAATAAGGACAAAAGATGTACATGAAAAAAAAACGGTATGTTAAAAAAATCGTCTGCGATAGATAATGAACGTATCTCCTAAACAAATTGTAATAAATATACATATATACATATTTTTGAATCCGTAAGTCAAAGCGATTAATTTTTTCCACAGAAGTGATGTGGAACTCATTAGAATAAGCAGTATACATTTATCACCGATGGACTGTGATAATATATGTGAAATAGGAATAATAAGGAATAAATACTGCGTTCGTTTTTTCTTTTTCTTTTTTTTTTCTTTTTCTTTTATTTTGTTTTGTTTTGTTTTTTGTAGTTTTTTTTTGTTTTTTGGGTTTTTTTGTTTTTTGTTTTTTGTTTTTTTGTTTTTGTTTTTTGGAATATTTCATTTTAACCCCCTATTAGTTTTGAGGTATAATTTCGGTTCAAAGGCAATAACTTGAGTAGATTATAGAAAACACGGATATTTTGACATTGTGTAAATATATCCCTACATGTGTCTCCCATGGGTTTTAATGTCCTTTTTGAGTTGCGAGTTGTGAATTTCCCTATGAACAATGTCTGATTTAACGACTATTGACCAAGTAATCAAGGAAACCATGATTCTAGCGGGAATCAAAAGAATGTAATCCAAGGACAAAGACCAGACATGGAAAACAGACGAACACAACAAAGAACAAAAGGTAACTAAAATAATATACACAAAGTGACAAAAGGAAATGAGCATCTCAGACTCCACTAAAAATTGGGAACATGGACCAGATGCACCGGTAGGGTAAGCGTCCTCAACTGTTAAAGATAACATCAACTGTTAAAGATAACATTTATTGAATATTCCATTAAACGTATTCTATATATTGTCCTTCTGATATCAACATGCACCGTTCTTAAATAAATGTCATGACTTTCTTACCATCATAAACACCGTTTGGAGTGATTCTCGTCCGCGCCAATGGCATGAATTCAACGCGTCCACAGACGTATTGTAGTAGAATCCGTTCAAATCGACATACGTGCAATCTCTATACCACCAACCGCCTGTGT
Source organism: Perna viridis (assembly GCA_037379345.1). Taxonomy (NCBI): domain Eukaryota; kingdom Metazoa; phylum Mollusca; class Bivalvia; order Mytilida; family Mytilidae; genus Perna; species Perna viridis. Next base: position 29,700,167 of record CM074517.1, on the reverse strand, counting down.
GATATACTGGATTACAAGCGTTTCCCACCAGGGCATCATTATCTTGGTCGAAAGTGCTAAACTGTTGGTTTTTCGATTGCGAAAAACTGTTACCTTCAATGGAAAGTAGAACTGATCATCCTTACAGAGCCTATCAATTCAGCCATGTTAAATTTTATGATGATTGTTGCCTTTAAAAATCTTTCATCTAAATTTTTCACGAGTCTTTGATGTCATTTGTTTTTAATGTCTTTTTGCTGTTTCTTTTTTTTTATCATTATTATAATTAGTATAGTTATTTCTTATTTCAATTGATTTGATCAACTTATTTACGATTAATCACGTTTTATGCAATCCATTAATGGGAAAGACTAAACCCAAACCTGCTGTTCCACTGTATTCAGAGATTGTTAAACGATATTTGTCATTCTGATCATTAACTTTGAATTTAGTGTACCGGGCATGCGTCCAGACCCCACTCCATGTCTGTATCAGGATTAAGAGCTCGTTCGATCCAGACTTTGTTAGTGAATGCAATGCATCATTCCCTGATACAAGAGACGAAGAAAAAAATAAGTGGTATTTCAAAAAACTACTAATAGAAAGAAAAGACTCAAAGCACTTTTTTATTAAAATTTACCGACGAGGTCACAATAAACAAGCGAATTTTGTCTGGGGTCAACCAATGAAACAGACAACTTTGATTTAAATGCTTAATTTAAAAATACAAATTCTTTGAGCTTTTTTGAAAATGTTCTTATGCGATATACTCAGGTTACGGTAGCCTGCCATAGGTAAACATATCAATAAAATCTTAAGTCTTTTTGCAAAACATTTTTCCCTTAGAATTGTTTGAGAAGATGCTCTGTTTTGACGTAATGTTTTATGGTTTTTAGCAAACCATATCAGGACTTCAATGACGGACGCTAGAGTGTGCGAACGGTCAACCCTTTTTAATTGCATTTAAGTAGTACTTCATCTAAGAATCATGCAAAATTTGATTCATTGTTGTAAAGCCTACATATTTTTTTAACTGAAATAGTAGACAGAAATTAACAAGTGTTATTTCTGTGAATGACAATGAAACACAACAGAAACTATTGAGTTTTCAATGCGTAATATCTCCTAAGAACAGACAAATTAGAATAAATGATAACAAATTTTATCATATAGACCCACAAAACAACTTAATTACACAAATAAACATGTGTAGTCTCTTTTGGGTGTATCACATATTACAGAATTTCCATGATTCTTACAAGGACTGCTAATTACTATTTTTCTCTTTTTGAACTTTTCTTATTTTATAAAAAAACATAAAATAGGCAATTCATAAATGCAATGAAAGAAACCTAGTAATTGTGACCGTGATGTACATAGAAGATTTCATTTATAAAACCTATTATCCTGTGAATTTAGTGTATTTAAATGCTGTGCACAGTATCCGTTATTCATACCGATCCAGTATTCAGTTGAAGAATTCCCGAATCCATTTTTATACTGGTCCCAGCCAACATCAAAATTAACAGACCCATCTGTTCTGCGTTGGAAAACCTATAATATTCATTGGTCAAGCTTAAAGCAGATAATTTGTACCTAATTATATTTTATTTTAAGATTAACTTAAATGGCCATTATCGATTACGTTGGGGATTTTGACTGGTTCGTAAACTACTGTCTAGTCGATAGAATGTCTTTGGAACTCGTGTTTGGAACACTTATCTGGAATATTTTCATATTCCTAAAAAAGTAATTGATCACTTAACATTTTTGTAATATTAAAAAAAATAAAGTTCTCATTACGTTTCTATAGAAACTTTTCCCTCAATGATCTTCCCTCTCCTAGTTGTAGGCCAAATCAGTATTGTTTTCAAATAATTAAAAAATGATTTTTACATCATTTCAAACACTATTTGCTCATTGAAAACACAAACTTCTGCGTGAATTGTCAAGATAATGGCTGATCAATAAAATAGGTATATGATTTATTTATATATACTTATGATCTATCTTAACTGCAATCAAATTTATTTCCACTTTTTATATTACATTTGTCAGGCTTGGTATCAGAAAAAAATATACTTTTGAAAAAACAATATTTGATGAAATATCGCTGATATTTTTTTTACCTACCTTACATGTTTCGAATATGTCTGAACTTATTATCCGAGTTAGATTTATTTATCTTATTTTATTTATTGTATTTGCTGGTCAATACAACTGATAAGGAAAATAAATAAGCATTGGAAAACAAAAACATTACCGTCCACCGACCGCCGTCTGTTTGAAGGTCACACCAAACTTGTGTTGTAAATCCCAAAGTACTTATCGTGTACACACCGCTACATGTGTAATCATGGGCTTGAATTGCAGAGCAGTCCACAGCAAGAACATTACTCAAAGACCCTTCGAACTCACATTCAACTACAATACAAATAATTAATATTGTCAAAAGAGCAACGAATAAACAATTTTGTATTAGGGTTTTCTAGAAGAAAAAAATCATAGATTATTTGAAAGGATAATTGGAAGGATTGAATAACTCAAATTTATTAACGAGCGCTATGAATGAACGCCTGCGCGGAACCATGTCTTTCACGCCACTCTTACTATAACGGTAGGCTTGAGTTTTCAGAGTATCGTGGTGAGGATACCCTTAAGGACAACCGGGGCCATAGACCACAGGAGGACAAAACATGTTGTAATTTCTTTAAAATATTTCATTCAATAAAATGTAGCTGTTGATAATTATTTTTTATAAATCTATAACTTTTTATAGTTATATAATAATGGTTGTGAAAATTATATTTCATATCTATTACGCGTACCCTATCGTTGCACCTAGTCCATACTCTATACAAGTTTATAGTGGTTTTTGGACTTTGCATTTACTTTTATTTTCTTTTTTTACGTGTAATATTTAGTTATTTCATGTTCTGCGTTGTGTGTGTCTGTTTTTATCGGTCTAGTCATTATCTTTGGAATACACCTTAATGCTTTCCGCTGGAATCTTGGTTCTTTTGATTACTCTCTCGAAATTTTAATTGCACATTTCAGCTTATATAGGAAGCACCAACTCATCACTTTTCTGGAAGACAGTATAACGAGTATTGATTCCACATGCCTATATTGTATTTTTTCACTGTCATTATTTGGTATCGCTTAGGACACACATCATTTATCCTGGATGTATGGGACATTCTAAAAGCGACCAGAATATGCTTGGGATAAACAATTCGAAATATCTGTGAACGAAATGTGATTCATTTTATCACTAATCTCTAAACTCCCAGGTGATGCCTACGTGTCCACAGGAACACCAAAAATAGTCCTTGAAACAAGCATTTGGTTCATATTAAAAAGAATTTTCTTGCATGCATATTTCATTTCATCTATCAATACATGTAATTGCAAAGATTTTAAACCATCTAATACATTTCACTCTGAGTAGTTAAGGAACTGATATTTTGCAAGACATATCAGTATCGGTAAGGAATTCAGGAACTTTTCATATTTTATCGGCATTGGGAACTCCTAATTTCTGAGGGGGTATTTTTTCATAAATCTATCAAGGGGGGTGGGAGTCATTTTATGTAGAAAAAGAATAAAAGTGACATATTTTATGAAGAATGTTACAAATGGCAGACGTGAGTTTTTTTGTGGAAGTTGTGTTATAAGGTCTGACCAAAGGTCAGGTTCTTGATGAGGAATTTTAGTACAAATCATGACGGTAAATAAGAAACGACAGAAGAAAGTGATAAGGAAAAACAGAGACACAAAGAAGATGAGGATAATATTGATGTAAAGGTGGTAAGTCTCCCAGTCGTGGCGGAAACCTCCGATTAGCGATTACGTGTCCATGTCCATGTCAAAGTCTGTCCGCTGCTACTTTTGTTTTTGCTGATTCAGGTCAAGGGTTATTTAGACTATTTTGCCACATAAAAATACAAACTTCTTAGCTATCTTTGTAAAGACAAAATTGAAGAAAGTAGCAGAAACAATATTTTGTTTTTGGTATAGCAATATAGAAAGTTTACAGGTAAAAGCCATATGAAAAAAAAACGTACCATTTACTAAGTCATAGTGATATATGCCAACCATGGCAGCTCCAGAGACAGTTTGATTCCTAAAGTCCCTGTTAAATACTTGACATCTTTCATTCTCCGAATTGTACGCAAATGATCTACAATCAATATGTTTTAAACAAGAGGCGAAACAACACGATTTACTACATTGATGTACATTCCAAAGTATGTTTTCAGTCTTGTAGATGTTGTCCAGTTTAAAATTTCTTAAACTTTTCTTACGTACACTGTGATGTTGTGACTCAATTAAACAAGAAAACAAAAGGATAATTATTTTGCCCGATGCCGTGCACATGCCTACGATGTTTTAATCCATTGAATCGAATAAATCTTTCTATTAACAAAATCATCCAACGAAAAAATTCTGTACTTGATATTCGATACTCGATATCATCCCTAATATCCCTGTTTCATAGATATTCATCATGCTTGTCTGTTTGATAAAGAGATATCAGGATATGCAGAGTAACATCCTTTATTTAAATCATATATAAAAAGACAATAATCAGTAAAAATCAATTTTACACTGTAATTAAAATTCCTTGTGTAATACAGATAACCTTACCATTAATATTCACCATGCTAACCTTTCATTCAAATTCTTGTCAAATTATACATGTTACATCATTTATGAAATATTTTTTAGAAAAGGACCTAAAATTTTAGATTGTATCTCGAAAAGATTCATTTTAAAGAATGGCTTATTGCAGAAATGACTATTTGCAACTAAAAAGCAATAAATATTGCACTATAATTAACTGATGTAATACATCACTCGACTGAATCATTATGTTCTTGGGTCCTTATCTCTCAGACAACGTGTTGTTAAGGTACACATTGTAACTTCACTTTTTTTAAAATTTGATAAAACAATACCTAAATAATCAATTAGTTTCTGGGTGTGGTGCAATTAAAAAATAAGACAATGCAGGATAGACAATAAATGATTGGAATCAATGTAACATTACAATTAAAACAATCTCAAAGTACATTTTAGAACATGTATTACCTTCGGATACATTTTAAATTATGTTTCATTTTACAGAATTGAAGAAGGTGGAAACTTATTTTTTATTTGTTATTTCTTTTAATTAAATTTGATTTTAACACATTAAGTTTCACTGTATATTGCTTTTTTTTATTGTAACTGTCAATGTTGTGTTGTCTATTTAGAACAAATTGCCGAGGTACGTTATATTCAGAAAAATTATGGTGAAAAAAAAACTTATTTAAGAAGTAAGATTTCAATTTTTTAAAAGTTCAATCAGTATAAATGAAATAAGTACTTACGACTGAGTTAAAAACTGTTTTTCACGTTAAATTATAGAAATCGTCCGCGATGTATAATGAACATGCCTCCTTAAAATTTGTAATTCATAAATATATTTTGAAAGCTTAAGTCAAAACAATTGCATTTTTTACGGAATTATGTGGATACTCTTTGAAAATCGCAGTGTGCGTTAATCACAGATGAGCTGTGTTATCAGTGAAATAGGAGTAAATAAAACTCTGTGTGTGTTGGATAAATAATTGTAATGAGTGGATTAACAAAATGTAACAGCCTTCGCCGAAAATGCCAAGCTTTTAGGTTGTACATACCTATTACACGGAGTATTCTTTTCTGTCATCATACAGACATATATATTTTCTGTAAACTAATAGTGTTTGAAATGATGTAGATATATATAAATTATTTCAAAAGACTTTTTGATATGAAAATTAGAATGTGTTTAAAAAAAAAACCATTTTTTTAAAAGGCGTTTTTCAAACGGAGATAATTGGCGGGAAAATGTTGTATTGAATGTATAGGGAATTTTTTTTAACATTGTAAGAATAAGAGTTCGGTGACCCCGGTTTTCGTTTTCACATATGAAAGAATGTGATTTTAGTGTCCTACACATAAAGTTATAAGAAATTATGTCTACCGGTTTTTGAGAAGTTTGCGAAGTATTAAAAAATCCCTACAGAATTCAAATAAAATGTACTAAAATATTGGCTTTAATAAGGCTCAATTATTGCAAAAGTTTTGTGACCTATGTTTTTACAATTCATTCAGGTCCATCTTTGGGAAAAAAATATGGGAATTTATCTATTAGAAATATTAGGTATGATCTACCTTAAAATTTGAGTGGAACATGTTTTGTTTTGTTTTGTTTTGTTTTTTTAGGAGTTGAATCTCCACGTGTTCTTGGTACGTCTGATTTTATAAATTTCATTCCCGATTACCGGTATATTTATTCTCCTATAAATTAGATTTTTTTCAGAATGTATTTCTATTTTCAAATATATTTTTTTTCATTCTAGTGATGAAATGATACTCTTAATCACCAGTGACATCAAATAAGTTAATGACACTAGACAACAGCATTGTGATGTTTTGGTGGGGGAAAGAAGTCAGAGTCCGCAACTTTAAAACGTATTTTACATGTGATTATTTATTAAAGTTTTACTTGTCATATAATCTAATTAAAACAAAAACTTAAATTGAAAAAGCACAGCAAAAATATCCAATATCATTAAAGGATAACTCCGTTATTTAGTGATTTATGTCCTTCACATCTTAAGTTTCGAGTACTGTGAAAGTACTTTAATTTGTGGATACCTATTTTCGTGGATTCTTGAATTAGTGGTTTTGAGATTTTCAGTATACACATCAATGTAATTCTCCTTTTCGGTGGGAACGAAATTTCGTGGTTTGGCCTACTCACGAAAACCACGAAAATTGGTACCCCATGAACAATAGTACTTTCACAGTATATCCCTATAGTAGTAGTACTAGTAGCCCTTGCAAATGTCTTTTTTTTTACTTTTTGGCAGATAATGTTTTACACAATCAAATACTAGCATTCGAGTGCTTGTTTAAAAAATATATAATTAAATATGAGTCAAGGTGCAAATGAATTGAAAAATTACATTTTAAAATTTTTTTCCCATTACGGTTTTATATTTGCCAGTGTTAGATCATTTATCAATAAACAACAACAAAAAATCAAGTTTTAAATACGTTTCCCTTATCTACGAGAAAAAGAAGTTTGAAATATTTGTTTCTTTATTTTACTTGTAAAACCATTTTACATGTTTTAAATCCATTTTAATATGACATATCTGAATCTAATCAACGCCGAAAGAAGGCAAGCAGTCGGGACATGATGTTTATTTCAAATAAATTCTTCTTACTCTTTATTTTATATATCTATTGAACGTTTGAATGATACTAAAGTGAACAATAGAGGCCGACAATCCAGAAAACAACAGAGAGAAAAAGAGAGAAACAGGGGATTGAATGGAAAGGTGACATATTATAATATGCGTAATGAATGGCGTACAAATGTGGGATTCGATAGAAGAACGGTCAACAGACAAATAAATATAGCTACAAGTCTTTACACCAATACAATGACTGATGAAGCGACCAGATATCCGTTCATGTAAATGTGGTGTTGAATAATTCGCTCCTCGCAAATGGTTCACCGGTCGAATAAGTTGCATTTCAATTAAACCCGAAGATGATTGGTTGCAAGTTTGGAGAAAAACAAAATATTGCATTTTTTTCTTTGGGTCATGGTTCGTGAACGTCAGCTTTTAGAATAGGCATAATTTTACACTTCAATGTAACAAATTCAAAATTTCTATTTTTCTTTTTATTTCCTGTAGTACAATGTGATGCTGTGACACAATATTCCATGCAAGTATACAAAAATAAGTATTCTATACAGGTCAAAGTTAGTCATCCTGGAAACACATACGCCATAACAATCAGCTAGTTTATATTGAAATGTCTGAATAAGGTTTCGTAATTTGTGTAGATTTTCGTTTGCAAACATCGGTCGCTTTTTCAGCCAGGAATGAATTCCCTTATAAATGACAAATTGGAACTGAAGAAAATAGTTATCTTATATCTGCAAACTCGAAAGTAGGGCTAAAACAATTAAGTGTAAGTATTTGTAAGAATCAGGCAAAATTAGAAAACTCAGAAACATGCATGTCAAAACCCCACAAATCTGACAATAAAATTTCACTCAAGGATGCTTTCTCTCTTAGGAAAGACTATTATTCGATCTCTGCATCACTGGATTTCCTCAGAACTTTTTCAAAAGAATGTCAGAAAAATAAAGGTTTTGACATAGTTATCTGTCCTCCAAATGTTCAAATAGTCAAATTAAACTTTCAAAATGGTGGGTTTAGTCACAACCCTTGTTCACCCACTGCCTGATTCTTAGAGACTGTCACTTACTTCCAGTAACTGAAACTGATCTCTAGTTGAAAGAGTTACTGAAAACACATTCTAAAGCATTACTTCAATATGCGATCATATATTTTAATGCGAAAAACATTTAACACATTGTATTATATTCATAGTTTGGTCAATTCGAAAGCAATATTTCATTTGAAATATTAAATCCTGGTTTAGGAAGGGAGTATGTTATGTTTGAAACGATTCTGTTTACTGTATGTATGTTACATTGTACAGGTTTTCATTTCTATAACTCGGAGATCAATGAACGAAATGTATGCACAATAAAGTCAATTGTTCCAAAAATGAACTAAAAGTGTAAATTATTTAATAAAGTATTTGATTTAACCTTACATGTCTCTTTCTCCAATATTTCAAGTTTCCTTTAAGTTACGTATAATGAACTTTTCTTTTTTTTCCTTTTCTTGTTTTTTTTTTCTTTGGTTGACTGACATTGACAATATAATAAACTGCAAATTGTATATGTAAAATTTATTGAATACTCAATTAATTGCTATATGTTGACCAAATGATAACAGCATAAATCGCAGTTTGATAATGGCAAGACTACCTTACCATCATAAACACTGTTTTGAGTGATTCTCGTCCGCGCCAATGACACGAATTTGGAGTGCTTACAGACGTATTGTAGTAGAATCCGTTCAAATCGACATATGTGCAATCTCTATACCACCATCCACCTGAATGATATGTCGGATTACATGCGTCTTCCACCAAAGCATCATTATCTTGGTCGAAAGTGCTAAACTGTTGATTTTTCGATTGCGAAAAACTATCACCTATAATGGAAAGTAGAATAGCCCATCTATTTGTGAGGCTATGAATTCAGCCACATTAAACTGCATTGTTTATGGGCTTTAATAAATGTAATTTATATTCCTATGTCTATATTTGTATCTTCATTGGAATAAATGGCCATATACCATTCAAAAGTTTCCCCCTATTTGGTCATTTATATAGACTGTCGATGCATAAATCAAAGAGATTTTCAGTCTTATGAGGAATTCCTTAATTCCCAAATAATACAATGTAGATTTCAATGTTTCGTTTTTTAAATTCCATATACATGGATTCTACTGAGAAAAAAATAAGTCCAATATAAACCAAGGATATAACTTGAAACGGAATAGTTAATATATTGTGTATATTTAATTTTATCAGTATTTTTCGAATGAAACGTGAATGAATAATGATGCTTATTCCGATTTAAAAACATGTCACCAGACATTCTTAGGTCTGTATTGACATTCATTTGAACGGTTTTTCCTTTTATTTGATTTGATATGCTTTATACGGTTAATGATTTTTTATGTAATCGATTAAAAGCTAAGACTGATTACAAACCTGCTGTTCCACTGTATTCAGAAAATGTTAAACGATATTTGTCATTCATGTCATTAACCATGAAGTTAGCGTACCGGGCATGCGTCCAAACCCCACTCCATGTCTCTATCAGGATAAAGAGCTCGTTCAATCCAGAATTTGTTAGTGAATGCAATGCATCATTCCCTGATATACCAGATTAAAAAAATAAAATGGCATTGGAAGAAATACTCACAGGGAGAAAAAATATTTAAAAGTAGTATTTCATAATGTTTACCGGCAAGGTCACAGAGGACATCAGTATGCAACCAGAGGTCACTCCTTTTTTAAGCAATAAAGATGAATTAAATACGAATTACTGCACTTGACAATAACTAGGTGAACATTGTCTTTTGTCAAATGATTTTATTTCCGTTAAATGTTGTGTAAAGCTACTCGGTTTTGACGCATATACTTTCCAAAAATAATGTATTTACTTCTCGTAAAAATTAAGAATAGTGAAATTGTGACTATTACATTTATTTTGTTTACAGTTATTATCGTTTCCGTGTATATAATGAAAGCCCTAACAGTCAATTACATATAATATAATGTGCTGCATACCGATCCAGTATTCAGTTGAAGGATTCCCGAATCCATTTTTATACTGTTCCCAACCAACATCAAAGTTAACAGATCCATCTGTTCTGCGCTGGAAAGCCTACAAAAACCAAATTCTAACTGTAATCAAATCCATTTCCGCATACATAATATAAGGCCACAATCTAAATAAAATCTTATTAAAAGGGAAGGCAATAGGGATGTGAAAGTACTAAAAAAGATACTTGATACAGGGATAACGACTAAACAGACAAAATTGACACGCACTGCAAATAACATGAACGCATGATTTGTGATATGACAATTCTATGCAAACATACTGAAGGGAATTGTCACAGATGAACGGAAAATTGACGATACGAAATAAGAAGTCATTGCTTTTTACGTATTGTTTAGTCGTTAGTGTTTCTTTCTTATCGATGACTCGGAAAAGATAATAAATAAAATATAGGTAATATCTTACAAATGTTTAAAGCTTGTGTATGTATAATTTGTCTACCTATTCATATTTATTTCATTAAGTGTATTTGTTTGTCAACATAATTCATAAGCAACAACAATAATAATAAGGGACATGATTAAGCATTTGGAAAACATTACCGTCCACCGACCGCCGTCTGTTTGAAGGTCACACCAAACTTGTGTTGTAATTCCCGAAATACTTATTGTATACACTCCACTTCTGGTATATCCAAGAGCTTGGATTCCAGAGCAATCCACAGCTGAAGCATTTTCCAAAGACCCTTCGAATTCACAATCATCTTCAATACAAATATGTAACTTTTTCATAAATGAAGTGTTGCAATACAATATTTAAGTATACATAAAATTCAGACACTGACTGCGAATGGTAAAATTATTCATGGTGTAGAAAATCCGACCAAACAAAGGAAGCGTTTTAAGTCTACATATAAATGTTGCAATACAATATTTAAGTCCACATAAAATTCAGACTTCGATTGGTAAAATTATTCATGGTGTAGAAAAACCCACCAAACAAAAGAAGCGTTTTAAGTCTACATATACTACACTCACATAACGATAATCTTTTCTGTACTTTTTAGAAAATCATACCTTCATCTCCCACTTAAATCAACAAATGTAACCAAATCAAGAAATTCTTGCAAGGTGCCAATTTCATGCACAATCTTTATAATTTTTATCTCAAAAGTGCAACAGCAACATCCTAATGATAAACTTAGTCTGGTTATGTGATCAGTAACTGTTTCTGAACAATTAATAAAACAATAAATAGAAAAATCAGTGGGTTTTTAACATGCATGAGTCATCTCTGTCTGATATTTAGAAAGATTGCTACTTAAAAAGAAGACGAGATTTCATAGTGTTACAAAATGAAATTAGGATAATATATAGAAGGGTTGATATTTGAAGGCTGTCATATCGCTTTTCTATATCGCCCACCGTATCAGCCTTGGGCTACTGTATCAAACACCAGAGTTGTGTTTGAGGGTTGATACGGGTAAAGAGATTGTACCAAAATTATTTGGAAAATGCCTGAAATAACCTACCATCAACAATTTGATTTGACGAAACAGAAAATGTAAATATCAACAATACAAGAAAACAAGATATATCAATATCTCAAGTGAATATTAAAATGAGTTCTATAATTTATACAGACTTTGTCAAGTATGTCCACTTATCATATAAAAATTTAGTTGTATAATTGCCAATAAAAGCATCAGTAATAATTAAAATATATGATCCAAGATTCGTTCAAGTGTTTTTATATAAATCAGTATTTATTACACATGGTAGAACCTCTTGCTGGTGTATTTGGCGTCCTTACTAGACAGTCGTAGTTTGAGTAATTCTAGAAATAGCAATCTTATTTAAATTAGACTTATCAACTGCACCATTTAGCCACTGCATACATAATCTAACAACACTCCATTCTACTTTCTGTTCAGGTGACCTTTTTTTCAGACCCCTCGGGTTTTTTTCCCATTGAATGTTTTTAAAATCTTCAAAAATAAGAATAAAAAACAAGCTGTATGGTAGTGATTGACACATGTCATCATTGATGATGATTTCAATTTGAAAAAATCTAAGTAAAACTTACCATTAACTAGGTCATAGTGTGAAATTCCAAGTAGAGATATTCCAGATACATTCTGACCTCTAAAGGTACGATTGAAAATTTGACATCTACTACTGTTCGAATTGAATGCAAAAGACATACAATCAGAGTCATCAATACAAGAAGTAAAACAAAACAATATGTTCCTTTGCTGGGTAATCCGTAGTTGATTTTCAGTTTTGTAGACATTGTCAAAATGTGAGTTTTTGCAGGACTTGTGGGCACTAAGGTGTTGTGACTTTACAAGACGGACAACCAAAAGAATACAACAACTTGTAAAAATGTAACAAACCATTTTAAGCCTGCACGATATTAATGACGCTTTAAAGCCATAATTGAAAAACGTTTTATACGGAAAGTATTGGTAATAATTGTCTTAATGTATCTAATATCGCATGTGTTAATATCCACATAGCACTTGAAATAGACAAATCATGTCCGGTGGAGTGTATATTCAATAGGAATTTTTTTTTTTTTTTTTTTTTTTTTGAAAGCCATTCTTTTGTGTTACAGTACAAAAGAACTTGCTGGTATCAATACCACTTGCATGTATAAAATAAGTTCTTCAATTATACTAATTGTTTTAATCAATCGAAAATTCCAAAAAGGTCACAAAGATATTGCGGGCTAAATTGACAATAGTATTTAAATAATGCACTGCTTATATGATGTGCTATCGATAAAAGCAATTCAGTGCTTTAAACACAAACAGAAATAGATTGCAAACATACTTGGTTGTGAAATTAATAGAAAAGGCCATTAGCACGTAACATAATTTTAAAAACTACTTTCATAGTCTGGACTATATTAAACTTAAGTCAATTTTTCACAATAAATGTCTTTCAATTTTTTCAAGGATTGCAATTATAGTTAACTGCCAAATTATTTGGACCATTAAGCCAGTATAATTGATTTTTTAAAATAAAAATCCTTGAGATGTTAGACATATAAGGAAGTGTAACGCACCCGGCGTAAATAATAAAGTTTGTATAATATACGTTTATTTGAGGTTTCTGATTTACATATAGAACATTTTTATCGTCACGTGATAAACATGATAATAGATGGTTCCAACACTCCAATAATTATTTCTGATGAATGTATTCAATATCAATTCCATGATTCCGAAAAATGGCAACGTCCTAAATAAGGTTATACAGTAGACTGTGTTTCATCTTCTGACCAAAAATACATGTTCTGTGGTATTACAAAACCTCGTCAAGTCAGCTATTTAGGAATAGTTTTCCTTGACTTTACAGATAATTGTCTACCAAAACATGACAAAATTTGGGCTGGCCTTGGCAAAATTGACTTTCAAAATGTCCACCGAAAATAAACGCTGATGAGTGCGCAGACTCGTATATGTACCTGTATTTTTCAAATTTGATTAAAAAAATGGAATTTATTAATTTATGAAAAAAATGAATAATCAAAAATTATTTTGAAATAATAAAAATAATAACTTTAACCTTTTAGTCAAAAAATTAAAATACTGCAAAAATTTATCTTTACCACATTTCTGCTTTAGATCTGGCCAAAGGGAAATATCTCCAAAATTTCTCTCAAAAAGTTTTAGAAATTAAACTGTCATGTTACAGAAGTAATGTATTTTAGGGTTATTAAGGTATGTGTCTTATTCTTTATATTGGGGGATTTGGAGAAACGTGACGATTTCTGATGTTATGTTATATTTTCTTTTCTTTTTTTCGAACGAAATATTTATACTATTCGTGTTTCTATTGACCCGGTTCCTGAACATAAACATAAACAATTTCTTACTGTTGCTGTGTTGTTATGCCAATTGTTTCAACCAGAAAAGCAGAGGACGCTTACCCTACCGGTTCACCTGATCCATGTTCCCAGTTATTAGTGGAGTCCGAGTTGCTCATTTACTTTTGTTACTTTGTATGTATGATTTTAGTTACTTTATGTTCTATGTTGTGTATGTCTGTTTTCCATGTCAGGTCTTTGTCCCTGGATTACATTCTTTTGATTACTGCTATAACCTTGGTTCCCTTGATTACTCTTTCACAAATGTTGTACTGACAACTTGAAACTTTTAATAAAGAAACTCTGGTCTTTTTTTTAATAACATTTTTCCTTATTAAACATTTTAAGTTTTGATCTCAGTTTCCGCTATATTGTATATTCCATTTGTAATATGAACTTTCCATTTTTGACAATTTCTTTAAACAATTGCCTAGAGTATATCAGTTTGGTTGTTTTGTTATTACTCTTCATTTGAGTTTGGTACATTTTGTTCCTTTTTAGACTCAGAGTGAATAAATACATACAATGTAATAAAAGCAAATGAGCAACTCGGTTTCTACTTAAAACTGGGAGCATGGACCAGGTGCACCGGTATGGTAAGCGACCTCTACTTTTCTAGAAACACCCCCGAGTTGCTAATAAAAAGTCAAGTCCGGGGTAGAAAAACGAGAAAACAATTCGATACTAAACACTGGACTATCGTCCTTGGTAGAGAGGTTGAAAAGGACATTCAACAATAGACAACCAGTTTATTTTGAATCCCTCGTATCGATATACCTATCTAAGTGAAAGAAAGTATATGCGCCTTCATTGACTTCAGCAAGGCTTTCGACACTGTGCGGAGAACAGTTTTGTGGAAGAAGTTTCAGGAGAATGGAAATAAAGATTTTCACTGGTATATACAACCTGTATGATAATATCGACTCCTATGTTCAATATAATGGTGAAGAATCATTTTCCCTTGTTTGATAGGTGTCAGACAGGGTTAAATCTTTTCTCTCTTCATTTTCTCTATTTTTCTTAACAATCTTGATGAATTTCTCGAAAATCGTGGATGCTATCTGTCGCATTTGGTGCATGACTTTTTGACTTGAATCATGTAACTAAAATTTTGCAAGATCATCAATTTATACAAAATGGTTTAGTGGCATAAATTATTCTTCAAGAGGGCAACTTTATGGTTCATTTAAACTATAATTTCACTTGACAAATATCTTCTAAACCCCCCCCCCCACCCCCCCAGAAACTAGTAATATTTGGATAACTAAATTGTGTATATCAAAACTACATCTCCCTATACAAACTGGAAGATATTTAATTTGCCAAGTCAATAAAGATTGTGTTCTTTGTCTAAGAATGTAACAAGAGGTGAATATCATATTTTAGTAATATGCAATAATAGTGTAGAAACAGAATTCTTTATATTTATAACCAATTTTTACATTCAGTATCCAAGATGTTTAAATTTACAAAATTAGGTATATCACCATATTGATGATTTCTTTATATAAGAAAAAACAGTCAATTGTTTTAGTATACGCATTGTTCGTCAGTTTGTTTCTGCCATGTATGAATACGTTTGTCCTTATGTTACACATATTATTTCGGAGCATTATCAATAAAGCTTACAAACGAAGAAAGTTTTATCAGTGAGATGAGGAATTTCATTTAAGATATATGTACTATGTACTCAATGTATTCAGTAAGTGGGAAGATAAAAAATAATGAACAGAAGTAGCAATACCTAAGGACTATGATCAATATTACTTAATTGTGTGTTTCCGGTTTCCCTACTCTTCCTTAGTTTTCGATATGTCTATCCGAAAGATTTTATCGCCGATCGGAAAAAAAACTTTTTTTTTATTGATGCGCGACCCTTTGTAGAAGCTAATTAAAAAAATAAAGTGTTTCTTAAAACATTTTAAAACAAATGTTTAACATACCCTACATAGGGTGAAATAGGAAACACACATTAATTAAGGCAACAGATTTTAGAAAATACATATTTATTTCCAAAATAAACCCTTTACAAGTTAGGCAATTAAACAGAACATACAGTATAATTAAAACAAATTGCAACGAATCTTAAGCAATCATGGCATATAAAAGAGATTACAAACCTATATGCCTTTGAACAATTGAATCAGGCTGGTTAAGTAAATGTCTTTGTAAGAATCATAATCTGAAAATGTGATACACCCTAAAAAAGGCTATATTTTTATTTCTGTAATTAAGTTGTTTTATGTATCTATACTATGAAATGTGTAATAATTCATTCAAATCTGCCTGCTCTTAGGAGATAATCAACATTGAAATTTTAATAGATTCTATTGTATTTGAGTGTCATTTACAGAGTTATCTCCCTTAATTTTGAATTCTACAGTGCATTCTTTACAATTTTTATCTCCTATGAGCACCGGTTATACGAAAAACCAAATGTTAATTTCTGTTTACTGAAGCATTTTAAACAAAATATCAAAAATGAAAATATGTAGGCTTTCCAACCATGTATCACATTTTGCATGATTCTTAGCTGGAATGCTACTTAAAATCTGATCATCTATCAGGTAAGATTTAAAAAGGTAGTTCTTACACTATCATTAGTTCTGTAATTGTTAAAGCATTTTTCTCGTCGTCTAATCTACTAAGTTCCACTTCTAAATTATGATCGCTAATACGAAACTTTGTTACTTTCTCTCTTTCCAACAAGGTATCTGCATTCCAATTGACGTTTATTGTGCCCTCTTCTAGTTCTTTCCAAATGTCGTGAAAGACAGAAAGGTTAAAGAGGCTAGATCCTTCAATTTAACATACCGATATATTGACGATGCTCTCTCCATGAACTATCCTATTTGATTCCCTTTATTCATCCACTAGAACTAGAAATCAAAGGGATTACTGACACAGCTTCTTCAGCGTCGGTTTTAGACCTTCATCTCAAATTTGACGACAGTAGCCATGTCAGAACAAAACATTATAACAAACGATAGGATTTTTGTTGTAAAATTATAACTTTCCCTTTCTTGTGCAGTAATATACCAGCTAGCACTGCATAAGGTGTTCATATTTTTAGTTGGTAAATACCTTGTTCTGACTTCTTAAGACGCCATATTTGCCTAAAAACATGCTTTTGGACCAGGGTTATACGAAAATACGTCTCATACGAAGCATAAAACAGCTTTTGTTTTAATATTCTATATCCCTTTCTAATTGAAACAATAATCGGTCTCTGACAAACAGATAACAGATAATGGATTTTCATTATGTCTACAAATTAATTCTCTGACGTTTTACTTGTACATTATTATAATACATAGGATTTACATCATGTTTATTGTATTTAGATCTTTTCATTTTACATTTATTAATTGTTCTGTACTGTTTTGACTACTGGTGGCGATTTGAGAACGTCCGTTTGTGTTGCAATACCGAAAATAATGAACCGTAATGGAAGTGAGAGGCTTAGCGCGTTTTAAATCTGATTTAACCCATCTTTTTTTAATTGCCTGTAACAAGGCAATTGCGGTACTTTTCCAACTTTCCAGTTTTTTGCCCTGATATTGCCATTTATTATACAGACTTTCCTGTTAGACTATTCCTGTCAAATACTGCTGAGATCAGTTAGGTTATTTTGATATCACCCTTTATAAGCGATTAAAAATTCGGAAGTTTTTAGTATTCTGATGGTTTAACATCGGTTTTTAGTTTGCTATAAAATATAATTAAGTGATGTTATCGAATTTTGGAAATTTTATCTATCAAGAGCACTTCATATATGTCTTTAATAACCCTTTTACTTTTATTTTTGACTTACATCTTTACATCATTATAAGACTTTTCGGAGTACTGAAAATCAGTTTTGTCAAATTGACATTCGTTTTAATACAGCTGGCAAAAGTATACCAAGTGATATATTCCGTTCTTATTGAGTTTTGTTTGAAGAATTAATGCCTCCTTGACTAGAGGACTGATGTTATGAGAGTTAATTCTAGTATGATAATTATTAAAGTGTTTTTATAAATGGTCCCATGGGCAATCTACCTACTTCAGATTTTTAAGCAAATTGCTTGTAGTTTTTTTACACCTATAACACGTTTATAACATTTGTTGTGCAATTCTTGGAAGGTGAATCTGTCAGCTAAAGACAACTCATCGGCAGATCTTCTACTTAAAATAGGGATCTCTGTACACTTTTACAGACTGTGAAATACAACTATTAACCAAACTTCATTATATACAATTACAGGTCGAACCATAACTTTCAAATAATTTACAAGATGAAATTAACAGGAATATGTTTGATATATATTTTTAACAGGAAAATAAAGCTTTTATGTCTTTTTTTAAACAGTTCTTGTAATAACCTTTAAAATTTCCTTGATGGACAATACTATTTCTCATAAATTGAATTCCTTTACTTGAGTTGCTTTCAATAACAACTATCATTTGATCGATAAAATCACAAGATCAACTTTATATTTGTCCAGCCATACTGAATCATAAGATACATCAAATATTGAATGTAAACAGGGTAGGGCTTGAACTATTCTCTTATTTAACACCCCTTTTAACCTTGAAATAGTTTGAGTACTTTTTGTCGATTTTCAGAGCACTTATACATATCCTGAATAATATTAAATAACTTTGAATATAACACGGCGAGATCAGGGAGATAACTATGTGAACGACACTAAAATACAATAGAAACTGTTGGATTTTCAATGTGGAGTATCTTCTAAGAGCAGACAGATTTGAATGAATAATTATAATACCATCATATAGACCTATAAGACAACTTAATAAGTCCGAGTTGCTCATTTGCTTCTGTTACTTTGTATGTATTATTTTAATTACGTTATGTTGTTTGTTGTGTATGTTTGTTTTCCATGTCTGGTCTTTGTCCCTGGATTACATTCTTTTGATTACCGCTACAACCTTGGTTCCCTTGATTATTCTTTAATAACAAAAATAACAATGTGTAGCCTATTTTATGGTGTATCACATATTACAGAATTTGCGTGATTCTTACAAAGACTACTACGTAATATCTCAATAGTATCTTTTCAAAATGTAAAGAAAAACAAAACTAGAATGATAGAAGAAAAACCTTATACTTTATTTCAAATAAAATAACTCTTTTTATGATAAATTCTCTGATCAATTTGACAGTTATACCAGTCATTCTTCAGGTTAAGTATCAGGGCTTCCTTACCATCATAAAGACGGTTCTTAACGATTCCCTGGTGTTGTTAGTCGCAAGGTTCCAATGACATGAATTTGTCGCATTTTGTATTGGCAAATCATAGTACAGACCATTTAAGTCGGAGTCGGTGCATCCGTTAAACCACCAGCCACCCGTGTGGTAGATTGGATTACACCCCATTGGCCAAGCATCATTGTCTTGATCCTTGGTACTGAACTGCATACCGTTCGAGTACGCTAAACTATCACCTGAAATTTACAGTAAAAAGATATGTCTATAAATATGAAAATAGGAGAAATGGTATGATTGCCAATGAGACACCGAATACCAAGCAACAAACAATTAAACTTCTACAGGTCACCCCACGATCTTCAATGGAGCGCAAGTCATGTTTCCCTTTAACAACAAAGATAAGAAAGTACGATTAACTTTTTTTCAAAATAACAGAAGCTTTATATCAGAATTATGAGTATGAAGGAATAACCCTTATATAATCATCTATATAAACGTAGTATGGACAAAGAGTAATGCTCACAATGTCATGCCTACTAAAAAGTACGTTCTACTAAAATATCTCGACAAAATATTATTCTTGTTTTGTTATTTCATAAGTGTGCTTTTTTCTACATTTTTGAAATAACACACATGAGCAAGTACAACTGTGAGCATTTCAATCAGATAACAATTATTTAAATATCATTGTTTGCTGTATGTGTATAATATGCACACGTGCTGCCATGATTATTTCAGACACACGGGCAAATAAATGGTCACTTTACTTTGTCTAAATAATAAGATAATCAATCCGGTATATTGCTAACAATTTAAAATTCTTATTCTAACGTCCTTGAATGTATTACACATTTGATCGCCTATTGGCTTGATAATTAGTATTTTTAGGTTGTTTGAACTTAAGACTTTTCTAAGTAAGCATTTTAAGTTGCAATTTCAAAATTTGATTAATGGTTTCTTTAGTTAATCTAATAAAAGTACGTCATTTTATAAAAGAAAATAACTTTCAAACACTTAACCTGCCGTTCCATTGTATCCAGAGATCGTTAAACGGTACTTGTCACTCTCACCGTTAACCCTGAAGTTAGCATATCTAGCATGCTTCCAAACACCACTCCATGTCTCCAACAGGACCAAAAGCTCATTTGTCCCGGACATTGTTAAGGAATGCAATATATCGTTTCCTGAAAAACCAGACAAGTGGAATTATTGACCTGGTGCATCGTTATGTGTTCATTCTCTGTCGTTCTCAAACACCGACTATTTTGCTGAATGTCAACCGAACTTTTGTTTGGCACCATAACCTGGTTTGGATAGGTCATATTGTAAGAAAAAATGCAAGGTGAAAAAATACGTATTGCTTTTTCATAAATTATCATATAAAAAGACATACGAACTTAAATCACTAGGGCTGAAGGAATTATGCCTCAGACAAAAGGAAAATTGACGAAAATAACTTTTCATAAAATGTCATCGCAATTCTCATATTTGTTTTTCGGGACTTAAACCAATGAAATGTGTAATAGATTCTCTAATTATATGCATTACACACATATTACACAAATCTAGAATTTCTGTTGGAGAACCAACAATACTTACTTTGGTATGTTTCTTACTTGCTCCGAGCTTACATAGGCATTTATTTGGTGAATTATATAACATCAATACTGAATTACCCGATATATCTTGCTCTTAAGGGTAATATTGCTTTCCCATTCTCATGCGCAAATTACTTCGGTAATACCTAATACATTGTCCCAATATTAGAGGATGTTACACCACAATACCATATTTAAAAAATATATATCAGCATTGACTGCATCCCATGTTGTATTCTGGTGTAATGCAATCTAGTACAGGAATTATGTGTGAAGTGTTTAGTGTCAGTCTGTAAGAATCAGGCAGTGGGTGAAACAACATGGTATACAAACCACAATTTTGATAGTATAATTTGACTAAATGCACCATCAGAATCAAGGAAAAAGACAATATTTTCCATATCATTTTGGTAAATTGAGTAACAGTTTCATTGAAATGCACTGAAAATAAACAAGGGCAGACAACTCTGTCAAAAACCTCATTTTTCTAACATTTTGTTGAAAAATTTCTGAGCAAAGCCGTGATGCAGAGATCAAATAATGGTCTTTTCAAATAGAGAAAGTATTCTTGAGTGATATCACATTGTCAGATCGGTGGGGTTTTGACATGCATGTTCCTGATTTTCCCATTTTGCCTGATTCTTACGAACACTTATACTTAATGAACAAGAAGCATATGATTAGTAAATATATGCTTTCATTAAAGGTTTATCAATTATTTCCCTTACAGTCTCTCGATTACACTTGTAAAAAGGTAACTTATGAATATTATAATTAATCAATTGCTAAACTGCATTCCTTCATTCGTGGAAGTTTAATTTTCAGATATCAGGCTCGAGGCTTACGGATCTTTTAAATATTAAATATTTAACCATCGAGAGTGCTCAGTAGTATTGCAGTTTTACGAGAAATGCGTGGTAAGATACTCATTCTTTAATGACTCTTTATCTCAATTACTAGAATTTTCATTCGCTAATATCTAATTTGGCATTGTTACAGAGAAATGCATAAATAAAAATACGTGAAAATAATACATAGTAATTTGCATATTAGAGTTACAATTTCAACAGGACAGGAAACAATATTTTTGACTCTTTAATGACAATTTACAACTTTTTCAGAGCAGATTTGTTATCCTTTAGGATAAGCTGATGACACTTATAGGAATTGTGTTGTTTTTCAGAACGTTACATTCAGAAGTGTAAGGATATCTATTATCCATTTTATTGTGGTTTCATAAATATACACTTTCTAACTCTTAATTTCTACATTTTTTTTGGTTGTATGCAATATCTAAAATGTTCAAAAAGTCCGCATACTTGAACTTTGTTTTGCAAAATTCTATAATTAAAGGCGTTTGAGTGACTAAATTACGAAAAGTAGCAGTTTTGAACAAATTGGTCTACTTATTGTTTTATAGATATTATAAGCCAATCATTATTTGGAGTACTGTCTCAATACCACGCATATAAAAACAATAGTCCTCAAATATTTGATTTCTTATAATAGTACACAATTAAGCTGAATTGGGCTACATTACTTTTGTCTGAAATCCTAGCTGAAGTATAAAATAAGTAGGAAAACTTTGTCTTGAACAAGAATTATATATCAAAATCTAATGAACATCTTCCTAGTTCATCATAAATAATATGATATAGTGTTGGGTTGATTAAATTTGAGTATATTTTACAGAATTTTAGGTGTACTTCCATACAAACCATACAAATCTAGGTTCGTGCTAGACGTATTGCAATTAGCTACAGAAGTGTTATTGTCGTTCTTATGATTCATGGGTCGTTATGGTGTAAACATCTGCACAATTACAACCGATTTGTCCACTGTGTCATAGTTTTCCTTTCCTATTTCATCTACCCTATCATGATAGGTTATGAGCAACTCGGTGGATGTTTCTAGAAAAACAGAGGACGCTTGCCCTGCCAGTGCACCTGATCCATGCTCCAAATTTTTCGGGGAGTCTTGCTTGCTCAATTACTTTTGTGTCCTTGTACATGCTATTTTGGTTACTTCATGTTACTCATTGTATGTATCTGTTGTCCTTGTCTAGTCTTTATCCTTGGAATATATTCATTTGATTTCCGCTCGAATCTTTGTTTCCTTGATTATTCTTTATCCAAGTGTTCGACCATGTGTACCTTATCTTGGTAATATTAATAAAAAACTTTGTCCTTTTGTAGTACCACAACTTACTTTGACGACAATAAAACGACGTTTTACCCTATTAGAGACTGAGATGTTTTCTGTTTCCAGAACAGCAGAGGACGCTTACCCCACCGGTGCACCTGGTCCATGCTCCTATATTTAATGGAGTCCGAGTTGCTCATTTTTATGTTGTTTCTTTTATTGGTTATTTTATGTTCTTTGTTGTGTGTGTCTGTTGTGCCGGTCCAGTCTTTATCTTCGGAATATATTCTTTTGATTTTCGCTCGAATCTTGTTTCCCTTGACCACGCTTTAAACAAGGGTTCGATCATGTGTACCTTATTTTGGTAACCTTTAAAAACGTTGTCATATTTCAGTTCATCAACTTGTTTTGATGACGTTAAAATGAAATATTAACCTGTAATAGACCAAGACACTCTTTCTGACACCGGTCAGTAAGTGTGAAAAATGAGCATAAATTAGATGATGTGAGGTCTTACATTCTACTCAGAAATTCATTTCAGTTATCATTTACTCTTCGATTTGATCACTCAATAGTGCGTCTGGAGGAATAGCTTTTTCAAGCTGATCAACAACATATTACCGTTTCGTTGAAATTATACAGGAACAAAATGCATACACACCTATCCAATAATTTGTTGAAGGATTACCGAATCCATATTTATACTGGTTCCAATCAACATTGAAATTGACAGTACCATCTTTTCGTCGTTGAAAAACCTAGTATAGCATTGAGAATATCGTCAGTTGTATATATGGTTTCTTTCTATCACTTTCAGAAGTGTGCCTTTGGGAAATTTTTTCAACATAAATTTAATTTTTCGTTTTTGTTTTGTTTTTTTTTTTTTTTTTTTTTTTTTTTTTTTTTTTTTGGTAATAAAAATATTGATCATTATAAGTCAGAGGAAGTATGAATACTTATAAATGAAATATAGATCCGACTCCACTTGATGCGTTTTAAATTATTATTTTTAATTATATTTTGTCAAACGTTCACAATCAATTGAATCAGAATAAAACTCCTGTGAAACACTATCCTTGAATAATTTACACTCTTCGATATTCATTCCAATCTTCGGGGGTATGTTCGGTATTTCAAAGACATAACAAGCTAGTAAGTTAATACGTAGCTAACCGGGAAGGGATGATAAATCAGCAAATGAGATTGGGTTAATTCTACCTACTGATCTAAAATGTACATGTCGGGGTTATCATAGTGTTATTTCGTACCTTATTTATTAACAGAAATACCTCAAGCAGGGAGATCAATTTACGTAAGGTAAATAACAACATTGATCAATTAACATACGGTAGAAAAAAACAATCAATTAACATTAGGTCGAGAACGACAGCAATGAATTAAAATAAGGTTATGAACAATAGCAATTGATTAACATTAGGTCGAGAACGATAGCAATTAATTTAAATAAAGTTATGAACAACAGCAATCAATTAACATAAGGTCGAGAACGATAGCAGTTAATTAAAATAAGGTTATGAACAACAGCAATCAATTAACATGAGGTCGAGAACGATAGCAATTAATTAAAATAAGGTTATGAACAACAGCAATTAATTAACATTAGGTCGAGAACAACAGCAATCAATTAAAATAAGGTTATGAACAACAGCAAACGATTAACATTAGATCGAGAACAATAGCAATTAATTAAAATAAGGTTATGAACAACAGCAATCAATTAACATAAGGTCGAGAATAACAGCAATCAATTAATGTTCGGTGGAGAACAACAACTAACAATAAACACATTATATTCGACGTCACATACAGCACATTTTCGAATTGAAGCTCTACTTTTTAAACCGTCGGGACTTACCGCTAGAGTTGTCACTCTTTTATTTAATCTGAAGATAGTTCGCGTATATGCATGACGTGTTAGTACCAACGAGTCGCTTATTGGCTTAAATCGTGCGTAACAACGGGAAAATCTCATAATAATATCCGCCATGTTGATTTCTACGGGACGATTTGTTTACAAACGAAGTTCGTAAGTTCCCGTCAAACTCCGGTGGCAATCGTCTGCTTGATCAACTTCTGGGTATTGTACGTTGTTCGCGTAAAATAAATCCGAGATATCCGAACTTACGCCGAAATGCATTCTGGGTTCTTCGGTTTTTGGACAAACCATTTAAACGTAAACAACATCTCCTAGCAACCCGATCACTGTAAAGATGGCCGACTTTTGACAATGTAAATATTGGGACCGAGAATTAAAATCTCCACGGAATTTAACGATTCAATGTTTAGGGAGAAGCCGTTTGGCTAAACGAATGAGCAAGTCATTTAAGACAATTTAAACGACGGTAGGTGTCAATAAAGTCGTAGAAAATATTGTTATTCAAATTTTAACAGTATCTTATTTAAGTGACGCCGAGTATAGGAAGAGAACACCAACAATCAGTTTCCTATGTACCATCAGAAATTAACTCAAGCAGGAAAAGCAATTACCATTAGATAGGGAACAACAACTATCAATTACTATAAGGCCGAAAACAACAGCAATCGACCAGCATTAGGTCGAGAACAACAACTATTAATTAACATTAGGTTGAGAACAACAGCAATCAGTTAACATTAGGTAAAAAACAACTAATTCAATGAACATAAGACAAAGAACAATAACAATCAGTTGAATATCAGTAGAGAACAAAAGCTATCAATATACCACCAGAAATTAACTCAATCCAGGAAATCAATTAACAGAAAGTAACGACCAACAACAACAAATTGATATATAGAGATAGAGATCAACAACAATCAATTTGCGTACAGTAAAGAACAACAGCAATTGAATATTATAACGAATCAAACGTATTACTGTCCAACGCCCGCCATCTGTTTGGAGATCACACCAGATTTGAACTGTAATTCCTGAAGTTGTTATTGAGTATAGGCCACTACATAAATAACCCATGGCTTGAATGTCAGAGCAATCCGAGGCTGGGGAATTGTTAAGAGGTCCACCAGAGCTACAACCAACTTAAAATGATAAAAAGCATTTTTATAAAACGTTGTAGGTTTAAATGCAAAATAAACAAGTGGGCTGACTAAACTATTGTCCAAGACTTCACCATTTGACTTGCAGAAAGCAGAAATGTGAAATTAAAATGAACACAAACATTGAAATATTTCAATTAAACGAATTAAAGGTTAAATGTTGATGTCAATTTAGTGGAGTCCGGGTTGCTCATTTGCTTTTGTTACTTTGTATGTATTATCTTAGTTACTTTATATTCATTGTTGCGTATGTCTGTTTTCCATGTCTGGTCTTTGCCCCTGGATTACATTCTTTTGATTACCGCTAGAACCTTGGTTCACTTGATTACTCTTTCACAAAATTGTACGCATTTTCTTATCTACTCTTTATCAAATTAAACGTATTTGGAAATCTTTAACGAGCTAATGAACTCTTTGTACTGATTTTCACATGCTGTTGAAATAAATATGAATAAAAGAAAGAAATTGACTGATATTTCTACGTTTTAATTACAAGGTATTGAATAGATGTCTGAAACAACTTCTAAAGATAGTTGCTTTCTTTACTTAACAATACTCAACATCATGATTACGTTGTTTTCCAACGCTATTGGTCCGCTGAACATTTGGTGGAAGGTCGTTTCCTATCAACTTTTATCGAAAGTTTAACCTAAAGTCGATTCCAAAGATTATGAAAATTGATTTCAATTTTATAGTCGATAATTGCAACATTAAAGCTGACATTTCGAAACAAAATATACAGTATATAACTATGACTTGCTACTGAAAGCCTGTTGAAGGTAGTGCAGCTTGAAAATATAGAATATGATATTATAATGAGATATCATTATAATTTATACCTACCACTGGTTGTGTCATAGTGTAGAATTCCATGTAAAACTGTTCCAGTCAGGGGCTGACCTCTAAAATCACGGTTGAAAATTTGACAAAGACCACTATTCGAATTGAATGCAAATGATCTACAGTCTATATGCTCGATACAAGATTTTAAACAACATGATCTGCTGCATTGCCAAACATCCCATAGTTGGTATATCGTTTTGTAGATATTGTCTAGCCCAGAGTTTCTATATGCATACTGATATGTCTTCAGGTTCTTTGTCTCAATGAACTCTAATAATAATAAAATCAAAGAATGGCTGAATATGTAATACATCCGTTCAGTGAAATGGCACGTATTATACAATGCAAAAAAAAAAAAATGAGATTTTCTTTTATATAAATCAGCTGCACTGATTTCTTGTGCTTTTTGCACCTGTTACATACATACACTATCTTTTAAACACATTTATATATTTGTAACACATAAGGAAACTGTAAGATCCTCACGAACATATAATTGACTTTCTAGAAAATGGGCGGGATTAAAATCTTTCTTGCGAAACGTCTTATTTGAAAGAAAACATTATTTCTAGGAGTTTTAGTATCAAAATGAAAACATCTGACAACAATTAATAGAACATGAATATATCATTAGCTTTTATTAAAATACCGACAAATGATCGCAAGTGGTCTGTCAATTGATAATACACTTATACAGAATATCAACAATTACTTTTCATAAAATTTAGAAGTCTAAATCTGGATATTGACGGGTTTAAATTATGATTAGCTTTTTATCTCTTCTACTGATCTTAGCTTCAGATGTATGTTGTAAAACATTTGATTGACATTGTGAAATGATTGATTCTGTATATCTAAGAGACGATTCTCAGTCTCAATCTTTTACGATTGTTACGTTGTTACGGAATAATGAGTGAATATTCGGAATTGTGTGTCGAACACTCAACCTGTATATATATATATATATTTCCTTTTTTTTTCTGTCTTTGTTTCGTTTTTTTGTTTTTGTTTTTATTATTATTATTATTATTATTATCATTATTATTATTATTTTAATTTATACTTGTAATGTACAGTCGAAAAAGTAAAGTAAGTAAGGGTATTATTAATATATGTTCTTGTAACCTGCAGCAGCGCTAAGGTGTCGTAAAAGGCGACTAAATAGTGCTCAGAACCCTAGCCGGGGGCTAGGGCGCTCTGCCCACAGAACAACTGGGATGTGTGCCCCAGGTGGTGGAATGGGGTACCCCTGGCGTGTTACATGCTGTTGTCAGGCTATAATACGGAAAACCTTACCGCAAACCATAGTGGTGCACCGTGTTGGGAAAGATGCCACGTTCCTCGCACGTTAAAGAACCCTACTGTGGTATTCTCCCGGAGTAGAAACCATAGGACTCCGCCACAGGAGGCTATATTGCCCGACCCTACCCACCTCTCCCTATTTCCAGTGGCAATCAAAATTTGTCGACCCAATTGTCTTTGTCCTCCATCCCTTTTTCATCTCATCATCATTTCATGTTCATTTATCATCAATTTTATGTTCATCGTCTGAATATAGCTGAATTATTGCTGCTCGGACGTTAAACTCCAACAAACAAAAAACAAACACAAAATCTTGTAACCTTAATTAAACTGCTTTGAAACTGGCATTTGAACTTCTCCTTTTTGATAATTCTTTTCTTTTAATGTTACCTGGAGTTTTGGCCTAAAAGTAAATTAATTACCCTTTAATGGTATAGATTGATATATCGACCTTTATTCTTGTAAACAGATGGAGATGAATTATTAGTAATTTTTCATGACACTTCATAAATCTATCATGATATAAAAAGCCTTTATATACTAAGAACTGAAAGTTTTAATCGGTAATCATTTCAGAAATAAATCCACTTGATTTTTAAATGAAGTCACATTCATCATATACGTGATGAAAGAAAATTATGATTCCAATCTATAAAAAAACTTTTGTAACACAAGTATTGTACATCTGATCAACGTTCAAATACTTAAAATGTCAGAAAATCTGCGCTAGGTATGAAAAATAGTTTTTATATGGTATTTCCGTGAATTTAACCGGACATATTAAACATATACTAGTAAATGATTGTTCCTCGCCATTAGAAGCATTGAAGCAGGAATATATTTCATAAAGTAATGATTATTCTGCAGTTAACATATACGACACTTAACGTCAACATGTTAAAATTCAATATAGGTTCAACAACCGTAAACACAATGCCCGTGCTAAGTTTTTAAAAGAAAATTTCTTAACAAAAACACTCATTAGCTTGAAAGCACTTTGCATTAAATAATGAAACCTTGTAGCATTGAACAATACGAAAACCCATTCTGACCAAACCGTTCTGATATATTCATTTTAACCTTTTTAAACCGACCACCTGTCAAAACTCGAACCTATCTTTAAGTCACAAAGGGTGTAGGTTAAGACAAGTTTCATTGTATATTTTTTTAAATGAGTTTATTTAGTTTGCATATCTAAGTATTTTCCTCGTTCAGTTCAGCTCTTACTTCAGACGGATATTCTGCATAGATTCAAGGGTTGAGTACTCTATTGCAAACGTTTATACAATTTGATATTTGATTTTGAACAACAGTCTGTCCACAATAGGTTAAAATTATTTAACTTTTCAATTACTTTTGAATGCCTAATTTTCTAGGCAACTCTATACTTTTCTCTTTTCCTTCCGAAAATGAAACAGCGTAATATGACCATCATCATTTTCGAAAAATCGAGAGAGTCCAAAGATTAATTATTAATACGTGTAATTACATATAACACAACATGCCATCCTTCATATTATATAAGCATTGTTGTCTTTGATTTGTGGCTTGTTGTAACACAGAGTACATAGACGTCGTTCTGCATACACCTTAAGATTGAAAGCTATGACTTATCAAAGTTACTCATAAAATGTCTCCTTCGGGATAGACGAAAACGGATAGGAAAACAATGATACGGTGGACATTTCGGTTCTCAAGGTTCAGATGGATACACCATAACGATGCACGATATCAAGCTGGTGGCCATAAATTGTTTGTATGGATACCCTTTATTCTTGTAGCAATAAAACTTCGTTCCAGATGACTAATTGTTTTAAAAATACACGTATTTTCGGCAAGCTCTGGCACAACTTATGATGATTCCACGCGCAGGCGCTAAATGGATGCTGTAACAGATGAGAGGAAAGATACGGAACGAGAAGTCGTGTAGTTATAGATTATATATTTATGACAATGTATTTTCCAACTATAGAAAATCTTTTTTTTTCTTTAAAAGACTTTTAAATACAAAGCTATAATATAAGACTTTACAGTTAGAGTTTTTACATGAAAGGTATTTAGTACGTGGGCTGAGATAACCCCCCCCCCCACTCATCAACCAAAATATTATTTTCAAGTACCCTTATACCTTCCTGAATTCTCTAACGTTAACTTTTCAGGGGATAAACCTCCCACTAAATGGGATTTGGGGATATGCGGCATTGGGCAATGGGGCATGGGACAGTTGAGATGTGAAATTGATTTTTGTTTGGATACATAGTAATGATTTAACACATTTTTACATTTATTGTCTAAAATATTGTACTCCATAAATAAAAAAATAATTAATTGATTTCGTTACATATAAAAAAATTTGCTTCTTAGGTATTTGGCGAAATAAATATGAATGACAATGAGAAATTAGAAATATATTGACAGTTTTGCAATGGATAATGGTTGGCGCGAGGATTAACGTTTCCCTTTCAGTCGTGTTATTTAATATCAAACAGATGAACAAACTAATAAAAATGTTAAAAAGTCTTTGGTATCAATGCATTATGTAAACTTGTAATTATATGTCATTTTATATTGCGACCGGTTGAGCTTGTGATTTCTTTTGTAAATGTTTTTTGAAAAAGTTTATTACTACGCAGGTAATGTGTCTAAGTCGTCAGAGCTAGCAGCAACTATTCTGACATCTGACACCGCCGTTCCCTTAGAGACAGGCTTATGGACCAAACAGTATAGAAAGTTACGTCCCGATATCCATAGTCGATTGAAAAGTATTTTGTTTCTGACAAACAAATGATAAATGAGAAATTTTTATTATGTCTCCAATTTTTTTTTCTGTAGTTTTTAGTTGCATATTATTATTTCATCTTGACGCACATTCCCCAGATAGTTCAAGACTTATTTTGCAGCTCGCGTCTTTGATTTACTAATGTTTTATTGTATTTAGTATTTTTCCTTATTCATTGTTCCAATCTTCTACATATATTACCGATTTTGACTGGAGACAATTTTTAAAGTGCCCATTTGTGCAGCTGGGGGTTAAGCACTTTATAAAACCTGGTTTAACCCATCTTCCATTTTAGAAATGCATGTGAACTATATGAACCGAGCATCATATAAAATTCACTTAAACCATGGTTGGCCTTGAGCTGACATTTTTCAACCCAGTGTTGTTGTAGTCTCCTTGACATATTCACCATCTCCATTCTCCTTGCATTAATATGATGATAACGTGAACTTCACTTGACATGAACTTCCTGTTAAAAGTTCACATGGATTACATGTGAAAACTCGATTTACGTGACATCCGTTCGACATTTTTTGTTTCCTTTCCAATTAAAAAGAAAATCACGTAAAATTAGTGTAAAAATTGTTGGAAATAATTTACTTGTATAATATTCAGTGGCTGAAAGAGTAATCAAGGGAACCAAGGTTATAACGGTAATTAAAAAAATGTAATCCAGGGACAAAGACCAGACATGGACAACAGACATACACAACAAAGAACACAAAGTAACTAAAATCATACACACAAAGGGACAACAGCAAATGAGCAACTCGGACTGCACTAAAAACTGGGAGCATGGGCCAGGTGTACCGGTAGGGTAAGCGTCCTCTGCTTTTCTAGGAACACCCGCCGAGTTGCTCATAAAAAGTCCGGGGTAGACGAAAAAGGAAAAGAATGTTCCAGATGGATACACCGTAACGATCCACGAGTTCATGATGACGACCATAAAACTTCTGTAGTGATGACTTCAATCTTGTAGCATCATAACCCTGTTCCAGAAGCCTATTTGTTAAAATTCTAGCACGATACAAAAAGTATGCGTAGTTTCGGCATGCTCTGGCATAACGTATCAGTTGTGATATGAACACTCCATACACAGGTGCTGAAGGGATGTTGCCACAGATGAAAGGAAAGTTGTTAATTCTGAACGGAAAGTCATGACGTTTGTCGTAAAGTTTGGTCAAAAGTTTTCCTTTACCATCAACTTCTTAGTGTAGCTCAAGATATGAGCTGACTTCACAGTGTCTGTAGTATCCTTTTATCTCAAGTTCTTTGGGGTAGATGCCATGTCTCAAATCCCCAAAATTAGGATTGTTTAAAGATAATACGTCATCTGTATAGCGGAAAATGAGATTAAAGGATCTAGCTAAACAATATTCTTTCTTTCCGATCAGATCAGCTATAAAATCGGCCTAGTAAGAGTGAAGGAATAGGTCAGCAAGTAGGGGAGCACAATTCGTTCCCATTAGAATGCCGACCGTTTCGTAAAAAACGCGTCCACCACACTGGACAAATATGTTGTTGACTAAAAATTCCATCTTCTGTATATTTGGGAGATGATTTGGAATTATTTCTTACAAAATATGAGGAATGAAAAAAATGACAGTGACAAATTAATGTATAAACTAAGCAGTTATACAGGGGACAGCAAGCTGTTAGTAGAAAGTACTTTATAAAAATGTACTAGTTAACTCAAACAATCCTAATTCGAAAGTCCGACAACTTTTAGCCGGGCATATATCAAAATTTCAAGGACTTTCCACCGATGGTATTAAAAGACACATCAGGACATTCGTCACCAGCAACCAGTGAGAAATTGAACATATACCACTAATACGAACAGCAGGTAATGTAAACTGCAGCTGAATATAAACTCTTTGAAAGTTAACATTGTTTTTAAACGTAATGATAGAATTCTAATTTACATCACATTAACATTCTTGTATAAATTGTTTAATCAACAACAGCCCTTCGAACCATCACGAAAACTGTCTTTAACGATTCTTTAGCATAGGTCACATGAAACCAATGACAGAAATTAGTTTTGATTAAAGTCGAGTTACATCTATACAAGTAGAAAATTCCGTTTAAATCAGAATCGCAGCATCTATTAAACCACCATCCTCCAGAATGATAAACTGGGTTACATGCATTAGGCCAGGCATCATTATCTTGGTCCTTAGTACTGAACTGCTGACCGTTTCCACACGCCAAACTGTTACCTGAAACAAAAGGATTGATAACAAAGATTATTTAAATTAAATGGAATTGAGCGTCATCTATGTCCTACGTATTAAGAACCTCTGTCAAAACATGAATACTTATAGACATCATTCTGTTCGTAGTGACGTTTCTATGAAGTGACGTCAGTAGTCAGAATTTAATTAATTGAACTTTTAACGCAGACGACGCACAGTGTGTGTTATATGAGGTCTCGCAGAGTCCCGTTGGTCTAGACATCAGCGTTTTTAGAAATAGCGGTAAATTATCAAAAAAGTCAAATGTTATTTGAGTACAAATACCTCCGTCCCTAATAATTCAATTTCATATTATAATTACAAAAGACATTGATATTGTTTCATTTAAGCGTGGAATTAATTTAATTCGCATACGCAGGGAATTTAGGTCCTATGTCGTACAAGTAAGCAAAACAAAGGCATATGTAGAATATTCCAATGATACTTCGGATAACTGTCTGTAAATTGTAGGAATTCTTTTATTCATCATACATATTTTAGCTTTCCTTTGTATGCACGAATCTATCCTATAAACAGATTTCAGTTACAACCAATGGTAATGGTTTAAAAATTATTAGGACCCGAGCTTTACATGAATGATATTTTATGTGTAGATATCAAAGGGTTATTGATATGTATCAATAAAATGAATTAATACCCCGTAGGAACCCGTCAAACAGGGCTTGTAAGTCATGTTTTCGATTTCTTTTGGTCCAAAATATCTACTGTTGAAAGCATTTAAAACGGTAATCGATTTGTATGAAGTTTACAACTTCCGGGTACATAA
Source organism: Perna viridis (assembly GCA_037379345.1). NCBI lineage: Eukaryota > Metazoa > Mollusca > Bivalvia > Mytilida > Mytilidae > Perna > Perna viridis. Next base: position 29,666,094 of record CM074517.1, on the reverse strand, counting down.
CTATGACGCATATATATAGTTCTCAGAATTTTCAATTTTGTATAATTACCAAACCGCTCATATTTTAATGTCTTAATTTTTATCTTTGTGTTAACCCATCTTTCATTTTGGAAATTCCTGCGAACCATGTGATCCGAGCATCATATGCTAATGATATGATTTTATTTTCGTTGATTAAATTACGTTCTACACACTATAAACCTCTTCGGTCTATCGTTTTGAGTAGTAGCTTGTCCCCTTCTCGTCAATTCTTGGAGTCACATGATGAGAGAAACAAGGCCTTCTGGTATATAATAAAAAAAAAACATATTCCATAACACAAACCTGCTGTTCCACTATATCCGGAAATGTTTAAGCGGTACTTGTCACTCTCATCGTTTACTTCGAAAAAAGCGTATTTAGCATGTTTCCAGATACCACTCCATGTCTCCAACAAGATATAAAGTTCGTTAGTGCCATTCGTGTTAAGGGCATGCAATGCATCGTTCCCTGAAAAAATGACACATTTAACAAAATAATAACATTTTATGACATCGTGGAATCTGGGCAATACTCATATCTAATAAATAAGCGTAACAACAAAATAACCAAACACTAATCCGATACGTAATCAAGTCAAGGCCAATATAAATCTGACAAAATAGATATTACACCATCTGAGTAGCTGGTACCCAACAGTCCCGACTTGGTACAGGCATTTTAAATGAAATGGTGTTTTAAATCTTTAAATCTAAGTTTTTCAGCGCGCAAAAATTCCCTCCTTCATGGCGGCGTGAATATACTGGTGGTGGTTTAATAGCATTTACATGCTATAATGTCATAATCGGTAAATCTGTGGTCATATCAGTTCAAAGAAAAATTTACAAAAAAAGCAATCAGTACTCATTGTTTTAGAACATTTTTCAACAAAGGACTGATGTCTGAAGAGGAATATGGTAAGAGACCTTTTGAGACGCATTTCCTCCTATCCCGGATTCAGTTACGCAGATATTTATAGCGTGCAAGGAATTCAGAGAAATCAGGACATCTAACAAAAGAGAAACGCTGTTATCTGATGTTAGACAAAAAATAAGGAACAACGCTTTCCAGGAATTTATTTTGTCAGAGTAAGAACTCTCCGTAGACAAATCAAACGCAGTTTACCAAATACTAGTATTATGATAAACAAATTTATTAGTACCTACCACTGCATAAGAGTTTTGAGTTCTAACTACGGTGGGAACTAAACATCCTTGTAGCATGCAGAATGTTTTTGAAAAAGATTGTGTGAGTAATTGAATATTATTTACGGCTTTTGTTTGGTGTCTCGAATAATAAAATTGATTAACCATTTGTTTTTAAATTGTTATATGCGTTCTTCAGATTTTAGAGTAACATAATGATAATTGATATCGTGACAAGAATCTAAAATTGTTGACACAAAATCGGAGCAAGAAAACACAGCAGCAACCAACACACAATTAATTGAAATTTAAAAAAAAAAAAACATGACATAAAACTCAAATCCCGAGAGCATCGTGTGCAATGGTTGGGTTACCGTCCTCTGCAAGTTGATAGCAATTTGAAAAAGGATTATGCTAATATAGAGAAGCAGTAGCTCACTGGGTAGATATCAATCCTACATAATTCCAACGTGCCCTATTATCACCTGGATGATCTTTTGGACACAGTCATTCAAGTTGTAATAGCGTGGCCAACGTTACCTCTAAATATATTACAACTGACAGCGGGTCCTGACATGAGAATGAGCACTTCAGTGTTTAGTGGAGTCTGAGTTGCTTGCTTATTTACTTTTGCTACTTTGTTTGTATTATTTTAGTTACATTATTTTTTTGTTGTGATTGGCTGTTTTCCCTATCTGGTTTTTATCCCTGGATTGCATTCTTTTTATTTCTGCTAGAATCTTGGTTCCCTTGATTACTCTTTGATGTATGCTTTCATTTCAAATTGAAATAGTAAGAAATCTAATTGGGTTTCAAGTAGGTTTTTCAACTTTTGATAACTCGTGTCTGGACATATACTTTTTATATGAAGTAGGAACGTTTGTTAGAAATCGGAAAAAATTATGTTCAAGGCATATGACTTGGTCAGAATATGAAAACTGGAGTCAGAAACAATCCACATACACGGGGCAGTACATTAACATACAAAATCTGAAGATAAGAAAAACAACCTAGCACTTGCAAGTCCATAAAAAAGTCGAGAGTGACATAAGTATGACTTGCTCCTGAATCTTCACCCGTCTCATTGCAATAGGGTAAAGTCAGGTCGCGTCAAGTCGGGGTTTTTGAAATCCGTTAAATTATATCGTCTAATCTGTAAGAAAGAAATATAAAATAAAACGGAAGTGATGACTACACAGTGATGATAGCAATACGTGCTGAATATACCTTGTTTTAGAGCAGCTAATGTAACATGATCCTCGTTCTATTACTGATTTCAAAATACAAATATAATGCTCTGTCGTAACTAATCAATTTAGAAATATATTCTCCTTAGTGTGTTGATGTTGGTAAATGTTTATTACCACTGAAATTGCCACTATTTTTTATTATTCAGATATTACACATCATCTGTGTAACGAAAACTGAGGGTGACACATGGTGGTTTGATCCCAACAATATCCCAATGGTCTGTTGGAACATAAGTCCTCAAAAATTATTTTCGTCTAGAAATTCCGACACTTTAACAATATCAGATTTGGATAACGTAAGATTGTCAATTGAATGGGTTCATTGTAATGTTAAGGAGTAGTAACTTTAATTTCTCTACTGATAAAGGAGACGTAATTCGCTGAGAACAAAAATTCACAATATTATACTGTTGTCAATACAACGTACCAATCCAGTACTCCGTTGAAGGATTCCCGAACTCATATTCATACTGTTCCCAGCCAATATTAAAAGTAATGGTTCCATCTTGTCTACGCTGAAATACCTAACAGGTAAAGATGTCTGCTTTTACTTATATAAGTAGAATAAACTTGAAATGAAATTAATTTTTAGCAGATGTTTCATTTCACCTTCAAGTAATGTAATATATTCTATTCACGATTTATTCTAAAAACTTTATTCGAATATTGCTTTATTGTTTAATTTATTTTTTTACATTTAATATCGTAATCGTCAATACATGTTCGACCACATTTTTCAATTTCACGAAGCGGCATTTTTTCAATTTTATTTTCATTGATTTTCATTTAATTATTTATCAATTTGGAGTAATGAGAACGATGCATTGGAATATTTTTTTTAAATTCTAAAATGTATGGATATATTAATGAGGTAGACCTAAACTAAGGGACAATAATTTATGAAGTCAGTGATATGTTTGTATTATATTCAATTTCATCATAGCCTGTCAAGTTTTCATAAGAAACCGAATGAAATCAGTCCAGTTTACTTTGATGCTTACATGATATTGAAGTAAAATGCTGAATACCAACGTTCCAATGAAAAATTAAAAGGGGCCAATATGTGTATATTTAATGACAACTATGTAATGACAACATAGCTATATTATTGCTTGATTTTTAGTGGTGTTTTTTTTTCTTTTTTTGTTATTCATCCTGCCTGTTACTTTGTTACTATCACAATTTAACGCCTCGGTGTTATATAAAAATCAAAGCTATAAAATGATTTACAGTTTTTTACCCGTCTTTTTGAAGTTATATTACTGTTATTCCAAACAAAACTATAGTATTCACTACGTATTTAATATTTGTACATAATTAAATATCAAAAAAGTATCACGTGTCATTTAACAAAATCATGTGAGTCGGAGAAATAAATTTCATCAGTTACCTCAACAGTAGTGGAGGCGATTAATACATACAGTAAATCTACTAGAGCATATTTTGAAATGTATGCACGTTCTATTGCAATAGATCAATAGTCACGTTGTTTCTTAACAAGGCATAAATTAAATTGATTAATGAATGTAGTAACTTTTGTTTTTAAAATACATTTCTTATTCGAGTAAGTTTGTCACTTGTCGGGGTTATTGTAGAGAAATGCAAACAACGCGCGAGTATGTCCCATAACTTGTTTAAATTTTTAAGCATAACTTGATAACTTGAAAAACACTATATGTATCAAATTGATATTTTTTTTTTATTTTTCTTTATAGTCTAACATTATAGTAGTATTATTCGTGGGTACCAATTTTCGTGGTTTAGGGAAGAAACGTCAGTTCAGTGATTCTTGATTCCTCTATTATACAAATGAATGTAACATTTCATTTCCGTTGGGTATCAAATTTCGAGGTTTGTCAAACTACGAAAATTGGAACCCCATGAACAATGATACGTTCACAGTAGTACGTTTCCAAAAAAAAATAAAGTACTATTTTATGCACTGACAGCACAGATATTACCGTCCAACGTCCTCCATCTGTTTGGAGATCACACCAGACTAGCACTGTTATTCCTGAAGTCGTTATGTTGTACACACCACTTAGTGTATAACCCTTCGTTTGAATCTCGGAGCAATCCGGTGACGTGGCATAGTTTAAAGGGGAATGAACTGCAATTACATAAAGGTCTGTAATAAATTGTAATAGTTAAACTAATCAAATTTGAGGACAGGAAGGTGTACAATTACTGATCATCACTTAGAACAATTACCACACGACACTTTTTTAATACCTGGTGTACAAAACTTCATGATTTCAAATTGGATATTCACAAGTATAATATTTGCGCATCACGTTAATTAGGACACACAAATGTAGTTCAAAGTAAGGTATTCCATGCTATTGAAGTCAAATACATACCTAACCTTAATTTATATATGCTGATACAGGCACATCCGCTATTTCGTGTGATAAGTAATAATTGACCAGTGTGAAAAGGACTTTTATTGTTTTTATTTACTCCATTAGTATTGCTTCATTTTATTTCGAGCAGTTACTTTCCATTACGCACAGTCTGACAACCTTACAATGGGAACATTTCAGAGTTTTACTTCCAGTGTCAAGTTTTGTTTGTGTTTTTTATTTTATTTTATTTTATTTTTTATTTTTTTTTTTTTTTTGTTCCGTTTACAACTAGGGTCACGCGTTGATTATATTAATTGGAGGCAATATTCCATGACTTGTGTCATGGAGATATCTGTAAGTACCGGAAGTGTGGTTGTAGAAAAGATTGAATGCAATGATATTTTGAAAAAAAAATAAAACATAATGCTTTGATGTGACGAATGATTGGTAAAATAGTGAAACATGCATTTAATTAAGTTGAAATCCAGTGGTCCTTTTCATATGAACAAGTTAATATTTACGAAATGTTCGTTAATCTTCAACTTTACTCATTTCCCTGAATTAAAAGTCTTCCTTAATTAAATTATTTGGCAGGTATATTTGTAACCATTTTTGAATATTGTGAATTAAATATCCCATTCAAAATTGAATTGAATAAAACATGTTTTCATTTTAGTTTTGTTTTAGTCATTACTGATTATATTGTATATTATAATATAATTCCTTTAGATGGCAACATATTAACTTTTATCTTTACCTTTTATATTAATAGTTTTAATTAATGGATGAAAGAAGAACAGAATTGGTGTTAATAATTTAAAGATTCCCGCAATATTTTGTAATACTGGAGTCCTATATACTCAGAAAATTCATTATTATTTTTTTTCGAAAAAGATCAGTTTTAGTTAAAAGATCAAATCAGTGAAAGCAGTAAAAACTAAATCCTGGATTAACCGAAAACCTGTTTAAACCAGGCATCTTATGAACAGTTTTGAAAATGAGTAAAACGAGCACTTGCCTCAAAGATTAATCAATGAAACCAATATTCTAGCGAAAATATAAAAATGTAATCCAGCGACAAAGATCAGATATGCAAAACTGACAAACACAACAAAGAACATAAAATTACTAAAATAGTATATACAAAGTAATAAAAGTAAAGGAGCAACTCGGACTCCACTAAAAACAAGAGGCATGGACCAAGTGCATCGGTAGGGTAAGCATCCTCTGCTTTTCTAAAAAAAAACACCCGCCGAGTTGCTCATAAAAATTCAAGTCCAGGGCAGACGAAAGAGGAAAGGAAAACAATGACACGTTGAACAAATCAGTTTTCATGGTGCAGATGGATACACCGTAACAATCCACGAGTTCGTGATGACGGCCATAAAACTTCTGTAGTGATGACTTCAAATTTCAGTTTTGTTTTAGTCATTACTGATTATATTGACGAATTTTTTGTTAGGGTTGAATGCTGAATTCCTGTAGATGGCAACATATTAACTTTTATCTTTACCCTTTATATTCATGTTTTAATTAATGGATGACAGAAAAACAGAATTGGTGTTAATAATTTAAAGATTCTCAGTAGTATTTTGTAATACTGGAGTCCTATCTACTCAGAAAATCAATTGTTATATTTTCATCATGATGATATGAGCGATATGTCCCGCCCGCATTGATATACCGTAATGATTTACAAGTTCATGATGACGACCATAAAACTTCTATAGTGATGACTTCAAATTTTGTAGCAACATATCCCTGTTCCAAAATTCTAACTGTAAGAAGTCTAGAGCGGAACAAAAAGTCTGCGTAGTTACGACAAGCTCTGGCATAACGTATCAGTTGTGATATGAAAACTACATACACAGGTACTGAAGGGATGTTGCTACTGATGAAAGGAAATTTACATTACTGAATGAAAAGTTATCATGTTTGTTGTATAATTCGGTCAAAAGTTTTCCGTTGCCATTGATCTCTAAGTGTAGATCAAGATATGAGGCTGACTTCACAGTTTTTGTAGTATCTTCCATCTCAAGTTGTTTGGCGGGGGGGGGGGGTAGTTGCGATGTATACAAATCCCCAAAACTAGGATTGTTTAACGATAATACATCATCTAAATAGCGGAAATTGAGATCTAGCTAAACGATGTTCTTTCTTTCTGATCAGATCAGCTATATGAACGAAGCATTTAGTCCAAAAAAGGATAATTCTAGACAAGTTTCTCTGTATTTACATACTGATAGAGGGTTATTTAAGAATAATTCATCGGTTGAAATTCTGATTTTAAATAAAAGATCATTTTACGTCTTGTTTACATTTTGCAACAAAATATGCCATGACAATGCATTTATTGATTAATTGGTTGATTAATTGTTGGAGACTAACGCCCGAGCAGCAATATTGCAGCTTTATTCAGGCAAACATGAATTGGGTAATAAAAATGAACATGGAATGATGATGAAATGAAAAATGGGATGGGACACAAGGATAACAGGGTCGACAAATTTTGATTGCCACTGGAAATAGGGAGAGGTGGGTGGGGTCGGGCATTTTAGCCTCTTGTGGCGGAGTCAATTGGTTCCTACTCCGATAGAATACCACAGAAGGGTTCTTTAACGTGCGAGGAACGTGGCATTTTCCCCAACACGTCGCACCACTATGGTTTGCGGTCAGGTTTTCCGTATTATGGCCTAACGACCCCAGCATGTAACATGCCAGGAGTACCCCATTCCACCATCTGGGGCACACAACCCTGTTGCCCTGTGAACTGAGCACTATTTAGTCGTCTTTTACGGCAAGCTTAGTGCAGCTACGGGTCTATTCTTTTGACATCCGGACCCGCACCGGGCATGCATTTATTATTTTACTTCAAACGAAAGAAACTGTAAACGCTTTTCCTTTAATAAAAATTGACAAAATAGCATTTGTCGTGTTCAAATTTTTCATTATCACTACATTTTTTAAAACAAGTCTTATACTGACAACGTCTGGTTAGAAAAATTGTCAACATTATTTGAGTCGTTAAAAACTCAAAACACTTACCATTGACCAAATCGTAGTGCAAAATTCCAGACACAGACAAGGTTGATCCGCAGAAAGCTGCCTCCTAAAGTTTCGATTGTTAACTTGACACTGTTTGTTATTCGAGTTGAATGCAAAAGAGCTACAATCCTTTCGTTTTTTACATGAAATGAAACAACACGATCTACTGCATTCGACGGAGTCTGAGAGTTGGCCCTCAGTCTTGTAGATATTGTCTAGCTGGGGGTTTCTCAATGAATTCATGTGTGCTTTAAGATACTGTGATATAACACAACTTGCTAACAAAAAAGTCAGTGTTTTTGTAAAAATCTTAAACATTTTATAGACGGCACACAATTATTTTTTTTTAAAATTAATAAATTAGTAAATATTCAGTTCAAACTTTGAGTCATATTTAAAATATACATTTACATTTGTGGAAGTCAAATGATATATTTCAATGGATTCATATACTCTAAATGCATGAAGTGTGTCCTGGATAAGTCCTTGGATATGAATTTTAGGGATGAAGCTTAAATATTAACAGTGGATCGATTTTTTAGATGAATTGTCAAATGAGGGGTTGTTTGTTTAAAGAACTCAAGGAATATATTTTGTAGATTATTTAAAAAAAGAATATGATTTATTAAGACAATTAATTTTTGTATCTCGATATCCCTATATTCCGATGGCATTTAACGCTCATTGAAAGACGTGTACAACAAAACAACATTCATGATAGTTTTATCAGATTGGCAGTTTCTATATTATAATAAAGGCTTATCTCAAATAATAGAAATATAAGTTTTAAATAAAACGTTTTCTAATATTTAATAGACAATTTCCTTCCTGAAAAAAACTTAACTGTAAAGTTTGTTTTTACTTTGTTCCTCTTTCTTTCAAGGAGTTATCACTTTTCAATTATTTCGGGATTATGGAAATGAATTTATAAAACTTATGGATCTCTTCAATTGACATCGCATTTTGTTCTAACTGCATTTGTTTATCGATGGTTATTGTCTGTAGTACATAAGCTTCGAAGGAAGAGGAATATATAATAAAACAGTGAAGAAAACACTTTAAGGGCAGTAGAGAAATTGCACAAATTAACACAAAACAATGCACAAAAAACAAAGAACATCATAAAATTATTTAAATTGACAGATGCTCTGTAAGATGACCAGTTCCTGCTTCTTGCTTCTCAGGGTGCAAGACAGAAACATTTCAGTCACCCAAGGATAAGATTTTTTTTTCAAGTTCTCAAAAGAGCCTCTGTCGAGTTCAAGAACATTAAAATCTTCCCCGAGAGTGTCTATGATTTTCTAGTCTTGCAATTTCCAGCGGAGTTTGATAAGAATACCTATAAAGAGTGCCCTGCTTGCCGAAATTCCTGTGTATAAAAAGACGTCATAAAAAGTTATGGTTACGTTATAAACGTCAGATGTTTTTCTTACTAGTGGACGGGATCAGAAAATTTCACATGGCTCAAACAGGAATATCACTTTCCAATGATAAATACCGATAAGATTTTAAACATACCTAATACTTAACTATCTATGCAGTGTAGGGCGTAAAATCAAATTGCAATGATTTTAAACGTTTTAAAGAAATCCCCTCCTAGGACAGGACTTAATTTTGTCAATTGTGTAGCGTTATTTCGCAGATCAAATACTTATGTGTTGAATGTAACATTGCCGGACGTTATTAATAGAATACCTCTCTAAACGATAGTGAAAACCCTCTTAGAAAATGTAATTATCTTGCAATGTCGAGAAAATGAATAATTTTACGCGACGTTTTCCGATTGTCTGACGACGTTTGATTTGAAACATTACGGAAAAACACGAATAGTTGTCTGCTGTGGTTAGTAACAGAAAGTATATATAAACATCTTCGATTTCGTGAAACTTATCTTTTTATGTGTCTGTTTCTTATGCAAGCAGACTAGAACTGCATATGAAAAAGAAGCAAACATGCATAGAATTATTGACATTTAAGAACAATGAAGCGTTATAAGATAAAATCAAATTCTCGGAAACATTCTGTACGCATGACAATATCTTAACATACTTGTTACTATGGTTGTTTGACCTGTCTTTCTAAAAGTCCCAGCGAAAACAGACTTTCCCATTATGTGGTTCCATTCAATTGAGCTACAGATTCGTGGTCCATTACTGATCCTCAGCATTGTGGTTTGCTTCGAATGTTGCATTAGCCGAACCGGATGTAGAATAAGTTTAAGGAGGTCTATCCTTGTGATAAGAAGCTTACAATGATTTGTCGGATATCTATTTCAATTTCTCACTTATTGTGAATTTCTTTCTAAAGAATACACTGTAATCATCAACTTTCTAAATATACAGTTATATGCTCTTCTATTTTACCTGTAATGTGCACTTGTTTTTTCAAGAACCAAACTTGAAACAAATTTTTATATAATCAAGCACATTTATGTAGTATCTTTGCTTTCTGATGAGCCAAGGCAATGCATAATTAAACTATTCCAGGCTATTTAGGCGAAAGAATGGTACCCCCTTTCCACTAAATGTGAAAGAAAATAATCGTTTGTAGCATACATAAACTGTACACAATGTCTTACTGGTGTTTACGATGAATGATTATCATACATACACACCACACCATTTAAAAACGCTAATCTACCAGATACCAATTGTGGGTTTTCAGTTGAAATTTCAGTGGGTGGAGAGTACCGTTCTTTCGCCTAAATGGCCTGGAAAATCTAAGCGCCCGAATTTGTCAGATATGTGTAGTAAATCTTTATCTTTATTACGAATGCTTAAACTGCAATTTTTTTCCAGTGTCGATATGCTGTAAAATGAGAACTATGTTCGATACGGAGACCAGTGTTATAGAGGTAGGGGTAAAATTTAAACATTTAATGAAAATTCTTTCTTGAAAATTGGTTTTCGTGGTTGACGTAGAAAATTAAATTATTTATCGAATGATACAAATTTGAGAACTTTTAGTCGAGCAGTAACTTGTAGAGTTGAATTTATGCGACCTTTTACGGAATTTTCATTTTTTTTCTAAGATAAAATCGCCACAGACCATCAAAAGAACCCCAAAAGTATTAATTGTAATATTACTAAACAGAAAATACCAAATAAGCCATTTTTATTGAAGCATGAATAATCTAGGGGCTTTGACGTTGACAAATATGTCAAATTGGGTTACATGATGATACCTATTTCTATTTAGTTTATTTACATGCTGTCCCAGGAAGAGTAATCAAGGGAACCAAAATTCTAGCAGAAATCAAAAGAATGTAATCCAGGGACAATGACTAGACAAACACAACAAAGAACATAAAATAACCAAAATAAGACATACAAAATAACAAAAGTAAATGAGCAACTCGCACTTCACTAAAAACTGGACATGGACCAGGTGCACCGGTAGGACAAGACTTAGACGTTCGAACAACTTATTCACAATAATCTTGACTTTTTGACCCAGTGGGGTACAAATATAAGCTTGTACTACAAAAAGAATCCGAGAATATTTTCGGCGACAATAGGTAATGGGAGGTATAAAGGTACCTGAAAATCATCAGGAAATTGATGAGTGCGGGTGCACGGTGGACCCTCCCAACCCACAAACTATAAGTAATACCATTCCTGTGCAGCACGAATTACGATATTTCAGGCAATTTTACAGTTGTTAGGATGCGAAAAAGTAGATTTAAAACATGGATGGTAGTGAACTTGGCCGACAAATCAATGAAAAGCACTTTGTACTGATAGTTTCAAGAGACTGTCCGTGTAGTACCGAGACAAATTATATGATATTGATGACACAGATACTCAAAGTTCCTTAACAAATCAACTTTATCATAAACAGATAAAATCGTTGTTTCCCCTTAATGTCAAATTTCTAATGTTTCAAAATTTTGTTTTTTTTTCTTATTTTCATTCTTACTATTTCAGTAAATTAGGAAGGACCATTCGTTCTTATAAAAAAAGTGTTTTTCTCTAGTTTGATCTTTTGGAAACAAAAAGTAGCATATGCTACCCACTACCTAGAACTTTCATGGACACTCTCTTATAGTTTAAGTATTTAGTACAAAGAAGGTAGATCACAATCTTAGTTTATCTTGGAAAGAAAATCTATAATATTTTTCTACGTGCATTAATTATATATTATAAAAGGATTTTAAAAAAAGTTCATAAGTTTTATTTTTATCTTTGAAAGAACAGTTTTTTCGCGCTTAGATCTTAACAAATACACATTTACATCACATAATATTTTTATGCTGCAGAAAAGCAATTTTTTTTTACAGGTCTGAAATCTATTCAAAGTCGAAGTTTCTGCTTCGAACACTGTCTGAAAGAGTAATCAAGGGAACCAAGGTTAAGAAAACTAGATTAGATTTGCATGAATTTTCTGTAAGTTTACCCGGAAATATTATCCATAGTATGGTAAGTGATTGTTCTTCGCCATTAGGAGCATTGCTTTACATGGATAAATGTTTTGAAGGGATAAATAAACTTCAGTTAATACATGATACACTTAATGCTGATATACATATAAACCTAACGTTAAGTCTCGTTTGTTTAATCAAGTGTATTGTACTTGTAAAGTTAATTAATTTTACAAAGAAAGTTTCACACAATGAATTTCTGTAGAATCTTGTAAAATTGAATTTGAAATTACAAGATATTGTCTTTTATCCCTAGGGTTTCCTTGGTAAATAGTATTATTTCAAAACAGACCTGCATATTTATGTATTTATGTCTCGTTTCTGAGGATATATTTCTGCAGAGATATGCGAGTACGTGACACTACATTGCCACAGTTTATGTAATAAAAAATATCTCTTTCAAAAACAAAGAAAAATCTAAGAGATTAGTTGACAATATCATGTCTTCTATTTTCTTTCATGGCTTCTTTCTACCTTTCTAGGTGTAACAACAATCTGTTTCTTGCTACTTTTCCTTCTAGTAGTTCTCAATTATGCATAAAACGGCATCGTTTATGTAAATTGCTAACGTCTTACTGAGTGTTTTATGTTTAATACTTTAGTGTAAGCCTCTTTAACCAGAAGAAATACATTGTTTTTTCTCAGGATATCGCTTTGCGGACAAGTTGAGATGCCTTTCTATATTGATGCTATTGAGTATATATATTAATAGCACGTGTATAATGATAATGCAACCGAATTGTGATTCATTGGATTCAGAGGTTGGGTACACGTGCACTCAAAACAAAGAATATCACCATTGTCATCCTTCCACTTCAAACATTATCTTTATGTCTCATTCCCCGTATCGCAAAGCCATCTACATAATGTAAGAGATGTAAGGGATAGTGATATGAAATCGGACAAATTAGATAAGGTGGTATGTGTTAATTTCTCAATGACTGGTGCTTATTAGTAATTAGAAAACAGTTTTCGTTCATTTTGAAAACATATACTTTTCGCTTTCCTTTTGGCTGAGTTTAAACAAAAATCTTGGGGAAGGATTTGAGGAAAATATTATATTGATTTTTATGAAGCTTCACACTGATATAATTTCGTATAAAAAAAACTAACTTAATTTTATTAAATCAGCATGCTATTCGGATATCCTGTATGTAAAATATCTTGTTCAAAGCTTTACGTGACTTCGTCATGTTGTTAATTCAATATCCGATGCACTAAAGAGGAAATGCACGCAAAATATGTGCTCTGTATGAAATACAGTTATATGTGCATTTTTGTTTGTCAAGATGTATGTTTATCGTGCCAGGAAAATGAGTATTCATTGCCATTCATTATAATTGCATTATGTTAAAAGTATTGTTTATGTAAAATAAGAAAAATGTTCTTTAATGAATACTTCCTACATTTAACGCATACAAGGTACATACTTAAAACTCCTTAGCTCGATTTCTAACAAGTTAAAATGTCATTTCTCATTTCAAAAATATCTTTCTTCTAAAAAAAATAAAAAACTTTTTGCAAATCATATTTTAAAATTATAATAAATGATTAATACAATGTTTTAGGTTACAAGAGCATGTTCCTGCTAAAACCTGTTTCAAACTAATTTCTGTGGTTCACCCCTTAGATCTTTATGCACTATCTAGTTCTTTTCTATCGCCTAGACATTATCTTCTTTTGTTTTCTTGATGAGGTTTTCGTCTGCAACTTCTCTACGGACTACCGTTTATTTCTTTTAATGTTCTACAAAACTCTCTTTAATGAACCTTTGGGATACACTTATTTCATGCAGGGAAATATTTCAATGCAGCTTTGATTAAACAATCAAATATCGATCTTTATATATAAAACTGATTTCCGGTTACACATGAATCAAACTAAAGGTTAAAACGGATTTTAATTTCAACTAAACACTGCAAACCAAATAAATACATAGAATTTATTTGCTCAACAATTTGATTTATTCCATATGTCCAAAAATACTTTTAAAAAAAGGATTACTCTAGAATTCTTTCCTGCATTTTTGAAATTCATAGAAAAAAAGTTTCAGACTAATTCTTGAATTATTCATTACAATTTTGAAGATTTTCTTTTCTTTCCCATTATCACAACCTGCTGGTATTAAATATTTACAATAACAGACTGTAGTGCATTGTTTTTACTGTCGCGGCTAACATGATTCAGTTCAATAGTTCAATGATAGAAAATACTTTTAGAGTGTAGAAATAAGAAAAAAACAAAACATCCAGTAAGTTTTGCTAAAAAAAAGTTTCCTAAACTTATCATGTAATTTGAAAACGATGTCATTTAGATAGTCCTTCTATATATATATATATAACACTCCAAACACAACAACCTCATCGAAATGAAACGTCATGATTTAACAAACGTTTTTATTTTATTGACATTTCGTTTTGTATTGTCAGATTACATATATACATTTAGGAATGCTTTAAAAAATCCATTACTAGAAAATATCAACAAAATAACATATAAACTTTGGGATGGTAAGCAATGCAGTAAGATGTGCTGTTACGTTACATGTATTAGTTATCAATATTGTAAATCTTTTGCTTTCAATTCTGACAGTGAATGGTGTCAAATTTTCAGCAAAGATTTCAGAAATGAGCCTATTTCTGGCACAGCTCTAGCCGGCATAGTGCACTATGATTTGATGAACGGTAAGATTTTCTGTACTTCTGTTTTTTTTTGTTTTTTTTTGTATCATTCAAACCTACTCTCCAGATGGCGTTTCTATGTAAAATGTAAACAAGATCTTTCTAACTAATATGTTTCAACCTCTTTCTCGCTGCAACTCCGACTGCTTAAATATGCGAAACTGAGAAGAGATCGTACATGTTTATTATTATTATTATTAACTACCAATAAATTGCATGCTTTGCTAGATGAAACAACAGATGTACTTGACAAAAGTAAAAAAACATAAGTTTGATAAATAATTGAATACGGTTCAATAACTATCTATATATGCGTGTTGAACTGTCTTTAAACTTTTCAGTGGCATCCACACCATTCATCCGATTATTGAACAACTAACATATTTCATGTTACATCCGAACGAGCCAACGTACACTATGAGGCTTAAGAAATTGTCTTGAACTGATTAATAATATATATATATATATAAAGCAAAATGTTTATTTTTCAATTATTGAAAAATGTGATTATCAAAACAAAAGACGCATTACTACATATCCTTTGAAAATGGTATATCTGATTTGTTTGTTAAAATTGCAGTTTTGCTGTAATCGTCGAAAAAGTAAAAAAAAAAAAACTTCACGATCAAGCTGCAATATTTCAATATATTGTCGATCTGTTCACGATCATTTCTCTCGCCTCTTGCTTGATAATGTGACGTACAGTCAAAGAATTCCATTTAATTTGTATTACAGCTGAGTGTGGTTCCTTTGGTCCCTTCAACAATACACCCGCTGTAGATTGTTCTGAGGTTCAGGCCAAAGGTTACAGATGTAATGGAATGTATAACATTCAAGTTTCAAATGTAACAGTACTGGCGTGGTGTGACCTTCAAACAGACGACGGACGGTGGACGGTAAAATTACATAGATTATAGACTATTTTGACTTTAAAAGATTTTATCATGTCAATATTTAATTTACACTTGTGTTAAATTAATTCCTTCATTTAAGGAGGTTTGCATAGAGTAAGGGATATAACTCTTGAAATGAGTTATATGTTTGTATCATATTCAATTTTACCAAAGCCTTTCAAACTTTCCTTTGAAATAGACTAAAATCAGTCCAAGTTACTTTGATGCTTACATTAGATTGATGTAAAATGTTGAATGCAAATGTTCCAATGGTTTGTAACAGTTGTGTCCCTTACCTTAAGTCTACCTTCATAACGTCGCTAGGGTTTCAGGATAAAACAAACATTGGAGAAAAAAATGTTCTTTTGACATACAGGTGCTTTTCATAACGTATTTATAAACATTAGTTTTAATGCATTGTGTTCTTTTGATAAAGAGGTACATAATGTATTTAAGAACAGTTGTAATGCATTTTCAAGGTATTTCAACGTAGACAAGATGGGTCCATTAACTTTAATGCTGATTGGAACCAGTATAAAAGCGGATTCGGTAATCCTGCCACAGAGTATTGGATAGGTATGTGATACCCTTTAAAACATATATTTCTTAAGTGATGGATTGTAAACTATCGCACGTTTTATGAGAAGCAACATAATGGATTGGTTGAGCTTTGTTCTCCTCATTTCTATATTCATAAAAGAGTGTAACATATGTTTTTCATATGCAGTGATAACACCTGTTAACTAAGATAAGGACCACCATCAACAACTTACTGTCTGCAGCTGTTGATAGGAGAGTAAACGAACGACTGTCGTTGAATGGAGCTTGGAAATTATTATTCCAGTTGATTTGATATTCTTTCACATTTTGTACATGTTTCAGTTATTTGTTTCAGGGAATGATGCATTACATTCCTTAACGTTGTCTGGGCCAAATGAGCTATTAGTACAACTTGAGACATGGAGTGGTGTCTGGAAGTACGCTAGATATGCTAACTTTAGAGTAAATGATGAGAGTGACAAATACCGTATAACAGTCTCTGGATACAGCGGAACGGCAGGTTCAGGTTCAATTATTTTAACGTTTAAATAGGTTTACAATTTCATAACCACAAAATAAGTGTACCACATACCTATCTAGTACTCTGCGGTAGGATTCCGAATTTGATTTTGTACTCGTTCCAATAATAATATCAGTCGCTCTGGACTGGTATATTTCCTATGCTTTAAATATTATTAATATAGCGTATAATTTCTTTACCAATTAACAAGAAAAAAGTTTTGTCATTCTATGACTTTAGGAAATATTTTATACCATTAATTGTGGACAAAAGAAACAATATAGTGCTTCAGTTTATGATGAATAATTAAATTAAGATCTATTAAAGAATTATATCCAAAATTTTTACAAACGAATAAAATGTTTCGAAATCTTTTTTCAAATGGAACGGTTTTCAATCAGCCGTTTTGTCTTGATGCTGCTTTTTCATACATAGTGATTTATCACTACATTGTAACATCGCCTCGTTGTTTTTGACAATTTTAGGACAGTCTGATGAGGTATTTGAAATTCATCAATATGATAATTTTTTTTCATATGCATCTTTTCCTTTGTGTTTGAGTATAGCATCTTTCAAATTGTTGTAGGTGACCCTTTTATAAAGTATGAATTCTTATTTTGTAGTTAAAGAGTAATCAAGGGAATCAAGATTCTAGCGGAAATCAAAAGAATGTAATCCAGAGACAAAAAAACATGTTGTAATTGGTTCAAGCTACTGTTTATTCTAGGTGACGGTTTAAGATACCATAACGGTCAACAGTTCAGTACTAAAGATCAAGATAATGATCCCTATCTATATGCCTGTAACCCACAGCATCACAAAGGAGGTTGGTGGTATAAAGACTGTGCCAAAGCTGACTTGAATGGAATTTACTACGATTCACAAATGGAAACTCCGTTATCTTGTCATTGGATCTTTGCAACATCCATGAAAAGAAAAGCTTTAAAAACTGTTTTTATGATGGTTAGAAAAGCTTAACGCTAAGACGATATTTATATTATATCTCACGCTTTTCGAGTGAGAATCAAAATTATTTTATAACTGTACAACATACGTTGTGACGTCACATAGCACACCGCCGAAAAATAGTCTGTAAAGGAAACTTTGCAGCGCTTATAAAACTTACATATATAGGTTACGAAAACTGGAAATAAAAGAAAACTAATACCTTACACTTCAGCAAAACAGCGATAAACAGATTATTTCATTTTTTTTTCAACACGGGGTAGTTTCTCGTGCACATCTTGTCTCGCGGCGAAGCATGAAAAAAAAATTAAATAATCTAATAGTGTCAAATTTATATTGAAAGAGTTATCAAGGGAACCAAGGTTATAGCGGTAATCAAAAGAATGTAATCCAGAGACAAGGACCAGACATGGAAAACAGACATACACAACAAAGAACATAAAGTAACTAAAGTCATACATACAAAGTAACAAAAGTAAATGAGCAACTCGGACTCCACTAAAAACTGGGAGCATGGACCAGGTGCACCGGTAGGGTAAGCGTCCTTTGCTTTTCTAGAAACACCCGCCGAGTTGCTCATAAAAAGTCAAGTCCGGGGTAGACAAACGAGGAAAGGAAAACTATGACTCGTTGAATAAATCAGTTTTCATGGTGCTGATTGATACACCATAACGATCCACGAGTTCATGATGACGACCATAAAACTTCTGTAGTGATGACTTCAATCTTGTAGCAACATAACCCTGTTCCAGAAGCCTATTTGTTAGAGTTCTAGCGCGATACAAAATGTTTAATGCGATACGCCGAATGATTAGAAAAGCTTAATGCTAAGAAGATATTTATAGTGTTAAATTTATATTAAATAACGTTTAATGTGATACGTTTATTGACTTCCACACATTTTTATAGTAAATTTATTATGCATGTCAAATATTAAAGTAATTAATGTACAAATATATGTACTTAAATAGCGCTGCAAAGTGAATTCTATTTTTACTACTATTGTAAGAAGTAAAAAATGGAGGAGAAATGCTGACAATCTTAAAGTTATAAGTTGTTGTAAACCTTAAATGGACTGCTTAAGATTTTTTATAGAAATGTAAAGATTGCATTTCAGCGATGCATTGTCTGGCTACAGTATATGTTTGCTATCACGCCTGGTTGTTACGGCGGTCTGCAAGTAGAAATATGTCTTATTCTTACAGCAAACAATTTTTTTTCAAATATAAAGACAAAAGTTTCCTACTTTAGTAAGCACCTGTGTGTAGTTGCAAACTAAGTGAGGAAAATATCGTAATTCATACTTGATTAATATTGACCGTAAGAAGTCTGACAATTTTGCGCGCGAGGAAAATCATTGTTTTAATTTTAAGTAGTCTTCGTACAAACGAAATAAGTAAATGTGATCTTCAAAAAACAATTTCGTAATGAACAAATAGTCTAGATTAAAGTTCATGAAAAGCGACAACTTTGTACCATTATCATCCTGAGTAACTACGGTGATGGTAAAACCCTTATTATTAATGACAAAAAAACGGGATGAACAAAAATGTGCACGTAAAACCTGAACAACAGTTCTTAGTTAACTAAAGTTTAATTCAATATACGGTCCATGGGCAACAACCTATTTAATATGAGGATAAATAATGGATTAATTTGAACTGAAATAAACTCATTGCCGTTCAATACCGCTAGAAATATATTAACACGTTTTTGTTTTGTTTTGTTTTGTTTTTGTTTTTGTTTTTGTTTTGTTTTGTTTTGTTTTGCTTTGTTTTGTTTTGTTTTTGACATTCAGTCAATTACACTAACCTTACATTAACCCTAGTATAGGTTATGTATATTATCATTTTTATTTGAATTTGTAAATAAATTACTCTACTAAACTAAATAGCCTGTGTAAAAAAATAGATTGATAGTTATATAGTTTGAAATCGGGTATGAAACAGGGCAATCATTAAAAGCTTTTTATTACACTTTCGTCCTGAATACTTTAACGTATTGCCTGTACTTAGAGAGGGTTGATATGCATTAAAAGACATTAATAAATAGGGAATTTGTCCTTTCGATATCTTTGATCTTCAATAAAATTGACTTGTGGTTACAAAATTACAAAAAATGCATTATTTAATCTAGGATTGGCGTATCTTAATTCTGACAATGCAATTCCATCGTCTGATGGTGTTATTTCACTATGTGTACACTGTACATTCGACGTTATTGCGGCGATTCTTTCTATACCTTTTGGGTGATAATTTTTAGCCATTATTTTAATTACTTCATTTTAAATACAACTCAAATAAAAGGTTCACTAGGAGAAAAAGCCACCTAATGAGCGCTAAAAGAACAACTTTCGATAAAAAAAGGTACACAAAAAGTGCCAGCACAATAAACAACAACCTGATACAGAAAGTCGATGACTTTACAAACCTGTGAAGTACAATAAGCTATAATAATGTGGCACCAAGAAAGATTTCAAAGCAAGGTTATCAAAAGAACGATAATCTTTCAAAAGACGTTGCCCATGCAACTGGAAGCAACAAATCTACAGCAAAGAACCAACTTACGCATTTACAACAAGCGTTGTTATGGTTAAAATGCTAGTTACCATTGATTCACTGGAATTGGAAGTATTCAAAAATAGCTGTCTTTGCCCCATATCTAAGGATCATTTTATCAGTAGATCAGAAACAAAGAACTTCTGGTGTAAACAAATGACAATTAAATTAGATACGCTACTGATGGTTAGGCAGTGTGTGAAAAAAAGGCAAATGTCGCGGACTGTCAAAGGCCGCTTTAAATATACGTTGAACACCACCTGGGAATAGTGTATATCTTTTCTTCTGGGGGATAACGATCTTGTCTGACCTACAGGTGAGGAAATATACTTTGAAACGAGCACAACATGGGAGTAAAAGACAGAGGAAAACTTGTCATGGTCTTACATTCCAGAATTTCTTCTGACAAAATTGAAACAACATGCTTTAAGTACGCGATATGTTTTTCATGTTAATTTCCCATTAATTTTGATGGTTTAGTATGCGAGTGAGTTCTCTTTTATGCTTTGTTTCAAGATACTTCTGCGTTTTTATGATATATAGATCATAGTACACTTATGACGAGTTGTCTACCGAACAAGTTGTTCATTATTGTTTTTGCCTTTTTTCACTTGGAGGGTATTGTTCAACTGTTGTTTAGTAAAGTTGAAACTTTCGAAAGTCATAAATGTACATCATTGACATTACTGCTTTTAAATTTGTTTGACAGGGCTTGCAAATTCGTTTGAAAAAAATACATTAGGTCAATGGATTATCTCTTGATATGATTTCAAATCTGAAGCACTAAATGTTTAATTGAATTTCAATTGATTCAGTGCATTTTAAATTGATAAGGTAGTCTTTGAACGAATCGATCTAATTTGCTGAGCACTCAGGCGCTTTTTTAAATGTGATTTTATGGTTGTAACACTAAATCGTATCTATTGTTTTAAGTTCCCTGTGTTATTCTTTGGCAGAAAAAAAAGCATAAAAAATTGCCCTTGAATGTTTAGACACTTATAATACAATTTAAACTTCATGTTCAGACCAGAAATTGAAATTACAATGGGAACTTAACAATAACTATAGAAACAAACTTCCTGCTCTTTTTGGTTGTTTAGGTACTGAGAAAATTATTACTTGAAAACAGACTTATGAATGTTATATTAAAAAGCGGCATTTCTTGAACTATCAACATATGAAGCTATCAAATGCTATAACAGCATAAAACATTTTCATTATGGTATGCAACAGCTTTAGCAGTGCCTTGATATTGTTGATAGTTCATCATGTGGAGTTGGCAAATCCTAATGCCTATAGAAAAGCCTTGAGAAATGCATTTCTGGACAATATCTACAAGACTGAAAATCTACTATGGAACATACAGCAATGCAGTAGATCTTGTTGTTTCACCTCTTGTTTCAGACATATAGATTGTAGATCATTCGAATTTAACGCGGAAAATGGCCGATGCCAAGTTTTCAATCGAGATTACAGGAATCAAATCATGTTTGCGGGAAACATGGCTGCAGGGACTTTACACTATGATTTGGATTCTGGTATGTAATTTTTTTCAAAATTTCACAACTTTATACACAATATAAGGTAAACTTGAATTAGTTGGATTATAATTATAGTTAATAGATATGTTTTATAATGCTTACAATTTCAAGACACTTTTTTTAAAACTTGTGTTAATAATGTAAAATTTTGACCAAAAAAAATGAACAAATAATTTCGAGAATGCTCTTTCTTCATCCCACTTTCTAAATCTTTGGGTGATTGTCTTGTACATAGGATGAATTGAAAGGGTTTTTTCAGTTGATTGTGGTTCGTCTGGACCCTTTATCAATGCTCCGGCTGCTGACTGTTCTGAAATCCAAGCTCAAGGCTACAGCTGTAGTGGCGTGTATACTATAACCACTACAAGAAATACAGTTCTAGTCTGGTGTGACCTCCAAACGGACGGTGGTAGGTGGACGGTAAGCCTTTCCATTTTTTTTTAAATCTAATCGTTAACAACTACGTCTGCCATGTGGAATCTTATATAGACCTGATCTTGTTTAGGAAATTTAGAACTACTTTCTACTGTTAATTGTAAATTACGTGTTGGTGCTATGAAATTTATTCGGACGGTGGACGCATATGTAAAATAAAAATCTGGAATTTTTTTCCCTTTGTTGTAAATTGTCGTGTGATGCTCTGAAAATGATACATTACGTGAGTTCATTTTTATTATTATGGTGTAACATTTTGTATAAGTATAATTTTCCGTGCATTTCCAAAGGTAAAATATAAATTGCTACATTTACTATATTTTTAACCAGCCATTTTTGAGGAGTTGTTGATTAATAAGGTATTGTTTTCTGTGTACATGTTAAAAGTATAATTATCTTTGTTTTGTGGTATTTTCCCTCAGGTTAAGCATACAAATAAATAAAGAGTTCGAGTACACCTGCAATAATTTTCATCTATTCTTAGGTTTTCCAACGTAGAACCGATGGGTCAATTGACTTTAATGTTGGCTGGGATAAATATAAAGTTGGATTTGGCGATCCTTCTACGGAATACTGGATCGGTATGTGTTAACGTATTGGGCTGCAATAAATGGATGTATACAGAGGAAATTCTTGTTATGAACGATTCAAACCGGTTTTTACAAAACATAAAGTTGCATTGATCTTTCAGACGCCTTGACGTCATAGCTTCTAACAAACGCTTCATAAACAGTTGGTCATTGTGACAACCCTTTTTAATGCTTTAAATAATGACATCGAAGTACTGTAATTAATATTAACATATTGTTTAATAAAATAATTCTTCAAACATATAATATTTTCTACATTAAGAATACATTCAAACGTTTAAATCCAATAATAACGTTAATTATTAATATTTATTAATATAATTTTATGATTAGTTTCAGATACTTGAAATGTGACTGTTTCGAGTCTACATTTTAGAGTTAAAAACTAATAAATTACTGTAAACCGGGAAATTTCGCAACGTTTTTTTTCGCATTTTCTGTTATAAATCTTCTGTCGTGCAGTTTTAAATTCGCGATCGTTCATGAAATTGTACTGTAATGTTCTTCGAACAAAATTTTCTCGACAGTAAAATTTTCGCGTTACGAATCCTGGCGCGAAAATAGTGAAATAAAACTGTCGCGAAAATTTCACGGTTTACAGTTTTCAAAATGAGTGTTGTGAAGCTTCATTTACGCGTGTTACATTAATACTAGTAGTATTGTTCATGTACGAGAAAATGGTCATGTTATGGTAGATTTTGCTCTCTAAAAATCCCTGACTGGGTTTCTTCATTTTGCAAAATTTAGTTTTGTTTTGAAACTCTGGTAAGAAGGCATATCCTTTCCACGTTAAAGTACATTAAACTGCCTTTACCGTTATGTATGCCAATTTTGTTTTTTCCTGGTGTGAGAATACCAAATATGATCTACCTTCTTAGATCAATGTCATTTAGGTATAGTCTTAAAACAAAAACTATTGATTTGATAATTAAAGACTACTTATGTGTACTTTGTTTTTCATCTTTCTTTTTAATTTTAGGGAACGACGCATTATATGCATTGACCATGTCAGGTACAAACGAAGTTTTAATTTTGTTGGAGACATGGAGTGGTGTCTGGAAACATGCTAGGTATGCTAACTTTGGGGTTAACGGTGAGAGTGACAAATACCGTTTAACGTGTTCCGGATACAGTGGAACGGCAGGTAAATTAGTGATTCTTTCACATTTGATTGTCAAATGGTGCTGTTATTCGGGTATTCTAGAATTCGTTAGAATATATTCAGAAACAGCAATATCGAAACATTTGATTAGACAGGTATCGCATTGCCCAAAATTCTGAAGGTTCGAGTACCAGTCCATATAAAACTCAGACACTTCCAATGGTAAAGTGATCCATGGTGTAGAAAAACCTACAAACAAACCATACTTTCACAAAACGATAATCATTTCTCCATTCAGATCTGTACTTTTTAGAAAATCATACATTCATTTCCCACTAAAATCAACCAAATCAAACAAAATCAAGAACGATAACTCTTGCACAGTACCAATTTCATAAACTATCTACATAATTTGTATCTCAGAAGCGCAACAACCTAATGAAAAACTAAGAGTGCTTATATGATCAGACATGAGTAACTCTTTCTAAACAAGGAATAAAGTGAATTTGGTGGGTTTTTGACATGCATGAATCACCTTCTGTTTGATTTTTAGAAAGAGTGTTACTTAATGAAATATTGCTATTTACCACCATGTCGAATTGTACATGTGACAGAAAAGGTGTTCATCAAAGCAGAATTAGACCTGTTATGTTATTATTACATGATAGTAACCTCGGTGCAATATATTAAACTTAGTGCCTTACAATTTTAATTCAGGTAATAGTTTATGGCTTCATAACGGGCAACAATTCAGTACCAAAGACCAAGATAATGATGGTTGGCCTTTAGCATGTAACCCTACATTTCACACAGGAGGATGGTGGTTTAATGGATGTGCCCTGTCAGATTTGAACGGGCTGTACTACAATTCGGCAACCAATATACCAAATTCATGTCATTGGTATGGAGCAATTAACAGCAGAGAATCGCTAAAGACAACTTTTATGATGGTTAGAAAGTCCTGAGGCATATGCATAGGTAAAATTATAGAATGCTGAATTTCTGTACATGCTTCATACAAGAGTTTGTAAAATTCCCAACGATTTAAGAACAGTCAAATTTGCAAAATGTTTGGTTGTTCCTTCCGCTGTGACATCTATAGCAACACCGAGTACATCACTCAAGACCACTCGGCCAATCAGGCTATATCTCGTTGAAGTAACAGCCAAAACTTTGCTTTGCAAATTTGACAGTTGGGAACTTTTCAGACTCTAATGACAATATATATACGTCTCAGAATGTTACGACTCTATTCACTATCCTGCTTCATCAGATCGTGTATATTATGATTTAGAAACTTCTAAACGATATCAGAACTGTCAAAATTGCAAAGCAAATGTTGTTTGCCAGCTATGGCAACACCTCATCCACTCATTTCAGCGCCCTAGACCACTCAGCCAGTTAGGCTATATAAAAATTTAAATTTCGCTGACCGGATTATTCCTCCTCGAAGATTTAATCGGGGTTGTAATGTAGTTTTCGATGCATGGCAGTACGGGACAGATCATCACATATATGCGACCATATATGTCCACTTGGTGGCAAGAGGGTTACGATACAGAGGAGATTAACAAAACAGTTTTCAACAAAATTTCAAATGGATCGTTTCCCATATCAAACATCATTCCAATCTAGGAACAAATCTTAAATAAACCACTACTATTAATATTATATTGGTTTACCTCCACACTAAATATCTGATCAAATTGTTCTAGCTACAAATCAATTCCACAATACAAGAACTTTATTTGAAAAAGTGTGTTATTACCAAACTTTTAAAATTGTGTTATATAGTCAAGATATTTGTTCAGTGAATCAAATGTTTGGAATTCTTCTAAAAGATTAAGGATCTATAGTTTGTTTTGAATAGCCATATAAATTCATCCCAGAGCCTTCGATGTATAGGCCTATTGTAAATCTGTGCCTTATAAATTCAGATACTTCTAATACATGAATATTTCATTAAGTTAAGAAAATATACTGTTGTGTTTTGTTGTTTCTTTTCCTTTTTATCTAATTATATTTTATTATACTGTATACACTGATGTACATTTTTATTTAATTATATTTTATTATACTGTACACACTGATGTACATTTTTACTTTATATACGTGTGTTGTTTTAAAAATATTTTATAGAAATAGACAGTTTAATTGAAAATTGATGTAACAAATGTGTTATTTACTCTGAGTAAAGAGTATCGTTATCAACACACGTTATTATACACTGTAACGTATTATAAGTGACTTTACGAGAGCTTATTCAAAATTACATGTAAATTGCATAATGCGAATAGAACATCGTCTTGTTCTAAAAGGAATCGCTAGCAAGTCATTTTCAGCAGTCCACTGCAGACCTAAACGCTTTCTGTTTAATAGTCTTATAGGCTCTTCTATCATGAGTAAAATCCGCGAAGCTCTTTCATATTTTTTATTACATAACATTTCACAAGCTCTAAGCAGCGGCAAACGTTCGTTTCCTCTCTTACTAACCGCTGCAGACAGGCCTTTCTAAATTCTCGGACGTTATTCAAATCAAGCGTCGTTTGACAATCGGATAACGTCGTAAAATCACTCACCTTTTTCCGACTTCACAAGATTGTTGCATTTTTTGGAGGACTGGCTTCAGCGCCTAGAGTAAATTTCGAATGTCAGACGCTGTTCGGAGCTTGAACATTTCACTCGACAAGAAACACAGCTCAAATTCCCCGTTTTCACTTCCCTCACTCATGCATGCATAAATTAATAATATTTTCAAAAGGTGGAAAGGGGGGTAATTTTTAAAAAAATGAGATAAGCCAAGAGGAGGTCCATTTTAGTGATGTACTTCATGAATGTAACTTCTCAACGCTTATCCTAATTTGAACGCCAATTTGTGATCACAAAAAACATAATAAAATTGAAAGTAACTGTTTCCATAATCCATATTGAATTAACCCTATCTTATTGTCAATTTAAATTTGAATTTGAACTGTACAAAAGCCATTTTGAAGTTCTTGTTTATGCTAGTATTGTTTTAATGGATTAAATTATTTGTTTTAGTATAGTCCTCACAAATTCCATTTGTTTTCGAGATATAGATTTTCTTCGTTTGCCTTTCTAATAATGGATTTTTATTTGTTTAAAAATATTCAATTCAATAAAAATAGGAAGACTATATAATGAAACCCTCCCCACAAAAGGGTGTTTGTTCATAATCTACACTGTAAACTTGGGAAACTATGAGATCAAACATTATTCACAAACGTTACGAAACAGCATTTTTCACTTCAAATTTCACCAATCAGTCTAAATTCAAGTAGCATGCACGAACATTTATACAGTCGTTATAAAATAAAATAGTGCGAATTGCATACAGATGAGTATGTGGAAATATGCAAATTAGCTCCATGTCGTAATTTCTCCATATGCTATCTTAAATAGTCTGTTATTTAATTTTAGGTCGCCACACTGAAAAGGTTCAAGTTTTTTTTTTTTTTTTTTTTTTTTTTTTTTTTTTCACTTTTTGCATATGCATTTGGAACACTATATTGACCAATAAAAACCAACTCTAACATTTCAAATATTTATAATAAGTATAAAATCGGCATCGAAATATCATGATCTTTGACTACGGATGTCACGTAATTGGTCACAGATGGCGTTGTATTCGATTGTGGGCGTTATAGATATGAGATGTCTAATACCCGCATGGCCAAAAATCGAAGTGACCCAATATATACCGATTACGTCAATTACAATATGCGGTGCCAGGCAGATAGTTGTTTCACGTTCAGTGGTAAAAGTCTTTTTACCATCCCTGACACAAGGAAGAAAATTTCATTGTGTAAGCAATAGTTGGTAAACATGAATTTCCCAGTCACAGTTTCACAATCAGTCCAAGACTATTATCAGAATATAATTGCATTAAAACCTATGATTTTCAACACTGTAATACTTCTATTCCACGTTACTCAGTTAAAATCCCGACTTAAAAACATTATACATTGTTGTTTTTCCAAAAAAAAAAAGATATTACACCTAGATACAAATATATAGTTCTTGGTAGAGATTCCTCATACTTTGTAAGAAATAATTCCAAATCATCTTCCAAATATACAGAAGATGTTTACAAAATGCTGGAATTTTTAATCAAGAACATATTTGTCCAGTGTGGTGAACGCGGTTTGTCAACAAACGGTCGGCATTCCAATGGGAACAAATTGTGCTCCTCTACTTGCTAACCTATTCCTACACTCTTATGAGGCTGATTTTATAGCTGATCTGATCCGAAAGAAAGAATATCGTTTAGCTAGCTCCTTTAATCTCAGTTTCCGCTCTATAGATGACGTATTATCTTTAAACAATCCTAATTTTGGGGATTTGATGCATCACATCTACCCCAAAGAACTTGAGATAAAGGATACTACAGACACTGTAAAGTCAGCCTCCTATCTTGATCTACACTTAGAAAGCGATGGTAAAGGAAAACTACTGACCAAACTTTACGACAAACGTGATGACTTTTCATTCAAAAATTGTGAACTTTCCTTTCATCTGTGGCAACATCCCTTCAGCACCTGCGCATGGAGTGTTCATATCACAACTTATATGTTATGGCAGAGCTTACCGAGACTACGCAGACTTTTTGTATCGCGCTAGAATTCTAACAAATAGGCTTCTGGAGCAGGGTTATGTTGCTACAATATTGAAGTCATCACTTCAAAAGTTTTATGGTCGTCATCATGAATTCGTGGATCGTTACGGTGTAACCATCTGCGCCATGAAAACTGACTTGATCAACGCGTCATAGTTTTCCTTTCCTCTTTCGGCTACCCCGGACTTGACTTTTTATGAGCAACTCGGCGGTGTTTCTGGAAAAGTAGAGGACGCTTACCCTACCGATGTACCTGGTCTATGCTCCCAGTTTTTAGTGCAGTCCGAGTTGCTCATTTGCTTTGTTACTTTGAATGTATGATTTTAGTTACTTTATGTTCATTGTTGTGTATATCCGTTTTCCATGTCTGATCATTGTCACTGAATTAGATTCTTTTGATCACCGCTATAACGTTGGTTCCCTTGATTACTCTTTCAACAAACGTATACAAAATAAAGTAAGTAAAGGTATAAAACTTTTATTTATTCATATTCATATATCCAGAAACTATAGTTGTTGTAGACAAGTCCACCTCTGCTATGGTCTTAAATGAACCAATTTGACTTAACTGATAAATTTCCCTATTTTTAAGATCATTCGTAATAAATGCTACCCTGATAAACATTCAAGCATTTGTGTTGCATTCTTATTTATATTAATATTTTTTAATGAATGTGCGTGCTTTTTTCTTTTTGTTTGTTTCTTATCGGGTTTTGTTTATTGTAAACACTATACCAGTTAGTTTTCTGATATACATCACCTTATGTGAGAGCTTTTGCATCGAATGAGTTTAACAAAAATGACTACACATAATAAAGAATTTAAGATACTAATATTTTGCCATTTTGTAAGAAAACAGATACACTATGTGAACGTATGCATTTCTGTTTCTCCACTGGTTGGTAAAACATAAAAGCAGCATACAAAAATTACACTAGTTCTGCTTTATAAGAGATGCAAAAGAGAATGAGACAAAATGACAAAAATAAACGTAAAAAAAACAATAAATGTTTAATCTTGCAGACAATGGGACCAAATTAGAACATGCCTATACATTAATAAGTCAAACAGAAATATTTCTAACACTCAGAAAGCCTCACTGTAAAGTATGTAAGGCAATTGAAAATCATTTATTTCGCGCACGTAAGAATTAACTAATAATACATTTAGCTTTATGGAAACCGCCTTGACAGTTTTGCGTTGTGATTTCTATTCTATTCTCAATAGTTAACATTATTTTATATTTCAACAGTTTGCCATGAAAAATACCATCTTCTATTTAATACGAAGAGGGATAACTCAAATGATCTTCGCGAATAACTGCAAAATTGGCAAAGGATAGAAAGCCAATTAATTGAAGTACATGGCTATTACACGAAAACAATCTACATACACACTGTAGGCAACGAAATAAAATACAATCACATTTATAGAACAAGGAAAATAAGACAACATACAAAAATCTGAAAGACATGCAATATGAACTTCCTCCAAAATCTAGAAGGGTTTGCAAGCGGCACCCGTCAAACAGCAAGGGGGACATGGGTTGGCAATATTTGAGATAGAAACTGCTACGGTTCATCAAATTTGAAGACGCCCATAAAAGTTCGTTTGTGATTATAGGTAGGGATGGCAAAGGGGCGATATAATGTTTTAAAAGTCATGACAAAAAACAACGCTCCGCAGGAAACATGCAGAGGTGTAGTAATTATCTTTATTCGCTTTAAATGGTTCTCTGTATCCCATGAATGGATATGAATATATATATTGGTAATATATGACTAGGTATGATGAAAGGTAAAACAAAATTACCGAACTGATAAAATCTAAGCAATAGTCAAAACCAGAATTTGGAAAATCCCCGCAATGGTCCTGACTTGGTACAGGCATTTCAAAACGAAACGTGGAAAATTAAAAGATGATTTTTTTTTAAGTTTGAATGGGGCCAACAATTTGATTTTCAGATTTGTTTGGACGTGTTTGTCAAATATTAAACTGCTCTTAATATTCTGAGTGTCAACTAGCTTCTATATGTCCGAGGCACCGAATGGACCAATGGATAAAAGCTGTCATTTCCTTCTTTGGCAAAGAAAATAGTGTACACTATTAAAGGGTGGAACACTGGTTAAAATAATTTGTGATTTTGAATACACTAGAAATCCATAAAAATAAATTTCTAAAGAACATGTGCTGTCACGATTTAAAATCTCATAAGCTGTTTCCAGTTCAACACCTATTTTCATCAACTCAATAACAAAGTTGACAACAACAGTCTGGATTTAGAATAATCGATATTTTGATTGTTCGTGAACAGCACGAATTTCTACAAAAAGTCTCCATGAAAAAAATGAAAAATTAGTTTAAAATCAAGAAGCTCGGCAGAGTCACGATAGCCTATGGGTAAAACACCATTCGATTCATCACTGACATTTGCAAAAGGCTTGCTAATACTGATTTATTTAACGTCATTCTAGCAAAAGCTCATAGAGCACGATAATGACCCCTAAAGAATGAATAAACCAACGAAGTAAAGCACAGACTACAAAAAAGATTCTTTGGATAACTCTCTTTCATTGATTCACATTTAAAAAAACACCTTTCCTGTTTAGAGAAGTAGACCTAGGGTAAGGGACATAACTCTTGAAATCAGTGATGTGTTTGTATCATATTCAATTTCATTAAAGCATATCAAGCTTTCATTTGAATCAGAATGAAATCTGTCCAAATTACTTTGATGCATACACATGAGATTGATGTAAAATGCTGAATACAAACGTTCCAATGATTAGTAAGAGTTGTGTCTTTTACCCTAAGTCTACCCCCTTAAACCCTCAGAAATTAAGAACGCCACAGACTTCCTAACTCTTAGCCTGAAATTCTCAATTCCTGAATTAGTAGTGTCCAATAAAAAGTTCAAATAAATGAGCGTGTTGAGAGCATAGGCAACAAGATCAAACATAGCAACCAAGTTGTGAATTGCATGTACTAAACTCAACCTTTTAGACACAAATGATACACAGTGCTACTGAGATTTCGAAAATTCATGAAATAGCCAAATACGTTATGCAAAATATCGGACAGTCACGATTCACTCTACAGGAAAACCTCTACATAAAAACCCGTCCCTCCATGTAGGCGGCTTTTCTTAAGGCTAATAATCCGAACATGTGTTACAGAAACAGCAGAAAGGAACTTAACTATAACTACAGTGAATGAACGTATCTAAAGCGCTGGTAATCCACCATATATGAATGATGGCAGTCAACGCCGGAAGAAAACTACTTACGCGATGAAGGAGACGCTTAACAGCACAAAAACGGGGATTCAATAGGACGTTAGGAAAATATAACAAGAATGGAAATGGTGAATATGTACAAGTGATGACATCCCCACCAGGATGAAAAATGTCAGCTCAAGGCCACCCGTGGGTCTTCAATAACTGACAAGGAAACCCTCACACCACAAGGCAGGCAACAGCTGCGGCCAAAACAACATTATACAAGGTACAGCGAAATAGTTGCTCCTATACACTCCAGCAACATAAAAGTAAAAACTGAAAGTGAAAACGAAACAATACTTACAGAGGCCAGTAATTACTGACGACGGGGTTCAAGTACTTTGGTGTGATCACAACCCTTCCCCTTTTAAATCTGGCTGCTGTGGAAAAAATATTACACAATTTAATGTACCTAAAAATCAGTTCAAATTGTTAAAACAGAATAAAGAAACTGCATATACCGTACACAAATGAACAAACAAAGGTCTACTAGTAGTTAACTGGCATACCAGCTCTTGACCAGACTGGTCATTTTAAACCTACTAACAGCAGTGAAAACAGGTGGATTGGATCTTAAAGAGTAGTGACGACCTCATGAGCACTTCTCTATTCTAGTCGTGAAGATCAGGGCCAGATCCAGACACTTTGAAAGTGTAGGTGCCAGCCGAGGGTCCTAAGAAAAAGAAGTCAGACATTATTTGCCGTTTTTTTTTTCAATTTTACACATGAAAATGAAATGGGGATGCCAACCACTGCTAAAGCATATACATTTACTCATCTTGGCAGTTCAGTTGGAGTAGACGGTGATGCTACTATACTGATACATAAAAACGTTTGTCAAAAGCAAGATCTGCATTCAATAACTTGCAGAATGTACGTAAAGCTGGAAAGTACACCACACACATCAAATTGATGTATACAACAGTTGTGTTATACCTAATATAGCAGTTGCTGGAGAATGACTGGGGCTGACCAACAAAAAGTCTTCATCTTTCATAGCTATTATGTGCCTTAGAAGGATCCTTCATATATGTATACCAAATAATATATATTATAATAAAAACCTCCTCCATCTACAGATACAATCAAGGAGACATGATCGAGCAACATCACCACCAGGAGAAGGTAGAGATGGATTGAACACGTCTTGAGAAAAGATCAACAAGACCTCACTAAAACATCACTTTTCTTAACACCAGACGGAAAATTAAAGCGCAGAGGTGCAACTCTGGGCAAACTGAAAATTAAGAACATTTAATTGAAAGTTAAGAACATTTCTTGCTTCATTGTACTCATTATGAACAAGAAAGACAAAATCTAGTGAATACAATAAATAAACTTATCCTTGGCTTTATGAGATCATGTCCTTTATCTAAAATTAATGCCCTTTTAAATAGAAAATTAGAAAAGTCTTCCAGAATGTCTTCCACATTTTTTTAATGTTTTTTTTTAACTTGAGATGCCTACTGGGATTTCCCTCAGTGATATAATTCCCTCCTTCAAATTAGGAGTGTGCATGGTTGTTGCCGTTACCACACTCCGTTTGTCATCAGTGATATAAGTCTCCAATAGCAAAGTTATGTAAATTATCAAAAATATACAGTTAAAAAAGTAGTTATCTATGGCAAGCCAAAGTGGAAAAAGCCATATTTTTTTAATATAAGAAATTAATTTTTTAATATTAAAAAATAATTTTTAATATTAAAAACTGTTAATCTAATATTAGAAGTTCAGTTTTTTATATAAAAAATCAAAGAATTATTTTTTAATATCAGAATATGAATTTCTAATATTAACAAGAGTCTCCCAGGCGCCTGAATCGCTCACCTGGTTGAATTTTGCCTTTCAAGGGCAATAAATTAAACAAGAAGTTGTCCAACAATTTTGACTCAAGAAAACTTTGATAGGACTTATCATAAGGATCATTTCAGTAAATGAAGGTCTAAATCTAACATAGTTTTCAAGACATTGGCTGAAAACTGTAAAAAAACCTGTCATTTTCTCCTGTCAAGGGCAATAACTCTTATAAGAAAGCGTCTGACAAATTTTATGCCTGAAGTCTTTTGTAGTCCTAAAAATAAGGATCATTTCATCTATAGAAAGAATTTGGCTAAACCTAACGGTTTTGGAGATAGATGCGAAAAAATACTGTCTGACCCCTATGTTCTATTTTAGTAACAGTGGCCATGTTTTTCGATGGATCAAACAACCCCACTTCAATTCTATGCAGGATACCCCAAAAGAACACTGATACTGAGTTTTGTTTCAATTGGTAAAAATAGTGTCAGAGGGGAAGATTTTTGAGAGAAATAACATTAAAAATAGCAAAAAAAACGTCGAAAAAGGGCAATAACTCCAACATGGCTTAATAGATTAAAATGAAAATTTGACCGCAGATAGATCTCATCATGCTGTACACTTTAAATCCTTCAGAATGGGCTAAACCTATAAGTTTTGGAGATATATGCGAAAAACTATTGTCTGACCCCTATGTCCTATTTTTAGTAACGGCGGCTATGTCTTTCCACGGATCAAAAATTCCCAAATTATTTCTATGCATGATACCTCAAGGAATATTCATACCAAGTTTGGTTCCAATTGGTCAAGTAGTGTCAGAGTAGAAGATTTTTGAAAGAATTAACATTAAAAATAGCAAAAAAAAACCTCGAAAAAGGGCAATAACTCCAACATGGCTTAATAGATTAAAATGAAAATTTGACCGCAGATAGATCTCATCATGCTATGCTAAATACTTTTACCTTGTCAATATTTAGCTACACCTAACCATTTAGGAGATATATGCGAAAAACTACTGTCGGACCCTTATATTCTATTTTTAGTAACGGCGGCCATGTTTTTCGACGGATCAAAAATCCCACATTAGTTCTATGCAGGATACCTTAAGGAAAATTCATACTATGTTTGGTTCCAATTGGTCATGTAGTTTCAGAGGAGAAGAGTTTGAAAAATTGTTAACGACGATGACGACGGACGCCAAGTGACGGCAATAGCTCACATAGCCTTTGGCCAGGCGAGATAAAAAATGAATTTCCTATATTAAGTAATGAATTTTTAATATTAGAAATACAATTTCTAATATTAAAAATACAATTTTAAATATTAAAAATCTAACATCATTTTTAATATTAAAAATACAATTTTAAATATTAAAAAATCTAACATCATTTTCAATATTAAATGAATTTCTTATATTAAAAAATGTATTTCTTATATTAAAAATTGAATTTTCAGTATAAGAAATTAAATTTCTTATATAAAAAATTAAATGTGTTTTTAATATTAGAAATTGATTTTTTAATATTAAAAAATGATTTTTTATCAATTTCGATCGAAGATCAGAATTGATATAGCAGTCGCCAGAGCCTTTAGATTTGTAAAGCCTGTTAGCATCTGAAATTATGTGACACTACCGCAGGAAAATAATCCCACTGGCATACCGCATTGAGGTTCAAATGCAGACAGTTAGGTGCACTTTATAGGTATTTCTAATTTGTCGTATTTATTTCTATGCTATTAAGGCAAATAAATAAACACAATAAACAACTTTTACTGTGAACTAAATATGATGATTAATTTGGTTTGTACTAACAACGATCCAATTAAAAAAAAGTTTACCTTTAACTTCACCAATGCCTGTTTCTATGCATTTAACGGAATAAACCAATATTATATTCAATATATCTCCTACAAATAAAATATTCTTAGACGCATAAACCATTTGATGTTTAGCTAGAAATAAAAACCTTGCGAGATTATAAATAGTCATCGCTCATAGAAATGAAAAAGAGCAATGCTGAGTGCCAATTGGAAGGTTGTCTTCAGAAATTCCAACGCAGGGCCTGGCGGATCCACATACTAGTATTTAAAATAAGGGGGCAGTGGTTCCTATCAGAAACTTATATAAAGAAAGAGGTTCCAGGCGCGGTAGGCAAGGACTACAATCCCTGTTCCAGGCTAATATTTTTCGATCATTTTATGCTTAACTTTTCTGGCGCGTAGCTGCCGTTAGGCAAAAAAGCTTTTGCCTGCACTTAATTTTGCCAATTTTTTTTTTTTTTTTTTTTTTTTTTTTTTGAGATAAAATACATCCAGGAGAGGCATAAATGATGCTCTAAAACGCTATCTCCGCGGAGCTTTGCCGTAATTTTGCCTACACTTCAATTTGGCCTCAGCTACGCGCCTGCTTTAAACAAAAAGGTAGCATAATCCCCGAAACCACCCTGATCTATTAACCACTGTATCGTGTATTTTTATTACGGTTACCGCCTCGTGACATCGGAAGCCCGGAGATGACAAAAGAAATGAAACTTTGCTTATAGACGATGTCATAGGAATTCCGATAGTACATTTCTCAGGAATGGTATTAGTCTGTGATCTGGTGATATTGCTTTTTGTAATAATAATTCTATTTGGCTATTTGGCCATGTGTTATAATGATAGAGCTGTAAGTGCTTCAGGGTCTTAGAAGTGCATGGCGAATGTTTCCTGCACCAGAAATAATTGTTGAAATTTTATTCTAAGGCTTTGATGTTTATGTTAATGTACGTGCATATCTCTAGAACTAGGTGCCAAGAAAATAAGCGCTTTTACATGACACACAGGTCTCTATGTGATAACTTGTACGACTTGAGCTATATAGCTTATCAACTGAGAGATGTAGCTAGTTGAGAGGGACGCGTATCTAAGGGCACGGTTTATTTTAATGATTGTGGTACAAGTTTGAATGATTTTACAGACAGTTTCGATCTGAAGATCTTTAAATCGAATTTCGAATTGAAAATTTAGGAATTGGGAAAGGCCAACTAGTAGTTTGGAATTCAATCATGCAGTATGTTGGATGTTTTGTATGAATCATCTTGGTGTTCTATGTAAACCATCATCGAACCTGAATATTTCGCTAGCTGATGCATTGCATGCTACGATCGATGTATCGCAAATTTTGTTGCGTTTATCAAATGTCCTTCGTAATCAGAATGGTTAATTTAAAAAAAAAGAATCAGAGTTCAATATTAACCATTTACAACAAAAACCTGTGTTTAGGTACGTTTGAATTCGACCTCTGTATTTTCTTTTTATCCCATATTTTTGCAATTTGACGTTATTTGAGGCGTAAAAATTCAAGCGATCGATATAAATTGATTCAGTACTTGAGTACTTTGGTTAATAATAGAAAATTAATTTCTTATATTAAAAAAAATATTTATTAATATTAAAAAAAATGATTTTTTAATATTAAAAAAAGAATTTCTTATATTAAAAATTATGGCTTTTTGTCCACTTTGGCTTGCCATAGTTATGTTATCTCTACCTGCGGAAATAGTCCAGATAGTCTGACGTTCACTGGGACATTTTAAAGTCTGATTTTATACCTCACTAGGCGACCAAGCAAAATAAAAATCAGCCTCCCAAACTGATCAGTATGCATATTCAATGTGAAAGTTTGATGATACATGTGCACTCGTCGCAACTTCGGCCGAGTCCGTACCATCCTCATTGAGGTAAAGTAGCGGAGTCACCCGAGGTTTGCCGATTGGATACACGTGCTTATTTTCACAAAAATGAAAGTAAAATTGCTCTTTTGCGCATGTGCAAGTTAGTAAACTAGTGGTAACTGCTTTAACTGAATTTCCCTGTTTCCATATATATATAAAGGAAACAATTATTGCGTCATTTACTGAAGACCTGTGAACACACGTGTTACCGTAGTTCTGGACTAAAATATTAATTTATTCTCTTAAGCAAGAAACATGCCATCAAAGGATAAATATGATGTTATTGGCATGCAGGAGAAATTACCTAAGGATACACCAGAATCCAGTAATAATAGTTCAAGTTCTCCTGAGGACGAGGTAAAACTACAACAAAAAGTCAGTTTACTGAATGGTGTTACTATAATCGTTGGTAGTATTATAGGATCAGGAATTTTTGTGAGTCCTAAAGGAGTATTAGAAGGTGCTGGTAGTGTTGGACTCTCAATTATAGTATGGATTGGCTGTGGACTGTTTTCTATGGTTGGAGCATATTGTTATGCTGAACTTGGTACTTCAATAACCAGATCAGGGGCAGATTATGCCTATATATTTGAAGCATTTGGACCATTTTTAGCTTTTTTGAGACTCTGGGTAGAATGTATGATTGTGAGACCATGTTCACAAGCCATAGTTGCCATGACTTTTTCCTACTATATCATTGAACCATTGTTTCCAGATTGTGAGCAGCCTGATAATGCTATCCGTCTACTTGCTGCATTGTGTATTTGTAAGTATTATAACTTAATGTGATGATAATTTTACATGTACATATGTACACGTACAACTATGAAGTTAAACCAAATACTTTCCTTGACAGGCTTTACAAATACAAATATATATTCGTTCAAACACATTTACAAAATGTACAATAAATGGTTATGACACAATACACAAATCTAAACATAACATACAAAAAATGACAGTTCTAATACATATTGAAAATCTGGAGCGGAGGTGCCTTAAACTAATACTTTATTTGACAAGGCTAAACATTTATTTATATATTCAATTATTGCTGTTAGAATAATCAAACAGTTACTGTTTAATATTAAAGATATGTTATTTTCTGTTATTGAAAAAAAGCTTTTGTCTTTGTTTTTTATCTTGTTGTTGAGAACTTTCTGGGTACTTTATAGGCTTGACAGTGCATGAAAAAATGCATTTCATCTTCAATTTGTGAAGTACAATGTATTGCATGAAGCGCAAATACAGTTACTTTTGGGGATATTCTGGTAACGTCCCCTTTCAATAGCAAGACTGTGAGCACTAATTCAAAATTTACAAATTGTGGATCTGTCAGATTTAAATTTGCATACATTGATGTAAGCAGGTCTGCAATGTGGTTTGTATAAACTGTTTAGAAGACAATTATATTTTTGACTTCAATTTTCGTATGTTTTTAGATAATGTTCTTTTTTTAATTAGTTTTATTTCTTTTCACTTTTAATTTTCATTGATAATTTTATATAGGAATCGAATTGTAACCTTGATCTAGTTCAGATAAGATAGTCATTGTTTGTCTGGTCATCCAGTACATGGAACTAATTAATTATTTTGATAGGGTCAGCTGCTCAACATGTTTAATGATCTGTATCAGACAGACATGGAGTAAGTAAAAAATCAAATTGGTAATTTGGGGAGTTTTCTGTTACATTTAGGTTAATTGGGTTTATTAGTTCAGATTCAGGCATAATTATGGACAGTTAGAAATCAGAGTTCGATCGGTAAACATTGTATTTAAATATGTGAATGTACATATTGTGTAAATAAACGTAGGATTAGAAAAATCGTTTTTAATCGAAACCATGGTCGTAGAAAAAGGTTATAGTGCTTGTCGTCTAGCTTCCCAATTACATAATTGAACAAACAATCGTAAAATCGCTTCTACTGTGCAACCACTCTGCTCCATTTTCTGGTAGCAGAGTGTGGTTAATATGGACAAAACAGACTTATCGAAATCGTATCGAAATTATAATTCATAATTGGAATTAATATTGACATTAAGTGATCGTTAATCAAAAATGAGCAATTGGGAGCTAGATATTAGAAACGAAAAAATGGAAGAGACAATCATCGAATGACAAAATGAAAAAAATCGAGGATATTAAAAAGGACAAGGCAAAAGCTAAATCAGCTTTCACAAAATTGAGACATAAACTTCTTCAGTTAATCAATGAACCGGATTAAATTCCAGATCGTAATATCATCAAAGAAATAAGACAAAAACTTACAAATGCAGAAGAAAATGCTATGAACATTATGGAATTATTATATGACGAATATAAGAAGAGAAATGAAATATTAAATGTACAGAAAACAGCTAAAGAACTAGAACAAATAGAATTAGAATTTTCTAAAGCGATAAATGAATGTCAAAACTTTTTGATAAGTACAAAAGACGGTTCTAGTGTTTCATCGCGTGCCTCAAACTATAGAAAAGAAATAGATAGACAAGATGTTCTAGTTACCGACGATAGTAGCAATAGACGTGAAATTAAAGATGACATTGGACAATTAGCAGATCGGATTAATTGTGACATACCAGTTGAAGTCCAAAGTGACAATTGTATCAAAATCGGAAATGACATGTGGAAGCAGTTGAAATGAATTGCGATTCCAATATTTTCGGGTGACAAACAAAGTTATGAAGCATGGAGGGCCGCCTTCATGTCGTGTGTGGACAAAGCGCTGGCTGCACCTGAATATAAACTTTTACAGTTAAGACAATACTTATCAGGAGCATTAAAAGTGGTTGAAAATCTTGGATATTCAGAATCCGCATAAGTGGCTGCAAAAAATAGATTGGAGCGTAAATATGGAGGTAAATGACGACAGATCGCACGTTATCTAGAAGAGTTAGAAATTTTCAAACCAATTTGAGTGGGAAATTCAAGAGACATTGACAAATTCGAAGATTTAATTGACATAACTGTTGTGAATCTAAGGGATGCAGGTCGTAGAGAAGAACTTGGTAATGGATCGTTGTACAATAAATTACAGCAAAAGTTACCTGAGTCAATGCTTGCACAGTACCATAGATGGTTATTTGAGAAACGGAGACCGAAATAAGTCGAATTGTTAAGAGAGTGGATAATTCAGGAAGCGGAATTCCAAATTATCGCAAGCGAAACTGTCTGAGGATTAGACAACTTGAACAACGATGACTTCAGGCGTCCGAGACCGGGAACAAACAGCACTTTTGTCAGTAACACTGAAAACACAGACAGAAATGCTCTTAGACGACTATGTAAAGTATGTAATGAGCCGCATGGTGTGTGGAACTGTGAAATGTTAAAAAAAAATGGATTTGCAAAAAAGATGGAATGTTGCAAAGGAGCATAAACTTTGCCATCGTTGTTTAGGAGATAATCACCTCGGACAATAGCAGGATTAACTCCCCTTGGATGGACATGTATTGGGAATCCAGACATTGATGATAATCTGACACATTACAATTACACATACTTCATTGGAAATATCAGTGAATCAAATGAATACGATTTATTGTTAAAGACATTCGGGGACATTGAACACGTCAAACCTATCGATAAGAATAAGATGTTAAGTGCCGAAGATAAACAAGCTGTCAAAATCGTTGAACAATCAATGTGTTTCAAAGATGGTCGCTATGAAGTAGCCTTACCTTGGAAGAGTGACCCTGCTAATTTGCCGGACAATTATAATATGGCTTATCGCAGAATTGAGAATACTGAGAAGAGGTTAATTAAGGATACGACTGTGAAGAACGATTACGTTAAAACTATTGAAAAGTATCTTGACAAAGGTTACATCTGTAAAGTGCCAGCCGAAGAAGAGGTGCCGAAATCGGGAAAATGGTATTTACCGCAATTTACAGTTGTAAGACCAGACAAGGAAACTACAAAGACAAAGATCTTATTCGACACGTCCGCAAAGTGTGAAAATGCATCGTTAAATATTGTCATTCATCAAGGTTCAAAATTACAGAGGGATTTATTTGATGTTCTATTGTGCTTTAGAAAGAACCCAGTTGCGTTAGTCTGTGATTTCGCTGAAATGTATCTGTGGAGAAATATAGCTCCAGTTGATAGGTCATTTCACAGGTTTTTGTGGCACTCAATGGAATTAAATCAAGAACCGGATGACATGTGTGCGGGACAAATCAAACATTATCCATTATGTCAGCTAAATATTGGATTATATCCGCCAGAGAGGAAATACATGAGTGTGAAAATGAGTGCTATACATGTTGTAAGAGAAAGGCGAAAACAGCAGGGCAATTAATGGCTCCTTTACCGGACATTCGTTTCAGAACGCTATTACATGCATTTGCGCGTATAGTAGTGGACTATGGTGGTCTGTTTATAGCAGTGCAGGGTTGTGGAAAGAGACATGAAAAGAGATATTTGTGTTTATTTACGTGCTTGGCATCGAGAGCCGTGCACTTAGAAGTTGCTTTTGGACTAGATACTGACTCTTCTAAATGTGTTTTATAGAATGGCCAGTAGACGTGGAATGCCAAAAGAAGTTGTTTCGGACAATGGAACAAACTTTATCGGTGCAAACAAGGAATTACAGGGACTAGTTTCACTATTAGATAAAGATAAAATATGTGACAATACGTCGAATAAATGTGTTAAGTGGCATTTCAATCCTCCTCTCGCGCCTCACTTTGGGGCGTACATGAAACGATGATAAAAGCTGCAAAGAAAACAATTTATTCCATATTTGGATATGCGGACATTACTGACGAAGAGTTGTTAACTGCATTTATTGGTGCCGAAGCACTCATTAATTCGTGTTCACTTACATACAAGTCGGCAGATTCCACAGATGACTTACCATTAACTCCTAACCATTTCCTACATGGACAAATCGGAGGAGTGTTTGCATCAGAGACCATTGGTACAACTGACTTTAACCCACGTAAATGATGGCGTCGAATCCAGGAATTAGTTAGACATTTCTGGCAAAGATGGATTAAAGAGTGGTTACCAAGACTAAATAGAAGACATACATGGACTGAAACTGAAAAGGACTTGAAACCCAATGACATTGTGCTTGTAATGAATCCCAATCTTCCACGAGGACATTGGCCATTAGGCAGAATCATCAGGGTGTACTCAGGAAAGGACAATCATGTTCAAGTCGCCAAAATTAGACTTGGACAAACAGTTATAGTGCGACCAATTACCAAACTGTGCCTGTTGGAAGTTAATTGACTTGAATTTAACGTCCGATATCTATAAATAATTATGGATTATAGACTATCAAACATTTTCGTTTATTTCGTTTTATTTTTTATTTTTTTGTTGTTGATTGGCTATGCTCAATCAAGAAGGGGAGAATGTTTAGAAGACAATTATATTTTTTACTTCAATTTTCATATGTTTTTAGATAATGTTTTTTTTTAATTAGTTTTATTTCTTTTCACTTTTCATTTTCATTGATAATTTTATATAGGAATCGAATTGTAACCTTGATCTAGTTCAGATAAGATAGTCGTTGTTTGTCTGGTTATCCCCATAATTTTTAAATAGCACAGCTCCACAGATATAGCACAGTGCTAAGAAATCATAGTGCTGCAGAGTGCAGTGCTATAATGGCATGGGGAGAACACTGTACGCCAAATGCAATCTGTGTTTATGTGTGTTTTGCAGAGTGCCATCAACTTGCTTGACAGTGAATAATATATTGGAGATTTAAATATCTGAAAATTGTTCATACATGTACATTTGTGTAACAGTAAAATAGAGATGTTAGAAAAAATGTCCAAAAAACAAACAGGAATAGCCCCCGCATCCCCAACCCCCATACACATGTAGTACACATTTGATGAAATACATTTTGTACCTTCAAGCCTTTGGACTTCAAACATACATTGTAGACACCAATTTATTACACTTTAACCATGCTGACCATAGTGAACAAATCCATATTTGACACCTTTTCAGTTCTTCACAATAACCCAGACCTCAGAAATTAAGCTGGTAAAAATGCTTTCAGGTCCTACATATGTACATGCAAGTAATGTACAATTTATCTACCGGTGTTTATAAGAAGTTCTCAAAATATTCTTTAGACCTGTGAATCAAATAGACTATTACAGAATACACGTATCAACAATAGGTACAAAACAGCCTGGAGACAAATTAAGGATGGCTAATTTCCATACTACATTAATCTATATGGTCCACAGTAACTGTTCTTAATTGGCAGTACATTTATGTGATATTTTCATTAGATGCTTTATGTGTAAATCTGTTGTCCTTTCCAAAAATAAAATGTGTGTAAATTCTCCCATAATTTGTTAAATTTTTCTGACAGATGAATATTTAGATAGAAATTGATTTTCCTTGTTATGTTGAACAGTAAGCTTGGAAAGGACGATGAAGGTGACTTTGAGAAAATAACTACACCTTAATCAAATCAATATCGACAAAATCATTATTGCTTGGGATTTGAAAGCATCATTCAAGGTTGATGGAGTTTTTGATACAAAGTCTTGTAATTTATAAAACTTGTGCATGTATCATGAATATAAAATATGGAAAGTGGCAAATTTGATATTCAGAGTTAATGTAACTACATGTACATGTACTTTTTGTATGAAGTTTCATACTTAAAAGCTGTGGGTATATCATACATGTATATGAGCAGGTGCAATTTGTATACAGTACCACTACAAGTCAATATACTGTACAGATACATGATTGTACAAGTGTACACATTTCTTATGATTTTTTTTGGTGATACCTTAGAAAAGCTCATTAGACTACACAATACATTATCAATTATGTTTTATGAATCAGTTCATTAATCAAACATCTGGGTTATTTTATTGATTATTGTTATGGTGTATAGTCATTTGATAGCTATTTTTAGAAAAAATATTTCATCATCACAGGCATAGTAAACAAACAAGAACTGACGTAGTTTTCTAAATACCAAAAGATGATGAAATGTTTGTTATTAAACTTGTTCACTTTTCATTGTTACGTAAGATTGCATCTTTGCGTCACTAATTAGTCTTCATCCTTAAAATACTTTCAATGAATATTAATTATGTTAGAAATAATTGTATGTAACTCAGGATTTTATAGGCCCAACTTATCTTAGACTTGTTATATTTATGAAACTAGAATTTATTTTAATTATGTCTTTTGACTACAGCAGTATTATGTTGGAGGCATCTATCCGGGAACATTTTGGATTTTTTTTTATCTAGGAAAGGTATTTGAATGATAATCATTCTAATTAAATAAAACTTGCTATGATGTGTTGTTTTCCTTTCTCTTTTTACAGTAATTCTGACATTTATTAACTGTG
Source organism: Perna viridis (assembly GCA_037379345.1). Classification (NCBI taxonomy): domain Eukaryota; kingdom Metazoa; phylum Mollusca; class Bivalvia; order Mytilida; family Mytilidae; genus Perna; species Perna viridis. Next base: position 29,621,272 of record CM074517.1, on the reverse strand, counting down.
CTGATGTGAAGTGGTCAACTCGTGTTCAGGATGTATTTACGTATGCCAAAGTTGGTGCATTAGTCCTGATTATCATCACAGGGGTTGTACAGCTAGCAAGAGGTAATTTGTTACATACCTAGCCTTCCACTCATAAAAGTTGGTATTTATGTATTAGTGTAGGTTATTGACTTGTCCAATTTTGTTTGGCCTATTTTGGACATGCATGGCTCCTTTTATTAGATTTAGTGCCTCAAAAATGTTTTTCGCTACTGGCCTTTACAGTCAGTATCATAAGGCCAAAAAAAAAAAAACAAAAATAGTCTTGTTTCCATCTACCAGCAAGAAAAAAATAAATAAAAATAATTATTTTATTTTTTAAAAACATTTTACTTTGAGTTAATGATTAAAAAAAAATCTATATTTTATTTGTGCTTGAGCCAAAATGGCCATTGAATGTTTTTGGTAAAAAAAAGTTAATATTTTTGGGGCATAAGTTCCCCGTGTTATTATCCACACAAACTAAATCTGAAAATACTTGTATGACATTGGCTTGCCATTCATTTGATCTTGAAGATTTTAAAATACCTGTGCATCTGCTTGTAAACAAAAACATATAGCATAAGATGAGAAAATTGAATATATTTACTTCATGTTACAGATATCGGATATACTTTTTATATATCTTACTTTTTGTTCTAGAATTCCAAACTTATTTAAACCAACAGATAAGTTCCTTTATTGTGGAGTGCAGGGGTTCAAATATACTTTTAAGGATGAAAGGTCCTATACCGTTTTGCTTCCTTAATGAAAAGTCCATAATAAGAGTAAATGTATGAGTATGGCAGGTCCAGGACTAAGGTACATGAACATTTCATTGGTCCTGCATCAGAATTTTAGGGTCCAAGATCACGGACCAGTGCTAATTTGAACCCCTGTGCACTATTAATTTGAATCTTGAAAAAGTCCAGGACCCTTGAAAGAAAATTTGGACCCTGCTGACAGGAAGGAAGCTCTTTGTTCTGTCTTTGATTAAGCCTACTAGGACTTTTAATACTAACAAAATGACCATAGAGGGGCTGGCGTATTTTGCTTTTGTTCAGCAGTATATTCCACATGCTTATCATCATGTACTGCACATTTGATATGCATGAATGTAAGGCAGAAAGGTTAAGGGTCATAAATTGATCATCTTTTTGATGTATTGTCATGACATCAAGATGCCTATACATATTTTAACTACAAAGAAAGTGTAGTGCATGTCATGACACTGCATGTATACAACAGTATCTTTTTTTATTTGTCCATTTAATGAGGCCAGGGACCATGTTTTACATACTTGGATTACATAATTTGTTTATCATATTAATGTTGTAATATTTAGAAAACATGTACCATTTTGCTATCTATTAAGGGCATTTCACTTTATTTCTGTCATATTTGTTAAATATGTAGACAAATTGGTTTTTTTATTATAGTATTATTAATATTATTTCCTGATGCAATACCATGCAGTTCTCACTGGTATTCTGACAAACCTGTAGATTTGCTTTTTTTCTGATGTAATACCAGTTCTAACTGGAATATGATTGTGATTTCTATCTTATAAGACTTACTGATAACTTCTCTCAGACATAGTACATGTATACAATACTTGCTAAAACTAGAACAATACAGAAATGTCAAGGTCAATAATAACTGTCCCTTCAAAATATTGGTTCTTGTGTTGTAAACTTTTATTTTAAAAAGTTGAAATGAAGAATTGCCCATTATTATTTGATCATGCACTGTAATTTACATCTACTTGTATTCAAGGTTAGCTCTAATTCTGCAGTACATGCACATGAACAATGTGATATTTCCCACGATTCTGCTTCCCCTTGGGCAGTGAGGGATATAAATCAAGTGTAGCTCTGAATACTAGTAAGCCTGGTTTTTTATGACCTTTTTACATATTGTAAATCAGTGAATGATAAATTTCTTCATAAATGTTTCTTTAACAGGACCTGAACAGTTGTTATGCAATAAAAGACCCATCCTTTCACGTATAAAACTTTTGCATGGTGTTTTGCCGACTTGAATTAACATCAATCAAATGAGAGCATTAGTTTGAAACTATTTCTTCTATTTCTGAATTTAAATGTGTCCAAAACGGACTGTAAAAAAATGATAAAAATCGTTGAAAGTGCATTAAGAATCATACACCCAGTTTATTTTTAAGTTTCATCTACTGGCTAAAGTAGTCTTTTGTTTAGAATTAGTTAGGAACTTTCTATAAAAAGTTAATGGCCCAGCCCAATTTGCAGTACTATTGGCTATTTGGCTTCTGTAAGGCTCTTTCCCTATAATAGAGTATAGGTTTTCCCCTGTTAGTCCATAAATGTCAGCCACTAATATGTGCCATTCAGAATGTTTTTAGACAAGATTCCAAAAGGGTTAAAAACAGATTGTGTAACTTTTTTCAACAACATTCACTTTGACTGTTATTTTACATGTTTAACTGATTTTTTCAGGTGAATATGAGCACTTCAAGAACCCATTTGAGCACACAGAGACAGATGTGGGTAAAGTGGCCATGGCATTTTACTCAGGATTGTTTGCTTACAATGGCTGGTTAGTAATTAGGACCTGATATTAAATATCTGTGCAGGGGTTCAAAGGTCAGGGACACCAAATATCTGACCTACAGTGTAGGACTTTAGAAATTTCTTTTTCCCAGGTTGCAAACCTTCAACTATATTTATTGATACTTTATTAAGGACTTATGAGTTTACTAAAGCAGACCATTGATTTGAAACTTGAAAAAAAGTCCAGGACTTTCCACTCTTAAAAGTTAATTTGGACCCCTGTCTATATGTTAAGTGTCTGTTATCTTTTGCCATTGGTAGTTAAACCTGTATCAAGGACCATCTGTATTTAGCAAAAACCAGTCTTAAACAATCTCTTTGAAGTGCAACCTGTGTAAAATGAACCTTTATATAAAGACCACCTGTCTTATGTGACCATGATTCTGCTCTCACTTGGAAGGTCACTTTAGACAGGTATTACTATAATCCTAAGGTCTGTTGTTTCATCAGTTGGCAAACCATTAGTAAATTTGGGTTTGGTCGTCTTTAAGTTGTTCATTACTTGACTCAAATTTTCAATAAAAATCAACAATTTGTGTAACAAATATTTTGCAGTGGTGTAGAGAAAATAATGAATCATTTTTATCATATTTCAAAGAAATTTGAATTAGCATAATGCTATTTATTTAATGATACCTTAAAAAGATCAAATCAAAAGTGATTTTTTTCCGTCTTTTTTTTCTCAAACATACATGTATAAAAGCTGTTACAAATCCCTTCTTATTAAATACAGCTCACACAAACTTGTGTTAACTTCAGCACATATTCAGTATCAATATACATATAATTTTTTTAAAGATTTGTTTTTCTTCTTAAGAAAATACCAAAAATATTGTGTTTTACAAATTATCTGTTGAGAGTCATTCATGTACAATACTAGTACATATTTACATGAACAAATGGGTTTAAGTAGCATTCCAGCTAAGAATTATGCAAAATGTGATTCATGGGTGAAAAGCCTACATATTTTTATTTTTGATATTTTGTTTAGATTGCTATAGTTAACAGAAATAAACATTCGGTTTTTCGTATAACCTGTGTTCTTAGGAGATCAAAACTATGTACTGTGAAAGTACTTTCGTTCGTGGGTACAAATTTTCGTGACTTAGGGGAAAATGATCAGTTCATGGATTCTTAAATTCATGAGTTTGACTGCACTGTCATACTATGAATGGATTTTCTTTTCGTTGGCAACCAAATTTCATGGTTTACCAAGGCGGCTACATGTACATGTACTTAATTAGTCTCAATTTGAATTGTACATATGCCATGTACCTGTAATTCATTCATCTAATGTAAAACAAAAAATTTAAAGTATTTGATGACAATTAACTCCTATAGATCCAAGATAATTCATATGATATATATACCAGCTAAAACCATGTATAATTTTGGTCAAAACAAACTGACTTTAAAGTTTGGTCAAAACATTGGGCCTTCTGTATATTATTGCCAAAATTATTATACTTTGCTTTGTGGTTCATGACAGATATTTGCACTGCAGCCAATATTTTAGAAGATTTAGTCTGTTAAGTCAAACATCTTGAGTATATACAAAATGTAAATTAGGACAGTGTTTAGTGTTTAAATGCATTGTACATGTAAATAATTCAGGTTAAAAAAATTCAGTCATTTAATTAGAATTAGATATGTTTTGTAAGGTATTTAAATACATTTACATGTAATTATGCTTGATCACTACAGTACTGTCTGTATTTCAGTCCTGTTTTCATGTATCATGTTCTTGTAGTACATAATATTACATGGCTATTATTTATTTTTTGTTATAATTATTTTCATATACATGTATTAGTATTCAAAGACTCTTGTGGCTATAATTGCATTGTTATTGGCTTAATCCTGTTTAAATGGTAGATTTAGTTAAGAGTCTAGTATTTGTATGGTTATTGAAAAGGTTCAGATTTATTTTTACATACTTGAACAGTTTACATGTCGGTCCTTTCCTTCAAAATTCTCAATGACTAGCCAGAATAATAGAGGACTATATAGGACTCAACTAGCCTGAAACAAGAAATGTACACATCATTTCACTAGCCCTAATCAATTTTCACTAGCCCCAGGCTTTGGGCTAGTGGCTGAAGCAAGCACTGACATGTACATTCATATTCTTGCTAAAGAGCTTAAGAGTTTTACCAAGTACAGACTTTCAGTAATAATGCCTATTTAATACTATTTATCAAAGATTTTCAGTTGTTTAGAATTTATCAAATTATTTGAAGAATTGATTTATGCTCCTCTAATGTTAAGACATCAATTTATTATCAGACCATTTATTAGTTTTTACTAATCAAGAACTTGAATAAAATTACTAATGTTTAAATATGCCTTTTTATAGTGTTAATTTGTTTTAGAATAGGGACTGGGTTGCAATCAGAATGGTTTAAACTGGCTTTTCTGATATACCCCCATCTGTTTGTTTATCTGACCACATTTCTTGTAAGTTCAACTCCTTCTTAATTGCTGGAAGGGTTTTGATCAAATGTGTTAGAAAGGTAGTTAGGGCATCATTACATGTATCTAGATGTGCATGAAGGAAAATTATTATTGTTTGAGGACTCCAAATAGAGGTACATTGCAAAAATTTAAGTCTATTTGAAGCCTTTGCAGAGATCGACACTAACAGTAGTCCAGTAGTCCTGTGCCACCCTAATTTTGGAGAGGACTACTTTTTTTACTAATTTTTCATGGTAGTCCTATGGACTATCTAAATTTTGCCTTTTTTTTTTTCGTAAGATCTAAGAAGAGAACCATCATTACCACCTGGGACTACCTGTTTTACCTCTGAAGTAGTCCTGTTGACACCAAACAAATGTAGTTTATAGTGTCAAATCCTGCTTTATGAGCTTATTCACAGTATTTCCAGTTGAACTTTATGCAAAACTATATACTAAGCAGAAATCTTTTCAATATGGAAATATTACTCTAAGAAGAATCACCTTTTATGCAAAAAAATATAAATTCACAATAATAAATGAACAAAATTGCTGCATTCTACTTAGACCATGGGGAGATCTCTTCAGTGATTTCTGACTATACTATAAATCTGGATTTATTTTATCTGTCATACCGCTGACCTCGGAGAAGACTTGTTAATGTTATTAGCCAGACAAGGACATCTCAAGAGAGAACTTAGTCTGAAATAAATCTTTATTAGATGGAAAGACTTAATTGTTTTGACAAATACAAAAACATTTTAAGTATTGTCTTTCAGCATTGCATGTCGGAAGTATTTTTCTCTGTGATATTTTGATTATCGTGAGACTTTCACAAAGACATTTAGTCTATCATGCTTATTCTCAATAAAACATGTAAATGTACATGTATGTCTATTTTCACCACAAGTTCATGTGTAGGAGTTGCTTCAAAGTGCCTTAGTTGTTAAGTTTTCCTGTTAGGATAGGGGGAAAAATGTATATCTTTTGGATGGTTACAATATGTGAATAAGACTTTAACAAAAAATTATCTGTGTCCTGTAACACCATCAACCACATTAACAAAGAGAGTTACGATGTACATTTCATATACAAGAAAAATATCAAGAAGATTTAAATCGATAAAATTTATGTTTCATACACAAAACAGTGATTTCCTTCTTTTTAATACTGGTATGTTAATTTGAAGCACATGTATGAAAAAAATAAATCCATGTGTTTTTTTTTCTTAATATTGATACTATGCCTTGTACATGTATGTAACATTTGACAGTACCTAAATAAAAAATAGGGTTCAAGATGGTTTTTACCTCTTCCGTTTGATCTTTTTTAAATTTAACAATAATTTTAAAAAATACACCCTCTTCTATTGCCTGAGTTGATTTTTTTTTATTATAAAGTGGTATTATGTGAATTCTTTGTTCGTACATGTACATACAATGTATGTATAGCATGCAATACCTATACTTTAGCTGTTGTTGCATAATTATAAACTGATTCAAAAAGTTCAAACCTTCTTAAGTTTGTAACATGAATATAATTGTACAATACACAGCAAAAAAAGGGTAAATTATCAGGGCTATGAGCTCATGATAGATTCATACCTATTTATCATAAACTAACAGAATATAAAGAACATATTACAAATATTGTACATCAATGATATAAAAAAATTAAACAGGATTAATACAGAAGATTTGAGATGCATGCAGGGTGACGCGAAAGTACTGTACTAATGGGTTGACTGGCAGAAAAAAAGAATTCATTTTCCCTTCAATATTAAAATATATAAAACTTGTCTCTCAAATACTATTTTCAACTATTTTAAGTCTATATCTAAAAATTGTCAGGCATATTAAAGAATATATTTAGGTTTGTCATGATGCTCAACTGGAGAAATCAAAGATGGCGGGATGACGCAAGGGTACTAGTGGGGGCTACAGATACAGAAAGAAATATTCATTCTTTCCCTCAAGATAATCAAAACTTGTTCACAAATAGTATCAGTAAATAATGAAAGAATTGTGTCTACATAAGGGAGTGCTTTTGTGCAGTAACCCACCTTATTTAATCAAACTATTTCCCGTTTGGCGTCCCCTTCGGCTTCAGAAACTTTTCTTCTAAGGTCACGTGAGATATTCAGATGCATGAGATGGCCACTGACTGTAAAAAATTATCACCACATGCTCAACAGTCCGAAGAAACAAGTCATTAAATAGTGCATAAATATTACACAGATTTCTAAATAAAATGGAAGATGCGAAATTTCCCTTGCATACTGTTTGATTAACTATCAGTTTCATGGTTATTCTTATTCTTTTCTATTTCACATTTCACTCTTTCCATTCACGATGGTATTGATCGTGGATGCATGTGAGTGCTACCGCAAATTATGATATTTAGCAAGATTTTCATGTGATGCCAAGGTCAATTTCAGCTACTGTCATGGCTTCATTGACAAAAAGGGGGGTTGAAACAATTTGTGCCCCCAAGTGCCTGAGTTGTACATAACCGACTTCAAACACTGAAATACTATAAATTTATTAATGTTATGTTGGTTTTTTTTTCACACTAATTCTGTCTATTGTTCACATTTGTAGGTTTGCTATTTCCACATTTAAAAATGTGTATTAACTTATATGATCAAAGGAAGTTTTTCATAGATTTTTTGTTCATGCTACATCAGTACAAAAAATTATATCAACTTATCTTGATATGATTTTGTGTTCAAGTACATGTTCTAGTTTTACATGTACTGAATTAATTCTTGAATAAAAACTGCAAGGAAAAAATTGAATGACTTATTTTCTATTGAGGTTATGACTAATTTTTTTTTTCTTATAATTTTTCAGGAACTACTTAAACTATGTCATTGAAGAGTTTAAAGAACCTGCCAAGTAAGTTACAAAATTTCCTACATGAAAAAGGTCTTACGAGGTCAAAGTAAAAATGAATGGTTAAATAGTAACTATAGTTCTTTAGTTGAAACTGAAATGCTATCCTCACATTTCTAGTTGTTTCTATCTGATGGTCATAACTAAAAATTGTCAGAGGTGTCACTTGTATTACAATAAACTTGTGTAAGGTGGGACAAATTGATAGATTTCATAATGTGAAGTCTTTGTTCAAATCGTGCCGAACCATTGTAAACAAAGGTTTATTTTGATTTTCATCCTTGGGTAACTTTAAAGCTTAATCTGTTTTGGAAGAAATTGATTAACTGAAGAAGGAGTGACTGAATCAATGAAAAATCCTTTGATCAAATTTTGTCTTGTTCATTGTAATATATGGCGACATCTGTACAATTATGGATCTCATTGACGTACATGTACAAAATGTTATAGGTGAATGTATTCAGTGCTTATGTAAATCAATTTTACTTTTGTTTTTATATCAAATCATGTTCAAGCATTAATGTGAAGTTGAACAGATTTTGCTGAATCGACATGCATCACTTTGTATTTGAAGCAGAGTCAGTTCTGAATGATACACACTCAACTGTTTGAATAAATGGCTGGTTCTATAAATATTACCGGTACATTGAAATATGTCTAAACCAAACACTTTCGAATGGTAGAATACAATGGATGATTACGGAGGTGTTAAGTTATTCCATATTCAAAATACATTGAAACTGATATAAAGAGATTTCAAAATGAGAATTATTTTGACATGTTTTTGTTAAAGGCTTTACTGTATCAAAAAATTAACTTTTGAACTTAAGAGTATAATCTTACAAAGTAGGCCTGCTAGAACCAATTTTCACAAGCTGTGAGATTCAGAAACAAATGCTACAGGGTGTGGAGCTAATTGTTTTACATACATCACTCATGTATACCTTAAGCTAAAATAGATTACAGTTTGTCAACTTATACTTTTTTGTGGCTTAGTTTTGCCTTTCAAATTCTAGGAAATATTACTTTGCTTTTGCTGTCCTTTCTTTTGAAAATATTTAAAAAAAAAAAAAAAAACAATTATTCGTCATGTGGAATCTTGTTTTTGCTGTCAGATAAATATTCAACATGTGGTATTAAAGGGGATAGAGTAACAACTGGTTGACTTTGAGTCAGAATAATATGTCCATGTTGGGTGGCATGCCTACCTGCAAGCTGTTGCTTCTGTGAGATAGCACAATAAAGATCCAGCTCAACTTATGGACTAGGACAAAGCAGTGTCTGTTTAATTGGTCAATTGTTCTCATCCTGAAATGCATGAAGTATCTACAATTAGAGGTTAAACCATAAGAGTTAATCAATCAATTAATCAATTAGATAAACGGTGAAAGAAATTAGCAGTAGACCTATGGACCGAGTCTATGTAAAATCAAGCTGGTCTATGATGAAATTGGCTCAAGTTGCCTTGAAATGTACTGTGCTGTCAATGTAAAATTATGATGGGTCTATGTTGACAGAAAATTCAATTTCTAACACAGGATAAATTTTCTAAAAAGGAAAGCATTGAAGTTAGGTTATTTTGATCATCTGTTTGCGGTATTTCAAAACTTTAGACCACATTCAAAGGTAACCTTTTGATTTGAACTCGTAGTTAAAGTTCTGACATAGGTTATTCTTTCAATTTATAACTCTTGATGACAAAAGTTCGCATTTTACACTAGATATTTGACTAAAGTCAATCCCAGGCTCCTGGATAAAGATTAAGGTGATCGGATAAATTTAAAGTACAAACTATTTTACTATCCCAGTTTCTTAGGAGTATTTACATTTGTTAGCCAGTAGATTAAATTTCTTTGTCCTTAGAGGAAATCTTGAGATAGAGATATTATATAATCAGGCTACCTGGTTTTACCTGGACAGATGTTCATATGACCAACCATCAGGTGTTTGATAAAATGTTCGGTGACCACCTTAACTGACCTACTTATAAAGACCATACATTTACTACATGTACAAGTGAAACATGTATGGCTTTATTTGAAAACTTCCTTCTAACTTTGAATCAGTTACAGGATGTGATAATGTGGCTTTGTGTCATTGATCCTCTAATACAATGAAATTTTAAATTTTGTTTTCTTAAGAGAATTGACATTCTATTGGACTCCACTTAGTATTTTAAACTGAACCAATGAAATACAAATGTACATTTAAGTGTCCATCTCTGTAAGAATCAGGCAGTCAGTGAAACATGGTATGAAAAAAAACCATCATTTTGATAGTGTAATTTGACTATTTGCACCATCAGAATCAAGGAAAACAGACAAGATTTTCCATATCATGCTGTACCATTGAGTTATAATTTCATTGAAATGCACTGAAAATGAACATTACAATGGCAGATAACCTTCATTTTTCTAAGATTCTATTGAAAAATTTCTGCACAAAGCCAGTAATGTAGAGATCTAATAATGGTCTTTTCATATACAGAAAGTATCCTTGAGTGATATTACATTGTCAGATTGGTGGGGTTTTGACATGCATTTTTCAGATTTTTCCCATTTTGCCTGATTCTTGCGAACACTTTCACTTAAATTGATACAAAGGGATATCAAACAGTTTTAGGTGTTCACAGATTTCACTGTATTTAAATGACTGGTGTTAATGGTTGAATGAAATATTTTGGCCCGGTAGACTGTAGTTAGATTATAAAATGTTTCATTTCCCACAGTTTTCTTTGAATATGAATGAAAGAGTAATCAAGGGAACCAAGGTTATAGCGGTAATCAAAAGAATGTAATCCAGGGACAAAGACCAGACATGGAAAACAGACATACACAACAAAGAACATAAAGTAACTAAAATCGTACATACAAAGTAACAAAAGTAAATGAGCAACTCGGACTCCACTAAAAACTGGGAGCATGGACCAAGTGCACCGGTAGGGTAAGCATCCTCTGCTTTTCTAGAAACACCCGCCGAGTTGCTCATAAAAAGTCAAGTCCGGGGTAGACAAACGAGGGAAGGAAAACTATGACCCGTTGAATAAATCAATTTTCATGGTACTGATGGATACACCATAACGATCCACGAGTTCATGATAATGACCATAAAACTTCTGTAATGATGACTTCAATCTTGTAGCAACATAACCCTGTTCCAGAAGCCTATTTGTTTGAATCTTTATAAACTTAAAACTTCTTTATTGATTCCTCTTCAATGCAATCCACAAAGTGGACAAAGCATGTTAACTAAGAAGAAAAGTCCTAAGAATTAGGTTCTGCTAGACTTATTTTTGTCAATGAAATATTGGTTTAATCTGTGAACCTCTGCTTTTAGGAATTAGGGGCATTAGGTTTTACTACTGTTCTTTGGTATAGGAGTACTTATCTATGTACTACTGTGAAGGTACTTTTATTCAAGGGAATGAATTTTCTTGGTTTAGAAAAACAATATCAGTTTGACGATTCTTGAATTTGTGAATTTGACAATTCTATCAAACAAATGAATGGGAAATGATTGTCTCTTAAATTTTCATCATATTAAACTTAAGATCCTGTCATTTGGTTGGAAACATTAATGCAATCAGTAGTATTGTGTGTGTGCAACTTTAAGTAGATTAGCTAATCCATTTCCTGTTTACAGACTGCTATAGTTTTTGTGAAGTTATGTTATGTAACTATTCATAGAATTGAAAGTTTCTCTCATTGGGTAACTTTGATAAGAGTTCATGAAAATTATCTGAAATTTGGGTACATGTGATGTGATGGATTTATTGATTTGTGAGACATTCAGTTTTGTCCTGTATCAAAATACTGCTTGCCTTTTGTAGGAACTGCAATGTCTTTTTATGACAAGTCGATTATATTGTATTTCGATCACTTTTAATCATTGGAAAAGATTAAATATAAACTGAGGTTTAATATAATTCCAGAAACTTGCCAAAGGCCATTTGGATATCTATTATCATGGTGATGACAGTATATACACTGGCTAATGTTGCTTACTTCACTACAGTCAGCAGAGTGGAAATCCTAAGTGGCAGTGCTGTAGCTGTGGTAAGGTTATCTCCCCTTGTTATACCCTGCGGCACATTAAGCGGCTAGGTATTATGCAATACCTCAGAAAAGTTGTCTGTCAGTCTGTATGTTCTTCCTTCTGTGCATCCCCTGACAGTTTCCTGATGATAACTTTAGAAGATATTGAAGGATATTTTTAAACTTTGTACCATAGAATACAGATCAAGTTCACTTTTTAGTTTGGTTTGATTATTTACACAAAAAACTGTAGCCATTTTAAGTTGTTTTACCCCAAAAATGTTTTTGCAACATGGTGAAGTATAATTTAATGTCCCAAATAGATGCCTCATTTTTCTGTTTCTGTTATGAACACTTTTGTTATTAAGTTAGATAAATGGTTCATATTGAAAGGCCAGAAAAGTTGTTTGAATATAGTAGCTAAGTTTTTTAGAAATTAAGTTAGATAAATGGTTTATATTGAAAGGCAGGAAAAGTTGTTTGAATTTGGTTGCTAACTTTTTTAGAAATTAGAAAAAAAAATCATTTTACATGTGTTTCACATACTTTTAACCATGGTCAATAACAAGGGACATCTACATTTGTACCCAAGTTCTTTTATAGTTTGTGTTTGTTAATTCATGTATGGTGGTCTAATTAAAAAATGTGTTCATATTTTTTTCTGTAGATATTGATAATTATGAAATTTGATAACTACATGTATGCTATATTATTCAATTTACACTGTTAAACAGTTGTTGCAGTCCTACATTTATAAAACAAAAAATCAATCAATCGATGCTTATTGATTTTTAAAATGACCATATTTGCAGGTCTTATTTTTTCCATTTTTAGTCAACATACTTATCACAAAATTAATAATATGGGTGAGAAAAAGAATTTGAAATGCAAAACTAGTAAATCTCGGGTACCCTGGTGTAAAATTTATCAGATTTCACCATTTTTAGGTTCTGTGTCAATATGTCTAAGGCTCAGAAGATGACACAAAAATTAATTCACCAAAAAAAATTTCTTATTCAGTGTATATTTTTTCTAATTGCAGATGTTTTCTAAAAGATTGTATGGAATCATGTGGTGGATTATGCCAGTATTTGTATCACTCTCCACCTTTGGGGGGGTAAATGGTATCCTGTTTACTACTGCCAGGTAGGTTAATAACATTCAGTAAATTCAGGCAGTGAATTTGTTAGGGTTCAGAATTATTGATGCAGAATTCTCCACCCTCCCTTAATTATTGTAAAACTCTTACCTTTGATATGGGAAAAATGATCCACTTTAATGTGGAATTTAATGCAAAATATGAAAAAAATTATTTAAAAGTTTAAAAAAAAAAGTTATTTATCCCCATTTTTCACACAAAAATATGCGATGATTTTTTGGTGACATTTTTGGGGGCACTGTAATGAATATTACAGACTGTTTTTTAAAAGAGAAAACAAAATCAAAATTAATACAAAATTTCAATTTACGCTAGCAGTTCTGAATAAAGTAGCCTTTTTCCACAAGAATTATGAGTAAAGTTTCTGTTCACAAATGACTAAAGAAAATTATGAAATTTTACATGTAGTACAATTGTTTTTCAGGTTGTTTTATGTAGGAGGAAGAGAGGGCCACATGCCCATAGTTCTAAGCTATGTATCTATACAGAGGTTAACTCCTATGCCAGCCTGTATATTTATGGTAAGTCTAGTTCTATGCCTTCTGATATGTTGATGCAAACAGCTAGAAATTCCTGTTAGTAAACTACAGGGGATAGAGTTGGTTGGCCCCTTATTGAATGTCAAGCTCCATGCTGTGGCAGACGTTTTCCTGTCTCTTACTAACTGCTGCCTTTTGAATTCTCTTTTTCAAATAAAATGTATGAAAATCAGATGACTTCATTAAAATTATTCTCTCTTTCCCAACTTTGCAAGATTTTTGCATTTTTCGAGAGGGCTGACTGTAGCGTCTAGAGTGAATTTCAAACATCAGTCGCTGTTTCGGAGCTTGATTGAATGGCTGCTGGTGATTTAACTTGATTTCCGCTAGACAAGCCGGGTACATTCAAATACTTGTGGAATTATGGGAAGTTAAAATCTTCTCAATTTTCCATTTCACTTTTTTGGCAATTTTACACATATTTGTTATTCAATCAAAAGAAGACAATTGAACTCTATTTCCTGAAGTTAACTATTTTAATTTGTTGTAAAACTCACCATAAAATATTTCAAAAGATTCCTATAGTCTTTTGTGAGTTTTGTAAATCTTCAGGATTTTAAAAGTAAATTTTGTTTTTTTAAAGTTAAGTCATTTTGAAAAATGAACTACAAATTGAATTTTTTTCAAGTTATAGGGAACTCCAGAAATTGAAGTTTGTATATTACTTTTTTTTTTTTTTTTTTTTTCTGTTTCCAGATCCGAGTTCAACTCTATTGTTAATTACTTCCTACAAAGTTTTTTTTTCTTCATTCTTGGATATTTTTATTTTCGCATTGGAAGGTTATGCTGATTTGTGGTCATTAAAAATGCTGTCTTTGCTTTTAACAAGAAGTTTCTGAGTTCTTTGATGCTTGCATAACATTCTCAAAGTTTGATCAGTAATATGTTAGATTAAAATACCTGCTAAGTGATAATTAAAATATGAGGTGTAATTAACTAAAATGACACTTTGATGAATGATAAGTTTTCACTTTTTCACATCTAATATTACCCAAGCTAACAAAATGGCTGACTTGTTGGAGTTAAAGTAATTCTCTAAGAGTTAATACCAAATGGACAGAAAAGTCGATTCATGTGTTCGAGAAATCCAAGGTTATTTCTATTGATTATATTCATGTAAGAGAGAAGTTTGGTATTTTGAGCTGTGTTCGAGAAATCCCAGGTGTTTGAGCCATCCAAGTTCGAGCTAGTGAAGTTCGACTGTATTAAAGAATTTATTTAAAAGATTTATAGAAATTAAATGGACTATAAGAACTGAATGAAAGTAAACATGCAGGAGGTGAAGTCTGCCAAAAGGGAGACAATCCAATTTGAGCAATTAAAAGTAGATCAGCAGGCACTTAGTTGATTTTTTTTTTCATTGACTGCTATCATTATGCTACATGTACCTCATGTCCCCTGATTAACTATGTTGCCATGACAACTAAACAAATTGTTCTTTTTTTTCCAGGGAGTGTTATCATTATGCTACCTCATGTCCATCAACATGTATGCCCTGATAAAATATGTTACCAGGACAACTAAACATTCTTTTTTTTTCAGGGACTGTTATCATTATGCTACCTCATGTCCACCGATATGTATGCCCTGATTAACTACGTTGGATTTGTAAACTGGTTAGCAATAGGCATGTCCATTGTTGTTCTGCTGTACTTCAGGAAAGTCAGACCTAACATGAACAGACCTATTAAGGTTAGTTTACAGGAAGTAGTGTATATTTCATTTTCATTGTCAATAAAATGTTTGTCTCAGGGTTGATTGCACCTTTTGCCTTGAATGTTATTGTGCAATGCACCCCAATTTTTTCTACTACAGTAAAATCTGTTGAAATCAAACCCCTTGTGGACAGTAGTATTGGTTCTTGGTAGACAGGTGTTTGGTAAACCCAGGTTCAAAATACAATAAAACTGATATCAAAGGACTTCAGAAGTCTAGTGTTCAGGGTTTGCGTTCAAACAATTTTACTGTATCTGTAATGAGGTGAACACTTAAGTTTTTACACAAGAATGTAAAGAAAACTCCATGTTATAAATGTGAATAAAAAATTGAGTAATACTGTTCTTAAATTGGAATGTTTCAAATACTTTTTTTGGTTCAAAACAGGATATGTTTGTTGCACATTTCTAACTAAGAATATTGATTTTATGTTGAATTATTGTCTACAAATTACATTTTGAGAAAGCTCTATATTATGACTTTCACATACGAAAATGATGTTCTTTTCTTTTTAGGTGAACCTGTTTTGGCCAATATTATATTGTCTTATGACAATATTTCTAGTCGTATTGCCATTTTACGCTTCTCCCACTGAAACAAGTAAGTATGCTTCAGAGTTAAGTCCATATACAAATCAGCCAGGTTGTGATACACTTGAAAAGAACACATTAAAGAGGTAGTAAGAGAGTAAGGGACTCTTGAAATCAGTACTATGTTTGTATCATATTCAATTTCACCAAGGCTTATCAAGCTTCCAATTGAAACAGAATGAACTTAATCCAAGTTACTTTGATGCTTTCATGAAATTGATGTAAAATGCTGAATACAAATGTTTCAATGATTTGTAAGAGTTGTGTCCCTTACCTTAGGTCTACCTCCTTAAGTGATCACATTAAAAGAACATTATGTGAAACCAACCATGTAATGGTGAAAAAAGTGATGGCAAAATGTTCAAAATAGCGTTACTCGAAAACTACATTTTGGATTTTGCTGAAAGCTCAACTAAAACTGTTTCCACTGTACACATTTTCAAAATAATTTCATTGATCTGTTCTCAAGTTATGATCTGGAAACCCTTTGGGGAATGACAGACATGCAACTTTTTAGAGGGTATCACATAATACCTAACCACTTCTGGTGGAGGGGTATAAAAACTGCTAGAAAATTGTTAATTTCTATAACTTGAATCTTTTTTGACCATCCCAAATCTTGCGATATATATGTAGATTGAAGGGAAGGGAAAAGAAAAAATCATAAAACTGTGGATCAGTGCTGACTATGATAGTCAACTGAGCAAGTTAAACATTTTTTTCCCCCTATCACAATGCAGAAGGAGACATAGAAACTGGTGTCTGTCTATGCATCCTTCGCTTACACTTGTGGTTGCAGTCCTTGGAAATTGTTTGACAGATTTTGTTCAATTTTTGTAGATTGTTAGTGACCGTTTGTAGTTTATTCAATTGTGCCACCATTTTGTTTGACAAATTTTACAGGAGTAGTGGGACTTTTGCACTTGTTACTTTTTCTGCAGTGGTGGGGTAGATATGGTTATGACTTGCTTGTATGTGTTTGATATGAATGAAAAAGATAAAGCATATAGAGGAGTTTGTTTTCATAAACAAACAGGTCCTAACTTTGATGTTTATATTTCTTATTACAGCTTATGGTGTCATTATGATATGTACGGGTATACCAGTATATATTATCTTCATTGCATGGAAAAGCAAGCCTAAGAGTATAAATAGAATTACTGGTATGTATTAGTATTTATGCAGGGAAATTAAGTTGATTCAGGGCTTTTTTTCTAATATTTATATACCCCTGCTTGACATGTGGAGTGTATAATGATCTCTATGTCTTTTCATCCATCTTTTACACTTTTTTTTTTCCAGATGGTATTTGTAGTAAGACTTGGCCAAATTTGTTATTCAAATTTCATTATGATCCTTTTTCATTATGAAGAGTGTTGAAGCCCTTTTTTTTTACTTTGAAATATTGGTGTTCAGAGTATCTTAGATCTACAATTTATTTTCCATGTTGAAAATTACATCTATCAACCATTTATTTAAATACAGAAGAAAACATACCTGCCAACATTTGATAATGTCAATGGTGGTTTTTATGCATGAAATAGTCCTTAGAATCAAAGAAAACATTACATGGCCCTTCAAATTCATTAAGCCCCGTGCAGGTCATGGTGTCAAAAGAATAGGCCTGCAGCAGCTCTAAGCTTGTTGTTAAAGCCAACTAAATATTGCTCAGGAACCTAGCTGGGGGCTAGGCACTCTGCCCACAGAGCAACTGGGTTGTGTGCCCCAGGTGGTGGAAAGGGGTACCCCTGGTGTGTTACATGCTGGGTTTGTCAGGCTATAATACAGAAAACCTGACCGCAAACCATAGTGGGCACCATGTTGGGAAAGATGCCACATTCCTCGCACGTTAAAGAACCCTGCTGTGGTATTCAATAGGAGTAGGAACCTTTGCACTCCGCCACAGGATGCTGAATTACCCGACCCTACCCATCCCTCCCTTTTCCTTGTGGCAATCAAAATTTGTCGACCATATTATCCTTGTGGCCCATCCCTTTATTCATTTCATCATCATCATTTCATGTTCATTTTATCTCATTTCATGTTCATTGCCTTAATATACCCCAATTAAACCCCAATAATCAATCGATCAAATTCATCAAATTATGTTTTCTGGCTTTTTTATGACAACACAAATATGATGCACCACTTTTTTAAATGTTTGGTTGAAAATTATAGTCAAAATTAATCTTTGAAAATTGATAATTTTGGAGCTCTTGTGGGGAAATATCCAACAATTAGTGACACTTTGCAGGTATGAGAAAACGGGAGCTGTATTTCATTTCTTTAATTTACATTTATGATTAAAATTATATCATCTAAAAATGAGTTGCAAATCTTTGAGTTGTTGGTGTATCAGGCTATTTGCAGTTTAATATTAGTACAAATCTGTTTTACTCATTGGTTTTTTTTCTTTTTACAGAAAGAGCCACCTTATTTCTACAGAAACTGTTAGTTGTAATGCCAGAAGAAAATGTTATCAGTATAACAGAAGAAATTCAGCATGAACACGCAACATAAGCCTCTTAAGTTTCCATAGCAACATAGATCATGTGTGATATTTTGAGTCATGTTAAGACTTTACTGAAAATATCTCGAATCATCCAAGCTTTTAATGTATCAAAGATCTCTTGTGTTAAGAATCTGAGATCATAGTATCTTTCGATCTAGATCTTTATGAAAAAGTAGATTTCACCTATTACATTAAAGGGAAAGACCCCCTTTGCATTAAGTTCGGCTCTTATGATAAATCATACCCACGTAAACAAAAATAAATAACCTTTAATGCAAAATACGCTTTTATAAAATGATCAAGGCTATGCAAAGTTTGAAATCTTTGAAATGTAAGTGGATAGCCATCTTGCAGAGCTCTCCTTTCTGAAGGAAGATCATAAGCAGACTTTATTGATTTTAACCAAAAGCTTCCGATTGGCTCTTGACGTCACTAAGTCGGTTTGGTACTGATACATGTACTGCAAATAATATGTAAACAAAGAATATTCTGTAAATATTTCTATGATCCTGTTTATCTAATCACCAAAACATGTTGTCTTGTCAACATTACGATTGCAGGAATGATAAAAGAGAATGTTCTAAAAGTTTTTGATCGGCATCACGAACATTCTTAGGAAGTAGATTGTCCTGTGACATACTAATCTTCTGGCAGCAAATCCCGGTTTTTTGTCAGTGTTCTCTGACATTTACTTACATGTTATGCATCAATCTCTTCTATTTATTTTGTGTTGAAATTATAGGGGGAAAGTCCCAAATTTGAGATTTCTTTGGACATCGTAATTAATTACCTATTTACTTTCACTTTACAAACCGACTTCGTGACGTCACAACTCAACCAATCATGGTGGCGCCCATAGACGCGGGATATTCAAATTGCCTAATTTTAAATCGTAGTTAATTATTAAAAAAAGGAAATAATTTTGTTTCAATTTAATTTTCATGAACATTTAAAAGACTAGTTTTGATATTTATGACTTGCACAATAACATGGTCTTCTCCTTTAATCATATGATGGCTTTGTATCTAGTTTTTGGAAAAAGAATCAATTCTATCTTTAAATGTATTTAGAAGGATCAAATTGTATTGAAATTAAACAAGAAATAAAATGAGCGTTGCAGCTCCTGGTGTTTCATGGATCTCATTTTTTAACTTTTTGGTATATCTGGATTTTTACTTGGCATCAAAGGTTTGCCATGTAAGCTTATATACATAAAAGTGATTGCATAGAAAAAAAATTAGTTAGTGGATGTCAGGGTATAATGCAAACTTAGAAAAAAGATCATTTGTTATTCTAATATGATGTGCTTCAATGCTCTTTAGACCATAGCCATGGTAAAAATGTGATAAACACATGACCAACATTTCATGCAACACATAGACTATGTGTATTAAAAAATATGAGGAAACTAATCGTATTAGAGTCATGGAAACTCCATTTTATCATTGTTTTACCATGGTTTGGCAAATCATTGTTTTACCATGGTTTGGCCAATCATTGTTTTATCATGGTTTGGCCAATCATTGTTTTACCATGGTTTGGCCAATCATTGTTTTACCATGGTTTGGCCAATCATTGTTGTATCATGGTTTGGCCAATCATTGTTTTATCATGGTTTGGCCAATCATTGTTTTATCATGGTTTGGCCATTTATATTGTTTGGTTTATCATTCTCACTTCAGGTTTTTTTTTAGCTTCATTTGTTCTCTGTATTTTTCATACATTATTGCTCCTCAGAATTGTTATTTTACATGTGGCATTAATACTAGAATCTCACTAAGCAAGTGAGTAATGAAGAATTGAGATAATTGTTGCTGGTCAAATAGATACATGTACCTATACACAGTGTTAACCTATGTGTAATTAATTATGTAATACATTTCTGACTTTTATTTGTTGATTTACAGAGGGATATCTTCTTAGGTGTTGAAATTTTGGAAGCATTATATGTTGAAAAGTCATTTATTTATTGAATAATGTTTTAATATAAACTTAGGTGCTCTTCAAAATTACACACCCACGAAGATAAGTCTTTCTGATATTGTTTTTTGCTGTTCATGTATATATTTTGTTGATTGTTGTTTATAAATCTAGTACTGCCAGATTATATATTGATATTAATGTGGAATTGAACTTTCAACTCTATATTCCTCAATATATGTTTATCTTTATATGCAGTGGTGTAGCCACGATATATTTCAAGAAGCCAAGGCTTCAACATGCTTGCAATAAAAGCCAACTAAAATAAATCCCTCCCCCTTTTATGTAATGCAAAAGGTTTCCACATTGATTTCTGATAGGGATCATTTTTCTGTGAATTTAACACTCAAACATAGTCAAACTTTGAGGCGAATCTCTATGTGTATACTATACCTCTGTAAATCATTATTTTGCAAAAAACTAAAGTATTTTCATAGTTATAGATACGAAGCATCAGCTTTTAGATTCTTGAATTTGTGGATTTGACAACTGAACCATCATACAAATGAATCAATAATTTATTTTTCATAGTTTGTCAAAGCCATGAAAAAACCATGAAAATTGGCAATAATACCTTAATAGCATTTTAAGTTTTAATGATATAGGCATTATTGACTAACCTTCCAAATGACATTTGCATTTTTACCAACTTTTTAATTTAAGTAGTACTCCAGCTAAGAATCATGTGAAATGTGATACATGGTTGGTAAGCCTACATATTTTTATTTTTTGATATTTTGTTGAAATGCTTGCTGACATAGTTTCTGTAAAATGTTAATAACTATATTTAGTCAAATGTAATGTGAATTCTTACTGAAAGAACTTCATTTTTTATTCTGAATATTTGCTATCTTGTTAATAGTGACACAATGAATATATTTATTTAAACCTACAAAACAAGTTCTTAGATTTTCTTTTCAATCTTAGAAATCTAATGATGGCTTTAATTTAAAACTTATTAAATGTTATGTTATCTTTTTTTAAAATTGACAGTCAAGAATTTGTTCCATTCTATTAAAATTATTAAAATTCTTTATATTTATTATTATTTTTTTTAATGTTGAAGATTAGTCTTTTGAATATTACATGTATCATAGCCTTTATGACATTTTTCGTATGTAAAGACATAAAGATCTGTTAAAAACTCTGTTTTGTGTCATATTTATATTTTGGGGCTTTTTTATCTATTTGTTTTTGGTATGTTATGCTTTATCAATGATTATTCGTGTTGCATGAAATCCATTTAAATTCATGCATTTATATACCAATTTCATAAAGACTATTCTTGATATCTACATATCTGTCAATGTTGTATTTTGTGTGTATGCCAGTTGACTCGACCATCTCCACTAGTGCTTAATTTCAATGTGTGCTGACTAGTTATCTAATTCAAAAATTTTCAAAAAATTTATTGCTGTATGGTGCAAGTATAGTAACTTAATGTGACATACTGTGAGCCAACTTATTTTCATGTTCCATGTTCCATGAGATCAATTAGATTTCTTTACTATTTATGTTTGTTGCAAAAACTCTGTTTTACACGTAATCCATGATGAAGGGACTTTTTTGCGGCAATTTATTTTTCTCCATAATTTCTAGCTCACAAATTAGCGGAAATAATTTTGATTGCAGTACTACTATTGCCAGTACTTTCAACCAGGCTTGTAAATTGCAATATATGTCACCAACTATGTAGGGTCCTGGCTTGGACACCACAAAACTTGAATTATACCTAGATCTGATAATGTTCTCAAGTTCCGAAGCTCCTCAAAGCATTTCCTCTCTTGCTAACTGCTGCAGACAGGCCTTTCGAAGATCTCTGACATTGTTTAAAATAAATGTTGTTTGACAATTGTCTAACATTGCATAAAATCATTCACATTTTCCTGACTTTACAAGGTTCTTGCATTTTCTGAGAGGGCTGGCTGCAGCGACTTCAGTGAATTTCGAACATCAGATGCTGTTTCGGAGCTTGTCAAGTTTCATGGTTTATGACATCACTGATAGTAAACAAGTTCCTCAGATTTGTGTCCATAAATAACTTTTGTAGTGCCATTGCCAGGAAGTTCTTAAAAAGAGATGTGAATCCTCGAATGATAACTTTTTTTAAGTTGGACCTTAGTGAATTGATTGCCAAAATTTTTTTTCTTCAAAAAATGGAAAGTAGGGTGCAAGCACTAAAAAGCATTCTGTACAGTAACACAAGAATAGATTGATATTTTTGTATCAATGGGATATTCTGCCTGTGATTCACATTTTACAGCTCTGTCAATAATTATGATTGTAAATTATTCCTAATTTCACTGATTTACTGGTACAATGTAATCCTTATAAAAGACAAATGAGTGTTTATATACAGTATATGTATGTGAAGTGCCAGTTTGGTCCAGTAGCTCATGTAATGTGTTCATATTTATGATAAATCATGTTGAATTATAGTTATGCTTTTAATTGCTCTGTTGTTTTGTTTGTATATGCTTATATTTTTATTTGAGTTACATGTTTATTCACCTTATGTTTTGACTTTCTTTTTTCATTTTTTGATAGCAAAACAAATTTAATATCTACAGTCACAAAAGAAAACCATTAACAGCTAATGTTTAAGTGCATGAAATGCTCATCCATCTTTTTTTGTGAAAAAAGTCTCGTAATTCAGAAAAAAGATATTGCAAGACAAAGATAAAAGGAAACATTGTGTATGAGTAAATTATCAAAATTGCTAAAAGGCTCTTGTAATCTATAACACAACTTCCTATATGAAAATATATTTTGAAAAACCAGCTTGTTTTCCATTTTTTCAGAAACTGTTTATTGATCATTATATGATATTAACTATTGTAATATATATATATATTTTTGGCTGAATAATCTTTATGGTACAAAAGAAAATGAAGTACATATGTATATTGTCATGGTACAAAAAAATATATGAGTTGTCATATTTGTGAGCCGTTTCATTTGGTATATAAAGGCTACAAATTTGCAATGAAGATAATTTTCAATATTGCCTTTTCATCATACTTGTAAGTGAGATCTGCATTTTAAAATTAAAGTTACATTAGTCTCCTGCACAAGAAACACGTTCTTTGCAAAATGTCAGAGATTTAACAGGTATGAATATGATAATGAAATGTATAAATTTTTTAGTAGTTGCATACCAAATCTTGCATCTTTGAAAGACCATGGGGCTTACAGTTGTAAAAGTTTTAAACTGTTATTTTAATAAGGGCTGCATTTATTTATTGTCAATTGTATTTTCTAGTTATTTTTAGTTTACCAGTTCATTTACCCTATCGATAAATCCTATATTTTTGTCAGTACATATTTGGATGCAGGGCATGTGTATATAGGCAGCATATTTTAGATCAATGATTTATGTCCAACCTAACTTCAAGAGATTTCTGTTTATGTGTCCAATATTTGTCCTGTTTTAGGGTTAAGACTCACATTTTCTGTTTATTTTATGCAGATGTCAAATAACTGTGAAATTTGATATAGTCTTCGTAACTAGGATAGACATTATTTTGATAAAAACATGAACTTATAAGTTTAAATTATAGCATCCATGGATAGGTAGAGTTCTCTTTTTCAAAGTTTTTTTTTCTTTCATATATATCAATCTTGGGGTTTTACTTTTCTAGGTAATAATTTTTTTTTCAAATTATATTGCCAAAATTTATATTTTGTACTTATTATTATTATTTATCTTTTGAAGTCATGAAAAAAGGGATTCTATTTGATTACTGGGAACAAAGACAACCTTATTCTAGGGTAAGGGAAATAACTCTTGAAATGCATGATATGTTTGTATCATATTCAATTTCACCAAAGACTTTCAAGCTTTCCTATGAAACAGAATGAAATCAGTCCAAGTTACTTTAATGCTTACATGAGATTGATGCCAAATGCTGAAGACGAATGCTCCAATGATTTGTACAAGTTGTGTCCCTTACCCTAGGAATTCCTCCTTAAGATAACCCTTATTGTTATTCTAGTTATTCTCTGAAAATCATAAATACCAAGCAGGGCAAAGAGTGATATAAAGTGTAGGTGTGCATGTTATTATTTTTTTTTTTTTTGTCTTTTTTCTAGTCTTATTGGTCTTATTGGGAATTTATAAAATTTTAGTTAATAAATTAGAAAACCATCTGTCCTGTCTCATATGTAAATAAATGCACATTTATCTAGATGTGTTCATGGTTTTATCTTACTTGGTAATGCATTTAAAATATTGAAATACTTGAATTTTGTTATTCTGTTTTTGTTAACAAAAGTTTTACCAGTTTTATTGAGTTTTTAAATTTGAGTTCATATCTTGTGTTGTTTTTCAATTATTTTTTGTCTTGAATGGCCAGGAGTTAACAGTATTAATCTTCCATCCCTACATGGTTCATGGTTTCATATAATAAAATCAGTATTCTTCATCTTTTAAAGAAAAAATCTTGACTTTTATAAAACATTTTTTGACAAATAATTTTATAAAAATCAAGTAATGTATTCAAAATAGATGTAAACTTTATTTTAACTTAAGGAGGAAGACCTAGAGACACAACTCTTAAAAATCATTGGAACGTATTCAGCATTTAATATCAATCTTGTGTAAGCATCTAATTAACTTGGATTCATTTTATTCTGCTTCAAATGAAAGCTTGAGAGGCTAATGTGAAATTGAATATAATACATACATATCACTGATTTCATGAGTTGTGTCCCTTACCTTAAGTCTGCCTCCTTAAGAAGCTGTTACGGCAAGTGAAGTAGTTAACTTCACGGGAATAAACTGGTCTTGGCTTGGTTTAAATGAATGACCATTATTCCTAGATAGTTAACTGAACAGCTAAAAGAAAGACTTAAAACTTGTGTATTTTTTAATAAGAACCATATTTGAATCTTTGTTTGATAGGAAGTTAAATTGTTGGTTGGACGATTAACTTCCAATTTAAGGCAGTTAATCAGGTTGTGTTATTTGATCAAGAGAAGACCATCTCTATTCCTTGAAGTTAACTGTTTTACTTGCTTTAAATACTTACAGTGAAATATGTTACAATGTAACTCTTATAATTACATACTGTTAATGCTAAATAGCTTTATTGTTAGTATTTTCTTTGGGTCAGATAATTAGTGAAACGTTTACACCATTTTAGAGCCTTACTTTGTTAAGCTGTATGTTAGTTTGTTATTCATTGCGTATTTATTATTTATTGTGTGACTTCTGTTGTTTGATTAATGAAATCATGTATGAGCTAAGCTGTAAATATATCAATGAATTAATAATAAATTAGTGATGAAATTATTGTTGAATTCAATTCAATATTTTATTTTTGTCTCACCAAATAAATACAAATGTATTAAGAGACTGTTCATGTGAAAACTGAGCAGATAATATGATGTGGTTGGCAGAGGTCAAGTTTAATCCCACAATTTTTTTGTTCAATCTTCAGAGAATTTTTTCTAGAAACAAAAATTTGGCGTGTACCATCTACTGACTGGATCTTCCATGGACACCCTTCAAAAGTTTTTACAAATATCACATACATAATAGACTATCAAAAACTATAAATAAACCAATTTATATATATAAATATGATATATGCATTGTTTTATTCTTAGTACCTTAATGTCTTCATATCAATCCGTAGGTATATTGCATTGTTTACCAATAAAGAATTCCAACAAGACTTTGCATAAAACTGCAAATACAGTTGTCCCTCTCAGGGTCTCTGATACAGCCCCCTCAACTAACGGCCACCTGTCATGCAAGCTTATTTTAATTGCATCAAC
Source organism: Perna viridis (assembly GCA_037379345.1). Lineage (NCBI taxonomy): Eukaryota > Metazoa > Mollusca > Bivalvia > Mytilida > Mytilidae > Perna > Perna viridis. Next base: position 29,595,008 of record CM074517.1, on the reverse strand, counting down.
GACCTTTAGTGAAAATTTACCCCTTATAAACGGCCACCCCTCTAAAGCAACCAGTGGCCATGACTTAGAATGAAGAACAAAGATCTAGCCTCTTGTATCGGGCCATGCATGTTCATCATTGGTATATAGTAAGTGTCAATGGAGATCAAGTTGAGCAAATACATTACATATACATACAAAATGTGAAATAAAACTCTAATTTGTGTAATAGTACATAGCAATATAGATGCAACAAACATACAATGAAATTCTGAAAATACTTTTAAAAAATCCTCCATTGGCCAAACCTCACTCGTGTGGCCAGATTTGGATTGCAGTAGGGTTGGCCATATAAGAGAGGGACTACTGTATACTGAATAAAAGCAAAAAAAAACATCCCCAATTTCTGATCAATTTAAATCATGTAATGAAATGGATATGGTGAATATGTCAAAGAGACAACAAACCCCACCAGGATGAAAAATATCAGATTGCACTACCTTGCTTAACCCAGTTCTAGAGAAAATAAACCTGTTGCTTGCATTAAAAATAATGACAGGGACGTCAGTAATACTTTGATTAAGAAGCAGGGAATGAAAAAAAAAGTAGCAGATAGACTGATGAAAATTTTGCAAGAGTTCACCCATTCTTGAAAACAGTAGCCATCTAATTTTGTCGATTGATGCCTTTTATTGACATCTCTGTCCTTATATGTACACATACATCTATATGCAAACAAGAATACATTGTAATTTCATGAACTGGTTTTGGAGAGGTATCTCATTTTAAATGCTTAAACATGAAAAAAATACTCAATGAATGAAGAATTTACTATAATACTGTGGAAGATTGGAAACATTTTCATTTTGTCAACAATATGATAACCAGTAACCTATAAACTCCTTTCTTGAGATGATGTTCATTAGTATCCATCTGCGTATAGGTCCATTCTACAGATCATTTCTGTATCAGCCAGTCATTTTGTATAGGTTAGAAAAGTGTTCCTTTATGGTAATCTTGTTAAAGGCAAAATAAATGATAGTCTACTATAGATAAAATTCCTTGTAGCAATAATTTTCTGAAATTTTCATACATTTATACACTACAATAATTGTGTTTGACTCACTTTATATGAGGAGCAGCTATATTCATATTTTCATTTTTTGTTTTTTTGTTGTTTTTTTTTTGTTTTTTTTTGTTTTTGTTTTTTTTGTTTCTAATACAATTATAGACCTGTAATTTTTATATACTTAAAAAAATCCCTCAATTCGTCTTTGCGGAAATTGAGTCTGTTCATACCCGAAATTGTTTAATAATAAATTTTCAAAATGGCTGTCTGGTTGAGAATTTGTCGCTGAGCAAAACTTTTCATCACTTTTTTTGCATTAAGATGTCACATACATGGTAGATAAGAAAGGAGAATGTAAGAATTTTGCTAGGAACATGATTTAATAAGATATTACCAGAGAAAAGCTCGCAATTTCTTCAAAACAGAGTCAAGATCTATGACATTTTTGGTTGTTAAAAGAATCTGACAGGGATGTCAGTAGTATTTTGATTAAGTTGCAGGGAATAAAAAAAGTAGCAGGTATACTGTTGAAAATTTTGCAAGAGTTCACCAATTCTTGAAAACAGAGTAGTCATCAAAAGATGAGATAGTGATTAGGTAAATTTGGTTTCTAGTTGGCACATATTAATGCATGTTCACAGTAACAAGACAAAACAAGCTCAATAGGGCTATTAAACTTTAAAGCGACAGATACTTGATAAAAACTGGTCAAGGAGAACCACTATAATTGATATATCTCAGCTGACACATAATCCACCAATTTACATATAATGCACTATTTTCTCAAAAAACATCTTCAGTTGAAAAAGGAGCATTCTTTTCAGGAAACTATGCTGAAGTGTAATGACATTCCTGTCATTTCAGGTTCTAGATTTTAACACATCATGCTACATTTAAATGAAAATTGCATTTGTATGTTCACCTATTGTTATTTTATCCATTACATTGAACACGAGTTTCACTCAACAGGTAAGAGCCAGGTATCATTCAATTGGATAGGAACATACTGACCCTATTTAAATACTTGGTCATCATTATTGAAGGTCAATGGAACAGTTGAAACAAAGAAGAAATATTGTAAAAGTGCAAGCTCAAGAAATGCAGCATGCTTCAACAAAAAGAAAATACATTTTGGGCTTAGTAAGGGTCATATATTGGGTTTTGTTTTGAAAAGTGATGCACCATTTTAAAACAAAGATTTCATTTTGAAAAAAAAACAGTATATTATACATGTACATGTATGTCAATTGGTCTATCCTTGTATATGCTAATTGGTGGATTATATGTCAATTGAGATATAATATGTCAATTAGTGGTTTTCCCTGACCTGAAAAACACAACAACACAAAATATAACAATTAGATCTTCAATCTGTGTTGTTATTGACATGATACATGTGACTCTTTTGTACATTGAACTCTCTGTTGTATTTTATATTGTCTTGTAAATTCTTACTTGTATTTTGTTGGTGGTGCCAAATTAAAAGGTTAATTACAGGGGTAGAAATTAAGCTAAAATTTCAACAAGACAGCAGGACCAGTAGACTTAAATATCTACTGATCCTACAGAAAATCTACTAGTCCTGCAGAAATTGGATGTGAGAAAAGAAATGATGAAAATGATCACAAAAAAAACACAAGAGTTTGTTGATACCAGGCACTGTTATGTAGTATTCTACTCCTGTGGTGCATGCTCTTCAGTGAAGTTAAAAAAATGAATGTGCTTAAAAGTCCTTTCCTGTCTCTTTGAAGAAAAATTGTATGAATAAACATGTCAATATTCCTATCCCAGCAAAACTCAATACATTAAAGCCTTTGGAAATGAGTTGCATTTGTTTAATAAGATGAATATCTGTCTTATCCCTCCAATTAAGCATGTAACTGCAACATATATACATTTTTTTTAGTGGGGTTGGCAGGTAGTTAATTAGATCCTTAATATACATTTTACCATTTTGGGACTTCTATACAATTTAGCTCCTTTTGGGAGCATATTTACATACACTGCAGAGGTACATATATTTGTAAGTGAATGTATACATTTACTTTCATTCAGAATCAAAGAGCAATAGTCTAGAAGGCAGCGACAATTTAAACAAGTTGCATTGGTTTGTTTGGACATTCTGTCTTTTATAGTGCTTAATTACATCTGTACATGTACATTTGGTAGTTCTTTCAGGGATTTAGTGTCACTTTTTGATTGCAGATAAAGCGAAATCAGAAAATGACCTTGACTAAGAATTGCCATTCAGTTGATAATTATTTATAAACCTGTAGGGTGATAATTATCACTAACTGACATGCTTGAAACAGGAATCGCAATAAAACAATGTACACACCAGCATGAAAGCAGCTTGTGTATTTATGAACACAGGACTGAAAAGAAAGAAAAAGGTTACTTTAATAAAATCAATTTTATAATCTAGCCAGGTAATAGCTGTCAACTGAAGATGGCTCGTCCTAAAGAAAAACTTGCACCAGCAAAGACAAAGTCATTGATTGACCGCTGTAGTCATGAGAAAGGGAACCTAAAGCAAGGTGTCATTAAACAGCTCCAGAAAGATTTAGAAGGGTAAACTATTTAATATTTAACTGGTACCAGTATGTTGTTAGAAAGGGAATTTTAGGAGTTAATATGAGTAAGGCAGTGGCCTTAAGTGCGAGAAGGTCCAAAGTCTGAAGCATGAAGTATTAGGTTCCCTTTTCAACAAATTAAACTTCATGCCATTTATAATCTTGCCAAGTTTGTTTATATTTATTTTTTAAATTTATAACATTGGTATTTGTAACATTATTGTAAGAACAGTTTCAGGTTCCATGTGGATTGCAGGGTTTTATGAAGATCCTTTCAATCAGAAGATTTTTTGAAAAATGTTACAGAGTAATTCCGAAGAAAAAACATAGACATCTTTGAAAGATTTTGTCTAGCCTGCATTTTTACTGCTGTAAATTTATTGATTTTTGTGGTATACTGATTTTCACTTCTTTTGCAGAGAATAGAAAAGTGCAAAAAATAGTACCAGCGAAGTTGATTTTTAACACTGTATTTCACCAATCATTTTTTTTTTAAGCCACGAAAATTGATTCCTGCAGATATGCACACTTGACAGAATAAGCGAATATTAATACGTGTAAAATATTTTTGAAGCTTCAATGAAACAGAATGTAGTGTTTTGCTTGGACAAAAGCTTTTCGAGTGTCAGTATGATGAATTTTTAGACAAATCACTATACATTCAAGACTGAGCTTTGCGTGCTTATTATCACTGTAATATGATATACGTGTACAATTAGTCTCACTCTGACACCTATATTCAGAGCTCTCTAGTACTTCTACTACTATGTATCATGATCAAAGTGAAACATTGTATGAAACCAATTCTGTAACGATCAATAAACTCATGGATTTTTACGGTGTATCCATCTGCACCAAGAAAACTGATTTGTTCAACATGTCATAGGTTTCCTATCCTCTCTTTTCTACTTTTGACGACTTTTTATTATCATTTTTGTTATTTTACGTTCTTTATCTGTTTTCCGTGTCTGGTCTTTGTCCCTGGATTTCATTCTTTTGATCTTGGTTCCCTTGATTACTCTTTCTCAATAAAATTGCCTACAAACTCAATATTTCACCAGTGTCAATGTCTTTTCTTTTTTTTTGTAGCTTATTAGACAGTGAAATTCATTTCGACTTGACTATAAGAGCTGAGGGTAGAGATATTAATATCCATAAGTTTATATTAAGATCAAGGTAAGTAACTTCAACTGCTTTTAACTTTGAATGTCTAAATATTTCTAATTTTGGTTAGAATGAAGTGTGGAATAGGCTTAAGGCAAACAAAGACTATTGTTTTCAGCCACTGGTAGGAAAAATAGGGTAGGTAGGGAAATTATTTTATTTTTCAAAAACATTTTACATTGATTGAATGGAGAAACAATCTAGACTCTAATGCTATGAGCCAAAATTGCCATGAAATGTTTATGCTAGGCACAAAAAACTAAGTTAGGTAGGGTAGCAGGAAACAGACATATTATTTTTTTTAATTTTTTTTTTTTGGCCTAATAAAATTATTACAGGTACTTGGTTTTCAGGCCCTCCCTTGTATCTTATTAAGATGTTTCATTAGTACACATTTTATTGTCATCAGAAACCTGTGGCTGATTCCAGTGATGGAGTAAGGTACACATTTATGTCAGCCATAACTTTCTGATGCTGGACTTTTTGGGACTTGTAGTACATATTTATTTTTCTTGTTATACAGGAGTCAAGCTATTTATGAAAGATTGACAGAGTTATCCACTGGCAATGATCCCAGTGTATTAATTATGCCTTCGTGGCTGTCTCAAAATACTGTCTTGTTTGTTATCAGGTATGTTTTCAAATGCAGGTATTTTAAAATCAGAAATTAGTGCATGAATTAATTATAGCAATTTATTCATTTTGAGTCAAAATTGCATTTTTTTTATTTTCATAATTTTGAGGAAAAATCCTGCATTAGTTATGTTAAAATTTCCTGAATACAAGTTTTAAATATTGCAATTTTAATGTCAGTCACATTTTTTGCAATAACATTGCAATAATTTCCTATTGATGTAAACCATGAAATTTTCGAGGCAGTTTAACTTTCGCTATTTTTCGTGCCGGCATCCGTAATACTTTCTTCGAAGAACATTACACTATAATATGATGAAATATTGTGAATTTAAAACTGCACGAAAGCATATTTATAGCAGAAACTGTGAAAAAAGATGCAGTGAAAATATCCTGGTTTACAGTAAAGTATAATGGATACTGGTTTATTTTTAAAAAATGCATTATCTGACTTAGTGTGAAAGTACTTTAATTCGTGGATACAAATTTTCGTGCATTAGGGAAGAAACACAAATTCATGGATTCTTGAATTAATGGTTTTGAGGTTTTCAGTATATACTTCAGTGGTAATTTCTTTTTCGTTAGGAACCAAATTTCTTGGTTTGGCCTACCCACTAAAACCAAGAAAATTGGTATCCGACGAACAATAATACTTTCACAATATCATCAGTACTACAATTTATCTAAGCATTGAGTAACCCTGCTATACAAGTGGGTTGAATATGATGATCCTCATTTTTTATGGTACAGTTTAGTCCATGAAACAAAGGAATGGCAATTTATTTCATTGAAACCTAATGTGTTGCTCAACAATCAAAATTTTGACACACCATGAAGGCTGTTCCCCCAAATAAATCAGCATTCAATATATTTATTTTTTTTATTACAAAGGAAGTTATATTTTGTGGAGACAGATCCGTTGGATGAAGCTGTGGACCAGCAAGATGAAGTTTTGATGGACTACCTGAAGTCATTGCTGGTGCAACATAATATATCCATAAAAGACTATATTGGAAAGAACTTGAAACAACATGATGGAGGTATGGACAATTCTAATGACAATGGATTGAGCCATCAAGTAGAAGATGAGGCGCTATTGGGTGTTAATGGGAAGTCAGGTCATGATAAAGACACATCTGGATCAAAGACTCATGGAAATGAAGTGTTTATGGTTGTGAATGATGATACTGTTGACTCACAAACTAAAGAGAATGATCTACACTATGGTGTATGGATTGAGGAAAATGTTTTAGAACCTCAAGGTAAAACAGATTCCGAACCTCAAAATAGTTTAGATTCTAAACCTCAAAATAGAACAGAATATGAACCTCTAACCACAATAGAGACTCAAAATGGCATTGAACACTCTGATGAAATCAATGAGAGTGAGGGTGTAGACTGCAAGGAAACAGATCTCAGCCAAGTGCAATGTTCATTTTCAGACATGATTAAACTATCATATGGACTTTCTGTTCCATATGAAGCATGCAACAGGGTTGGAGAGGACTTACTCAAAGGTTATCTCCAGGAAATTGATACAGACTGTGAAATTGTAGTATCAGATGTTCATTTCAAAGCTCACAAGTGAGATATCTTTAATATTGATTTAAGTTTTTGAAAAGTACTTTTGTAATTAATGCACCCAGTACCGGTAGATATTATATTATATTATGTGGTATACATGTACTGAAAATAATACAGAAAGTGATAAAATTATGATTTAACTGCTGAAGACTGACAAGATGTAAAAATCAATTAACTATTTTTTTATGCGGCAATCTTAATTTCAGACCATTCATAGTATACCAATCTTTTTTCATCTGTCTATCCACACACACATCATACAATCACTTGAAAGATGGATTTTAAGAACTTCAAAACAATTTGATAAAATGTTTGTATTAAAAAGTTTTATAGATATTGAATATAACACACCAAATTGGTGTGAATGTAAATAACATGTCTTATCACAGCTGTTTAAAATCATAACCTTTGATTTTTAGGTGTATATTATGTGCCAGATCAAGTTACTTTGCTGCAATGCTTGGAGGTTCCTGGAGAGAAACAGATATTGTTAACCTTGAAGGGTAAGTTTTATATGCCAGATCAAGTTACGTAGTTGCAAATAAGTAATGTCGCTCCTTGAATGTGAATTCCTAGTAGTTTTATTGGCCTAAAAAACATGCAATTGGTATTAATATTATGTCCATTTTTTGAGTCAAGTTCCTAAAGAGGATAAATGCATAAAAGTCCATATTGTCCATCAAGTTCCTGAATAATCCTATTCAGAAACTTGATGGACAATATGGACTTCAAGTTCCTGAATAGGATTGATGCATCCATTATGCCCCGAAGTGAATTGTGAACTTAAAAGGTAATGAAGAAAACTGGTAAAGTAAAGAAGAATTTGACTGGTTATGTAGTGATATATACAGTCAAATTATGTTAGCTCAAACTCCAAAGGACCATTGAAATATGTTCAAGTTATCAGGAGTTCGAGAAATTGAAGTTAGTATATTTCCAGAATTTTTTTGTTGCCAGTCCGAGTTAGACTTTATTGTTAGAAATTGCTTACTTCCTACAAAGTTTTGTTAGTTCGTGGATCTTTTTTATTGGCTTTCACGTTATCAGGAGTTCGAAAAATTGAAGTTAGTATATTTCCAGAATTTTTTCGTTGCCAGTCCAAGTTCGACTTTATTGTTAGAAATTGCTTACTTCCTACGAAGTTTTGTTAGTTCGTGGATCTTTTTTATGATCTTTCGGAAGATTATGTTGATTTTTGGGCATTTAAAATGCTGTGTTTGCCTTTAAAAACGTTCAGAGTTCAAGTTCCTTGGTCAATAATTTGTTTGTGGACAACTCGTGAATTTCATGTGAAGGCTCAATTCACACGAATTTCACGTGAACTCTGACACAAAAGTTTTTGCTCAGTTAAGATGAAAACCATGTGAAATTTGTGTGAAAATCATGTGAAATAATTTTGTCTGTGTATGGAATAGGCATTGACTAAATTAGCGAGTACCGTGAGCTTTACCATGTATGTACCATCTGTGTGAGACTGGTAAAAATTATATAGGACATTACAAAGAGGGGGGGTCGACCTGGGTGAAAATGAAAATCTTCCTTGTTATATAATGGGAGAGTTTTTTTTTTCAATAAATGAGTAACTTGAAAAAAAAATGTTTTTCCAAAAATCCCAACCCCATACCCCCTTTTCCCCTGGCTTTCAAAATGGTCGATAACTTTATAGCACTTAACAATACTTTACATTTTTAAACTTAAGGGCATCTCTAGCAACATCCTTTTCAGTTTTGGCCGGTCAGATCAATCTGTACAGATACAGGAAGTATTACAGTTCTCCACAGATGGTGGGCAGGGATTGACACCTGTTTTTTTTTCTTTGCAGTAGTCCAAGGACTAGTAAATACACAATTTTTAGTAGTCCCTGAACATATTTAGTAGTCCCATAAAAATCAAGAAGACATAAATAAGTCAACACGGCAGAGTGAGACTGTGTGTGTGTCAAACAGAGAATACTGTCAATTAGTTATAGTCTTGTTATTGTATGTACTAGTATTTTTGTATTAAAATTGCTATATAAACCAACTCTTTGTTGGTGTTTGCTATTCCAAGTGTGAAGGACCTAGAAAGATACATGTTTGTTGACTAGAATAATTATTCAATTTCCAAAACATGTTTGTTGACTAGAATATTTATTCAATTTCCAAAACATTAAACCCTTAAAAGCACGAAATTTTTTCATAAAAGTTATGTTATACCGCGTTGCTGTCAACATCATACTGATCATAACTAACAACCAAACCGACCAATCTAGATTCCTAAAACAGTCACACAAAAATCAATAATGTAAACATTCTATTTTTTAACCGTAGGTGAAAGAAACACGTTCATGAAGTTCATTTCTGTCTGACGGCTACAATAATATGATTCACATGACAATGAGACGCAATTAAAAGTCATTCTCAACACTGAATATTTATTAGTCCCGCGGACTATTTCTACCCAAAATTTCAGTAGTCCCCAGCCAGTTTTAGTTGCCTCAGGCGATCGGACTAGCAGAAATGTCGATGCCTGGTGAGAATATTTTACACATATCATGTGACGTTAACAAAATTCAGACGCAACTGACAGCTGAAATTCCAAACAAGAAAATAATTGCCTCTCCTATCTTAGAAAAGCTATGCTTGATGTGGATAATATAATCTGAGTTATATTTTCTTCCAAGGCCGGTTAGGTTCTTGACTACAGCAACAATGGAACAGCACAGATGCACATAGTGACATACGTACATCCACATGTTTCATGAACTTTGCAGTGCTTGCTATTACCTGCAATTAACTAAAATGACACTGATTAATGATAGGGTTTCAGTTTTTCATGCCTTTTTTTCCCAAGCTGATAAAATGGGTGAGGAGTTCAAGTTAATGAGGGTTATTCTCTTAAGATGTATTACTGAACAGACCGAAGTGTTCGAGAAATCGAAGTTCGAGATATCCAAGGTTATTTATATTGATTATTTAGGAGAAAATTTTGGTACTTTGAATTATGTTCAAGAAATCCCAGATGTTCGAGTTATCCGAGTTCAAGCGAGCGACTGAAGTTTGACTGTATAAATTTTTTTAATGCCATTCAACTATATTGACTAATTTCATTACTTTCCCAGCCACTCTTACTGGTGTTTTTTTCATAATATGCCTGTTTTGAATATTTAGATTGTTATAATAGAAAGTTGACAAAAATTTTCACCCTATCATTTTTCTCTTTATTTGCATGATTTTTAGCTTAACCTTTCATGTATGTGAAATACAATATTTACTGACAAATCATATTATTTTCCTTATAACACTGAAGATCATTTATTGATTGGGTCCCAGCACCACAAAACTTAAAAAAATATTTTAGTTTGAGAAAATTCTTGACTATTTGTGATGTCACCAGACTTTGATTGGGGTTACCATGAGAGGTCAAGAATGTTCTCAGACTCAAATATTTATCATTTTGTGACACTGGGCCTGGATTGCAGAATAAGTTGGAGAGGATGCAAAATGTATTCATGTTAGTCCCTGACATTACTCAAATGTTAAGTTATTTGATCTGGGGACAGACATCCAATGAAGAACAATACTGAAGATATAATTTTGCAAAAATTGAGTAACACTAAACAGCTAAAAAAGAAAAAAGACAAAAGTTTTTGTTATACTTACAGAATAATGGCATTTTTTAAGTCAAGACTTGAAATATCACAGTTAGCTCATAAGGACAAGATGTCGAGACGTTCAAAACTGACATTATTCTGTTTATCAGCAATTTTATAGTCAATCTGATATAAAATTGTCATTGGCAAGTACCGTTAAATTTCAGTATCCTGATATACATAATATCTTGCAGTAAGACCAGTGGAAAAACAAAAAAAAAGGTATATCATGTATAATTGAATAATTTTCTGCACATTTCAGGGTGACACCAAATGTAATAGAACAGATGCTTCTATATCTATATGGTGGAGTGGTAGATATAATATCCTGTACTGTAGATGAACTCATCATGTCAGCAGATATGTATGGTCTTCAAGGGATCAACGAAGTTGTCATAAGCTTCCTGAAGAGAGAATATTGTCACATGTTCCACAAGGTACCATCATTGTAGATAGCCTAAAGTGTCATATATGATAGTTATATTGCTCAATTTTATGGTAATTATATGGATATCACATGATACTTAACAAACATATGTAGAAAATGGCTTCCTTATATTTATATCGATAACAGGTGATTACAATTACCCTGTCTCTGCTCACATATGATCATCATTTGTTTGTAAAATAAATATGTGCTCATGAAATAATCATATGTTAACTCAAAAATATGATAATCATATCATGCCTGATTTTTATGATAATCATACATGTATGTTGTGTACTTCCAATGATTTTCATATGATGCACATTTTTGCTGGTCAGGATGTACTTTGAAGTTACATTTTTTGTGTATAAACATTTATTAGGTGATCTTTAAAATCATGGATTTCATGATGTTATTTTGTAATTACTACCAATATTTACTTTTGTTTTGATTAAACCACAATAAAAAAATCATGACCAAGAAATAATTCATACTGTGTTTGGGTGTGTATAATACACATTTATTTATTGTATGCAGTGTGTGTTTTATGGTCAAAACGTGTGAAAAGAGTTTTTCTGGAAATAAATTATAGTAGAATTTTGTAAAACAAAAGGTGGGTATTTTGCACTTGATCAGTCTGTTTATTTATCTTGATGTGGCATTTCTACAAATACTGAAATACGTCATTTCTTGGCTAATTCTTATATATTGATGTGTACAATTTAATACACATCCTCCTGCTCTGAAAATGATTTCTATGTAAAAAACGTGCACATTATACACACCAAAATATGGTAGACCTAGGTAAGGGACATAACTCTTGAAATCAGTGATATGTTTGTATCATATTCAATTTCACCAAAGCCTCTCAAGCTTTTGTTTGAAGCAGAATACAATCAATCTGAGTTAATTAGATGCTTACATAATATTGATGTGAAATGCTCAGTGCAAACGTTCCAATGATTTTTGAGAGTTGTGTCCCTTACCCTAAACCAAAGTTTGTTGTTTTGATTAGTTTTGTCTATAGCTAAGAATGTAATTTTTGTGATGTGTTATTTTTTACTTTTTATTCAGCTTTGCTCAGGTTGTGAAGAACGTCTTCCAGAAGCCTTATCTATTGCTATAACATTTCATATAGACCCTCTTAGAGATAAATGTGTAGACTGGGTCAATAGGAACATGTTGAAGATGTGGAGATCTAAACACCTGGCTAAACAACCTCAGGATGTACTGGATTACTGCTACCGTAGAACTGTTGAAGATATGGTGAGAAACTGTCAAATATGACTAATATACATAACCTTCCTGGAAATTAGTAAAAATCTGGCCTTTTTCCAATCCAATTAAAAATAGACCTATCAGTTGTTCCATTCAGTCACTGCAGGATCTAACAACACTCCATTCTACTTCCTGTGTAGATGATTTTTCAGAATCCTCTTGGTTTTCCCTTTAAGTAATGCTTTCCAAATCATGAAAGATGAAATCTGATTTTCTGATCAGAAAGGTCATCAGAATGGAAAATGGAATGGAGATTTGTTAGATCCCACATGCAGTGACAGAATGGAACAATTGATGGGTGTTGTTTTAATTAGATAGGCTTGTTTCACACACCAGATGAGACATAAAAATGGCTATCATTCCTTAAAAAACTGTTCATTGAAGTTCAAGCTTGGCTGAAGTCAATATTGGGCCAAGGTTTTGCAACAAGCAGTATTAGATCCGAAACTATGGTCACTATGGGAAAAGGAGCAGGTCCCTAATGTGCAAAAAAAAATTAGGTTTTGTTTTACCTTAAATTTTAGTCAATGATTTGTAAAAATTAGTAGTTATTGTATTGGTCATTAAACTTCAATATGAGAGAAATCTGGTATTTTACTAAACTGAAAAACCTTGTTTGAGGTCTCTGTGTGCAAAATTCTGTCTACAGCAAGGGGGGCTGCTTGAACCCTCCCCTACCTCCAGCCATTGCAGAAATAATTAATATACACATTTGCATATGAATTGTTTGACAGAATAGAGAGACAGCAATTGATTTGTTGATGAAATGTGAAAACCTGAACAGCAATATACCAAGGATCAGCTGGAGTGAACCATTATTGTGTAATATTACCAAAGTACAAGATGCTGTTATAGAGTTTATCAGCTGTAACTTCATTAGTATCATCAATAGTGCTTCATTTGATAGTCTTGATAAGGTTGGTTGAACTTCGTCTCATACAATGCTACCTGTTGGTATTTAACTTTTTTCATGAAAACATCCTCAGAAACCCAGGAATGTCTCTTGCCTAGGACTTCATCGTGATGAAATAGTAAACTATGGAGACACCCCTTGGTTTCTGTGGATGCATAGATGCAAAATTTGCCTGTATAGGTTAAGTCCAAATAAGATTTGTCACATCACGTGACCTTGTGAATTTACAAGAATGGGTCCCTACCTACCATTTAAAAGCATAGGATTTGGTTGCTCAAAGATTGAACAACAAAATGTTATGCACAAATGCAATGAAATTAATACTTACAAGCTCTATTTGTGGCTGTTTTGTTTGTTTTTTTGTTTTTTTATTTTTTTTATTTTTATTTTTATTTTTATTATTATTTTTTTTTTTTTTGTGACAAAAAATAGATGATTGATAAGAACTATTACAGTGCATTCAGTGATGATGTTGAAGGGATACAGTTGCTCTATCCCTGATTAAGAAGGTAGACCTAGGATAAGGGACACAACTCTTATAAATAATTGGAATGCTTGTATTCAGCATTTTACATCAATCTCATGTAAGCATCAAAATAATTTAAATTGATTTCATTCTGTTTCAAATAAAAGCTTGATAGACTCTGGTGAAATTGAATATGATACAAACATATCACTGATTATAAGAGTTATGTCCCTTACCCTAGGTCTACCTCCTTAAATGACAATTACCTGATGTATATAGCAATTTGATGATGTTGATTTCTCATAGTTGACTCAAAATATTCCTGGTAAAGATAGTATCCAAATGATCACACAGGTGTTCTGTGGTGATAAAGTAAGGCAGATTTCTACCTAGAGAGCTATTTAAATTACTCAGTAGCATACATGTACCTAAATTTGTATTGAAATCAGTATCACGCTATTTCAAATTGCTATAACTTCTATGAAATCTCCGATGTAAGATGGCTGTACCAGACCCCTTTTTGGGCTTTTGATCCTTTAGGATCACAATACCTTATGTCCCTGGTTCATGCCTGGAACTTCCCTGCTGTTTCTGAACACTACATGAAAATATATTCCAAATTACAGGTACATGAAGACAGGACCCTATATACCCTCTAGATGTGCTCCCCCATTTTTCTATTTGACAGAATTTTCACTTATTTTTTTGTTTTTGTCCCTCTTTCTGTACAACATGGGTCACTACAAATGCAAAAGATACCATCAAACTGTAATTATATCATTCAATACATCTTCTATAACCTGTTAATATGTTCTGGCAATTATTCAGCTTAATAATATTCTATTATTTCTGCAAATAAATTAAGATGTACTCTTCAAAAGAACTTAAGATTTGATGGACTCCTTTTTGGCCTTGAAGTATGTTTAGTAATAAATTTTTTTTTAGGGAATTTAGCTCTGGCAGTAATGTGGTGTTAAAAAGCATTAAATGTGCTAAGCATGTTCCATTTAACACAATTATCAGTCAAAATCTCCATCTTATCATTAATATTTGTAATTAATTAACAGGAAGTGAAGAGCAGTGATTTAAACCAAGTAAAATTGGCGGGAAAATTAAAATTGATAAATAGTGTCTTACTTTGAAAATCTTATATTGATCAAGGAAATTATTTTTTAACTTAAGATAGCTTCCATTTGAGTAGATATTTACAGTGTAGGATAATACTTTGTCGTAATAGTTTTGAAAGTGATTGCAAAATAAATTAATTTGAGATAAATACTGTAATCTGATTGGTTAAAATAATTTTGTTATATCTCAATGGATAAAAAAATATTGACATGCCCTTATTCAGTTAAATTCAGAGCTACTTTTCTCATGTTTAAAGATAAAAATATGTTTTAAAATTAATTAATAAGAATTGGCGATGAGAAAAATTTTGTCTATTAAAAAATAACAAATTTTCCATGTGCATATTTTGTTCATTGCACTTCACACAATAAACAATATGCACATGGAAAATTTATGTTATTTTTCAAGAGACAAAATTTTAATCATCGCCAATTCTTAAATTAACTTTTGGATAGTTTTAAAAAATTGGGAAAAAGGTGAAATGGAACAAAATTTGTAAATGTGTAAACTGTTCAACTATCAATTACAGTTTGTACTTCAGAATTCAACAGTATTAATTGACATTCAGTTTATAATAATATTAGGATTAACATTTCTAAATAATATGGGAAATGCAAATATATGATTATTGTTTTATTTTACATCATGTAATCTTTGAAATTTTGTTCATGCTACAATGTCCACAAGAATTAAAAATTTCCAGTGCTAGCAGCATTTTGATTCATGGCATGTCTTCAATTGAGAACAGCCATTTATGGGATAAATTTTTTTTGTAGGGACTAGGTTACAAGATCAGTTTACTTCAAGAGATATTCGAACAGGTTATCAAATCATTACCCATAAATAAGGCTTGTGAAGTTTACCGTAGTTTGTCTCTAAAACAAAGTGTAATTACAGCCTTAGAAATCAACCAACCTAGTGAGGTATGTACTGTGGTTAATCACATTGTTAATTTTTCATAGTGGCGGTTAAGAACTTTCCTTTTTGGTGTATGTTGTACTCCATGCTGATAACTAGTATTGAAAAAGCATATGTTTTCCATATCTTTGTTGTTTATTAACATGCTTCATGTACATAAACAATACTTACTGCAAAGCAGTTTATGTTGCAGCGTTAACCTACCTGAAGTGGTTTATATACTGGTACTATAATCTAACCAACAATTGACAACAATCCTTATATTTAAATTCAGAAATAAAATTGCAATGTATTGTTTTTAGATTTATTTATTTTTTTGAAGTGGACCAACTGTCAATCAATTATGCCATATGTTATTTACCTGCAAGCTTTAAGTGTACTGGGATACCCCATTGAAGTAGTTCCATAGTTAGGGGGCATGGCTAAAGTACCAAGTTATACGGAATGGACAATGTTGCTCGAAAACCCTGAACTATTCAGAATTTCACAAAAAATTGAAATATCATGATTTATTATTATTCATTTTTGTTGCATATTGTTTAAAGGTTGAAATTTTATTCTTTACTATTAACTTTGTTTACTTGATGTTTGTGATTTTTTTTTGTAGGATTTTGTCAATTTTATTAATTTTCTGGTGGAGAAATGTGAAAGTTTCTTGAAGAAACATGTTCATCAAGTTATAAAAACAGAGGGATGGTCAAACCTATCTAAAGATACTCAGTCTAGATTATTAGAAGGTACAACACTTATAATGGAGTAATACCATAAATATAATGTATATACAATGCTCATATGGAGTAATATTGTTAATACATGTATATGCACATCAAAAATAAAACACAAAAGTGGGGCGATAGCAAAAGTTAAAAAAAATATTTCTGAAATCTAATTTTATAACTTTTTTTAGTACTGGACTTTGCTATGAGTATTTTCTGCAGCCAAAAAAGTGCCAATTTGTTCACAGTTGTGTATATACATGTAACAAAAAATAAATTGCATATTGATTGAACTCATGTAGATTTAATAATTATAAAGATTGATACTTTTTAAGTCTTTAATTTCTTTATTCGTAGATATAGATAATATTTATCTTTTTTTATGGTTATGACCTTTTCCTTTTAGAAATTAAGGGTCAAAAAGGGGTAAAAAAAAATTTAATTCATATATAATATAAATACATATGTATATAATATAATATAATATAAATAATATATTAATAATAATATAATATAATATAAATACATATATATATAATAATATAATAAATGCACTATCTATGTTTGCCCATTTAAGCACACCTGACTATAGGCCATGTGAGATATTGCCATCACTTGACATTGCTGTAAATGTTCATATTTTTTCAAACATCTTTTCTTTATAACTTCTTGATAGAATTCAGTGTAACATTGTTTGATTTTTTTTTTTATTAGGGTATCCTGCACAAATTTGTTACTTAGATTTTTGATCCATCAAAAAATTGGCAATCATTACTCCATTACTAAAATTAAACATAAGTTTGTTTTTTTTTTAAAAATGTATTCTAAACTGTAAAGAAATGTTTTGACTGAGTATTAATGTTCAGCATGATCAGATTTTTCCACAGCCAAATTTTTGTGGAAATCTGTAAACTGATATTAGAGAAATTACCCTTTTTGATGTTTTTTTGCTAATTTTGCACAAAGTTTATGCTTCAAATTTTGATCTGTAGACAAGCATGGCTATTGTTTCTAAAAACTGGACTGAATTCAACAAAAGTTGATGTTGTTGCTCCTTAAGATTGCCTACTCAAAATGGCTGTTGGGATTTTTTTATCGATGAAAAATATACTCCTTTTACTAAAAATAAAATGTATCTTATCAAGCCTGGTGAGCAATTTAAGCTCTTTAGAGCCTCTAGTTTTACATAATTATACTTAAATGTATCTTTTAGGTGGTAGTTTTGTCTTACTTAATAGTGGTCCTTCAGAATCTAAGAAGGGATCAAAGCCTCTACCTACAGCCAAGGTAAGATAGTCACACTGAAGATGTTTTATATGCAGTTTTCATGTTTTCACCACAAAATAATATAAACACATATATATATGTACGCAGTGGCAGATCTAGAGATATTAAAAAGGGGGTAGTAACAGACAATTTTTTTCTAATTTTTGCCTAATTTTGCACAAAATTAACAAAATTTAGGATTTATAGTGGAGGAGTCTGACCCCAGTACTCTTTTGCTTTGGATCCGACTCTGTATACATATATCTTGGTACTTTTTAGCTCACCTGGCCAAAGGCCATGTGAGCTATTGCCATCACTTGGTGTCCGTCATCGTCGTCATTAATAATTGTACAAAAATCTTCTTCTCTGAAACTACCTGACTGATTATAACCAAACTTGGTATAAATGTTCCTTGGGGTATCCTGCATAGACCATATGTGGGGATTTTTGATTCTTCGAAAAACATGGCCGCCATTACTATAAATAGAATTTAGGGGTAAGACAGTAGATTTTTTAATATATCGCCACAACCATTAGGTTTAGCTAAATTCTGACGGGGTAAAAGTGTTCAGCATGATGAGAGCTATCTCTGGTCAAATCCGTTAAGCTATGTTGGAGTTATTGCCCTTTTCAAACGATTTTTGCTATTATTTCTTTAAAAAATCTTCTCCTCTGACACTACTTGATCAATTGAAATGTATGAATGTTCCTTGTGATATCCTGCATAGAACTGATATGGAGATTTCTGATCCATCAAAAAACATGGCCCCCATTACTAAAAATAGAACATAAGGGTCAGACAGTAGTTTTTCGCATATATCTCAAAACCGATAGGTTTAGCCAAACTCTTTCAATTGCTGAAATGATCCTTATTATAAGGCCTTCAAAAGTCTTCTGGGATCAAAGATGTCAGGCGATTCCTTGTGAGAGTTATTGCCCTTGAAAGATGAAATTTTTTTTTTTAGTTTTCGGCCAATATCTTGAAATTTATGATAGATAGAAAGAAACTTTCATTTGCTGAAATGATCCTTATGATAAGTCCTACCAAAGTCTTCTTGAGTCAAAATTGTTGGACATCTCCTTGTTAAATTTATTACCCTTGAAAGACAAACTTTAACCAGGTGAGTAATTCAGGCTCCTGGGAACCTCTTGTTTATAAATACATCTCATTAACAAAGTTACTGGGTGTGTTAATTGTCAATTTCTGCAACTATTTTACTTACATCAGTTTCAACATTGTTACTTTTTATATTCAAAAAGATTTGTAGGTATGAATGTGTTGGCATTTTGGGTTTTGACCAATTTTATGTTGAATAATACAAAATAAACAATTGCAGAATTTTAATGTCAGTTATGGCATCATTTCATCATTTTTTTTTGTAACAAGCTTTGTTTGATGTAAATTTTACAGGTATTTCATAAATCTTGGATAGTTTGTTTAATTTTATAATTTCAGTATGTGGCTACACGTCAAAAATCTTTAGGTCTGTATGGACACCTGTTCTTGTAAATTTCACTGGTAACTGTTTGCCTTGTAAAATTCTGTTTAAATAGGTGGTTTGGAATGAATGTTTTGACACAAATTAGTATATGAGGTAGCATTTACCTACTTTAAGACTCACCTTCTTGGGCTTTTTCTGTTGCATAAAGTGAGCATAGAATATTTTTCATTTCATCATTAGAAAAATTCTACTGACCCCTCCTCATACTTACTTCATTAAAGAAATTTTTTTATACAATCACAAGAAAGTGCATTTCTTATAGTGGTATTAATGCTGTTGTTAGCCACAGTGATATTGCTGCTGCAATTTTAATTGTCGGTAGACAATTTTTTTTTCCAGACAATAAGTTATTAATAATTATAAATGTATTATATTTATGAAATTATACCACAAGGTACCAAAAAAGGGGTTAGAAGCAAAAACTTTACTGATGTCTTAACAGTAACTTGAGATGGAAAGGAAGGCTGGGGTTCATATTTTGGGTTGTTACTTGGATCTTTTTGGAATGAGGGGTCAAAAAGGCTCACTAAACCAAGCATTTTCTTGATGTCTAGACTTATGAAAGATTAAATGGGTCTATTTCAAATTGTACCACACCACCAAAGAAAGGTTGAGATTAATTTTTTTGAGTTGTGACTTGAAGTATTTAAGAATCAGGGGTCGAAAAGGGGCATTTTATTGATGTTAAACAATAAATTGTGTAAAAGTTCGCCGATTTTTTAGAAAATTTTCCACATAGTGCCATACAATAAAAAGTAGACTGGGATTGATTTTTGGAATATTTGATGTGTACTGTTTAGGAATAAGGGGCCAAAAAGGGGCACATTATTTCTGGTCGAAGCCTTTTTCTATGTCAAACATTTAATCTCAATATGAATTCAGAGGCTGTATCAATAAAGCTTAAATGGTGTGTCCTTACTTGTTGGATTTTGAACCACATGTTATAATCTATATAAATAGTGTGTGTAATTAAGACATGTATTATTACTTTGTCAATGACATAGGGAAAAACACTAATTTAATCTGTGTTTGTCAGTATGAGCCAAATGAGGTCATATCTGTTTACTAGAATCAAATTACATAATGTTACAGATAAGCTAATCATAAAAGATGTTATTTCACAGCAGTTAAACACACATGTTGCTCTTTTTTTAGAATAGGTTTTGCTCAATATGATATCATATGAAACTATTTATCTAATCATTTCTATGATATCATATCAATTGTTTATCTGATTATTTCTGTCTTTTGAGGTAAAGTGAGATACATGTACTGGTAAGCATATTCTAAAATTCTAAATAACTATTGTTTCAAGAGTAAACTCCGTGACAGATTCAGTGGAGGTTCCAAGGGTTGAAACCCTCTTTTTTTAGTTCACCTGGACCAAAAGGTTCTAGTGAGATTATGCATCCTCTGTCTGTTAACTTTTCACATTTTACTACATGAAAATCCCTTTACTAATTTCAAATAAACCTTGCAGGAATGATATATGGAAGAGCCTCTATAAAAACTTGGAATTTTGGTTCCATTTGATCGAACAAGATGGCCACTGGAAGCCATAAGTTTCTGATTGTTCCATTTTCAAATATCAACTCCTCTAAAACCGTAGATGCTAATGTTTTGAAACTTGATACTGTTGATGACCTTAATGCCCACTTTTTGTGGTGATCATCAACAGGTGGCTGGTTACACAAAGTTATCATTGAAACCCATAGGGGGAACATATATTTCTGCTTTTATTAAGCCAATGGTAACCAAACTTGGCAGAAATAATAAAAGGGATAAATTTTTACATGTTATGAAACTTTGATGCCACTTGAATAAACGAGATAGCCACCAGGGACTATCTAAGCTCCTGATTGGCCAATTTCCAAAGATCTATGCTTCTGAAACCATAGTTGTCAATGTTTTGAAACTTGAAAGGGTTGATGACTTAATGTCCTCTACAAATGATTCTTTTTTATGTAGATCAGGTGGCTCAGTGGGTGGCAAAAATGATGTTAGTAAGGGAACATCTTTGAATGATAAACTTTTGTTTAAATGATATTACCATGTGAACTCTCCAGGTAAGTGATTCAGGTTCTTGAGAGCATCTTACTTTAGAAAATTCTATTTATTTCATGCTTTGGGAAACTGAGCATATAATAGCTGGAAACCTCTGAAACCCCATTTTTAAAATCTCTAAATCATATCAATACAAATGTATTTACTTATAGCTTTTTTGTGCAGGAAAGTATTATGTTGCCAAAATTAAAATATTATGATGCCTTTGTTGTATCATTCTCAGGATAATATAGACTGTGATGTTTTTTAAATACATTTACTTATGGAAGATGAGGTCACACTCTGAGTAAGATGGGTTCATTTGCATCAATCTGCCTTAGGTCATTTTGTTGGTATTGATTTGGGGTCATTCAGTAATGGTCCCAACATTGTTTTGGAATTAGGGGCAAAATAATGTGTTTCATAGAATTTTACTATATAACCCCAATAAAAGTCAATGGATGTCTCTGATATTGTTTCACAATATTCTATACCACAAAAGGACAGACTTTGATCAATTTTTTGGTTAAGATTTGAATCATTTAAGAATGAGGGACTGAAAAGGGGCTTATAACAAACATTTTCCTATGTCCACACACTAAATTGACTATTAGCAAATGCAACTACTTGAAATTGTACCACAAGGTGCTATACCACCAAAGTAAGGCTAGGATTATTTTAGGGAATTATGACTTTCACCAATAAGGAATAATTAAGAGGCAAGGAACAAGCATTTCCCTGATGTCCAGACAATAACTTAACCATGAGTAAATGTATCTCTTTTTAATTTTACTACAAGGTACCATGCCACAAAAGGAAGGCTGGGGTTGATTTGGGCGTTGTTACTTGAGCAAATTAAGAACTATGGGCATTAAAGGGGACAAAAACAAGCATTTTTTTCTGATTTCTGAATGGTAACTTAAGTAAAAAGGAAAAGATATCTTTGAAATTATACCACAAAGTGCCATACCCCAGAAGGATGGTTTGGATTGATTTTGAAACCATCTAGGAATTAGGGACTAAGAGGGGACTGTTTTGATTCTGGTTAAAACATGCTTCAACTGTTGAGGGTTGGGCCTCTGTGGTTGTATCAAGCTGTGCCATGCAAAGCATTTAATTCTGTATGAAACATTCTTGTCTGTTGTTATAATCTGTTCTTGATTTCTTTCTTACCAGGATAAACTTGGAAAAAGGCTGTAATAACATGTAAATTTTGTTTATTTTGAAGGGGTTGTTTAAAATGCTTTGGTTGGGAACATGCATGTTGATAACAGAGACTTGTATGATCTAGCTTAATATCTTGTATTATGTACGAAAACCAACATTTTACTGTTTATTGAATAAAAAAAAAATATTGACGATTAATTTTATCAGCACAAATTATACAAGAACTCATCAGACCACTGTATAACCCCTTTTGTAAAATAGCAATTCTTTTGAATTGTTATAAATTTATATTTTGAAACATGGAAAACTAAGTATGTGAATGCATTTTATATTATTGTATAACAGTGAAATATGTCCTTAACATACCCCTTTTTGACAGGGGGTTTTGTTCTGTGCAGTGAAACCTGTCTAAACCAAGCCTCTTTTCATTCAGTTTAGGCAGGTGTTCAGTTTACCCAGGTTGAAAATGTATTAAGGCTTACGAAGATGTCTTTTGTACACAGGTTCATATTGCATTGAGGCTTTTAGAAGATATCTGTTGTACACAGGTTCAAATTGTATTGAGGCTTTAGAAGATGTCTTTTGTACACAGGTTCAAATTGTATTGAGGCTTTAGAAGATGTCTTTTGTACACAGGTTCAAATTGTATTGAGGCTTTTTGAAGATGTCTGTTGCACATAGGTTCAAACTGTATTGAGGCTTTAGAAGATGGCTGGTATATACAGGTTTCCAGTTTGTCCAGTGTTTGGTTGATAGGTATAACTGCATTAAAATTACTATTAAAATAAAATTTGGTCATCTTTTGTAAATCTCTTCATCAGCTAAATGCTGAGAATGTAAAAAAGATTGTACAAAGAAAAAATTATCCTGTTGTAATAAAGAGCATTAGTGATATCCCATTGTTAATAAAACTTTTAAACATGAATTATGCCAATATGCCAAGACCAGAAATTATTTTGTGAAGCAGTCCGTTTTTAAGTATATATAATGGTTTTGGACTTCTTAATTCTGTCTGTGCTTGAGGCCACATAATGTGCATCTGCTTTCAGTTACCCCTCTGTGTACTCAATAAATTGCTTTTTAACCTGTCTTTAAAAAGATTTTTTTTTATATTGTAATCAGTATGGCATTAAAAAATGTATTTATCTTGCATGGCACTAAATTGTTTGGGTAAAATTTCACAAGAATTATGTCCTAATGTTTCAACTTAAAAAAGGAAGGCTAACTATTCAATTGCTTGATGTAATCCAAAATTCTTATTTTGTCATACAAATATTTCTATAAAATGTCTTACTTTATTTTAATTGTTATTTAATATGAACATTTAATTTACCTAAAACTAATCCAGACCACTCTCCCATCTTTTTTTTCATTTTTGAATTATGTCATTTGGTTGTTTTTCATAATACTTAGTCGATGTAAGTTGAAATACAAAATTTTATTTAGTCTTACTAAACTAAGAATCAATTCAGCTTTGTTTAAAAAGAAATATTCTTCTATGTTACAGGAGAGGTTGGACACAAGAAAAAAGTACCCACAATCAAACCCAAACAGAAGACAAAACAAGACTTTAAAAAGACCTAAAACACAACAGGAACAAGTTTCACAGGAAAATGAAGTTAAAAATCAAAAAGTCATAACCAATCCAGTTGCTGGTGGAAATATGATTTCGGCAAACACCTCTGATAATCAGGCAACTTTAAATCTAGAAGCATCTTCTAGGGAGCAGGATCCATCTGGATCTACTGTAGTTTCGGAAGAAGATGGACAAACAACTGTGGCTGCTGAAAAAGATGGAATTTTGACTACATCTGCAGGTGATGTAGCCAGTCCTATATTAACTGTTAAGAATGGTGAACAACAAGTCACAGTTGATACTTTGAGAGATGAAACAGAAGCTGAACATCAGAATGTTGTTCTTGCAGATTTACCAGAGCCATTAGATTTTGTTGTGCAATTAATTCCTGTATTGCAATTTACATTTCACACTCCAGAATAGTCATTGTTGTATTATTTTCCCAAACATCAAACTTTAAAGTAATGGAATCATATACCGTTAGCTTAAATATATGCTATTTTAAGGTTAAACAACTTAAGGAGGTAGACCTGGGGTAAGGGGCTTACAAATAATTGGAACGTTTGTATTCAGCATTTTACATCAATCTCATGTAAGCATCAAAGTAACTTGGATTGATTTCATTCTGTTTCAAATGAAAGCTTGAAAGGCTTTTGTGAAATTGAATTTGATACAAATATATCACTGATTTCAAGAGTTATGTCCCTTACCCTAGGTCTACCTCCTTAAGTTTAGCTGAAAAATAATTCAACCTCAAGACTATTTGGTCTTGGTGCACAGAGATTTGCAAAAATTAAAACTAACGAAAAATAAGATGACTTGTTATATAATAGATATCAAATATCTTTCCAGTAACTAAAGTAGAAAATGAATTTTGTACCGAACAATGGATATGTACATTGTAGTATTACAATTTTTCATATTATTTTCTTTTCTGATGCACCTGGTCTATGGTCCCAGTTTTTAGTTGAGTCCAGATTGCTCATTTTCTTCCGTTTCTTTGTACCTGTTACTATTTTATGTGTCTATTTTCCCCATCTAGTCTTAGTCCTTGGAATACTGGTATATTCTTTTGATTACTGCTCAAATCTTGGTTCCCTTGATTACTTCATTATTTTTTTTAAATGAAATTATAAATTATGTGAGAGCATTTTTTTTTTGGTTTATGGGAAAAATTAATGGCAATCATGATTAAATAAGAGTTTCGTCTCAAAACTAGCTCCAACATATGCAGACCTAGAGACAAGGTTCAGGTCTTTGACCTTCCCTATCGTTAAAAATTTTGTTAATTTTATGCATTATTTGAATATGAATTTACCAATAATAGCCAGGAACCTTAATTCCTTTTTTAAGTTAAAAAAAAATTGGAATGCAGAGGTATGTGGGATCACCAGATCAAACTTCTTCAACTTGTTTTGTTAGAGTTCAAAAATTGTTCACTCCTGGTAGTTGGTATGATTTAAAATGTATTCATGACGAAATGTTAGATATTGATATGTATTTAATACTGTGAATGTACTTTAATTCGTGGATACCAATTTTCGTGGATCAGGGAAGTAACAAAAGTTTGTAGTTCTTGAATGTGTGGTTCTGAAGTTTTTCTGTATACGCACCAATGGGAATCTCTTGGTCAACCCACGAAAACCAAGAAAATTGGTACTCCACGAACAATAGTACCTTACAGTAAACAGCACTGAAAATATTAAGTAGCAGTCTTTATAAAAATCAGACAAGATGTGATGTATGTATGCGGAAAAAAACACCAAATTAACTTTTATTTCTCATTAAGAAACAGTTACAGACCACAGAATTAGTCTTAGTTTTTCATTCAGTTGTTGCTTTTTTGAGATACAAATTATATAGATCGTGTACCAATGGCACGTTGCAGGATTTTTTTGGGGGGGATTTTGTTGCTTTAGTGGGATATAGATGTATAGGTTTTCTGTAAAATACATATCTGAATTAAAATAATTTCCTATAAATGTAGCATATGTAGACTAAAACGCATCATTTGTTAGATGGATTTTTGTACACAATACGTGTAAATCACCTTTAGGTGGTTTCTGAATTTTATTTGGACTGATACTAAATACAACACCTTTTCACACCATTATTTTACAATAATAATGAATTTATTGTCTAGTTATATTGTACCAAATCTGCACCTTTTCATAGAAAGAAATTGAATGAAAATTCTCATACGACATCTTAAAATGTCAAACAATGACCTGTCTTAAAGTTCCTGTACATCAATTTAAATGTATTTTGAACCTTGGTATACCAAACATCTGTATTTACCAAACATATTTCAAATTTCAAAATGAGTTTGGTTTAGACAAGTTTCATTGTATTTTTCTTTCATAAAAACAAATGCTACTGTATATAAGATTATTTTTCAGGTTGCTACATTTCTTAGTGATTATTGAACAAATTATCAAATCTGAACTAAAATTGTATGCCGAAAAATGGAACTTTGCAATTAAATGTGTTATTTATAGGTTGAAAACTTAATCAAATGTCAGTATTTCTAAAACGTTTTTCACTTGCTGTAATAGTTATGTTATATTAGTTAGTAATATGTTATAGTGCCAATTTTTGTGGAATTGTTCAATGTTTTGTTGAATATTTTTGGTGCATATTTTCCACTAATTTCTTTTATTTTTAATGTCATGTGTTTTGTTTGTTTGTTTGTTTGTTTTTTTGGGGGGCGGGGGGGTTTGTGATATGTATATTAAAGAAGTTGTTGTCTGTGATAAATTTGTTAATTTATACATTTTTGTTTCATATGTAACAAGGTTTTGTTTTACAGTTACTTTAATAATAAACCATTTAAATATTTATTTGTCTAGTATTTATCATGTGCATCTTTCATGCTTCCTAGTTGTGGAATCAGAATTTCTGAAAGAGGGTGGTCTGCTGAATAGGCCAAGAGTTGGGGGAAGTGTGTGTGTGGGCGGGGGGGGCTCACCAGTGATTTTCTATGTATCAATCATGGATCCATCTATGCTTCAACTGCTATGAGATAGAACATTGTCAGTCTGTAAGAACATACAAAACTTGCAAAAATAGTAAAAAACGCAAAATTTATCTTCAATGATTTCAACAGTTTTTATTTTATTCCAATCCAAAACAAAATTTTCAAATCTGTTTTCAAACAAAAGAAGTTTTTTGTTTTCATTTTTTTTGTAAATTATTGAATCCTGCTTTACCCTTGTTCTATTAAGTTGCTGTTGTGGGAATTTGGGGCAAGAAACTATCATTTTCTTGATATCAGGACAATAACTTGTGTTAAAGTGTATGTTTCTATATGATATTGTACCATAAGGTTCCATTGAGCTAAATAGATCAAATTTGTAAAAGCATTATTTTTGTCTATCTGTTCATATGTCACTCTCATAGATTTGTAACACAAGTACCTGCAGAATGAATACTATATCCCCCTTTTCCCTTTTTTCTACAAACACCCTAAAAATAAATCAATGATTAACACCTAATTTCTACTTCAATGTGGGTTTTCTAGGCAAGATATATCAACTAACAGTCATAGCTTTCAAATATGTTCTCCACTGATATGTGTGATTGGTTTGTGTGAATCAATGATTTGATTTGGGGGTGTAGAGAGAAAGGGACGGGAAAAGTATATTCATGCTAGACATGCCTGTGATTTGTTAAACCCTGAATATCAACAGATGTGCCCTACGACTTTTAGTATTTTTTATTCACCTTTGTTTTGAACAAACACTGATTGGAATCCCATAATGAGTTGGTACTGCATACATTTGGTATTTGGTATTAGTTACCTGAACCTAAAAAGTTATTGCATCCATTATACTTTTATAATATCAGCCATGCTACATTAAAATTAGATAGTACAATTATGTGTAGATATATTGTTATACACATGGAACCATAATAATAAAATGGAAAATTTAAATGAACAAAATAAATTGACTTTTTCAGAGGAAAATTCTCCATTCAGACACAAAAATAGTAAGGGATCTTATATCTTTATAAAAATAGTAAAAGAGGTTAGTAATATGAAGTTCCTGTACTATTTAATATTACTCAAATTGTGCACTGTGTATTATGAGGAAATGATATATTTCAACTACATTTTATTGTAGCATGTTTACTTTATGTAATCTTGTGTAATACTCTGACTCACAAAATAATTATAACTGTTTTCTTGCTTTTTAGAATAACTGCATAAATTTTAAGATTTTAAGTTTAATTATCTGGTCAACTTGATAGTGTGACCACAAATATCTATTAAGTAGTCAAATATTTTTCAATTAAAGATATCATTTGGACCCTCATTTTAATCCGGATTTTGTTGCAACTCCGGATTTTACTTATGGTTTATCTTCTTCAGGAGGGTCATAATTTAGAATTTCAGTCCGGAAGTTGTATATTTTTTTCCCAAAGAAAGATGTTATTTCTCTATCTCTCATAAAAATGACGTGTGAGGAAAGAAGGATAGCTGCAGTTGTAGGAGCACTAGTTGCTGATGCTGCTGGTTTGTATTTCAAACTCCGATGCAATACAAATCATGGGAAATTTATTGTATTATGCTCTCCCGTTTCATGTCATATTTTATAATTACCTAATCAGAGGGCTCATACAGTAGTATAACTTAACCAAAAGTGTTGATATCTCGTTGACAATTTTCATTTGCACTTTTATTTTTGAATACAGTTTTTATGAGGCCTACTGAACTTGGTGAAGGATTTCCATTAAAAAAAACTGGAGGTATGTAGAAATACATTAGCTTTTGCCTAGTTTTAAGGCAGAGCAGCTCTAAAACATTATCAATCATTTCAATTATAATCATATATACATAAGGAAGGGTCTAAGATGCAGACGGTTTGAAATCACAGAAGAATTGTTGAGATTATCAAAGATTATATCTTTAATAGTACTCTACTTTTAATTGAACTAAATATAAATGGATTCTGAAAGCCTTGAAAGTATTGATAATATCTATCTACTCATGTCAAAATTATGAGAAAAAATTAAGTGACAAAAAATATGATCAGAAGGGTTTGAAATCCACTCAAGTCGAGAGGTGAACAAAATTTTGTCTTTCATCTTAGATTTATAAAAATTCATAAACCCTGGTCAATAGCCATTTTTATATTCTGAAAGACAATTTAATTTCCTGTTTGACATATTTGGAACATTTGTTGTTCCCCATTAGATATTTTTGTATTTTATCCAATTAGGTATACCAGTCTTTAGTTAGTGTGTACTGTACTAGTACTTCTTAAAGTCTATTCATTTTTAGCTCAACCTCTGCACTGGAACTATAAAATCGAGAAACTAAACAGTATAATAGGAGACACTGAAGAGATAGCATTCTGGGAGCCTTCAGCCAATCCTTTCTACCTTCGTCCTACTGGAAGTCATAGTTGCTATGGTGACCAATCATATGTTATACTGAAATCCCTTGTTGAAAATGGAGGTAAATAAGAAAGATTCATTTATGAAGTTCATTTTATTTGTAAATTTCTTTAACTGTTACCAGTAGTTAAATGAATCCCTGAAATAAAAAAAAAGATTTGTTTTGAGTTGGTAAATGAATTTTACTTAAAGATTGGTTCAGTTAGGTGCCAGAGATCATTTAAGGATGTTCACTGCTCATGTTCAGCCATTTTTGTCATATTTTCTGACACCTCTGGATTTATCCATTTCTTAGCATAAGTATTTTTTGCCCAGTGACTCCTCATTTAACTTACCTTAAAATGTTATCTGAGAAGTTTTTATGAAATTCCACAGTAGTTATTTCTTTGGGGTTTTTAATAGATAAACCTACTTCCACAAAACCTATGAAAAATCAAGAAAAATTTCAAATGTTTACATTTCAAAAACAAGCACACTGACCCATCATTTTTTTTTCTTCTTATGTTGTTCTAGTAAGAAAGATCAAAGATTTCACCACCTTTTGAAATCCTTGTTATTCTTAAACAGAGCAGCGTACATCCTTGAAGCAGGTTTATGTTTTTATTTTTTACAGGGTTAGACATCAAAGGATTACAAAAGTCCACATATGACTACTTTGGTCCTGATAGTGAATATGAAAATAAAGATAACATGGAATACAAAGATAAGCCAGGTATGAATGTATATTTACATGTGTAAATAAAGCAGGCAAAAATTGGCAAGTTTTAAAAACAAATTGCAGCAAAATTTCAGGCTATTTCTTTTGACATTGATTTTTCTCTTTTATCTTTCAAACCTTTTTGTGTATCTCACGCATGTAGCTTTATAAAACTGAACAACCGTGATATAGTCTTACCTCCTTAGTTGGAACATTGGCTGAGTGAAGCTATTCATGAGCTTGTATCATTGATGATTGTAATAGGGTATTTCTATCTCTTGTAGTTTCATATAAGATCCATTGTACTGGAAAACCTGTTATTTAATGAATGCTGAAGGCTTTAAAAAAAAAGAAAAAAGAACTTTCCATCGTATTTATCTTTTTAATGCCCTTTTTATTTGAACCAGTTTTTTCTGTATTCTTAGTGTTCTCATGTTTGTCTTTCAGATGCTGCTAAGAAAGTTTTCCCCATAAAAGCAGGATGGAGACATGCAAGTGTTAAAGTTTTCCTCAAAAAGTTTGAAGAGGGGTTAGAAGATACAGGTATATTACATGATTTTTATCCAAACTTTTACCTTGTTATACATCATAACTATTGAACCGCTTGAGTGGTCTTATTGTCCTGTGCTCACCTTGAGGGTAGGAGGTTCTTAGTTTGATCACAGTTTGAGTATAACCAAAACCATAAAAATGGCAGTCCTGCATGAAATGGAATACAATTTATTTTTGATTTTTTTTGCATAAGTCTCACACAATTTTAAACAAGTCTTTTTTTTTTAACAAAAAGAGGTTAAGTTAAAAGTATGTGTATTAAAAGTTCTTAAATGTCTCCTTCAAATATGAAAAATTCAGGAATAATCTTCCTTTTTTGGTTCTTTTTGGGGGTCAACAGACCTGAAAATAATATTATAGAATTGGGATAGCATCTTTCTGACATGGAATATTCTTAATGTGCACTTAGTTAACTTATGTTAATTTGTAGGGTGTGATAAAGATGAACAGATGGATGCAGTATTGAGGATAGTACCTGTTGTAGCTTTGTGTGCTGGTAAACCTGACATGTTAGACAAAGTTGAAGAGGTCATTAGAGTGACCCAGAATTCAGACACTTCAGTAGCAGTTGGTCTTACTGCAGCAAGGTAAGTAGAATATTAGCAGGTGTAGGCATGGATGATTAAGTCAAGGGCATGCTATGCAATGCAAGTTTTGCTCCAGGTTGACAAGTGAACTTTAGCCGAACTTGTGTTGTCTAGTTATGTATTCTTACATCTCTTTTGAATTATTGTTAAAAAAATATTTTTATTTTGCAACTTTTCTATCTTAGCTGTCACGATGTATCAACCTTATATTTATCAGTGGTGTAACTTACTTTTACAGAATACTAGAGCAGTATATATTATATGGTGATAAAGCTGATGCTATAGAGACGGTGATAGAAGATTTAAGTAACCCAAACAGATCAAACCCACAAGATCTGGATAAAGCTATGGCAGGAAAACTTAGGGATGTGCTGAATTATAAAGATATGAATCATAGTGAAGCTGCTGGAAAGTTCAGAATAGACTGAGGTATAGTACCGGTAGTTATATATTACTTAATAAATTATTTCGGTAAAAATTTGAAGATGAATTTTTTTTTTTGTTTTAATAATCCAAAAAAAGTAGGAGACAGATGCTTAGATGAAAATGACTTGTGGGATATTGCAAAAATGGCAGATCACATGCTCAAAACAAGTAACTTCTTTCAACTTTAATATATATTAATGATCTGATAATGAAAAGTGAGATAGTCATTTTAAATATGCTTGATTTTATTGGGATATCCCCTAATCTAAGATCTCCCTTTTTTGTGTTTCTATACAAGTTGGGCTGCATATTTCATATTGGGAATAAGCCTCTGTGCAGTAATCTTACTAATTCTCAATCATCAAGTAAAGGTGAATATTTTAGTTGAACTTTTCACTTTAAAACATTTCAAATTAAAAACAACCATTTGTAGTTCATACTTTGTCTTTTTATTGAAGGCATCCCAGGTGCATTCCAGCTGACTGTTCATGAAGTCCTGACTGGTTCCACATATACTGGTTCCATACAAGAGACCATGAGGGTTGGAGGATGCACCTGTTCTAGAGGAGGCTTCATAGGAGCTTGTTTTGGTGCAAGGGTAAGTGGCAGTTGCAGTACAAGGTTCTGGTTGATTTTTGTTCAGTTTTTTTTTTTCACACCAACTGGCATACGAGACCTCTGCTTTAGGCCTGCTTTAAAGGTAAACAATCACTTCTGACTGAATGACTTTGTGCCGTTCACATTTCAGACTCCGTACAAGTAGGACATGACTGACAGTCAGTCTCTATTACCTTGTGCCTAGGCATTTTTGGACTGATTATATCATCATCAGTTGATTGATAACCATTAGGCCATTCAAAATTTAGTAAGATGCCATTTCTTCAAGGAAGTCATTGAAGCAGGGAGGCATATTGTTTTACCTTTTTATTACCGTATCTGAATAAGTGTAAGGGTACACATTCAAATGTGCCTCTTATGATACCAGTAGTCATATGGGGCTCAAGTTATCAGATAAAGAGTAATCAAGGGAACCAAGATTCTAGCGGAAATAAAAAAAAAAAGTAATCCAGGGAAAAAGACCACACATGGAAAACAGACAAACACAACAAAGAACATAAAATAAACGAAATAAAAACATGTTAATTTTGGCTTAGAAAGAGTAATCAAGGGAACAAAGGTTATAGCAGTAATCAAAAGAATGTAATCCAGGGACAAAGACTAGGCACGGAAAACCGACCTACACAACAAAGAACATAAAGTAACTAAAATTATATGTACAAAGTAACAAAAGCAAATGAGCAACTCGGACTCCACTAAAAACTGGGAGCATGGACCAGTGCACCAGTAGGTTAGAAGCATATGATTATGACACCACTCTTGTTCCATATGATTATCATATCACCTCTGTTTCATATGTTTATCCTATGTTGCAAACCATATGATTCTCATGTATGGCACTTTTGGATGTGTGCATTACAGAAAATATAATGATGAAGATTTTTTTTTTGGAAAAAAAGTTTTAGTTGATCTTCAATAAAAATGTTTGTGCATTTATTTTCAGCTTGGTGTTGGCAGTATTCCAGAGTCATGGAAAAAGAAGACCTTGACATATGCCAATGTCCTTGACCTGTCAAATAAATTAATCAAAGTACAGTAAAACATTCCAGGGTTTTTAAAGAAGATTACTTTAACTTGTCATTTTCTATTTATTTATTATGCATCGTACAATCCTAAGATTTTTTTTGTCTTTCACGCGCAAGAAATTAAGAAGGTATCCATATAAAAACCAGGATGTGGGTGGCACATTACAGTGTTTGTTTTAAAAAGATTCTTACATGCATCCTTTCTCAAAGTTGAATTTCGTTTATTGATCAACTGTACTGATTAAAGAAAAATAAATTACATATTCATTGAAAAGGGGGGATTACTCTTTATTTTGTGCAAATTTTTTGTTTGCTTTGTTAGGGAATTTTAAACATTTTCTGAGCCAACAATTATTGATTAAAAAATCATTATACCTTGTTCAAACATATCACATAAACATTTTATTTGAAGAAAATTCAGATGGAAAAAATTTAAGTTGTGCCGCCCATATCATAGTATTTGCCCGAGTTTCACATGGACCTCCTCTTAAGTTGTAACATGTCTTAATATTAAAGATTTGACTATATTATTGCAACTACCTATTTCGCCTGTGACCTTAGAAAGGGTTTTTTATAGTACAGAATCATCCTTTTGACATGGGGCTACTTTCTATACAGATCAGTAAAGATTTTATGATAAATTTGTTCTAATCCTCTTTTTGGTGAATGATTTTTGAGGTTTTATTTTTGCTGTTATGCTTGGAATAGCCTCTGTTAACAGGTGAATTCTTTTAATCTCATATGATCTAGTCAATGTTATTGTTGTTGCATTGAGCTTCGTTTTATTATAACACTAGTCATGTTTTTTAAGAATTTATAAGAAAAATTATGATTGTGAGTTTAAGGTCTAAAACAAAACAAAAAAACAATTATATAGATAGTGCAAATTCTGATATGCTTTGCACATGTTTCAATGAGTTACCTCTTATCAACAGCATTAGAACGAGCATTAGAAGTCACCTAGACAGAACAGTTACATGATTTCTTTGATACAGATGTCAGGTCAGCACATGTATATGAAAAATTTGTTCAAATCCATTAGGTGAATGAATGGTGATGTTTTCTGTGCTGCTCTGTCTCAAGTTAAGAAGGTAGACCTAGGGTAACAGGCATAACTCTTGAAATCAGTGATATGTTGTATCATATTCAATTTCACTAAAGCTATCAAGCTTACTTTTGAAACGGAATGAAATCAATCCAGGTTACATTGATGCTTCAGTGAGACTGTTGTAAATGCTGAATACAAACGTTCCAATGATTTGTAAGAGTTGTGTCCCTTAGTGTAGTTCTACGTCCTTAAATCAGCTTAAAGTTCTTGTTCTCAAATAATTGTTATGATACAAAACTACAGTATTTTCTCATGAAATTTTTTTATGCATTTTTGTATATTCTGATCATTGCAATGTTATCATTGATATTTTTATATACCTGCATTACCAGGTGTTTTAACTATTAAATACCTATACATGCATGCAATTAAACAATTTCAATTATGTTTTGAGTGTATTGAATTATATTGATATTTGTTGATAAATTTTGTGTTTTACACTAAAACCAGTATATAATGAACCATTTAAAACAAAGGATTTTTATAGAGAAGCCAATTTATCATGACCCAAGTTTTAAATTGAGATTTTAGAGTTAACCTTTAAAAACTGCAGATTTTGTTGGTGGTCTTATTCATTTGCTTGGCACAGAATGTGATTGCCTTTAAGGTGTTTAAGTTGCAGTTTATATAAATATTATGATAAGACTTTTTGAAGGCATGTTCTCCATTTTAGTAGCAACTCAGCAAGTGTTTCTAGATAGGCAGAGGATGCTTACCCTACTCATTTACTTTTGTTTCTTTGTGCTGTTTTTGGTTATTTCATGTTCTTTGTTGTGTGTATCTATTTTCCCTGTCTAGTCTTTATCCTTGGAATATTTTCTTTTGATTACCAAATCATGGTTCCCTTTATTACTCTTCCAGTAAGATTTTTACTGATGGTACAAGGATTGGATTTTCTTTAACTATTCATTGGCATGGTATTCTTTTACTTCCATACATGTATGTCACTGAACTTATTTTTTTCTTTAGGATGCATGTACCGGTATTAACCTTTCTTCAATTTTGTATTTGATCTTGTTGGAAGCAATAGTTATGGAATTAAAAGCTGTAAGAATTGTTGAATACTGCATTTTTTGCATTGTGTATGCTTCTGATGAATTTTACTAACATCACAGACCCTTATGCAAATACATGTAAAACACTTTCAGAATAAGAACAAATGCCAATCTTGTACCATGTACAAAATGAATATTATTGATTGTATTTTCTAAAAAAAAAAAACAAATTTCTTTCTTTGACAAATTTTTATGAGAATAAGTTAACAAAATGCTAACATTTATTAGATATCATATTCCTTGAATGTCATTCATTTGTTCTTCAGCATAAGAGGCACCCACATTCTATTCGTGAGTATTCTATTGAAGGAATGAATGTTATATTTTTTTGGTCTATGAATAAATAACCTCAATCATGTAGTGCACACTAAATAACTTGCATAACAAGTTATTTTCAAGTATGCTCCTAGGCATTTAGGTCATTTCATATTGACTGAAAATGCTTATAATATAATTTCAGTATGAAAATTTAACAAGTAAATCAATAAAAAAGTTGATGACCTCATTGTCACATCACAAACTTTGGTCTCTGAAATTTTTCATCCAATCAGATAGTATGTTACATCAGAAATTTAATTCTTATAGAATAATTCCTGTATATCTAACACTTTTGACATTTCTTCGACCAGTGTTGTCTTTCTTTAACCACAAAAATTAATCATTTAGGTTTTAAATTTTTCAATTAACAGCAATTCTCTGTTAAGCCAGGTAATATCAAATGAATTTCGAACCTCTACACTGATAACAAATGAAAAACAGATAATAACACAATATCTAACAGAAATAACAGCAACAAGAAAACTATGTATAAATGCTAGCTCCCTCAAAAATCAAGAAAGCTAATGCATCAATAATGCCCCTAGAGCACCATTTGTCACGAGTCAATTGGTAGATTATCAATTGGACAG
Organism: Perna viridis; assembly: GCA_037379345.1. Lineage (NCBI taxonomy): Eukaryota > Metazoa > Mollusca > Bivalvia > Mytilida > Mytilidae > Perna > Perna viridis. The sequence continues at coordinate 29,558,599 of CM074517.1, read as the reverse complement.
TTCATAGATGAGTTTTTGAGCCATGAGTCAATACATTTGCTGTGGAAGGCATGATTGCACGGGAGATATTTTCTTTCTTGTCCTTTCTCATATAGATCCATACAAATAGGACACACTTCTAAATTGTCATTACTATCAACAATGTCAGTTTTGAAGGTATTTAGTTTGTTTTCTGACATAGTTTTAGGTTTGACACGAGCTTCGTCTAGCTGCAATAGGAGGTCATAGTCTTCAGGTGTTAAGTCTCTGTGCTGCATGTTCATCAAAAGATTAGCTAGAGCAGCATCTAAATCATTTGGTAGATTGTCTTTGTGAATAGTATGTGCCAAACATTGAACAGGTGTAGGTCGGTAGTTATTATTAGTTCTATTAGTTCCAGGTCTATTTGAAATTGGGGTCACAGTGTTTCCTCTTGCAATTTCCCTTTTAACAATATTCTTCTCTCTCTTTGGACTTGGCATATAACTAAGTCGATGAATGTCTAATTCCATCATTTTGTATACTCTATGTTTAACATAAAGTGGTTTGCGTCCTTTATTGTTCAATACACTTTTGCAATGTTTCGTTTTCACTTGCTTGTGAGCTTTCTGAACTCTTTTAGTTCTATCTCTACGCAATTGTTTTACATTTCCTTGTATTTTGCCTTCAAGTTCAACCATGTTCCTAAAATCTAAAGTAATTTTTTCATTGTATTCACACTCATTTTCAATTTCAGCCCAAAGTTTTGCAGAATCTCTATCAATTTCAGCATTATTTTTGACTGGCCTTGGGAAGAGAGAAATTTGGAATCCAAGCTCTGATAATTCTAATTTCTTCCACTTTTTCTTCTTCGCTTTACTCTTGTCCCCATTTTCATTATCACAGTTTTCCTTGATACTAGAAGCCTCTTTGGCTTTTGACTCTATTTCCATAGACACTGGTTCTTTTTCAATTTTTTCAACTTTATATTGATCTTTGTTAATTGTCAAATAATCCTCAGAATCTGTTTCTTTTCCTAGATTGCCTTTCTGCTTACTTTGCAGTTTACTTTCACTTTGAAATGACTTATTGAATGAAAACTTTTTGAATGAGAGATTTCCAATCGGTAAAGTAAGTATCTCCATCACAGCAATTGTCTTTGCACTTACTTATCGACTCTCAGGAGGCCAAAATGGCCGAAATATATTCAATGAATTTATAATACCTACTTATATATTCCTAAGATTGCACAACCTTGGTGAAACTAAAACAAATTCTATTTTTAACATGTGATATGCTTAAAATAGCGTTGACGTTCCATTCTTTACATTTGATTGGCTAGAATTCTGAACGCGAATCTACGAGATTTTAACATTTTGGAAAACCCCTTTCACTTTAAAAAACACACGTAGTGAGATTTTATTGAAGAACTTAAAAAAATCAGAGATCCTGGCATGAGACACTGACCGTGAGGTACTATTGTACATTGATAATGTATATTGGAAGGTTATACATAGGTTCTAAGTCAAAGTAATATGATTTAACCACGAGAATCATATTTCAACTGCTTACTAAATATTTTGTTTGTAATATTCTCAACAGTTAACATGGGAAGGTGGTAGGGGGTTTACACTTGACTCCTAACGATTTACTCACTTTATCCACTTTATTCAAACTTGCTTCCCTAGTTTATGAATGCAAGTAAATATTGTAAGAAATAAAATAAGTAGAGACCCCCAATCCTGCCCCTTGGTCTTGTTTCTAAAAACCTCACTCCTCTTTCACTGCCCCCTTGGTCAATTGTCTTACTTCGGTATAAAACACACGTCATATGGACATGTCAGCTATAATTAAAGCTAAATGGGAGCATATACAAGGTTCTAAATTAAAGTTGTGGTTTTGTAGCCCACAGCTTTAATTTTTGAAGCCAATATGCATAGTTCTTTACAGTCACAGTTCAGATTATAGTAGCCCACACCAAATTTTGAAGGCCATTGGCGAGTGGGCCTTGCTAATTTCAATCCCTACATATACATAGTAGAAATGATAGTATTATTAAGCACATTAATATAAGTCAAAAATATGCATTTACCAATTTACCTTATTATCTGGTACTTAAAAACCCCATTAAGAGGTGTAGCCAAGAGAAACCTTGAAAATTCTTTCATGTATGAAACTTGCAACCCCAAATGATAATTCAAAATCTCCATACTCCAAATATTGCATAAAATCAGTCCGGCCTAAAAAATGTTTGTTTCCAGCTACATGAAACTGACCCTATTACCCCCCTTTTTAGCTCACCTGGCCGAAAGGCCATTTGAGTTATTGCCATCACTTGGTGTCTGTCATTGTCGTTAACAATTTTTCAAAACTCTTTTCCTCTGAAACTACTTGACCAATTTGAACCAAACTTAATATGAATGTTCCTTAGGGTATTCTGCATACAACTGATGTTGGGATTTTTTATCCGTAAAGAAACATGGCCGCTGTTACTAGAACATAAGGGTCAGACAGAATTCCCAAAATGATCCTTATTATAAGGCCTACAAAAGTCTGCATTGGATCAAAGTTTTTGGACAACTCCTTAGCAATGTTTTTAGCAGCTTTCAGCCAGTATCTTAAAAACTATAATAGAAAGACTTTCAGTTGATGAAATGGTCCTTATGATAAGTCTTACCTAAGTCTTCTTTGAGTCAAAATTGTCAGACAACATCTTATTAGAGTTATTGCCCATGAAAGGCAAACATTTAACCAGGTGAAGGATTCAGCCTTTGGGGAGCCTCTTCTTATTCTTTTGCCTACCCTTAACATTCTCTGGCCATTTTGTCTCAATTATTGGTAAAGTCTAGATTGTTTCCCAATCAACACAATGAAAAAATGTTTTTGAAAAGTGAAATGATTTCCCTACCTTCTACCTACCCTTTTTTTTTATTTGCTAGTTGCTGGAAACTAAACGAACCAGTATTATATATTTTTTGCCTTATATTCTACACACAATGACATTTGCTATTTTGTCTACAAGTAAACAATGGTCTGCAATTGTTTCATTGTATTAAACTTACAGGAAATACAGATGAAACAATTTTAAGTTTAAAAGTGCAAGAAAGGTATACTTAGATAAGATATATATTTGTTAAACAGATGGAGAATGAACTTAAGACTGATCAAGAAGTTAATACAGTTGGATCACGAGTGTCTAGTGATTGTTCTGTTGAAGATTTAAGATCAAACCAGATATCCAGGGTATATCTTGAACTTTGTGAAGGTATGGTTGTGTAATCACAGTTATCAATTACATTACAGTCCATATTATAGAGACAGAGTGTCAGGGACTTCTTATATGAATTGTATAGATTCTATTGTTCAAGTGACGTATCAAGATGATGTATGCAGTTAGGAAGTGATTGTTTTAACTTTTCATGCAGATGTACTGCACATGTCTTAGGAAGTCCTGATTTTTATAAAGGTCGAGCCATCCACAATATTAGAGAAACTTCAAGAAAATCAGTTGTTATTTTAAGGAGGTAGACCTAGGGTGAGGGTCATTGGAACATTTGTATTCAGGATTAATTTCATTCTTTTTCAAATGAAAGCTTGATTGGCATTGTGAAATTGAACATGATACAAACACACTACCTCCTTAATACAAATAGCTTGGTCCCTCATTGGCAAGCCCAAAATCATATTACTATGATGTATTTGTATCACTCTGTCTATCATTCCCTTCATTTAAATTAGATGTTATTGCCTCAACCAACACTGGATGAATTTATTTCAAATTTGGTACAATAAATAATGTTGTAGGCAATTTTGGTTGAACATTTTAAAAAATGCTATCCTTCAATTGATTTCAAATGAAATCTTTATACATGAATTCACTGGTATACTACTAGTATAAGTACTTTTACTTTGCATATGAAAATTTATTGTAAAATATTTTTTTATCATGTATCGGGGCACAGGTCCAGGCTTAGCACAGAGACCCCTCATTTACCCCTCATTTCAGAGAAAATGTTTGTTAGGATTAGGCTTAAAAAAAATTACCTGTGATTCAGCTAAACCTACAAACCATACTTTTTGTTGCTTACCTGTAAGATTTTTTTTTCTGCCATTTTCTGACTCTGTCTCCAAAACAAATTGCAAAAAATAAAAAAAGTGTTGCCTACCTGCCAACCCTAGGTTTAATTACCAGGTTACTGGTAGCAGAAACACAAATATTTTTTTCTTTGCCTTAGCATCTAAGAAATGAACAGTGGTATTACATGTGCTGCATTTTTTAAATCAGAATATGTAACTAATTAAAGATTGCTTTTAAGTAGTAGTCTGTTTAAGAATCATTCAAATTCTGTAAAAAAAAATGTGATACACCCCAAAAAAAGGTTACACATTTTTATTTTTTTAGTTGCTTTTTAGATTTTGTGATTATGGTAAATGTCAATCTGTCTGCTCTTAGGAGATAATCCACATAGTTAAATAGTGTCATTTACAGAGTTATCTTCCTTAATTTTGAATTCTACAGTACATTCAATATAATTTTTATCTCCAAAGAACAAGGGTTTTATGAAATTCCATATATTAATTTCTGTGCTATTTAAATTTTTTACCAGGTTATGCAAAATAATTAACATTGAGTCACTTTACAAACAAATCTAAAATTGGTTATGCAAGCAAAACTTAGTCAAAAATTAAAAACAATCCTTATTATTTAATTTCTAATCCATAAAAGTCAAAATTTAGATTTGTCCCTGCACCAAAGCTGTATTTAGTTTGGAACTATTTGAATAGCTGACTGCAGATCAATCGACATAAATGACATCATAGTACAAAATGTACCAAGTTAGTTAATGGAAAATAACCTATCTTGCCCAGATGAGAAATAAACATTCAACATTCAAATTTTATTATTATTTTAAAAAAAAATAGCTTGAAACTACATAGCACATCAATTGTCACTTCTTGAATAAAACTGTTAACACAGATTTCAATGTGTTTTGGTTTCAGTGAGAGGATGGTGGAATGTGAAAACCCACAAAGAAGGGAAATATGCCTTCATATCAGGCCGCCCAACACGGCATGAACCAAGACAACTAGTACTACCCCTATCTAGTCATGAAATGGTGTCACCAATGCAGATGCAGGAATATTTACAAGAGATAAAGTTGGATGATTCGAAGACTGATGGGTGAGATAAAGCTTTATGTGCGATTTTGTCATAAAATTATGACTGTGAAAGTTTTTATTTTTGGGTACCAATTTTCATTGTTATGGGAAAAATGATCAGCTTGTGGATTCTTGAATTTGTGGATTTGACAACTCTACCATATAAACTTATGGAAATTTTCGTTGGGAACCAAATTTCATTGTTTACCCAACCCACGAAAACCATTAATATTGGTACCCCATGAACAATGATACTTCCACAATAGTAACCTACCACCAATTTCACCAAAGGGGACTTTAGGTTTGCACTGTTTATTGGCCATGCTTGCAAATATCTACTGGTGTTTGAATTTAGGTACATTGCTTTACCATGACAAGTTACAGATCAAATTTGAATTTTGTAAGGATCTGTTAATTTTATGGTATACCAGTATCCATTTATTGTTCACACTTCGCACAATAACTCAAAAAAGCTGCTGCCAATTTTTGTGAAACTTTGGGGATGTTTTTTCTTTTCAGTTGATGTGAACTCCCTTTCGGTTTTTATTAATTTCAGAATTTTTTCTTTTTGTTCAAAAATGGGATTTTCTGTTTTGTATTAATCAAAAACCTCTGCAGCAATTCCAATGAAATTTGGATGAATTATATATTTATACTAGTAAAAGCTTCCTTTCAATTTTTTGAAAAATTGTGATTTTATTATTGAGTTAAGGAATTTTATTCATAAAAAGGGGAATTTCAGTTTCCAAACCATAACTCAATAGTGATTGCACTTATATTCATGAAACTTTGTTGTGTTTGATTGATGTGAGCTCCTTTTTGATTTTTTATTAATTTAAGTTTTCTTTTGAGTTGCGGGACTTTGTTACAAAAAAGGGGGGTCCTATAATCAAATAATAACCTGAAAATGCTCCAAGTAAAACTTTGTTGAATAGAATATTTAGTGTAAGTTTGTTTTAATTTTTATATATTATTTCATACAAATATGGGGCAATTTCCTGTTTTTGGACTTTAACTCATAAAATTGTGAATTGTTTATTCCTTTTGATCTAGACTTTTTGTTTTTTTATTTATTATACTCTACAGAAAAAAATTCTGGGATTTATATAAAGCATTTTGTCTGTCTGTCTGTACATGATTTCTTTAAAAAGTCTTATTTTAAGTATAAGTTCATTCACCTCTTCCATTCTGGTCAAAATATTATCTTGTGTTGTACATGTAATTATAATCAAAATTGAGAGCTATTTTCTGTCCTTATTTGCTCCATCTGTTCAGGGTTCAACCTCTGCTGGTGCATCTAATTGCGCTCCACAAAAAAATTTATTTATAGGTAACATTTGGGATCCAACGCAGAGGTCTTTGTTTAGCACCCTTAAAGCAGAATTTCTTTCACCTTTAACTGAATTTAAATTATATGCAGTGCATAGTGTCCATACCAGTTGTTGTGTTCAAAATGTAATGCTTAAAGTAAGTGTGTCAAAAACTAAAATTGTATCCACACTTACGCAAAGTGAACTAAGTTCAACATGCTGCAGTCGTATCGTGCTGCACTCATTGAAGCTCTTTATTCTGACTGTAAAGAACTTTGTTTTGCCAAGTAATACTCTCAGAACACTTGTTTGAATATTGCTACTTCTTTAGGTTGACAATAGTTATATGCAAGCGGTATATTAAGTACTTCCTCGTCTAAAAATCGGGCAAAATGTGTATAAGATGTGGCACATGAAGGGAAAAAATGCAGAGATTTTATTGCATTAACCAAGTATTTATACCTGATAACCTTTTTAAGATATTTATAGGTCAAATTTAGTTGAAATGCACTATGGAAAATTGGCGGGAAAATTTTCCAACATTTTTTCCTTATATAACCAGTCATAAAATATCTACACCACAGATGCTTCAGGATAAATTTAAACAGCTTTTCAGTTGTTTTCTAGATGTATTGGATATATTTGAGGGAAAAGAGACCAAGTTGAGAATTATGATGTGCCACAATTGCCTGATTCTTACACAGAATGGTACTTAAATGATTAATGTTATCCCTTCAGGTTGACATTAGCTATATGTGAACCTGACACAACAACAGTCTACTATAAGATAACCAATGGTCTGGTCCAACCAGAGGACCCTGTTGATACAGATATGAAGAAGCAGGAAAGGTACCAAGTCTTCCAGAAAAGAAAAATAGACTTAAACAATTATGTTATTGAATATAATAACAGACTGAAATTGAAGAAGGACAGCTGATAAAAGTTAAGAGTTTAAAGATTTTTATGGGTCCAAATTTACTTTTAAGTGTGACAGTCCTGGACTTTTCGAAGTTTCTACAAAAAGTCAATGAAGTTTAAAGAATACAGTTTAAGGTCCTGGGCCTAGGTAAATAAAGTTACAATAGTTGAAGGTCCTGGACCAGTACTGATTTGCACCCATGGAATTTGTATTTTTCTGAGAATGAGAACTGCAGAAATGTGACTAGGAAAATTTAAATGTTATACAGAATTTTCCTTCAGTAGTGCCTATATTATAAAATGATAGGACGATTGTTTAAATAATCATTTTTATCTGATCTAATTGATAGAACAACATATTTTGAAGTAGACAAAGAGAATACTGTGAAAGTACTATTATTCACGGGGTATCAATTTTCGTGGTTTTCGTGGGTAGGCGCAACCACAAAATTTGGTTTCCAACGAAAAGGAGATTACAATTTATGTGCATATGGAAAACACCAAAAAAACAGAATTAAAAATCCACGAACTTTGTTTTTTTCATAATCCACCAAAAATTGATATCCACGAGTTCAAGAACTTTCACAGTAATCAACTGGGGCTGGGTTTGCCAGTAGTGTTCAATTTGTTGTACATGTATTTAAGTATGTTAGGTACCCCTTTAAAGATAACTAGGACCACAAGCCCACTTGGGCAACTACTTCCATCTTCTTGCCGAAGCAGAAGGGCATTGTGGAAACAATATTTTGTTGCCCCTATTTGTCTATTATCTTTTAATTTCATTTTGAAACCTTATTGAGTTGTCAAGTCAAAGTTCCTTGACTTCCATGTGAACAATAGTAATTAAGTGTCAGTCTCTGTAAGAATCAGGCAGGGGATGAAATATAGTATGACAAAACCTTCCATTTTGAAAGTTTGATTTGACTATTTGCACCATCAGAATCAAGAAAAACAAACATGATTTTCCATATCATGTTGGTAAATTGTGTTTTAATTTCATCAAAATGCACTGAAAATGAACATTTTGAGGGCAGATAGCTCTGTTAATACCTTTTTTTCTAACATTCTACTGAAAAATTTCTGAGCAAATCCAGTGATGCAGAGATCAAACAATGGTCTTTTCAGTTAGAGAAAGCATCTTTGAATGAAATTATGTTGTCAGATCGGTGGGATTTTGACATGCATGTTTCTGATTTTTCCCAGTTTGCCCGATTCATACAAATATTTGCATTCAATAAATTTTTACCAAACTAGTAGCTTATTATTATACCATTCATGACCGTTTGATGACCTCAATGTCCTCTACAAACTATCCACTTTTTATATGGCACAGGTGGCTTAGTGACTCAATGGAATGCTGTGGCCACTATAAACTTTCCATTGAAATCCTCTGAGGAAACATTTTGGCCTATTTCTCTGCCCCCACGTGATTTCAGTGGATGGCAGGAATATTGTAAGAATAGGGAACTCTTTAAACGTTTAAAATTATCAAACAATATGACATGATATCAAATTCTCCAGGTGAGAGATTCGGGCTTATGGAGCCTCTAGTTTTTCATATCAACTTTAAAAGTTTGTGGCCATATATGGCATATTCTGGTGGTATCGCACTGTCATTGTCCTTCTTGTAGTCTGTTGACACTAGATTTTTGTGCAATAACTTAAAAGTTGGTTGGTGGATCTTAATAAAGTTGTTATTACAAGGTTCTGAAATAGGAAAGGAAGATCAGTATTGATTGCTGGGGTTATGGTCCCTACTGTTTGGAATACACAACCAAGAAGGGGTAAAAAGTAAGCATTTTATAGAAGTATTACCACATAACTGCAATATAGCTAATGGATCTTTATGGTATTTTTGTAAACTTTATCAATATATAGCAATCTCCAAAGTTTCAACTGCACCTTCTTTGGGGCATGAGAAATGTGAGCATGCTTAGTTATTCTTTTTCATTTCTTATTTCTAACTGCAAAAATCTTTGGCACCATTTCAGCTCATCTGGCCTAAAAGGCCATGTAAGCTTTGTCATCACTTTGCATCCTCTGTGATCGTCTGTCATCCGTATTTAATTTTTCCTTAAAAATCTTCTCCTCTGAAACCACTGAATGGATTATTATCAAACTCTTATGGTACATGTATTTCCATTAAAAATTGTATTAATTTTATAGATCAAGCTTAAGGAGGTAGACCTAGGGTAAGGGACATAACTCATAAAGTCAGTGATATGTTTGTATCATATTCAATTTTACCAAAGGCTATCAAACTTTCATTTGACACAGAATGAAATCAGTCAAAGTTACTTTGATGCTTTTATGACATTGATGTGAAATGGTGAATACAAACGTTCCAATGATTTGTAAGGGTTGTGTCCCTTACCCTAGGTCTACCTCCTTAAACATGGCCACCATTGCTATATTTTTAGACCACATGGGTCAGTTACCAATTCTTCGTATATCTCAAAAACTATACGAAATATTGGGAAATAACGTGATTTTCCTTCTACAAAAATTTCTGTTGAGTCAAAGTTATTTTTGGCGACTCTTTGAAAGTGCCAGTGGCCTTGACAGATGAAAAATGAGGTTTTATTTCAATTTATACAATATTTTGAAGGAGAAAACATGATCCTTTTGATAAGTTCTACTTAAGTCTCTTTGATCAAAATTGTCAGATGATTCCTGTTGCCCTGGGAAGGTGTTCATTCTTATCAACAATTATATCTCCCTTTTTTCTATAGTTAATTTTTTGTTCTGTCAAGTTAATGCATTCGCAGGTATCAATTTTTCGCAAATTTTAAACATGATTAGCATTATATAGTGTTAAAATTCAAATTCCAATGTAAATTGTTCACGTTTTTATGTTCACAATGAAAATAGCAAAAATTCGTACGCCGCGAAAATTAATACTTTCACAGTATATGAGCACTTGTGCAGAGTTTGCTCAGAATGGATCCCTTTGTTTTATATTTACAAATACGAAGATACGTAAGCAGGTCTTTTAGAAAGGGTGTGAATAGCTGCTAAAGAGCTGTTTATGTTTTGTGTCTTTTGATCATACAATTTTAGTTCAATTCTACTGAAGTAGAATTCAATGATTATACCCGGCAAGGATTTATATATAAATGTATATTTAACTCCTTGTACCCGACAAAAACAAAGTTTAGGTGATTTATAGGAATCACCCTCTCTATCTGTCTGTCTGTCCACTTAAGGAATTTTGATGAAATTTTATAGGAAGGTTGGGTATCAAATATAGATGTGCACGATGGAATATATTATTATTATTGAATGACCACGTAGAGAGATAATCCAACCAGGATTTTTCAAAAAGTCGTAAGAGTGAAATTGGTCGTAAATCATGGCGTTACAATGCTATTTTAGTTTATGACACCTGGTCAAATGGCCACCAACCTATGTAGTACCAAAAAGACACTGAACCTAGAAATATGCATTGTAAGTGCATTATTTGTGTGTATTTTGATCAAAAGTAGTCAAAATAAAGCTGAGAATGTGTACTTAAAATATTTGTAATTTACTACAAAAGTGTATGAATAGTTTTCATGTGTGAGTAATTTGCCTCCATGCTGTCAGTTAGCAGAAAAGGTAAAAATGTTGATTTTCAGTATTTTTTATTCAAGCAAATTTTGTGAAGAATTTCTACAGTCGTCATACCATTAGAATAATGATTTTGAAAGCCTTATTTTCCAAGCTTCGCAATGGTATGTAACTTTAAGGTGTCATTTGTCCTGGGAATTCACAGTGAAACATTGAAAATTACTTGTTTAATATGTAAAGTAATGGAAACGTTAGAAGTGGTTAGTGAGACCTAAGTCCAATTGAAGCGGGGGTATTCTCTTTGTGAGCTTCCTCGCAGTATTTCAAATTTTGGTTCAAGTTCAAGTGACTGAATCCTATTATATTTAATAAACCTTTTATATATGGCTCCGAACCATATGAAAAATAACCCCTTAAATTTGTTAAAGAAATTTTGGGTGTACATGTTTAACTCCTTATACTGCCTGCTTAGCATAAATAGAATAGGACTTCCTTGCACCTTAAACTCAAGCTAAATGCATTAAATGTTAAAATCCGATTTTAAATTCTTCAGATTTTGACATTTATAAACAAGCACTATCTTTAAAAATAAAGATAGTCGACCCAGTAAAATTTGTTCTTTTGACTTATAATTTTCTACATTTACATTCAGAAAATAACACATGGCACGCAATTTTAATTTTCGATACGATTTTTTTCGAACGTTTGTAAGTTATCAGTATTTGGCTAATCGGGAATTACATGGAAGAGCGTCTTTAAGGTCAAAGGGTAAAGAGCGAAACTATAAACTATACCGACTGCGTCGGGAAAATGGATTGGGAAGGTGCCAGTATAAAATACACGATTAAATAGCTTACACAGTGAATTGAGTAACATTTGAATGTCAGATTCATTCATCTCATTTGAAAAAGCTGATTTACCACTTTTTCACAGTTTTTAATGTATTTAATACTATCACCTTATAGAAGCAGTTACTGCATGCCCAAGAAAATACATATAAAATTTTAATTATGACTCTTATTCATTGTACCGGTAAGTTACTCCAAAACCATGCAATGGATTTTGATGAAACTTTGCCAGAAGTTATGGGATTTCTGTGAAACAAGATGATACTGGAAAATTAATGTACTTAAAGGGAAGTTGATAAACTAAATGTTTTAAATAATTACTAAATAACTCACTTTCCTCCTTTGCCTACCCCGAACTTGACTTTTTACCCTACGGGTACAGCTGATCCATGATCCGAGTTTTTAGTGGAGTCCGAGTTGCTCTTTTACTTTCACTTGTTACTAAGTATGTATTATTTTTAGTTAATTTATGTTCTTTGTTGTTTTTGTCTGGTCTTTTGTCCCTGGATTACATTCTTTTGATTTCCGCTAGAATTTTGATTCCCTTAATTACTCTTTCACACAAAACTAGAAATACCAAAGGTTATATACCAGTCCCATATAACTATTGTATAGATAATGATGAAGCCGTATATTTTGGGCAACATATGCAGTTTTGCTTAAAGGAAGATGCTAAATGCTAGATACATTTTGCACGTTTAGATCTTGCAAGTGTAACTCCTTGTAAACAGTCCGTGGATTTTGATGAAACTTATAATAACATGGCGTCAAAGAAATGTTTGCAAGGAAAGATAATCCAATAAATGATTTGTGAAAAATCCCTAAGCAGGTATATAACCTTTGCTGTTCTTAGTTATTTCCCTTGAATGTCACCATTCTTATCATTAATCCTACTGAAAACAGATATAAATCAAGAATGGTTTTAATTATGTTCAGTCACAAAAATTGCAGCTAGTGCTTCAAATATCCATATGTTACCCATTAAGTATTAGCACAAACATTACCGGCTTGTTCCCACTGTCAGAAATGGAGCCCTACTAGTATACTTGATATTTTGTTATTGTTGTGGTCGACTTGGCAAAGGTATTGATTTTAACGAAGTCGTTTTAATTTCAAAAGACATGCAATTGCACAACTTATTGCATTATTAATGTGACACCCGGAAAAAGATGTAAATACATGAATTCATTATAAATATACCTGGTCTTCCAAATTGTGTATGGTACAAGGGGTCTAAGTTTTACTTTTAAAAGGTACATGTACAATGTAATTTTACACTGGTTCACTAAAGGGGCTAGGTTGGTTGGTTGATTGATGATGGTTTAACATCCAATGGCCGACATTTCATGAATTTCGGGACAAGAACGATTGACTAATCGAACAAACCCTGCTTGGACTTATTTTAGGGTCTTTCGTGTGACGACCTCCCGCACTCGAGGCGAGCACGCTGCCCTTAGAAAACTAACTCGTGCCAAGAATGCATATTCAACTTGCGCGCACCAAGTTCCGTACACTCGTTAAATCTAGGCGTTCTCCTTCATTCGTGACCATATCTTTGTTATTCACTCTCTTCAATTCATTATCTTATTAATACCTGATCAGTGGCGAATTCAGGGGGTCCTGCCCCCACTAAAAAAAAATATTGAAAATTGTGTGTTAAATCATGAAAAACACTCACTTCGTGATCTTCACTGGTGATCCTGTCAAGAATTTTTTTGCCGTTCTAGATGTTAAATTTACCGTCATGTCCTATGGCGACTATTTGGGTTTCTTTATGCCAATTCTTCGACGATGTGAAATGGAACAAACGTAATTTATTAAAACTTTTGTTGCCATTTTTTCACCCACCGCTTTATGGGTGTGGTAGTATAATCCAGGAATAACGTCTGGTGTGTTACTTCTTTTCCTTTTTGAAAATGACCTCTGTGAATTCTGACGAAAGTATAGTACTGTGGCGATATCTCTCTGAAAAAAAACTTAAGCTATACAATATTTCACCAAATACAATTATAATATATTCTCCTCCTAACGTAACTGCGCTCACAAAAATATTTGATCTCGAATCCTACTGTAAAGGATTCTGGTTTACACCGGAGACGGACAGTCCAGGATAGCTGTTCTTAGCCGCCTTTCACTGTCACTTCCTCTCCTCTTATTATAATGAGGTTGGACAAAGAATAACGGTTCCTACATCCCTCCCCTTTATATTCAAACTTTCCTCCTTGAGTTGCTGCAACAACAGGAAATGCCTACCGGTGAAGCCTTGTCAGGTTGAAAGACGTTTCATCATTATAATAATGTCCATACCATGTGATATTTTTATTTTGTATAAAAGAATCTCTCATATGCCCGACGTTCAAATCTGGATCCATCTAGCTGTGAGACATTCACTAAACAATGTTTTTTAAATGCAATGTCTTTAAAATTTATTTGTCATTAATATAACCAACATTTTTTACATGTTTGATAGAGTTTAATACACTTAGCTGAAAGACATATGTTTAGATAAGGGCATTTGTATTTTGGATATATTCTTTTTGTATAACTTGCCAATGAAATCTCATTTTTCAAGGGAATTCCCTTAAAACAAAATGACGGGTATATCTCCACGAAGATTCTCATGTGGTCCTTCCAGATGCACTAAAGTATATAATTTATGTATTTCGGACGGGTTTCTCGTTTTCCCTGAATACCCTCTTCAAATACGTACATATGGACATATACTGACTACAGAACGTGGTTTGTTAGTACAGGTGTCCTGTATATTCAGGAATTGGATTAGACGGATTTGTATACGATGATCGACGGAGTGCAGTCTTTCTCATTCCTACCACGTGACTACTCAATTAACTTTCTGTACTGAGGAATACTAAGTCCTATATAATTACATGTACATGTCCATACGATATAAGTAATTTCCTCTGAGTCACTCTCCTAATAAAAACTACACTAGTGCGTCTTTATATTGTTAATTAACGTACTATTTATACTTCTCTCATAATTGTATTAATTTTTAATATATGTATGAGTTTTCGTTTTTTTTTTATACATACCGAAAAAAGAAAATACATACTGAACAGCTGTTTGGTGTGCACTTCCTCTTCGCCAGTCTTCTATGACGTTTAGTGAATTAGTTAGAACAAGATTGCCCCAGTCTCCGCCTTTGAATCTCTCCGCAGAAATATACGCTACGATGTCATCATGTAATGATAATTCCTCTACCAGTTTCTGACCGATATTCCATGTTCTGTCTATTAACTCGGACTTCACCCTCGACTTATCTACGTTTCCGATGAAACCCACAAAGAAAGCATGGTCAAGATCCCTTGTTTTAGCCCTTGGTATATCTGGTATGACAATTCTGATGCAACGTCCATCTTCAAGATTTGAATAAATTCCATTCTTCAGCTGTCCGCTCTCTGTGCTCGACAATTCACCTTCTAGGTAGGTTTTGGCAAATGCTTTTAGTTCCTGAAGGAAAGTAAAATCACTTGAATATTCCGTTAGTTCAGATGCCATCAGCACATTAAGGTGTCCTAACTAGTTCAAACGTCTGTTGTATTTATCGTGATAACATTAACATAACCACGTCCATTTACCAATTATTTACTCGAATCATATAACTATTGTAAACAGTTGAATCTCCGGTTTTCTCTTGCCTTCTCTCTTGTGATCAAATCAATAGTCCGGAAACGCACAATAACAAGGAATGTATTTTTTATTTGAGTGTTAAATTCAAGTCGTGGTCTCAGTATCGTATTACTTTTCCCATAGACTTCTATAGTGAAGTGCATATTTTTAGGATTTTTTAAAAAAATATGCAAATTGATTCAATAAAACTTTCACTTATGTAGCATTTCTAAGGACATGCGAAAAAATAATTTCCCGCAAAGAAAATAGGGTGAGTCCACGAAGATCGGACAGAAAAGTAGTCTGGAACTATAAACAGCCATTTTCCGTACTTTCACTTTCGTTATGCACTCACCAAACCAACCTTTTCAGTGGAACATTTTTATGATATTGTGTTAGATTTTCTTTTTAAAAAGTTCTTCATCTTAAAGTGTGATGTTTGCTCTATTTTATATGTCATTGTTCATATCTTTTGACAAAACATTAGTTTGTAGAGAGGCAAAAAGAAAATGCACTATATTTTTATAGCATCCATGTTTTGACGTACACCCGCTCAGGGATATGCAATACGATACTGGTACCTATTCCCGACTTGCGGACCAACATTTATCTCCCTTTGGAGCAGGTGTCTATTCGGAACACGTAAGGTTTTCCATCCGATATCGACGATACTTTAGAAAATCTCGAAAGTCAAAAGGGAATTTCTCGTTCTACTGACCCTGCCATAAATTTTCTCTACCCGGGATACAAATGAAAATCACCCTTATGTAGCCTACCAACAAAATGAAACACCCTGTAAATTTTAGAAACGCCGTTGTGTTTGTCTGCTGGAGATTCCATTTTCATTCGCGTTATCTCTTTTTTCTGCACCCGAATCCGAACATCGATTAGACAGACTTCGAAATTAAACCTGCTGGCACGAAACCGCAATTAATTTTCAAGTGCATTTCAATGACAATATGAACATTTGAGCAGATTAAAAAAATTCCACCGGCGCAAACTGAATAAAACTTCTCTGGTCTAAAGATATGTACAAACAGGATTTTATATATAAATTGTAGAAAATTTTACTATCATTTTCTGAAATTAATACATATAATTCGGAGATGGGGTAAAAATGACAAATGAACTGAGTTAAAAGTCCAAAATTTTAACCTTCTTCCACTGAACCAAATCACAACTTTTAGTCAGAATTGATTAATGACAAAAATCCCATGTAATTTTCACCTATTTTCTACCAATTAGAGGCAACACTTCAGCAAATAAGTTTCCAGTAAAAATATGAAAAAAATGTGGAAGGTACCTACTACCAAAGTTGGAACTATATTCAACGAAAACCAAGGGGAATTAATTTTGTTCTCGTACCTGCTCGTACGGGAAGTAACTCTGCAAAAACAGGATAAAATATGGCTGCATCCCGAGCTCCGCAAGTAGGGAATGGCAAGCCAAAGTGCACAAAAATGAGCATTTTCTAATATTAAAAAATGATTTTTTAATATTACAAATTCATTTTGTAATATTACAAATTAGATTTCTTGTATCACAAAACACTTTTTTTTAATATTAAAAAATTATTTCTTAATATTAAAAATTCAATTGAATTTCTAATATTAAAAAAATATTTTTTATTATGTGACTGATTTTCTAATATTACAAATTCATTTTCTAATATTACAAATTCAATTTGTAATATTACAAAATGTGTGATATTTTATAATATTACTAAATCAGGAATTTGTAATATTAGAAAATGAATTTTTAATATAAAAAATGAATTTTTAATATAAAAAATGAATTTCTAATATTAAAAATGATTTTGTAATATTAAAAAATCATTTTCTAATATTACAAAATATTGATTTTTGTCCACTTTGGCTTGCCATTCACCTCCATACATGTACGTACGTATCACAATACAATACATGATATTCAATATAATTTCGCCTATGAACTTAAATAAGGTTTCATACCCAAGCTCCGTAGAGGGGATATACTGTTTTATCATTGTCCATCTGTGCACAGAAGTATCGGTCCTCTCATGCACTCTCATGTTGATTTTTTTTATGAAGATTTGTAGTCGCCTATAACGAACTTATAGCATTTTGATCTTCGCTTAAACTGCCATAAAATAAAGTATTTTAGCCCTATCCGTATTGTCAGTATTAATGTATTTTTTATTGCTCACCTTGGAAAGTTTGTATGAGTTCGGATTTGAGAGCCCTACTTTTCTGTATGTCATGTAAAACCTGTTCAGATTAAGTGTGACCGTTGCATTGTTGCGTGAAGTGAGCTGCGCAGACGTGGCATCTGACATCGTACCTCACAATGAATGGAATCATCCAAAGGTGATTGATTACACGTCACAAACGTGATGCATACAATCAAAGTTCGTTTGTCCTTTGTCAGTCTGGTCATTAAAAAGACTGAACAACGTGTATTGCTATGGCGCGGTATTAGCGTCAAAAATAAAAAGTTCTGCCTAGCCTAAAGTATTTATGCCTAGGCAAAAATAAGGTTATGCCTAGCCTAAAAGAATTATCATATGCCTACACACTATTGTATTAATTGACCAATCAGAACGTGATTAACATCCAGGCTTCGTGGAATTTTATGCAACCCTTTGTTACAAGGTAGATGATTGGCTCAGCGAAATTTATTTAGCATATGCAAAATTACTTAAGGCTAGGCTTAACTACTTTAGCTAGGCATAAATAGCTTTGGCTAGGCATAAATAGTTTTGGCTAGACATAACTTTAAGCTAGGCGTACATATTTTAGGCTAGACAGAACTTTTTATTTTTGACGCTAATACCGCGCCATATATTGGTTTATATCCTTTACATCTGAAGAAGTTATCTGCAATCAATGTATGGTGGCGAACACTTCTTGTCTCTTGGTCAAGTCTACTCACATGGACTTGCTCCCACTCTCTAATATGCAGCCCCACTAGTATAACATGTGTTATCTACTAGTTGGGCTCCATATTTGATAATGTGAGTAAGCCCCTGTGGTCGACTTAATAACATGTAGCTGTAGCTGAATAAGTCAACGTGTCACTTACATAAGTACAGTTGTCAGGGAATAAAATGAAACTATTTTCATGAAAAATGTAACATACATATTTTTGCCCGTTTACTGGTGTATTAATCAAACTTGTCTACTTATATCTGACAATTCCAAGCGCGTATCTTAAATTCGGAAAATGTTTCTGTTTGAATGAAATCTTTATTTTGCTCGGCCTTTTATTGTAATTTCAGTAAAAATATGTAGATATCTTAGAAATTGTTACACTTCGATTGGTTATGGGGCTGTGCCTCGAAACATTTAATATGGATTATGGACCAGAATCAAGCATTTTTATAACTGGAGTATGGATCTTTTTGACATTAAACCACTTCAAAGAGTGCTATACTTTGAAAGGAATACGGATTATTTTATGGTATGTGACCTTATTATGAAGAGTTACAGATTAAGTTCGACTGTGGTTACGGTTGAACAATTTTTACGGAAGTTATGGCCCTTGGACTTAGAAAATTTCAGTAAATTTTCAGTTTTACACACTTTTTGTCGGTAATGCTTTTACTAATTGATTTTATATTTTGTATGTAGTCTAACTGTGAGAAGTTACAGATTAATTTCGACTGTGGTTACGGTTGAAAGATTTTTACGGAAGTAATGGCCCTTAGACTTAAAAGTTTCCGTGAAATTACAGTTTTCCGAACTTTTTTGTAATGCTTTTACCAATTGATTTTACATTTTGTATGTAGTCCTACTATGAGAAGTTACGGATTACGTTCGACTTTGGTTATGGTTGAATGTTTTTTACGGAAGTTATGGCCCTTTGACTTAGTACATTTCTGTGAATTTCAAGTTTTCTGTACTTTTTTCGCGGGGGACGTTGAAACGCTGTTCTTTTATTGAAGTTGTGACTGAGACCATTTTTGAATTAGGGACAAAAAAGCTAATTAGTATTTCACTGGTTTATGGGGGCAAAATGTGACGAAGGCCGTAAGGCCAAAAATTTGGGCTCATATTTTTCGATATTTTTTTACGTTTTATTCATATACCTCTTATTTGTATTTGGTCCCTTTTTACCTTTTAAACGTGGCTATTGGTCACTGATTCATTATTCTTATTCAGTGTATGACTTTTGTGGTCGTATCAAGCTCCACCATGCGTAGTATTTTATTAAATAATTTGTATTGTATAAAAATAAGATCCTAGTTGAATTATTTTCTGATAGTGAAATTGTACCTCTTCAAATTTCTATTTTAATATTGAAATTTTTAAGTTGTCATTGGTGCGCATTAAATGTACAATAGGAGATGTATTCTTTTAGGCAAAACTTTTTTTAACTTTGTTATTAAAGACATATGTGTGCTTAAGAGAGTGTAGTGCAATTACATGTATATTGATTAAAGCACCATGGAGGCGAAAATTGATATAAAAAAAAAGAGAGTTCCGATCTTGAAAATTATATTAAGAAAGTTTCCAGGCCATGATTTTCTTTTTTTTATACGCCCGTCTGTCCAAACTGGAGGCATCATGGTATATTGGTGTCTGTCAGTTCGTCGTTCACACTTCGCACAACAAATATGCTGCCACATTTTTTTTTTCTGAAACTTTGGTGAATTGTTTCTCTCTATTGACATGAGATCCCTTCCGACTTTTAAAAAATTCAATTTTTTTTTCGTTTTTGGCTTTTGTGACTACATTTTTATATTCGTACAAAAATGGGTGTGATTTTATGTTTTCAGACTACAATTCAAAAACCCTTGCAGTAATGTCAATAAAACTTTGTTGAATTGTTTATTTATGTTGATGAAAAAATTTCCAATTGTACGATTTAGAGTCAAGGGACTTTCTTCATGATAATGTGGGTATTTCAGTTTTCGGACTATAACTCAGTAGTGGTTGTACTCATTTCTATGAAACTTTAAAAAATAGTTTAAGCTTCCTCTTCAATAGTTTTGAATACCTGATTTCCTGTTTTTCGCGTTTTAGGACTTTATTCGTGAAACTTAGTTGAATTGTTCATTATTATTATTATTATTATTATTATTATTATTAATTCTTTGTTATGTTTATATTTTTACTTCGTGAGATTTCAGTCTTAAGTGACATTAACTTCTTGTAATGAAAATAAATATGGTGTAGATGTCAAAAACACAAGAACGCCACCGGGATGAAAATGTCAGCCCAAGGCCACCAATTGGTCTTCAATGAACGATGAGGGAATCCTCATACCACGGGGCAGGCTGCAGCTGGACCCAAAACATCATTATACACAGTTGTGGCGAAAGAGTTGCTCTTAAATACTCAAGTAACATAAAAGTTAACTAAAGTTGAAAACGAAACAAGACATACAGAGGCCATAAATTTCTGACTTGGGACAGGCGCAAAAATGCGGCAAGGTTAGAAATACTTTTATATGATCACAACCTCCCCATTTGAAATACGGCAACTATGGAAAAATATTTCACAATTAAACACACCTAAAAATCAGTTCAAAAAGGTCAGAAACTGAATGTAAATTACACAAATGTACAAACTAAGGACTTCTAGCAGTTAAACCGATATGCCAGCTCCAGACCAGTTTAAACCTACAAAAAGTTATGTTTCCATTATATGTAAAATTAATCCCAATTCTTCCCATGCGGGGTTGAGAATCACAGTACATCATAAGTCATACAATAAAGATACAACCCATGTCACGCCAAAAACTGCTTTTAAATATAGTTTTTAATTTTTATGCGAAGTCCTTATGAGTGAATCAATGTCAGTACAAAAAAAAAGGTTATCCTTAACGATTTGACAACAAAAACAACTATATCCCTTATAAGAATGAGCCTATTCAATGGTTTATTTAACTTATTGGGTGAGTATCGAGCTTTTTGTGCTTTGTGTAAAATATTACCGTAAAACGAAGATTGACATATACCCCGCACATATTAATTCTTTACAAGTACTTCTGTATTTGAGAGTTAGATCCTTGCATCGGTTGAAAAATTTTATGAATGTTTTTACGGGTTTGCCATATCGAAAACCTTAATGTTATAATTTATCGGTTATATAAAGATTTCTTTTATTGTAAGTATTGTTACAAATACGAGCAAATCGAACCAATTGTGATATGTAAACACCTTATAATGGTGATAAGGAACGTCATCACTAAAAACGGATAGTTGACAATAGGGGATGAAAAATCGTCCCTTTTATCGTAATGTTAGTATTAAGTTTACCATTATCGATATGAATACTAAGATCGAGAGACGGAAATTCTTTCTTATGAATATTGCTTTATTCAGAGGCAGTTTTACAAAATATATATCTTAAGTATAAATATTGACGTCATCGTTGTTTAGAGCCAAACTATCGTCCAAATATTTAAAAGTGCTATTAATTTATTCTACCAAATGTTGTTTGGAAGGGTCTTTATTAATTTTAGCCATGAATTTTGATTTGTAACAGTATGGAAAGAGGTCCGCAATAAGTGGTGCACAATTTACCCCAATGGAATTCCAATAACTTTCAAGATAAATGGTTTCGCCAAAACCTACTAAAATGTTATCAAAAGAAGTCCAATTTATGTATTAATGTAGTTTTTATGTTTTTCGTTACTAAAAATGATCTAAAATTATTCGAACAAATGTATTCACGTCCCGTTTTATTAAATGACCATTTGATAAGATATGTGATTTTTTGTTTTACGAGATTACGTGCAAGTGTACTGACGTAGTGTACGTTGTTGGTGTCATTTTTTGTGACGTCGAAATCGGCAAAATTTGATGTCTTTTTTTTTTGTATTGCGACGTACATCGTTCTATAATTGTTACATGTAAAAATAAGTGTGCTTATTTATTTTTTTTTACATAAAAAAAACACACACGACATGTTTTATTATTTACATATCCGATTCGAAATTGATTTTTCGTACGTTTTGGTCAATTGAAATTATCAGATTACATTCTGATATGGTAAATAGTTTTGCATCAACCATTTAAAGATGATTTGAAGGAAATTTTATCCTATGAGAAAAATGTTAGGAATTATGAAAACAAATTTCTTGATGCGCTAAAAAAAAAAAATAAAACACCCTCACTAAAACAGAGAGCCAATAAACCTACAAGCAAAAAAATCAGTAGCACCCCCACCCCCTTGGAAATCATATTGTGAAAGCGTTTAAAGTGAATCTTTCCTATTTGGTTTTATATCTCTGGTATCTGTTGATACATGTACTCGTTTCGGAATTTTATAAGGTATGTTGCTAACCATTATACATAGCTAAACATTTCGAGAAAACCAAACCTTGGCAAATCTCCCTCTTTGAGAAATCTCCCGTTTTTATTATACGACGAAAAAATCTTGCGGTCGTATAATGTTATGGCGCAGTCGTCGTCCGCGTCGTCGTCGTCGTGGTTTGGGACACTTCGTTTCCGTGCGATAACTTTAGTTGTGGTTGCCGAATTGTTGTGAAATGTTGATATGATTTTACCAACAACTAAAGAGATTCCTATTTAATTTGGACTTTGTTGCCTCTGCCGCTTTAGAAAAAAGGGCCAAAAAGGGTAAAAATACGTATTTTATTAAAACCCATGTAGTTTTGTTTCTTTTTCGATTTCAATGTGTTCTTTATTTAATTCGGCTTAACAAATGTACACCAGATTTTATGTGTTTTGGACCGTTTTCAGTTATAGGGGGTCAAAGTTGGACAACGCCTAAAAACATTTCCATAACTTCTCTTTTTTTTTGGTCCGATTTCGAAATTATTTATTTCATTGGATTCTCCATTGGATTCCTCATTAATAATCCTGTCTGCAATTTTCAATCAGATTTCGGATATCTCATACGGTTTTCGAGTTATAAGGGGTCAAAAAGGCCACACCAGAATGAATCTTTTTTTTTTGGTCCAATTTGAAAACAATAATTCAAAACAAAATTTTTACAATATTTGTACAGTTTAATATATCTTATAGCTAAAATAATTATCAAGAGGTAATTAGACGATCATGAAATATGTTGATTTTACAATATTTCACTAGCGAATGTGCAAGCGCATGTCTACACATTTCAAAATACTTTGATGCAGGCACGCTGATCCCGATTTCACCAGGACAGCATTGCATATGAACAGACAGGAGTGCGCGCAAAGGGGAGGGGAGTTTTTTTCCTGTTTTCTTTTCAACATTTCTTTCATTATTTTATCAGATTCGCTAATATGGTGTTTTTTTTTTATTCATTACTTCCACACTCGTAATAATTTGATCTAGTATCGTCACTTTTCTGTACTTTTTATTGTTTTTAAAATTGACGTTAAAAGAGTTAAAACAGAACATTTTTGTTAGATACGGTTTTACACGGTTATATATATATATATATATATATATATATATATATATATATATATATGTTAAGCCAAAGAAAAAAATTAAATGATAAAACCATAGAGGAGGATGAATACATTTTTAAGTATATGAAGAAATCGACTCAATACCATTTGCTTTTTTGAACAATTCGTTCAAATTTCGCATGGTGTACGCGTGAATAAATAAAATATACAAATTTTAGATGTTGTGACATTTTGGTTAGACACAGACAAAATGCTGCGCTTAGATACATGTTCAACCAAGTACCATTATTTTTAGAATATACTATCTGCCGCATATATACATGTAAAATTCAAATTTCATTGTTATTAGTTCACTCAAAGCAAACGGAAAAAGCTTTTGATAAAGACGGGGTAGCACGCAACGTGTAGAAAACGTCTGAAAAAAGACAACGTGTAATCACAACATACTTGAGTATTTATCTACTATTAGACAATAAAACTCATTATTTTTTAGAATAAACATAATATTCTGAATATTTACACAGTCCTTTAAGCGTGAATATACTTTGCTAAAAATAGTATTCGTTGTTATATTTTACAACGGTAAGCAAGAAAGTAGCCAATGGCCAACGTCGAAAAAATTAAGATTTGCGACATAATTGAAATACGGACAAAAAGGCTTTTAACAAAAGACTCATTGAACATTTCATATATATTTTCATCTGGTTTATGTAATAAATTGTCAATATAGTTAATAAAAGTCCCGATTAAAAAAAGCTGCTCGCATAACTTTAAAATAAATGTCTAACATTTTGTCATCAAATCGCTTCCTTTCCATTTTGACAATGTCAACATCAAAGGGGAGACATTTGTAATATTGTAATACGCTTTGATCTTATCATTTCGTCATGAAAAATATGACATCGTCTGCAGCACAAACTACTCCTTCCAAAAAAGTTTTATCAAAATACGCCAAGAAACAACTTAGATATATTGGTGAAATGGGAAGCACACATTTCTTAATGTTACCCGTCCACATATGAAAATGGATGTTCTTGTGATCGAATAATGCTTTCCCTCCACAATTAACGGCATCTGTCGAAGATTTATGATTGTAATCCTAAAACAACAAGCATTTTCGATCATTTTGATATCTATATTGCCTTTGATAACTCCACATTCTAATAGCAATTTTCGTAACCAACCCCGGTTTAATCAAATGTGACACCGACAACATACGCAACGTCAATGTAGTAAGTTGAATAGTCAGATTTTTGAAAAGATTCGAGCTATCCCACATTATGGGCATGTAATTCTTCAAGCATTTCAAGCGAATTTTGAACACTAATTCCACTATTTTCATAAGATTCGTTACAAAAATTTGTTATAAGATTTTATGGTATTGAGCGTACTAGTAAGTAAAATAGATAGTCTAGTTGTAGAGCATTGACCGGAAGTTGAAATGAATCTATATTTAGAAGGTGATCTGTAAAGTTTGGGGAGCCAGTACATAATAGGAACTTCCATGCTACTAGGCTCGGCGTGTAAAGAGGTAGCGACGAGTTCGTGTTTGTGTACAATTTCATTTTCTGAAAGTTTGGTCGGTTGGAATGTTGCTGCATGCGTAATTTCTGTTAGTAGAATTTGAATATGAAATTGACAACAAATAACAACATTATTTACAGCTTTATCAGCAGGAACAAAAACATTCCTTGCTGAGTACTTTCAGTTTGTGTTTTATTCTGGAAATACGGTTTTGATTTAGTTTATTAGGAGAAGTGTTTCTCAAAATATTTATTCGGATGTCAACTATTTTCATAACTTTGTTAGACGACTTAGTTTAAGTTTGTTTTTACTCCGTGGGCTGGGAGCGGGGGTGGTCCTTTTACTCCGTGGGCTGGGAGCGGGGATGTCCTTTTGTGAATTTTGCTCCCAGTTTTCTGGTTTGAATTGGTAACAATCCTGTGGATTTAAGACCAAATTGAAGACTTTTTTGTTCTATTCTATCACTGGAATCATAAAAAAAGAAAACTTTCTTAAACAATAGTGCTGCAATGAATTTTCATTTTCAATTTAAGAGTGTTTAAACCAGACATCCTTTTTGATACAATAAAATTTCAGTTCTAAGGAGCATTGCAGTGGGCTCTTTAAGTAGCAGTGAAGTGTTTTTCATTCCTGTTTAACCGCCTCGATTGTCCCAGGGTAGCGTGCTTGTCTCGAGTGGGTTCGATCCTCGACCGAGTTACATCAAAAACTTCAAAATTGGTAGTCACCGCTTCTCCTATAAGCGCGCAGTACACGTGTATTGAAAGGGATAGATTGACGACTGTTTGGCTCGGAGTTCCTTTTAAAAACAAATTGATTTGCCGTCATTTGAGGTTTAGAGTTTGGATGCTTATTTTTAACATACATTTTCGGTTGGTTACAAAAAAACTAGCCCGGAAGACGACTCCAAAACTGTTCTATCTATTTATGGTACACATGTAATTACAGCCCGACTTCTTAAAAATATCTACAATATGTTAAAAAAAATCAAAGAATTTGAGGTAAGTTTGCCATAAAAAAAGTCGTTATGGCATAAGAAACTCCAAATACATAAACACACCGCATTCAGTTTTTTTCAATAATAAAATGCTCTTTTTTCTTCAATTTTATTATCATTATTACTATTATTTATTGTTCATACAAAAAAAATAAAATAACAGACAACACGAAAGAAAACATCCAATGAAGTACAAAATAATTAACAGATGACTCTGATGATTGGTTGCTAAGTAAAAAAACTGCTTTTCTGTATATGAATGCAAATACGTGCAACTATAGTTAATAAAAAAACACAAAAAGATTATTCTATATTTTCCCTATTACTTAACCATGTTGATTTGTAACTACGGCTACTGCTGAAAAAAAAAATGAAATGATTTTCGCGCTTATCCGAAAAAATTTCTAACTCGAAATCCCAGCCCCAACCACCCCCTTCGAGGAGAAATTATCTCTGTCTAAAAATAAACCCTTAACGAGCACTAATGTTATCATTCGTAACGTAGGTCTTTTTTAAAGTATGTGTAGTGCAGCTCACGAAAAGTCAGTTTAAAAATATACTTGGAGTTTGATGTAATCGGGCACTAGAACCTCGGTGTCAGTCTAATTTGCAAATGAGTCGTCATGTCACATGCAATTTATATCGGGATCAAAAGGGTTCAACTTTTCGGCAGTAGTTAACAAATGTTATATTTTGTAGAATCAAGACAACTACTTTCATTGTTCTTCTCGCATAATCCCATCATCGAAATTTCACATTTCTCGCAATTTTCATGCAAATCCAGTTAATGCGATATGTTAAATAATAAATATCTTGTTCTGAATCATTTCTTCCAATAAAAGGCACTTGTCGTTGGCCCTCCGCCGAAAAATCCGCCAGTAGTCCCTGCTGTAGTTGGTCCTCCAAAAAATTCTGTAAAGAAACCATCAAATGGTCCTGGTTGTACAGGGTCAACGCAACATCCGAAACCGTATCCATCTCTACAGCACTTCCGCTCATAGAAACAGTCATCGTCCTTGTGACAACGCCCATAACACTCCGCGTGCACGGCGTCAAAACTAGGGCATTTTCCTTTCTTTGTTGATGGGTAGGTAGTTGCAAAGTATGCATTCCAATCAAATGCCCTTGTTGTTGAAGGCATTTGGGTCGTCGGACGGGGTGTTGTAGTAGGAGAAGTCACTGGTCTTTGACGCATTGGCGGTGTTACTCGTACAGCTGGAAAACAAGACAAGGTTGACTTTAAAAAACAAAAAAGAAATCGAATAATAATGTACAAGGCTAAAACAGAAGAAATGACAAATAAACATTTTATTAAACATTTATATTTAGAACTATAACTGTGAACATTTCAAGCTCGGATTTTACCCCTTAAAACAAGTGAGTGTCGAATGGTGTGTTTATCTCTATATATATTATTTTGTGTTGAATGGCGTTGTTTGCGATTTACGTGCATTAAATATTTATTGTCCCCGCTGCGACGCAGATGGGGACATACAAATACCGGTGCCTGTCCGTCCGTACGTCCATGCGTCACCCCGTCCGGTCGCAACTCCTCGGAAACCGCTTGACGGATTTTGTTCAAATTTAGTAGGATTGTTAGTCTCCAAATCTAGTTGACCATGTTGCGCCGCTATTTTAATTTGACCAATCTTACAGGAGTTACAGGACTCTTTTCGGCGGCGAAGGACATATTGCTTCGAGTTTTTTTTGTTGTTGTTTAAATTGTTGTTCAGTTGATTTGAAAACTAACCATCTACGTGTTGCAAAATCGGCTTTTCAAGCCGTACTTCCAAATTGTGTTACATGTGCGGTAATCATGAAATGCCGATTAGTTATATATTAAAATACTAGAACACAATGTAACTGCTACAAATTCTGTACTGAGTATAAATAACAAATGAACCTACAAAAATGTAGGACAATGACATGTAATGATTTGCTGCCCTTTGAACGTTCATTCGAGTAGCAATATATCATGTATATACAACAAATCTAAGACTTGTCCCCGCAGTCTTTAGAGTATGAATGCTGTTTACAGTGGACGCCTGGTCTTCGTTGTAAAAAAATACATGCATTATTTGCATGATAATTAATGATGCTGTTTTGATACCAGAGGCAGAGTGAAACATTTTCCATGACTTACATAAATGATACATATTAACTACATAATTTATACGTACATAGTATTTCCTTTCGTTTACCAGCGTTAATCATAGCATTTATGCTATGTTTTTTGTACTGTGCCGTGCTTGCTTGATATTAAAAATGTGTTGTATTTAGTGAAAAGGATTCCTTTGAAAGACGATAAAATATAATGGGGTCGTCATCAAAACTGTTGTACATGACAGAAAAGGCTCAGCAAAAGTAATAAACATAATTTTGTATCAGCTAAATGCTGCTTAATGTAATTGTATATATGTATGAAAACAAATGTAAAATTTGTGTTAAACCATGTAAGCTAATTTGCTTCCGGAAATAAACTAGAAATGCGATTGCTTCAGAAATAATTAAATCTTTTCTCCTCTACAAATCTCTTTCTTGTTATTGTACCAAAAAAAATTAGGTGCGTATACTGCCTTTAAGGGCATTATTAGCTTATACCGTAAAAGCCCAGTGTTTGTAAAAAAATCAAGAGGTTCCTTACTGGTGTGAAATTTTCCGTACATTTGTTCTTGTATACAACAAATAAATTTAAACTTACGTGGATTGGTGAAGATCATTACACGTCCGTGGTTGAAGGATGATCTACGTGTTGGTGGTGGTCCGAGACGAAATACACCTCTTGGTAACGGTTTCATCTCACCCATGGGACGATTCTGGTTAGTTTTGTGATACGAGTCGACATAATTGGTAAGCCAGCACAAAACAATTGATAGTACCTGCAACTAATAAATACATGTGTTTAAGATGATGAAATGCGTAACTAATAAATGATGATTAGACTTCTCTTAGCAGCGTGATCCTCTTTTATTCGCTTTCTCAGATATTCGTTTTACCAAACATGCATGGTTTGAATAGAAACGAATAATACTGCAGTATAAGAGAAAATTCTAAGGACACCAGTCGAAGATATCACCTAAAACTCGTGTGTCTGAGAAATTGAATGCGGTGAATCCTGATTTAACTGACCATTCAAAGGAGAGCAAAATCTACTATGCGTTATATGCATGTCTATATTACATAATTCACTACATTTCATATTAATATCATATTGTCTTTAAAGACAAGTACAGGTAATTGCTGAATTCAGCTGCTCGCTAATACAGATTTGAATGATTAATTGTTGTAAGAAGAAATAAGGTTTATGCGATTTTGTATACGACATTTGATGTCCGGACAATAACTAAAATATAAGGATAAATATCTAAACGGTACCACAAGGTGCATATTATATTCGAAATTACACATCAAAGTGTTTTCCGCCAAAGAAAGGCTCGAAATTTTGGAAAAATTTTTTGTATTTGCTATGTTTTGTTTATTTGTTTGTTTGTTTGTTTGTTTGTTTTGTTTGTTTGTTTGTTTGTTTGGGTTTTTTTTTTGTTTTTAGTTGTTACAAGAACAGTTTAGAAATAAGGGGTAAAAAGGGGACCAGAAAAGTGAATTGATCTCTTTGAAATTCAAAATGCCATGCAGCAAAGGGAAAGTTTTTTTTATTGTGACTATTGGGGGCCAAGAAGACAAGAAAAAAAAGAATTTTTCCTGGTGTCCTCTAAAAAACCTCAAGTAAAGGTGTATGTATCTCGGATAATATACCATAGGGGCCATGTATGGGACCACTTCCATTTTGGTCAAAATCTTATCCTCCGTGAAACGTTTAATAATAATCCAAATTCAGAACTGTACCAATCTTATATGGTGCGTTTTTACGTGCTCCAACTGTTCAGGGTTTTACCTCTTCTGTCGTAGAAAAAATGACAATAAAAGCACCGATCCCTTTCTCTGATAATATTCCTTCCCACAATAGGACAAGCCTAAGTGAAAGGGTTTTCACGGCTCTACATTGATTACTTCATAGCTTCAAGAACCAATAGAAAGGCGTTTCTATGGAGGATTCTGTTGGTTGGCACCCTCCTTTTTGAGAAAAAATATGTTGATATTCTTTTTTTAATATTGCTGATGATAGTATGTAACCCCCACCCCTTTTACGGACAGTTTTGTGCGATTTTTTTCAACGCCACCTTCTTTTTATATAATTTTTCGGATCGGAATCCCCCCTCCCCCTTTGTAAGTTTCTGGATCCGCTCCTGAGCGAAGACTTTTTACCTGTATTGCTAATAACATGCATATGAATGTATCATAGGCTTGACAAGAGATAGATCTTTCATTATAATATACCATCGATGCAGTTGATGTTAATTTGACAGTTTAAGTGGTAATTACATTGAGTGCAATGTTGTTTTTATACCTAATATGTCGGTCGTTGTATAAAAAGTGATTTTTTATTTCCCTGGTTACTAGAATTAATAACCGTATTACCAGTGTTCTGACACACATACATGTATATATGCCATGTGTACTGGTGAAATGAAATACCGAAAAATTAATATTACCAAATTGTTGTGTTTGCCTTGGGTTATCTTTTTGTTGTTGTTGTTGTTATTCATAAAAATTATTGGATTTGCTTGTTGCCGGTGGTTTTAACATTTAGAAATATCAATGACCAAAATAGTAATCTTGTTGACTTTTCATACGACTCCCCCTCCCACAACCACTATCACAAAAAATGCGGTCGTATAGGTATGGCATTGTTTGGAGGCACTCAGTTGGTGGCTTTTGAAAATCACATTATGAAGATAGGTTATTATAATAAGCTCCCAGGTGACCGTGTACTGTTATCTACACGGTTAGTAGATTTTGTTGGAGGGTGAAGCGTTAGCTAAACCGTTGTTTTTAATTAGGGCCCAATAAGGGTAAGATACAACAATTTAATGAAATTTAAATATACAACTCAAGTATTAACATATTGACCTTTATGGAATTGTACCATTGATTTTAGGAGTTAAAGCCCTTACTATCAAAAGGGACCAGTTACATGAATTTTATAAATCTTAGCAGTA
Organism: Perna viridis; assembly: GCA_037379345.1. Lineage (NCBI taxonomy): Eukaryota > Metazoa > Mollusca > Bivalvia > Mytilida > Mytilidae > Perna > Perna viridis. The sequence goes on along the minus strand of CM074517.1, from coordinate 29,527,299 downwards.
CAACCTATAAGAAATTTATGACACACCACTGTTAGGCTTTGTCGAATCAGCGTCTGATGTTCAAAATTCACTCTAAATGCTGCAACCAGTCCTTTCAGAAAATTGCAAAGAATCTTGGAAAAGTGAATGATTTTACGCGACGTTATCCGATTGTCAAACGACGTATGATTTGAATAACACTTGAGAATTTCGAAAGAAAGTAAGAAAGGAAACAAACGTCTGCGGCTGCGTGGAGCTTGTGAATTTGGGACCAAAACTGAAATTGTACTACTAGGTTACACGCCACAATGAAATGGTTTTGATGGATATAAAGGTCATTACCAATAGGAATGAAGGACAAAAAGGGTCAGAAATAAGCAATCTACATCGAGCTTGTTTTCTTAGTCTAACTACAAGTTTTAAAGTTTTATTACTTTCATTTTGGTCAGAATCTTATCAAGTATTTCATCACAATCCAGGTAGAGAAGAAAGGCAGGTTGATATTTTAGGGTGTTATCGATATGACCCAAGCCGTTTTTTTAATAAGGACCCTAATAGAACCAAAACAAGCATTAAATGAAACTTAACTATAGAACTCAAGTATAAGAATCGACTTAAACAAAGCTACTAAATTGTTGGAATTTTGTTCTTGACACCAAGCAAGAAAATAGCTTGCTAAACATCCTCTAGCATTTCGAGAGTACGCCCCCTCCCCCTCCCCCCAAAAAAACCGCGGGATTAATAGGCTATTTTAGGTAAATTTTTCCTCAAAGAAATGCACGGAATACAAAATATTCCAACTTAAGGAGTTTCCAGCCCCAAGACCCCCCCCCCCCCGATTCCCCTTGGGTCACTGAGATTGAAATGATTGAAGCTACTCTTGCTATGAGTTGACCGTGTGTGTACTTTTAACAACAGAATGGATTTTGATTCAGATTGAAATTGATATATATAAACACGTCTGTAATTTTTTCACAATTTTCATGTCTTTTTCGTGTTTTCAACTGAACCCATTTAGGCTTTAAAATTGGTTTAGTTTAGGCAGGTGTTAGGTTTACAATGGTATAAATATGATATAAAAGGACCTCAAAACGTTTATACAGGTTTTACTCGGGGCTCGTTTTAAGGAGGTAGACCTAGGGTAAGGGGCATAACTCTTGAAATCAGTGATATGTTTGTATCATATTTAATTTCACCAAGGCCTATCAAGCTTTCATTTGAAACAGAATGAAATCAGTCCAAGCTACTTTGAGACTTACGTAAGAATGATGTACAATGATGAATAAAAACGTTCTAATTATTTGTAAGAGTTGTGTCCCTTACCCTAGGTCTACCTCCTTAAAGAGGTTTCACTGTATTTGTACGTCCTGTTCGCTGATAAAATTGTGTAAGCGCGTTGCCATCATGATATAAACTGCCGATCAATGTTATTTTAGTTTTACTAGACTTTTAATGGTATATTTTAATGCAGCTGTAAAGTCATGCATGGGTACAAGAAGTGATTGGTTAACATTTATTCTAATTTTATGGTAAAATGTGCAGAACGTGGGACAATTTAACATACAAATAACGAGAGTGGATATGATGAATATGTCAAAGAGACAACCACACCGGGATGAAAAATGTCAGTTCATGGCCACACATGAGTCTTAATTGAATTACGAGGAAACCCTCCATCAGAGGGCAGGCTGCAGCTGGCCCGAATCAGGGGCGTGTCCAGGATATTTGAAAGGGGGGCGTAGAATAAAATATTTCGCCTCGCTTCGCTCGGCGAAAAAATTTTTGGACCTTTTTTGGCTTAAAAACATAAAATAATAGAGAATTGCACTAATGTAACGGTTCCTGACTTGGAGCATGTATATTTTATAGTTAAAGTGTCAGGGTGTGACATTTTTTATGCCGAGTTTTCTCCATTAATTGTCTATGGTATATTAAAATGATTGGATGGATCTTAACAGCAGTAGACCAGTAACGAGAAATTCCAAACTCAAGGGTATAAGGAGTAACTTAACATTTCACAACCAAAATTCATGTATTATACTGATTTACTTACCGTTTTGGTTGTTTAAAAAAGGTGTCCAAGACACCTTGATACGATTTTAAGGTCTTTTGACGTTTTGTTTTTGACATCGACATCTTTGCGAATTCTTTATCACATCAACAACAATGGATACTAATCGCAGAGTCGAACACGCCGGACTCCGAGAAACGAAATTTTACGGTTGATGATGACCCATCAAATTGGGGAATCAGTATAAAAAGAAATCAGAGTATGTGTTTAATTAATGAATATGATAAATTGCCATCATTCAATACAATACTAGCAGATTATAACGATAGTTTTTTTTTTTTTTTTTTTTTTTTTTTAAAGGGGGGGCGTACGCCCATTACGCCCTTACCTGGACCCGCCCCTGCGAATACTTTGCAGAACTTTTTGTATTCAATGTTTAACTAGATTTAAACGGAACATGTCGTCAAACCTTTGTCATAATCAGTTGTACATGCGAGGTCAAGACACAGCAACAACAACGATAATTTGATGCATCTTAAAAACGATTTGTGTGTACCCGTTCAATGTAATGAAATCAATTTGTAAATTTCAAATTATTATAGATTAAACGTATTGTTCTTTCTTTTTTTACAATTTACAAAGTTGCCATAACAAAAAAAGCTTACCGGAAAACAGATATCCATGTTTTATTCTCCCCCTCCTTGTGTACTATGGTAGAACGTGTGATTTATTTCTTCACAGTTCATACATCTATTAACCTAGCCAAAAAAAATCTGACAAGTGACCATAAAAAATAACATTATAGGTTATAATACACGGAGTAATGTTAAGTCAGGCGACCAAAAGGTCATTTTTTGTCTTGTTCATGACGTGTCATTACCGCATGCATGTCAGAGGCTGGTTTTTGCAGGTCTTGGCCTGACCAGGGAAAGGGGATGATATAACATTTCGCCCTTTGTGTGGCACGTGTGTTGTTCGGTCTTTGATTTTCGGTTTTAATTGACTTGTAAGAAAGTCACAGTCAAGTCTTCTATGATCATTATTTTCTGTCAAACTGTAGAAAAGTTGACAAGATGTGGAGATGAATGAGATTTCCTAAATAAGCAAGAAAATTATAAAACGGCTATAAAAATATCAGATCATTCTTGGATCTTGACATTATTGAGCTTTCCACATTATTCTACTCGTATACACGATAGACATTTTTAACATAAACAAATTAAAAAAAATATTTTTTTTTAAGAATTTTTACTGACTTTTAATCGAAGATTTAAAACTTTAATATTAATTAGATTGATTTTTACTCCAGCAGTGCTAGAGGTATTCTGGTAAGCTATTTTCTGACTTGGTGCCATCCTAACGGAATTCAAACCTCTTACATTGTTGGAATAATTTGATTTTCTGAAAATGAAGGATAGTACATTAAATATCAAAACACAGCACGTTCACCTACTTTTTTGTCGAATATTAACGATTGATTGGTAGGTCTTTAAAGTGGAAGCTCATAGAAGCAACAGTTCCACAGGTAGTCATACCCATTAGGAATGAAGAAGTTTGCTTATGCACAAGTCGGGAAATTGAGAAAGTTTGCATTATTCATGAATAGATTCCTTAAAGAAAAGTGTTTGGGCATTATCAAGACTTTTGATATAAGAAATGTGATATATCCTTTAGGATCAGTTCTCATTCAAGATAAAAGTGATATTACTAAAACTGAAAAGCCGATTCTAAGACAATTAAAGTGAGAATATTAACGAAAAACTGGAAACGGGAAAAATGAAGATAAGGCCAGGAATTACGAAAACTGACGAGCCGAAGGACATAGGACATGCAAGTATATACAACAAATTGAATAGCCAAAAAATAAAAAACCAAAACAAAGCGAAGAAAGCAAAAAGTAAAAAAACAAAGACAACTTATAGTTGAAATCTATTCAGGACAATAAAATGCAAACCCAGAATACCGGTAACAAAGAAGCTGAAGGGACCAACAATACTGAGAAGTAAGTGACAGACAATTACATAAAAGATGGACCAAAATTCAAAACGTAAAGGGAATGAGTAACAACTAACGAAATCTTTCACTAAATTTCGAAAAATGTGTCATGGTCGGTGTAAAATATCTAGTGATCAAGTCAAAGTCGTGATTCGATTCACGCCATTTTTTTGAAAAGGTTTGCTGAATCGGCGAAACTTCATTTTTGTGAAACTACGTTCATGAGTATGACAATAAATGCCAATAGATCCATTTTATTAGATTTCCATGTCAGGATGTCATGACATTTTATCACTTTATAATTACATGCTATTACAATTTTATTATCTTAATCGACACTTCCTTTTGATCTAAAAGTCAGACGTATTATAATGTGTGGTCATTTTCGTAGACAAATAAGTTTGTTCTTGCAAAACACATTGATAGGTTAGTACGAGACGCATCTTAAAAAAAGAGAGGTGCATTATGACAATAGATTGAAGAATAACGGAGAACTTAAATTTTTCTATTCTACATTTCTTGGCCATATACATTTGTAAGTAGTTTCAAAACATCCTTCGATGTTCCATTATATGCAAAGAAGTCGAACTTTGAAAATTTACAAATCAGACGCTTAATAAAGCGGAAAACTAGTAGATCATTTGTAACTCCCGCCGAGCACAGCATGTTAAATACTGTTCACTTGGTGCATGCGAGGACACCATTGACACACTTAAGTATATGATCTTGCGGTTTACACGACTGAGCTTGATACAACAACAGAGGTTGAAACCTGGACATGATAAAGCTTTGAATTGGATTGTGATTGTTTGACACTGCATATGTTTCTAACAAAAAAATGTGTAGATTATGCCCCTTGATAACAAACGATTCTCCTTCTTTTATATGGTCATAATACTATAATATTTGAAGCATTTACCCTTTATGGTCCAAAATACACGGTTTGATACATATTGAACAATCCCAAGATATTAATAATCTTGCAATCAAACGTTTCATATTAAAGGAGGCAACACTTTGAACTTCAGTAAGATCTCAATTTTTAAACAAACTGTTCTGTAAATTCTTTTTGAATTTTCATTTTCCTGGACGACTACCAATATACCAAGTTACATTAAATTCTTTTCAGTAGTTTTAAATTAGTTGCATTATTAAGTTCTAAGTTCAAGGATGATTAACTCCTAGAAATATCCCTGAAAATGTTACAAAATACATATAGTGCTTTAATACCTACCATGTTTTATGAAATTCTATTTAATAGTTTCAAAGGACTAGTTTCCTGACTAGCTGTGTAATGGGTTGATGAATGGACATGACAAAAACTTAAAGGTTCCTCGCCACAGTTGAGGGCAGAGAATCTAATTTAGCCTTCCAATGAAAGAAGGAACAAGGGTTTTGGGGTTTTCAAATGGCTACACACTGTACATAAACATTATTGCCAAAAACAAAGGTTTATTTTCTATGAATCTGTCCACTACATGAAAAGTGGAAACCACAAAATTTATACAAGCTTCAGGGTAATTTTAAATTTAGCCTGAACTTAGGGATTTTTTATTTTGTTCCAATATCATCTTTGTGCTTTAAATGTGTACCTTAAAAAATATATTACTTATAACAACAAATGTAACTTATAAGTTTCAGCTTTCTGAAAGCTATGGAATGCTTGGCTGTGTAATATATTTAGTTAGTACAATAGTTGTGTGCAGGAAGTATTGTATATAAGTATTACATTTATGTTGTTTGTTTATATTTTTTAACTGGGATTTAAGATAGTGTTTGAAGGGCGGATCCAGATACTTTGAAAAGGAGGGGTGCGAGCCAGGGGTTCCTCACAAAAAGGGGAATGCTCGGACATTCAATTTGCCATTTTTTTTGTCAATTTTACACATGAAAATGACAAATTTTACAATATAAAGGGGGTGCTTGCATATTATTTGTCATTTTTTGTCAATTTTGCACATGAAAATGAAAAATTTTACAATTAAAAGGGGATGCCAACCCCCACAACCCCTCTGGATCCACTACTTTATTTCCATCTTTCTATATACTTTAAATCCAAGTGTCATATGGCGTACTTCAACCGTTGGTAGTAATTTGTGTTTATTGAAACTTAGCAGTGGTATTAGAGTTGTAAAATAGGTCAAATACAAACACCATATGGCAGGCAGTCTGTCAATCCAACCTACAAATTGTATTTGTATCAGACTTGTATAACACATTTAAAATTAACTGACCAAGTGTTAGAATAGTGCTATTTTTGATGTAGTTTTGACCTTCAAATATATTCAAGTTCCATGACAATAGTGCACACATAATAAATTCAAGCCTGGTGACCGGATAACATTGAGGAAATCCTTCTTTTACGCTTTTACCACATAAACGTTATATAGATGCTTAAGCATACTAAATCTATCAAGTTTGACATTTTTGTAACAGTAGGGGAAGTTTGACTTTTTGAGAATTAAACCTAAACATTCTATCCTTTTTCAGGAAGGACTGACATACACATTTCATATTTGATTTTTGTGAATCGGATCAGAATCCTAAAATTGTTCCTGTTCCAACAATGGTATTCAGCAATTGACCAATAAAATGCCAGGTTATAAATTACTATTTCCAAATCCAAGCTTCCAGTGCATAATTTAATTTATTTGTAATGGTGTGTATACCACATGCTTCACTTCTGGAATCAAAGAACTAAAACTTCAGAGACGTTTAATAGCACTTTACAGTAAAAATGTAGGTACATACAGGTACTTCACAGAATTTTATCATATCGATCTAATCAAACTTTAATCAGTTACAATTTTTTTCCCCTTTATTTCATACTTCCAAAATCATGAAAGCTGAAATTTGGTTGGCTGACCAGAAAGCCAGGTCAGAAAGGTCATCTGGACAGGAAGTAGAATCGAGTGTTGGTAGTGACTGAATGGAATGATCAGTAGTTCCAATTTCATTTAGATTGCACATTGATCTTGTACTTACAGTTAAACTGATTCTATATTTTTTATCAATCAATTACCTTAGGAATCTTGATTAAAAACAATAAGTCTGTCCACACAGCAGCATTTTTTACATAAATAAAATGTATACTTATTTCATACCATGGTATGAACTTTAAGAAATGCAGCATTGATATCTGCATGATCTGTATATGGCATAAACAAGATACATAATATGAATCAGATATTTTAAGTGTTCATTCTATAGAAATGTAATAGAAAGGTCTTCTTTGGAATATCTTAACACCCAAGACTGATGATATGTGTAGCACTAGAACCATAATCAGTCATACACCATCTAGTTGATAGGTATACTATTATGGATAAAAAAATATTGCCCATAAATAGCCCATAAACAAAGTAAGTGATATCCTTGATGAAATACACCAAGAGTTTCTTACAAATATCACAAATGAATAGCCCATTGATAACACAACTAATCAAAAATCCTCCATAACAACACATCTATTGAGTTGGTAATTGTTCTATGGGAGTATAGAATTTAAAATCAGCAGGGAAAAGCTGATGGGCTCTGGGGTACATCTGTTTGTAGGCTTGTCTGATGGTTACCTCAGCTACACCTGCTATATCACCAATTTCTGCAAAAAGAAATATTTTATAGAATGCAAAAGAAATTAAGAAAATCACTCTCTTTAAGAGTACTGGTAATCAAGGAAATCAAGATTGGAGCAGTAATCAAATGATATAATGAGAATAGAATCAAAGAACTAATTCCAAGGATGAAGAATAAAAGGAAAACACACACAACAAAACATAAAACAACCAAAATAACATATACAGAGAAACAAAAGAAAATAAGCAACACAGACTGCACTTGAAACTCAGAGTATAGTCAAGGTGCAGTTCCTAGAAAGAGTAATCAAGGGAACCAAGGTTATAGCGGTAATCAAAAGAATGCAATCCAGGGACAAAGACCAGACATGGAAAACAGACATACACAACAAAGAACATAAAGTAACTAAAATCATACATACAAAGTAACAAAAACAAATGAGCAACTCGGACTCCACTAAAGCCAGCATACAGACAGCATTTAAGATGATCCTACTGACATAGTTTCATCAATCAAATATTCACTCTTTGAAATCAAATCTTAATCTGGATTAATCAAATATGATTGTAGCAGCTAAATGTCTGTGTTTGGTATAATATATTATATTTAAAGATAAATATACTCATTAGCTTCATTTATCAAGACTGATTATTTTGGCTACCAAAGAACTTACAGGGTCAATTTAAATGGAAATTGGTGGGAACTCAAGAGAAAAATTTGCACTGCAAGCCCTTATGGCCAATCATGTTCATTTTTAACACATGAAAAATTGCAATATATGTATTCATGTGCTTTAAAACATACTGAAATATGTGTCTAGGCCAAGTACTAAAATATATGACTTTTGCTTATAAAACCACAAATATAATTTTTTCCCTTCACCATTTGAAATACAGATATCTTCCATCTACCATTAAGGAAAAATATATTACGAAGTACTATTTATTAACGTTTTTTTTTTTTCTTGTTGTGCCCAAATATATGAAAACCATACCTTATGGCAGATCATTTTGTCGGGTGCAAAATTTTGTACTAAAAATCTTGACTTTTCTAATTGATGTGGATACTTAGTAGTTCAACCAATACTTAGGCCCAGAGTAAAAATATTTTTCAAAATTAATTTTGGCCTTCTAAGACAGGGCGTTAAAATTTATTAAAATAAGCATCTTATGAAAATTCCTTGTTATCAATATGTAGCATTTTTTTTTTTGTATAGAATGAATGTCAACTTACCTTTTTGACTTTTCTTGTCTGCCGATGCTTGAGATGCCATATAAATAGCTGATGCAGCAACTGATATGGGACTTCTCCTGTAGAGACACGAGTTATTTGATAATACATAAAAAATACCATAACTTTCCTCTTAAGTTCAATCCAAAAGTTAACAGAATAGTTTCAAACAAGTTTCATTTAGGTACAAAATTCAGGATAAAAAAAAAAACAATATTCAAGAGTTTAAATGCGTAACTTTTACTACTAGTTTTTTTTTCAGTGCTGTAATTAGTAACATTATACTGTTAAAGTAGTTTTGTTTGTGGCGTACCAATTTTTGTGGTTTTCGTGGGTAGGCCAAACCATGAAATTTGGTTCCAAACAAAAAGGAGATTTCCATTGAAGTTTACACTGAAAACCTCAAAACCACAATTTTAATAATCCACAAACTTGTATTTCTTTCCTTATCCACAAAATCTGGTATCCACGAATTAAAGTATTTTCACAGTATGTTATATGTTAAAACCATGCTATCTCTGCACTTACCCTGACACCAGGTCGAGTTCTACTGCTTTTCTGGCTATGTGTGTGGCGGCTTTCTGTACTGACGTTGGTAAACCAAGGTTAGAACAGAATCTAGACTGAAATGTTAAATTATGCCATATACTAACATGACAAGTCAGGTATTAGTTTCTTTCCTTACATTTTTCTTTCGGGCAGATTACATAATTTATTACAAAATGTAATTACTTCCCAGGTCATAAGTGGCATGAATTTCTCAACATTTATTGCAGTTTTTTTATCCTTTAGCAATAGTCAGGACATTTTGATTTTTTTATAATATTTCAAGGAATCCACAGATTAAGATAACTAAAATTACAAGCAACTTGTAGCCTTAAAATTTACGGTATGTAAAATTGCTGCACAACATGATCGACTACAAATGGTGACCAACAATCCTACAAACTTTGAACAAATCCATCCAACAGTTTACAAGGAGTTGTGTCAACAAGTGTGACTGGACTGAAGCACAGACAGATGCATGCATGGAAACCAGTATTCCTGTTTACCCTTCTGAGTAACGGCAGGAGACAAAAACATATGAAAGTCAGCAGGACTCATATACAAAGGCACTGTAAACATATTAATTTACGTAGTGTACTAATTTACGCTACTTTTGCTATTTTTCGCGGTGGACTGAAAAGCGGGAAAAAATAATACTCAAGAAATTGTTTTTTTAACACTATGTAACACTAATCATTTTTATAAACCACAAAAAATTAATAAGTTTACAGTTTTTCAAATTCAGATGCATGAACTCTTTCAAAAATATAATTTTACAAAACAAATTCCAATTACCTAGTAACAAGAATCAAGGCAGATAACGTGACTGGACACAAGTAAAAAATACAAAAAAATTATCCTGGAATTTTGTTTCCAAAAAAAGTCACAAAGTGTTGTCAACCTACCATAAAATCTCCTGTTGTAATCAACTCTACATTAGTTTCCAGATTTTTCAAGATCAATTTAAAAACTCTGCCAATCTCTTTCTTAGATATTTTAGACACTGCACATATTTCTACAATATAAAACAAAAGCATTTACATGTACAAGATTTGCAGTACCTACTGTACCTAACTTAAATTTATTTTGTTCATTTTCAGTTACACTAAAATAGTAAGATTGAAGATATGAACTACACTAAGAGAGGAAGGAAGTAAACAAAAAAAAACAAGTTAATTTGATGTTTTAAAAATAATTTACTGCAAAAAAAAAATTATACATTTTAAGTACTAAAGACAATAGTGGAATTCTACATCATGGATATTCCAGATCTGCCAAATTTAACTGACAAGGCATTTACAACAAGCTTTGTCAGGCTGAAAAACATGGACACTATCTCTTTTAAACATTTACCAAAAAAAATTATATAGTACATTTACACCAAATCTTTTTCTCATGTCCTTAGTCTGACCTTAAATTACTCATTTTGAAGCAGTCTTCACTACTGAATTCAGCACATATTAAAATCAATTTCAGTCATTTTATCATACCATTTGGACCTGATGACCAGAAATTGTCACTGACTGAAAATCTGTAGTCCACAAACTTTGTATACAAAATTCATATAACAACAATGTCAGTGATTGAATAAGAGAGGTTCCAAGTACCAAAGCTTATCTTTGGAGAGCAACTGTGCATAATGTCTTGGACCTTTCATGCTTGAAAGCAAAGCCTAACCTAGAGGGAGAAATGAGCAAAAATTTCCCCTTGTTTGTGCTCGCTACTCCCATCTGTCTTTGACAGAGAAGTCTTTGCAATAGATTGCATAGACAAAAATGTCAGCATTTTTAATTTTCAAACAGAATATACTAAAACTTTCCCTTGTCATCGATATCTACGGTAGATTAGGCCCTGTGAAAACGAATGTAACTTTACAGTTGATTTACCTTTGAATGTTCTAGGTACTCCCTCTTGTCGACAAGCTATGTACATACAGGCTGCAGCTATAGCATCGTTACTCCTTCCTTTTAAAGCTTTACCATCGCTCACTTGTTTAAACAGAGTGTTGGCTCTGTCCTACAATAGTCATTTCATACATAGTAATAAAGCATGTACAATACATACACTGTTCTTCAAAGGTAACAACACACATAGAAAAAACAAAATTTGCAAATTACAGTATGAATTCAAGACAGACATTTCAGAACTAAGGAGTAATATGTTAGTTGCATAATTTTATCTATGACAAATACCAGTACGTTTTTTATAAGTCTGTCAACTAAGTTTTTAATACATGTATAAATAACATCTAAATCCTTAACTTTTTAAATACTGATTACATAACTTACAGCTATCATTTTAGGTAGATTGAGTCTGTCTCCCATGTTACCAATTTCTCTAAATGCATTGATTAATGCTCTATCTGCACTGCTGATCTAAACGAAAATAAATAAAAACTATTCACTGCCCCTAATGGGACTAATACCCCCTGCAGCCAACTGAGCCCTGTACATTTAGGGACTAATATGGACACACAATTCGAATCTGACACATTTTTTGTGGGGATAAACTCAGCACTTTTGCTAAACAATTTTGATGCCATTCTAAAACACCAAACTCCTAAAAAAAATTGATACTATTGCTTTTTGACAACACAGTAGCAGAATTTGCCGGCAAATTTACTTTAAACATAAATTCCTCACAATATGCACACATTTCTATGGCAATCAAACACTTCATTGAGAAATATTACAATCCTACTAGTCATTGTAGATGAGTTGCAGACAACGCATCAGCCCAAGTTTTACTGAAAAGCACTCAAGTCCAACAAGTGTCGTATCTACAATTTTTTCCCCATACATAAATTCCTGACGATATGCACATACAGGATGAAACCTATATATCCCCAAACTTGTTTGTGGGACAAATAATAAAATGCTCCATAGATTCAATTTGTTACAACCACATAGAAGTAGTCCTGAACATACACAAATGAACCATAAATATCCAAACCTTCGACCTTTTGGGCTCCTTACTTAGATAACACATTCAATCTTTATTAATACAGGATATTGATTAATAATTGTTTACATTTAATCCAGGTCTATAATAAAAAATTTATAGAAAGCCAAGACAAATTATGCCAAGTTGAAATAAAGTTACCCCCCTTTGCACTACATTACTACATTAGATAGATGATAAATGTATGTTTTGTTCACCTGATTTTTTCGTCTTGTCTCTTATTTCTATATAATAGATGAGGCAACAATTTCAAATATTTCTTTTTAAATAAATTTTATACAGATCAATTCTCTAATGCCTTGGTCTAAAATTAAATGTTGACTCCATTTATTGGCACTTAATGCTTAATAATTACTCAATCTTCACAAAAACATGAAAAGAAACATCAGAATACATATATGTATGATAGGTTCATTCCAGAAATAACCGATGAAACTTGATTTAGCAAATGAAAATTTGCAGTACTTGATAAATTTATCAAATGGAAAAATTTCTTAAAAATTCAACCCTGAAAATACATTCAGACTTTAAAGTATCTGGTTAAGAAAAGTTCTGTTTTCAAAAGATTTGGTTTTAACAGGTTCTACTGTGTAAATAATTCGAGATACATGTGTATATACTTACAGTTCTTCTGTTTTTATACAATGGAATAATTCAGGATACATGTGTATATACATGTGTACTTACAGTTCTTCCGTTTTTATACAATGGAATAATTCAGGATACATGTGTACATACTTACAGTTCTTCCATTTTTATACAATGGAATAATTCAGGATACACATGTATATACTTACAGTTCTCCTGTTTTTATACAATGGAATAATTCAGGATACATGTGTATATACTTACAGTTCTCCTATTTTTATACAATGGAATAATTCAGGATACATGTGTATATACTTACAGTTCTTCTGTTTTTATACAATGGTTTTCCATGTTCATCGTATGACATACTACTGGGATCTGTAGCAATCATTGTACTCAAGTCACCACCATCAAGCAAGGGATTCTAAAAAATATAAAGTCAGAGAATTCGTGTTCAATTTCACAACAGTCTGTATTATAGTATAAATTAATATTATATGTGCTAGGCCTGTAATAATGGCCAAGGGATGACTGTAATGGTCTAAGGCAAAGCCGAGGACTACTAGTCTTCCATGGGTCATTATTACAGATCAAAGACGTATAGTGGGTCTATTATGAAAAAAAAAACACATTTATAAACATGTTTTAAAATTTGTTGTGTGTCTTATAAGTAAACATGTACATGGAGTTTTAGTAACAATACATTTTCTAAATACTCAGTTCAAAATTAAAATGGCTAAGTATTTCTTATTTATTTTTGTATCACATTAACAGGAAATTATGTTTATAAACTGAAATTGACATCCCTACACTTGCATCTCTTTTTGTTTATCTAACAGTATTAAATGGCCTATCTTTTTATCGAAGGCATGATGGACTGGTCCAAATAGCAATAATATGTCATAATAACCAGTCTGAAAGCAATCATAATACGCAGTATGTTGTTGGATTTGACCATTAGCATTAAAACCGTCCAGAATTAAGTAACCATACCTCAGCTGCACCAACACGAGAGGGATCTTTGTTACCAACACTCTTTTCATTACTGAAAGTTCTCCATTCTGTACCCACATCAACAACTCTGGAATTGTTAAAAACAAATTTAATTTATATATAATGACAAGTGTTTCATCTACATGCACCTTTCATTTTGCTAACAAATCACCTGTTCAAACAAAATTGATATGTCTGGTATGTGTTTCTCATTGAATTTCCAGGCTTTCTTTCAAATGAATACTGAATCTTATACTGAGTATTCATCATTCATTAATACATGTACCTACCTATCTCCTACAACCAATCCACATTCTGGACATATCATGTCCCCAGCATGGTAATCTTCCACCAAATTAGCGTAAGGATGCTCTGGACAACTTATCTTGTTGGCTTTAGGGCTAAAATACAAGTAAATAACTGTTCTACTGAGTGGTTTCCAAGGAGATTTTCAAAGAATAGTGAATGACCAGGGTAATCTAAGGTATTTTCACAAAAGTACAACAATGTACAAGTAACAAAAAAAATTCAGTTCTGAACAAATTTCTTAGTGAAATAAATCTGGTTCTTCTTAATAGAATTTGTATTCCTCATTTTGAAATTATGTTACAATTTTTTATCAAATACTTTATTACTTAATTTTTTTTTGTAAAAAAATTGTATGATGAACACCATATTTAAATAACTTTGTACACTTCCAGTTGTCTGGTTGTCCAAAAATGTCTAACACACAGAGTTTTTCCACAATTTTTAGGATAGCTATAATGATTTTTAAATAAATTACGGATGTTAGGATGCAACTGATATTGTGAGGACGTGTCCCATGGACGCTCAATATTTTCACTTGGGGCATCAAGCAAGATTTTCTTGCATCCAGGATGCGTGTACACGCCTTATCGAGAACCCAGCTATATCTGTTCAAAGGTCCCCTGACCTCAGTGTCAATGACTGTTGTAAGAAGGAACTTGTGTTTTCTCATACATGTGAACCTACCACCGGTAGGTTATTTCTACTGGAATGAGAACATTCTACAGTTCTACCGTGGGAACAGAAAATCTACCACTTTCTGAACTGTCAAAAAATATCTAGAAACACCAGTATTCAAACCGTACAATTCATGTTTCAATCTCATTTCTTTGATTATTTAATGAAACATAAAATTGACAAACGGTGTTAATTGCTGTCTAAACAGGTAATGAAATGTTTTATGACAGGTAAATATTCTCTGTGGAGCAATCAGCTGATCAGTGTTATCAATGATGATTGACAATTTGAAAAATGGATCCCGATTGGAAACATCACCATTTTATTATCAATGTCTATAGATTAATTTAATTTGTTAATTACTGTCAATTTAACAGTCAAAATTTTGTAGAGCCACCTGTGTTAACAAATTTTAAAATTACCATCGATTCAAAATGTCAGTTAACTCCCTTATAATTCTTATATTACATTTTCTGTAATTTCAACTGTACAGTATATTTTCCAAGTTTCATGTGCAATAAGTAAAGAAAATAATACTCCTTTAGAATTGTGATAATTTTGGAAATTTGGTATCAGCATTTTTGAATATTTGCTACATTTCCCAAAATATATAACCTCATGGTATGCATTTAATTAAAAAAAGGCTTGCACTTCAATTTACAATTAACATTGCTGTGATCTTTAGAACATGAAAATAAATAGTCACAGAAGACAGAACTAAAATTTGAAAACAACTTTTGACATTAGAATCAACAAAAAGAAATCATTTATTACAATACTCAGCTTAGATTTTAAAGGAAACAAACTTCAATTAAGAGGTTGTCCATAAACGTCACACATAATTTACATATTGTACTTATTATGCTAGGAGAATAAAAACCTCCAGTTTTCAAACCGAATCTCCAGCTGAAAAATGACTAATCTACAGTATTGAAGGAACCACTTTATCACATGTATGTTTTCTACTTGTCAGAGATTTGATGAAGTCAAAATAAATAGCTTTTTTTTCAAATTTTCATCCATACATTCAAAATTTAATGAAGGCTTTTCTATCTTAATTTTCTCTAAATGTGCTTTTCTTGTTTCTGACTAATACATTCAGCTGGTCAGCATTAGCAGTCTTGTTTGCTGTTGTTCAGCCTCAGGGTCTACTTCTTTTGTATTTTAAGGGGGCATATTAATTCAAATTTGCTTGCTTGTATCATTATAAAAATAAAATAATTTTCTCTGTCAGTCATTGTCTATTTTTGTAAAACATTTGGAATTGGAAGAAACAGAATAATTATCAGAAAAATACAGAAAAAAATGTACAACAACGCTTGTTGATTGTCCCGTCAAAAGTACAATAAATTAATAAAAAATAATAAAAAAAAAATTAATTAATTTAATTTCTTTTCTAAATTAGTGCTTTTACAAGTTACACAAGTCCCATATCATTTATTTTTATAAATTATATTCACGTTTTCTAAAATGGGCAAGTACATAACGCAGAAACAAAGAACCGATCTAAACTCGAGTTCTAATACCTCCGTCTAAGTAAAGGTTACAAGGAAAAATAGGCCGACCAGTTGTCGATTGTGTGTAATTTATCATCAAAAGTCAGAAATTGGTTATATGCGACTATAATGAAAAAGCGTACCCTTTATTTGTCGATGCCATAATCAACTGACAACTTCCGGTTAGTAAAACTAATTTAAGTCGCTAACGGGATCGAATTCCGGATCTGTGAGGGTCCTTAGCAAACTCCTGTGCTAAGGTATCCTTAGGTATCCTGGTTCCGGGATTACGTTCCAGGTATTAGCTACTAGCATTACTCTCTCACGAGAAATAAATAGTGGCTGATTTGAATCTACAGTATTTTCAAATCGATTGACGGGTTTTCATTTGGCACAGTGGAAAAGTAATGTTGAAGTCTACCTTAAGAACCATTTTTTTTAGTAACATAAAAATCTACCTGAAATGTTGCTACTTTTGTATTGAAAACATTGTGTAACATACCGAATATTGCGATGGGGAACCAGTCTAGTCCTTAGGAAACTCGAAGACGTTTGTACGTGAACATACTTTGCCTTTGCCGAGAGAAGTAACCTTTTTTTTTTCACGAAAATTTAAAATAATTTTAATGAGGATGAAATTGTATTTAAATTAGTATTCAAAGCACAATGAACCCGTCGTGTAGATGCATTTGTTAAGTGTTTTTTTTTTACATACAATGGGTTATAGTTCAATACAATATCAAAAATGTCAAATAAAAATGAATGTGTGGAATTTTGAGAAAATGTTATAAAAAAATACCTTTACATTCCTAAAATTAAGTATTTTTCAAATTTATTTGCCTTTTCATGTCTGTAAAGCTGAAGGTTTAAATTTCTATGAAGTATTGATAAATTTCTTTTTTTAAATATATGCATATAAAAGCTATAAAAAAAAGTCAATTTTCAAGTAATTGATTTGTCTTGTTTTGCTTTATTTTTCATGAGGCAAAGAATTAAGCCATATAGTTTTTAATATACACTTACAGAAAAATCAGATGTTGCTGAACCAAACCGCATCTTCTGTGTGATTCTGGTCGCTGACATCGCGGTCTGGACACTGACTTCGGTGTTTGTATCCTGTATCGATCTCAAGAGTAAAATCCGAATTCGATAGATGTTCATAGTTCGTTTTATTGTTGTATTTTCTAACCACTGTTCCAGGTTAGGGGAGGGTTGAGCGCTCACAAACATGCTTAATCCCGCCCTATACTTTATGCAGGAACCTGTATTTCAGTGGTTGTCCTTGTTTTTTAAGTTCATTGTTATTTGTTTTATGTTTTTTTTTTCTACAGATTATGTCGATCTTCGTCTTTTATGAATAGTGTCACAAATATTTTTGGGCCTTTTACTGTGTTTTTTTAGTATATGGCCATGGATAGTAAAATGTAACAAGAGGCTCCCAGGAGCCTGAATCGCTCACCTGCTTAATTTTTTGCATTTCAAGGGTAATAACGTGAACTAAGAGTTGTCTGACAATTTTCACTCAAGAAGACTTTGGTAGAATTAATTATAAGATCATTTCATCAATTGAAAGTTTCATTCTATCTATTATAGTTTTTAGGATATTGACTGAAAACTGCTAAAAACAACAAGGAGCCGTCTGACAGTTTTGAACCCCACAAACTTTTGTAGGCCCTATCATAAGGTTTATTTTAATTGAAAATTTCATTCTATCTATCATATTGTTTAAGATATTGACTGAAAACTGTAAAAAAAAAGGGGCATTTTTCATCTTTCAAGGACAATAACTCAACCACTTTGACCCCTTGGAGACTTTAGTAGGCCTTTCAACAAGGATCATTTCAGCAGTTGAAAGAATTTGACTAGACCTAACGGTTTTTGAGTTATATGCAAAAATCCCCACATCAGTTTTTTGCATGATACAACAAGGAACATTCATACCAAGTTTGGTTCCAATTGATCAAGTAGTATCAGAGGAAAAGATTTTTGAAAGAAATAACATTAAAAATAGCAAAAAAACGGCGAATAGGGGCAATAACTCCAACATGGCCCAACATATTAAAACGAAAATTTGACTACAAATAGATCATCATGCTAATCACTTTACCCTGTCAGAATTTGGATAAACCTAACGGTTTTGGAGATATATGCGAAAAAAACTACTGTATGACCCATGTGTTATATTTTTAGTAACGGCGGCCATGTTTTTCGACAGATCAAAAAGTTTTGGGGATTTTATACATCGCATCCACCCCTAAGAACTTGACATAAAGGACATGATACCACATACACCATGAAGTCAGCCTTATTTCTCGACCTACTCTTAGAAATAGATGGTGAAGGAAACACCACGACAGAGCTATGTGACAAACGCGACGAATTCTCATTCCGTATGGTCAACACTTCTTTCATCTGTGGCAACATCCCTTCAGCACAAGAGTATGGAGTGTTCATATCACAACCCATACGTTATGCCAGAATTACCGTAACTACGCAGACTTTTTGGACCGTACTCGACTTTTTACAAGTATGTCTCCGAAACAGGGTTATGTTGCTACAAGTCATCACTGTTGAAGATTTATGGACGTCATCATGAACTCATGGGTCGTTACGGCGTATTCATCTGCACAACGAGAACTGATTTGTTTTTAAAATCGATTACAAATAAAAACTGAAGATAAGGAAAACAATACGTCACCCAAAAAACTAAAGCACCAGCAATATGAACGAAACCGAGAGGAACGTTATCACCACCCCGAAGAAAGGACGTTTTTTCAAGCGTCATTGAGAATGAGATGGAATATATTCTGTTTGCTTATAGGATATCAATAATTGTATGAAGTGAGGATGTTCTGTCCTGAGTAGTAAGACACGGTGTGTGTGTTAATTTTGTCTGAGGACAGTCATGTTGATGATTCAGATGCACAGAATTATAGTTCGATACTTTTTTGTAAGTTTTTACATTTAAAAATATATTATTTTAATGCTTAAAAATGCAAATTTCTAAAAAAAAAATATCTTAATACTTTACTAATATTACATATGCTTAGAAAAAAGTGGATTTCATGGATATGGGGTAATGCATAAAAAAATGTCCTCTACTTTTGATCGGGTGACAGAATATTCTGTTTCTGTAAATGTAAGTGTTATATTGGAAAACAGATATTCATCGACTCCGTAGGTCAATAACACGGCATGTACTTTCACCTCAACAGAAGAGTATTATGAAATAATTGTATATCATATATTTAGATTAAAATATTACTTTTTTGTATATTCATTATAATTGAGTCTTTGTTTAAACCCAATATCGTCTATCCTATATCGCATACCTTATATCATACCTCTAGACCTATATCGCATACTCTATATCACACCCTAGGCCTAGATCTAACCAGCTTTTCGTTGCACACCTCGTATACCGACATAACTAATCGATCACTTATCGGTCACAAATCAAACGATAATCGATTGATAAGCTCGCTGCTAATCTAACACTAAGAGATATAAAATATAAAAATAGGAGATGTATGATTGCGAATGAAATAGTCATCCACCAAATACCGAGCGAAAAACAATTAAACACATCACCCTACGGTCTTCAATAATGGGCAAACCCCATACCATAAAGCAAGCTGTAAAAAGCCCAAAACAAATGAAGTGAAACTATTCATAAAAGACGAGACTCGACCTAATCTATATAGTGAAAACACAAAAAGATAGAACAACAAATAACATAAAAAAAACGACTACAATCACTGGACTACAGATTCCTAGCTTGAGATTGACGCATAAAGTATGTGGCGGGGTTAAACATGTTTGTGAGCGCTCACATCCTAGCCTGGGAGAGTGGTTGGAAAATATAACAATACAACGAACTCTAAAGAAGTACTATCTTTAAAAAAAAAGATATCCGACGCAGTAAAATTTTGTTCCTTTTACTTCTAAGTTCCAATATTTCTTTCAAGAAAACAAGACGTGACACTTAATTTAAAATTTTCTATACGGTTTTTGGCCAATAGGAAAACATAATTACGATCAGGTGACTTGCGTTTCCATAGATGAGAGTACTTAAGGTCAAAGGGTAAAAAGCGAAACTATACCAACTGCGTCGGTAAAATAAGTCGAATTTGGATTTAACTCTTAAGATCGATAGATAACACAAACGTCTTAACAAATAGGACAAAAGACAACAAACTGTACCAACCTCTAAAAGAGCACTCGCTTTTTCTGTAAGTTAGTTCAACCCCCCCCCCCCAAAAAAAAAAAAAAAAGGATAGGCGCACCATGTTCACTCAAACAAAAAAGACTGATCGATGATTTTGGTGAGTAAATAGTGATCTATTTTTATTGATAAGTGGTCCTTAATGTCTATTTTATTGCAAATTTGATCAATGAAATCAATTTATTTCAAAGATTTTTCAAACCAACCACTGACGATAAAATATCAAACAGGAATTTCTAATCAAAATTATCAATCAAACTCATTTGGGAGTTTGATCAACAAGTGATCGATTTACAGAGCTAACCAGTCGATTACCGTCCAATATGTGACCGATAAGTTCATCGATCATAAAGTTGATCGATTAATCATGCGTAAGGCTGAAGACTCGGCGGATATTTTAAAGATTCGATTCTAAAATACTTGTGGAAATAGTTGAATTCTTACCATGATTTCTTTTTTTTTCTTAGCGTCCTTGCTCTGAGGAGTTCTAGTGATATCTCACTATATTAGTGGGGGAAAACTACTTTGGAACGCTGAACACTTTATTTCTGACAAATAATCCAAGACATTCTTGTGTAATCGAGGTTAATAAGGCTGAATGATGCGACTATAAAATGCCATTTCATTCTTTAGAAGTTCTGTGAAATTGTTTTATATATTTTATCTCCAACTTGTAACTGCATAGGTATGATCAATGGAAAAATGCACTAGCGTATAGTCTATATAAAAACAGTAAATACCCTTTCAAAGCTCCGAAAGGCCCGGACAGCAAGATTAATCATTAAAACTGAGCAGTGCTCACACACCCGATACCCCCGCCCCTTTTGCTAATATGCACCTTTTGACTTCCGAGTTGATTTGGATATATAGGGGCACAATGGGAATATGTAAGAAAAATTCTGTGAACGTTACATTAAATTCCATTCAGTTGTGTAGGAGGGGGGTAATGGATAAGAGATGGGGACCCCTCTTCGTAACTGAAGTAAGGAAGGACGGATGGACGGACACCCCAATCACTATATACCCCCACTCAAAAAGGGGGTAAAGTTATACATAGAACACAAATTATCTTCTCGTGGTCCCTATCAACCATGCATGGCCACATCATAAATGAGTTTTCAATAGAACTAAAACTTTTCCCAGCAAATGATTTATTTACATGGGTATCATATCAATATATTTAAGTCAATAAAGCAACAATACAAAGAAATAGGTTATAGTAACCTCCTCTTCAACGACACTGAAAAGTAAGTATCAAAGTGTATAATTCTGCTGAATAATTTTATTCTTGAACACTCGATCAATTTTTACATTAGGTGATCCCATTAGTTATACATAACGAAGGAGAAATTCCTGGCAATTCAGCATGTTCAAATTCCTTTAACTCGTTTCAAAAAAAGCTTCCAAAACTTTCCTAGAGACGAATCATTTGAACAGTAGTTTAGCTCATATCACAACACACTTCATTGGCATTGGCCATGTTCAAATCAGAAAGATTATTGCTGATCATAAATCATCTTCGTTCCTTTGTTCCATGTATTCCCGTTCACGCACTATCTGTGGACGACAAAAAAGGCGAACCTGACTGATAACTTCTTTCACGGACGACCTAATTTGTTCATCAGCAAACCAAAGACACGGGGTGAACAGCGACGAAAGTGTACTTAAAAGCAAGGTTATCTTAAAAACCTCCAAACCGGGAAAGCAAGATCCCAATCGGCATGTTGCCATTATGAAAATATTTACCAAATATGGAAACCAAAATAAAACCGTGACGGAACTAACCATCAATGTAGCAATCATGCTAGACCGGGAGCTACTTAAAGTTGCTGTACTTGTTTCTGCAGCCTCGTCTGATTCGGGTAATCGGTACCACACTGGTCTTTTCGCATAGTAAAGGACCAACATCCCGACCGTTGTTAAAATCATTATTAAATTGGGGATAAGGTACGCAACGACGGCCGTGGGAACAACCATATCATCGTGAATGACTAAGCCGCAAATATGATCCATCACAACACCAATCATTGCAATGCTGAACAATAACAATGGCAAGAAAACACACAGTGTAAACAAAAATGGTAGTATGAACAAAATAATCTGGGTGTACTTTATGACTTGTAATCTTTCAGGATGGAGTTCCAAAACCTTCGTTAAAAGTCTGTCCAGACATAGTGTGGTAATAACTAAAGCAGAGAAGCCAAAATGTGTGATGTCCAAAACAACATATGCCTGGCACATTTGGTGTCCATGCAGCCACGCGTAATCATGCATGTAGCTGGTGCCAAAAGGCAGTACAATAACACCCACTATAAGATCGGAGAAGCACAAGTTCAGTACTCTCATGTAAAACAGCTGTTTTCGTAACTTTTGTTTACACAGGATCAGAAGAATCAAAGAAATATTGAAGACCAACACTAAAGCATTGACCAGACAATCCATAAAGAACAAGAGATCTTCTCTCTTCCTCTCCTCGTGGACATGTTCAAAGTCGTGATAGTCAATATGTGTATAGTTATCTTCCATGGTTATAACCTGCAATGATAGAATCGAAAAGAAAATTAATATTTAGGTATTAGTCCATATAAAATTCATGGTGTAGAAAACAATGCTTTTTCAGTCTACATGCGCTGTACCTTCACATAACGATAATCATTTCTGCATTCAGATCTGTACTGTTTTGAAAACCATACATTTGTCTCCCAATAAAATCAACAAAATCAGATCAAACCAAATCAAGGACGATTACTCTTGCAAAGTGCTGAAAGTGCCCATTTCATACACAACCTTCTTTTTTCTCAAATGTGCAACAACCTAATGACGAACTAAGACTAATTAAGTTATTGTTTCTGAATCTATGATAAAAGTGATTTTAGTTGGTTTTTGGCATACATAACCCACCTTCTATCTGATTTTCTTTCTACACAGACTGATACTTAAAGACCGCGACTATGGGCAGACAACACCTTATCAAGTTGAAGTTTGTATACAATAATATATTACTTGATGTTAAAAAATCGAAAAACACCCAGAAAGCAACATAGTTCAATAAAAAAAATCAAACAAATTCGTAAGTTAGCACTCTATCATCAACATTAGTGAACAAAATTTCAGACCCCGGGTTTGCTTCCTTTTGTAACACTTTGAATTTGTCACTGTCATTACTACTGGAATTTAAGTGTACATGTATGCTCGAAGTAACATGTCAATGGAGCACAACAATATTTCGACCTGTGCAAGAAAACGTGCATCAAAAAGGTGAAATTTTCATTTTTATTTTATATGCATACTTGAACTTAAATTGAGCTATAGTGAGCATGTTTATAGGATAATTAATTGGAAAGAGTGAATAACCAAACTATTATCACGAGTATCGAAGGACGCCTAGATTTAACGAGCGTGCAGAACTTGATCAGCGCACGAGTTAAATCCTCAAGCGTTCTCGGCATATATATTTCTTCATAATTTATCGATTTTTTTTTCAACATGAAATTTAAATTTTGTGATTGGCGGAATGATATAAAAGTAGTGACATTTTGGCGGGAGAAAATCCGAGGGTGAAATTAGCGAATTTATTTTACAGTGAGAATTATCGGAATGTATAATAGTACACTGGGAACATTCGATAGAGCACTGCTCTCTATATAATAATTTGGGTTAAATCAAATGATATCCTCCATAATGTAAGCTACATTTTTTGAAGAGCTAGACTAAGTATGTTTAAGTATTTTCAACAAATGAACAAATAACTTTTAAAATCCTTGAATTTCATATTATTTTTTGTTGTAAAGCAAGACCAAATTAGATTGTTTTCTTGTCAGAGCATAAAACTCCTTGAATAATGGTTTAAACTCTTGTAAAACATTTTTTTTTAAATGTGACAATCGGATTTTTTTTAAACATTATGTAAAAGCATGTCAAAATTGTGTTGTATATTTGCGTTTGATGATTGTGTAAGGCCAAATAAAAAAATGTGTGTTTCCTATTACTCTACCCAAGTCATTTTTTTTTAAATCTATACACCTAATTTTTGGCCATTTCTCAATAAGCACTGTCAGAATTCTGTTGTTTCTACTATACGCTCAAAGTGAAAAAAATAATAAAATTGAATAAATCCCTACCGGGAGGTCAGTTGTTTTGATACCAGTTGTGGATCACAGATAGGATTGCATTGGGTAAAATCTTTCGTACACACACTTAAATCGTAGTGAAAATATGGATTGTAGCTAGGTAACAAAGCATTAGAACATAGATTGATGCAATGCTTTGGTTTCGTTACCACCTTTAGTTTATTTTTACGCTATTGAGTATATAGGTCTACTCTTTCGCTGAACCTGTGGATAATAACGTTTTGGTGCCAGCTGCAGCCAGCCTTGTGATATGAGGGTTTCTCCGTCGTTCAATGAAGAACAATGGGGGCCTTAGGTTGACATTTTCATCCCAGTGCTGTTGTCTCTGATATATTCACTACACATATTCTCGTTATAATTTGCATGTTTTAATGTTAAATTACCCAGGTTCTCACCGAATAAACTTCTCTCCTCTGTACAAGCTAGCAGTTTTTTTTTCAAAAAAGCACAATTTCGCATGAACATTAAGAATAAAAATCATGAACGAATGAGTAGAAAAAAGTACACCGACATTTTCATCCCGGTGTAGTTGTTGTCTCTGACTTATACACCATACCTATTCTCGTTATACTCTTTTTGTCTGTTTTAAGTGCCTGATGTTTAAAAAACCTTAATTTCGCACGGACTTTCAGAATTAAAATTATGTCAAATGAGAAGAAAAAGGTACACTTATGTTACCATAGCTACAGTGTTTATGGTAAAGACAGTATAAAAGAATATAAATTATTCTCATTGATCTAAATAATAAAAGCATTTGAAAAATTATGATATAACACTTTCTGTGTAGAAAAAAAATCTTGGATTTTCCTGCGTGAGTGCCTAAATATAGATTTATTTCCACAAATTAACATAAAATTATCTGCAGTGGCCTATCAATTATCGAAAGCCGGCGCCGATATGCCCTTAGAGCGGTTTCCAATAAAAGCAAGAAGGGTTGGGTATCCGGCAATGAACAAATATACTGAACAAAATGGATATGACAACTTGGGAGATTTTTACTTAAAAGAGTCCCCCCTCCAATGTAAGCAAAAAGTCTTTTTTTTTTAAATTAAAAATGAATACACCCAAAGGTATAATTGGAATAAACAGGCATTATGTATAACAAATTTAAGACCAGTTATTTAAATAAATTAAAATTGTTTACTTACATATAAGTGGGAGATTCATGTACACTAATCATTGAACCAGGCAAAAATATATCATCGCCTTAGTCACAGTTTTTAAGAGTGTTTACTTTTTATCTGTTTATACATAATGTTTTAGGAATGTCGCCTGTGGGTAATTTTTTGACCAAACATGGACCTTACCGAATATGAAAAAAAAAAAACTGTTATTATGGCTTATGAATCAATTGATGTGGTTCATTTTATTTTTAACTTCAAAGTATCTAGGCTCAATTTCAAATGTTCGATGCATTGTTTAACTGGACTATGCTTTATTCGGTTTAGGATAATTTTAAAATCATAATTGGTTATACATGTACTGATATACGATATACAGATTTTTAGTAACATCGGTCACCTTTGCCTATATCTCGTAATTATAAGCAAGTTCAATCGTTATATGCAACTGAGTTTATCGGATAAAACAGGAAAGGCACGTACTCCTATAACGTAGGAGTTCGGAAGTCAGTTCTTTTTTACTCCAACATAAGTAAACAAATCGCTTGTCAGACAACCTCAAGCATTGCTGGAGAAGTGAAGGTGATGTTAATAATAAGAGGACAGACTTTCCGAACAACAAAAGTTTCGGACTCGTAGAATTTTTCGTAAAAGTGCATGTGTGACACAAAATCTAACAAGTATTTTTTTTCTCATACGGTTGGAAAAGCTCAGTGAATCGGTCTTGTATTTGTCTTAGTCATATCTCTAGCAAAAAAAAATCTCTATGACTGAAGTTGGAAAAAGGGAAGTATACATGTGATATATGACGACAGTGATACCATGAAAAAGAGTGTAATTGATCTCATTTAGTTCAATCAATTCCCTGTATATACATGTACTTTATACATAGATTATCATTATTTCAGTATAAACTATAATACGTGTAGTTACGATCTACTTTGGGGAAATCAAATGCTACATACCTTTAGCAGAGCAGACGATATACTGTTAGTTCACCGTTAGGATGCATAGACAATTTGATAGCAGTGATGCGCAAATACAACATTAACACACGTGCAATGGTTTACATTTATAAATTCCTTGGGCGTGTGTTCATACATGCAAGCAAAAGTATACATATTCACAAATCACAAATGTATATCATGTGCCAGCTCAAAACGTTAATAGGTTTCAGAGCAAACTCTAAGTATACTTGACTCAATTTTTAAAGATCATGACGTAAATATAATTTTAAAATAATTACCTTAATTGTTTTCCACAGTCTTGTTGATGATACTAGTTGGAATTAAAACAATTGAGTAGCGCATGCGTCTGTTAGTAGCCAGATACAATCGATATGAGATAGCATACAGGGTGCTGAATATCAAGTCTATAAAACCTCGTTGATTGCGTTATACAGGCAGTGTAATTTCCTCGGTAATTTTCAAACAAACAGAATATTAGGTTAGTAAATTTCTATTCCTAGAGCTCTTTGTTTTTATTCAAGGGGTTTATAATAGACTTTTAAAAGATATAAAGTAAACATTACACAGAATCATTCCGTAGATTTTGTTTCATTCCCTAGGTGTACAGAGAAAGGACAAATGTATAAATGTAAAATGTAAAAAAAGTACTGGAAATCCGAACTCCTAACCATCGTACTTCGAGTTGATCAACGCGTCATTGATGAAATATCACAGGTGAAACGAAATCATGCTTCGCAAGGTGCTGTTAGATATGACCACAGATGTCGAATCCTGAACAGTTCTACCAAGTGTTAATTATATGTATCGATGCAACAGTCAATTAAGTTCGCTGCAGCTCTGAATTTGGATTGTAATCAAATGTTTAACACAGCACGTGTGCCTAAATAGGATGGGAGTCATTTGGCACTTTAAGGCATACAAATAAATAAGAAATAAGCAAGTTGGTACTAAGTTTAAGACAAAATGCTTACCCCAACTTTGTGGTCCCTAATTCCTAAATGATTAGAACAATTACCATAAGACTAATCAAGACCTTCCTTATATTGGGGCATGAAACTTTGTAGTACAATTGTGCAGAGTTCCGTGAACTTTTATTCAAATTATAGTCCGGACATCAGGAAAATGATTGTTTTGGTCTTTCATGTGCGTTACAGGTCGTTTTGTCTTTTTTTTTTTTTTTTTTGTTTTGTTTTGTTTTGTTTTGTTTTTTTTTTTTGTTTGTTTTTTTTTAATTATTTGGGGGGGTCTGCCTCTTATCTAATTTGGTCTTTTAGGGCGTTACTACTTCGTCTACAGTAAGATCATAACCCAAAGATAAATTATATCCTAACCGTTGTGGTATGGAAACTTATGGTACTATTTCATAGAGATCCACACACATACATGTATTTGTAAGTTTAGTAAGCTTAATAGCTAAATTATATTAAAATATTTGTTTTGAGCCCTAATCCACAACGGTCAGGGCTTTTAAAAATGACAGAATTACTCTGGAGTATGGACATTTCAGAACGTTCAAACCATAACGGAAGAAACGCTCGTGGCGACGCCGTAGAACTTTGAAATAAAGGTAAGTTCATAGCACTTGTATATACGGTCAGCGGGACTTCGCCTGACTCTACAATTATTTAATTTGATTTGTTACAAGCTTTCTGATTGACTGCCTCCATTTGAACCTATCAGATTATTTTGTGTAACATGGTTTGGTACTGTGCACGCGATGTCCTTAACGTCGATTAGTCCGCAGTCTACGATATCTTTTTATGTCTGCTCCCAAAAAATGGACTGGAATCCATCAGATATTAAATCATAAGGAATGTTTTTATTTTGAACTAATTATAAAAAGTGTAACTTGCCCCCAGTCACGTTATTTTGTAAAATTAGGTTTGTCGAAAATGCGATATAGCCTGCATTAATAAAAAATCAGAAGTCAATGGTGTGAGTTATTATTAAAATAAATCAGTTGCACTTTTCACAATAATAAATCATCGGAAAAATTTTTTTTAAATTATACAAAAATGTCATAAAAGATAGTATCTTAGACTAACGACTTTCGTATATTAATAGCTGCAAAACCACTCATAATTCTAAGCTGCTTGAGTAATTGGCTAAATTACAATTTAAAATGAACCTTCGTATTAAATTTGTTTGTTGAACTACAAACTGCAAGTTCAAATTTATTTTATTATAAAAAGTCTACGTTCAAGATAATGAGATTACAAATTACAGTTATTCTATCTTCATACGAGCCACACTATCGATTGAAAACGGTCCTGTATAATTTAATACCCAGTGGAAAGATTCAATATTTTACATTTTACTTTCCACCTACTCGCTTCAGATGTTGGTTTAAATAGTCACAGAACGACATATGCAAATCGAGAAACTGATTTTCTAATCGAACATATGGCGCTTCGGAAAACTGCCCTGTACTGTTCACAAGAGTTGTAGTGGGAAGATCAACCTGTATTCTGGTAGAAGCTTCAAAATTGTGTTATTGTGTATGAAGATCATTTAAAGTAGCAGTTTTGCAGATGCCCTGAATTGTAGACTTAACAGAAAAAAAAATCAAAAACTTCGTAGGGTGCAGCTCAACACGACCAAAGAGGTCGAACCCTGAACAGTGAGCAAGCATGAACATACCATTAAAGCTTAATATAGCTCTGGATTTTGATTTCGATTAGATATTTGGTACAAAAAAAGAATTTGACCAGAATTGCAGTGGTCCCTTTTTGACCCGTTATTCACCAATAAGCACAACCCCAAAATCAATCCCAGCCTTCCTTGGGGTATGGCATCTTTGGAACAATTTCAAAAAGACTCATTTACTTTCACTCAAGTTATAACACCTGAAATTAATCCAAGCAATTAGCGCCTCGTTATAGAAAAGTTCATCATGAAAAGGCTTGTTTTTTCCCTAATTTCTAAAAATGATACAAGTCAAACCCCAAAATCAAGCCCATTCTTTCTTCGGTGGTGTGACACCTTCAGATACACGAGTTATTGTCTGGACATCATAAAAATGCTTACTTCTTGTCCCTATTTCCTAAAGGGTTCAAGTCGCAGTTGCCGAATCAATCCCAGGTCATTTATGGTATGGCACATTGTCAAAGATCTATACACTTATACTTGGGTTATTGGTCGGACATCAAGTGCTCATGGACTAGAACGGAGACAGCACGCTACAAATATACGACCGCAATTTCTTGCGGGCGTATGCAAATGGCATCCCACACCCGCGACAGATACAAAGAAAACCTTGAAATGCTCTCAGAATCTGTCTTAGATGGAACCATTGTTACTAACTGCAGTCACGGTTTCCATATTTAGTGCATCATTTCCAGAGTGTGTGTGTGTGTGTGTGTGTGTATTGTACCATCTTGGGACCTTGATATTCCAGTGTTTTTTTAAGTATCAATTATGTTACTCGTTTTGTAATAAGTTCCCCTCACAAGTATGATGATGAGTATAATGCAAACATCACAAGAATTAGGGTCAGAGCGTAGGGTGCACAAAAGTACTGAAAATGAATATTGAGGATCCTCTGTGCTTGCTTATCGACTACCCCACAGTTAGCACATAATTTCTTGGTTTGAGTGTTTGTTGCTTCTTTCTGTCGCATGGGAATGACAGAAATAGCACCGTCACATTAGTACATGTATTGTGTGTCGTTCACATTTTTTGTTCTGGTTGCAGTGTCCCATGTTGGACAACATTCTAAGCTATTTACTGTTCAGCTTATCAGATTTCAGCTTACATAAGTATGGATGTATTTGATCAAGAAAAAAAACCGAGGATTCTGAAAAGGTTAACTGAACAGAAAGTAGAATGTTGCTGTGACTGAACGGAACAATTAAAAGTCCTGAATTTAAATAGGTTGTCATGAAACATTTTTCTCTGATGTTAAGATGGACACTTTTACTTAAAGGGGAGGCAAAGAAATTTGACAGAGATCATACAGTTCTTCTTTTAAATTCCATAAAATGCATTCTCTTTAACAATGGAACAATACAAAATATCTGAGTTACAGAAAATAAATATTGTTTTCTTGCGATATTTACATAGTACATCTAAAATGATTCCTTTGACCTACTTTCCTCAGATACTGAGCAAATGCTGACCTCTTGCATATTATGGTAGTAAGTTATATTTATATAATACTTGAAACATCTCTTATTTAGAGAAAATAAACACTTAGGTGTAAGTTTCTGTAAGAATCTGGCAAAATGGGAGAAATCAGAAACATGCATGTCAAAACCCAACAATCTAACAATAATATATCACTCAGGATGCTTTCTCTATTTGAAAGGACCATTATTTGATCTCTGAATCATTGAAAAATTTCAATAGAATCTTAGAAAAATGAGGTTTTTGAAAAAGTTATCTGCCCTTGAAATGTGCATTTCAATGAAATTATAACTCAATGCACCAAAATGATACGGAAAATCTTGTCTTCCTTTATTCTGATCATGGAAATTGTCAAAATGTCAAAATTATGGGTTTTTTCATACCGTGTTTCACCTACTACCTAATTCTTACAGGGACTGACACTTAATATACTAATCAACTAACACACTACAAACCCTAACAAACTTTCTAGTAATGAACTTTGACCTCTTAACAAGTGAAAGACCCTATAAACCATTCGAATATTTAAGGTGTACTTGACTATCTCATTCTAAAATTGCGCCATAAGGACGATATGAAAGGTGTGAAATAAAAAATAGCCCTGATTTTTTTCTCATTGACTGAAGACAAGTCTAGAGGATATGTTACAAATTGATTGTTACAAAGTTGCATTTAGATGTTGGAGATTATTTTGTAACATTACGGGTGTGTTAAAAAACAACTAAACCTAATAAACTAATGAAACGGCAAAAGACGAAATTTTCAACATTAGATGACTCAGTCTGTTATGTAACTGAAGCCAAAATAAAGGAGTCCCCTACTCACTTGAAATTGAAGTATTGTTCACCGCACATAAGGCTTAATAAATACATAAATATTACTCAGTCCTAGTCCATAATGATGAAGTGTTTTAAGTACTGACTCTGAACTTGAAAAAAAAAAATCCTGGTTGGAAACCCAAGGCTAGCCATACTTCGGCTATGCAATGACGTTCCCTATCAACAGCTATTGTTCTTTGAGCAAAAAGGACCAATAATTCTGTGTAGGGAACAAATGCATAGCGGAAATGTCTGAGAAGTTCTGATTGGGGGAATAGCACAACAAGGCATGGGTTCCTCCTGATGGCACAAATATTGCACTGGATAATTACATTGATAAAACAATAATCTAAAAATGGTTAACTGCATAAAATTAACATAATAAGTGTTTTAAAAATGAGGTATATTTAAAACTTAAAAAATCGCAACATAATATACATATCTGAACATGAAATAGACTTAATAATAAAACATCATTGCTACTGTAACTGAAAATACCAGAATATTAGAAAGAAGTAAAAACTCCGAAAACCACATGTTTAAAAATATTTCCCAAACATATCAGTGACAAAATTACATGCTGTCAAAATTTAACTCAAGGGTACACACCTTTTCAAAGTTACTCTATCAGAAAATCTAACTACTAAACTGAATGTAAAATATTGAGATGTTTATAAAGGGTCGTGTTGATTAAAAGTATACAATTCAGTAGATCGTAGGATAACAGAGATACATATAGTTAATACACAACCGTAACTTTAGTTTCCAGTTTAAAGTAAAATATACAACCTAGGACAGGAAAGTTTCCATAGTATCCTTAAAAATAATGACGAATAAATTAAAAAAAAAATAATTGTAACACATAACTAAGAGAAAATTTTAGAAAATTTAAGAAAAAAATATTTCAAGGTGCATATGCATTTTATGCATCATACTCATATATATATAGAGAGAGCATATGCTGTGGTGGCCTCTGAGCTTAAAGGGGGCTTCATATTTTTTAAAAAACAAGTCAAACCCATATAAAAATGGCACATGACTAATAAATTCCAAATCTGCACCATAATTATCAAATATAATTATTTAAAAGCATTTTTTCTTTAAACTTGTGTGACTTGATACAAAACCAAAATTTTCTATAAACAAAAGAGCTTTATAAAATTATATCTTTGGAAAATAAGAATTAATGTTACTGTATGAAAAAACATACTACTTGACAAACTTGGCACGAATTACAATGCAACAATAACGGACTGTCAATTTTTTTGCCATTAAAATGTAAAACTGATATGAAATATTTAAACATGAAAATATATATATAAAACATCAACTTTAAGCACATTCAAATTTAACACCGTTCTAGCAAAATTCCTTCTTTAAATAAACAATAGCAACCACTTCGTATCCACTCTATTTCACCCTCGCATTCAGGAACAATGATACACATAAATTGACTCTTTAAAAATGGGTCGTATGGGTAAAATATAAGGGGAGAGAACGTGTTCGATTTGTATCCTTCCGCGACGAAGTCTATTAGTTTTCTGTATATCTTTAGATGCTGCCGACGTAAATCAACTCCTTTCTCAAAAAGCTTACGATGGATATTTATCAAATATTTCTCCCGAATCGTTCGATCGACAACACTTTCATTTCCTGGTCCAGCAGACAAAATCATGGTAGAAATCATTGGTACTTCCGGCACATAATGTACACGGGCGGGAAAAAGTTTTAATTTGGCGCAACTGCAGACGAAACAGTCTTCCATTTTCACACTATATCCAAACGCGTTACTTTTTATAGAAGAAATCAAAACAAGTAAAATGAAATGAAAGTTAGGGTTATATTTTTGAGCGCCAGCATAAATTTCTGGTAGTAACTTCGCGATATGTTCATCGAATTCAAAGTCTTCAAGTGGCACGTAAGTAGGTTGAGCTTCCAGGTAAGAAAGTCCAAAGTTGCAAAAACTTTCGGCACACCATGTGTCACTAAAATGTAACTTAATACAGCCTCTTTCATTCTGCATAGCACCTTTACTTGCTATTTGAGAAAAGTAAAATTGTAACTCGTGACTATTGTTACACATTTTGACGATATTTTTGCAAGTTTTCAAATATTTGTTACACACGCATGAGTTGATTCTCACCGAGAAATCGTCCTCTGAACAATTGAATTGGACACTGTCATTTGATGCTGAGCTCTTCGTGTATTCTTGAGTATTAAATGAATGAGCATGGTCCATGGTCCGTTTAGATTTTGAGTTAATAAGTAGAATGTCCTCACATGAGGAACAAGAGCGTTTACTTCCGCCACTACTAGCTCTGGCTGTAGGTCCAAGTAAGTCACTGGATGACTTAGATCGCAAATGAGTTGCCTCAAATGATAAGAGTCCGTCTATAACATCTTCTAAAGAGTTACATTTGCTAAATGATTCCGTTATTGTCCTTGATAAGGGAACTACGCCTTTTTGAAGTGCATCTTCACCATTAAACTGCTTCAAGCACATATCGGAATGTTGAGCATTATTGGTACACACAGGAAAATATTTCATTCTTTGATCTGTACACTTTCTGCGATTGTAGTATATTTTCTTAGACAACAGTTTCTAAAAGTGGGAAGCATATTTCCATTAGAATAATTATTGCGTACATGCTTAACATAGATGTTATCAACTTTAATTACAAAAACAATCATACATGTACACGTACATTTCGAAAATACAAGGATATCTATGTACTCGATCATTGGATAAGTGCAGTGCTTGTAATTATCTTGTTGAATTATGTTCAAGATTGCAATATCTTTTAAAAAGTCCTCTCTGGAAATGGGAATATTTAACTACTTAAAATGTAATTTTCCATGTTAGAACAACTTTTACATGGTAATGTACTTAATAAAAAAGTTAAATAAAATGTACTGAGCAAAGTTCAAGTTTGTAATATTTTGTAAAGACAGACATTTGGCATAAGGACATGAACGTAGGGAACTATAACGAATAAACTATTCGAGACCTCCGTCCTTGAATATTTAAGTATCAGTCCATATAAAATTCAGACAGTGCCGGTGGTAATGTGATTCATGTTGTTGAAAACCAACCAAACATACGATGCTTTTTCAGTCTACATAGGCTATACTTTCACATAACGATAATCATTTCTGCATTCAGATATGCACTTTTTAGAAAATCATACATTTTTTCCCACAACAAAATCAACCAAAGGAAACCAAATCAAGAACGACAACTCTTGCAAAGTACCAATTTCATGTACAATCTATATAATTTTTATCTCAAACACGCAACAACCGGATAACAATTTAAGACTGGTTATGCGATCAGTAAATGTTTATGAACAAGGAATAAAACTGAATTCGGTGGGTTTTTTTGCATAAACCACCTTCTGTCTGATTTTTGGAAAGACTTCAGTTAGGATTTGGCTTTTAATTTTTCAATAAGAATAAAATAACATTCCTCAATGTACCAAATTATGTAGGAATGATATGAAACTTAATACGATTTTTGATCAAATTAAGCATCGATTAAGGAAAGACAAGTTATATTTGCCATTATTTAATGACTCACGTATGTCATTACACCAGCTGTTTACAATATTAGTACAATTATTATCAATGCACATAGCGGTACTACACTGCGCAATATACGTCGGATATATAACATGCTTGTA
This sequence comes from Perna viridis, assembly GCA_037379345.1. Taxonomy (NCBI): domain Eukaryota; kingdom Metazoa; phylum Mollusca; class Bivalvia; order Mytilida; family Mytilidae; genus Perna; species Perna viridis. The sequence goes on along the minus strand of CM074517.1, from coordinate 29,491,873 downwards.
CGAATGTATATTAAAACTAGCAGTTAATCTACGTGCAGAAAATTCAAGACACATGCATTATGCTATACATGTATGTGTTATTATTTATACCCTCTATATATTCATTGCCTTGTGGTAACTGAATCATCTTTTGAGCAGACTTGAAAATCACGGGTTGTTTCACATACATGTATTAATATATTTTTAAATTTGATGTTATGAATATGATAATGCGACTCCCACTTCATATAAAACAGAATTAAAGCTTGTGAAATTGTATATTTCGTATTTCATAGTTTTGGAATATAGACCTGTATGTAAAATGTATTTAAATACATTCAGAATATATTCATCTCAGCAGTTTTTAACATAATTATTATTTACTCAAGCCTTTAAGTTTGGGAACGCACTACATCGCATGACATACATATAACATAACTACTTTTATTTCTCGTTTATATCAATTTAAAGGATGAGATTACCAAATGCTACATTTTATTCCTTAAATGCGCCCATTCATTGAAGTGAACAGAAAAGTATATACTAGTATAGATTTATGGTAATATACGTGTAAAATTATGCACAAACTACATTCAAGTGTCCTGCCTCCATCAGTATCATACTCAAGGTCATGTCTCAATTAGGCCAAAAAAATATATGTCTGTTAAAGGTTTTAATCGTCTTATATAGACATATATGGGAGGATTTCTTGACATTAATAGTACTCAATTAAAAAATTATAGCTTATGGTGGCATTTCATAAACAAAAATATAAATAAATAAAAAAAAAATGTGCTAGCCTATGATACATGTAGATAGGTAAATCTTAAACAGACAAGTTTTTTTATTCTCCGGCCTTACCATCTAACCAAGTTTTCAAGTACCTCTTGTGAGTATTATCAAATATAAGCTTCTTGCATTATATGAACAATCCAAAAAGAAAACAAAAATAGTTATTCTAATATGATTTGAACACTTAATGCTGTAAGAAGTGGCGATTTAATTCCTTTTCATAAAGATTAACGTAGATTATAGGAGTGGAAGATTCTACTATCCTGACTGAAATATCGCGTCAAAAAGAAATATTAGGGCGCCAAATCTCAGCTTAATGTAATTTTTTTACATGACTAACTACATGATAGTTTGTGCAAATAATTAGCACACAACTTTCATTGTGTCATTCTAAAATATTGCACGGGCTAAAGAAATACCACTGTCTTACGGACATGTTCTTTGTTTAGCCGTTCAAATATTACTTGAACCTTAGTTTGACCTATGGTTTGACCCAGGTGTAAGGATATATTTATATACTTAAGTCTTAAGCTCACAGCAGGTATGCCAGCATGGGGCAAGTGTAGCGTTTCCTTCTCGCATTCTACATGGAAATTCAATTAGTATACAGTCAAGTTAATTTAGATGTCTGTGCTTGGTTGATGTCAAACATTTCCTTTTTAAGAATGACATTTCCTACAAACCCCGGTAAATGTTATAAATAAGGAATTTTGTTTGCATCACAGTTCTCAATCGATCTTGCCTTGGTAGTTGTTTAATTCGTAATAAACAATTACATAAAACTGACTTTTATAGAATTTTCAAGTTATCCGGTGTTTGAAGGTTATTGTGCCAAATATTTTGTTTATCACAAAATTATTCAGTCACCGCTATGTCACATTCCAGAAAAGTTGAGTAATAATTTAGGCCAAAAAATGTCTTGTTTTCCTTAGTACTACCATTTTTTTCTGCCTACACTAAACATTTTATGGTCATTTTGGCCCAAGGAGCGTTCAAGTCTAGATTATTTCCCAAATGATTCAATATAAAATGTTTTTGATAAATAAAATTTACTCCCCCTACCTACATACATGTATACCTTATTATTTGTCTTGCTGGTAACAGGAAAGAAGACTTTCATCAAGATTGTTTGTTGCCTTACTCAAAATTGACCCAACAGTTATCCGGTCTTAGAAGTTATTGTGCCAAAAAAATACGTTTACCATAATAATATTTAGCCAACGCTAGGTCACATTACAGAAATTTACATACTAGTACATGCTTGATTGCCAAGTGAGCACGGCAGTGCATTCTGGTCGATTAGTCAACAATGCTATATTTAAGCTAAGCAAGGCTGTAAAATTAGGTTAGTTAGTTACAAATGGGCATACTCAAGACAATTATCACAAGATAGCATGTTATTATTTGATAATTCAAGTGACATTTTGTTTACTTTCGTTGGAGTTAGTACTGATACACTTGTATTATCAAAATTTATACCACCTGCATGCATAGATAGGGTTAGTATTTGGAAAATAAAATGGTCTTACCAATCTTGCTTCCACCTGACTCGGCAGTAGATGATTTCTGAGGACGTCGAAATGCGGACTTCAGGCTCTTCGAAAGACTACTATACCTGCCAGATTTTGAACTATGCTCATTTTGATTTTCTGCAGAATTTGATTTTTTTGTTTGAGGGTTTTTTGTTTGCTCTTGCACCTTTGGTCTGACGACTTGTACAGGTTTATCTCCGTCAATATTCGTTTCCTTAGATTTACGTACCTCCGACTGACCGACGGTTCCGTTAAACGTAGTTTCTACGCGTCGTGCACTTCGAGGTGAAGTTTGCATTGGCTGCAAGCTGACAGAAGCTGTAGGTTGTGGCTCGACGCGAACTACATTTTTGTTCTCGGTGGATCCCCCAGTAGGCTTTTTCAGAATAGGTTTAGCTGGTATGACCGGTCTGCTTGTTGTAGGTCTTTCCGTACTTGTTGAAGGTTCTTTTGTTTCGGTAGGAGTCGGCGTTGCAGAGACAGTAACATCGGTTATCGGAGAAATGGGCGATTCGATACTTTTAGTGGAAGGTGATGTTGGCGATGTAGGCGAAGGCGTTGGCTTTGCAGACTGTGTTGTCGGTTGTTTCTTGCGAGACGTTTCTTCAAACATAAGTCGAAGTTTTGAAAAAGGCACTATAGGGATTGGCATCAGTTCTTTGGGTTTCTCTTTTTGACGGAGTTTTTCGCTTGGAAGTTGAACAGTTATCGGTGTAGGTGATTTTTCGGGAGTTGGTTGCAATTTCGGTGATCTGAACAATCTAGCGCTAGTCGGCGTGATGCGCGTTCTAATTACGACAGAGTTGGAACCGAGACTTACAGAGGGGCAAGGCGATGACGTAATACTTGGAGGAAAATTGTATGACGATGAAGAGATTGAGTCTTTTCGCGAGGAGGTATATAAGCTCCATGTGCTTCCACTTCTCGATACACTTGATTTCTTGTACCAATCCGGTACATTTAACTTTTGTAACGACTTCGACACACGCAGTTCATGGACTGACGGTACTCGTCCCAGAGTTCCTGGGGATGGCGTTTCATCGAACACGTCATCAATGTTTGTTTCTAACGTACATAAACTTTTCGACTTAGGTACATTTCGTTCGTTTAATTGTCCCTTTGCTTCTTTCCTGTGTTTTATTCGTGTTGCTAAGTCACTCATGCTTGCAGCTCTTTCTAACGGCAACTGAAATTCAAAGTCATTATCAAAATCAGTATAAATTTGATACTCGGTTGTTTCCCCTGAATCTATATCAGTTTCGACTAATGAAGTAACAGATCCATACCTTAGAAGACTCGACTCTAAATTGTCAATAGAAAGAGTTCTATTTAAAATTTCTTGATGTTTATGTGGGGAGAATATGCAATTTTCATGCAAGGTGCAAATTTCTGGCTTTTCGACGGAACTTCGTGACGAATTCAGTGAGCTAGTGTTAAAGTCTAATTTATCGTAGCCTTTATTTCGAGCTCGTGTTGACCTTGGTAAACTATTTCCTCGGCGAACATAACGTGGTTTTCGTTGGGCCGTCTCTTCAAATGAAGTTTTATGTTGTTTGAATTGTTCTTGCATTTTATCAGATATCAAATTCTGTTCGCTAAGAAATTTTTGGCGTGAAGCAATAATTTGTTGTCTAGATTTAGGCATTTTGTGTGATTGCTCAGGAAGCACAACTGCAACACTTCGAGTCTCTTCCGGAGTTAACGGTTGTTGTAAAACGGAAACATAAGATTTGCTTCGCTGCTTTTGTTGCTGTTTAATTCTAGTCTTGCTACCACCTTTGAAATTAGACGGTTTTACCAATGAATTGCGGTCTATTTGGCCTTTCACGTCGTGTAACAGATCAAGAATCTTACTTCGATTATTTGAAGGTGGGCTTAAGTTACATTCTTCAGTGCTGTCAGATTTGCTATGTTCAGAATCAAGATCGATGCCAGAATCGTGTGCTCGGGTTAACAATTCCATGCATGGTTTTAATGATTCCTCTAATTCATTGCTTTCCTGCTTTGTCAAGTCGTTCTCAAATGTCTCATTTTTCACATTTTGAATTGATACCGTGCTCTCAAGGGCGGGTTGTTTCAGTACAGTTTCACTTATCTCGAGCTTAATTTCATTTGACCTTTGTTCATCCCCTAAATGACTGTTACCATTCATGTCAGCCTTTTCATACGTTAATGGACTTGAATTGGTTTTATCGAATTTTCCTGCTTCATCGTTTTCGAATTTTTCATTCGGTGATCCAGTTTGTGAATTATTGATGTCGGAAACAGAATGTTTTGTTACACAATCATCCTTATTGACTAGTTCTGACGGTTTCGTGCTTTCAGGGCTATTTTCTTTCGCTACAATTTTACTTTCGTCAATAAACAATTCTATATTTTCCAATTCAGTTATTATGGGAGCAAATTCACTTTTATCTGGAATGCATAGTAAACGTTCATTGTAGGAGTTTTTATTTTCTACTTCTGAATCTAACGGCGACACAGTTTTCTGATCAATGGCTATTTCAGCTGATGCTGGAGTGTCTTCTCGGTCTTTCACATAAACACGTGTTCTATATTCAGTACCAATTTCCTCCGTTCGTGAAAAAATAAAACGTCCATCTTCTAAAATACCTGATTCACACGACCCCTCGGAACCAGGAGAAGCTAAACCAATGGCATCAAGGTTGTCAAATGTGTCAAAATTGCGTAAACCTGAATCGTTTTTATTGAATGTTTTGAAGTTATGGAAATTGTTTGATTCGCCACAAACGAAGAAAAACGAATCGTCGTCGGAGTCACCATAGTACTCGAACTCAGCAAAATCATCCTCGTAGGGATTATATTCTCTAGGGCCGACATCGTCATCAAATTTATCATCGGAAGGCTCCCTTTGTTTGTTTAATAGGGTTGCGCTATTTTCTAATATGATTTCACTAACTGGGGGAAAGCCAGTAATTTCTACTTTGGGTTCAGGTGTTTCTTTACTTTCGTCTTCAATTTGAGTTTCACTGACTGCTTTAATGTCTTTGACAAAATCGTCATATTCAAGAGTTGGTGTACGTTCACTTTCTATTTCTTTTTCTAACAATTCATTTTCTGGTGTTTTATTTAAGTCAAAATTATTTGCAAGCTGTTCATTACTACCATGTATAAATGACATAATATCTTGTGCTTTGAGATTGTCTGAAATGTTTGTTTCGTTGTCAGGGAAAATGAAAGACACTGGCTTATTCGATTCTTCAACAATTTGAATTTCCGGGGTGTCACTGAAGTCAGATTTAACACTGACGACAGTAATGACGGACCCACTGCTACAAGACTCGTCCGACAAATTTGCGTACTCTTCATCGATAGCACGAGTTCGTATAATTGGAGAAGGCGGTAAACTGTCTGACTTATCCGATTCACTAGAGGAGTCTTTGTCATCTAAGCACTTATCAAAACATTCATCTATGTAATTCTCCAATGTCATCTCATTACTGTCATCAACTTTATCTTGACAAACCACATTGTCCGAACACATTAATTTCAAATTCTCACAACTTTGATGTTTGACAAGATCTTGTCTTGTTCCTTCAGGCTCATTGTCACTGTTTACTACGAACGTATCATTTTTATTATCACTTATGTACTCTTCTTCGTTTTCACTGAAGTCGTCGGAATCTTCTTCAATAATTGGTTCTAGCCCAGTAGCATAATACATATCCGGCTCGAACGTCTGTGTGTCGTAAACACCTTCAATTATGTCTTCCTCCTCATCGTCGGAACTACTGCTCCCTGTACTATCATTTTGTTCGTCGTCGACAATACTACGATATTCCTGATTCATATATAACTTTTCAAGCATTTCGTGTGAAGCTGGTATAGGACTTAACTGAATGTCTGATTCTGACATGTCCATTTCATCCGACGACGTCGATTCAGAATTACGTGGTTTTGTTATAAAATCCTTCAGAGACCGACGGGTATGCACAGTATCGTACATGTCCTCTTCCCAACTATACTCGCCCCATGACGGTTCATCCCCATCTTCAGTTTTCGTACTACTTGCTAAATCCCTATCTAGTTTAGCATATTTAGGTGGTGTTGACAGATACACAGAATTTACTGACGGTATAGCATGGTCATCAATGGGAATATCTGCTAAATTTTGTTCATCATCATCTTCATCTCTTTTATCACGTATAGCTCTTATCGGAATTCTCGGTCGACCCTCCCCCTCTAATCGTTCCTGTCCTTCAGCTAATAGTCGCCAAGAAAATACGATAGTTATGATAGCAGCTAAGGCTGAAGTGACAAATCGCTCAAATGCCCCGTCGGGAAGTGAACCTGAACCTTCCATAAGTTATCAAATTCCCTCCGGCAATTTTTCCACACTGATATGACAGATTTAGAACGGCCAATTTGTTACCTTATCCAACAAGCACCCATAAATCCATACCGAAAATAAATCCATTCACAAATAATCCATATTTTGAGCATAATTCATAAATCTGAAGGTTATAAGTGAAGTGTCGCCATTTTTACTTTTTACAGGTAAACAAAAACACACACTAACCAGGTAAATCGCACATAACTCTGGTATCAAAAAGACAAATTTAGCTCACGGTGAAATTCCTTAATCAATATGACCAATAGGATTAATGAAACGTAGTCATGTGGTGTAACTTTACCGCGGTTCATTGGGCGTGTCACATGTCAAATATTTCGGTTTTTAAATCCCCTCAATAATAGGGATACTAGCACCTGTTTCTTGTTGTTGATCTTAAGAATACAAAGCTGGTAATTGAAATACAACAGACAATTTATTGTCGCTCACTGTAACCTTTATGTCTGTATGTAATTACATTAAGGTAATATGTAATTATCACATTAACCGTATCTACCTGTAGTTTACCTGAATGTACAAGTTTACAACATACATGTGGTTTCGTCCGAAAATTTATGGCAATAATAATTATAGGCGCACGTACAAGGTAGCGTTTATCTGTCGAATTCTCATAAGAAGGGGAGGGTTCGTAATTCCTCTATTTTATCCATTTGTGCGAAAATCCGACAAAAAAAAACACATCACCGAAATTCAAATAGATATTTCGAAAAAAGAGCGCTAGTGTACAAGGAGGAAGACTGTATGCAATCCTATCTTGGCATGATAATTGAGCTAAAAATAATTGCCCATAGAAATGTCACTAACACTAATATCATTTGCTCTTAATGATGTTACATCAATATGCACCAACACACGTGCATGTCATGGACTAAGTGATAAGTTCACATGTCAGCCAATCAAATGTCTTGGTTCCCTAAACTTTTTATACTTAATACTGCTACATCTGTGAATGTATATCTTTATTCACACTATAATTTTTTTTTAAATTCGCCCTTGCGATTTCATTCACATATGTATCGTATTTTATTATTAGATATTTATAGAAATCTTCACTGTATTCACCAAGATAATTTGATATCGAATAGATACATCAGTCAGCACCTCTTTTGAACAAACTGATAACAATGCAAGAAGCAATTCACGTTTTCTTCCAGGCAGACATTATACTTTTGTTGATGAATGTAATTTCGACACATGAATACTTTATAGTCATTTTGATCACTTGGATTATTACGGCATAATGTCCCCTTCAAGTCAGTGACATTTGACTGAATCCCAGCGATTTGTAATCCCTATTTTCGATGATAAGTCTTGAGTTCGTTCCTACATTTATTGTGACGCATCACGCCTTGCTTTAGACCAGTCCACTTTTAGTTCAATTAACTCTAATAAAGACGAGCTCAGAATCCGTTTACAGACTGTACAATTCAATATATCCCTTTAACACTAGCTCCATCAAGCCGGGTGACGGACTAACATTCTTAAAAAAGCCGAGAATTAGCAAACCGTAACTGTCGGACTAACAGCTAGCTGCTGACTGTTTTACGAGGGTGTTTTGGTTTCCGTCTTCATGTGATATGGATCCGCTACTTCGAAAAGCCTACATCTATATTTCATACGTACAAGTGAAGGTAAATAGTTATGATAGATACAGAAGCAATCGATTTTACCTAGGAGAATCAGAGGCATGCAACACCTGTATATATAATGATTGATCATGTCGTCAGTATATATTTATATTTTTTTGTCAATATTGATAATCGGATTTGTAAACAAACAAATTTGCCAAAACAGATAAAAGCCACGCCCTTTAATGTGTGGTATAGATTTTGATAAATGCATGTATAGAGAAACCTGTCAGAGAGAGAGAGAGAGAGAGAGAGAGAGAGAGAGAGAGATAGAGAGAGAGAGATTTGAATAGGCTTCAAAACTGGACTGGTCGTTGCAAGTCCCTTAAAGATTCTGTTTGGCTAGGTTTCACTGTCATGACTATATATATATATGTACATAAAAAAAACAAGAATATTCTGAGGTACAGCTAGGAAACACTGTTCTCTCTGTAGAACACAGGACATTGAACTTTACCAAATACATTGTAACAATAATGTATTTAAAAAAATATCATTAGAATCAGCTAACGTTCATATCAAAAGAGACTTTGTGAATTAAATTCTCCTAACACTACACATCTTACAATGTATTACACACAAAGCATGGAAATAGATTGATTGATTGATTGATTGATTGATTGATTGATTGTTGGGGTTTAACGTCCGAGCAGCAATACTTCAGCTATATTCAGACGATGAACATGAAATGGATGATAAAATGAACATGAAATGATGATGAAATGAAAAATGGGATGGGACACAAAGACAGTAGGGTGGACAAATTTTGATTGCCACTAGAAAATTTAGCCTCCTGTGGCGGAGCGCAGTGGTTCCTACTCCTATCGAATACCACAGCAGGGTTCTTTAACGTGCGAGGAAAGTGGCATCTTTCCCAACACGGTGCACCACTATGGTTTGCGGTCAGGTTTTCAGTATTATAGCCTGACAACCCCAGCATGTAACATGCCAGGGGTACCCCATTCCACCACCTGGGGCACACATCCCAGTTGCTCTGTGGGCAGAGCGCCTAGCCCCCGGCTAGGTTTCTGAGCACTATTTAGTCGCCTTTTACGACAAGCTTAGCGCTACTGCAGGCCTATTCTTTTGACACCCGGACCTGTACGGGGCCATGGAAATAGAGGAGACAGGCAAATGCACTAGGTGTTATGCTTTTGTTTCTTGTGTATAATAAATTATTTAAATCTTTTCCAGAGTACAATTTAAATATTTGCATTTATGTAATATGGTATTTTCTGTTCAAGTAAAAAAAACATTAATTCCAAAATTTGAAGAAAAATCTAAAGTTGTAGTTGCACTCTACTTTAATAGGAAAATGGTACCTGGATCAAACAAGAATGGAATTTCTGAACAATGATACTACAGGGTGAATCCTGATAATCTTTGTTTACAGACGGGCTCACATCAACATCGGTTAAATGATTTGTAAACAATGTATTTACTCAAGGATAAGATTAATAGAAATATGAAACACACTCTACCCAAAAGATTTAGATAAACTTGGGTTATATCAGACCCCTATCACAAATAACTACAGCGATGTATGGCTGTCATGTTATTAATTTCAAAACAATAGTGAAGTTGAATGTATAAATATAATTCCAAAATTTGATTGGTAGCCACTGGGTGTTTATGAAAGGCAACGAAATGAGTGATTTCACCTAAAAGCATTTTATTTTAATGTTATAAGATTCGACTTCAACCAGCGCGAGTTCGCTTCCAGGTGTTAAGTTGCACAAAACATAGGTCATAATGTTCTGATGATAGCTGTGTGAAATAGTAATGATTCAATACAAAGTCTTGAAAGTGAAAGTTGTGAAGTTAGGTTTAAGATGTAAATCACATGAAATATGAAACAGGGAAAATATATTCCAATGTGTTTTTTTTGTTTGTTTGTCGTAATAGCATTAACGTTTCATTGTATTTTTTTTTCATAAGTGAAGTTAAACACGTGACTATCAGAAAAGAGCAACATGGTTGCGATAAAATGCACTTACTTTGTTTTCCTATAATGTATACTTGACCCTCAAACATCTTCGTAGTCTGAAATTCCGAAAGACAATCATTTTAGACAATAAAGTCATTGAATTACACTATCCGTCTGACACAGATATCTTAAGTAAATAGTGAAGAGTGATTGTGAAACTGTTTTTCTTTGTTGTATTAACCCGCGATAAATGATAAAAGGGAACGAAAATTACAGGGGATAGTAACGGCACAAAATGTCACGAAAAAATTGCACTTACATTTTACTGCAACTCTTAATACAGTGGCTTTACCTTAATACTTCTGTGTAAAAATCAGCGTTTATACTTCCTTATAGTTCTAAGCTACAGGTATATGTAATGGTATTGTTTTTGTAGGGGAAAGAAGTATTTTCCACATTTTTCTGACAACGGTATTAACTGAGTTGCGGTCTTAAGTATATTTAGTACTAAGCAGCTTCTGATTATGTCTAGCCAAATGTCTCATGATGTCTTAATACTGAGAATGGTAGATAATGTAAAGGAGACTTAACTGTAATCACGCAATGCACAAAACATTAAAGATAAGTATGCAGCTCAGGGCCGGATCCAGACACTTTGAACATGAAATAAACTAGATCAATCTACAAGAGATTTGGATTGGTTATCAAAATTCAACTAAAACGCAAACTAAAAACTAATATCCCCAAACACTATGCGTTTGGACCAAGACGACTAGAACACAAATGGGAGGCGGAGCATCATTTCTTAATTATGACCTTCATAAAGTAAACATTGTTGGTAATCCAACTCGCAGATGTGGATTCAAAGTAGAAACCTCAATACTACTATTTTTTTTAATGTCATTTATACAGTCTCTTAAGTCAGAAATTAATGAATGATATTGTGTGGTTACCAGGAAATTTGCCAATTAATCTAGAACTATTTTTACGTGGACATGAAGATCCACGTGTGAAGATCTTTCCAACGAACAAAACGTATTATTATTGAAGTCTGTTTTTGAATATATATATAAAACTCAGAGATTCCTTGCTGCTTAAGTTTCTATTACTTCCGTTGAACAGGCACACCATGACACAAAAGCACTGATGTCTCATTTTGTTTATCTTATCTCTTCCATATTAACCTTTTTAAGCTTTTTTCCCACTTTCTTCATCTTTTTATAGGACTAATTTTCAACAAAATATATATTTCTGTATGTTCATGCTCATACGGTTATTGTATATTTCTTCAACGGAAACAGACTTCATAAGTAAGGTGTACTTGTGTTTAATCCCTTTTGTACGTTATTCGACAAATACAATATGTTTAAATTAATTTGAAAAGGAGGGGTGCCAGCCGAGTCTTCTCAGAAAAATGGTGTATGTGCTAGGACATTATTTGCAACATTCGCAATTTGACACATTAAAATGACAAATTTTCTTATAAAAGTGGGGGGTGCCACCTCTATGCACCCCTTTGGATCCGCCAATGAGCTGATGAAGATAAATGACAACTTTGCTCAGTATTTTTTCCTTTTTTTTACGGGGCGTATTATGGTATATACATATCGGCGTCCGTTCGATCGTAGAGCGTTTACCATTCGCACAATAACTCACACTTTCACCAATTTCCATGAAAAAAAATATCGCCGAATTAATTTTAACTCCCGTTCGATGTTAGTGAAATTCCCATTTCACGTTTTGGATTCTTTAGGACATTTTAAATCATTTGCTCATTTATTCCAAATTTTTGCAAGAAATCAACAACACTTTTAACCCAGATACCCTCGGAATGGATCCGGCCCCAACGCAGTTGGTAAGTTGCGTCCCTCGAAGCATTTTATTTTTGCCTAATTAACGGGGGAACCGTTAACTTGTGCATTAACTAATGGTCGATTTTTTTCTTCCAAAAAATACTGTTCCAAACTTACAAAATGCAAAAACAACATTAAAATATACTGTACACGATCCTGGAATGTTGCTATTGTAAACATGATGGAATGGGGCTCTTCGTACCAATTATAACTCACTTTATTTAATGCTGTAACCATCAGCGCTTTGTTTATATTGATTACATAATCTATACATAATGTAAACAATGCCTGCTTGATTAATTAACGTGTAAACATTCTGACAACATTACTGGGTCAGTCGATTTGCATATCACAGCTGTAAATCAGCTGTTCTGTTAGATCGACCGTTAGGACAAACATATGGTAATGATAATTAACTATTCACATCATGCTACTTTTATTATGCCATAGATTGCCAGACAGTGAGACCATTGATTTTGTCTTCGGTTATGGGCTCATCCCCATCAGATATTTATTACCGTGAAGCAACATATAATAAAACACTTAAACACGTAAGTGGCAAGACGTGCGTTTTTGGCAGCCCGTATTTTCAATCGTCTGTCGGGTAATTTGGTCAGTTAAACCTAAAAAAAAACTGACTGAGCGGCTTGAATAGACGAAGTGGCATACCTAAAAAGAGGGGTACCCGGAGTCGGAACCCCTTTTCCCTTTTTGTCGGGAAATTTTAATATACTATTGCAAAATTTTGACAAAACGAGCAAATTTGTCTGGATCCGCACTTAGACGGTCTATGAAAAAACCTAGGTTTTGTCAGATAAATGGATGTCATCTTAAATATCCCAAGTGCTGGACTGTCCACTCTGTGTTATAAACAATTAAAAGAAAATGATACAACCTTTTCGTTCAATTTAAACATCAACTTGACACAGATAAAGATAGACTTTCAGTAATTATGCAGGTGTACTTTTGGCTATCGGACAGTCAATGTTAAATATACATGGTAAATACCTTGACCAAATTAAGGTTCTCTTTGACCTTATGATATTTCGGTCAGTGATGGATCCGATGAAGGTGGTATTTTTGGGAGGTTGGACCTCACACTATAGTTGGAAAATTAGCGTTTTCGTGCAAACTTTATACGAAAATGCCCCCCTTTCAAATTTCTGGACCGGAATCACCCGAAGCTCTTTTTACATATTTCTGGAACCTTCCCTCCCATGTCCGTTTAACTCGGTTTTGGGATTAGGTAGAGGGAATGAACTTCCTAATATGACAATTAGTAAGCATTTCGTGGTACATTTAGAAACATGTAGAAATGTCCATTTAAGGACTCCTGACTTTTCTACATTTCCTTGTTTTGCATTTATCTGAATGACTGGTTACTTTGGCATATTCATGTACTGATAGGCCGCGGTAATTGTGGATTAGGATCGACATACTATAAATGTTCTAAATGTTTGTTTAAAATTAGATCAGATGTAAAGGACCGTGACTATGCATAACCACACCCTATGGCGAAATGAGAATGGTTAACAAAGTGATAACTGGCGGTTAGCCCAGATTATAACAAACGTAAATTAATCCTTTTCTGGTGGTTGAGAGAAAAAAAACATGAGTCAAGGCTGTCGGTTGTGTCTACGAGTAGAGATATACTGTGAAACTCACAACATCACAAATTCTCAAAAATTAAAATGCTTTCATAAAAATATCTTACTTCTGTATTAACAATTTTTTGCACAACTTTACAAGATTTATAATTAACTTAGTATCATAAACTAGCAACAGGATAGTTCACACTGTGTTGTATCAATAAATTTCATCCCAGAGGAATGCAGTGAACGTGTGTTACCTTTTTGTACAACAAGGTCAATCTCAAATTTTATTGCATCCAGAATAACACAATAAAAATCAAGATAATGACCAAAAAATATATCAAAGCAACTCTTGGTCAGTAACTTACCCATCGAAGAACCAATAAGTGTGTAATCCGCCTCTGAACACAAAATGGTGACTACAACATCCTCCATAACACAGAACGTTGATGATAATAGTGCAATTCTGTTACCATAGCAACAAAAATTTCACAATTACCACTGATGTGTTAGAAGTCGTTCTCTATTGTTAGTAATAGCTCATGAATATTTTTTTCGTATTAAAAACGTGTACAGATATAAGTATACATATAGTCCACAAACTTGGCTTTTTCACATGAATTAAATGTTATGTAAATCTCAAATAATCTGCCGTGAGTGAAACAGTTAACTTATATATATCATGGAAGTTTGTATATTGCATAATTTAACAACAGTGAAAACAGGGAGGCGTGTCGTAGTAGGAGGGATATCGAAGTATTAATGTCGTATAATGTTGGAAATTTTGTGGTTAAGTATATCCATCCTTATATCAACTTGGGGTTCTGACCCCTATCCCTATAATCACGAGGTTTTAACCGCTGGTTTTCACATCGATTCTTAAATATTCACCCCTAGAGAATTTAGAAAAGCATTATAGCAGATTTATGACGAGATAACTTGTTCAAAACAAGTCGGTTAGCAATAAAACACAACAGATGAATCAAGTTTGTGTCTGACCAACAGCCGAACGAATCAATATAAAATGCTTAAATGGTAGCAAGCATATGGTGTTGTTATGACAAGTCGTTTTATTCCAAATTAAAATATGTCATAATATGAAACGCAAATACTCACAGTACTGTATTTTCACAGAGATATATATCATGGCTGCATCACACACGTTATTATTAAGTATCGCATGTTGTTGACTTGCGTACGGACTGAAATTTTATTACGATTTAAAACATTAAAGTTCGTTGTCTTATAAAATGTATGCAAATCCCCCCTTCTAAACCTCCACTTTCCCATGCACAATGTTCATACAGCGCAGGTGTTATGGATTGATTGCATGTGTCTATGGACAGTTTAATCTGGACCATGGTACACAATCTTCAAGGACAACAAAACATTTTACAGGACGTTTACCAAGGGGTTTCTTATGAAAATAACACCACTAACGGGTTTACAATTAAACGATCAGGAGTAATATTACATGCGATTTGCGGATGTAATATCAGTAGTACGTTCGATAGCTGGCAAGAATTGGAGAAAAAAGGCAGGAGATTGATATTATAGCTTTCAGTTCATATCGTGAACCCTATTTTTCAGAATGTGCTAGCTCAACAACAATTAGTCGAAAGGAAGGCATGCCACCCTCCTCCAATCGTCGCTTTAACCAAAACTAACTAGACATTGCCCCTAACAGGACTAATACCCCCGCAGCCTGTTGAACCATATACATTTGGGGACCTATGCGGACATACGATTCATATTGAACACAATTATATGGTGGATAGACAACACTTTTGGTACACTATTTTGCTGCCATTTCCAAAGCACCCAACTCCAAACCACAATCAGTACTATTTTTTTGTTGTTGTTGACACAACAACGACAAAACATGACTGTAAATTTAAATTCAACTTAAATTCTTGACAATGTGCACATCCCAGTATGGTAATCTAACACTCCACTGAGTTTTATTACAATCCTGCAAATCGTTAAGGAGGCGTTGCAGACAACGCATCGAACCAAATTTTGCTGAAAAATGCCTAAGTTCAAACAGCCGTCACTTCTACATTTTTGCCCAAACAAATTCCAGTCGAAATGCACATCCGAATATGGTAATCTAACTCCCCATTAAGCTTCATAACAACCCTGCAAATCGTTAAGGAGGAGTTGCGGACAACGCATCAGACCAAATTTTGCTGAAAAACGCCAGGTTCAACAGCCGCCATTTCTTCAAAGTGTTTCATTTCTTTTGTCAGAAAGATGTAAATTTACTCACATTTCAGACATAGTAACAAAAAGGCAAAAATATCATGGAAGTCCCGTAAAATTTATTGTGCTGGAGCGATGAGATCGAGTACATATGGTGACCAAAGGTCTTACTCGATACGAGTTTTTGTAAATAATTGTGATGGATGGACGGACAGAGACCAATATTTTTGTCCTTCCGTCGTATTGCGCCGGGACAATAAAAAAAGACAAATTGAACTCGGAAAGGTTAAAGCCGATGGCATTGATGCATTTCAGATAAGAAAAGCTTAATAAAGGGTAATAACAAATATGATTACCAAACTAATAAAATATATACGATATTTTGTGTACACATTATTGATCGATGTACTCGAATTAAGTATGTGATGCTAGTCCTAATTTCCTCTGACCATGCAACCTCCTTTTGTAGACGTTCGCAGTTTATAGCCGAATCCTGATTACTCTTGTTTGTTTTCAGTGCATTATAGTAGGTATACAGTTTATCATTATTCAACATACAATATTTGTAAAAAGTGAAGGTTCTTAGTGTTTATAGTAGATTGATAGGTATTTCCATTATATATTATATATATTTTTATTTATACATATTTGCCACCTTTGAAATAATAGAAACCGTAAAAAAAACAATATTTATTTATGCACCTTGTCCAAGGCCGTAGCCAGGGAGTGCGACGGGTGCGATCGCACGCCCTCCTTTTTGAAACAAAAAAACTTTGATTTACATCTTAGCCTATAATTAAAGAGAAATCATTACCAGGTAACCAAATAAAATTGATTGTCAGTGATCAGTTCGCACCCCCATTCAGAAAACCTGGCTACGGCCCTGATGTCATTTTATAGCCTCGATTTAATTTTTAATTTAATTTTTGTCATAACAGTAATCATCGATTCATTTGAAAGAAGGCCTATTACAAACAAGGCCTCAAGAAGTTTTAGTGCATTCTGTTTAAAAAATAGCAATATTCACATTTTCGTCCATGTAATCTTTTACAAAAATTTCTTACTGTCAAAGACAAATGAGAGAAGTGAGCAAAATCAGGGAGTGTAATAAAAAGTCCCTGGCACAAACAAGGATCTAAATTAGGCCCTGATCCTAAAAAAAGTTTTTGGGTACCAGTTTTGTTTATATTGTCTCTCAGAAAATGACTGCTTATTCTTATAGTTGACCACAGATGCCCGCTCTCACTATCAGATATGCAGCCCCACTAGTATACAACAACGAAAAGGGTAATCCCAGATTTGAGGGTGCCTCGCTTCAACTCAATATTTTTTAACGATTTTATATCACTATTTACTGCTCGGCAATTACTTAACAAATGATAAATCTAATGAATAAACACAGGTATCAACATCAGATACTTCTAATTAAATCAACACAATGATTTGAACATTCAAGCTTCATGTTTCTATAATCGCTTGGACCGAAGGTGAAACTAATGCGACCTTACATGTATATACTACTGCGGCTGCATATTTGATATTGGGAGCAAGCTCTGTGAGTGGACTGAAGTAGGTAATCATGAAGATTTTATAATATTTCATTAATATTTTTTACAATCTAATTAAAATTAGATCTTAATTGCTCCATCTTTTGTCTATGCGAAATAAGAAAACAAGAACCTGAACCGCTCAACTTGTTCAATTTTTGCCTTTCAAAGGCAATAAATTTAACAAGTTGTCCAACAATTTGACTCAAGAAGACTTTGGTAGAACCAATCATAAAGACCATTTCATCAATTGAAATTTTCTTTCTTTCTTTCTATCATAGTTTATAAGATATTGACTGAAAACTGTAAAAAAAACGTCATTTATCACCTCTTACAAGGAGTCGTCCGACAACTTTGATCCTTGAAGACTTTTGTAGGCCTTACAATAAGGATCATTTCAGCTATTGGAAGACTTTGGCTAAACCTTACCTTTTTGGAGATGTTTAAACTTCTAACCACTTACTATTTCAGTAAGAGCGGCCATGTTTTTCCACGAATCAGAAATCCCTATATCAGTTCTATGAAAAACACCCTAAGGAACATTAATACCAAATTTGGTTCCAATTGGTCTGGTAGTGTCAGTGGAGAAGATTTTTTAAAGAAATAACAACACGCAGCTCATGGGAGTCTGAATTGCTCAACTGGTTAATTTTGGCTTTTCAAAGGCAATAACTCTTAACAAGGAATTGTCTGACAATTTTGACTCAATGAAGACTTTGGTAGGACTTATCATAAAGATCATTTCATCAACTGAAAGTGTCTGTCTATCCATTTTAGTTTTTCAAGATATTGGCTTGTAACAGCTAAAAACACATTTTTGTGCCTTTCGAGGGCAATAACTCTAACAATGAGTCATCCCTTAATTTTGATCCCTTGCAGACTATTGTAGGCTTTATAGTAAGTATTATTTCGACAATCGAAAGAATTTGGCTAAACCCGGCAGTTTTAAAGAAGTATGAGAAACATTTCTGACCCCTTTGTTCCATATTTAATAACCTGGGCCATGTTTTTTTGGCAATTAATCAAAAATCAGATCTATGCGGAACATTCTAAGGAATTTCATGTTAAGTTTGGTTCTAATTGGTCGATTAATTTCAGAGCAGAAATTTTTTGAAAGAAATAATATTAAAAATGGGGCAAAGACGTCAAAAAAGAGCAATAACTCAAATATGGCTAAACAGGTTAAAAAGAAAAATTGACCATAAATAGATCTTACCATGTTAAACACTTTAACCCTGTAAGAATTTGGCTAAACCAAACGGTTTTGAAGATATATGCGAAAAACTACTGTCAGACCCCTATGTTCTATTTTTAGTAAGGGTTGTGTTTTTCAACAGGTCAAAAATCCCTACGTCAGTTCTATGCAGGATATCCCAAGGAATATTGGTACCAAGTTCGGTTTCAATTGGTCAAGTAGTGTCAAAGGAGAAGATTTTTTTTTTAAAGAAATAACATTACAAATAGCAAAAATCACTGAAAAAGGGCAATCACTCCAACATGGCCCAATGGAATAAAACCAAAATTTGACCAGAGATAGACCTCATCATGCTGAACGCTTTCACCCATGTCTGAATTTAGCTAGACTTAAAAACTACTGTTTGACCCCTATGTTCTATTTTTAGTAATGGCGGCCATGTTTTTTGACGAATCAAAAACACCAGTTCTATCCAGGATACCTCAAGGAACATTCATAGCAAGTTTGGTTCCAATTGGTCAAGTAGTGTCAGAGAAGAAGAGTTCTGAAAAATTGTTAATGACGACAGACAGCAAGTATGGCAATAGCTCACATGGTGAACGAAAAAAATGGGTCCTTGTCTTCCTCTAAAATGCATATAGATTCATCAAAAAGCAAAACATCTTTTTGGTAAAAAAAAATACCAATATAAAATGACAAGTAACTAGTTCTACATGATAAACATAAAATAGAAGATTTTGAAGTATAATGCAGTGTATTGAGATACTGGAAGTAAACAATAAAATGCGGATTGGTCTTTGGATTTCAATATGTTCTACATCAGAAGCTCTGGAAAGGAAAATGAATCTAGAAAGAGACTTACAAAATCTATTATAAAATATAAAGTAGTTCAACAAAGTCAGAGATAATATAAAAAGTTTTTTTAATTCAATTATACCAAGGTTTTCTATAATTAAACAAGCTGATTTGGTTTAACCCACATATTGAAATAACATTTAGCTCAAAGAGCCAAGTGTGTTCTAGGCATAACTAAATACTATAAATGAAGTACAGGTACATGTATATTTAACATTGATCCAATTTTCACTACTTTCAAAGTAGACAAAAAAAAATAGGTGAAAAAATATTAGCTACTTGTAATAAGAAAAATAACCATTCAAAAACTGAGAAACTTGTGTGGTTATATATTCAACATTGATCCAATTTTCACTACTTTCAAAGTAGACAAAAAAAATACGTGAAAAAATATTAGTTACTTGTAATAAGAAAAATATCCATTCAAAAACTGAGAAATTTATGTGGTGCATTACGGCTCTAGTCAATCCAAATTTTCTTTAACCCTTAAACACAAACTACTGACACACAAAAGTTCAATTAAAAATTGTAGGGTTGCAGGGTCAGCAGATATTAAGATGATCTACCAGTATAGTCATTTACAGAATAAGCTTAACTGGCAACTATCAAAACAGAGACATCCAATACAATGTTCATATTAGAAGCTCCTGGTCAAAATTAATACATTTACACTGCAATGTATCTGCATATAAAATCAATTTCCTAAAAAAAATTATCACAAAACTTAATTAAAGTGTTCTATAAAATTTAACAATGATTACCTACAACTTACAACATCTTATCACAGTCATGTTCTGATGTCAATTACAAAAAATTTCACCATATAAGTTGTATACAATAAATTCTCAATAAGACTAGAATGCTAAAGGCAGTTGTGACAGATGCATGATTATTATTTCTTACACAATACAAATACAGATGCCTATTTCCACCATGAACAGGTCAGTTATTATGATAGTACAACATTTTTAGTTACATGTACTTTAAAATACACCATACTTGTACCTACTTATGGTTCCTACATGTATGGTATGGTAAGTACATGTACATTTTTTGTACATGTAAGTAGCAAACTCCATGCATGTAATAAGTAGTTACATGTACTTTAAATTACATCATACATGTACCTTATTTTGGTTCCTACATGTATCATACTGTAAGTACATGTACATGTAAGTAACAAGCTCCATGTATGTAATAAGTACATGTAATTAAAGACATAATATCCAGACAGTAATAGTTGACTATTTCAATTGGTAGGTGGGAAACAGGAAAACATATTTTGCTTTGACCTTAGCCTTGAAGCAAAAAAGATAATCATGTTTATTTGAAAATACATGTAATACCATGATTATTCATGTCTCATGCCAAAAAAAAAAAAAAATTTTTTTTTGTCACAGCTTATTTTTGCTGCCATTCTTATTCCTTAAACATTTCATCAGCATAAAAGTGTCTAAAGTTTAGAAAGTAGACAGATGTTCTATTTGAAATTGGCGATCTTCATAGTTCTTGGACATAATGGTTAAATAAAAAAAATAAATAAAAAAAATTTTGTTACATATTCCTACCATATTCACATAAAAGGTAGAAATACATGTGATTTTGTCCTCAGTACATATCAATCAGTACCAGTTTGAAGTTGTCACATTTTTAAGTGCTGTACCACACTATGGCAATAAAAATGGCATTAACATGCTTTTAAGGAAGCAGAGGCTAATTAGCATAATCTTAAAAATCATTGTACGTTTGTGTAAAGCATTTAACATAATTGTCATGTAAGCACCAAACTAACTTGGATTGATTTCATTCTGTTTCAATTGTTGCTTGATAGGCTTGTGATACAAACATACAAAGATATCACTGATTTTAAGAGTTATGTCACTTAGCCTAGGTCTACCTTCTTAAATGGATCTCACCGAGTACAAAAATAAAAAAAAAATCAACTTCTCACAAAGATATGGATGGAATGGTATCAATTGTTAATGATAAATGGAATAGCAGTCCCTGAACATTTGAGTCAAATAATTTTTTATGGAACTGTCACACAGAAATTTATTGTTCTTCATCCATTCTTTTGAAAGATTAAACTGTTAAAGAAACAAATTAAATCATTTCCAACTGAACAGCATATTTTTTATACTGTTGAACTTTTTTGTCTCTCTTTAATCAGCAGAGAAAACTCTTGATTTTTTCTCATATTGGGTCAATGACCCATTCTTGTGGCATGAAGTGGTTGCTTTCAAATATTACCACGAGACAATAATATAAATAATGCATTATCATTACACAAAAATGGCCATTGACCAATGCCTCCCTATCTTTCAGGGTCATTTCTGCATTTTTTAGAGTCAATGGCCGATGCCCCCTCCCAAAGTGATCCCTGGACAGTCACTTAGACATTTACACAAGCCAATTTCGTTATTACATTGTACTGACAGAAGTAAAACGCAGGAACTCAAGTTCCTACAAATTTAGAAAAATGCAAGAACCAAAAAACATTTTAACAAGAATTTCAATATCACTGTTCACAGTTTGATATTTATGAGAGACTTGAAACTAAAACATATGCAACTGCACCAAGATGTTTAATCAAGTAATACCGTAAAGTGATAAAATAATGCCCACAACCACAACTTACAATGACTGATTAATTACCCTCATATATAAAATAGTTGGTGTGGTTTAAAGAGGCAGTAAATCTGAAAAAGACCTATTCAAGATAAACATGTAGCACTAAAATTAAAAGTAACAACTTCTTAACATATATCATAAAGCCCCTAGCTATTTTTCACAACTTCTAATGTCCAAGCACTTGGCATGTTTTCAGATGAGGCATTTTCCTGATTAGCTGGTGATAATGACCCCTCATCATCTTCAATTGTGATTGGTTGAATTGAAATGAGATTCTTCTTTGTAGCACTAGAGTCACTTGTAGTGGAAGACATTGGTTGAGATTCAGGATTTTCTTTAGATTCTGTTAGATTTACAACAGAACTATTACTGGTTTGTTTAGCTATGGCACTTGATTTTTCAGAATCTGTCCCAGTTGATGTTTTAACGACAGAGACACTAGTCTGTTGTGTAGGCACTTCTGGTTTTGAAGATGATTCATCGACATTGTTCTGACTGCTTTTGGTCACATTTGCAGCAGTTGTATCAGTGGATTCTTGAACACTGTCCACATCCTTTGAACTTGAAGTTGAATTTGAACTTCCTGATTCAGTGTCAGGTTTGTGTGAAGGTTCTAAATGTTTTGTTTCTGGAGGATGTGATTTAGTAGGGGAGTGTAACGTATCTGCTGATGACATAGTATTGAATGAAGACAAGGGAGGTAATGACTGAAGTATTGGAGAATCAGAGGGTTGCTCCATATCAAGTTCTTTCATCAGTTCTGACAGTTTTTCTGCCTTCCTCACTTCATTTTGATGGATGATAGTATATAAATGTTCAGTAAGGTGTTCTTTCAGTTCAGATTTTTTCTGGAGGTCAAGTTTTGATTCCACAAATTCTTTTTCAGCTCTATCGTATCTTCTCCTAAAAAGCATAATAATAATAATCTTCAACAAAATGTACTGCTATATATTAGTGGAAAAATTTAGCTACGTGTAGAACTTAAGTTCTGTGTTTAATCTATTGTAAAAAAAATAGATCAAAGACAGAAATGGCAGATTATTGTTCAACAGGAAGTACTGTGGTAGATGCCCAAACAGGCAAATCTGATCCAACAATATGGGACCTGCACCTGATGCTGGATACCAAATATCAAATGGTTATGATTAGTAGTTGCTAAGAAAAATGTTACAAAAATAATTTCCAGGGTGGCCTGCCCAAAATTCACCATACTATAACTCGATTTTCACTATGTGAAATTGAGCGCAAAACTTTAGGGAAATGTTTATTGGCAATAAAATTTACACTCATTATGAATAAATAAATATTCTGTGTGAAGTCCAACATTTTATCCTGAACCTTTCCAATGGAGCATACAAATTTTAAAACACAAAAATATTTTTTCTATTAAACTTGCATATTGTCATACACACCAGATTTGCAATAGTAAAACATTTATTAAATCTCTAAAACCACAACAAAAAACATTTTGTAACTTGTAATGGACATTTGTTATTTGAACTTTAATCAATACTTAATGATATAACATACTGTGCATCTAGGAACTCCCTGCTAGCAAGCTCTATGCGGGATCTTATCACATTTACATCAGCAGTCAGTAAGTTGTCCAGTATAGCAACTTCTCTCTGAATATGTGATAATTTTCTGGCTTCCTCTTGGGCTTTCCTTTGTCTGAAATAAGTCATAACTATTTTTCAAAATAGACAAAGAACAAATTTGAGCTAAGTAAATATATGACTTTAATACAAGTTTGCCCCACCACTGTAAAGGGACATACCAAATTTGAGATCAAAATTTTATACCCGGTAGATAGTGGCCAAAATAATTAAGATGGAATTTTGAAGGACTGACAGACCATGTAACTCCCATTTATCACTTACTTTTTCAGGAACGATAAATAAAATGTTGGTAAATTACATATATTTCAAAAATCATTTTAAGCATTTATTATTACCATTAGTCCCTTAGTTGAAAATGTGTTCTTATACTTGTGATACATGTACCATATTAATGCCCAAAATAAGATGTGATCTAATCTAAATTCAATAATACATTTTGGTGAAGTTAGAAGTATTGCACAATTAATTTCTGATTTTACAGTAAATAGATTTTTTACTACTAGTATAAAGAGAATATACATACATTACATATATAAATAATATATTCATGTTTATAGTGCTTTAAAATTAAGATGGAGACTTTTTAGGAATTAAATTCCCTAATGCTGTAAAAATGTTTCTTTTTTCAACTAGACTTTTGACTTCTATAACACTTAACACCATTTAACATAAATGGTGATCACATGGTACTAAAATAATCTACATCAAAACTTAAATTTTAACCATAATTTTTTCACCCTTTAAAATATATATGAAATTCAAACTCTCAATTTTAAATTCACAATTTTCCACTAAGAAATTATTCGTCCCTTCTTAGATCAGGACCTGTTTTTTTTTTAACTTTTCAATAACTTTATATCAATGCTATTTATATCATCATCAAAATCAAAGCCTTAGATAATAAAAACAAGAATGTTAGCCATTTTACTACTATACAACTATGTACTAAAGATTCCAACAGTAATAAACATACATGATCTTACCTCTCTGATAAAGTCTTGGACAACAATGCTTTCTTTTGCTTATTAGCCTCTTCAATCATCTTTTGTTGTTCTCTGAATTTTTCTAAATTTCCCATCTCTCTTCTATAAAGGACAAATGGATAGGCAGTTTTTATTTGTCATGAACAAAATAGATCATGATAATAATAGAAAAAAATATTCCCAATTCTGATAAAATTATACATATTCATGGAACAAAAACAGTATCTACTTCATGCAGAAACTGTAAAACTTAATTATGTGATTGTACACCTATATTTTATGAAGTACATCACATATAATTAAAACTACATGTATATGTACAAATAACTGCTTACATTTTGAATAATTGGCTTTGTCCTAATTTCAAGCGTTTGTTATGCTCCATATCATGATCCAGTTATCATGATGGACCAATCAATTTAAGGAATATAGCTGTATAATAAAACTAAACAGAACTACTGTTCTTACTTCAATGCCTCGTTGGTTTCTAATTCCTCAATATCTTTCTGTATATCCACTAAATCATCTCTTGTCGTGTCAGCTGTTTCTGTCTGAACTTTAGGAATTTTGTTTCCCTGATGCCTTGGTATTGGGCAACTGAGAGAAGGAGAGGCAGATGAAGTTGGCTTAGGTAATGTAGCATCTTGTGATGTAACAGTGTGACTGACTCGAGTACCAAGTTTACCCCTATTCAAGTTGACAGCTTTAGGAGGAGATTCTCTGTAGTCTGAAAACATAAAAGAGACTCTCAAGAATGTTGAAACAGCTGAAATAATAAGACTGACTACCAGTGTGAACCTGACCAATAACAGAAATAATATTTTCTTTCCATTTAATAAGATTGTAATTTTAGGTGCTTTAAATTGTGTGGTTGGTTCAAGTTCAGCCACAGAAATGTGTTTCATTACTAGTCGGTTTTTAAGTTTATGTAGTTTGTTACAGAACTTAATAGATGAACTGGGTACAGGCTTTTGTTTCTATCAATGACAGGGCTTTATTATCCACACATCTTTCTAGGGATACATGTATGTGTAAATAGTACAGCTCAGTCACTGATAGATTTATAGAAACGGGTGCCTGTGGAACTGGGAATAGAATTACTAGTGGAAGTAAATTCGCATCATTTTTATAACACACATTTAATTATGAAATTATTTTTAAGAAAACACACAGTTTTGCATTTATTAACCTGTATTTCAAACAAACATGCAAACCAAATCTTCTGAAAAGTAGAAATGAGTGCAATTTGATTCGCGTTAATCTCATTCATTGGTGCACTGTCGGTACTCAGGATGGTACTGGTAGAATGTCATTTGCGAATCAGAGACTTACTCTTCTTTGTAACATTTTCATCGTTTTTGTCTACTTTTAATTTTCTGACACGTTTCAAATCCTCATCAGTGAAACCTGCCCACCCCGACATGTTTACTTGACCTTCACCTTTCGCAAGATGTTTGTCTTTATCACCTTAGCGTTTTACACTAACGACCTCCATGTCAAAGATTAAGATTACATCCCACCAAGATTTTACAAAATAGCAGACGATATCTTCTCATGACCATAAAGATTCTTAAACAACTTACAATACAGCTGTACTGTAATTGTTTCATTTAAATTTTACCTCGCACTCCTTTTTTCCTTTTTTTAAAAATGTATTGTCAAGTTTTCACAAAACAACTATAAAATTCTTGGAGGAAAGATTTCTTACTGAACTAAAACCAGCTGTGAATGTAATTGTAACAGACGTAAAGTCTCTGCAAAAGCTTTTTTTCAGTTAAGTCAAGCACTGTAACAGTTTGTTAATGCAAGTGAATTTTTTACCCAAATAAATGGATAGTGACTTAATTTGTAACTTTAAGAAGTGCAGAAAAAGATTGAACACATTTGCCTGGGTAAGCTATATCAATGACAATGTACTATGAAAATCACGTATAAAAATGTGTAGTTGTCTGCTGAAGTACAAGTATTGAAATATAAGTAATGCTTTAAAATCTTCTTTTTAAAAAAAAAATATATATAATTTCACTGTATTAATATTTTTTCGTCACTTACAGTAAAAGTTCTTTTTAAATTTATGTGGTAGCCACGCATGCAAACGGGACGTATAAGTCAGCATAATGACAGAGTTTGGAAATATGAAGATAGATAGAACCTTTAACAGTTGGGGAAATTTGTACTGGATGTGCTACAAGTCCAACATAAATCATTTTGACTATGCAGTAATACAGTCATTTTGAAATACTGTGAAAGTACTTTAATTCGTGGATAACAATTTGCATGGATTAGGTAAGAAACACAAGTTCATAGATTCTTGAATCGGTGGTTTGGAGGTTTTCAGTGTACACATCAAAGGAAATCTCCTTTTTGTTGTGAACTAAAATTTGTGGTTTGCCTTACCCACGAAATCCACGAAAATTGGTACCCCACGAACAATAGTACTTTCACAGTACAATTTGACCAACAGACATGTCAGACAAAATTCAGTTGGTCAGACAGAATTGGAAGTTTTTGACTGCTTATATAGAAGAAATAATATTTACTAGCAACTACATGTACAGTTGTTATGATAAAGTATGCATTCCTGTGATACATGTACTGTAATAATATATTTTTAAAATGTGAAATTATTTTTCATTCTAATTCAGGTAAGTTTCAAATCAACTAGTTTAGATTACATCATTGTCAAAAGTTTGTAATCCACAATCTTGAATGAGATGCTAAGATTTGCAAGTATTGTCATCAACCCCCTAACACAACTTTTTTGTAAAAATAGATGTTTAAGGGGTTAAGCCAAAATGAAAATCAAACTTGAATCACTTTGCAAGATTTCAATCATCTGTCATTTTGAAACATTAAGGAAAATTTGAATCAATTACAGTGAAAAAGATTTTTTTTTTTCATTTTATTTTGTCTAAACAAAAAAAAAAATTCTGACTTCTCTTGCTAATATGCAATATCCTGGGTCAATATTAGCACAATAACCATGTAGCCTGTGGTTTTTAAACTACTCACTGTTTAAAGTAATTTTAGTTAGTGTCAGCATCTGGATGCATTAGATTAACATCATTAAGTATATAACATTGTATAAATGATCAAGCATTTTTTTCCCATTTTTTAGGTTACATCATGTTCACGTATCCTATATGATGGTAAAGAGAAAAACTTGTCACTTAGAATACCAGAGTGAAAGTGGATTCTATTTTTTTTTTTGTGGATAGGGTATATTTTTTTCTGCCGGGGGTCTTTAGGAACAAACTCTGTTTGTGGATAGAGGAACAAAATTGCTGTCATAATCCTTTGGTGTTTACTGGTAGAATATAATCATACTTTGTTAAATATGTGCAACAGGGAAAAATATGGATAGAGAATAAATTAGCTTGTACTTAATGTTAAGGTGTAATTGATTGCATACTAAGTTACCAAAACAAATCTTTAATGGCTTGATCACAAAAGCATTTGTTGCATTGGGTATAATTACCAGTACCCTTTCTTAAAACATTAACAAGTTCTAGCATGTAAAAAAAATAATATTCTGTCCTCATCATTAAAGCATGCATTGCTGTTTTCCTTAAATCCATACAGATATATTTTGTGATGATGATGGTACAAGAGAATTCAATAAATGCTACAAATGTCCTGCATGTAAGTACATGTAAATATAAGGACCATCATTAGTCGTGAACAATTTATCACACTGTTGAAATGAAATAATTTGTCTCAAAATTGAAACCAAATTTCCATTACATGAAAAACCTGAACACATTTTTTTTAAACAACTCACATATAGACATTTTATCTTGTATTTTCAGTTGGTGCCAAAACCTTTTTCATCTATAGGCTTAAACCATAAATTTCAACATTTTTCTTTTATACATTCAAAAAAATCTTTACATTTTCTGTTAGCATTTTTATCAATTTTTAATGGATAGGGCAGGTTTTTAAAACCACGCAGAAATATGTTTTTGTTTTAGGTGAAACAAAGCTTTCCACAAGTTTAGACATTATAAGAATTGACCTCCAACCATCTGAACAGTACAAGTCTGTAAGCCAATATATAATCAGTCATATTAAAAAAATGATATTCAATTGATCCATCACTCTCTGTGATGAAAGTATAGTTTTTAACTAACAATACCACCCGAAAATTACACCTCAAAACACTTTTAAAAATGTCCCTGTAGTACAGTGTACTAGTATGATCAGTTTGCACAACCTATTAAGGAAACAACTACAAAAGTAGAGTTGTCTCTCTTTGACCAATCAGATTGGATGCTTACCATCAGTTTGTGGTTCTATTAATATTAGATCATCAGAAGAGCTTGGATCCTCAAACTCTTTCTTCACAAGGTCTTCTATGTCTACAAAAATATAAACATAATTTTGTTCATTTTTAAATATATCCTTTCAAGAAGTACACTAAGTAAATCGAAACTTAAAAGAGTATTATACTTGACATTACTTATAAATAACACTTGCTTTCAGATGGTTATTGCTGGTCAAAAACCTGAGGTTATCATGGAAATATGTAGTAGATCTTTGTCGTTTTGGACTTATCAGGTATGCAAGGTATAAACAAAAAGGTATATTGTACATGTATTTTCTATTTCCCTTGATATGTTATGTTGTTACAATTGATAAAAGAGGACAAAAAGTATACAACAAAGCGAAGTATGACATTACTGTAACATTTTGTGAGCCTTATCATATCCGACATAATGGTGAAATTCTATTCTCCTAATTTAGAAGCTAAGTAAATGCATAAAATTTGGTTGTCCAATGGGCAAGTATAGTTAAATTGAACTTGTTCAATCAATTGGTAATTTTACTCGTCCCGGCAAATAGGACAACCTTTGATGTCAGATCCTGCATTAAACAAGCCAGGTGTAGGTTTTCTGTCGGGAGGGTTTTGAAGGATGCATGAAAATCAGATCATTTTCAAAATAATGGTGAATGGCACTTTGAAATGCTGATTGCAGCAGTTTGTCAGAAATAGCCCACAGTTACAATATACAAGATATGATATATTCTGAAGTTTACTTCAGGTTACAGACCACCAATTCAACCAATGAGCATTTGGAACGTAGGCAAAAATAGTCCTACGCAGAAATTACCCCTGTTCCTCATAATGCTGTGAAAAAAGTTCTCAGCTCATTTAAAAAATTTAAACAGTTTCTGAAAGGAAAAACATTTCTGTACATTTTATAGGTGCATTTTGCTTCTTGTGATGTGAAGCCTAATCTCCATAATGATTTCTAAATATACCCCTATCTTGTGAAAACACTGGGATTTCCCATGCTATTTATAGACACTTCACTTCCGGTGACCAGTACTGCACTGCAAGTCTGCTAACCCAAAATGCCATTCTGAGGATTGTGAGCTGACATATGTAGAATCATGCTGATATATAGTCCTCTGCAGGTTAAAGTTAAGGTAAAGTCCAGAGAAGCCATTGAATATTGTGAAATTAGCATAGAAGCCTATGGGAAGTGGAATTCGTGGTTTTTAGCCTTCAACAATTACTTATTGATTTCTTTTTAATACAGACTCATCAAGAGAACACCTACTTGGAACATGTTGCAGAAAAGGTGAAGGACAGATGTGCACAGTTGGAACAGTACTATGAGCAAATAGTGTCACAAACACAATCAGAAATATCTTGTATCCTTTTGTGCTGTAGTAAGGAAAGAGCAATAAGGGTTGGTATGTGGCGAAAACAAGACTTCTTGAAACTGTAAGCCAGTCAATCAATCCTGGCATATAAATATTTGGAATGGACTGACATCTGGAGAATTGATGGTTAGTATGAAGGCCAGTTTAAAATTTTCTTTTAATTATGTCACAAAAATAAAGGCATATATGAACAGTGTCCCTTGTGTGACCAAATATTTTTGTCTGTCTGATATTTTAAGCCTTTTGGTCCAAATATCAGACTGTCAGAGATTTAAGCAGTGTTTCAAGAAGTCTGTAAACTGAGGATATCAACTGCATCTTAATGGTAAATATATTTTAGCTATTTGTCTATCCAAACTGTACATATGCTATTGCTACCCAAGATGATACAAAGATTCAATGCATATTGTAAAAAAAGTATCATTTAGATCATAAGTCCTTCTTTGCATTTTTTTTTTATATAATATCTTCTGACATTCAAAGATACATTCAATGTTTGCCTTTTGGGAGGCATTGTGTAAATTTTTCAGTAGTGATGTGTTAAAAAAAATAGTACCTGGTTCTCTTACACCATGTCGGTTAAAGAAGTCTCTAAACCAATCATCGCTAAGGGAAAGACTTGTTGCTCCATATCCTCTGGCTACTGTATTTGCCTCATCTTTTACCATTGATTGTGTGATAAACTTGTTCCTTTTCTTAGCATCAACATACCATGTCTCCATGTAACTGCATATGTGTTGGTTCAAAACGTCATCCAATTTTGTAATCTTAGGTGGTATGGTCTCTGTTTCTTGTATTCCCTCTTTAGATTCCTCCAAAAACTTGTGTCTTCTTTTTAAAATTTTGGAGACTGTGGTTCTATCAATGCCAAACATTTGTGCTATATCACCCTGAGTTATTCTAGGATTGTCTTGTGCCATCTGAACAATTTGACATTTTACTGATTGTGGTATTAAAGACCTTGTCCTTCGAATGATGCTTTCTTCTGGATCTTTATGCTGATATAACCCAACAGGATAGGCTTTAATTGCATTCTGGACTATTTGTCCTGTTGAGTTCACATACATTTCTGATTTTGTGGCTTTTGGTTGAATGGTAACATAATTTTTTTCCTGGCTTCTAATGGGTGATTTGTGAAGATCTTTGTTCATTTTTGCTGTTATTTTTTTTGTCCCTGAAATATACAAATGGTGATTTTTTTACATATACATAATGACTGTATTAACATAGAACACTACTGTTACATATGATTGATAATACCTGATTATCTAAGTGGAAAGGGATATACATGTACATGTTACATGAAAATGCAGTAAAAAAAAAAACGAGAATTGAAATTCTTTGGTATATTCTCCTTTAAGGGGGTTGCAGTCAAGGTTTTTTTATGTTTTTTTTTATTAGTCATTAATTTACCAACAAAAACTAGCCAACTAAAATGATTTTTATTTCTAACTTTGTATTGCATTATATTTTGTAGTATTCTTTAATAATGCATTTACATTACTTTTCTTAGAAGTGATTATTACATGTACTCTAAATATAGAAATAAATTAAATTGTTATGCACTTGATTAAAATGTAATCAACTTTAAGAGCACTGAACACTAGCGTTTCGTTTTGTTTTTAATCAAGAAGGCTAGAGAGGGTGCTTAAGAATGAAGAGTTCTGTTTATATTGAATTTTAGCATTTTTTTTTATAAAATAAGGTTGAGTTATAATGTGATGATTTAATTTCTGATTGAATAACAAAAAAAATTGGTCCTTGATCTTATTGACCCAAATTAATATGTGACTGTGAGATAGTCAAGCTTTTTTGATCATTTTCACATTAAATTTTGATACTAAAATTAAATTATATGGAATGACTGTTTTCTTGGTCTATTTGAAATAATCTCAATGCCTGTGATGCACACTTGAAAATAAACTGCCATACAGGTTATTTAGTGTGCACACCATGTAATTGAGGTCAATTTTCATAGACCAAAAAATATTAGTCATTCCTTCCATATAATGACAATACAGCAATTTACACTGTAAAAGTTTAAAGAACAATGAGACATGAGCGTTTTAAAGCAATTATTTATTATTGAAGAAAAAAAATCATGAAATAGATTACAATTTGAGAAGTAGAAAAAAAACTGCAAATTACCCTCTTCCCTGTTTCAATTTTGGATCTGCCACTCCAAAATCATTGAAAATATAGTAGCTTCCTAAAAGAAGACTAGGAATTTTATTTCAGGAGTTCGGATTTTTGCAATAATCTTTTAGTCGGTCAAGTGTATTAGAATTTCCCCCTTCTAGATCCTCAAAAACAGAACTACATATTTCTCCATTACTAAACTGTAATAAAAAATACAATTAGCAACCATATAAAAAAAATGTATAATTATTAAATAGCTATACAAAATGGAAACATGACACATTTTGCAAATTGTTTATAGAATTCATTGTGCCGTGACCACAGTGATTATGGACATGTATAGATTTCATGTACAATCACCTCAGGAAACAATAAATTACTTCCGTTTTTAGTTTAATATATTGAAAGCTCATCATATTGACTATTTCTAAACAGTTAAAAATCTTACTTTCTTACCTTTTCAAGTAATATAACCTTGAATTATAGCAAATATGATTTTTTTCTTGTTGACAAGTGAAATAACTGTGCTATAGATAATTTGAGGTTCTCCATAGTTCATCTTCAATAAACTTAATTCAATTTACCGTAGAAGAACTTAAAATGATGAAGTGAAATAACTTTTACTTTCATATATGAAATTGAACATTTTAAATGTTATACTAAAATATTTTAGAGCCGTTTTTGTATTTGGCCTAAGGAGTCACCATTTCTTGAACTAGACGCTTACCCCACTGATTACCCCTTCTGAGTCACATGGTCTTGTCAGAGATATGTGATAAGTTGGCATATGCTAAAAATAGATCTGTCACACAATGATTAAGTGCCTACCACACTGTATGTCATTGTTAGAGAAGACATGTATTAACAGTGTACATAGTTGATCGGATATGATAACGATTAACCTTCATCAAAAATACAATTCACGTGGGTGAAATAGACCGTTGAACTTCCGTTGTAGCGAGGTGAAAAAAAGGGGGAACAGATTTCTACCAATGACGGGCTTTACTTCCTAAAAAAGATTTTTAGGGGTACTTGTGGATAGTTAAGCCCCATCATTGATAGAACAAGTGTATGCGGAACAGAGGCTAACTCACAGGGTAGAGGGGGTTTAGTATAACTTTAGTATAACTTCCATCAGAAAAGGGTAGTTCAAAGTATATGCCAAAGCAGGGCCCATATCACGTGGCCCATTTTTCCCAAATTACCTGTCATGATTGCAATTTTTACTCTTGTCTAGAACACGATTGCTTTACCATGGTGGAGTATTTACGCAGGGCCCGATCCAGACACTTTGAAAAGGGGGCTACCAGCCGAGGTTCATTAGAAAAAGGAGAGTGTTAGGTCATTATTTGCCATTTTTTGTTGATTTTACACATGAAAATGACAAATTTTCCAATTAAAAGGCAGTGTGGGGGTCCTGAACCCCTCTAGACTCGCCAATGTATAAGTTGAGATAAGTTAGTTTTATTTACCAATCACAGACCCTCTCGGATAGAAAAAAAAAATACAGTGATTACAATGATTTTAGAAAACTGCAAATATACAAATATATAAATTTAATTAAGCAGGTGGGAATGTATTCTAAAAATAGTGGTTCTCCGTAATATGATAAACTGTTCGTTGTTCATGTAATAAATCACTTGTCATGCTCAGGATCACTTACAAATCACCTTCTGTAAATAACACTAATTTACCATTGAATGTCACCGACCTTAAAACATTGAATGTCACTATCTAGGGATTATTTTATTAATTTCAGGGTCTTGAACAAGTTCGGGTTTGACCAACGTAATGGAAACATATATACTCTTTTTAGCGGAGTAACTCTCTTCCCGGGAGCGCACTACTGTCAACTTTTCACCTTTTGGCATTTTATTTACATAGAAATCCGCGGCGAAACTGTGATATAATGTCTATAGATGAGATACTACTCTTCATGATTGGCCATGGGGTGGGTGGATGTTGGGTCTGACGTCTAGTTCAATATTCGTAAAATATATCTTTAACTAAATTACACAGCGCTGAAGAAGCTCTACTCAGGTACGTATGCGTAATTTTACTAGCGCAAACTGAATTATTAGACCAGAGAACGGATATTCTCTCTATATAATTATGTGGCGAGCAATGGGTATATATATAATATAATATAAAAACAAAAAGTTTCTGTATTTCAAAAATGTGCGTTTTTAGCTAAGGTTCGCAGATTAGACGTACCGCGCGAACGCTAACCGTTCTTTAAAAGGCACTTCATAGAACGATAAAATAGAACATGATATTTAACGGTAATTAGTTGGGCATGACTACGTAAACAATTTGTCGCGCTCATAGAATCACCGCGTGCGCTGCAAAAAAAAATATTCCAATTCGTGCCGGTCCAAAATACTAATATGCGCCTTTGACCAAAAAGATGTTTCTTGTGAAAATAGGGGAACTTAAAATGTATGCGCCGAGTCCAAGTGGAAAAAGGTATCTGATTTTTTTTTATTTGTAGTCAGTGAAGTAGTTTTTAATGTTGTGTAAGGGAATATAGTCTATGTTTTTACATGACACGAACTGTGTTTAATACATAGGGCTCTAGTTTTGTACTGAGATAACTTTAGCTAAGTAACTGGAGTAAAGTACATATATATTTACTAGTTCATGTATTTACATTACTAGGATGACATTCGATGTCCGATGTTGAGGTGACATCAGTTGCTTGTAGTTTCAGACAGTTAAAGAAGAATAGATATCAACTATCGGTTAAAATAAATATAAAGTGAAAATATATATATACCATGATCCCATATACTTGTAAAACTATACACGATTAAGTTAAATATTTTGAAATACTAATTTAGGAGATAAATGCGTCCACCAAGCACACCTACTGATAGGGTCTCTTTTATTTAAATTTTATTGAAATATTCAAGAAGTCACCAAATATTATGGTTTTTGTATAGATTCCAAGAAGAGCTTAGAATCTACATCAAAGAAATATCACGAAGTATCGGAAAAGCTAGTCCAAAAGAGTAGACAGTATCAGAAACTTCAGGTAATTACTCTATACCGCTTTCTTTCACATTAATTTTTCTGTTGTTTTTTTCATGAGATGCAAAGATGGGGTAATAAACGATGGTTATTTGTTTGTTTCAATTTTTTGTTGATATGGTAATGGTAGTCTTACACATTTTTCTATTTAAGGTCCACCTTCCCCTTTTCTGACATACTTTTTCCTAAGCTTTCCGAAAGCTTTCAAGGCTCTTTATGTTATTATATATATTCTCTTTAGGATAACTTTTATTTATAAAAAAAAATCAGATTGCTGGGCAGGATGGCAAATGTGTAATATTTTAATTGGCATGTAGATTTTTTACGGGAGAAACTATATTGGAATATATGAAAATACTTAGTTCAAATTGTATTGATCTTATAAAAAATTCATTCACGTGACTTGCCAATTAGCATCAGTTTAGCTGTATAAAATGTATCATTAAATGATATGTATTTTGTATATTTTGTAAAATTGAACTTAATTAAGACAAAATATGTGACATTTTTTAAAAGATAAAGTTAATCAGGCTATAAGGTAAATTTTTTTTTCAGACCAATTATGAGACTTTAAGGAGACGCAGTATATCATCTTTCGTTTTTGAAAATGGGGATGGAAGACAAGACATTCCTAGAAATTTTACTCTGCCTCTATCTTCAGGAGATGGTAAGCTTGGAGAGCTCGGTCGTGAAGTCCCGAAAGCACTTTTATTAAAGCTTAACTGCAAACTACGCTTTTCACATAATTACAGATTCTAAAGCACTTGCTTCGCGAAGTTGATTAGTCTAGAAGATAACAAATTTTCATAGTAACACACACTCTTACATGAAGGTTTGATTTGTTTGTAAAAGCTATTATTGGTGTTGTACATTTTTGAAACGTGAGTTTCGTAAGACGTGTGTTTTATTCAGGACATTTTGATGGGTAAAACAAGTTGTCATCATTTATGTAGCAGTACAATAGCAATATCCATTCCTTAAAAAAAAAGATTGAATACAAAATCCATTTAAATAAGTATAATGACAGTAAAGAAAAAGCAAAGACAGGTCTTCAGGGTCGCTAATCGTCAAATATTCAATGCCTGATTTTTGCTGGCTTTCAACATCCAAAATGGCACCGATGCGATATGCTCTCAAAGCGGGTGACTACTGCTAGAATCTTGGTTCTCTTGATATAATTACTCTTTCCTTATTCTGATGACCCGAAAGTTTCTCGATCAAAACAACTGGTTACCTGGATTTTTCGTTCCACAAGTTTCTGTCAAATTTTTGCGATCTTTGGATCGCTTATATATAGATATCGGGCCCTAATAATGTTTTAACCTTTAACGAGCCTCTGTGTCTGAATCGGAGACTGAGTAATAGTACATTAAGTTCATGCTAAGCCATCAATTCATCTTTTAATATAAACTTCCCGTTCTCATACAAGCAAAAACACAGTAGAACACATGTACATTTTGATCTCGTATGAAGCTAGAATTGATGGTTTTACGGCACCGATTAGCAGCATAATGCGGTATAGAAATATAAAATTATGCAAATCATGTGCAAATGTAAAGTTCTGAAATGACGTGTGCAAGAACTCGCCAACAGTATTAGCGACTTACAAACATCCGAGATTAAAAAGTTTTGTCTTTTTTTTTCTTTCAGGGGTCTTCCAAAAAGGACCAAACAGCAGGTCTTCATCTCCTGTTCAGAGTAAGTTCTAATTGGTCAAGCCTCGATATAATGTCAAAGAAGAATCCCATCTATTATAGTCACTTTACCAGCATTTTATATATTCACCTCAGTGTTAACTGCATTTCAGTTTTGTTTCTTTAACTTATATACTGAAAATACTTCAGGGCAAACATGCATATAGAGTGAACTCAGTTTAAATCAAGTCCTGAATAAACCTAGTCTTTCCATATCAGTTCAAATGAACTTTGAACCTTGTTCAAATGAACTTTGAACCTTGGTAAACAGAACACCTGTCTAAATCAAACAAAATTTACAGTTCAATAAGGATTTGTTTTAGACAGTTTTCGCTGTAAATCTCTGACCTTTACCCATCTATACGACACCACACGGATATTCATAGAGTTTTTTTCACTTAACATCTACTTACAATGTTTGTACAATAGTTTATAATTAGTATTCGTTTGTATGACAATGGCAAAATCCCATTTGTACACATTTACATTTACTCCTACAACGTAAGAGGTTGGAATTCCGTTCCCCCAAGTGCTAGGTTGATGATGAAACTTTTTATACATACAGTATACTGCCATGAATGAGTCAACTTTTAGCTAATTTTGACCAATGGTCCACATAGCTTATGTCGTCACTTGACCTTTAAAAGAGTAATCAAGGGAACCAAGGTTCTAGCGAAAATCAAAGGAAAGCAATCCAGGGACAAAGACCAAACATGGAAAACAGACATACACAACAAAGAACATTAAGTAACTAAAATAATACATACAAAGTAAAAAAAAAGCAAATGAGCAACTCGGACTTCA
Source organism: Perna viridis (assembly GCA_037379345.1). Lineage (NCBI taxonomy): Eukaryota > Metazoa > Mollusca > Bivalvia > Mytilida > Mytilidae > Perna > Perna viridis. The sequence goes on along the minus strand of CM074517.1, from coordinate 29,453,829 downwards.
CTAAAAACTGGGAGTATGGACCAGGTGCACCGGTAAGGTAAGCGTTCTCTGCTTTTCTAGAAACATCGGTCGAGTTGCTCATAAAAAAGTCAAGTTCGGGGTAGACGAAAGTAAAACTATGACAGGATGAACAAATCAGTTTTCATGATTCAGATGGATACATCATAACGATCCACGAGTTCATGATGGCGACCATAAAACTTCTGTAGTGATGACTTCAATTTTGTAGCAACATGGCCCTGTTCCAGAAGCTTAACTGTAAGAAGTCTAGCGCGATACAAAAAATCTGCGTAGCTACGACAAGCTCTAGTATAAGGTATGAATTGTGATATGAAAACTCCATACGCAGGTGCTGAAGGGATGTTGCCACAGATGAAAGGAAAGTTGACAATGCTGAAAGAAAAGTCATCACGTTTGTCGTAAAGTTTGGTCAATAGCTTTCTTTTACCATCTATCTCTAAGTGTAGGTCAAGATATGAGGCTGACTTCACAGTGTCTGTAGTATCTTTATCTCAAGCTCTTTGGGGGTAGGTGCGATGTATCAAGTCCTCGAAACTAGGATTGTTTAACGATAGTACGTCATCTATATAGCGGAAACTAAGATAAAATAGTCTCTTCTGTAATCACAGTCACCATCTTTATAAGAGTATTTGGTATCTAAAATGTATCCTACATGCTGATAGTCTCGGAGTCAAAATAAAATGGTCGTCATAGTTATACAAAGAACATGGGGTGAATTGCTTTACTTTGTCTATATCTTAAAAAACTCAAAGAGATATAGTATGAATTTAAAAACATACTCCAGACCATAGACATGTAACTATAGGTCTCTGTCCAGACGCAGAATTACAAGACCTACAGTTTTCTCCATTAAGTCAATTTTGAGTGTACAGTTATTTCTATTGATATAATGACCCTTACATTTCATCAATAGAAATACGTGGTAAGACCCACAAAAGTCTCCGTCGAGTTGAATTTGTAGGACGGCTGCTTGTTACAGTTATTGCCCTTGACGCTTTTTGCAATTTTTTAACCACTATCTTGAAAACCATAATAGATATAAAAAAAATCGATGAAGAAATGATCTTAACAATAGGGCCTATACAAATCTATTGGGTCGAAGCTGTAGGACGAATTCTTGTTAAGAGTTATTGCCTTTGAATCAGTTGAGCGATTCAGGCTTCCAGGAGCCTCTTGTTTTGTTTTCCCATAGCTTTCTATGCAATATTAAGTTTTTTTAAAGAACTATTATGGAACTGTCTTCACCATCAGTTTTCATGATTTTTTGTATAGAAAACTTTGTGATGCGTCCTACCAACTGTCCATCGGCAACTCCTGACAGAGTTCTGCAAAGTAAATTTACACTGCTTCTTGGAACTCCTAGCAAGTGAATTTACAGAAATAGAGACATTTTACTATGGACCTATCAGAAGTCACCAAACACAAGACTGCAGTAAATTTGCTGACTTAACATTTTTAAGGATTGATGCCAACATTTTACAAATACATACTAGATGCTTTCCAATTTTCATTTCTTTCAGCTTTATCGTGAAAACACTTCGCGTTGTCTTTTACAATTGGAATCTTTCTGTGGATACAGAGAACTTAACTCAGTTTTAGAGCATCCATGATGTGCCACTGTTTGGTAGGCCTAAATAAAAAAAAACACTTGTTTCCTGTCCCGTACTTTAACAACAAAATTTTATTTCATTAGTTTATTTTCTTCCTTTGATTTAAATATCTAGTATTCACAAATGGTAGTGTTTTATGTGACTATAATAGGTTTTGGTGTCTGTCCATAAAATAAGATTTATGCCTACTTCTGAGTTCTGAGTAGGGGAAAGTCAAACTAACATATTATGTTAGGCCCTAACTTCAATTACCTTTTTTTTGTAATGTTCAATGGTGTACTGCATGGTAACGTGATAGGTACCCATGAAAATATTTCGAAAAAAAAGAAGCAGATGAAGCCATGCCATCGACAGAAATCAATACAACCATAGCGATACTTTTATTGTTTCAACAACATTCGTCTGCTGAACCAGTCAAATAACAAAAATGTAAAAAGGAATTCTCTATTACACTACAAATTTTTAACAAAATAAATATCTATAAACATTTTCTTATTAACTATTTGACAAATTTGTTCTTAACAATCAACAATTGCACCCACAAAAAAAGTGTCTATAACCACAAAGGTTAATGTCATATACATGTACATATCAGTCACTGTGAAAAATCAACAACAGGTTTTCTTCATCTGTATAGAAAGCAACATTTAAGGGTTAAATGCCTTAAAAATTAAGTCTTTCCTTGAGACTAATACTGGAATGCCTTGGACCATGAGAGAGAAAACACAATGCCGTAACAGTCACTTTTCATTCTTTACAAAATTTTAGTAAGTGGACGTCTAATCACAAACACTTTGAATGACCGTAATTAAAACTTAAAACCACTCCCCAGAATTATAATTTTCTTCAAATGGCAGGTACAATTATGTAGCAAACAGCACGAAGTATACCGGGTATTATCAAGAAATACATTTAGGATTAACAGAACTATCGAGCTCGGAGTATCTGACTAGAATTACATTTTTTTGTATTCCATGTTAGGGTTAACAGCGAGACGCCCACCCAAAAATATCGTGTTTTCCATACACGTACATGTACATGTACCTGAAGAAAAGGACAATAAAAAGTAATTATATTCCATTCAGACTTTTTTTCTAACAAAAAATCAGAAAAAAAACCTCGCAGCATTGATAGGATCATCGAACGATGTAAAAACGAACAGACGGACACTGGTGTACCATAATGACTAGCGCAAAACCTTAGGGTGGTGAAACAACACCATACTGTGGATCAACGTATCAGGTCTAAATTCTTAGACTGAAAGTGTCAATGTACACAAACATACCAACAAATCAAACAGAACCTGATACACGGGAAGTTATTTTTTAACTTGACGTACTTACAATGTAAATGTATCATACAAATACATGTATAAAATAAACATTATGTCCATTTCCTTTTTACCAGGAAGAACATGAGTGATAGTAGCTATAAAACTGATACCTATCTCAACCTTCGTTGTATGAAAACGGATATCATAAGCTAGGGAAGAAGATTCCGTTCATATGATCCAAACCAATGCTTTCATACATGTACAACCGTGTACATGATTGGATCGGGTCAGCGAATCGCTTGTTATTGTGATTAAATGAAACTTAACAGGCTATTTCCTTAGTACAAGTGCATTAACTTAATTTCCTATTAATTTCAGTGCAATCGTGACACTTTATATGTGGCTCGTAGTTAACCATTTTCGTTATATGTTGTACGCGAAGTGAGACTTTGAACGTTCTACAGAATTTATAATCAATAAATATACTTAAACTGTGTCCCATTAATACTTGTCAGTTATGTAATCTGAATACTTTGTTACCTAAGTAAACATATAAACCAAATTATTTGTGTTGTACAATGAAGATCAAGATTCATCACTGAAAAATAAACCTGTGTACACATACTATCATAGTTTATGGAAATTAGACGGAGTACTAAAAGTAAAATTTATATACATGTATGCATGCATGTTCCAGACTATACAGATTTTGGAAAAAACCATACACGTCTTTTCCCATAAAACTCGCATGATTAAAATGTATGTCTGAGAATCGATCAGATCAATAAAATCAATATCCTTCAAACAATAAATTACCATACAATAATCTTTTTTTTTTAAATTCTACATTTACTAGGAAGACCATAAGATTGTCCAGCAATCAACGCCAAACTTGAACACGTCTTAACATTGAATTTTCGGACGGTGGAAAGGGTAAAGGGCCAGTAAAAAGGACAAATATACCCCTGTCCACCCCTAAATATTACGCTACTTCATTTTTCATATAAATTGTTAATTTATTCTCTACTTCAAGTAAAGATAAAAAATATTCTTAACACGTAATTTTGAATCAATTACAAATTTCGTCAAAATATACGCATTTGTGGTCTAGGTACTGATATGATAAAACAGTTAGTCGGCAGATCGTTGTGGCCCGACCGTACATTACACATTTCATGAAAGGTCTAAATACCCACATCATGCTCTGAAACATGTACATTGTATATTTCTGACAGAAGGCGAAGAAAAGATTGTACAATAAAAAGAATGAAAAGCAAATTATTTAAGTGAAACCGAAAATGTGGGACATGTGCCCTCTTGTTCTCACGCCTCGTCATAATTTACAGAAAGATTTTTGAATAAATAAGTTTCCAAATCTAATAAAGTTCTTAATTAGAATAGGAATTCTATAAAGATAAACTATTAAAACCTGTTTTCTACCGACTGACCCTGTTAACAGACATCGTTTGCTTATCAAGTAAGTACTGAAAAGCACTGTAAAAGTTTGTCAAAGAACAGTCTTGCAAACTTCCGGTCAAAAATGATGGCATCAGGTCTATCATCAAATTCATATGTGCATATAACTGTATAAATTGATCACCATTGATCAAGGTAAGTAACACTATGGAAGCCGACAATATTTCATCACAGCAAACCATGCTCTCTATTGAAGAATTGCGCCGCCTTTTCTTTAGTTTCCCTACAGTTCGATTAACCAATTTATATGTTTTCGTCAAGTGTTTCATTTTTTCTACAACGGGGGCTGTCTGAATACAATTTTCTAACTCTAGACATGCCGGCTGCAAAACTTCCTTCACTTTTGGAAGTTCGTTAGTTAAGTCAACACTAACGTCGACATGAACGTCGGAAAGACTTGACCCCACCTCGCCATTAACGTGCGGGGGTGAAGTGGTCAACGATGCAGCATGGTATCCATCATTTGATTCGTCGCTGTCTGTATCGTCTGTGTCGAACGGACAGTCAAGAAAAGATGGAATATCATCACAATCTCTCTTCGCAGACTGGTATAATTCGTCTAATGTCATACGACCTAAAGTAATACTTAAACCGGATTTCAAAGATTTTAAAGATGCTGCCTTTTTAGCAAAGTCATGTTTGGCGCCATTTGCTATGCGTCCCTTTTGAGTCGGCGTATAGTCATCATTTAGCCAGGGTTCGTCAATCTCTAAATCTTGAAGCTCCTGTGTCGAAACGAAATCGTACAACCTTTTGGCAACATCAACATAAGACATATAATACAAATCCGATAGTGGTTTGAAAATTTGGTTATACAAGTGAGATTCATAACACATCCAAATCTTATGGGGTAATTCTACATTCACAACCTTTCCTTTCTCCTTGTGAGAGTCCATTTCGATCGACTCAAGCAACCATTTGCTTTGATCAGCAATATGATTGAGAATGTCGTCCTTGATAGCATGCGTGAAGGGCCTATACCCACTAGAAATCCTACAGCTTACATCTACTGAGTCTCCGCTTGCTTCGTGCTGAAGGGATATACTTTCAAGATATGATATGTTGACGAATTCATCAATGTCGTCTCCACCCTTCAGACGAGTTTCCTCTTGATCTTTTGATTTGGTAAAGAGTTCGTTTTCCAAGATGAACGCACTGATCTTAGTCTTGATTGAATCGCTAAATGACCTGAAAGTATCAGATGGACCAGAAAGACCATCATACAGTAATGCTTTTATCTTATCTTCTAATGTTTGCCAATTTGATGGTTTAGTTTTCGGCTCCTGTCCAAGGACATCTGTGGACGTGCCATTGCCTTCGAGGGAACGTACAAAACCACAACTTTCTCCAGTATGTAAAAGTTCTTCACAAACTTGAGAAATAGCTTCTCGAACTGAAGTTATCTTCAATTTCTGATCACAACACGTTTTGACAAGTTGCTTCTCTTTTGCTAATCTCCCTTTCAGTTCTAAATAGATCTCGTGGAAAACATTTGGTTTCGCTTTCTTTTTTCTTTTGGATCTACCAATTGGAATCCTGGTTGTAACGTTTTTAATAGCTTCGCGCACACATTGATATTTTTCTATTTCATCAAATAATGTATCTCTTGATTTACGCATCATTTGAAGATTTCGCTTCCCTTCTTCTGTTACAGCATTCCTTAGTCGTTCAACCTCAGCCTGTTTGGACTCGAGTTCATAGTTAAAAGATTCGATATCTTTTTCGACATCGCACAAAACTTCATGCAAGAAGTCGACGTTACACATACTTAGATGAATTTCACTTTCAAAATCTTCAGATATAAATAGCTTGTCCCGTTGGTTCCTGAGTGAAGTTTCAGTTAAATAAATGCCACGGTCTTTGCTTTGAATTTCCTCCGACAACTTACTTAAACGAATTTCAACATCGTCCAAGGCATCATGAAGTAAAGCAACGTCGCTGATTTTCAAAACGACTTCAGGGAGAACATACAAGTGGAGAATACGCAGAATTTCCTGTGCCCTCTCCGTTTCACTCGAAGACTTACTTTCAAATCTTGATAATAACTTGATCACAGCATCAAACAGTTCGAAATCCTCACAGTCGCCCTCGTCGTACACCGCCCTCGTCATCCGAGGGACAATTCTTGTAGATTCAATTTCAAGTTCAGAGCTACTTTCATTTGAAAAGGAATTCGAAGCAGACTTTTCTCTCCAATACACATTTCTAATGTCACAATCAATCAAAAGAGAATCGATAATCAATGTTTTAAACCAAATGGCAGGTTCTACTTCATGATCTATTTCGATACAACCAACTGATGGTATTAAAAAGTCCTTCAGATGTATATTTGATAAGGACGAAAGTTTCTTACCATTCTTTAAGAATAAATTCATCCTTTTCACAGTATTACGTTCTAATTTGTTTACATGTTTGAAAATAAGTGGGATCAACTTCTATTTCCGATACGATTAGTAAGAGCTGAGCAACTTGGGAAACCCCCGAGTAGGAAGTAAATACAACTACGATAATATCCAAACACAACGCGGAAAATAAATCCGAAAATAAATAGATTAAAAAATAAAGGAACCCTTTTTCAAAGCCTGTTTTATCAACCAGAATCAACCTCTGGCAGCCCAATAAACTAATCATTACTTATGATAGTCCAGATAATTTCGTTCAAACATTTCTTGCCACATATGCTTATTTACCTCAGTTTTCACAAAATTTTTACGCGAACTTTTTTGTGAGGTTGACACTCGTCGATTGGTGAGGTTGAATGAATAAATAAAGGGACTTATATTACATCTAATATTAGCTGCGAAATCGAAGCTCTTGATATTTTTTCTTTGATTTTGCGATTTAACGTTTCAAAAATACAAAAAAAATAGTTAGAGCTTCGTTTCGCAGCTAATCTAATATTCGCTCCCCTATGGCAAGCCAAAGTGGACAAAGATCAATATTTTGTAGTATTAGAAGATATATATATATATTTTTTTAATATTATAAAATCATTTTTTTTTAATATTAGAAAATACTTTTTTATATTAGAAATTCATTTTGTAGTATTAGAAATTCATTTTGTGATATTAAAAATCATTTTGTAATATTGAAAATTCATTTCCTAATATTACAAATTCCTGATTTAGTAATATTACAAAATTACACACATTTAGTAATATTACAAATTGAATTTGTATTATTAAAAAATCACTTTGCTGTATTGCAATATCAGTCACATTTTTTAATATTACAAAATGATTTTCTAATATTAAAAAAAATCGTAATTTAATACAAAAAATCCATTTTCTAATATTAGAAAATCAATTTTTAATATTTAAAAATGATTTTATAATATTAAAAAACGGTTTTGTAATATCAGAAATCAAATTTGTTATATTAAAAAATGAATTTGTAATATTTAAAAAAAATCATTTTTTATAATAGAAAACACTTCTTTCTGTCCACTCTGGCTTGCCACACTCCCCAAGTATTCTTTTTATACCAAGTGGTGGCTATATACTGCAATCACCTTTACCTTCTGTCAGTCCGTCCATTACACTTTTTGTAACAGAATCCTCAGCTTCTACTGGATGGGTGCTTAGATATTAGGTACATTGCTCAGTTTTACATGATGACTTTCAGGTTCGACGCTCAATTTCTTCCTGTTTACCAAATGAGTTTGTAGTTTTTTAGTTGCTGCATGATGGATATTTTTGTAACGGACTTCTCAGCTTCTATTACAGGAAATGCTTAAGTATTTGGTATATTACTTCTGCATGATGACTTGCACTGTGTCTCCTTTTCCCAGCTTTGACTGAAATGGTTGAGTTGGGGTATCGTGCTACAATTTGGTAGTTTTTTTTAAAGCAATAAAACACTTTTCAGTTCATTGAAAATAGTCTAATAGTTGTACTGCTGTTTTACCACTTGTGAACTCATTAATCCTGAACAAAACTTGCAGTGAGTTTTCTTCTCTCTAGAAAGCCTTGTGGTACAAAAGATTTGTTTCATGCAATTCAGAAATCACTGCATGGAATCGAACAGAAATAACTTTTGAATAATTTTAGCAACATTAATTTACAAAATCAAACAGTGGATCATCTTCTCTGTTAATTGCTAATTAATTTCCTACATTTCCCGATATTTATGGACTGAAAATTTATTTTAATGGTTTTTATTTTTTATGCTAATGTCAAAAACCTGTTAAAGAATTAAAAAAAATAATGATGATGACCAATAAGCATTGCGATAAATATTTCATGTGCGTTTAATATATGCCTGTCTCTTTCTTTTTTACTGTGATTTCTAATTCTATTTCAAGTTGTTTTTTTTTAATTTATAAAATCTGAAATGGCAAATTTGCAGGTCTTGGACCCTCAATTTTTGTCCTACGACCTTTGTAATTTCATATTTCCATTATTTCCTGGACTTCAGCCATTTTCATTGATATTTCATTGGGAACTTTTGAATTTCATCAGCTGGGACATTGATTTCAAACTTAGAAAGGACCAGGGCCTCCTATTCTCTACAGTAAATTTGAACCCCCATGTCTGATAAGAGAAAATTCAAGTATTCTTTTGCAAATTTTTTAATGATTAAAGGGGAATCCCAGCTTGTTTTTATATATATATAAGGCAATCACTTTTTTAGTATTATAATTTTAATTATTGCAATACTCAATCAGTTGCATCATGATAATAAATAAGCATATTCTTCTGATAATTGACACATATATAACCAACATACAACCATAACAATAAAGTACTACTCATTATAAGAAACAGGCAGAAAATGGCACAGTTAATCTTTCATTCAAATATTCTAATGTCAACTGCTCTACCTCCTTGTTTTAATTAATGACCATAAAAATGACATCTTGATAAAAGACAAGTGCTTAATATTTGTATTTGAACCCATTAGAAATTAAATTAAAAGGAATGTTTCTAATTTTTGAACAGTTTATATGAATTAACATGGTTTTGGGCGAGTCTACACTTTTTATAAACCACTATATAAATATAAACTCTCGCAGACCATATTATTTCATATACCTGTTTGAAAATTAGAAACATTCTTTAAAAATATTGTGTAAAAATTTTACATGCCATTTTTTTATTCTGTCTGTCTCCTAAAAGGAATGGTACTTAAACAAGAATATAACAGAAAACAAACAGACATACAAAACAATTAGCACATTCACTTCAATTAGAATGACTTCCAATTAAGTGTCCGTCTTTGTAAGAATCAGGCAGTGAGTGAAACATGGTATGAAAAAAAACCATATATTTGTTAGTGTAATTTGACTATTTGCACCATCAGAATCAAGGAAAAGGGACAACATTTTCCATATCATGTTGGTGCATTGAGATATAATTTCAATGAAATGAACTGTAAATGAACATTTACAGGACAGATAACTCTGTCAAAACCTCATTTTTCTAACATTCTACTGAAAAATTTACATGCAAGTCCAATGATGCAGAGATCAAATAATGATCTTTTCAAATACAGAAAGCATCCTTGAGTGAAATTATAGTGTCAGATAAGTGGGGTTTTGACATGCATGTTTCTGATCGATGGGATTTTGACATGCATGTTTCTGATTTTTCCCATTTTGTCTGATTCTTACTAAACTTACACTATAAAATTCAAAACATCTTTAAACAACTAACTCAGGTCAACTAAATCACTAACAGGATATAATATATAATAGGAATGAGTGCAGTGACATCCTATAGACATATATCCTCTGTCGAGATGAATGGCTCAAAATCTTTTTGTCATGGGTGACACATGCAGCCAGGATTTGATTATTTGAACTTTTAATGCAGATGCACAGCATGTGTTATGGGAAGTCTCACATAACCCTGTTGGTCAAGACAGCCATATATGAACATATATACAGTGCATAAATGTGATATGAATGCAAATAGCTCTGTCCCTAATAGGCAAAATCATACTATCATACATTTACTAGAATGACAAGGCTCCACATATGCTATTTGCATCCACTTGCTAATCTATTTCATAAATTTTAAAAAACCTTTTTCCTTCTGAAATTTCACATTCACACTATTACTATGTCTATAGTCTAATAAAACACACATCTTGAGACCAGAATTATGAGAAAAGTTTTGTGAATCATAATTATTATATTACACCAAAAGAAATGATAGCAATATATACAACACATTTTCCTTCATACATAAACAACAACAAAATTGTCATTATGAGTAGCCCATAATCTACATCAAAACTTTTAAAAAGTTAAAATTATCACATATTTGGCCAAAATCAATATATTGTTTGTTTCTCCAATCCCACCACACCTAGCCAAGTGCTAATACCTGCAGGTAGAGCAATAACTTTAGCTTTATGGAAGTAGGAACAATGGCAGTCACTCTGGCAAGCTGTAAAACTGGAAATGAATAAAATAATAATTGACTTAGTTTATTTAGTAATGGCAATATTTGTTTGGAGTCACTCCATTTTAACACCAGGGTCAAACAGGATTGGGAAAACAAACAGTATTTCAATTTTGGTCCTATAACTAACCTTTACCTAGTACAGTATATACCTTAGATTTTTTACCTTCCTCTCAATACTATTTCCTAATATTTCACACTATCATTACACCTCATTCTGCATCATATGCCTTTTTACCCCTGTTATTACACTAACTAAATTATTCTCATCACTTTCTAACTTACAGAAACTCTCTACGCATTCAAGATTTGACAAGGGCTAATTCAGGAAAAATGTTTGGGGTGGGGTTGAACAGCATCTTTTAAAAAGTGCATGGATGGGGGTATTTCAAAACATACTTGGAAATATTTTGTTATGAACATTTAATTTAAATTCTATAGGTGGTGAGGTACAATAAAATGTGCAGTCCAACCCTCCCATTCACTTTTTCCTAGAATAGCCCTTATTATTTTCTAATAAAAAAAAACTAGATTGGGGGAGAAATCTGGCAGAGGTTTTAAAATCCACAGATAATTCATTCATATAATCACAAAAATTTTGGAGATTATGAAAGAAAAGATATCAGTAGTAAATATTTAACAGTGATGATGAGTGCCTACTTAAGGAGATATACCAAGGGAAAGAGAGACAACTCTTACAAATCATGGGAACTTTTGTATTCAGCATTTGAAATGAATCTAAAGTAAGCATCAAAGTAATGGATTGATTTCATTCTGTTTCATATGAATGCCTGATAGGCCTTGGTGAAGTTGAATATGATACACACATATCGCTGATTTCAAGAGTTATGTTCCTTACCCTAGGTCTACCTCCTTAAATTAGCCTGGCAAAAAAACATCCAAGTGCAAGACTGACTAGAACTCACAATTAAATCTGTAACAGAAGACAGTAGTAAAAAAAACATCAACAGTGATGAAATGGCTGAGATGACTGAGAGTTACCCTGCTGTCAATCTAGCAATTTATAAAAGGGAGCCTGAATCGCTCACCTTCTTGCATTTTGCCTTTCCAAGGCAATAAATTAAACAAGAAGTTGTCCAACAATTTTGACTAAAGAAGTCTTTGGTAGGACTATCACAAGATCTTTTCAACAATTGAAAGTTTTTTCTAATCTATCATAATTTTCAAGATATTGACTGAAAACTATTAAAAAAACAGTCATTTTTCCCCTTTCAAGGGCAATAACTCTTACAAGGAGTCTAAACACTTTTGTAGTCCTAATAATATGGATCATTTCAGTTATTGAAAAAGTGACGGCAATAGCTCACGTGGCCTTTGGCCAGGTGAGCTAAAAAGGGGCAAGAGTGGTGATTCAAAAATTTATAAAGGGTCGTACCAAGCTATAATCTTTTCATTTTTACCCACATTTTGCATAAAATTAACAAAACTTTTCAAAAAGGGGGTTTTCAAACTCTGGAACACTCCCCTGGATCTTTATTTTCTGCACAAAACATGCAAAAAGACAAAATAAATCAATCTATGGATTAAATTTTGAATGAACATGAAAAAAAAAATACATGACCAGGTAACTGTGTTACGGAAGGCTTGGAAGATACCAAAACAAGGATCAAGATTACACAATGTTTTGGTGATATTTTATAAGTCGTACCTTATTATATTACATGAAAATAAACCGTAAAACCAGGTAACTGTGTAACTGGTTTGGGAAGTTACCAAAAAGTAAATTAAAAAAAAATTGCAAGGGTCATTCTTTAAAATGTTTTATTGACTAACGTTCGAATATTGGCGTAAATATGATCAAAACTGCCAATACAATACAATATACTAAATTCTGTCAATATGGGACATAGCCGTCCAATATGTCATATTGGACTAGTTAAAATCCATATTGGCTTGGCCAATACAAGGTTTTGGACTAGTTAGTCAATAAAGGTATAATTGCATAAGGTTTTCCATATTGACTGAGTTATTGGTCCTCGGCTAGCCATATTGGACTTTGGCTATGCCTCAATCCAATATTGCTAGCCTAGGACTAATATCTAAGCCAATATGGAAAATCACACGCAATAATACTATAATATACAGCTCTTAAATTTCAGTTGGGGCATTACAGGTTCAAAACTATGGCTAATTTAAATACCCTTGTCTTCTCAATTCTGTTTTGGTGATAATTGATATGTTATACATCATCATATACCTATACAGTAACAAGTTACTAATACTGTCTTCTTTCATATCAGTTGCATGATAAACTACTGCACTAAGTACATGATATGACCACTCCCTGTCATTGGTATTTAAACTTAAACAACTCTAAAGTGAAAAATCAGAAAAAAAAATAAATGAAGTTCCTTTCATGAAGATAAACATTTTACCAAAAACAACTTTTCAATAAAGACTCCAAAAGACTTTGAGGGTTGTATAATAATAATAATAATTGTATAATATATGGACAGTTGGACAGACAGTGGCATACCATAATGTGTCCATCACAAAACGAGCACATAAAACATACTGGTAGGTAGTCTTAAATGTTTAATAATTAAGTTCCGCAATCTTTAAATCTGGGTGTTCTTTTGCACCCATGACCATATTTTGGTTATTCACGATAACCAATTGATTATCCTATTTATTATATAGATTTCCTCCATTATTCATTGCTACTTTCAACATGAATTTTAAAGTTTGTGAATGGCAGGTTGATATTTGTGTTGTGACGTTTTTGCAGGAGAAAGTCCGAGAGTGAAATTACTGACTTTATTTTACAGTGTGAATTATCTTAAATTTTTACTACATTGGGAACATTTGGTAAATTGCTACTATCTATATAATAATGTTTCATTCTTTGTTAAATATTCACATTCATTTTGGAAAAAAAGTTTACTGAACGATAAAATAATTACTATTGCACCATATGAAATACATCAAGGTTACTGTAAGTACCTTAAATTGTAATTAATCCCAATCTTTACCTAAGGTATACTGGAGAAATAGCAACATATGTTTAGGACCAGTATGGAAATATGTTTATGAGCATGTAAAACATATGAAAGATGGTTTCAAAAATCATAAGAAAACATACTCTTTTCACAAGTGAAAAACAAAAATTATAAAATGCTTTTTTATGTTTTTCATGCTTGTTGTAAAATGTTCTTAATCCTCAACATATGTTTTTCAAGTTGATCCTGAACAAATGAAAATCTTTTCCAATGTTTACACAAAAAGAAGTTTTCATTGTTGATAATGTCAATAATGTCAACTTTTGTATCACAAAGATTCATAGCCAGCACTTGGTTTTGAGGGCACATCATTTAAAAAGTTTTCTAAATCTTCTTCATCTGTATCTTTTTTCTTTTTCTTTTTCTCCTTCTTTGTTCTACTTTTGTCCTTTTTCTTTGTCTTCTTCTTTTCTTCATCACCCTAAAATTATGCTATTTGTGAAAGGTAAAGAGCATAAGGACTACTGATATTTAAAAATAAAGGATAACCACATTGTTCACAAATTCTTCCACAATAATTATGTTCAATATCTAGTGGTTTTGAATAATAACAGTCTTTTTGTGAAATACAGATGAAGTTGACTACTGCCATGATGCTTATTAGAATTATCTGTTTTTAATATTTTGGAATTACTGACGGTCAATCACATCATTCACTAAACTATAAATCTATATTTTTTTTCTGAATTTGTAACAGAGCTTACTGTTTAAGATTCTTCATGCTACATGTTCTACTTTTCATAGTTTATCATAAAATAAAGAGCTGTGCTTTAAGCGCATGGTAATTGTCCTTATGCTTTTAATGAATGTATATGATCAACTAAATATACTGTGAGCTCTGTCAAATACCCACCCCCACCCCCACCCCTCAAAAAAAAGTAAATAAAAAATGCACAAAAAATTTGGCACTATCATAACAAAAGGTCTGTTTTCAACAATTTTTCAACAAATAAATTTCCTTTGCTGTTTTTGCCTTTTTTTTTAAGAGTAAAACTTTGTAACACGGAAAAGTAAAATTTGACATTTATACAAATCGAGAGGGAGCTTACTTCAATAGATATGAACAATTCACCAAAGTTTCATTTAAGTAGGTGAAAGTGTTTTTGAGTTATTCACTTATTGCCCGAAAACTTGAAAATTCACCCTTTTTTAAGTACAAAAATTCATAACATGCAAACGAAAAAATCTGAAATTGATAAAAATCGAAAGGGAGCTTACATCAATACTCACAATAGATATGAACAATTCACCAAAGTTTCATAAAAGTTGGTGAAAGTGTTTTTGAGTTATTGTCTGAAGTGTTGATGACGGATGGACAGACGGACAGATGGACAAAAAAATGAATATGAAAACCTCATGAACATTTTCCTGGTCGCACCTTCTGAAGACTACTTACCGAGTCCTCTTTTTTCTTCTTTTTCTTTTTCTTAGTTGACTCAGTGCCTGATATCTCACCTATCAAAATATCATTTGATTTTTTATTATTTGAAGTAGCAATAAAATACCTACGTTTGCAAGTGGGAGCTAGAATAAAATCAAATACCCTAAAAACTGTATGGCTTTAAATAAATTATTAGTTTTGTGTAAATTATAACATTTGGATTTGACTGACATCATTGGAAAAAAGAGTCAATTCTTAAGTCCAATATAAATTTTGTTTCCATAAGAAAGGGATCAATAGGGACAGTCAGAAATCTATTCTAACTTATTGTGACCCCCCCTTAAACCAGCTTTCCATTCCCTCATTCCTAGGTTACTGTCTAACCCCTGTCTACAGACTAGTGTAAATGTACTTACTTTTGACTTTTGATTTATGACTTTTGCTCTCATCCACAGCACTCTAAAAAGGTTAAAAAAAAACATCAATATTAACATACTGTACCATTAAGAACATGGGATGCATTAGTGTAATTATAAGATAAGATATTTTATCTAATTGAAACCAAAGGAAATAAATATACAAGTATATATAAGTATATCAAAATATATATACAAAAATGTACCTTCTAATATTTCCACTACTGTCTTTTTTTACATTACTATATTTACACATGTACCAACATGCATGTATCTTCTAATTATGCACGCTACATATTATTAATAACATAAACCCTAAGCAACTCACAACATGCTTTAAAATTATGTGGTAGTGAAAGAACTAAATCTCATTGTGTATAGTTTAAAACTAATCTTATTTTCAACAGATAATTCAGTATATGATTTTAAAATGTTCAGTGAAGTAAACAATTATTCATTAAAGCTGGCCAACTACTGTTTAGCAGTGTACTGCAATGGATGGTGCTGGAAAGGAAAAAGGCATAACATCAAGGTCTTGACAAATGGTTCAAATATACTAGTAAAATTTCGTTTGGTTCACTCGATTATTCCAAGTTATAAGAAGAAGAAAATTTTATAGACAACTTGGTAGCCCTACCAAGTACTCTTTAAGTACTGCAAAATATGTTGGCAACAGTAAAACCATAGATTGAATGTTGAATGTTGAATTAAAGTAAGTTATCCGATTATATCTATAATTAGCAGGGAAAATTCACATGTCATTAGGAATTTAAAATTTGGTTTTAACTTTTATTTCAATATTTCCCCCCCCCCCCGAAAAAAAACCAAAACATAACAAAACCAAATTTGGCACCACCAGATCTTTCGCTGTTAACATGATCAATTAAGTTTTGGAGGTAAATGAAAAGGAGTGCTTATTTCAGCTAATTGGTCATATCTCTATTCTCCATAAAGTAGACCTCACCATTTTCATAACTGAATATATTCTTACAGACGTGCCAGCTAATTTTATTCAAATTTGTACATTTTTTGTACAGGAGATGACAAAAAATCTACTGGAAGGAAAAATCTGAGAGTGAGAACTACTTTTTGACCAGTAGTCATGTCTTGATCTAACTAATGTGTTTTTCTAATTTACTAATAAACTGTTAAAATTGGTTGGAATTGATTAGTAATTGATACGACCAGGCTTTGCTACAATACATGCAGTTAGTATTTCCATACTCTCTATTTCAATAAATCTTTTCTTCAACAAAAAAGAGAAGTCGAATAGGATTGGAAAAAAAAAACAAAAACAAAAATTACTGTAATTTATTTTTTTCCTTCATTATATTTGTCCACTTAATGAAAATATGAAAAGTCTGTATAAAGTTAACTACATGCCAATGTAATTAACCCTATCTGCTTTTTCCCCATTATAATTAACTAATTAGTTCCCAATGTCCCATATTTCCCACATTTAGCATATTTACCAAGTCTGATTCCATTTTTGCAAGTTGTTTCTGATTAAAATCATAATAACTATTAAAATACAGTACATATACAAAGGAATTGCATGTTTCTGACTAAACAGATTTGAAAAATATTTTTGTCATTTGAACTATACTATAAACCATACATGTACCTCTAAATAGTTTTTAAGTTATCGTCTATCATTTAATAGTCTACACTACATTCATACAGATAAATAAAATGAATTGAATATCAGTTCATATGGTTGATGATCAATTTTTTTTACAATTTGCATTGATTGAGAATCTAATACAGAATGAATACTTTACAAACAAAACAATCCATTTCTCTATTTCTCGGAACCATAATATGCTTTGATTTCCTTAGAATGCCTCTTACTCTTGAATAGTTGATTATGATAATGAAATTTCATTCCTTTTGCTCAAGAATATTGACTACGTTGAAAACCAAATGAGTTGTCCAGTGACGATTTCACCAACCTAGGAAATAACTGACCTTTTTTTCTAACTCATCCAACCAATCACCAAAGTCAGGCTGTTGAGCAATATTGGATTCCCCATTTACAGCAGGATCAGACAAAACATCTTCAACTACATTATCAACAACCTTATTGGTCCCTTCATCTTCACTGATATCTTCATCCACGGCAACAGTCACTGTTGGCTGAGCATCATCTTCTTCAATGTCAGAAACATCAGCTATTACAGCCACTTCAATATTTTCATTGTCATCTACGTCAGAGTTGTCTAAAGCCACTGCAACTTGTGTGTTTTGAGTTTCTCCTTTATTATCTGATTCATCTTTAGTTACTGGAATGTCATCATCTGAATCACTATCCTGAATTTCATTAACTTTTGGTTCTTTATCACTAGAATGCTTGCTGACTGATTCTGTTGTATGTTTAAAATCTGAGTTAGTAGAATGTTTTTGATCTGAATCAATGGAAAGCTTCCCACTTGAATCAGAACTTACAGTCCTTTGAACATTCGATTTAGAAGGTACTAAATCACTATCATTGTCTAAGTCACTGTCATCACTAGCGACTTGAGGATGCTGAGTTTGTGTGAAATCATCATCTGAATCAAAATCGTCCTGAAACCCTGCCACCATAGGGTTTCCTTCCTCTTCACTGGAAACAGAAACTCAAATACATATATGCATAACATTATACCATTTGAATCTTACAGTCATCCCAATCTTACCCAATAGTGAAAATTAAGATCTGTGTAATTTAATCAAACATCATTTTTACTACCATTTTAGCCACAAACTTTAAACCAACTCTATTTTCACATGATTGTACACCATCATTATGACTGACCTGCATGCTTATTGACCATCCTAACCAAGCCCATAATTTTAACAATTTTTTCATAATCTATTTTTTTTCACAAGTTGTTTTCTGTTATGCATGTTTTTTTTTTCAAATCTCTAAGGCATTTTTAAATCTCTAGACCATTTTTATAAAGAGAGGGGGTTGATAAAATTAAATGATTCCAAATTTGAGCAAAAGATTTTTTTATTTCTCAGCCATGGACAGAAAAATAGTATGATTCAGTGTATTTCCCCCATAACTTCACAATGTAGATATTTTCAAATAAAAATTTCTGACTTCGGCTGCAGCTGGAAAAAAAAGCATTACTTTAGAGCTCGTGCAATATTTTTTTTTCTAATTCAACATAAAATCCCAGCCCCCTCCTCTCGAGAAGAAAATGGTGTGTGCCTTAATGAATGGAACACATTTTGATCATTTAATCAGTACAGTATCAGTCTGTGCAATTTTTAGATGACTGATAAAGTTCTTGGTGGGTGTTTGTAGATGATATTTTAATAGTGTATTTTCTATGATAATAACAGGTTAAAGAGATATAAACCTATCACTGTCTTCCGTATTTTTTATCTTTCCTGGATCTTTCGTATCTTTGGAATCATCCAGAAAACTAGCATCAATGTCCCCTCCATCTGGAATGAACTCATCCACACTTGTAACTGGGACATCCTCTTTTACTGCCTCTGAAATATGTTTGTTTGTTTGTTTGTTGGGGTTTAATGTCCGAGCAGAAATATTTCAGCTATAATGTGATACAACTTATCATTGTGATGAAGGGAAAACATTCTCATTTTCTCAGTCTTTGAAACTGGGACCAGCCCACCAGCCAATGCTGGTAAAAATAGCAGCAGGCTTGCAAAAATTTTGCTTCCAAGCCAATGTATCCTTTATAAAAAATCCTTTTCAGATTAATAGTAGGGGCTTGTATCTGAAATTTAGATGGCAAAGACTGTTTTCTAAACACTGCCCTTTGTAAAATGTTCGTAGCAGTTCAATTTTTCATTTTTTGGTTCTCAGTTAGACCTGTTAGGTGAAAATAAAGTTGTTGTGAATAATTTATATAGTTCTACTAACAATCCTGAATTCAAAACTATATGAAAGCAGATTAATTGGGAAACTACAAAAAAAACAAACAAAAACAAAAACAAAACAGAACTTTTTTTTTAACAATTTATGGTGCAATGAAGTCAAAATCATCTACTAAATTTTTTTTCAAATAATCAAAATAAAACATGTCTCAGAATTTACAGTGCAGACAACAGTATGTTCATCTTATCAATTATCACTTTTGTATACCTTGTGAAATAAGCATTCAGTAAATTCTTTATGTACCTTTAGCAACTTTACTTTCCACAGGTTGTTCTTTACTTTTGAAGAGCCTAGAGAAGAAGCCTTGTTTCTGCTCTGGTTCCTGAGGTTTATGGATTGGCTTTGGAGCTGGTGGCTCTTGAACAGGCTTGGAAAGCTTCTCATTTGGTATGCTGGCTGGTGGGGTAGCTTCGGGTATCGCTGGTGTATTAGATTCTGATTTACTTGCAGTTACTGGTATAGATGTATGTTGAAGGGCTGGCATAGATATTGATTTTGGCACTGAAAATGATGGGACATTTCATTTCAGTAAAACTGTCCATTTTTTTCATTGAAAATTTAGCCATGATAGGGGTTAATAAAATACCTTTTCAGAACTGAATATATATAAAGTTTCTATATTGGAATATTGCACAAAACTAAATAAAAAATATATGTGTCTTAACCCCTCCATCCCTCACATGTCTAACTAGAATAGACCTAAGACTTTACCCTAAGAAACTTTCACCAAAGTTTGATTTGGCTATTCTCATGGTGACACTTGTAATGCTAATATTTTCTTCAAACAATTGAAAGTTAAGACTGTTGAAAAGTAGATAACCTACAAAGAAGCTGACCCAACATTTTCCATATTTACAGTACTATAAAAGCTACAAACAGCATCCTTTTATTTCTTTCATAAATCAAAATTAAATGAAATTTAAATACTTACCTTTTACAACTTTTTCGGCAACAACTTCATGTTTGTGATTAGATGTTGATGGCTCAGCTCCATCCCCCTTTTCCTGCTTACGCTTATTGCTAATGTTGTCTATGAACCTGTTAAAGTAAGACTAACTAAAATAATTACTTGTTTTTAACTTAGTTCTCAGACCCTTCCTTGCTTCTTTCAGAGGTTCT
The DNA here is from genome assembly GCA_037379345.1 of Perna viridis. Classification (NCBI taxonomy): domain Eukaryota; kingdom Metazoa; phylum Mollusca; class Bivalvia; order Mytilida; family Mytilidae; genus Perna; species Perna viridis. Next base: position 29,433,214 of record CM074517.1, on the reverse strand, counting down.
TAAAACTACCCATATTACAATATCAATTAAATATAACAAACAATAAATCTGTGAGTGATGGCTCACTAGTGATATCCCTTGCTTTCATTCACGATATAAAGAAAATAAACAAAGTTCTTGGTAAACAGAAAGTTGTTGTCAAATTTTTCCAAAAATGAATCCCACTATATGATGAGTAGTCTGATGAAAATTTAAACTTGCAAAAAATATAAAGTAAAAAAATAAACGATGTCTCTGGTAAACAGGAATTTGTTGATGATGTCTCTGGTAAACAGGAATTTGTTGTCCAATTTTTCCAAAAAAAAATATCCCATGATATGGCATACCTACAGGAAGAATGTGTTAACATTTCAAGCTGCTGTGATAAGTAGTTGCTGAGAAAACTGACAGAAAAAGGTGTTACCGAAACAAGGACAAAGGTATACTCTTTCAGAGCAGGGGTATAAAAAAAGCACACATCTATCATCATTTTTGTGTGGCAATAGTCAGTTATCATATTCTTTGGACGGAAGCTATAAAAACCTGTTTATATAACTGTAATCTGAATATTTATGGGTTCAACTGTAGTGTTAACTAAAACATAGTGTGATCTTTCACTCTTAATTACATGTATCTGCATTATTTAAAATGTTCCTTGACTTTCTAGAGAAATTATTCATTCAATAGTGATGGAAAAAAATCTGTGATGTATCATTTTTGAAATATGGCGGTGGGGGGGAGGGGGGAGAGGTTTTGCTTTAATGGAACTTTTTCAATAAGTTCTCTCAAATAAAAATTAAAATAACTATTTGTATTGAGGATATTTTTACCGATATTTCTTGATCATAAACAAAGCAAAAATAATCTGACAATAGTTATTTCTACATTTACTGTCACTTCAGAATACAATCGCTAACCAATCATATTTTGATTAGAAGAAAAAAATATTGCTGATCACTACGACAGTGTATAAATAACAAGTACTATCTTTAAAAAAGATAGCTGATGCATATTCTCGCTTTAATACCCAAAACTGATTAAAAACTCAAATATTTTATTGGTTCAACAAGTAAACTGTTTCCAATTATTCAAATTATAAAAGATAACTCAATAAATAAAAGTGATCGAAAATATCAAGGACACCGATGCCCCCCATGGAGCCTTAAATTTCATGGTTGCAATCACAGTTGTCCAATGAAATGCAAGGTTGTAAGCTACATTGATTAGGTTGCTATGGTTAAGCATCATGAATGTCACATGATGTCATTGCGAACTCAATACCGACTGTGTCGGAAAAACATTAATATCCTAAAAAAATATTTAGACAATTAAATGACCAAAGAGCCACTATTAAATTGACAAACTACATAATTAATAAAACAAGGACAATTTTACAAAGAAACTGGTATAATCAGATGTAAACTAGAAAAACTGTGAGCAAAGCTCACTTAGTGATACCCCCTGCTTCCCTATCCAGAAACCATATAGAGTACCCCACAGGTGATTTAAACATTCAGATGGGAAAACAAAATTGAAGGTGAACATTGACTTCACAAAATAAAGAATCTGTGAAATTTTCATCAAATTCCATTTAGCGGTTTTCAGAAAAGTTGCGAATAAGAAGAGAATCCCCCTTGATTGAAAATGACCAAGTCCACATCTTGCATCAGGAAACCCAAAAAGTCATTCAGATGGGGAAAAAAAAGATGTGGTGCACAATGGCATTATGTAATAATAAATCTTTAAAAGTTGCATCTAATTTCATTCAGCGGTTTCAGAGAAGTTGCGGATTAGAAGAGAGTTCCCCCTTTTGTCAACAGATGACAAAGTCCATATTTTGCATCAGGAAGCCCCAAAAGTCATTCAGAAGGGAAAACAAAACAGGAGGTCACAATAGCATTATGTAATAAAGAATCTGTTAAAGTTTAATCAAATTCCAAACAGCAGTTACAGAGGAGTTGCAGATTAGAACAGGGGATGGACGAATGGGCGAACAGACACCATGTTCACTATATACTCCTATTTTTCAAGTGGGGATATAATAAACAGTCAAAAAGAATCATCATAGAAAAATCCAGATTTGGAAAACTGGAAATCCTCTAAATGGTAAAAGAAACTTATTCTTGTTAAAAATCTTTCTTACACATCATAGTTTTGTTCCTCTGATTCTTCATGGATATCTAACTCTTCTAATGTTGATGACATGTCCACAGCATTAACTTCTAGTTGTTTGAGCAAAGATTCTCTCTACAAAATTTAAACAGATTAAGTACCAGTCAACATAAAATTCAGACATTGCTAATGGTAAAGTGATTCATGGTGAAGAGGAACCCACCAAACAAATGATGCTTTTTCAGTCTACATATGTTATACTTTCACATAATGATAATCATTTCTCCATTCAAATCTACACATTTTAGAAAATCATACATTCATCTCTCACTGAAATCAGCCAAATGGAACCAAATTAAGAAAGATAACTCTTTCTGAGTGCCAATTTCATGTACAATCTATATGCATTTTATCTCAGAAGCGCAACACCCAAATGAAAAACTATCACTGGTTAAGTGGTCAGTAACTGATTCTGAAAAAGAAATTAAACTGAATTTGGTGGGTTTTCGACATGCATAATCACCTCCTGTCTGATTTTTATAAAGACTGCTACTTAAAACCTTCAAATTTAAAACAGGATCCTGAGGGCATATAAAAATGTAGCATTACAAATGTTCCCTATTTGTCAAAGCAAGAACTAACATATAAGGGCAATTAGTCCATCCAAAAAGTTTACAGTATGTCAAAGTAAATACAGGTAAGGCCAAAAAATAATATGTCTGTTTCCTGCTACCCTACCTATCCAATTCAAGATCACTAAGTTAATTTATCAATCTGAAAATCTTTGTTGGATAAGAGAAATAAAAATGTTATAAAGATGAGTCTTGATTCCATAAAAAGTTCATAATACTGCGAACATTGGAATGGCTGAAACATAACAATTCATATAAGAATGAAATTGATAATATCTGTGAGCGATTAACTTCCAATGGTGTCTATATTCTAATATATAGTGAGATATTAATAAAATACTGCATAGTGCAACGACATGGAGTACCTGTAACTGAAGATATGGAAGATTGAAGAATTTGTGAAGATATCTCAGACCAAAACCATTACACATGGAAGACTCTGCATATCTAACCTGTGCTGAACCTTCTGGTCTGCAATTATATTAAATGTACTAAGATAAAAGCATGAAAAATAATACTACCACACTATACATGTATGTTTTTAATTTTCTAATAAATCGTAGTCTCTTGTTTACTGAAATCAGATTTCATGGATAAAAGGAGCTTCTATCATCTTATACATAATGTACTCCACTATCATATTCATACCGGTACTTTAATAAATTTGATATCTGATATCTTCATGCTTCAAAGTAACTCATAAAAGTATGTAATAGTTTGAACAAAGGGGCCTTATTTCATGATTAAAATGCTGATCTTGCTTGATAAGTTTTGTTTTCATTTGCAGGGAAGTGTTTTTTTTTTGTGTCAAATAATTGATATCTATTGCAATGTAATTGCCTGGTACCTGTACTGCTATACATCATATCACAAATACCAGATATGATAATGTTAATTTAGAAACTAAAATCTACATATCTGATTAGGATTTTGACTTTAAAGATCAAATTCAATGATATATTTAACATACCAATAAAATTCCAGTTTCAGAAATAACAACAATTCCTTGTTGCAAATTTTAGTCATTGCAATAACAAACAAGTCACATTTTTGCAATAATGAAAACATTGCAATAATTTTTAAATTTACAGTATTCTATAATAAAAAGTCAAATTGTGTTTTTGTTCCCTAAATGGTTGTATTTCAATGTATCAGTTCTGTGACTTTTTTTTTCTTTAGTGAAAACCTCCTTGGTTTCTGAAGTTTGCATTAGTTAATGGGTATTTAAATTTTGAGCTTGTAATTACTGTCTTTAATGGAAATTTCACGTTTGCAATAGGACTATTAATCTGTAGTTGAATGAACCATAAAAAAACACAAAAATTAAAAACCCCACAAAAAATAGTTTGCCCATTGTAGAATGTTTCAAAACTCATTAGAGACATTGCTTTGAAATAATACAACATTTTAACCAACCTGTCATAATGATGACAGAAATAGCGGGCCTTGTCTTCTGCAACTGTCCGATGGTGTCCCATATCTCTATGGTTACCAAGAACTAAAACTGGAATGTGCTCTGGAACTTTCTCTACCTCTCTTTCAATGTAGGTAAAGGTCCTGTGCAAGAAAGGATATAATGTAAAAATTATATAATTTTGATTTCAAGAAAAACATCTTTTTTTAAGTTGCTAACCAGCACATCCCTCTTCAATTATATCACTATTTATTTCTCCTATTAAATGAGTGACTATCAGAGTAAGATTAACGATACTCAAATATCCAGAAAGTGCATAGAGACTGGATTGTGCCATCTCATTATAATATATACTGCAACTGTTCTATTTGAGCAGTCAAAATCCATTGACCATATACATGTATTTACAAGTGATATATAGTCACTGACTGAATATAACTTTCTGTTGGGACATTAAAAACTTTACAATGTTTTGAAGTTGCAAGGACATTGTCCGCTTCATTTTCCGTTTAAATTTTGTTGCATTAAAGACACACACATAAAATTAAAAATGAACAGCCTGGCATTTTCCCGCAGTTCCAAGTCTCATCCATAAATCAATTTTATGAGAAGTTAGTGCACTGCAATTGTCTATACATGCCCAGGATTTAATGTATAAGTAAATAACTCAGGAAAACTTATCCCATCATCTTTGTTATATTGGAGGACAAAAATGCAATGTTTTCTATTTTCAGCTTTATAAGACGTTACTTTTTTCCAGATTAAATACTTGACTCTCTTATATCAGACATTATAAGAACAACATCATACCACTGTTTAGTAATATCATACACCATAATAACACCGTGACAACCTTTGTACACATCCATAAATTCTGCATCTAAACACGGCTCTTCTGGAGGTGGCTCCTGTGGTAAAATCAAAGTGCAGTCAGCACAGGGGGTTTGGATTCTTGTGAAAACTGTAGCATGAACAAACTTTAAAAGATTTTGTGATGTAAAATACAACTACAATCATACAGTTGCATTTCCCATATTATTTAGAACTGCTTTTTTTTGTAATATGTATAAACGGAATGTCAATCACATATTTCTAACATAAAAACTGTAATCAAAAGTTAAACAGTATCCAACTCCACCCACACATTTACAAATTTTGTTCTTTTTTACCCTTTTCCCAATTTTTTTAAACCTGTCCAAAATTAATTTGCAATCACATTCAAAAGTACTTAAACAGAGTATTATCCTACACTTTAATATACTCAAATGGAACTAATTTCAGCTTAAGAATCAATATATGATTTTTAAAACTAGACACTTTTTATCAATTTAAATCTTCTTGCCAATTTTACTTGGTTAAAATTACTGCTCTTCACTTCCTGTTTATTTATCATAAAATATTGATGATAAGATGGAGATTGGACTGATAATTGTATTAAATGGAACATGCTAAGTATATATAATGCTTCTTGACACTTTACTACAAGAACTTCATTCCGTAAAAGCTAATTTATTACTAAACATCCAAAAAGGAGTCCCTAAAAACTTCTGTTCAATTTTGAAGACTAGATCTTAATTTTATTTGCAGAAATAATAGAATATTATTGAGCCGAATAATTGCCAGAAACATATTAACAGGTTATGAAAGATGTAATAAATAATATAAAAGAATTACATTTGGACTATATTTTTGTGTAGTGTTCAGAAACAGTAGGGAAGTTCCAGTTATGAACTGGTGACATAATTTTTTTGGATAAATGAAAAATCCAAAAATACAACTTGTTGACTCAAAAGGCATATGACTAAGTCACTGTGAAATGATAAATTTTTGTCATTATAATGAATAAGGAAAATTATTTTCCAATTCTAAGCCTGTGATTAAAAATGCATGTGACTTTTTCAGGGAGAGTTCCGCCATCATTTAACACTTTCCAAGGTTTCTATAGATTTCATAGGAGAAACTGATTTTCCTTAAGCCTATTCTTGATTTAAATTATTATCCAGTCTCAATGATGAATTTAAGATTTCAACATGCTCGCTAAAGCTCACATGTTGAATTTTAATTCTACCATATCGAGTGGTAAAAAATGATTTAAACTACTCTTTAATGAAGGAAAATTAATATATATATTTTTTAAAATACTGTTGCAAAAATTATAAAAAAGCCATAGTAAATGCAAGCATTAACTGCCTTATTTACAGTTCATTATAAATTTCAAAGACAATGCGTATGTGTACAGTTTAATATATGACTTTCATGTTTAAATTGATAAATCTATTTTTTTTATTGTTGTTATACTTTAGCTATTTACATATTTACTGATCAATGAGCTACATAATTTCATGTTTAATGATCAACTGACAGTGTCTCTAGTACATATTGTAGAATAGAAACGACATGAAGCAAAAGTTAAAAAAAGTCACAATGAACACTGACATAATCATGGTGTATAAATTTCTGATAAAATGAATTTTTGATGTGCCTTGTCATTTTTGTAGTGGTACCCTTACATATTCTATTGACATATAATACCTAATGCTTCCTTACATGAATTAGTGTAAAACTGATTGAAGCTGAGAAGTAGTATTTGACATGACATCAAAGATCAACTGTAATACCATTAAAGTATCAGTCAAAAGGAGTTCAGAATATTGAGCTGTTGGATTAGACAGGTTCCATTGTAATATTTATCTTTCTAAATTCAAACCTTAGCATTATTATCCAGTTTGAGTCCTTCCGATTTCTTCCTTTTCTTTCCTTTATCCACGACATCCCATATTTCCACTTTTACTACATCGTCTGTTGTTTTATAATTCCACTGGATATTAGCTACCTACAAGAATACATCTACTTGTAATATGATTTTAGGCTATGCCCATGATTGACAGAACTCATTCAGTGTTTACGGTGCACTGCCATGTTGCTATGGGCAAAGTCTCATTCAGTGAGGAGAATGTGTGAGACTTTGTTCTGGGAAAGCTTAATACACTTCTACACAGCCAATAATTTCCAAATTACTATTGAATAAATACATAGATATAAAAGCATATCTATTGAAGTAGTCAAAGACAAAACAGTGTCTCTGCCCTTCCGCAATTGCCTCCTTCCGTATAGAAGCATTTTGTCACTTCTGTCAAAATATTTTTTAGCCATTCATACATAGTTCTGGTCTTACACTCTACAATGTACATATATAGGACATCACTGATGTTCTGTCCATATAAAAATATGTACTGGTACTGCATTTTCTTTTTCAAAATTAAAAAAAGTCATACATTTGAAAAAACTTCTCAGGGCATACATGTACTAATAGAGCTTATGTAAATTATCAATGTCATATACATGTAAACAACTCTTCAAAGTAAAATTTTTCTTTTAATTAAAAAAAAAACCTACAAAATTTCAAGTGAATCTGTTAACAAATATTATGTAATGAAGCTAATCCACTAACTATTATATGTACTAGTTAGTGAAACTAACCATTGTATGTCCCTTAATGCAAGCCCAAATATGTTTTGTTATGTTAAAAAAGAGTGCTCATACCTGAATTTCATCTGTTGGCATATACTCCTCTTTGAACTTTTCACCTTGTAGACGATGAAATAGACATGTCTTCCCCACGTTCCTGTCACCTCTTATAACTATCTTCACTGAAAGTTAATCATAGAAAATTCATTATTTAAGCACTACATTTTGAATGTTCTAAAGATTAATAAGGATTTTATACCTCTGTTTAACTTGCACGTTTCCTCTCCTTCTTCATTTACCACAGACATAACATTTTATGAACTACTCAGCAGGTGTTTCTCGAAAACCAAATGACGCTTACCCTACCAAAGCACCTGGTCCATCCTTTGATAATATACCTTTTGATTACTGTTAAAATCCTGGTTCCCTTGATTTCCCTTTAAATAACTTCCAGTATTCTCCCTGAGTTCAACATTCAAAACTTGTACTTATTTCTTGACAGATTTACTTAATCTACACTAAGTAAATCTTAATCAATATGTTGAATGGAGATTAAAAGGTTCATTTGACTAATCAAACTGCAGTCATCTTAACTTATAGGGTGTACACGTTTTTCTAATACATGTCTCTTTTTTTTTATTTCAGACACTTTCATAGGTATAAATACAATGTACATGTATATACAAAGCAGAGATAAAAATCTAAATGTGTATTGATCCTTACTGTTGTACTGGACACCTCTTGCAAACCTCCTTTGAAGCTGTGCTCCCATTGTTTGGAGTCCAGCTGGTGTTGCTTTCTGTGCAGGGGCATCCTGGTTCCCAAGGAGTTTCTTGAATATTGACATTTTCTTTTTTCACTGCATTTATTACTGAAAGTAGACATGAAAATATCTAAGACATGTCTACTGTAAACAGCGTTTGGACCTGTAATGCAAAAAATTTAACTGTCATGAATATTATTTTCGTAAAAATTTTAATTCTATTTGTGGAACAATCATAAGTTCAAAACTGTGAAAGTAGGTTGATCTCTATTACAGAGGCAAAAAAACGGCACGAAAAATTCCCAGTTTGTCACTAGACTAAATTAGCTCTTACAATACCACTACAAACGTCTTTTGCTGAAGATATTATCTTTAATCAGACTTATCAAAATAATGTATACAATTTTAAAGTACAAGAAATAATTCATGTATAATCTACATAATTTCAAATCTGTGGTAAACACAACTTTTAAAAATTGTCCATTGACAGTTACGATAATAACAGTCTGACAGGAAATTAAACTTGTAATACCAAGAGTAATACAAAGCAAAGATCTTTTTTAGTTTCATATCTTTAACTAACAACATTAAAATGTTTTCAACTTGCACTTTAAGGTTTTGTTAAATTATGAAGAAAATAAATCCTAGCTGTAAAACTGTAAACAGCATTATTTTGTTTTTAATATCAATATGTTCAACTTCGTCCTCTTACAGGTTACACCTAACTCATATTAATTACATAATTCACATGTACATTGTACATGTATGTATATGCATGAAGACAAATCAGAACATTCTAAGATAAGGGTACTGCCATCCAAATAACTTGCCTTACATGTTACTGTATATGGGATTTTGGAATAAAGTCCAGCCTGGTGCAAGTGACAAGTTTTTTCTGCACTATACCAAAGAAATACCAAACATTGCTAATGGTTATGAACTAAGCATGAGTGCCAACTTGACTGAATATTTGGTCAGACTTCTGATGAGATTGATGTTCAGTAAGAGCTGTCAGTAGACATAATGTACATGTACTAAAAGAATATGATACATGTAGATACATGTATAAAGTCTCTGAACTGTACGATGGATGTATGGTTTTTTCTATTACCTAATAGCAGTTATTATATTTTTCATAATTTTGCGTATCACTTATTTTTTTCTGTTTGAAGCTGGTTGCTTTAAGTCTTTTATACACTTCTTAAAGGAGCATTACAAGTAATGGTTTTATTATCAATTGGGTCTACTATGCTTACACGTGTACATGTACATCAATGTCAGTATTTCATTATCATGCATGCTTTTTTACAAGCAATTTTCTTTTCTATTTATTTACCAATTTTCCCCCAAAAAAGTCACATGGCAATTGGATAAGTGTAAACAAAAGTCAATTTGTCAATTCTAGCACTTTAAAGTATTTCAGTCACTACCTGATTGAAATAAACATTGTTTGGGAAATAGGAAAAATTCTTTTATCAGGTACAAGTAAATCAGTTTCTGAATCCAGAATATGATTTAACAAGACTGTCAAGTCTTCTTACAGGATAGGAGACTCAATTAAATTCTAGCCAGTACTGAATACAATTTTTCAATATATTTACTATATGGTTATATAGATTTTTGCTTAAATCAGCCAGCCCTGCCAAAAAATAGCTAGTCTCAGGCAGGCGGGCAGGCTACTATTTCTAACTCTGGAGTCTTCAACATTGATTTTAGCCACTTGCACATGATGGGGTAGATTGTTTATTTAACAAAAAAATCTTAATTGGATATTCTGATTTAATGTTCACAGTTCAAAACAGAATTCATATGTTTAAAAGAAAAAAAAACTTTGGCAATAGTTCATGTGCATAACAGGGATAAGACCATGTCCTTTCTGGATTATTTTACTGTGCCTAAAGATGTGAAAAAAAAACCACAGTGTAAATATATTTACTTTACCAATGTAATCATAAATTTAATCAATTGATTTAATTTAATTGTACATTTGGTAAAGTAATTGTAATTTAATCAATTACTTTGAAAATAATAAGCGAGCAAATCTCACCCTTAAATTTATTGAAATATGTCTAAAAATTCATCATACTGACACATGAGAACCTTTTGACCAAGCAAAACACTACATGTACATATGGGTACATTAAAGCTTCAGCATTGTATAAATGCAGGTTGGACAAAATGTTTAAAAGAAGTCTACGTTATGTTTCAAAAATACTTCAGGTTGGAAGGATCCTGATAAAACCCTGCAATCTAAGCCAAACCTGGAACAGTTCTTCCAATAATTTTACAAATATTTGGAATGCTCTTTGCCATTTCTCACTTATTATTGATGAAAAAATCCTTAAAAAAAATTGGTGAAATGATTAATGGCATGAAGTCTTATTTGTTGAAAAGGGAACCAGATACTTTTTCTTCTGACTTTGCTTGCACTTACATTGTGTACGACCATTCCCTTCCTCGCATTTGAAACCCATCTCTGACCAGAAGAGCTAGTCAGTCCAGTTCAAGGGTAAAAAAAAGTCACATTAGCTTTACTTAACCACAGGCAACAGAAGAAGTTACTGACTTATCTACAAAGTCGCAAAGCTAAAGGTTCAAAGGTGTGTACAAAAACAAGAACTATAGTGGTGAAGATGATCCTAGACATCAACGAATAACTCTAGTCTCTAGTTAAAACACGATACAGAGCCGAAATTTCTTACAATTGATTGTCTTCTTATATTTGCATTATAGTTTCAATCATCGTGTGCTGACATTGTAGTCTCGTCTTACAATTACAGATATGTTTCTCCAGGGGATGATTTCTCAGTGTTTCAACTTGGCAAATATCAATACCGGAAACTTAGTTTTGTTTGTAATTATAGACTAAATTCCCGTTTAATTGCGTGGAAGTTCCGTGTTCAGCTAGCTAGCCTCGCATTGGTTACCAGAAACCCACAGAAACTATCCCCACATCCTTGAACAAATTAATTATCCCTTAACGATTTTGATTATTTATACATGCTGTACCCAAACGATTCCTATATCTATAATGTTTGTAATTTACCATACAAAATCTTATGTCAAAATTATGTTAAAATGATTTAAATTTGTTATTTTTACATTATTTCAAGCACTAATAAATAATTGAAAAAATATATGTCTATACAAGGATTTATATATGCAAGATGATGGTAAAAATCTTCCGTGTAACAGACACTGATTAAATAACCTTCTAATAAGATTTCATTAAAATCCATTGAGTGGTTTGCGAGTTGTGCTTTTTAAAAGAACATGCACACCTAAAATAGTTAGGTCTTTATTGCAGGTCATTGTGGACTTAATTCTCCATATATCAATTGTTATCAACTGGTGAATAGATTTTTATCAACACGTGCATAATTCAATTATGTATACCAATATCTATAATTCAATTATGTATACCAATATCTATAAATGTGTGTGTGTGTGTGGGGGGGGGGGGTGTCGGTTCTAAAATGGCTTGTCATAGAATTTGTATGTATTCAGCAATAATTATCTTTCTTCATCTAGCAAATGACACCTTATCTTTCTTTTAAATTTAGATTTATTCCAATCCGTTGAATAGTTTTCGTAAGAGGTGTACATGCACATGTTATTTAAAAATTCTTTACGTGAATTGACAACTGTTGGTTGCAGCATCCGGCAATTATTGTTATCATAATCATATCCTCTTATGATGCCCATCTCTTTCTTCAAGATTTCATATTTAAAATCTATAGAGCAGTTAGGAGTTGTGCTTACAGAATGTATGGGCAGTCTTGCGAACGGACAGACGGACGAATAGAAGGAAACAATCATGTATACCCTCTAAACTTAGTTTGCAGGGATATGGTTACCGATGAATAGAATCCACGACGTTTTGAACACTGTCTTATACTAGTTTTATTAACCTGGTTCCTGGTTATATAACAAAGTAATTGTATATATTTCAGCTTTGTACAATGTAAATATCCGTTAATCACCAGCTTGATCAAAATCGTTAAAAAAATACTCGCCCGACAAAGCTGAGATAAAGTCTGTAGGTATAAAGTTACACAGAGTGTCAAAGGTCAACATTTTTCTCTACAACAGGTCTGTACCGGTATTTTTGTACATGTACTTTCTTTGGCCGATAAAGGTTTGGGGAGTTTTGCTTTTTTTGTTGGGTTTCAGATTACTTGTCTGGCAAACTCGGCAAAATATGATTTCTGAGACTTCTAAAGGCTATTGAACTTAAGTATGTGGTAAACATATGACGCATATCCAATCCTCAGACAAGTATTAACGTATGTATTTGCAGAACATTGCAATATGCCAACGGACTGTTCGCTCAATGCTTGAAGGCGAATATGGATCGAGTAATTTGGGACTAATATCTAATACAATATTCCAAGTGTAATATTGTAAAACGATAACTTTTAAGTACATTTGCTTTAGCAGTTGTATACAAAATATTTATATAACTGACCATTCAATACTTAAAGAAAGGATTTACTAAACGACTACGGAAAACAGGACCAATACGGCCTGGCCTGACCCGGAACAACAGACCCACTCGTTGCCTAAGCCCAATAGAGCTATCCTTGACCCAATAGGACTGTCTTTGGGCAAAGTACTTGGGCTATATTTAAAAACCAAGTATATTAACCTATACAGTTATGGCTACTATTAAATTTTTCAGCTGCATTTGACCATATCTACAGTATAGTTATTATGTACCGAAAGAACAAATTGTAACACAAAATTTCTACGAATATATATATTTATATAAAAAGTAAGCTAATACATGAAATAGTACATCTATGACAAAGCAAAATACAGGTAGGAAAAGAAAATAACAATATAGTACAACTCATAATTATAAATATTTGACTTGGTATAGAAATTCGAATTCAAACATTGCATAATGTATTGGTTCACGGTACAGTCTTGAATAAATAAATTAATGAATTAAAATATCGTCATTGTTTTTCCGATAATGGCATATTCAGACTTTAGTGATATGTTTCTTTTCTGGTACATCTGAATAAATTTCCAAGTCTCCCAATCAATCCAAGCTTTGGGTTTCCATTGTTTTGTGGTGCCTTTCCATTAGCATTTCCCTCTTTGTTCATGGTCTCCTCCGCCATTAATGCTGCAAATTTGTTATCTACAAATTAGGAATTAAGGCTATAATTGGTTCCATTTTTTGTAATGTCATTTATAGATACAAAATTAGAAACTACACCGACTTGGCTCCAAGAAACACAGTTTGTTTTTTATTTCTTCACACAAAATCTCACATTTCTTTTACATTTTTCAGTGTCTATTTTTGGGATTTTGTCATTATAAATAACAAAAATTACAACGATAGTTGTAAATTAAACAAAAAAATGCCTACCCTAAATGTGCTTGCAAATATTGATTTGCTCTTATCGCTTAATTTCGAAATTGAAAACAATCTGCATTTTACAAACCTTTGGTCATTTCCTTCTTTTCCTTTTTCAGATTTCTCTCTTCTCTCCTCTTTTCTTTCTTTTCTTTTTTCAGTGCTTTCTGTTGCTCTTTCATTTCTTTTTTCGAAGCCTTTGCATTTATTTCGTTCCTTTCTTTATATTTTTTGTTTACCATTTTGATGTATTTTTTTGCCTTTTCCTCTTGATATTTTCGTAGCTCCCTTCCTTCATTCTTTTTTGCTTTCTCCGATTTCTTAAGCATTTTCTTTTCTTCTTTGCTGACTCTGTGCTGTAAATTCGATTTTTTTTTTTATTAGAAAAAAATTTCGAAACGAAGGCTGAATATCAAAGTTTAACTCATAGAGAATTATTCTTTTATTGTTGTCTGAACAGAATTTGAGCATGTACGACCGAAACGGAATTCTGTTTCTTACGCTATTTATTGCCGAAAATAATTTCTATGAGACCTACTAATGGATTTCAAATCAAAAGATACTTGGAATTAAGATATACATAAATGAATAATCATTAGCTCCCGTCTGGTTAAAAGGCAGAGCTGTACTTAAGCATAAAGTTATCAAATTCAGGACGTTAATATGATAGTCGCTGCATTGAAAATGTTGATGCCCATGCATAATTATTGCAAAAGCTGCACCGTTCTAATATTTTATATACATACATACACACACATATATTTTCGTCTTAGAATGTGACGACTCTATTCGCTACACTTCTCCATCGGATCAAATTGATACAGGGAAGATATATAAGCGTATAGAAAGGTCTGAAAAATTCCCTACGATGTTAGAACTGTCAAATTTGCGATGTAAATTTGTGGTCGTTCCCTCCGCGGGACTCGAACTCGTACCGCTGTGACAACACCACCTGCACAAAGTCCAGCGCCCTAGACCACTCGGTCAGCTAGGCAATATAAAAATAAAGCTTTCGCTGGCCGGGTCATTCCTCCTCGTAGGATTTATCTAGGACTGTAACTTAGTACACAATGTATGGTAGTATGGGACAGTTCATTTTAGATGTTATTATGTAGGAGAGAGGATCGAATTAATGATGCATGTCACAACAAATCAATATTATACAAACGTCTCAGAATGTGACGACTCTATTCGCTACACTGCTCCATCGGATCAAATTGATACAGGGAAGATATATAAACGTATAGAAAGGTCTGAAAATACAGCGAAAGCTATATTTTAATATAGCCGAGTGGTCTAGGGCGCTGGACTTTGTGCAGGCGGTGTTGCCATAGATGACACAGCGGTACGAGTTCGAGTCCCGCGGAGGGAACGATCAAAAAAATTGCATCGCAAATTTGACAGTTCTAACATCGTTGGGAATTTTTCAGACATATATATATATTACTGAAAAAAATTTACCTTTTGCTGGTCTGGAGTTCCTGTCACGGTCTCAAATGTCTCACTTATATTAGCTTTGACATTGGTCTGTAATGTTTCTGTAACAGGAATCTTCACTATATTCTGTACATTGTCCAGGTTTTCTTTCGAAACTTGGTAAACAGCTTTTGAAATAACATTCAAACAAATCAATCTCGCTCTTTCCCGTAATATTTCCTCAGAGTCGATGGAGCCACCAATCTGACGGGAAAAGATAAAAAAAAAAGATGAAGTACATTGAATACCATCACAAATGAAAAGAACCATCATAAGTCGACAAAAGAGACACCATAAAATGTGTATATGAATAACTGAATACCCCATTAACGAGTTTCAGTGCTTTTATAACTAGCTGTGACAATCTTTAGTCATATAAAATATGCAAAAAGGCTAGAAAGGTCTATATACATGTTTGTTAGAACTGAGAAACTAAAAGAAGATCGGAAAGGAAATGAAAAAAAATAATAATAGAAATGAAGTATGGTCAGGTGAAAGTTAAAAAAAAAATTAAAGACCAACCTCTAAGTTTTGCTCAATACATGGCGGTTCAGTTTTGTTAAGCGTATCCGTGAAAACAACATCTCCATCTCCCCTTTCTTTGTGTTGCAAAGGATCTAAGGATAAAAAAGGTTAGAATGGGTTGATTTAAAGGGGGGAACAAACAAGATAACAAAAAAAAACCATCAAACAAAAACGACAAACAAACAACAAACGAAACATAAACAGATAAGCTGTCTTCAGATATATCAAATGTTCTGTGAGTTGGGTTACGGATATAATTTGATAAAGTAGAATGAGAAATACAGAAATCGTCCTCAGACATTTACCCCAAATTATATTAGCCCAAAATAGTTTTTGTTATCTGACAAAATTTATAAACATAAAATTGCTTTGTATTTGTTTACCTTTTCTGTCCTCTGTTGTTGTTTCAATATTTCTGATTGGTATACCATCTTCTACTGTTACCTCATGGGAAGCGACTACGAGTACATCTCTACACAATTGTTTAATGGGGTCATTGACCATTTCATCTCCTTTTGATGGAGCAATCTGAAATCATGTATGAACCAATACACTACCAAAACAAAAAAATTGAAATAGTTTAGGCAATTTACCGCCTTCAGGAATTTTGAAACAGCATTCATAATGGGCAATAGTTGCGTTATTTTCATTAAGAGTTTGGCTTAGAAATGTTGCCCTAAAAAGCTTTATTCCTGATTTTTGTATGTGATGACAATTCGATCTGCTTTTAAAATTTGAATTCTAAGTGATTAAAAATAATTATGCTCTACACTTATAAGTTTTTAGTCGTTTATTTTGTAAGCAAACCCTTTGTTTGAACGTGAAAACTACATGTAGTACAAACCTTATTTGTCAATTCAGTCTTTGGAGATTCAAATTCTTTTCGTCTTTCGTTTGTGATGGAAACTTTTTTCGCTGAAATCGAATATTTAACAATAATAACTATTATGATAGTTAAATAGAAACCACTTCTTCCATCACGACGATGGACTCTATATCGAAACCCACCGAACAAAAGTGAGCAATGGCTGGCATCTTCTTGTCAGAGATGTTCTACTAACTTTCGAAAAGTTGAATGACTATTCTGCTACATGTACATGCTCAAATGCAAATTAATACTACATTGTGCAATATCTCTCAAGTTACGACATCACTGTGAAGGTGAATTGCAGAAATTTGGAATAGTTACATATTGGGTCATGTTAAGTCTGGTGAACTCAGTAATTTTGTCCTTACACGCCTCCTTACATTTTGAACCACTCACCCTTTCTGCTAACATCTCCTTGTTTCTTATACTTGGCCTCTAACATGGCATCCCTGGATAATTGCCAAGCCTCCAATGAGTAGTGGAATTCATCCGCAAACAACGGACCTCTTCTTATGATATTGAAACTTCTCGTCTGCCTTCCTGTTCGTGCCATTTCTGGAACTGCCAACAAGAGGTAAGTAATATATTTGAAGAAGCATTTTTTTAAACAAAATACAGAATTTCTGAATATCCAACATTGATTTTAACGTACTACTAAATAATTTTGTTCGGTTAACTTGGAGATTGTTGATTAACATTTAGTATTCAATAAACAATGAAAAGAAAATGTTATAACACACGATTTTTTACAGACAAAACAAAGCTTTGATAATATTATTCAACAACTAACCAAACTAGTACTAGAAAAAAACCGAACTAAACACAATCTTGATATCTGTGGACGTTAAAGGTCGATAAATTCTTTGCGGTAAAAATACACGTCTGTCTGTGCCGACGGATGGGAAACGACGGTGGCGTTGTCCGTAGTAACTCTGTGACGTTCTAAACTGTACTGAGTCTGACCTATATAACGTACAACAAGCTCACACTTACTTGATTGATTGATTATTGGGGTTTAACGCCCGTGAAGCAATGTTTCAGCTATACTCAGGCGATTTGCTTGAAGCTACGAAATCACTACGACATTTTGCGCGCATTTAGTAATTGCATAATTTAACATTCGAAATGTACAACTTATAAATCGTTACATGTTCAGCTTTAATGCTTATTTTCGTTAGCAGTTTTTGTTAAAGCTGCATTAGCTGTCATTTTCGTTAATTTTTGTTCCTTATGAAATTTGAATTATTTCTACTAAATTGTACTTTTCTTGTACAATGTCATTTGATATCCAAAAATAAAATGCATTACATACATGAAATAGGTGTCCATATATTTATTGCCTTGCAAGACAAAAAATCGACCTATATAAGTTCGTATGCATGTGACTTCTGGTGACCTTAACCCGCGCATGTGCTGTAAAGGTCGCTTCTTTAATAACAAATCTGATTGCAAAGCGAATGTGGTTATTCAACGACAAGGAAGACCGACGGACTCGAGCTGTAAAAGAAAAAAAGTTCGAATACAACGCAAGGATCCTTTTAGAATTAACCTATTGTGATATAATGCGACTCAAATATGGTCATTATTTACTTGAAATAATTAATATTTTTTAATTAATATTGAATATATATTATTAATATTAATAATATTAATCAAGAAATAGATGAAATGAATGAAAACAAAACACGTGCTTCCTGTGTATCCATTATTGTTATTTTTTTTTTACCAAGGATAAAGTATTCTTAACCAGATGAATGTCCTTTCGGCAATTTTCGGAAGTAATGGCGAAAAATAATTAGATCAGTCCTATCGATCTTCCTTGATTAAAAAAAAAACGTTGCTTTCACAATATTCTGTGTGTATTATCAACATTTATTGCTTCAATTGCATCACTACAAACTTATTTCATTGAATCAGCGAAATTCAGTAGAATCAAGAACTGGACAAATCTGGCAGCTAATGCAGTTTTTAAGTTGGACTAAAAGTGTTTATTTCATAGCTGTATAATGTCACAATAATCTTGATAAGTCTACATATTTGATATGCCAAAAATTATCTATGGATTCATGCATGTTTCATACACGAGATGTATTTATCATACAACTCTTACCTCCGTTTATATTGAGCGAGAATTAGAGCAAAAAAGGCGGGAAAAGAAATTGATTCCCTATAGAAGAAAGAAACTAACACTCATCGAAAAACTGGCATTTGAAATTTTTTGCACCATAGCAGTTAGATCAGAGCTAGATCGCGATCCCGTAGATTTTTCTATCAAATGTCCAACTCTTAAATATTTCGCGAGACTTCAATCCGAAAATCTGAACCCTCTTTAACTAGAATGATTCAGATTGAATAAATATTTAGGTACAGTTGGTTTATGTATGCAAAGAATGTAACAGAAGTCAAGAGTCTGATGTTGATTTACCTACCCTTGAACATGTCTCAAATATAACCGACAACTTGGTGAAGACAAACTAATGCTTATGTAAAAACTGGCAGACGACAAATTTGATAAAATAAATGAAAATAGTAAGCTTTTTCTATATAAACAAATTAATAATGTGTTTCGTCTGTTAAATTGTCGTAGTTTTAAAAAGAATAACAAGTAACTAAATTTGTGATATATGTACAGTTTATAATTATCTAGACGACAAGAAGCATTTCGAACTATTTTGTGGACAGAACAAAACTGCTGAGAAGATGATAAAAGTTAAAGATTATTCTGTAATGAGAATCATACAGGATTCTCAAATTTAAATGATATTGATAAATTAAAAATTATTTTAGCACCATCGACACCCGAACAAGTAAAAAAAACTTAGTTCATCTATTTGAAAGTAGCACTCAAGATAAGAATCATGCAAAATGTGATTCATGGTTGGAACGCCTACATAGTTTTATTTTTGATATTTTGTTAAAAATTTTAAAGTAAACAGAGAATAACGTGGATTTTCATAGAACCTGTGTTCATAAGCGATATAAATTATATAGAATGCACAGTAAATTTCAATATAATGGGAGATAAGTCTGCAAATGACACAAAATACAATAGAAACTGTTTGATTTTCAATGTGGATTATCTCATAAGAACAGACAGATTGTAATGAATAATTATACATTTCACCATATTCACCATATACTCCTACAAAGCAGGTTAATAACAAAAATAAGAATGTGTAGCCTTTTTGGAGTGTATCACATATTACAGAATTTGCATGATTCTTACAAAGACTACTACAATCATCAGAACTAAGGAAGGAGAACTAATATTGTATACGGTACTTGATGTGTTTTATTTTCATGAACAATTATGTTTTTCTCCTGTTTATGATCATGAGATTTATATATCAATAAAGTTGATATGATTTGAACATAAAACAAGTGTTGTGTTAGTTTATTGTCTTTTCACGGACGTGGTTTACTCTAGCTGTAGACTGAATTTGATAAATCTACGCTTGTTACATATGTATGGATATATGGATACACGTCCCAGTTCTTCATCTATCATGAAAGCAGTTTTTTTTTTTTTTTTTTTTTTTTTTTTTTTTTTTTTTTTTTTTTTTTTTTTTTTTTTATGGGGGGGGGGTGTTAATAGTAGTTTGCAGAATTTGAGATGAACTCTTTCTAAAACTGTTGTTTTCTGTCCCATGCTTCACTGCCATAGAGTAGCAGGGGCGGATCACGAATTTTAGTTTAGGGTGCAGGACGTTAATTGAATTAAATGCCGTGCAAAGCAAGGCAAAAATATTATTGGGTGAAACTTGTGGTGAAAAATTAAGGTTTCATGCAAACATTTTTTTCTCTTACAGATTTTTAGGGGGCGTACGCCCGGCTCCTGAGTAGGATTTGCTGAACGATTTTGTCAGTCTGTTAACTGGCATTTTAACGAGAACTAGTGCACGACTTCTTCGCTTTGTACATTGATATACTCAACTTCATATAAAATTGGCAAATATGCACATCTGCAACTTCTAAGAACTGTATTTTAATAAATAAACAATCGGCGTTTGTACTTGAAATTTGGTAGTTGTAAACATCGAAACGAAAAGATATGAAAAGAAACGAAACGGAAACTAAAAGTCCAAACAGGACAAGGAAAAATAAAACAAAGTTGATAAAGTGTAAAAAAAAATAATTAAACAGAAAGAAAACAAATGAAAACAAAATGTAGCAAAATCAATTTTTTAATCACTATTGGCAACATATCACATGGACAGTCAGTCATGTCGCTTTTCCAGTATTGATATATCAAGTAACATCCAATATTAATTTGCGCATAGTATTCAATTTAAAGATATTGTTGCAAAATAGCCAATTTCTCAATTTATACATGGTAGATATGTGAATACCCGTATATAAACAGTTATGCATCCGCAATGGATCTTTGTTGTATTACACGGAAAGTGACTTGTCCGGGATCATGCGTTGAATTTTATCCGCAGTGGAACCTGCGCGGCGATCCGTGAATTCGTGACCTAGGCATAAGGAATGGAGTCAAATATTTACGGAAAACAGAACCAATACGACCTGGTCCTAAATGGGAGCCAATATAAACAAGACGAGCCGTATTGGGCCCCGATGTTGCTTCTTTCCTATTGAGTTATCTTCAATGCAATAGAACTGTTTTTTGGACATACTAGTAGTACGAGGCCAATATGTAAAAACTTATACTATACTCGTATACAGGTAAGATTACAATTCAGTTTTTTTTTAACTACAATTTACCATATCTACAGTATACTAGTAGTTGCAATGTGGTGCTATCTCTGTACTAATGAAAGAACAAATACATTCCAAAAATATATATTTATATGAAAAATACATTGTAAGTTAATAAATGAAATGATGCATCTATGACAAAGCAAAATACAGATATAAAAAGCGAAAATGTATAAAATCACTCATAATTATAAATATTTGACTTGCTATTGAAAATTAAATTCACATATTGCACAACATAGTAGTTCATAGTTCACTGTCAGTGTTGTTCTTTGTTGTTTTTTTTTTCTATAACGGCACATTTAAACTTTAGTGAGATATTTCTTTTCTGGTACTTCTGAATATCTGTGCGAGTCTTCCAAATAATCCAAGTTTTGGGTTTCCGTTTTCTTGTGGGGCCTTTCGTGTGGCAATTCCCTCGTTGATGACCTCCTCGGAGCACAAGGCTGCACATTTGTTATCTACAAAATTTAAGACATCGTATTTTTGTCATTAATAGATACAAAGAAACTACCCCGACTTTGGTCCGAAAACCAAAAAATGTTTGAATCTTTCTATTCAGACTAATTCTTTCTTAACATTTTTCACAGTGCACATTTTTGGATAATGCTATAATATATAAAAAACAGGAATTTTAGCAAAACGTTGGAAATTTTAAAAAATGGAAAATACTGACCATAGTCATGCTTGCAAATATTGATTTGCTCTTATCGCTTAACTTCAAAATTGACATAATGCGAATTTTACTAACTATTAGCCATTTTCTTCTTTTCCTTTTTCAGATTTCTCTCTTCTCTCTTCTTTTCTTTGTTTTCTTCTTTCAGTGCTTTCTGATGCTGTTTCATTTCTTTTTTCAAAGACTTTGCATTTATTTCGTTTCTTTCTTTATATTTCTTGTCAACCATTTTAATGTACATTTTTGTCGTTTTCACTTGATACTTTCGTAGTTCCTTTTCCTCTTTCTTCTTTGCTTTTTGCAAATTCTTGAGCATCTTCTGCTCTTCTTTGCAACTTTTCTGCTGAAAATTTTTGAAATTCCTAATTAGGAAAATGCTGAATATCAAAGTTTAGTTAATAAAGAGTTACTCTTATATTTTTGTCCGAACATAATTTGGGCATTTACCACCGAAACTGACGCTTCAACATTTTCATATAAAAAACACATCTGAGAGGAATTCATCTCCTAACGCACACCTTGCTTGTAGTTAATCTACTTATTAAAGTATATAGTTACAAATTCAAGATGTTATGGTAGTTGGGGCATTGAATGCATAATAGTGATGCTCAATTATTGCAAAAGTGGCACCATTCTGATATTTTTTATATATTTACTTTACTAAGGACCAACCTTTACTTGGTCTTGAGTTACTGTCACGGTCTCAAATCTCTTACTGCTATTAGCTTTGACATTGGTCTGTAATGTTTCTGTAATAGAAGACTTCAGAGTATTCTGTACATTGTCCAGGTTTTCTTTAGACACTTGGTATACCGCTTTTGAAATAACATCCATACAAATCAGTCTCGCTCTTTCCCGCAATATTTCCTCAGAGTCGATTGAGTTACCAACCTAGCGGGAAAGATGAAATGCATTGATTACAAACCACAACATAAAAAGGAACCAGAAGAAGTTAACAACAGAGACACAACAAAATGTTGAAGCAACAATTATGAATAACTGAATACCCAATTAACGAGTTTCAGTGCTTTTATAACTAACTAGAACAACCTATAGTCATATGAAATATGCTAAAAGGCTAGAAAGGTATATATACATGTTTGTTAGAACTAAGAAATTTAAAGAAGGATAGAAAAGAAAATGGAAAGAAGTAATAGAAATAAAATCTGACTAGATGAAAGTTAGATAAAAAGTTACAAACCAACCTCTAAGTTTTGCTCAATACGTGGCGGTTCAGCTTTGTTAGGCGTATATTGGAACATGACATCACCATCTCATCTTTCTGTGTGTTGCAAAAGATCTAAAAATTTAAAAAATAGGTTAAAATGGGTTGAAAAGAGAAAATAAACAAGAAAAGAAAATAACAAACAAACAAAAACGAAACAAAAAACCAACAAACCAAAACAAAAAAAACCAAAAAAAAAAACGAAACGTAAACAGATAAACTGTCTTCAGAATATAAAATACGCTCTGTTTTGTTAGTTGGGCTACAGAGTATGGTTGTGAAATACAAAAATCGTCCTTGGATCTTTGACATAAAGCCCAAACTATATTAACCAAAATTAATGCTTGTTTTCCTTACGAAATTCATAAACATAAAATTGCTCTCGTCTTTACCTTTCTTGTCCTCTGTTGTTGTTTCAATGTTCCCGATTGGTATACCATCTTCTACTGTTACCTCATGGGCAGCGACTACGATTACATCTCTACACAACTGTTTAGCAGCATCATTGATCATTTCATCTTCTTGTAAATGAGCAGCCTGAAATCATGCATAAACCAATACACCACAAAAAACACACAATTTGAAAATAAAACTGGTAGAAATAAATAATTTAGGCAACCTCCATTTTACCTACTTCAAGAATTTTGATTCATCATCCACAGTAAACATTAGTTGGGTTATTTGAAAAAAAAATAGCCTAGATGTCTTTATATCTGACGTTTGTATGTAATTGTAATTTAAGAATATGCTGTACACATATACAGTGGCGGATCCAAACAGGGGTATAGGGGGGTTGGCCCTCCTCCTTTTCGAGGTGTCTGGGTCCGCCCCTGCTTATAGACCCTTTTGTGCTAACGGTGGGTAGTCGACGAGCATGCGTAGAGCATGCTCAATATACACTTCCGCGAGGAAAATTCTTTTGTTCTATCCAAGTCCTACCTCGCGGAACTGTATTGAGCATGCTCACCAACTTACCACAAAAAGGTCTATCAGTTTTTAGTCGTTTGTTTTGTAAGCAAATCCTTTGTTTGAACGTGAAAACTACATGTAGTAACTAACCTTATGTGTCAATTCAGTCTTTGGAGATTCAAATGGTTTTCCTCTTTCGTTTGTGATGCAATCTTTTTCTGCTGAAATTAATTTTTTTAAATAATAATGATAGTAAAATAGAAATCCCTTCAACCATCGGACGATAGACTCCATAACGAAACCCACCGAACAAAAATGAGTGATAGCGGGCATCTCTTGTGAGAGATGTTGTGTTGACTTCAAAAAGTATTACTATTCTGCTACATATTCATGTACAAATGCAAATTAGTACTACATTATCTCTAACAACATCACTGTGAAGATGAATTGCAGAATAATTACCTATTGGATCATTTAAGTCCGGAGAACTCAGTAATTTTGTTCTTCCTCGCCTGCTTACATTTTGAACCACTCACCCTTTCTGCTAACATCTCCTTGTTTCTTATACTTGGCCTCTAACATGGCATCCCTGGATAATTGCCAAGCCTCCAATGAGTAGTGGAATTCATCCGCAAACAACGGACCTCTTCTTATGATATTGAAACTTCTCGTCTGCCTTCCTGTTCGTGCCATTTCTGGAACTGCCAACAAGAGGTAAGTAATATATTTGAAGAAGCATTTTTTTAAACAAAATACAGAATTTCTGAATATCCAACATTGATTTTAACGTACTACTAAATAATTTTGTTCGGTTAACTTGGAGATTGTTGATTAACATTTAGTATTCAATAAACAATGAAAAGAAAATGTTATAACACATGATTTTTTACAGACAAAACAAAGCTTTGATAATATTATTCAACAACTAACCAAACTAGTACTAGAAAAAACCGAACTAAACACAATCTTGATATCTGTGGACGTTAAAGGTCGATAAATTCTTTGCGGTAAAAATACACGTCTGTCTGTGCCGACGGATGGGAAACGACGGTGGCGTTGTCCGTAGTAACTCTGTGACGTTCTAAACTGTACTGAGTCTGACCTTTATAACGTACAACAAGCTCACACTTACTTGATTGATTGATTATTGGGGTTTAACGCCCGTGAAGCAATGTTTCAGCTATACTCAGGCGATTTGCTTGAAGCTACGAAATCACTACGACCTTTTGCGCGCATTTAGTAATTGCATAATTTAACATTCGAAATGTACAACTTATCAATCGTTACTTGTTCAGCTTTAATGCTTATTTTCGTTAGCAGTTTTTGTTAAAGCTGCATTAGCTGTCATTTTCGTTAATTTTTGTTCCTTATGAAATTTTAATTATTTCTACTAAATTGTACTTTTCTTGTACAATGTCATTCGATATCCAAAAATAAAATGCATTACATACATGAAATAGGTGTCTATATATTTATTGCCTTGCAAGACAAAAAATCGACCTATATAAGTTCGTATGCATGTGACTTCTGGTGACCTTAACCCGCGCATGTGCTGTAAAGGTCGCTTCTTTAATAACAAATCTGATTGCAAAGCGAATGTGGTTATTCAACGACAAGGAAGACCGACGGACTCGAGCTGTAAAAGAAAAAAAGTTCGAATACAACGCAAGGATCCTTTTAGAATTAACCTATTGTGATATAATGCGACTCAAATATGGTCATTATTTACTTGAAATAATTAATATTTTTTAATTAATATTGAATATATATTATTAATATTAATAATATTAATCAAGAAATAGATGAAATGAATGAAAACAAAACACGTACTTCCTGTGTATCCATTATTGTTATTTTTTTTTACCAAGGATAAAGTATTCTTAACCAGATGAATGTCCTTTCGGCAATTTTCGGAAGTAATGGCGAAAAATAATTAGATCAGTCCTATCGATCTTCTTTGATTAAAAAAAAAACGTTGCTTTCACAATATTCTGTGTGTATTATCAACATTTATTGCTTCAATTGCATCACTACAAACTTATTTCATTGAATCAGCGAAATTCAGTAGAATCAAGAACTGAACAAATCTGGCAGCTAATGCAGTTTTTAAGTTGGACTAAAAGTGTTTATTTCATAGCTGTATAATGTCACAATAATCTTGATAAGTCTACATATTTGATATGCCAAAAATTATCTATGGATTCATGCATGTTTCATACACGAGATGTATTTATCATACAACTCTTACCTCCGTTTATATTGAGCGAGAATTAGAGCAAAAAAGGCGGGAAAAGAAATTGATTCCCTATAGAAGAAAGAAACTAACACTCATCGAAAAACTGGCATTTGAAATTTTTTGCACCATAGCAGTTAGATCAGAGCTAGATCGCGATCCCGTAGATTTTTCTATCAAATGTCCAACTCTTAAATATCTCGCGAGACTTCAATCCGAAAATCTGAACCCTCTTTAACTAGAATGATTCAGATTGAATAAATATTTAGGTACAGTTGGTTTATGTATGCAAAGAATGTAACAGAAGTCAAGAGTCTGATATTGATTTACCTACTCTTGAACATGTCTCAAATATAACCGACAACCTGGTGAAGACAAACTAATGCTTATGTAAAAACTGGCAGACGACAAATTTGATAAAATAAATGAAAATAGTAAACTTTTTCTATATAAACAAATTAATAATGTGTTTCGTCTGTTAAATTGTCGTAGTTTTAAAAAGAGATAACAAATAACTAAATTTGTGATATATGTACAGTTTATAATTATCTAGACGACAAGAGGCATTTCGAACTATTTTGTGGACAGAACAAAACTGCTGAGCAAGATGATAAAAGTTAAAGATTATTCTGTAATGAGAATCATATAGGATTCTCAAATTTAAATGATATTGATAAATTAAAAATTATTTTAGCACCATCGACACCCGAACAAGTAAAAAAAACTTAGTTCATCTATTTGAAAGTAGCACTCAAGATAAGAATCATGCAAAATGTGATTCATGGTTGGAACGCCTACATAGTTTTATTTCGGATATTTTGTTACAAATTTTAAAGTAAACAGAGAATAACATGTGGATTTTCATAGAACCTGTGTTCATAAGAGATATAAATTATATAGAATGCACAGTAAATTTCAATATAATGGGAGATAAGTCTGCAAATGACACAAAATACAATAGAAACTGTTTGATTTTTCAATGTGGATTATCTCATAAGAACAGACAGATTGTAATGAATAATTATACATTTCACCATATTCACCATATACTCCTACAAAGCAGGTTAATAACAAAAATAAGAATGTGTAGACTTTTTGGAGTGTATCACATATTACAGAATTTGCATGACTCTTACAAAGACTACTACAATCATCAGAACTAAGGAAGGAGAACTAATATTGTATATGGTACTTGATGTGTTTTATTTTCATGAACAATTATGTTTTTCTCCTGTTTATGATCATGAGATTTATATATCAATAAAGTTGATATGATTTGAACATAAAACAAGTGTTGTGTTAGTTTATTGTCTTTTCACGGACGTGGTTTACTCTAGCTGTAGACTGAATTTGATAAATCTACGCTTGTTACATATGTATGGATATATGGATATACGTCCCAGTTCTTCATCTATCATGAAAGCAGTTTTTTTTTGTTTTTTTTTTTTTTTTATGGGGGGGGGGGGATGTTAATAGTAGTTTGCAGAATTTGAGATGAACTCTTTCTAAAACTTGTTTTCTGTCCCATGCTTCACTGCCATAGAGTAGCAGGGGCGGATCACGAATTTTAGTTTAGGGTGCAGAACGTTAATTGAATTAAATGCCGTGCAAAGCAAGGCAAAAATATTATTGGGTGAAACTTGCGGTGAAAAATTAAGGTTTCATGCAAACATTTTTTTCTCTTACAGATTTTTAGGGGGCGTACGCCCGGCTCCTGAGTAGGATTTGCTGAACGATTTTGTCAGTCTGTTAACTGGCATTTTAACGAGAACTAGTGCACGACTTCTTCGCTTTGTACATTGATATACTCAACTTCATATTAAATTGGCAAATATGCACATCTGTAACTTCTAAGAACTGTATTTTAATAAATAAACAATCGGCGTTTGTTCTTGAAATTTGGTAGTTATAAACATCGAAACGAAAAGATATGAAAAGAAACGAAACGAAAACTAAAAGTCCAAACAGGACAAGGAAAAATAAAACAAAGTTGATAAAGTGTAAAAAAAAAATTAAACAGAAAGAAAACAAATGAAAACAAAATGTAGCAAAATCAATTTTTTAATCACTATTGGCAACATACAGTCAGTCATGTCGCTTTTCCAGTATTGATATATCAAATAACATCCAATATTAATTTGCGCATAGTATTCAATTTGTTTTCAAAAACAGAAAATATAAAGTGTGCTGTTTTATCGGGTATAAATTAAAAAAATCATATAAAGATATTGTTGCTAAATAGCCAATTTCTCAATTTATCCATGGTAGATATGCGAATACCCGTATATAAACAGTTATGCATCCGCAATGGATCTTTGTTGTATTACACGGAAAGTGACTTGTCCGGGATCATGCGTTGAATTTTATCCGCAGTGGAACCTGCGCGGTGATCCGTGAATTCGGGACCTAGGCATAAGGAATGGAGTCAAATATTTACGGAAAACAGAACCAATACGACCTGGTCCTAAATGGGAGCCAATATAAACAAGACGAGCCGTATTGGGCCCCGATGTTGCTTCTTTTCTATTGAGTTATCTTCAACGCAATAGAACTGTTTTTTTGGACATACTAGTAATACGAGGCCAATATGTAAAAACTTATACTATACTCGTATACAGGTAAGATTACAATTCAGTTTTTTTTTTAATACAATTTACCATATCTACAGTATACTAGTAGTTGCAATGTGGTGCTATCTCTGTACTAATGAAAGAACAAATACATTCCAAAAATATATATTTATATGAAAAATACATTGTAAGTTAATAAATGAAATGATGCATCTATGACAAAGCAAAATACAGATATAAAAAGCGAAAATGTATAAAATCACTCATAATTATAAATATTTGACTTGCTATTGAAAATTAAATTCACATATTGCACAAATAGTAGTTCATAGTTCACTGTCAGTGTTGTTCTTTGTTGTTTTTTTTCTATAACGGCACATTTAAACTTTAGTGAGATATTTCTTTTCTGGTACTTGTGAATATCTGTGCGAGTCTTCCAAATAATACAAGTTTTGGGTTTCCGTTTTCTTGTGGGGCCTTTCCTGTGGCAATTCCCTCGTTGATGACCTCCTCGGAGCACAAGGCTGCACATTTGTTATCTACAAAATTTAAGACATCGTATTTTTGTCATTAATAGATACAAAGAAACTACCCCGACTTTGGGCCGAAAACCAAAAAATGTTTGAATCTTTCTATTCAGACTAATTCTTTCTTAACATTTTTCACAGTGTACATTTTTGGATAATGCTATAATATATAAAAAACAGGAATTTTAGCAAAACGTTGGAAATTTTAAAAAATGGAAAATACTGACCATAGTCATGCTTGCAAATATTGATTTGCTCTTATCGCTTAACTTCAAGATTGACATAATGCGAATTTTACTAACCATTAGCCATTTTCTTCTTTCCCTTTTCAGATTTCTCTCTTCTCTCTTCTTTTCTTTGTTTTCTTTTTTCGGTGCTTTCTGTTGCTGTTTCATTTCTTTCTTCAAAGACTTTGCATTTATTTCGTTTCTTTCTTTATATTTCTTGTCAACCATTTTAATGTACATTTTTGCCGTTTCCACTTGATACTTTCGCAGTTCCTTTTCCTCTTTCTTCTTTGAAATTCCTAATTAGGAAAATGCTGAATATCAAAGTTTAGTTAATAAAGAGTTACTCTTATATTTTTGTCCGAACATAATTTGGGCATTCACCACCGAAACTGACGCTTCAACATTTTTATATAAAAAACACATCTGAGAGGAATTCATCTCCTAACGCACACCTTGCTTGTAGTTAATCTACCTATTAAAGTATATAGTTACAAATTCAAGATGTTATGGTAGTTGGGGCATTGAATGCATAATAGTGATGCTCAATTATTGCAAAAGTGGCACCATTCTGATATTTTTTTATATATTTACTTTACTAAGGACCAACCTTTACTTGGTCTTGAGTTACTGTCACGGTCTCAAATCTCTCACTGCTATTAGCTTTGACATTGGTCTGTAATGTTTCTGTAACAGAAGACTTCAGAGTATTCTGTACATTCTCCAGGTTTTCTTTAGACACTTGGTATACCGCTTTTGAAATAACATCCATACAAATCAGTCTCGCTCTTTCCCGCAATATTTCCTCAGAGTCGATTGAGTTACCAACCTAGCGGGAAAGATGAAATGCATTGATTACAAACCACAACATAAAAAGGAACCAAAAGAAGTTAACAACAGAGACACAACAAAATGTTGAAGCAACAATTATGAATAACTGAATACCCAATTAACGAGTTTCAGTGCTTTTATAACTAACTAGAACAACCTATAGTCATATGAAATATGCTAAAAGGCTAGAAAGGTATATATACATGTTTGTTAGAACTAAGAAATTTAAAGAAGGATAGAAAAGAAAATGGAAAGAAGTAATAGAAATAAAATCTGACTAGATGAAAGTTAGATAAAAAGTTACAAACCAACCTCTAAGTTTTGCTCAATACGTGGCGGTTCAGCTTTGTTAGGCGTATATTGGAACATGACATCACCATCTCCTCTTTCTGTGTGTTGCAAAAGATCTAAAAATTAAAAAAATAGGTTAAAATGGGTTGAAAAGAGAAAATAAACAAGAAAAGAAAATAACAAACAAACAAAAACGAAACAAAAAAACAACAAACCAAAACAAAAAAAAACAAAAAAAAAAAACGAAACGTAAACAGATAAACTGTCTTCAGAATATAAAATACGCTCTGTTTTGTTAGTTGGGCTACAGAGTATGGTTGTGAAATACAAAAATCGTCCTTGGATCTTTGACATAAAGCCCAAACTATATTAACCAAAATTAATGTGCTTGTTTTCCTTACGAAATTCATAAACATAAAATTGCTCTCGTCTTTACCTTTCTTGTCCTCTGTTGTTGTTTCAATGTTCCCGATTGGTATACCATCTTCTACTGTTACCTCATGGGCAGCGACTACGATTACATCTCTACACAACTGTTTAGCAGCATCATTGATCATTTCATCTTCTTGTAAATGAGCAGCCTGAAATCATGCATAAACCAATACACCACAAAAAACACACAATTTGAAAATAAAACTGGTAGAAATAAATGATTTAGGCAACCTCCATTTTACCTACTTCAAGAATTTTGATTCATCATCCACAGTAAACATTAGTTGGGTTATTTGAAGAAAAAAAATAGCCTAGATGTCTTTATATCTGACGTTTGTATGTAATTGTAATTTAAGAATATGCTGTACACATATACAGTGGCGGATCCAAACAGGGGTATAGGGGGGTTGGCACTCCTCCTTTTCGAGGTGTCTGGGTCCGCCCCTGCTTATAGACCCTTTTGTGCTAACGGTGGGTAGTCGACGAGCATGCGTAGAGCATGCTCAATATACACTTCCGCGAGGAAAATTCTTTTGTTCTATCCAAGTCCTACCTCGCGGAACTGTATTGAGCATGCTCACCAACTTACCACAAAAGGGTCTATCAGTTTTTAGTCGTTTGTTTTGTAAGCAAATCCTTTGTTTGAACGTGAAAACTACATGTAGTAACTAACCTTATGTGTCAATTCAGTCTTTGGAGATTCAAATGGTTTTCCTCTTTCGTTTGTGATGCAATCTTTTTCTGCTAAAATTAATTTTTTTAAATAATAATGATAGTAAAATAGAAATCCCTTCAACCATCGGACGATAGACTCCATAACGAAACCCACCGAACAAAAATGAGTGATAGCGGGCATCTCTTGTGAGAGATGTTGTGTTGACTTCAAAAAGTATTACTATTCTGCTACATATTCATGTACAAATGCAAATTAGTACTACATTATCTCTAACAACATCACTGTGAAGATGAATTGCAGAATAATTACCTATTGGATCATTTAAGTCCGGAGAGCTCAGTAATTTTGTTCTTCCTCGCCTGCTTACATTTTGAACCACTCACCCTTTCTGCTAACATCTCCTTGTTTTTTATGCTTGGCCTCTAACATGGCTTCCCTAGATAGTTGCCAAGCCTCCAATGAGTAGTGGAATTCATCCGCAAACAACGGACCTCTTCTTATGATATTGAAACTTCTCGTCTGCCTCCCTGTTCGTGCCATTTCTGAAACTGCAAAAGTAGTACATTTGAAAGAGCATTTTTTTTGGGAAACGAAATATAGAATGCTCAACATTGATTTTAACATACTACTAAATAATTGTGTTCGGTTAACTTGGAGACTTTGGGTTAACATTTAGGTTTCAATAAACAATGAAAAGAAAATATTATAAAACACGATTTTTTCACAGACAAAACAACGCTTTGATAATATTATTCAACAACTAACCAAACTAGTACTAGAAAAAACCGAACTAAACACAGCCTTGATATCTGTGGCCGTTGAAGGTCAATAAATTCTTTACGGTAAAAATACACGTCTGTCTGTGCCGACGGATGGGAAACGACGGCAGCGTTGTCCGTAGTAACTCTGTGACGTTCTAAATTGTACTGAGTCTGACCTATATAACGTACAACAAGCTCACACCTGAAGCAATGAAATTACTACGAAAAATGACGAGGGCTAGCTAATTCATTGCATTTTTTATAAGCATACATGTACAACAATTATGAGGCAAATTAAAATGTTCACTGACATACAAAAAAGATTGAGAAGAACTTAATGAAAGCATGATTCCAGCAGAACAAAATTAAAAGCAACAGCGATAGACAGTTTCAGGCTGAGCTCAGCAGCACAATAATGATGGTCCATAGACCAAATGTGTAATAATCAGTGAAGCGTCAAGATGTGTGATGCTGAATATCCAGAATAGATACAATTCTTCTCCCTGCATTGAATGGCTACGCTGGGACAAGGAACTTAACCTCATTTCTGAATCCTTTCAACATTAAACTTCATACAAAAATATTTTTACTAAAAGTTGTCATTATCATTGAGAAAAAACATCAAAATAGTTGTCACCGTCGGAACTGACCGTGGGGCTGTATATTTGATGGTGGGAGCAAGCCCCTGCAGTTGGGTGTTTGTTCTTGAAATTTGGTAGTTGTAAACATCGAAACGGAAAGATATGAAAAGAGAAAAGAAACGACACGGAAACTATAAGTCCAAACAAAACATGGAAACAGAAGGAAAGGGGAAAATAAAACAAAGTTAATGAAATGTAACAAAATTGAATGAAACAGAAAGAAAACAAATGAAAACAAAGTGTTACCTCATGGGCAGCGACTACGATTACATCTCTACACAACTGTTTAGCAGCATCATTGCAAAAACCAATTTTTGAATCACTAGTAGTAACATATTACATGTACAGTCAGTCATGTCGCTTTTCCGGTATTGAAATATCAAGTAACATCCAATATATTAAGGTGGTTTAATTTGCACATAGTATCGATTCTTTTTTTCAAAACAGAAAATATAAAGTGTGCTGGTTTATCGGGCATGAATTATAAAAAAAATATATATCATATAATCAAAAGAGCACAACAAAATCGAAACCTGGAGCCTTCTAATCAATGTCAGCATTTTAACATAAATGCCCATGGATAATATTGCTGGATAGGCGGGAATTTGATTAAGACCTTCATCATTCACAAACGACAATTATCCCTCGCCGGTGGCTATATTAAATACTTTGTTTAATAAAGATCAATGTTATTTTTGGAGGGACCAAATGCCATTCCTAAAAGATCTGAGATTAATACCCTCAATTCATGCGGGGAAATATAGGCCAAAGTGACTTCTTTGTTACGAATGTTGATTTCTAACCATAAATATTACTGTTTTCATTTATATTTGCTGATGTGTTGATCTTGAACGCTTATTTTCGAACTCTTCCGACTGCAAATTAGTAGTAATAACTATACAGTTACATATAAACTCTGTAAAAAAAACTAATTGGTACTTCGGCACTTATACATTTAGGGATTAGAGCCGGGCTGGAAGGATGCAGCCACGGACGCACACACGGATGGATAGTCGAAATCAATTTGTAGTGTAGAAGTTAAGCGGATGAACAAAAAACATATGGAAGAAGAAAGATGAGATTTATAACATTTTACAAAAACAAAATGTAAACATCTCTCAACTTTGATATTATTTTGAGATAGCTTAAATGTAATACCACTATGTAAATGCCTTGCACAACATCATACCAGCGTATGTATATACCATTATACAGCTGATTAAGCTGAAATTAAATTACGAAGTTTTTAATGTAGTGGTTAGGACGGACAGACTTTAAGTACCATTCCACCTAAGAAAATCGGGCAATGGGGCACATCATAATTCTCAATTTGGCCTTTTTTTGCCTCCAATATATTAAATACATCTATAAAAGAATTACAACTTGACGAACCAATATCTTAAAAAAAGTCAGACTTTTCAAACACTTTTATTGTTATTTCAGAGGGTTATTGGGTAAAAATACTTGAAAAAAAATCACAATAAAATCTCTGCTTTTCTTTTCTTCATGTGCCATACCTTATACACATTTTGCCTGATTCTTAGACAGAGAAGTACTTAATTCATTAAGGAGCAAATACCTTTAATGAAGAACGTACATACCAAACGGGACAACTTTCGGTCATTCTTCAGAACTAATATTGATATGAACACGTATTGTTTGATGCAATGTCGAAATTTTATATCTGAACTATTTTCATAGAATTCTTTTAAATAACCTAATAACATATTTATCACAATATTTTGTTTTTGTTTTTTTTTAATTAAGTTTTTTTTTTAAATTCATAAATATTAGAATACTTTTTTGTAAATTTATTGCTTAATAAACTTGTTTCGACAGGGTTTCCCACCAGCAAATGATGTAGATACGATTATGAAATGTACACATTGGACCCTGTTTCAGGGGATGAGGCTCTGTCTGAAACAACGGCCTGTGAATGTACTTGCAGGACAGGATCGAGGCTAGGTGGTAATGGTTTTAAGTCAGTGAGTCGACTTTTACTACAAAATAGTCTTCTTTTGTGTATAAAGCAATGGGATTCATTTAATTGGATCATTGCAACAACAACTCGCTGACACTATTGGTGAATTTTTCATTGGAAAAATAGAAACGAACCGAAATAATTTATGTGCATCTCATGTTTCTGAAAATCGTAATGTGTTGAGAGCCGACATCAAATTTTGATGGTATTCCACTGACGAATTCTACACCTGTGTCGGCTGATGAAATTCAAAAAAATTATCCAGAAAGCTCCGGCAAAGTCCTGTGAATTGGACCCGATCCCGATTTTTTTTTTTTTTTTTTTGCTAAAAACTTGTTTAGACAACGTTATTAAGCAGAGCAACATGTTCCCGAGGATTTTTAAGAGGCGATTGTTAGACCGCTCTTGAAAAAAAACAGGTCTTGATAAAAATGTACTAAAAAATGACCGCCCCGTTTCGAATTTGTCTTTCGTTTCAAAGATGTTGGAAAAAGTAGTCGCTTCACGTGTCGAAGTTCATCTACAACAGAATTTTCTCTTACAATCTTCAGTCAGCATGATCTCACCACAGCACTTGATAACAACTGTTCCGTACTTGTGATGTTAGATCTCTCCGTTGCATTTGACGTAATAGACCATGCCATTCTTTTCCAA
This sequence comes from Perna viridis, assembly GCA_037379345.1. NCBI lineage: Eukaryota > Metazoa > Mollusca > Bivalvia > Mytilida > Mytilidae > Perna > Perna viridis. Next base: position 29,397,256 of record CM074517.1, on the reverse strand, counting down.
CGTCTTTAATATTCGTATGGAATAACCGGGTCATGGCTAGCTTGGATTAGATCTTACTTAGACTCTAGAACACGGCGTATTGCGATTGGTTCTGTTTTATCCAAAGGTATGCGGCTAAAGTATGGTGTTCCTCATTGATCCGTTTTAGGCCCTAGATTGTATTGTCTCTTTTCAAAACCGATTGGGGAAATATGTCGGCAGCATGATATGGACCATCAATGTTATGCTGAAGACACCCAGGTGTACCTCATTATTGAACCGCGAAAGACCTGGACTGATATATTGAGTAGAATCGAAGCGTGTTTGGCCGATATAAGTGACTGGATGTGATCGAATCTCTTAAAACTCAATTAGCATAAAACCGAGTTGATAGTTTTTGCGCATAAACATCGAGTGAAGGATTTTGCCATCTGTAAACTTTCATTCGATGGAACTGTTGTCAGTGACGTACCACGTATGAAAAACTTCGGCGTATTTTTCGACCAATCTCTTACAATGGAAAAACAAGTTAGTGCTATTTCAAAGTCTTGTTTTCACCAGACCAGAAACATTGGATGCACCCGCAACTATATCCCCGACGATGCATGCAAAACTCTCGTCAACTCGCTAGTCACATCCCGTTTAGATTACAGAAATTCATTGTTGAATGGACTTCCAACTATTTAGTGAATAAGCTACAGACAGTGCAAAATACGTCAGCCCGCTTAATATCAAGAACTAAGAAAACGGATCATATAACACCCACTCTCATCGATTTACATTGGCTTCCAGTGAACTACCGCTGCCAATATAAGATCATATTGTACGTTTGTAAATCACTTCGTGGTAGTGCTCCTGTATATTTATTGTGCCATCAAACCACCACGTGTTCGAACCAAGACCTACGGCGAAAGACGTTTCGACAAGGCTGCCGCAACGTTATGACCTGAGAAATGCGCCATCACTGTTATGTTTTAAGCGGAATGTCAAAACTCATCTTTTTAGACTTGCATATGACTGTTAACTGTTGTAGGTTTTACTGACTATTTATTGAGTATTTGATTCTTACGTTCAATAGATACTCTATATTTTTAAATAAATGATATTGATTCTTTTATATAGATATACTTTTTTGCATACATTTCATAGATTTTTTAATAAACGTTCCATGCATTTTTAGACAGCAATTTTATGTAATGCTAATTATTATTTTTTTTCTTGTTTTTAATTTCACATAATGATTTTTATTATTTCAATATTGGTTTATTGAAACACTTAACTTTCTACTCAATTTATTTTTATGAAACTTTACATATTAATTTACATATTTTATATTTATATATCTTGTACTTGTAATTTATTATTATTATTGTTTATACATAAGCCTATGTTAATATTATATACAGTGTGTATGTGTGATGGTGTGTGTATGTGTGTGTGTGTGTGTGTTCGCGCGTGCATGTTGTGTGATAGCGGTTAGTGGATAAACGCGTGCATGTGTTCGTGAGTGTGTAATGTTAAGCGCTTAGTGTAATGTTTAATTGTGTTAGATAAGCGCTATATAAAAAACTTTGTAATGATAATAATAATTGTGAATACAATGCTTTGTGGGTGCAGCTTGATACAACCACAGAGGTAGAACTGGCGTTGATATAATAAAGTACAAGCAAGGATGGGTCCAGAGATTTTTAACAGGACGTTCCAGGCTGTTATTTGTTCATTTTTGGTCAAAATTTGCATGAAATCAACCAAAGTTTCCTATAAAACAGGGGATCAAACCCCCAGAACCCCTCTAGATCAGGAACATGTAATATAAACATGCAATATGATTTATAATATTATAATTAAAGGATATATAATAATCTACATATAACATGTAATATATAAAATGAATTTCAAATATATTACACAATACTAAGTTAGTAGCAGAAAACGATGATTTGAGTTAACAAAATAGTGTCGTTTTGTCAGTAATGGCATATTCAGGCTATGAGATGTTCCTTATCTTGTACATCTAAACATCTGCCCGAGTCTTTCAATAAATCCAAGTTTTTTAATTCCATTGTGTTGTGGAGCAGCCAGATTTCTTGTGGTATTTTTCTCCTTTTCGGTGGCTTTGTCCGCGAACAAGACTGCACATTGATAATCTATAAATAAGAAATTCTGTCAATCCAAGGTTTTTTTTCTCTGTCATTTACTGATAAAATTTAGATACCACATCGCCATTGTTACGAGTACAGAAATACATTTCTGTCTTTCTCGTTCAACAAATTCTTTTTTTAACGTTTTCACAGTTCCTGTTTTTTTTGTTTGTTTGTTTGGTTTTTAGGGGGACTGTTATAATGAACAGCAATAATTTCAAAGTTACTTGCTCTTACTGCTTAATATCAAAAATAAAAATGATTTTAAAAGTTTCTAACCTTTGCTTTCGTTGGCCATTTTCTTTTCTTCCTTTTTCAGATTTTTATCTTTTCTTTTCTTTTCTTTCTTTTCCTTTTTCGATGCTTTCTGTTGCTCTTTTATTTCTTTTTTTGAAGACTTTGCATTTATTTCGTTCCTTTCTTTATATTTCTTGTTTACCATTTTGATGTACTTTTTTGCTGTTTTCTCTTGATATTTTCGCAGATCCTTTTCGTCTTTTTTCTTTGCTTTTTCTAACTTCTTAAGCTTTTTCCATTTATCTGTGTTAAGTTTTTGCTGCGAATTTGAAATTTCGAATTAGAAAATTTCCTTGAAATGAACGGTAAATATCAACCTTCGAGAGACTTACGTTCTGTTCTCATCTAAAACATAATTTTAGATGTACGGCCGAAACTCAATTTTACTTTACTGAAGTATCCTTATTTCTTACACTTTAACAACATGCATTTTTCCTAATCGTAAATTATTATAATCACTAAAAAAATTCTCATCTGAAGTGTCAAACGCATACCTCCCCCCCATTATACGTCTACATACCTATGTAACCTAGCGCACTGTAGAAGTACTTGACCCAATACATATATCGTTTTAGTGTTCATGATTATTGCAATAGCTACAATCTGATATGTTTTTATTAGACTATACTTAAAACCAACCTTTTGTTGGCTTTGAGTTCCTGTCACGGTCTCAAATGTCCCACTGCTATTAGCTTTGACATTGGTCTGTAATGTTTCTGTAACAGGAGACTTCATTGTATTGTGTACATTGTCCAGGTTTTCTTTAGATACTTGGTATACCGCTTTTGAAATAACATCTTTACAAATCAGTCTCGCTCTTTCTTGTAAAATTTCCTCGGTGTTAGCGAAACTGTCAACCTGGCAAAAACAATGAAATTTTCTTTCAATTGTATGGAGTTCGGCAGATAACATACACAAAAAAAACCAAACAAACAAAACAAAAACAAAACAAAACAAAAAAAAAACAAATCAAAACAAACAGGAACAACAGCAAAAGCATATAAGAACCGTCAAATATCAACAACAAAGATGCCACAATAAAACACTGCATTCTAATACAAGCAGCATAGACCCTTCAAAATAATATATATATATATATATATATGCAAAATCAGGCATTAAGCCTAAAGCCTAGGCAATAAGCTATTGACTAGTCAATAACCTTATTGACTGAAATGTGTTAGGCTTTAAGCTTAAAGACTAGGAAATAAGGCCTATTGCCTGGTGCATATTTTTTCTTTAATTTTGGCCTTTTAAAATAAACCAAAGCTCATGAAATTAAATTATTGACAATTGAACACATTTACATTATAATACAGAAATATATAAGGCTAGTGCTTTTGTCACTTATTGTCACATGTGTTGGAAGAATGGCATCTGCTGCTACATAACTTTCCCATTTTCCTGCATTTACATCTGTTTGTGTTGCATTTTGTCGTGCAGCTACCACGTTGGAAACCCTGGCCGCCGGATATTGATTGTTTATTTGCAGCCTCTCTAACACTTAGAGATGTTTCACGACTTGTATCATTCTCACTAAACAATGTCCTTTTACACACACTGAATTCATTTGAACCGTATTTCCCTTTCAGCTCCCCGTACTTGGTGGCTATTCTACTGAGACCATGTTCGTATACCTGTAAAAAAAAATGCTTACTTTTGAAAAAAGGATAATGTGTTAGTCATGTCCTTTAAATGCATATTTTTTTTATAAAATGTAGTTTCATAAAATTGATGTAGCATTCTTCTGCTTCTGTGTCAAGGAAGGGTGTGGCTTATACCTCTGTGTCATATATCTTTAATTTTTAGTGTTCACAAAACTGACACTGACATACAGACAAATAGACGGACGAACAAAGTGAAAAAATATATGGCGCAACATTTGTAATACGAGGCCGTGAATTGTATTTGATATGATATGTAATTAATGCTGTAATATTTAGTCCAATAAATACCTCAGCTATCCGTCCGAGTAGATTTTTACTGTCACCCTTTCCACGGTCATACATTGGAATTGGCACTGCTACTGTTTGTCCAACCTCTGGAGTACCAAGTAGTTTCTTGCTTCTGTTCACCATAGACGCGGCCTGTTTGTCCTGCCTTTCCTTTGCCCCTGATCGATGACGAATACGTCTCGTATCAAGAAAGCAGTGTGGACAGAGAACTTTGCTACCGAAGCCTTCCTCTGAGTTTATGATTTTTTACTACAAATGACGTGAATGGAGGTATTACACTTTCCACAACTATGCGCGCCTGATGTTTCTAAAGTACACACCACACAAATCTGTTGAGGCAGAAATAAAAGTTGTATAAGTGAATGAATGTGACAAAAATACGAAATATCATGATACTGTGAAATTGAACCTATGTATGACGGACGAACAGGCAAAAGGACTATACCAGCCTCAACAATTGTGATCTAAAAGAAAAACTCAAGTTTCAATAAATGAATGAATTCATGGACACTATATATTCTAATGGATTATTTATTTTACACGTGAATAAGAAAAACCTATCGATAATAAAAAAAAATAATCTATGATTGGAATACTTGTACCTAATCAGCTACATCAGTGGTTCCGGTTTCAGATGAACATTCAAGTGTTACTGATTCAGCAGTCACGTCTCCAACAGAAGCCCCTCTATCCTGGTCAGGCACTTGTTCCTCACACTCTGACTGCTCACTGTCAAGGTCACTTTCCTCGCTGACAGACTATATTTAGAAATTGAAAGGATATATTTGATCACTATCTTGATAAAGTCAGCTGATCTGTGTTAGAAGTTAACATTACGTCATACAATGTAACACAACATTTGTAACTTCACAGTAATCAGTGACATATTAAGAAGCGCAAATAAATTCAAAAATTGAGTTCACCATATTTTTTGTGTTGACTTAATTTGAAATCAATTGATAGTATGAAATGTACTAAGTAACAATTAAAATACTAGAACTAAGTACTGTCAAATATGATACTTACTGGTGGCCTTTTTGACGTCAAGCAAATCAAGTCTTCTTCTCGCTCAAGGTTGTCTAAAACTTCCTTGGGTAATGCTGCTGACAATCCTATTGTAGCGGTTTTTCCCAACAAGGCTTCATACGGAGAGCGACCGATGCCTGTGTTTAAGGGTGAGTTCTTTTGCAACTGGACAAACTTCAAACCGACAGACCACTTTGTACTGCCATTATCTAGCAACCATGCCGAAATCATGTCGTGTATGTCTGCGTTGGACCTCTCAACACTGCCCTGAGACTGTGGATGTCGGGGTTTGCCATGTATGATAACAAGATCCGGTCACATCAGTTTTAATTCTTGTATGATTGCTGCTGCAAATTCTCGACCATTGTCAGTCTGCAGGATATGAGGAGCGCCAAATAAAGTAAAGATGTCGATTAGGTTGAAAGCAACCTCTGAAGCGCGTTTTGAAGTTAAAGCCTTTAACACACAAAACTTTGTTAAATGATCTTGAAAAACCATCACAAATCTGAAATCACCATCTGGATTGGATTGAAAGTCCAATAAATCAACTTGACACCTACTATTGAACTCACTAGAAGATAATGGCTTCACGACTATTCCTTTGGATAAATGTTTTTTCTTCAAACAACAGTTTTCACAATATGCGAGAAAAAGCTCTATACTATCCCTCGAGACATTAGCATACCCCTCATTGACTTTCTTCAGCATTCTGTCTCTTCCCCCATGTCCAGTTTCTTTATGGGCTTTCTCCAAAACACCGAAAAACTCTTCGAGATACGCGAACAACTTAAATCCCTGCTGATCACCTTCTGGTACTTTAGTAAGTAGTGAAAAGAACATTTACTATATATTACTTGAAAACAACTCAGAATCTTATAAACTTATTTAGTTGTACATTGGTGTGTGTAGTGGCCTTTGGCAATATCTGGTGTTCTCTCTATAGTTAAGGATTAACAGTATTAAAAAACTAATAATTTATATGGAAAAGAGTGGAAATGGGGAATATGTTAAAGAGACACCAATCTTTAAAAGATTAAAATGCAATGTTTTCTTTCTTTCATTATTTACTATTGCCTAGGAAATAAGTAGATTTTGACCACTATCATTTCAGGGAATAAGCCTAAAGCCTGATTTTTATATATATATGCTTGTTTCTTAAAACTACCAAATTGAAAAACAACGTCAAAACCTTTAAGGAAACGAGAGGAACAGAAGTACGTAAGATGAAAGAAGAAGAAATGATATGGATGTAACCAACCTCTAAATTTTGCTCAATACATGGCGGTTCAGCTTTCATAGAGAGGTCTTGGCACATAACATCTCCATCTCCTCTTTCTTGGAATTGTAGAGGATCTTAAAAAATGAACAAATTTAGAACGGATTGAAGAATAAAACAAACGAACAAATTAACTGCTAACAAAAGACCAAATTCATTCTGCTCGGCGGTATTATCATCAACTTTAATAAAGTTTTTAAACTAACCTGCTCTCATCCTTACCTATTTTGTTCCTAATTGCTGTTTCTGTGTTTCCGGTTGTTCTGTCATCTTCTACTGTTACCTCATTGGCTGCGACTACGATTACATCTCTACACAACTGTTTAATGGCATCATTGACCATTTCATCCCTTTTTGGTAGGACAACCTGAATGTAAACATTGTTAATTTGAAGTAAGATATAAAGCACTGTTCACCAAATAGCCCTTTTCAAACGAAAACTTGTAAATGATTTAGGCAAAGTTCTTACAGATAGCAAAGCAGGGGCGGATCCCTTCTTTTTATTGGAAAATTTGTCAATTGCAAGCGTAAAATTGACAAAAAATGCAAATAATGTCCCAGCACCCCTTTTTCTGAAGAAACTCGACTGGCACCCCCTTTTCAAAGTGTCTTGATCTGGCCCTGGCAAAGAATACTGGAACATTATTCATGACAGACAAAAGTCCTGTAATTAAGAATTTTGCTTAGACAGATGCCTATAGTACATACATCTGGTAGTTAAAAACAAGTTTCATTAAACTCCATTCGGCAGAGTATGAGGAGTGACCGATGAAGGCATGGTACATCTCTGCGTATGGAAGGACGGACACCCACTACCACTTTTCGAAGTAGGTTTGTTTTGTTTGTTTGTTTGGGTTTAGCACCCGAGCAGCAATATTTCAGCTACATTCAGGCGATGAACATGAAGTAGATGATAAAATGAACATGAAATGATGATGAAATGAAAAATGGGATGGGACACAAGGATAATGGGGTCGACAAATTTTGATTGCCATTGGAAATAGGGAGAGGTGGGTAGGGTCGAGCAATTTAGCCTCCTGTGGCGGAGCCCTATGGTTCCTACTCCGGGAGAATGCCACAGTAGGTTTTTTTTTTTTAACGTGCGAGGAACGTGGCATCTTTCCCAACACGGTGCACCACTATGGTTTGCGGTCAGGTTTTCCATATTATAGCCTGATCACCCCAGCATGCTGCAGACCCATTCTTTTGACACCCGGACCTGCACGGGTATTTCGAAGTAGGAGAAATACTAATGCTGGCGCCGAAACGGGAACGGAGGTCTGCCGCTGCGTGGACATGATTTAATATATGTTAACATTCGAGTCACTACAAACGTTAAACAAATATGCTTTGCACTTTTCAATTTACGGCAATACCTCGCTTACTAGTACTTAAGAAGCAAACATTTCTGTACAAACCTCGTGTATCGAGTCATTCTTTGGAGCTTCAAATTCTTTTCTTCCATCGTTTGTGATAGAATCATTTTTTGCTGAAAGTGAATATTCAATAGTAATAGCGATAGTAAAACATAAATTACCTGTGAAATGAAAAACACAAATAATTTTCGCTTGCATTTATTTTCAGGATTTGCAACTTTGAAGAATACAAAATCACGAATTTTCCGTGTTTGCAGTAAATATTGTAACGGTATTTGAAATCGTTGTAAAATTGCACTTAGCGGTGCCCTAAGAATTGTCAAAGAAAAATAAATCAACGACACTCGGGTAGAATGCGAGATCGTCAAGCCACTGCATTTTTTTGTTTTGCATTAATAAAAACACCGCAAAAATTTCTGAATAACCAGTAGTTTATTTTATGGACTCATGAACGATGAAAGCCACTGTGGAAATAGTGATGATTGGCCCCTCTTGTGAGAGTAACTCCGAAAACTTGAATGATTCTTCTCTGCTACATGTATAAATGCAAATATTGTTATATTTCTCAAAATTACAACATCAGCGTGAAGATAAATTGCAAAATCTTGGGCAATGATGGAAAACTCAAAAACAAGAATTGTCTTGGAACAGAAGGATAAACACTGTTTTTTTTTCATTTCTCATTTTCATACACTGAACTACTTCATCTCTTACCTTTTTTACCAACTTTTCCTTGTTTCTTATGCCTGGCCTCCAACATGGCATCCCTAGATAATTGCCAAGCATCTAATGAGTAGTGGAATTCATTCGCAAACAGTGGACCTCTTCTTATGATATTGAAACTCCTCCTTTGTCTCCCTGTTCGTATCATTTCTGAAACTGCCAACAAGAAACAAGTAGTATGTTTAAGAAGCGTTTGGTAGGAACGAAATGCAATTTCAAAGCACTACCGATAGTATGCTCATGTCTCCGGCTATATCACTTTTTTCGTGCGTTGTTAACTTTGATAATTATTAGGTCCATTTAGCATTCGATACAACTATAATGAAAATATATAACAATTATTTGAAAAGACAGAACAATCAAAGATCAATTATCGTTTTGCTGATAAACAATAACCTAACCAAATTCTCACCCGAATCCCGAACTAAATTCAATATTCTATGGACGTTAGAAGTCGATAAATGCTTGAGCGCAGAAATACACGTCTGTCTGTGCTGACGGATGGGAAACGACGGCGGCGTTGTCGGTAGTAACTCTGTGACGTTAAAAGTGAACTAAGTCTTCAAGCGAAATGACCTTCAAGGAAAAGTAAAATTACGAGCCTTTGCAAGCTTTTGATAACTACACATTTTAATTGCCCTACACTAAGATGGACTATTGAGCCCATATAGTGGTAATATTTAGGAGTACAACAGTATTGTAGCATTTTATCAATTGTACTATAAACAGTTTTCCAACTACGATTAATATGGAATCGATATATTTATTCCCGTTAATTTCTAGTGAGAGAAATAATCGTGAACAGATCGATAACGGACGTCAAATATTGCAGCTTGGTCGTAAACGCGCATGTCAAGGATGGTGGAATTAGTCCTGTATATGACTACTAAAATTCCGCATCGCGTATCTGGAGCTAATTTCTTCGTCTTATGAAATATGTATTAAAAAGAATTCCAGTAACTGAAATGCACAGGTCTAAAAATGCAAAAATAGCTATTTCATACCTTTCAAGGGCACAGTAACTCATCACAGGAGTCTTTACATACCACAACTCAGGTGAATATTTTGTAAGGCTAATCACATGGGCTTGCGCCTGCTATCAAATATGCAGCCCAACTATGAGCAAGCCCCTGTATTCAGATTTCAGTCGAGTAGTTTCAGGTGGTCGTGCAGCGCTCTGGTTACAATAAGGTTTATTATCAAGTTTCAACAAAAAGATTCAAAATCAATGTATCCTACAACCAATGCAGACTTTTGCCTACACAAGTCCAAAGAAGCAATTCGTCAACTGTCTATCTATTATTGTCTAAACTGCAAAAAAAACCGACATTTTCCCCATTTAAGGACAGTTACTCTAACCAAGAGTCGTCATACAACTTCGTCAAAATTGAGACTAGCTTTTGTAGTCCTAATTATAAGGATTATTTCATTTAAGTAGCTGCCCACGTGAGAATCATGCAAATGTGATTCATGGTTGGAAAGCCTACATATTTTATTTTTGATATTTTGTTTAAAATTTCATAGTAAACAGAAAAGAACATGTGGCTTTTCATATAACCCTTGTTCATAGGATATAAAAATCATATAGAATGTACTGTAGAATTCAAAATTAAGGGAGATAACTCTGTAAATGACACTAAAATACGATAGAAACTATTGGATTTTTCATGTGGATTATCTTCTAAGTGCAGGCAGATTGGAATGTCTTATACATTTCATCATATAGACCTATAAAGCAACTTAATACCAAAACTAACAAAAAAAATATGTAGACTTTTTATGTGTATCACATTTTACAGAATTTGTATGAATATTACAAAGACTGCTACTTAACTATCGACAGACTTTTCTTCGTAAACCTCCACGAAATTCGTCAATTTTGGTATCATAAGGGCAATAACTCTAATAAGAAGTCACAACGTGAACCAAATGAAGACTATTTCAATAATTCACAGTTTCTTTTTAATTACTTTTTCATTCATGTTAAAAAGTAATCAAGGGAACCAAGGTTATAGCGATGATCAACAGAATGCAATCCAGGGACAAAGACCAGACATGGAAAACAGACATACACAACAAAGAACACAAAGTAATGAAAACCATACATACAAAGTAACAAAAGCAAATGAGCAACTCGAACTCCACTAAAACCTGGGAGCATGGACCAGGTGCACCGGTAGGGCAAGCGTCCTCTGCTTGTTTAGAAACACCCGCCGAGTTGCTCATAAAAAGTCAAGTCCGGGGTAGACAAACGAGGAAAGGAAAACTATGACCCGTTGAATAAATCAGTTTTCACGGTGCAGATAGATACACCATAACGATACACGAGTTCATGATGACGACCATAAAAATTTTGTAGTGATGACTTCAATCTTGTAGCAACACAACCCTGCTCCAGAAGCCTATTTATTAGAGTTCTAGCGCGATACAAAAAGTCTGCGCAGTTTCGGCAAGCTCTGGCGTAACGTATGTGTTGTGATATGAACACTCCATACGCAGGTGCTAAAGTGATGTTGCCACAGATGAAAGGAAAGTTGACAATTTTGAATGAAAAGTCATCACGTTTGTCGTAAAGTTTGGTCAATAGTTTTCTTTTACCAAGATCAAGATATTAGGCTGACTTCACAGTGTCTGTAGTATCCTTTATCTCAAGTTCTTTGGGGTAGAAGCAATGTATCAAATACCCGATGTTATGATTGTTTAAAGATAATACGTCATCTTCATGTTTGATCTTCCAAGGGCAATAACTCCAATAAGAAGTCGTCATACAACCTCAACCAAATAATAAAAAAAAACCAGCTCTACATTGTAGAGTTTTTTTAGCTAAACGTAGGAAGTCCCATTTATTTTCCTGTACCTCAGGTTCTGAGATATATCGGTTGAAACTGGTGACTTCACCCATGTGATAAAAAATAGCAATGACGGTCATATTAAATACGCCTAATCTGAACAATTTTCAACTGAGTAGAGGTTACAGACCACCAATTCAACCAATGAGCATTTGGAACGTACGCAAAAATAGTCCTACGCAGAAATTACCCCTGTTCCTCATAGTGCTGTGAAAAGAGTTCTCATCTTATTTCAAAAATTTAAACAGTTTCTGAAAGGAAAAACATTTCTGTACATTTTATAGGTGCATTTTGCTTCTTGTGATGTGGAGCCTAATCTCCATAATGATTTCTAAATATACCCCTATCTTACGATAACACTGGGACTTCCCATGCTATTTATAGACACTTCACTTCCGGTGACCAGTACTGCACTGCAAGTCTGCTAACCCCACATGCCATTCTGAGGATTGTGAGCTGACACATGTAGAATCATGCTGATATATAGTCCTCTGCAGGTTAAAGTTAAGGTAAAGTCCAGAGAAGCCATTGAATATTGTGAAATTTGCATAGAAGCCTATGGGAAGTGGAAGTAGTGGTTTCTAGCCTAGATACCCTAAAAATGTTGGTGATCAAATTGATAATCCAGTGAGTGGTTTAAGGCGATTTTTAAATAAAGGGGAACGGCGAGGGGAGACAACGATGAAAATAACTCACCCAGGTCTTCAATTCATTAATATCAAAACCACCACAGGGGCTTGGTCCCACTTTCAAAATTTAATACGCAGCCCCACTAGTATATAGGTTAGTTATAAATACTAGTGGTGCAGCATGTTTGATAATGGGAGCAAGCCCCTGTGAAACCACCAAGAACTTTGTCCTTCTTTCCATAGGCAATTGTCTTTTTGTATATTCAAAACCAGTTACAGTATGGACCATACCGATCTGTTCACGATCATTTCTTTCGCTTAACAGTGGTGCCTGAATGCAGTGCACAAGGTGTTCGTAATTTTTTTTTCTGGTATAGCAATATTGCGTTCAATACTGGTGTAAATATTCAATTTAATACTGTGAATTCTATTACTTTTTACTAGTGTTGTCAAAATCATCTGAAGTTAATAATCGGTTAAAGGTAAGAACTGTCGATCGGTTAACCGGTTAACCGGTAGATTTTGTTTACATATGGCAGTTTTAGTATCCGAAATATATGTTTTGTTCAAGAAAATAATATTATCGAACACAGCCGATTTCTTAATTTCGTAACTACTAGTATTCGTTCAGACGTAATGGAAGTTCCTGGAATGCTCAAATACTGACGGGCCAAGACTGAAAGAATGCTCAGGGTATTTTGCAGAGTTTTCATTCCACCATTTAAGTGGAGATTTGTCATGCACTACACGCTCTTTCTTATGCAGCAAGTTCACAAATTACAAACATAACAAAGAACATGAAATGACAAAAAAAAATCACGTACAAAGCAACAAAAACAAATGAGCAACTCGGACTCCACTAAAGAGTGGGAGTATGGACCAGGTGCACCGGTAGGTGTGTTGCTTTTTTCCAGGGTCTGCGAATTTCAACGTAAGATAATTTAGCACATATCTTGTCCTGCCTGTGTATGCCAGTTCAAAGTTTAACGCCTTTTTATAAACAAACCAGGCTTTAGACGGTGACATTTTCAATTATAGTCGCAACGATCACATAGATGTGCAAAACTGTGTTTACTACAATTCAGACAACACATCCGTATAATAGATTATTAATTATGTTTTAGTGTTGTAATCAGCCTCTGATCTTTTGTATGTCTTTTTATATATACAGGATCTGTTGAATGAGTAATCAAGGGAATCAAAATTCTAGCGGCAATAAAAAGAATGCAAGATGCTTCTATAAAAGCTTTTCTCTCGGACTTAAACAAAGTAGTTCTTGGGTTATATTTAAATGCAATGTTCTAGCATTTGAAAAGTACAAAATACCCCGCTTTACTCCCGGAGAGAAGCCATACATGTATTTGAATGACAAAAAAAACCCCAAAAAAACAAAATACAAACAAACAAAACAAAACAAAAACAAAAACAAAAAAACAAAAAAAAAAAGAAAAAAAAAAAGAAAAAAAAAAAAAAAAGAAAAAGAAAACAATAAAAAGCCCAGTACTTATTGATTTGAAGAAAAGTTAGTTAACAAATAAAGCTCTGTAATTTGTAGGGGTACGATAAGGTAAGCATTGTTTCGGAAAAAAAACCAGCGATTTCTGTTTCATGGGAGTTGCTACCAGGTTCTGTTGTTATTCTTTTAAATTGGCCAATGGCCCCTGAACCGTACAACACTTCTGTAATGATTGTGCAGCATAGTTTCAGATTTACACTACATGTATAAAGTGACCAGGATACCCAGGGGATCAAGGTTTTGTTCTTTAAGAGGCGACATAACCAATCAAAATAAAATTCAACATTACAGTCAACTGTGAAGTAAATTAAAAGGTGATCGAAGTTGATTCATAAGTTACCATGGTAACATGTTGTTGATCATGGTATGAAGTAGTGATATCCATAAATGGCAAAATGTTCCATAAAAGTTGAGAATGTTAGCCATATCAATCAATAATGGTGCTGTGCTTCCACAACAGAATAACACATGTAACTGGCACATAAAATGAACAAATGGTAACTAGTACTGATGATCTACACATGTAACTTTCCCAATGGATGAACATGTGTGACTGGTAACAATTACCTTCACATGTAACTTGCCCAGTGGATGAACATATGGAACTAGTACTAATGATCTTCACATGCAACCTGCCTAAAGGAGGAACATGTGGAACTGGTACTAAAGATCTACAAATACAACTTGCCTAATTGATGAACCTGTGTAACTGGCATAGATCAGAGGTAAGTTCCTCCAAAGTTGAGGCCTGGTTATTTTCACAAAAAAATGAACACCAGTAACTTATACAAAAGATCTGCACATGTAACTTTCTACAAAACTGAACACAGGTTAGTGATGAAAATGAGTGTCTTGTACAACAGATTTACATATTATGTTACTTGCCTCATGAACATGAGGAACAGGCACCACAAACAACACACAGGTAACCGACACGAAAAATGGACACAAAAAATGAACACGGGTAACTGACACAAAAAAATGAACACAGGTAACTGGCACAAAAAGATGAACACAGGTAAATTTAAACAGGATTTATTAACTTAACAAATGTAGGACATAGCTTATATAATCATACCCTGGATAGTGAGTTTGGAATAGTATACAATGAAAACAATAGGGTAAAATGTGCAAAATTATTAAGATAAAGATCTCTATCAATATAAGGTGATCTTTATAAGTTTTTAGGGGTTATTGTAATATAATGAAAATGGATATGGTGAATATGTCAAAGAGACAACAACCCCACCAGATGAAAAATTACAGCTCAAAAGCTATTTGAAAAGTCTACCAGTAATTAAGTGACAAGTGTCAACTGATTTTTTCTTCTCTAAAAATGTAAATTTTGGAGGGAAAAAAAAACCCCAAAAACCAAAACATTCTCTTGGTTAAATTAAAAAGAATTAAAAGTAACATAACTGACCAAAATCACAGAAATCACAGTGTAACAGGCATGGTGTCCTAGTAATAAAAAATTATTGTCTACTTTATTGTTTTTCCATTGTTATTATTGCCTGATATTTTCTACCTCATTCTGAAACCATAAAAGTATTGGCAGTTTCCAATGACAAAGGAGCTTCAAATTGACAGTGACATGGCTGATAAACAAAACCATTAATGATGAGATGTTCAAAACTGACATACATATCACACTCTTTGTCGCACAGACAAAATACTAATAAATGACGACAAACTTACTTGGTCCGTTTCAAAATACCTGAAAACATTCTGAACCCTGTATTGTATAGTTTCATCAAATGAATTGCATAAACTGAAACAATACATTGCAAAATTAAAGTTTTTATAAATTCTATACATAGGATATGTCTGTGACCAAATGATTTTGAAAAAAAACAAAAAAAAACAGTACAAAATTTGAGATTTAAACTTTTCACCATTGAGAGATCATATTTCATGAAAATGTAACATTTCATCATAATTCATAACCTTTATAGTTGTACTCGTTTATAATGTAAATTGCAATGTATGAAATACCCTAATAAAAAGTACCCCATAAAAAATCATTATTGTTCAAAAACAAAAAACAAAATTACTAACAATTTCTTTGTTTGAAATTTATCACCTTTACAAATTTCCTTGGTAAACAAAAAAAAAAAAAAAAAAAACAGCATTTGTTTTCACACCTAGAATTGCAAACACAATAACTGTTGAAGTATATTTACACCACCAAATCCCATGCAACAGTTATGATAGGAAGAAAAATCAATAAATTTTCAAGTTTACTTCATGTCACATGTTTAATGTACATTCAAACCCGACTAGAAGGAAAATAAATTGATTCA
This sequence comes from Perna viridis, assembly GCA_037379345.1. NCBI lineage: Eukaryota > Metazoa > Mollusca > Bivalvia > Mytilida > Mytilidae > Perna > Perna viridis. Next base: position 29,381,186 of record CM074517.1, on the reverse strand, counting down.
TAAAATTTTACTTAATGTCCTTATTTTCTAAATACAGTCAAACCTGTACTAAGTGACCTTTCAATAGAGAATAAAATTTATGGTCACATCTGATGGTTGGAGGTCTTTATACAAAGGTTAATATTATACAGAATACTATAAACAGCCAAATGTGCCACATATGATAATCAACATATGATAGCCATATGCTTATCCTGTGATTCTCATGGGTAAATATTGGCTTGTTAACATATGTAAACAAAAACTTAAGTTAATCATATATAATTACTAGGAACAGTTCTTAGCACATGCAATGATTGAATAAAGTTATGATTGAAACACTCTATTGAAATTTTTCCAACAAAGCTGCCTTCATGTTTCTGGAATGGAAAATCACACATGCACACATACATAGGTGAACTCAGAAAAAAAAAGTAATATTTCATAGCAAACATGCTTATATCCTTACATATGGTTTTGGAATTTGACACCTAGTATAAAAGTGTTAAAATCTATTTAAGAAATTTCACCAAAGAATATATGAGATCAAAAGAGGAATTTTCTGGACCCAACAGAAGATTTATAACTGCAGAAAACTGTGGTGATGCTACTGCCAGTCATGTACAATGAACGATAGCAGGTCCTGAACACTGGAACAGAAACCACCTGCAGGAATAAGTGATGCTAATATTTTTTAAACACCTGACCATCTGAGCAAGTTAAAAGTAATTTTACAGATTACAAGTTCATTTAGATTTAACTGAACTGATACAGAAGCTATGACTAGGTTTAACAGATCTTGCAGCCAGATGCTAATTGTCAAAAGTAGTGACCAGGTGTTTTAATCAACTTTTTCTCTTCTTTTTTTTACAATTTATTTATCTACTGCATATAGTTGAGAACTGAAACTCTATATAAGATTTTAAAATTTCAGCAGATAACAATCACTGGCTCTTATTAATTTATATAATGCTCCAATGGGAGGAAATGTTAATTATCACAAAAGGAATTCAGTAGCTCTATATTCACACATCAGTGAGTGAAACAAAGTCCCTTAACTTCTACAGTTGAACAAAGTCCCCTAATTCCAATAATCTAACAAAGTCCATTAACTCCTACAATTTTTTTAAACAAAAATAGTGATTCACAGAAAATGTTTGTCAAATACGAAACTAGCCTGAAGAGCAAATTAGAAGAAAATATATTAAAAAAACCTTTATAACTCTATCTGAGAGAGCAAGAATATAGAAAGCCACCCTCAGACTATTTACACAAGGAACAAAAGAAAGTAAATGTACCAATACCAGTGTTCAACATGCTATAGGTATAAAAGCTGAATCTTGTACCATTACTGCTGGTAAAAAAAAAATTAATGTTCTGCGAATAAATATGACTGCATAAAATTACATTCCATGATCTAGATTTTAAACTACAGCATTTCTGGTGTGAACAAATCTTGTACTTTTTCATTAAAAGCAAATATAATTATATAAAATAAACTCTAACATGCAAAAAAGTTTGAGCAATCAACAGCACAAAAGAAGCGAAAGAACATGAATTGAAAATAAGCATCATATCCTAATAATGTTCTTAAAAGCTGTTACGGTGCCGTCTCCTCATAACTGTCATGTTCTTAGTACAATGTCATTTAAAATGCCCAATAAATACTGGAAAAATATATCGTTTTATCAACTGTACATGGTTAGAATAAAAATAAACCCATGAATAGAAGCAAAATTAACAAAATTTGATAGTTTCACAGACAGCACTAAATGATGCACATAAATAAATAAATACAATGAGTTTGGTATCGTTATGCACAAGCATACTCAGATAAATTTTTGAGTCTTGATACGTTAACTTAATATTCAATTATTTTACTGGATCTATTTCATCATATTTACACAGGAAAAGAAACATTTGGCATTTCATTTTTCTATCATTATCATCTTATTGACATAACTAAATAAACAAATGACTACATAAACACATAAACACACACAAAAATATTAACCTTTCAAAAAAAACCAAAAAACAAAAAACACATCTATATAAATGCAAAACTGAACCTACTTGTAAAGATAATTCAGACACAAATTAAACTATTTCAAGACAAAAAAAGCCACAAAGTAGTTGCGAAAAATGAAATGAAAACTAGCAAGGGTATTAACCATGTAATCACAAATACTGAGCAATAATTGACAGGAAAAAATTCAGTTGTTTTTAAGTATGGTTCTGCTTAAAAACCAGGGAGGGATGATTCTTCATATCTCAAGATAATCAATGAAACTGTTTAAATATATATTTGGGATTAAGAAATGCATGAATCATTTGTAATAAGCTTCTGCCTGATTTTAAGGCAGAGCTGCACTTCTTAAATTTCAATGAACACAATATACTACAAGCACATTTGATGTGGAAAATAGTCTTTCATATAGAACAAACACTTAATGAGATACCTTATTTCAAACTGATTGCATTTCTAAAAAAAACCTCTCTAAACCAGCACTTGACATTTCATTAGAAAAGTTGGCTAACTGATTAATCAATAAAAAAATGAAAATTGATACACAAAAATCAATAATTAAGTTCATATTCAAAGATATTTCATTGGTAAAAAAAATATATATATTTTATTGTTTATGGAAAGCAAAACAAAAGTAACTCTTGGCTCCCAATGTGACATTGTTGAACCTGTTAGTACCCTCTAATCAAGAACAATAACTCCATTTCTCATAAAGAAAACTAATGAAAAAATGATGGTTGACCATTTACAAATGAATAATGAAAAAAAACAGGGAAAAAAGAAGCACCCTTATGTAATTTACAATGAAATGTGGAAAAAAGGGAGTATGTTCTGTTAACTTGAATTTCCACTCTCTTGTCTGGCCTGGTTATTGCTGTTCGCTGGGCAGTATCCACTCCATTCATCATTTTTTGAGTCCAAGTATTCAAATGTATCCAGAAACTTTTTGCCACTGAATCCTCCCACGGCAAAAAGACGATTGTTTAAAGTCACAACACTAACATTGGCCCTGCCTATACTCATTGGAGGTCCAAGTATGAATGAATTGTTCTCCAAAATTTCTGACGATTTAAGACTGTGTGATCCATCACTTCCTCCAACAACATACAATTTACCTGAAACAAATGGTACCATACAGTATATCCTAGGATATATCACTAAAATATAACAAATGTTTTCCTTTCATTACTGTGAAGGTACTTTTATTTGTGGGTACCAATTTTTCATGATTTAGGGAAAAAGTATCAGTTTACAGATTCTTGAATTCGTGGATTTGAAACTCTATCACACAAACGAATGGGAAATTTCCTCTTCATTGGGAACCAAATCTCATGGTTTACCAGACCCATGAAAACCATGAAAATTGGTACCCCATGAACAATTATACTTTCACAGTAGTTATGTTGCTTTAAGGACATGATTATATTTTTGTATTTGATCCCAATCATTAAGTATAAGTCTTTGAAAGCATCAGGCAAAATGGGAAAAATTAGACATTCACCTTAAAAACTCACTGATCTGACAATATAATTTCACTCAAGGATGGTTCTCAATTTGAAAAGGTCACTATTTGATCTCTGCATTACTGCAATTGCCCAGAAATTTTTAATAAAATGTTAGAAAAATGATGTTTTTGAGAGAGTTACCTGCCCTATAAATATTCATTTTAAGAAATTATAACTCAATTTATGAAAAATGTTGTATTTCTTTCCTTGAATTTGATGGTACAAAAAGTCAAAATACACTTTTCAAAATGAAGGGTTTATTTTATACCATGTTTCACCCACTGCCTGATTCTTACACAGACAGACATATTAAATAGTAATTTCTTCTGTTATTTCAAATATATAAATGAAATATAGACAAGTGAAAATCCTGTGTGTAGATTAACTGGTTAACAAGGTCAAACAGCAATCCAGTGACAAGCTAATAAGTTACCATATATAGCAGGTAATTTTGATGGCATGCTTACTTTGATGTTTTTTAGTGGTCTATTTAAATATGCCAAAATAAATTCTGCAAATATTTAATCTGGGCACTTTCCATCTGTCAAAATTAGAAATGCCAAAAATTTTCATATATCTTTCTGTTTCAAAATCGCTAAATTTACATCTGCCAAAATAACAGCCATATGGTAGTTGCAACAGACATTATGCACTATATACTAGTATACAAAGAAGTAAAGTTTGCTAAATTTAACATTTGTGAAAATCAAAATAGGCATTTCAAAATTCCAATGAAAATTTACATTGGGAAATCCATCTATCAAAGTCTTACCATTTAAAACATCACAACCAGCGCCTCTCCTATTGACATTCAGACTTGGTCCCACAACCCATTTATTGGACTTGATGTCATAGATCTCTGTAATCCCAAGACAATTCCATCCATCTGTACCACCAATAGCATAGATAAAACCTTGGAAGTAACTCACAGCTATCTGGTATCGAGCTGAAAAAAAAATCAATTTTGCAGACAGATATAATACTAACGAGTGCTGAAGAATGCCTAGATTTAACGAGTGTGCAGAACTTGCTCTGCACATGTTAAATCTTACAGTGTTCTTGGTATGAGTGATCATATTTTGGTTATTCACAATAACCAGTTGATTATCCTATTAATTATATACCGGTAGATTTCCTCAATTATTCATTGCTATTTTCAACATAAATTTCAAATTTTATGAACTGGTTTCAAAGTTGTGATGTTTTGGCTGGAGAAAGTCCAAGAGTGAAATTACAGAATTTATTTCACAGGGAACATTCGATAAAACACTGTTATCAATATATTAAATTAAATGCAAGTTTGTCGCTGAATCGTTTCTTCCAACATTTGTATATGAATGTTTGTTATCAACTGAAATAAATTACAGAACATCAAACTTCCTTTATATTGTGAAAAAAAAAATGAAAGAAACAATGCCTTCTCATATAGTGAAGGGTTGGTCTATATAAAGGCAATTATTTTGGAACTCCAATTTTTGTATCAAAGTATATCAATTTCATGGAAAAATGAAAATAAAATATTTTAAATAAAATATTCAAATCAGATATTTGATAGAAAACTCTAAGGAAAGTAGCACACTTTCATAATCATAATTTGGAAGTTTTACCAGTTTAATAAGTTCAAGCAAAGGGAGTTAACCCTCTACTCAAAGAACATTTATTTTCTACAACATTCTACTAGTTCCATTAATGGACTATTTACATACAAAATAAATTTCCATTTACATTTATTTACATTTTGTGTGGTATAAAAATCATAAAAATTTGGCCGTAATCAAAATTCCAAACCATGTGATACCTGTAGGTAACGGTGCAATTTTGGACCAAGTTTTGGTCTCTGTATCAAACACTTCACAGTCAGTCACACTGTTCTGACCCACACAACCACCAATACAATACAGCTTGCCACCAACACTGATCAAAGCTGAAAAAAAAAGATAAAATAAATTAATGAAGTGAGCAAGAACCCAGACCGTACATTTCCACATGGTACTAATTTAGGTGTAATTTAGCAGTGGGTCATGATAAATGCCACAAAATATTTACTCTCAGTATAAAAATAAGCATTTGCCAAATTAGAAACACCAATATTTTTTAATACTTTTTGCCTCAAATATGCCAAATTTTACACCCCCATGTAGTATATCATTTCCAGGTAATTTGTTTTGGTCTAACACATTTTTGTCATTTTATAGAATCCATTAGATCTTGCTATTTTTACACGATCTGATTATGTATTTAACTGATCCCATGAAATCCAAAAAGTTGGCATCCCACAATAGTTAACTTTTACACTGACTTTGGCAGAAAAGATAAGATACAAAAGCAAGATATTCATTTTATACTTATTTCCGTACTGCCTATATAAAATGCCTTTTGTTTTATGATGAAAAACCATAAAAAATCACAAAGTCCTGGTAAATGCTATTCATTTTCATTTCATGAAAACAACCTAATTTACTAGACAGACTGACCGGAGAAAAAACCATTTTGTTGAAAGGGGAGGTAAAAAAATGTCAGCAGAAGGATTTGATATCCTTTATTAGCCGCTGTCTATAATGTTTAATGATTATTACTATGCTTGTTAAACATTTCCAAGTCTTGACTATGAATCTATTAAGGGGTACATTGATATTTCCTAACCAGGACAACAGAAAGAAAACATTCTGTGAAAACATGGATGTGGTGCAGATTTAAGAAAAGGTGTGCCCGGCATAAGCCCCCTTATAATGTGATTTTTTCTTCGAACAAAATATCTTGATTTTTCATAAATATTACCCTTCAAAATTTTCGTGCTTCCCTTTCTTAGCTTTTTACACCCCTAACCTGAAGATCCTAGAAAATTAGATTTTTGATGCAGGATGAGAATATGACCAAAATCAATTAGGCTCCTTATTCCAAAATGGTTACAGTTGAAACCTCTAAAATCAATCCAAACCTTCCTTTGTAGGTATGACACCTTATGGTACAATTTCAGAGAGATTCATTCCCTTTCACTGAAGCTATTATCCAGAAATCAGAAAAAAATACTGGCTTCTGGCCCCTTTTAAACCCCTTATTCTAACTTAGCTCAAGTCACAACCACTGAAATTAAGAATATCTTAAGACATTCCCATGCTTTTACTGGATTTTTCTAGTTAAATTCAATAAAATGTATGTTTTTGGTCCCTTTTTGCCCCTAATTCTACAATGGTTGGGATCCATATCCCCTAAACAACCTTTTGTTTGTAGTTGGGAACCTCCATATACAATTTTATGATAAAAGGTCAGCCAACTAATATTCAAATATTCGAATAAAAACCAAATGTCTGAACCATACCATTAAATAACCACAAATTTTATTCCAGTTGTTTAAAAATCATGGCTCTATTTAATATATAAAAAAATACGGTCAACAATATATATCTGAAATTATGATATAAAATCAGAAGACAAAGAATTACTTGGTCAATAGCTTTGGCTAACACACATACTTTTAATCCAATAATATATTTAACAGATCAATTCCACAAATCATTTTCATAAAATTTAAATGTCACCAAAATGTCATCTTTTAACACCTTTAAATTTCACCTGTCAAAATTAGCACTATCCTGTGATGAGGTAAAATCTATGATTAACACCTCTCTCCTTAAATACATGCCTGGATTTCTAGATGAACCATATCTCATTGAACTTCGAGAAGGGAGGTAAGTCAATATTGCATCTTGTTTCAAATATTTATAAATGCACTGAAGATTTCCTCTTCATAATTTTACTGAAGATTTGTTCCTAATTCTTTTCAAATTGATTTTGTTTTTTTAACCAAATTTTCAATTTTAACCTCAGGATATTGTTCAATTATTTGTTTAATGTCTTAAGAATTTTGACACTGTTCATTTTAAAAAGAAATTTAGTGTTCGTGTTGGAAATCTCTTTTTCATCTGATAATCTTCGTTTGAAAAAATAAACCTTTCCTGCACAAGTCTAAAAATATTCAGAAACCAGTTTCTAAGGTTTTCCTTATTTTGTAAATTACAATATTTAACCTAGAACCAAGAGATTACTTTTAATTTCAGTAGTTAACATAATAAACCATAAAATTAAACTTTCAATATAATCAAGAAAAAGAACAAATGATCAAATTAAGGATGAACAAAAACTGACCAGCTGCAAAGATTATTATCTACAATTTGATCTAGTTTTAAGGACACACCTCTTACAAATCATTGTAACGTTTTTATTCATCATTATACATCAATCTCATGTAAGCACCAAAGTAACTTGGACTGATTTCATTCTGTTTCAAATGGAAGCTTGATAGGCTGGTGAAATTAAATGAGATACAAATATATCACCAATTTCAAGAGTTACATTCCTCATCCTAGGTCTACCTCCTTCAGGTACCATGAAACCTGTCCTAAGGATGTTTGCTACTCTAATTAAGAATAACAAGGGCTTCAAAGAGTTGTAAAATCATTTAAGACCTTTCATGCCAGAACCATATAAGAAGAAAAAATAGATTAGTCAGCATGCTCTTTTTTTTAGATTATGTATTTGAAATTTTGGTGGGAAAAGGATTTCTCTAGAGGTTCTGTTCTAGTAAATTCTAACAATTAAAAATACTGAAGAAACAATGAGGATTTCATGAAACTTCCCAAATGACATTTTAAGGTGTGTTTAATGGAATTATGAGAAGAAAAGTGGGGGTTACAGGGCAAAAATATTAAAGTTATGAAATGGATAAATCCAAAGGAGTCAGCGAATCTGACATGACCAGCAAACATTCTTAACAAGACATCTATTTAAGTCACCATATATAAGTTTCAATGCATTATTGAACTTTTGTTAACCATTTAATTCTTCAGCACAAAAGAAGTTTGGACAAATTACACAGCCATAATAGAAGAACTAAATATTCAACAAAATGTATTCAGATTACTGTTATTTTTATTATTAATTTTCAGTGCTGTTCCAGGATAGAGTGATGAGCAGGATACACTTTCTCAGTCCATCAGCTGTCTAGAGTTGTGAGCAGTTTATACTTTCTCATGTTGATGAGGTTTTGTAAGATGGTTATTGGTGACAAAAATTCAATAATCATCTAACAGTACCCATTAATATGGGAGTGATCAACAAGAGGCCACAGAGGCAAAATGGAGATGGACTAGGATACAGAGTCACCAAACCCACTACAGAAAGACATTGCCAGATTGGCATAGGGGTACTTGACCTAGGCTAAGCCATGACTTTTAAAATGTCAAAAATATTCATATGGCATTTTTTATCTGACAAAATCGTGTTTTTCATTGAAAACATTAAAATTACACTCTTAAGTCACAGGCATTTATCCAAAACGCAGTTTTTGGAGAAATACACAAGGAATTATTTTTTTTTTTTTTTTTTTTGGACTAAAAACATTCCAGTCTGTTGTTATAATTTATAAACCAATTGAATTTTTTGTACTTATCTTCATTGCAAAATTGAATTGAACCAGTATCACATTCCAAATTTATTTAGGCTTTTGAGACATTTAATCTAGTTTTCAAAGTAGAATTTTGTCCAACATTATACCAACATGTCCTACTTTATCATCATTGTACACTTGTGTGATATTTTGAACATAGTCTTTCAAGTTCATATGGCCGTCAATTATGGTGACCTTTAAATTGAAACCTGAAAGACTGTGCAAAAAACATAAGGATGTTCAGTGTTAATTATTATGATGTTGAAATTAAATAGTGAAAGTTGATATTATGCAATTTTCAAATTTCACGAGTTCTAAAACCCTTTTCTCTATGACTCCTCTGGAATATTTGATGCTTGACATAAGGCACCTATTATGATGAAAATTTTAGCCATTGTCCATCTATCACATCACCTGTTGTTTGGGCAGAATAAAGTAAGAAATGTCACAACAGTGCTTTTGACCAATCTGATTTTACTGACTATTCGTCATAATCAAGACGACAAATTTTCATATCACTAGTTCATATCATATACATGTAGTTCCATGATAAAATATTCAAAACTGCCATAAATACCCAAACATGGTTTATACTAATTTAATTAGAAATAAATTCCCCTCCTTTATATATTTTAAATGAAAAACCACTACTAATTTGACTAATAGAATCCCTTTTGTAACAAATATTTAAAGCAATGAATACCTTGAGAAGTTTTAGCTTTTTCCACTTTACAAACAGTTGTCCACTTGTTATTGTCTGGGCTATAACATTCAACAGATCTTTGTTCAACTTGTCCATTAGAACCTCCGACAGCATACACAATGCCATTTACACTTTCGATGTTGAAACGCCCTCTATGAACAGACATATTACTAGCAGATATCCACTTGTTAGTCTTTGGATCATAAAATTCTGTGGAGTCCATACATTCTCCTCTGTCATAGCCACCTAAAATGAAATATTTAAAATGTGCAATTACATATAAGAAATACTGCAAGCAATTTATACAAGATTTAGGAACATGGTTACTTCTGACCTATTTTTGGCCCATAGTTCTATAATGGTTATGGCCATTTATACCAAGTATGTTATTGAAAAAAAAACTCCTTTTTGTGGTTATAAATTTGAATCTTGTGGTACAATTAAATAAAGATCCTGACCCCAATCATCATTCTGTAGTATGGAACTGTATTATAAAGATCCTCCAACTAATATTCAAGTTCTCCCACAACAGCAAAGTGTTTATAGACAATAACAACAAATATGATGAAACAAACTTTAAGTCAGTGACTCAATTTATAAACAAATAAAACTTACCACAGGCAAACAGCTTTCCAGAAACAACAGTGAGCCCAAAACCACATCTGGGTGATGTCATGGTCGCTAAAGGGGTCAAGGACACAGACCTCTCAAAAGATTCAGGGTTACCAGTTGGTGAATCTGGGGCTTCTGAACCACTGTCTGAAGGACTCTGACTAGCTGTTTTACGACAGTGTATCAATAAAACAGCTAAGTCACCATTTAGCATACACAGTGACATAAAAGTTTTCTTTTCTGTCTGACAGCTGGCTATCACTGTCCATTCTTTTGGGTCTACAGGGTTTTCTGGGTTAATACTGAACACTTTTACATTCCCAGCTAAAGGACCCTTTGGTGAAGTCTCAAAGCCTTTCATGGGGTTGCTCTGAAGATAATATTCAGATAGGTTGCTTTCAAAATGGTGAAATAATGGATAAATTAATTGCATTTATGTAATGAATTTCATCAAGACAAAAACAAAACTTTTGATTTGCAATAGCAGCACATTAGGACATTATAATATCAAACACGGTTCCATTCAAGTGACTTATAAATTATTTAAGGAATGACTATTATATTTTTTGGTCTATGAAGAAATATCCTCATTTAGATGGTGCACACTAAATAACCTACGTAGCAGTATATTTTAAAGTGTGCACCACAGGCATTGAGGTTATATCAAAAAGACCTTAAAAATATAACAGTCATTCCTTATAATTTAATGTAAGTACCAAAATTCAAAATCATTAAAAAATTTGATGACTTTACAGTCATTACAAAATTTGGTCTATGAGATGATAAACAAAATTTTTGATACAATCAGAAACCATGTTACTTCTGAAATAAAATTATACATTGCTAATTTCTACAGTAGTTTCAGTGACCAGATACTTAAAAGTTTGGGTTATAATTTGAATATAGTAGCCAATTTGAACTAACATCTTGAGACAGAGGGAAAAGAAAACCTATATAGACTAAATCAAGACCTGAAAATTTTCCCAAAAATTTAATTGCATTTTGAACCATTCAACCTGCTATAAGAACATTCACTACACAAAATTTGTTTTCATTAGCTTCAAATGTTTTAATTTCCAGTACTAACTGTTATGTAGATTTTGACTGTCTGACTATTATTGTTTATGAATTCATGATACAGTAAAATGTCAAATATATTCAAATGAAATAAACAACTTCAAAGAATTATCAGGAGCATAGGTAATTTATCAGTGTATGAACTCGTTATCTCAATTCAAAACTTTATATACAACCCTTTAAAAAAATTGGGGAATTATATGGAATGAAAGTAGTCCAGAAATTCATTGGTGAATAAACATGATTATTCACTCACAAACTCTATATGCAGCCCTTTGAGCTTCAATTAGTGATTGAGTTGGTCTCATTTGTACAATGATGAACTCATCTAACATCATTTTTATTCCTATAATATACATACATGTCTTTTTTTGATAATTTTATAATCATGAACTTCACCATCCTCCTTAGTTCTCTCATCGTCTATATTAATGCAGTCTGTCAATGTGTTATCTTTGTTCAAGTACAGAATGTTCACCTATCGTTAAAATTAAACATATCATGAATCAATTACCTGACCATATCAATTTAATTTACAATAGCCTGTCAAGTGTAAGTATTTGTAAGAATCAGTCAAAATGGGAAAAATCAGAAACATGCATGTCAAAAATCACTGATCTGACAATGTAATTTCATTCAAGGATGCTTTCGCTTTTTGAAAAAATTATTATTGGATCTCCTCACCACTGGATTCGCTCAGAAAATTTTCAATAGAATATTAGAAGTATGAGGTTTTTGACAGTTATCTGCCCTTGAAATGATAATTTTCAGGGCATCTCAATGAAATTATAACACAACTTATCAAAATATTATGAAAATCTTCACCTTTTTCCATAAAGGTGATTTTTTTCCCATACATTTTTTTATTCACTGCCTGACTCTTACCGAGACTGACACTTTATCAAGTAAACGAGAAGTAATACTTATCGATATATTGGCTACTCAACACATGTTTAAAATGACATAGCATTGAATATTGTCAAACCACAAGTCTTTTAAAAGTATCCAATATGACACAAAAGCTATAAATTTCATCACCAACTAAAATTTCTAATAGTTTAAATTTCATACCGATACACTGATGCTTTAAAATTTCATATTTTAATGCCTGTATTTTATCCTCTCAATATTGTCAACTAGGAAATTATTGCTACGTTTTGAAATTGAAAAATATGACAGAGTTGTTATTTACATGGTAATTCTCTCCTTTAAGGAGTTGAAAATTTGCAAAAAATAATATGTTGTTCGGCCAAAAATGACTAACTCATAAGAAATAGTATCATACATGTAAAGATATTAAGTCTAAAAATATAAACTACAAATAATCATTTCACCTGTTCTGTAAGGTCATCCAGCCTTGGTTTCTGGGTATTAATATTCTCTCTGGCCCAGTTCAAAGTCAGCTCCAACAGATGACGACTGTTACTGGGAACTATCAAATCTCCTTCTGCACCTTTCAAAGTAAAGCAATTCAAATATACATAGAAGGTCTTTGATAATAAACATTTACAGGTATGCAATTCCAAACACTGACTTTTTAATTGACTCTAAGTGTATTGCTGATACTATGGCAAGTCTGGTGATTAAACACGACCTCCAACACTCAAGGCAAGCATTGCATCCTTGAGACCACTATGGTGTTTTTTTCGCAGGTTTTTTTTCAGGCATTCTATTATTACTCTTCAAAACATTTCTATATTTATTGATGTCAATGCCAAGTCAGAATAAGCATTTTATATAATATTACATTTATCAACTTGATAGCACAAATGTTGGCAAATTGTTATTCTCATTGAACCTGCAAACAATATGCCAGTACATATGTAAGTGCATTTATCAGTCAAGTTGTCCTTCAGTCATGCCTTAGGTTATGTTTTGCCTTCTTCTATATAAGTGGAGTCAGATTTTCATTAAATTTGGTTAACATGCATGTCAATGGTGATCCAATTTCAAAATGCTCAGCTCGGCAACACTACCTTATGCAGCCCTATACTTACAGAGTTACAGAATACACTAAATAGCAAAGTAGGAACCCCTAAGCACGACAGAGAGACAGACAAATAAAGTCAAATGGTATCTAGACCTGCTTTCACCAGTTATGATTCCAGTAAGATGAGATACTTTAAATATATTAATTTTTGCAGAGTACTAATTTTGCAGTGGACTGAAAAGCTTGAAAAATTTTACCTACAAAATAGAGTAATAGCAATATGTAAGAGTAATCAAGGGAACCAAGATTCTAGCGGAAATCAAAAGAATGTAATCCAGGGACGAAGACCAGACACGGAGAATAGACACAAACAACAGAGAACATAAAGTAAGCAAAATAACACGTACAAAGTAACAAAGTAAATGAGAAACTCGGACTCCACTAAAAACTGAACCAAGTGCAACAGCAGGGTAAGTGTCCTCTGCTTTTCTAGAAACACTGCCAAGTTACTCATAAAAAGTCAAGTGCTGGGTAGCAAAAGAGGAAAGATTTTTTTAATCATTTTTTTAAACCAAGGAAACTGATACCCACAAATATGTCAAATTGACAGAAACCGCAAAAATTAGCACCACGAAAATAATACGACTACAGTATAATAAAGAGAATTCTCAAAAAGTACTACATGTACCAACCTATGATTTCAACCTTGACTGTAGGTAGACCATAGAACTTCTTACAGGCAGTAACAGTATTGATATTATTTTGTATAAACAAGTCGACATGTGTCCTCAACTGATCATCTACTGCAGCCTTTCTAACACCTGGAAAAGAAAATCATGTGATACAAAACATGAAAGAACTGAACGATTATTTGTATATTTAGATGCTGGAATGTGATGATCTAAAACAGGTCACATGACTGTGTACCTGATTGGCAGCCATGGCAGTTCAGTATCTAAATAAATACAAATTTATTTCTATATAATATATCATGAAGAATTGGGATATGCAATGAAAGTGCAAGTTGGGCTTCAATGATAATAAAGCTGTGTAATCATTATGCTGAGTAGAACTTGTTCAGAGTGTTTTCTCAGTCCATAAAAGATACAATGAAAAAAATACCAGAAATTGGTTTTCGTTTTGATGAAAATATCAAATTAAATTGGTGCACTAGCATCTAATCTGATTTATATACCAGAAAGACTCATAACTTTGTTCTAAGAACTCTAGCTAGTGACAATATGCAAGTGTTGTTTTGTAGGTTACAAGATCTTGTGTTCTAATGAGTTGTTCAAATATTTCATGAAATATTTCTATTTGCTGAATATCTAACATCATATTTTAAAGAAGCATATACAACAGTCATAAAAACTTGCTTTTCTGCAGTGTAACTAATATTTCTACAAGTACGATTACAGAGTTCTTATGCCTTCAAAACCTTTAGACTGGTTCCTATTTTCATATGAAACAGGGTGTAACCTGCCTTGACAAAACACCTAGATATTTTTCTTGCGCCTTTTAAATTTCAAACATGAAGTTTGTATATTATACATCTTTCATTAGTTATACAAGTTGATAATGAGCTCAATAAAAAATGTATTCATTGTATGTAAATGCTGATTTTTCTCAACGGTGTTTGATGATCTACAAAAAGTCTGAAGACCACATAATCTACTTTTTCAATCAATTCGGCAAATCAAATGAATAGTACGACACAATACCGAATACCTTGATAACCTCCCTTCAAGACAACCATGCATCTGAAAAAGTAATGATTAATCAGCCCCTATTCAGTATAGTTCAAAGAAAAACTTGTCTTCTGTTGCAGAAAGGGGGGTACATGCCAATCTCATACAACAAATAACTCCCACTTTAAATTATAATGCATGCCCTAACTGTTTTCATTAATAGGATTTTCTTTTTAAATCATTTGTGAATATTTTTTCAGCTGGTCCTACAAGTAATAAAACTGCCCAGAACTCAAAATTAGAAACAAACAGTAATGTAGATTTTTAAGTTGACCATTTGTTTTATTAATTTTTTAAGGGAGATATATTACAGCACATACAATGATGATGTTCACAGGGATAAAGTTAATTGGTCTTCACTTGATTATATAACAACCACCTGAAGAACTCTGTCAGAGAGTTAAATGGACATTTGCCAAGAAAATTTAAACTATCTATTATTCCACAGGTATCTGAACCTATGTTCATCAGGTAATGGTCATTCAATCGATGGAAGACCAACATTATCTCCAAAAGTTAAATGTATTACTTGCTATAAAGTATATGAACAATGACTTTTCATAGCTTTTTCATCATAACATTCAAAATATTGACACAAATTATTCTAGAAATACACTTTTCAGTGGATTGAAGATACATGTGGTCTTTAAGAGATCATAACAGTATCTTTGTACAATTGAAAATGCTTACACCGCTGAAATCAATTATAAACAGGAGAATGAAGAAACAGTTAACATGATCCTTTTTAAAAATAGCAGTAACCCATTTGTTATAAAGGCATAACCAGTGGTTAAAAAAGAAATTTGAGTAGTCTTCATGGGAGAATTCTTTAAGATTCCATACAAAATTTTCAAATCTTAACAGACCATTTTCAGCCTAAAAACCTAAAAGGCTCTTTCCCCCAAGCCTTCTAAAAACTGGCATAACTTGTAATAGTGATATAAATTACCAAGGGATGATAAAATAAGAACACAAAAATAAATGTATTAAAACTTACCACTACTTACAACAAAAAAGGGGGATTCCACTGCAACTCAGGGTTGTACAGATTTACTTACCTTGATTGGAATGATTTAATATATTTTATACAAGAAGCAAAAGAAACACTTTATTAAAGAATTGGATAAAGTATGTTAAGGAGGTAGACCTAGGGTAAGGGACATAACTCATGAAATCAGTGAAATGTTTGCATCATACTTAATTTCACCATAGCCTCTCAAGCTTTCATTTGAAGCAGAATAAAATTAATCCAGGTTAATTAGATGCTTACATAAGATTGATGTAAAATGCTGAATACAAAGAGTTCCAATGATTTTTAAGGGTTGTGTCCCTAACCCTAGGTATACCTCATTAAGTCTAAAAGATTCCAAGCCTCTTATTTTTAATTTAGTGGGCATGGTGATATCATTTCTATAAATTAAAAGGATTTTGTGAGATAATAACTGTACATAATTTTAAAGAAACAAAAGAAAACTGAAAAAAAATTCTATTAAAATGGAAATCAGCTGAAACAATGTGTTGATCTTTTTTCCTTTTTATTTCAACGCATTTTATCATGACTGCATTCATAGGTAAATTAAGCACACGGGTAAACAAATAACATTCACCAATTTGCTATTCTAAAGGGAACTTCTGAATTTTGATCAATTTTTGTGAAATATAATCAAATTCTTAGTTTTCAATGGGTCTTACCATTTTATTTAATTTCTTTTTATCAATTTCTTTTGTTGGAATCCCTCTAAAGGGAGATAACCTTGGAATAAACCATTCTTCATCATCACCATGACAACAGCTGTCTCACAGAAAGGAAAGATACAAGGCAAATACACAGGAAGTTGTTACAAGGAGAATAGGAACATTGCCTGCCCATATCACTATACAGGCAGGCATATATACCTAAACAATTTGCCACAGTCAGATTCTCAGACAGAAACTGTGAACAGGTTCTGACAGCGTCTGCCATTTTCAGCTTGATGGCTGCTTTGTACACTGCCTTGACATGTGGCCCAGGAATGGACAATCTGAAACAAAATATAATTATTATATCTTGTACATGTACATCTTCAGTCTTTTTTTTAATGTAAATATCATTATACTCGACGTCACATACAGCACATTTTCGATTTGAAGCTCTATTTTTTAAACTGTCGGGACTTACCGTTAGAGTTGTCTCTCTTTTATTTAATCTGAAGATAGTTCGCATATATGCATCAAGTGATTGTTCCAACGAGTCGTTTATTACGGGAAAATCCTATACTAATATCCACCATGTTGGTTTCTATGGGACAATTTGTTTATAAACAAAGTTCATAAGTTTCTGTCAAACTCCGGTGACAATCGTCTGCTTGATCAACTTCTCGGTGTTGTATGATGTTTGCGCAGAATAAATCTGAGATATCCGAATTAGCGCCGAAATGCATACTAGGTTCTTCGATTTTTGGACAAACCATTTAAACGTAAACAACATCTCCTAGCAACCCGATCACTATAAACATCGCTGACTTTTGATAATGTAAATATTGGGACTGAGAATAAAAATCTCACCAGAATTTAACGATTTAATGTTTAGGGAGAAGCCGTTTTGCTAAACGAATGAGCAAGTCATTTAAGACAATTTAAACGACGGTAGGTGTCAATAAAGTCGCAGAAAATATTTTTATTCAAATTTTAACAGTATCTTATTTATGTGACACCAAGTATAATAAAGTATAATTTCAGGAGTACAAATCTTTATAGTTTCACCATATTAAAATTCCTGATTTATCATAAAATTTTCATTTGAAAAATGTAAAGTACATGGATATGCAAAAATTGAACTCTTAAAAATAAACAAAACAATGGAGAAAACAAAGATAAACAATGATAATTGAAAATAAAGAACATATAACTACATTAATGGTACAAAGAGTGAAAATATTAATTAATTACTAGATTTTCATTCCATTTTCAAGTTGATGAAAATAAAAAAATTCAAAATCAGGATTTTTTTCATATCAGTTCCTAGTATTGAGGTACTATAACATACAATTTTTTTTATTTTCTGGTGACTAAAATGATACTAATGTAGCTTACAAATAGCTAAAATTAGGCAAATATCTGGTAAGAACTAAAAAATAAAATAATTAAATCCCAATGCCTGCCCCATATTTTTTGTGAAGGTTGGATGAAAATCTTCCAATTAAGTTTACTTGGCCTTACAACAGCAGTGTTCTAGAATTTTTCAGAAATTGAGGTTTCCTCGGGAAAAATCCATATAAAATCAACTTTCCCACAGTCAATGACTGCTTTCCTAACAAAACAAATCCTTACAGCATATGAAGTTTTCAACTTGCCACGGGAAAGTTTAACTAAGTACCTAACTTTCCCTGACCCAAATTTAACTTGCCCCGGGTAACGGGAAATAGGAATCCTACAACACTGAACAGTCTGATATTTACCTCATCTTAGTTAAAAAAAACAACTTAATTCAGTTAAATCTACGAAAACAATTACCAATTGAAAAACAAAAAAACAATTAATCTCTAAAATATAAAACACTTTCAAAGGTTTCCTCCATCAGAATAACAAATAATAAAATGCTTCACATAGTGCAGCATGATAAACCACAGTTGTCAAAATACTAACACTACGAAAAAAAACAACAGCAACAACACTCAAGCTTGAAACAATTCTAAATATTGCTTTTGGTTAGATGTGATGCAGCATATTTTTTATCAGAATGAAAATGGTCAAATGACTTTAAAATTCTTCAATTAGTTACATATAATAAAACATATACATCATATGGAATAAGAAGTAGAACACTGCATTCCATCCTAATCTGTTAACCCTCCCACCATAGCGGGAAACTCTCACAAAATTAATGAAATATTAAGATTCGTCCGCATAAAAATGTAAGATTTCAGTGATAGAAAATGGAACAAATACTGCGAAATACAATAAATGCACCATTGTATAACCTTTATAAAAATAGTCATTTTTTTTTATTATAACTACTATATATTTTCTTTACCAGTACTAAAAAAGTTTTCACTTCACATATTTGCTCTTACACGAAAACCTCCCACTTGAGACAGCGTAAATGAGATAGAATCTCCCACACAAACTGTTCTAAAAGTTAACATTGCTGGGTAGAAGTAGGAGTGCTCTAGCTCAATTCATTATATGTGGCTTTCTTTAAACCTAAGAACATGCATTTTGTCTATAATGATTGACATTGTTTTCCTTGCTTTGTATTTGAACCGTGACTTTTCAATTCAGATTATCATAAAATTTTTATCCAGGCTACATTTAAATATTCATGGCAAGCTGATTGTTTGCATGAAATTTTGAGATTTCACAATTCTAGCCCCCAAAAAATTCTCACATAGCTTTGCTTGACCTTAAAGTCCATTTACATCCCATGCATAATCTGAAATTCTGCATTCGTGCGTGCAACGCCAGTATACAGGGCCGACTTAACTAAAATAATCAAAATTTTATGATAATATACCCACCTGCCAGTATACATGTAATCCAACAGATACAGGAAACTTTCATGCTCCATTTCCTTCAGTTTGATCATATTCTTCACCAAGCCCTCTTTTTCTTCATTATTATTCTTATACTTCTCAAATAACTCCATCAAGAAAGTACTTGAAGATGCAACAACAGCACGGTGAATTGGGATTTCATGTCGCCCTATGACTAAAATGGCATCACAGAATTGGTTTTCTTTACGTAACTTGTGTAAGTTGTCAAGCACCTCAGCCCTATGTTGTGTGGCTTCATATTGGAGATCAGCTTCCAGGTGAACATCACTGTTCATACCGTTGGTCAATGGCACTTCCATTTCCATGGTTACAACTTATATCACTGGCTCATTTAATGTTAAATATACCTTAAAAAGGAAAGAGTGCCATAATTACAAAACAATTTATCTGAGAAATTAAGATTTATGCATTCTATACAGTACAGATGTTATATGACATTTGATGTCTTAACTTTTCACTAAACAGGAAAACTAATGAGGGAAGGGATAGAATTCTTACATAAATTCACACAAAACTGAATGGTGGGTTAGTTTGGCAATTCTGAGGGAAAAAGATACACATAAAAAAAACCCCCAAAAAAATGCTAAACTATAGCATAAAAAATTTCTAATGATTCATGCAAATACATATATATTAATCAATCAATTGCATTTACATTCAGCATCAAAAGGTACATGTAAGTGAAGTCTGAACAGCACATGATACACAAGTCCCCCAATTTACCTGTTCTATTTCAGTCTTGATAGTCGGAGACTAGAAATACTAATATGAAGAAAAAAAAAAAGGGCATGACTTTCAGTCAGGACGAAACATGTCAGTATATTCCACTAAAATAAAAGCTTTGATTTGATGTAGAGTTAATATGTCATATTTGTAAAACATACGTAATTTGCAATTTGTATTTAATACATTTTCTTAACCATTTAGAGGACAAGGAAGATATTAAAGTTAATGGTTCAGTTTATGGATGTCTTTTTTTTTCTCGTTGATATTCTTATTTTTAGCTCTGTGAGATTTCCTTCATCTCACTTACAGGTAAAATAAAACACTAGATGTTTCAAGAAGTCTAGTAAATACATAGGAATTTGAATGGCAGAACTTTCTGAAATGACACACTAATAACAAAATTAATTTTAAAAGTGAGAAAAGAATCAAATACCACTAGAAATAGCAAGATTAGATAATGTCATACACCCTCAGGTGAGGTTCAGTCTTCTCTAATTTGACAAAGCCTCATTGGAGATCAATGTTGAAATCTTACCCTTGAGTGTCTGAGATTTCTCCGTCTTGCACTCTCAGCAGTGTAAGATTCTTAATATCCCACTTAAAGTGACAGTATGACATGAATACACTAATATATTCTCAGAACATTTTAGAACATCACTCCACCACTTTGAGAAGAATTGGACTATGAAATAACTACTTAAAATATTTCTTTTTTTTTATAAAAATGTATAAAAAATCCATCATTTTTTAAATGTAAAACTAATAGTTGTAAAAATAAAAAAGATATGAAAACTGTAATAAAATAAGTGTAACACAGCACATTGAAACCATTCCATCTGGACTGTAGATTTGGTCCCATTCCCATTCACCTAAGGTAAAGACTGATATGATGGACTTCAAAAGGTATCTGCTTCAGACAGATTGTGCTGTTTGTTTTCAGTGGTAAACAAACAGTCATTCAATAAAATTTGAAATTCATTTGACTACAGACAAAGCCCAGTAAAACTCGTCGATCAAGTACCGTTCTGTTTCATGGAAGTATTGAAAACAATGACAAGGTTTACCTAAAGTAAGTCAATACTCCAGCAAATAACAAATAATTATTTCCATACAAAAAAGTAAAAAGATCATGTTTACATACCATTAGAATTACACAAATGTGTAACAATTCCTACCTGTGACCATTTCTGTGTAAGACAATAACATCAGTGACCTTAATGACATATATACCGCTAGTTTATGTCTAGTTTGTTCTGACCTATCATTCATAAAACTCAAGATGAAAAAGTGTTTGATATAACAAAGATCAAGGTCAATGATAAGTGAATGTTTACAAACACTCATGTCATAAACTCCTTCCAAGAAAGATATCCTTTACTGTTAAACCTAGCCAAATATATCCATTTCAGTTTACATAATTTCAAAAGGCACTAAAACTGATGTAGATGTCTTGTTGTCAGGTTTTACTATACCATAAGGTTCCCTGCAGCTAGGCATCACGTAAAATTATGTCTGTTTCCTTTTTGGGTAGGTAGGTAGGTAGGAAAAATATTCCCCCCTATAAGTTCATATGATTCTGTAAAAACCATGATCATAGAAGTGGAAAATTTGGCTTTGAAAATAAAAAAAAATCTTGTCCAATAATGACAACAGGACCAATTTTAATGGGTAGGTAGGGCAAGGGGAAACAAACTTAATTTTAATTTTGGCCTTATTGAAAAAGGCAGAGTAATACAGGTAAAAAAGGCACTCTAGTATGTTAGAGGAAAATTTGAAGGCACATTCTGCAACTATCATCATTTATTCAGAGTTAATTAGCAGAAAAGGAAAGGGCGTTTATAAAACGTATCAAAAAGGGCAGATCATTCCACCTTCCTAAACCATCCATGGGTAACACTATACTATGTTCTAATTGAAATAGCTCAACATCATTAAAGTAATATGAACCAAGTTTTCAGGTGTTTTTCTATTTTATTCTTCATCTATATACATACATGTAGACCTTCCATGTGATTGACTGCAGTGCAAAAACTACAATTTAAGTAATGTCATTTTGATGACCCCCAAATCAATAATGTAATGCGTCTCAAGTTACTCGTGGATTCACCTTAAAATTGCTGAAACACATTTTAATATTTGAAAATGCACAAAATGTTTTCTTTTCTGAATGAGAAGATTATTGCGTATCTTTTACATTCAAATAATATACTAGATGAAAAACACTATTCTAGTACAGTAGGTGCTTAATCACAATATTCGAAAGAAGAATAAAAGATAACTTATCAGTATAAATGGAAACCAGATTATGACACATCAAATGAATAAATATGATAAATTGACATATTCAACACAATATTTAGCAGAAGACAGTATTTTTTTTGGCTTTTTTTTCTTTGAAAAGTGGGGCGTACGCCCATTACCCCCTTACCTGGACCACCCCTGGATGCTTGATAAATACAATACATATTTCCAATTTTAACTAAACCATAACAGTTTATAAACTTTCTATTTCATAATGGGTGAATAATAAATAACTAATTAAGGGTAGTACCCTAAATGAGGAGTAATCTCTAATTTCAGGATTTGTTCCCAACCTGCCAAAAAAACAACATTTTGTAAAAATTCCTTTGCTCTTTTCAGGCTTCACAAAACTTGACAACCCCATGACTCAATTTTAATGCTACTTTTTTAAACAAAAAAAAAAAAAAAAACACCAATGGAAGTTGAGGCAGTCTAATATGCATCTGCTGCATTTATCAACAAGAAAACATAATAAAAACAAAAACTTCTTTTCATGCTCACCAATAAAACGATGGAATTGAATTACAAGTACACTTATCAAAAATCAAAGCACCATTCACCAGTAAATCAATAACACAGACTTTGCAGTATTACAACAAGTTTTCATAACAAAAAGCCAAGGGTACTTAAAAGCCAATCAATAGAACTATCTACCTGTGTGGAAAGGTCAGACATGGGGTCAAAGGTATGAACTGAAGACATGTGAATTCAATTCATGTGATTAATAATAACAAGTTATGATTCCTACCTTAAAGTGCCATATTTATGTACCAGATTGTGTAAGAAACAGGCAAATTGAGAAAAAAAAATCTGGAACATAAGTGTCAAAATCCCATCAAAATTATATATGTACTTTCACTTAAGGATTAAGTTTGCTCTATTTGAAAACACCAGAATTTTATCTCTGCATCACTAGAGATGATGAAAATTTATATCATTACAATGTTAGAAATTGAGGCTGTTGACAGAGTTATCTGACCATGAAATTATTTAAATGAAATTATAACACAATTTTATTAAAAACAAGAGGCTCCCAGGAGCCTGAATCACTCACCTGGTTCAATTTTGCCTTTCAAGGGCAATAAATTAAACAAGAAGTTGTCCAACAATTTTGATTCAAGAAAATTTTGATAGGACTTATCATAAGGATCATTTCAGTAAATGAAAGTCTAAATCAATCATAGTTTTCAAGACATTGGCTGAAAACTGTAAAAAAAAAACCCCAAAAAACTGTCATTTTCCCGTCAAAGGTAATAAGTAGGCACCTGACAAATTTTATGCCTGAAGACTTTTGTCATAAGGATCATTTCAGCTATTGAAAGAATTTGGCTAAACCCGGTTTTGGAGATACATGTGAAAAACTACTGTCTGACCCCTCTGTTCTATTTTTAGTAATGGTGGCCATGTTTTTTGGCAGAACAGAAATCCCCACATCAGTTCTATGCATGATACTCCAAGGAACATTCATACCTAGTTTGGTTCCAAATGGTCAAGTAGTGTCAGAGGAGATGATTTTTGAAAAAATAACATTAAAAATAGCAAAAAAACGTCGAGAAAAGGGCAAAAACTCCAACGTGGCTACACAGATTAAAATGAAAATTTGACCGCAGATAGATCTCATCATGCTGAACACTTTTACTCAGTCAGGATTGGGCTTAATCTAACCGTTTTGGAGATAAATGGGAAAAACTATTGTGTGACCCCTATGTTCTATTTTTAGTAATGGCAATCATGTTTTTCGACGCATCAAA
The DNA here is from genome assembly GCA_037379345.1 of Perna viridis. Taxonomy (NCBI): domain Eukaryota; kingdom Metazoa; phylum Mollusca; class Bivalvia; order Mytilida; family Mytilidae; genus Perna; species Perna viridis. The sequence goes on along the minus strand of CM074517.1, from coordinate 29,356,850 downwards.
AATCCCCACATCAGTTCTATGCAGGATACCCCAAGGAACATTCATACCAAGTTTAGTTCCAATTGATCAAGTAGTATCAGAGGAGAAGAGTTTTGAAAAATTGTCAACGATGACAATTTCAGACGACGATGGACGCCAAGTGATGTGATATGAAAGATCTTGCTTTTATTCTTTGATTAGTCAAATTAAACAGTCAAAGTGTTTGTGATTTCATTTAAATCAACTGCCTGATTCTTACAAAGACTGTCACTTTAAAGTTGATCAATATTACAGGTGTTGTAAACAATGCATGTATAATACTGTTATATCATTTCTTGTTATTTAACCACAGTCAAAATGAAGATTATGATTATAAGTTATATTTATAGCACGGTCTTATGAGTTATTCAAATAGACTTCGAGCCTGCAGGGCGAGAAATCTATTCAGATAATGAGAACGGTGGTGCTATAAATGATTTCTGACATGAATTTATCACAACCAATAATCAATAATTAACAAATGAGAGATACACTGGTACAGGTAACTCATGCTCTCGTTTTGCACGGAGTCATTTTTGTCAGAAGAGTAGTTTTCCATGTGCAATATTTCTGCTAATGAGGTTTGATATTGCATGGCTGTTTTCCAAATGAGTTATATGGGAAACATGTGACATTTCATGCAGTATTATACAAGATTTCTTGTTGGAGCACACTTGGTCTTCCTCTCATATTTACTTGGGGGAAAAAAAACAAAGGAAAATTCTCAATTCATGTTACAATAAGTTCTGACACATGCTTGGACTACATGGCTAAGTATCAATATCTTCAACAATACAAAAAAGCAACTTACCAATCTTAATGGTCTAGAACATTAGACTTTTGGGTAATTATCATACCACATATTGTCTTAAATCATAACATTAACTGACTCTATGGACTACCCCAATTCATTTCATAGGTGGATCTAAGGGGGACCCTAGCTTCCTCTTATGACTGAAAAAGTTGGTTGAATTTTGAAAATTACAGATAGCCACCATCAGTCAATGCCCTTCCCCCTTTTCAGAATTTCTGGACCCACCACTTCATTGAGTCTATTAACCATAACATCATTTAAAAACATAAACTATCACTATATATCCGTCCACTTGCTGCAGTGGGGGTATAATATGCAGGGTATATACAATTCAAGCTAGATTAGTATTTAAGTTAAGTACAGGCATAAATTACAATGATCTGAATATTCCTTTAACCATGTATTACAATTTGAACAAGTAGTCTAACATCCTTAAAATTAAACAAACAGAAATTCTTACTTTGTCTGAGATAAGATATGTTGTCCTAGAAATAGGTCCAAACTTCAAACGGCAACCAAATTGTCATGTAAAGAACATAAAGAAACTAAATATTATCTAATTTTTCTTCTTTAATGTACTTAGTTGCTAAGTAAATTACGCAACTGAACAGTATGGCATTGAAATAGTTGTACAACTAAACAGAACCCTATCTTGTTCTTTTTTAAAATCACTACAGTTGATAAAATACAAAGCCAAGCAAAATTTATTCAGTCCTTAAATGTAAATTTACATTTATTTTATAATCTTTAAAAAAAAAAAAAATAAGTAGGACAACAATCATCTTGACATGTGTCTCTGCCACCAGTATCGGTGTATTAAGGTCAGAATATAGATCAACATATCAACATTAGTATATGCGTGCATCACTACATGTTCATCATATCTCCTGACATAAAGTCAGCCAGACATTCAACACATCTCCTCCTAACATAAAGTCAGCCAGATGACCTATCAAAAAGACAAGGCTTTGGTTTCCCAAAGTCAGAAAATATGTTCACACTTGCACAGGTGAGAGGCGTCATCTAAGATCAAAAGCTCGAGAAATTCAAGTATGAGAATATTCATACTGATGCCATACCAACATGCTTTATAATATTTATGGTGGTAACTACTCCACATTATTCCCTTCATTTTAGTTCCTGAGTGCAAGAGGTCGTGAGTTTGATCCCACGGCCAAGTCATACCAAAGACTTTAAAATTGGTAGCAACCTCACTGCTTCTCTGCGTAGCACATGACATATAGGTGACAGAGTGACAACTTGTTGGCTTGGAATAATGTTTCTGAGTGGGAAGACATGCCTACCTATGGGCTGTTGTTTTGCAAGCTAGCACTTTAAAAACCAGTCCCAGTGTGTCTAAATATACATACCAACTACTTGTGCTAGAGAAAAAAAAATTAATTAAACATTTTCTCCTCAAAACTTGTCAACAAGCAGCATTAAATTACAATGGCACAAAGCAAATTCAAAATTTAAAGAAAAAAATCAAAAGCTTTACCTGTCTCATTCAGGCCCAGTAACTTTATGAAAAAAAAATATGTTAATAATTTTATAGTGACATAAATACATTTTTATTCACAGGTGGTCACTGTACAGTAGTGCATTAACTTAGTCATGGTGAATGCACCTTTGCAGTTAAAAGATCAATGACCTCAGCATGATCTAAAGGTTTTATTTATACCCATTTTAACTTTAATGGCCCTCCATTTAAAAAAGAGCATAACAAACAATTTCAAATTGACTTGGACATTACCATAATACACTTATCTGTGCTCTTTGAAGTCAGATGCCTTGATTTGATGTAAATGCATTAAGGGGTAGAAATTAAAACATTTGTCATGCAGGCTAGTTTTGTTGAAAATAAACTTGCTCAGAGGGAAGTTTACTTGCCCTTGTGATATGCAGAAAATTCATAAAAAATGAGATGGGCCACCAGGGCATGCTCTGTTTGACTCTGACATGCCCCTGCATGAAACTTGCTTGTCATGAGCCAGTGGAAGGGTGCTTATTTTGACACCTAACCTTAATTAAGTCTCTACAACAAAGTAAGGCCAAAAGTTTTTTTTACCATAGCCAGTAATGAGAGTTGAGATTTTCCATTGTCACATTAAACCCATGCCAGTAAAATAATACAATGTTGGCATAAAACATTTCTCTATGCTCTATATTGCAGTACTAAATAAAACAAATTTGAAATAAAGCCCAGTTAGATAAATTTTTATTTTCAATTTAGTGATTAATTTAAAAGAAACCCCTAATTTATATCCATGATATTATTGCATTATACATGTAGAAAAGTCTAGGTTACCGTCATGTGTAAAAATTTCAATTTACCTGATAACTAATATATTTCCTCATGAAATTAAGACCATCAAAACAAAAGTTCCTGAATGCTTGTTGTACACATAGACCAGCTGACCAATGTATCAACTGCTCTAATCCTTATTTACCAGACATTTACCATTACACAATTATGTCCAACAGGTTACTGTAAAGCCTGTACATTACGCACAAATACAAGTCATTACTACATTGAACCTTTAAAGTGATTAAAATTCAAAACATTTAAACAGTTACAATTATAAATAAACATGGAAATGATGATATCATATGACTAAATTTGGGGATAATGGTCTGCGTTTTGGTACCTTGCCAACTTGTCATTGAAAAGAAAAAAATCGACTTCTAATTACTTAAATGAGGACAGATTAGTTCATCTTCTTCTATAATACATTTTTTAATGTGTTAATCTTGAGCAGGATACCCAAAGATATGCTCCCCCCTTTAAAACAACACACACACAAACAAAAAAAAACAATATGTTGCATGGCACATTGTGCTGAGAATGCTCAACCATTACTGTGAAACCTGGAATGGGGACACACAGTACAAATCATCATGCAAAAGCAATATACCAAATATTTTAGCATTCTCTCCGATATAAGCTGAGAAATCTGTTTCGGAAATTTCCATTATGCACAGCCTAATAAAGAGCTGTGCTTAAAGCAAATGATACGCCGTTGCCCTTTTAACTTGTCCTTATGCTTTTAATGAATTTATATGATCTTCTAGAAATACTGTGAGCCCTGTCAAATACCCTCCCCCCCAAAAAAAAAAGTAAATAAAAAATGCACAAAAAAATTGGCACTACAAAGGCTACCTCAAGTTCAACTAAGTTTGTTGTCTTGATATTTCACCCATACATATCTATCTTGTTTAAAACATACTTTTCTGACAAGGTTACTAAGTACCTTTTATATTTATTAGTCGATCATCATAACAAATGGTCTGTTTTAAACGATTTTCCAACCAATAAAATTTCCTTGGTCGTTTCAGGCTTTTTATAAAGAGTAAAACTTCATAACACAGAAACGTAAAATTTGACATTTATACAAATCGGAAGGGAGCTTACTTCAATAGATATGAACAATTCACCAAAGTTTCATAAAAGTTGGTGAAAGTGTCTTTGAGTATTGTGTGAAAACTTGAAAATCTCCCTTTTTTAAATAAAAAAATCCATAACACCCAAACGAAAAATCTGAAATTTACAAAAATCGAAAGGGAGCTTACGTCAATAGATATGAACAATTCATCATAGTTTCATTAAAGTTGGTGAAAGCGTTTTTGAGTTATTGTCCGCCGTGTGGACGAGACAATGGACGGACAATGGTATACCATAATATGTCCCGTCTTTGACAGGCATATAAAAATTTACTAAGTTGAACAGTGAACAGGAAGCAGATAAGCAGGGAACTTGGAAAGGGGGGACTCCATACAAACCATCATGCAAAAGTAAAACACCAAATATCTAAGCATCCCTCCTAAGGACGTTGAGAAATCTGTTATAAAAGGTTCAATAATGCATAACCTTAAAAATATTAGTCATATAGTAAACAGGATGAAGTTGAGCAAGGAACCTGGAAATGGGGGATATGGTACATGTCATCATGCAAAAGTATTATACTGTACAGTGAAAAATTTTATCAGGGTGCTTTTTTTCAGCAGTCTGTCATAAAACGCCAAAATAAATTCTGCAAAATATTTACATTGGGCTTAAGTACATAGTGCACTACTTATTAGCCACCAAAATTATTTCTATACCTGTTTGCTTCAAAACTGATTTACTATAGGAAAGGTGATGAAGTACAGTATAAAGTTAGGATGTTGTTTGAAGTAGTTGACAAAGTTTTTGATTAATTGGAAATTGGTGCTAAGTTGATGTTGAATTGGTGGTTATGTAAGATATGATAATTACAATAGTTGGTGCATAGTTGGTGTAAAATTGGTGTTGAACAGTATATAAGGGCTTTGATTTTCAGTTTAAAAAAGATTGAAGATAGAAATTTAGTAGTGGAATAAAATGGGATAGGTGGCCAAAAAAAGAGAATGAGGAGATGAGAAAAGGAACGAAGGGGCGATGTGTGATTGGAGATTTAATGTTTAGGAATATACAGTTGCAAACTGAATGTAAGATCAAATTTATTCTATGTGGTTAAGGGATGTGTTTTTGGAGACAAGTGATGCAAGAGGAATATTGCTTTTGAGAGCTGCAACTTGTTGTAACTGGTAGATAACTCGTTTTTGTTGATAATGTTTGACGTTTTGACGTATATTTGACTGAACAGGAAGTATTCGTATTCCGGCCAACATGTTGCGAGGTTCCGCAAAATGGTCCGAGATTATTGTGAATTATTGTTGTTAGTATAACTTGCCTTAACAGGAAGTTATTGAGTTCCGGACAATGGTCCGAGGTGGTAGATTGTATATTGTTGACGATAGTGTAACTTGCCTTAACAGGAAGTTATCGTTATAAGGAGAATTCCTCGATTGTTGATGCCTATTGTGTGGTTCCCCTGTGCCATATGGATCTCATCCGTATTAAGGAATCTGATAACTTGATTGGGCGCACCGTATATGTGAATTTTCGTAATTTTCTCAGGTCAAAATAACTTTTCATCCTGTAAAATGTATTTTATGTATAATCATAATGAACTGTAGATTAGTGACAATTCTCTTTATTTTGTGACCCGCCTGGAATTGTGAGCAACTTGGCTTCTGTGGGTAAAACATACCAGCCAAGAGTTTTGCACATACTCGGCCGCCATGGCAATTGCAATTAAGACATTGGATATGTCACAATGTCTCTTACATGTACAAGAAATGAATCAAAATAATTATTTACCTCTACAAGAGTACACATGGTAGAGGTCTTCCATTGCTTTTGTTTTCAGTGTTACAAAATTTGGTTTCTTTTAAGTTTACCCCCTGACAGAGGTGCTCCAAATACTGGATAATGCCAAACTGAGATGCCAAAATGACTGTTACATGTACAAGAAATGAATTACCAAGTAACACTTAAATCTACAAGTCAGCAGATTCCTGACATTTCTCCTTAGAGTACATCTCTCTCTGATATTCAGGTAATAAAAACCACAAATTACTGGATTAATTATGAATGGAGGTGTTGATAACAACGATGATTAGACAGAGGTTATCATGCTACTGTTACTGGAGAAAAAAACATATCACAATGACATACCAAGAATCTACTCAGTTATAGCAAATATTGAGAAAAAGTGTTTGTTGTGCAATGTCAAACTGACAGAACAATAGACAAGAGGAAAACTACACACCACACCCATCCTGTAGTGGAGGCATAAAAAACTACAAAGGATTGATTTTATTTTAACAGGACAGGAATGCCAATATTGCAATATGTATTACAATTCTTTTAAGTGTCAGTCTCTATAAAAATCAGGTAGTGTGTGAAATATGGTATGAAAAAAAACAACATCATTTTGATAGTTTAATTTGATTATTTGTACCATCGAGTGCATTGAGTTTAAATTTCATTGAAATGCACTGAAAATGGCCATTTTAAGGGCAGATGACTGTCAAAAACCTCAATTTTCTAACATTCTATTGAAAATATTTTGAGCAAAGCCAGTGATGCAGAAACTAAATAATGGTCTACATTGTCAGATCGGTGGGGTTTTGAAATACACGTTTCTGATTTTTCCCATTTTGCCTGATTCTTACAAACACTTACACTTAAGCCAAAAATATAGTGTTTGAAAGAGATCCAAAGCATCAGAAAGAACTCAGTACTAAAAAATAAAACAAGCATTAATCTATTTATTCAATCAATTGTGAAATTCAGGTTTTCCTTTTAAGATTCAACTTTCGCTTAAGATAAAGATCAATTGTCGATTCTACTTGTCTTTGGCAAAACACATCCTTTTATATCATATCCTGAATTGTTTAAAATGTCTCTAGAACTATTTTTAAATAAATGTAGTGTATTTGACTAAGTTTAGCATGACTTTAATCAAGTTTAAGATACTTAATAGATCAAATCTATATATAATACAAGCTAAAGATAGAACATCTTCATTTTTTCTGAGCCAAGTTTTGCATTTGTTCCTATAAAATTGAAGAATAAGATATAGACAATGCATTGTCTTAGGTCATAGGCCAATATTCAAAGGGATAAGGTCAACCATGAAGTCCTGAACACTTCCTTTGATGTCAGAAAAAGTATGATATTTCCATTGGGCACAAAATCTTGATTTTCAATAATGCCCCCTGATTGGCAAACATACTGGACCCATGACCCCTCTCCACCTCCCTGAAAACCTGGACTACCCCCTGTATGAAACATGAAAATGCCTTATTCCTTTATGTTTAGTATGATTTAGTCTGTTCCTGATAGATTTAGTTTGTATGCACTAAGTAATAGGTATGACTTACATTAACAGGACACTTAATTTCATGAAAATCTGATAAATATGCCAGAGAAAAGGTCAGCATCTTGGAGGTGACAGTCGTTGACTGATTTTTGCACCTCCTACCCACTCAAACTCATATACTATGCTGGCTCAGATCCAACCAGTCATAACGAAAAGTAGTGACTACCTATTTTAGTTTTTTGTATGATCTAACCTCCCACACTCAAAGCCAGCATGCTACCTTATAATCACAAAGGTTACCGAAGTGAAAACAATGTACTTTCAATCAGTAAATACTCAATTCTAAAGCCTTGCAAAAAAATTTAATAACTTCCATCTAAATTTTGAAATGAAGCTATCATGAAGTACATACATTTAAAACTATGATATCACCAATAAAGCATTGCCAGACAGAGATGTACAGGCTGAAGATACTCTTTTAGATTATTTTTTTCAGAGAAGGACTTGAAAGTAAATCAATATCTGTTTATTACTAATAACCTAAAAGTAAAGTTACTGGGTATACTTATTTATAAATGTCTCATGGTAAAAACTTACTCTAGTTAGACAACACTCTACAGAGAAACTGATCTTGGAAGGTAACAATGGATTTTATTCTGAATACATTAAAACCCCAGACTAAATCAGAAGCAAGTTAAAACAGACTTCTTTTGGTCTGCAGTTAATATGCATCACTCTCAATTAATCAAAAGACTGGCCAATTTCTGAAAAAAAAAGAGTGTAAAATTAGTCATTACCGGGTAGTTAAGATGTCATAATAGACAAGTACTATCTTTAAAAATAAAGATAGTCGACGCATGCATTAAATTTGTTCCAATTACTTATAATTTTCAACATTTCATTCCGAAATTACACATGGTACCCAATTTTAATTTTCGATACAGTTTTTTCGAATGCCACTAAATAATTGGTATTTGGCCAATCGGGAAACAGAATTGCGAGCAGGTGACTTGTGTTTCCATGGAAGAGTGCCTTTAAGGTCTAAGGGTAAAAAGCAAAACTACACTGACTGCGTCGGAAAAAAAGTATTGTGACATCATAACTTATGACTTATTTAACCCTTATGATTTTTACATGAAATAGTACATATGTCTAAAATGAACAAAACCTTGAGCCAAAAAAAGAGAGTTTACCTATATTTCTATTAATAGAAACAATATCTTATCCACTAATTTACTTCTCCAAAAAACATAATTAAACTAAAGCAATAAAAGCAATTCATCTTACTTTAGTTTACTTCTTACTAATAATATTTACACAGCAAAAACCATGAAGTACATGTTAATATTAATTTTAAACAACTTCTTGTATTACCCGTCAGGATTTCCCCAAGAACAATGAAAGATTATAATCAGATGTTGGGTTACGAATACCGGTACATGTATGCAAGGGATGTTGGCTTTTTGCCAATTAATCCTGGAAATGATATTTCAAAATATTCAAGTGTATATGAAACAATAATATGTTCTTACATGAGTATCTATTGATGATCTGTGATTTCTGCCACGAGTGTGAGAAATTCTGTCTTTTGACAAGTGGAGTGCAGAGGAATGAGTGAAAAGGGAAAGAATTTCTCCCACAAGTGGAAAAATTCCCAGATCTTCAACAGAGGACGAGGGTAGGAACAGGTTTCTTCCGTTTTACAGCTAAAAGTTGTGCAATTACAATCAAGGTCAAAGAGTCATTTGTATAAAATATGTGTCGTATTACTGGGCGCTGCTTAACTTTGTGTGATTAACTGTTATCACCCCAAAAATTCCATTATATAATAATTAATATTTCAGTTTTTGTATAATTTGATAATATTAACATACAATGTCAGACAAAGATGTGGATCTGCATATAAAAAGTTTTATTTATTCATTAACCCTCAGAACTTTACTGGACTACTTTTAACTTGTGTATTGCTTTTTTACCCATGATAGACACAGTCATGTACAATTAAATACTTCAAAAGTTCAGCCTGATATGACCAAAGAGTTTGTATGATAAGCAGTTGGAACGAGTATGAATGCAACATTCAAACCTGATACACAGCTCTTAATTTAAATTGGGGTAAATTGTTTTCCGAGATTCTGATAAGGATGAAAGTAATCTAAAAACTGTAGAATAAGTTGTAAGATATAAGAAATGTACACGAAGATCTGACCCCTTTTTGACTGTTATTGCCCTAAAAATAGGACAGTTACCCTTTAAATCCATCAAAACTTTCCTTTTGTAGTACACATGGCACCTTTTTGGTATAACTTCATTGAGATCAATTCACTTTTACTCATGTTTTTGTTAGTAAACTAGAAAATGCTTCATTCTGAATATGTTCTGGTCATACACGTACCTCCATGTAAAACTGAAAACTGATTTGTTCAACATATCATAGTTTTCCTTTCCTCCTTCTTTTTTTTGAGCAACTTGGTTGGTGTTTCTAGAAAAGCAGAGGATGCTTACCCTAGCGATACACCTGGTCCATGCTCTCAGTTTTAAGTGGAGTCTGAGTTGCTTATTTGTTTTTGTTACTTTGTATGTACGATTTTAGTTACTTTATGTTCTTTGTTGTGCATGTCTGTTTTCAGCAAGAACCCCAGTTATATACTAAAGTAGTTAAATTATATAAAATGTTTGTTTTTGCCCATAGCTCCGAAACTGTAGTGGGCCATTACCCCTTAAAATCGACCAACATGAAACCTTGTTGCTAAATTTTACCAAGTTCTCCCAACTTATATTCAAGTTTTCACAGGAAAGCAAAATATCTATGGATGATAACAAATGACATGGATGATGATAACAGTACCATATGGGGCACATATTGTTAGATGGTCATAATATTGTTGCCATAGTACATTTGTATAAATTCTTATATGTAGATTGGAGGGTGAATAATATCTCATAATAATTAAAAGGGAGAGTGCAATGATCAATACAAGACATGCCAATTTGTACAGCCCTTTTTCTTGTGAAAGACAGGGGTAAAAAATAAATGTCTGAATCCATTGAAACATGGTGATTTTCTAACTACTTTAGACCTAAAATATGATGGGATTATACCACACACTTCATAGAAGTGTCAATTATACAATCTTTCAATAGAGACAACATTGACCACAAAGTAATGGCACAAGTTAACATTTACATTTGTTCCCATGACTATACTTTAAATGTCAACAGACGTACTATAAATGCTCACTTCAAACTTCCTTTGACCATCATCATTGACAGGTCCTTCCTGTTAAAAATCAATTTCTACAATAAAACTTTTATACAACTCACCAAGACTTGAAATACATCAGATCTCCTATCTGGATAACTGTCACAAATCAGTCATTTCTACAAAAAAAAAAAAAAAAAAAGCACAATTAGCTTCCATTAATATCACCAATTAATCCCCCTTGATATGGCACAATGGCAATACACAACTGATTGGAACCCAATACTTAATGTAAACATCTAAACCACATGCATGGACTGGGTCCAAAACACAATTATTCAACCATTAATAGAATATAATGTATACTGACTAATGACTGGTTACCCAATCCAAATGGTCAAAGAAAATATTGAACAAGTTTTGTCCTCAAATCAGGTCAAAGTATTGATCCTCAAACAGAATAAAAACATGTTTACATTCAATGGTGAAACAAGGAGAATTTCGGGAAATGTGATAAAATCAATCAATTAAAATCTGATATATTGATTGGATCTAGCATATTAATAATCAAATCAGTACAGTATTTAATGATTGAACTATTAATATTATATATATCATTTATAATTGAAATACTGATATACATGACAGTTTCTATATATATATGGTTCAATTAATAAGAAAAGTAAGCATTACCGTTTTTCTGTAGGAGTGGAGAAATAGTAATACCATAAATTAATATTACATTACATGTGTACATAGAAATTCCTTTAAGTATGTGGGGCAAAGAGGGGGGGGGGAGAAATTACATGTACAAGCAATTCTTCGTGTCAAAAGACTCAATTTAAAATAAAAACACTACGGACGTACATACACATTTGTATGGAAAAAATAAATACTGGTGGGCATCACATCATAAATAAACAACTTTTTTCCAATGAATGGGCAAATGTGCCAAAAATTGTTTTTTTTTTATAACACCTCATTGTGGTTGTGGCATTCACGGTTAACACTTTCACCTCCAAGTTAAAACTTCGTGTGAGGTGTTAATTTTCCATTGATCAAAATTGACACACTAAACACAGCTCTTTCAAAGTATCAAATAAAATGATACATAATAACATGTATCTATACTAATGTACATGTATATATAACATTAGAAAAATCAGTCCAGTGGTTGGGAAGGAAATTTTGAGAAGGGGCCATTTTCATGAGTTTCCAAAGATATTGACAATCTGAAGGGGTCATAGTAAAGAAACCATGTAGTTTTCTTTTAATTGAAGAAGCCATTTTCAGCAAAAAAGAGAAAAAGGCCCATGGCCCCTTGCCTACCCAACCCCTGGATCATCCATGTAATTTTCAACATTAATCAACCAAAATACTTCATTACATGGCTTATAACTTCAACCTCTAAGTTACACTTGTGATGTGATTGACATATTAATAATGACACACAAAGCAGCAACTCTTTTAACATGAGACACTAATACAATGATACATGTACATGTATATACTAAAGAACATGTACATGTAGGTGAAAGTACAGTAAAGAAAGATCAACCATGAGAAATTGCAATGTGACCTTTATAAAGAGTTGATTTCTAAATCATAGGCTATGTTAAAGGTACAAATGTACAAGGATAATGTTAAAGGACAAGTACATGAAGAAACCTTATTCGTACTGATGATAATTAATTAAGTTTTTTTTCACAACAGGTATGTTAGCCAGTGAAAGAGGATTACATACAGCTGTAATGTGACTGCTAATAAGATCAGGATGTGGAAAGTCCATGAAGGAATGACTCAGATGCAAATTAAGTAATAGCATGTTAGACATTGTACGAGTACATATCAATTAGTTTATACACTACTGACAACACTAATTTTAATTTCTCCACTCTTTACTTTTTGAGTGGAGTCACAGTGGAGTCACCATTTTGATATATGCTTGTAGTTCAATACTTCAGTTTACATAACAAAATTTATAATTTAATGATTCTTAAAAGTTTAAAATCATTTGAGTTTTATACAGAAAAAATAAATGAAACGTGGAGAAAAATCATGACTCAATCCACTGTGAAGAGTTCTGGCTGATAATAATGTACATGTACCTATTGCACGTGACTCTCAAACTAGTAAACAACTTGTTTCAAAACTACTGTCAATCACTAAATATTTACAAAACCAGTTTAAACCAGACACTTTTAAGACTCCATTTACATCAGTTTAAACATATTTTGTTTTGAATCTTGGAAAACAGAACATCTGTTTTAACCGAACCAAATTTAAAATTCCAAAAGGGTTTAGACAAGTTTCATTGAAGTAAAAGTTTCCGAACAAATTTGACGAGTCTAAAATCTAGACCACTATACAGTATGAGAAAAATTTGTATTAACTACTTTGTATTTGTCTACATACAATGTAATCACTACTGGTTCTACATCTGAACATGTCCAATAAATTCTTTATATATATGTATTATTTACCACTTAATTTCACACTTAACTTGATCACTTAACACAAGTTTTACAAATGTAAGTACAATGTACTTTCTGCCAATTTGAGTCTAATGGCAGACAGAGTTAGAAATAGTGGCCAGCCCGAGACTGGCAATTTTTTGACAGGGCTGGCTAATTTGAGCAAAAATCTATACAGCCATTGTGTATATATATTGAAGTGTAGTTGACTATAACAATTTCCAAATCATCAGAAATGATTTTATGTCTTCTTTGTCACTTAAACTTTTATCTGTGCAAGTTTTATCATTATCTACAATAGTATAAAAGGAAAATTATCCTGTAGCAGGAACTAACAAGGGGCAGAAATAATACAGCAAGCCACTTAATGAAACAAACGGATTGAAGTGCAGGAGACATATTGTTTTTGGTGTTATTCGCCTGTCTGTCTGTCCATCTGTCAATCACACTTTTGTAAGTGCAACTCATCGGAAACTACTGCATTAAATTTCATGAAACTATGTAAGCAGTTAGGACATACTATGTATATGTAGTTTTGCAAATAACCAGGAATTTATGATCTACTAAATTTGTGGGGGTAATAATCCATTTCAACTTTGGAATGGAGAAAGACATGTTTTTGAGGGCAAAAACGAACATTAAATAAAAATCTCAATAGAAATCAAACATAATGAAGATATATATATGCAGGTGTACAGGTAGTTGTCATAATTTACAAACAGAGGTTCATAGAAGAAATATAATCGTGAAAAGTCATTCAGGAAAGACAAAATAATTGTGAAAAGTCATTCAGGGAAGACAAAATAATTGTGAATAGTCATTCAAGGAAATTAACATTATGTAAAACAGAGTAACTTATTGGATGAAAAGACATATAAAATTTCCAATGCATAAAAGAAATCTTTTCCTTCTGGCTGAAGTTTATGATCATTAAGTTTTTAATGAACACAACAAGTCAACATCTGCCTTGGCAATGGTCATTTTTTCTTTTGAGAAATGCAACTTGTAAATGGTGCAGCGCCATGTGTTACTTTACTTGCGTCATGAACTCAAAATGAGGGCCATGTGTTCATTTGGTGTGCGCCATGTATTCAAATTTGCGTCACACATAACAAATCGGCAATGTATTTCCAAATTACGCATGCTTATTAATCACCTATACCTTTCATAAATCAATACGATTGGTGAGTGTGTTTATTATAATGGTATAATACAATGTTTTGATTGGCAATTTCCGGGGGTTTAATGTGTCAGGGAATGAAACGCGTGTGTAAACAAATAATGGAACGGTTTTGTTTGTTTGTTTGTTTATTGGGGTTTAACGCCCGAGCAGCAATATTTCAGCTATATTCAGGCCATGAACATGAAGTGGATGATAAAATGATTGATTGATTGTTGGGGTTTAACGTCCGAGCAGCAATATTTCAGCTATATTCAGACGATGAACATGAAATGGATGATAAAATGAACATGAAATGATGATGAAATGAAAAAAGGAATGGGACACAAGGATCATAAGATTGACAAATTTTGATTGCCACTAGAAATAAGGAGGGATGGGTAAGGTCGGGCAATTTAGCCTCCTGTGGCGGACTGTAAGGGTTCCTACTCCTATCGAAGACCACAGCAGGGTTCTTTAACATGCGAGGAATGTGACATCTTTCCCAACACGGTGCACCACTATGGTTTGCGGTCAGGTTTTCCGTATTATAGCCTGACAACCCCAGCATGCAACACGTCCGGGGTACCCCATTCCACCATCTGGGGCACACAACCCAGTTGCTCTGTGGGCAGAGCGCCCTAGCCCCCGGCTAAGGTTCTGAGCACTATTTAGTCGCCTTTTACAACAAGCTTAGTGCTGCTGCAGGCCTATTCTTTTGACACCCGGAATCATGGAACAATTAAATTTGCGATTATCACTGTTGGCAAAATCAACAAGATTCAAATACACTGAATGATTTCTACTATTTTTTAATGAATAAAATTTAAGAACATTTTATTTCATAAAATATTAAAAGTATCAAGAGTTGAATCAAATTAGAAAAAGATCGGAAGGGGGGGGGGGAGACAATCCTGAATTTATACAACAATGTCTTAATGATCTCGGTATTTATCTGACAAGGAAAAGCAATCCAATTTGCTGTACTTTTTTTAAAGGGTGATGGATCGACTCCCAAAAGCTCTAAAATATTGTTTAATGTTTTTGTGGTTAAATTATAAACATTTTGTTTTCAATGGCACCAACAAATGACTACGCCTACTAGTCATTTTAATTTCTCTAAAGATGTGGACCTATGGTCAAGCCTATAGGGAAGGGAAAACTTTTGATCTTAAAATAATTGAGCATTGCATTTCTTTTTTTATATGTTCTTCAAACGCTAAAGACTTGTCAAGAAAAGCATCTAGATACCTTATACAAGTTTGATTTAATAACATCATCACAAATATTAATTTCTGTGGTGGTATATTTTGCAAGCTGGGCACGGCTACCAAAGAGTATAAATTCAGTTTTTGCACTGTTCATTTTCAATTTATTGTTATTCATCCACTTGTTGATGGTAATGGCACAGTAAACAAGTTCATTAATGGCTTTGATTTCTTCACTCGGTGATGGTTTGAATCGTCTATTTGCTGTGTGGTCATCTGTGAAACCATACACTGTGATGGTAGGTTCCACAACATCAAAAGTTGTACCAGCACACGGACCAAGACAACTTCCCTGGGGGACCATACAGTTGAGGTCACGAACTGATGAAGTGCTAGAGTTTACTCGAACTTGGAAACTACGCGGTCGTAAGTAGGAATCTACCCATTACAAAGCTGAGTCAGACACACCATACAGTGATGCATGGATGTCTAGTAAAATGCTGTGGTCAACAGTGTCAAAGGCAGCACTTAAATCTACTGCTATCAATGCAGTGATCTCCTGCTTTTCCATGCCGTCAAGAATGTCATTTACGAGCCGAAGAAGTACTGACTCATATGAATGATATTGATGGTATGCTGACTGATTTTTCGGAAGGAGATCATATTCATCTACATGCTAGTTCAGTCTATAAAGAGTGGCCTTTTCTATTAATTCAGATAGGAATGACAGTAGTTGGAGAATGTAAGTTCAAGCCCAGATTTTTTAAGCAATGGTCTTACTATTGCTTGTTTCCATTTGGAAGGAAAAACTCCTTGTGAAAGCAAAAGATTCACTAGTCGTGTGATTGTTGGCAAAAGTTCATTCATATATGTTTTTAAGATTTTAGTTGGTAAGATATTCAATTCACATGATTTGGTTTGTAAGTGGTTAGTAAGTTTTCTAATTTCATTTTCAGAGAAATTGTCAAATGTTTCAAGAGTTTCACACCCTGCATATAATGACTTTTCAAATGTATGAATAATGAATACTGCATATGATGGAGTGATTTACACAGTTTGTAAATTACATATCAAGCTAGCACTGACATCCTTAAATTTCAAAACGATTCTACTCCACAACTGTCCATTAGCAGGCAATATTATGTAAAACATGTACTGAAACAAATCAACATTATAGGATTTCCACTCATTGCTTCACTCACAAGTCAGGCACATCACAATTTATAGATTTATAGACATTTTTTGTTTCGACGACTACGAATATGACCAATCCTTCACAAAAAATACATGTATCTCCAGGACCGAATCCCAAAAGGGATTACTCATAGACATCACCTAAATAAAGCCAGAAAAGACTTGGAGATAACAGCAAAGGTTACCTTCAGAGACCTACAGTCATAACAGATCTTGCCAGAAAAGTTCTAGTTCCTATTACAGACATTGCACATTTAAAGGGTTTGTTCTATTTCTTCTACAATATTCTGACCAGCTTCAACACACTGAAGATACTGTCACCTTTCTCTGTGCATGATTTATACAAGATTTCCAAACCAAAATAAACTAGCGAACTTAAAATTAACGATAAGAGTGAATTTAAAACTACATTATGTACATAGAGAGATGTATAAGTGTATACATGTGTATATAATTGGAAATGGCTGTTTTGAAAGACTCGAGACTGAGTCACTCACATTTATTTTGTTGTGCATGCTGTGGATTTAGCACTACAATGTAAATATTTAATAAACTTTCATACTACGTAGACAATTCCATGACAAATTAACACATTGGCGAAACCAGCTTGGTACTGACCCCAAGTTGATACGATTGAGTTGCACTGTTTCGTCAACCAAGTTGACCCGGTCTGATTTAGTAAAACTTAAAAATAAATGGTGAAACTTGGTGGAAATATTGATTGTGGCATGTTGGGCATTTGAATGTTAAAAGATGCAATACTTGTCAAGATAAAGAGGGGTAAAATGTATCTTTAAAGCTAACCGGAAATAATAATTCAGGTCCTTGCTGCAGTGGATTCTCTTCTGTGTACCAGCTGGCTGTCTTTTAAAAATGCAAAATTTTGCAACAACTTTAAGAATTAAAATCATGAACAAATGGGCAGAAAAAAGGTACACATATTTTTTCGTTTTTTTTTTTCACAACAATAGCATGCCTGCTTACTTTTCCTTGCAGTTTTAAAGTGCCTGATATTTTAGAAAACCTGCCTTTTGACTGTAAAATTTGGGAAGGCACCCAAAATTTGTTATTAAAACAGGTATTTTTTCCATTATGTTACCATAGCTACAGATTTTTTTGATATAATATAAGATAATATCATTTTCATGGATCTCCAAAAGCCCTTGAAAAGGTCAGGATTTGAAAAATATAGACTTTTTACAAGTAAAAATTGTTGGATTTGCTTGTTTGGGTGTCTCAATAGCTTTATTTCCACAATTCCACAAAATGTCATAAAATCATCTGCAGTTGCATATCTAGAGAGTGGAACCTAATATATCCCTCCCCCTTTTTCCGACTGAAATAGCTGAAAGCCGATATTGACAATCCACGTCTCTAACAGGGGCAAATTTATGGTTCCAGTGTTGTTTTATATATAAATATGTCATTCTATGATAACAAATATCATTTATAGGATTATTAAATTCGTATTTACCGTTAATCCGCTGAAAATCTTACAAATCAGTGTCGTTGTGCACGTTTTGTTTCTATTCGCATGATGGTCCGCTCGAATAGTAAAATGCTTCATTTCAACACTTGTGTGATTTATATTGAACAAAATTTATACATAAATACAAAAAAATATTTTAGTTATATGTATAAATCCAGCAATAACATATTTAATTGAATGTAAAATTGTGAAGGATTGAATACAGACGTCTGGATTCTAAAGAAATAAGTCGAACGCACCACTGTTTTCCTGAGTTATCTCCCCTTAGTAGAAATCGTTTAAAGTCGTTCCTTCAACAGACACAACACTTGTTGAGGGATGTCTTCATTAGATACATGGGTTAGCGATAAGTTGCATGACATTTTAGGTATATCTGACAAATATATTTCACAGTATTTGATTGGACTTTGCAAGAAGTCCTCCAGTTCTGATGGATTTGTTGAAAAATTGAGGGAGACTGGCGCTGTTGACATCAACACAAATACTTTACAGTTTGCCAAGGAGTTATGGGAAAAGGTAAATAATAATAATTAAACCTTTTTATTAATGCTGCGGAACAACCTAACATTATCATGCTATCTCAGGGAGAACCGTTGATGATTGCTGGCACAGCTTATCTGACTTGATGTCTTGTTTACCTTAGCTTTAATTTATGTGAGTATAATCTACATGTATTTTATTTGGTTCTCTACATTTTACATGTAGATATCCTTTGTTTTGTGTGTTCACATTGAGTCCATGATTTAGGATTTTGATGTATTTGAATCGTCCCACTGCTGAAATTTCGGTATTTTATTGCCGATATATGTATTTGTACACTTTTCCCACTATATCACAAGTCTCACTGCATCGTGATATTGCTAGAATAAGAACATGGAACAATGCACATTTTCAGTATTTGTTATCTTTTAACTCGGATCAAGTGTAAACTTTGAAACCACATATTTATCCAGTTTTCCTAACGACAGGAAAACAGGGGACAAACTCTGGATTTCAGCCATTTTCCCATTTTGCTATGGTTATATTCAGAAAATTACTGTGAAGTCCAATGAAGATGAAATATGGATAAAAAAGTTACCATGCATGATCCTTTGAACAGTTGTTGAAGTGAAATAAATTTTTGAAAGAAGTTATTTTCGAGAACCCTCTTTTCAATACAGTGATACAATGGGAGCATTTTTAAGCACCTTTTGGCAAGCAACTACATATACTAAGTTTGAAAGATGCTGCATCAGAATAGTAAATTGGTGCAAATTTAAAATGTTGTAGTAATTTAATTTAGACAAAATAAAAGATCCACTTTCAAGAGGCCTTTTTTTTTCTCAGTCTAGAAAACTAAGGACTGCCATGATACAATGAGGCCCAATATACTGCAAAATCATTGAAAGCATTTTAATCAGGATTAAATCTGTACAAATATATTCGTTCTTATTTACATGTAGTTGCTACCCTTTAAGTTTTTCTGGTTACAAGCTCTTATTGCTTATCCCATGACTTGAAAATACAGGTACATGTATACAGGTATGTCTTCATTTGATAATTATATCTATTTCATTGCAATAGAATTACAGTCTTTCTGAAGGTTTGTTAGACAGTTGGATATCACTGGTAAAAATGTGACAGGACCAGTAAAAAATCAGGAACACTAGACCGGAAGTCCGCAAAATTTCCTTTATTAGTCATTCTTGATTCAGGTCAAATGAATGGTAAAACTTGGTTTGGTCCTGAAAATAGTATGTCATCAAAGGACTATTTTTGACTGAACTCTTCTTCTACTGAAAGATAAAGACATCACAATTTAAAATTGGTTATTTTGACTTCAATTCATCACTTAGAGACAATTCTGGGGTTATTCACAGCAAAATAATAAGTGCAAATTCGTGTATTTCATACCTGTATTATGTATACATGTACATGTATCTACATTTACAATGATCCATCACATCACTGATGACTACTTGTAGTAAACCATGAAAAAAATATAGCAATTTAGGTGCATTTGAAAAAAGTGTAATCATGTCAGATTAAAATTTGAATAAAAATGATGGCATGCTAAGTTTTTTTTCATCATAAAAATGTGGTTCAGTTGCATAGTGAAATGTTAGATTTAAGTTATTTTTTTTTACAGATACCAAAGAAAGATATTGCAGAAAAACCAGGAAGAATTGCAGAGAGACAAGCTCTAGAGCTGCAAAAGAAAAATCAGAGTTATAAGTTGGTGTCATCTGGGAGTGATGATGAATACAGTATTCAACCTAAGGTATAGGATTAAAAAGCAGATGTTTTAGTTTTAATGTAAATTGTACTTGAAAATCTTATGTTCTCTAGTTGAATAAGAGCTCTGAAAATGATCTAAACAACCTTTGAACTAATTTCTTAGAACAAACTATAATGTATCCCAAATAAAGAGTTGTGGATTTTTTATTTTCTAGTCTTTTTTACCATACATGTACATGTACTATGTGAATAATACATTCTTGATATTTATACTACATGTATCATCCTTCTAATTTTTCCTGAAAATTACAAGAAAGAATGAATACACTACTGTCAACACAAATTTTAATTACTTCACTCTCCACAGTGGAGATATTTTTAGTGGAGTCACAGTATCTCCACTCTCCACAGTTGAGTCATCATTTCAAAAATTGTCTGTAATTAACTTCTCCTGTCCATATAACAAGGTATATTTAATGGTTCTAGCAGTTTAATAACATTTCAGTGAAGGACAGAAAAATGTTGAAAACTATTGAAATTGAGCAATTTTATCCCATTTTTTACTTTGGTGGAGTCACAGTGGAAGACATGAGTGACTCCACTGTAAAGAGTGGAGAAATTAAAATTTTGGTTGACGGTATGGTATATGTTAAATCTACATCATGAACCTGTTTATGCTTAAAAACCATATGATTGGACTGTGACAACTTTGATAGATACAGGTTCTTAAATTATTGCTAAATCTTTTTTTTTTCAGAGAAGAAAAGCAGAAAAAAGACAAAAGCATCTTCGAAGAAAAAAGGAGTCATCATCAGATGAAAGTGATGCTAATCCAGACAGGTATTATCCTGTACTTTGTACATGTTTATAAAAATTGTACCAAGTACATGTACATATACATACATGTCATGCAAGTACTACACACATACATGTACCTTGAACTGGATTAATCAACTGTTCCATTAGGTCTTTAATAGATGCTTGTAATTCAGAATTGGAAATTAGATGTAAGGTTATACATGTAAAATAAGAATATAACTCTTTAAAAGAAAAAAAAAACACATGCAAATACATGTAAAAAAAATCCTGATTTAAGGAGGTAGACTTAGGGTAAGGGACATAACTCTTGAAATCAGTGCTGTGTTTTTATCATATTTAATTTCACCAAAGCCTTTCAAGCTTCCATTTAAAAGAAAATAAAATCAATCCAAGTTACTTTGATGCTTACATGATATTTGATGTAAAATGCTGAAAACAAATGTTCCAATGATTTGCAGGAGTTGTGTCCCTTACACCAGGTCTATCTCCTTAAGGCTGTTGACAAGTAATACAGCCAATCAAATTTCTTGTGAAAATCAATTTTATCATTTAACTTGGAAGAACAAACCAATGAAAATTATTATTGGAAATCTTGCACATAAGAAATCCTCAGATAATTGACTTTGTATTACATGTATATGATGTATCTTTTATTTTCATAGGGACCTGGATGCTGATGACAAAATGGATTCTGACTCCAGTGATTCTGAACAGGAAAGATTACAGGATCTTGAGGAGAGAGATAAATTTGCCAATAGATTGAGAGAAAAGGACAAAGATCATCAAAGAAAAGTTATGTCAAAATCGGAAAAAAAGGTATAATTAAAAAAAATGTATATGCTGTGTGATGTCAAAATCAGAAAAAAACATAAATAGACAAATATTTATTTTACGTTATAGTAAAATCAGAAAAAAAGGTATAAATATATAAATGTGTATATTACGTTATGTCAAAACCAGAAAATAGATATAAGTTATAAATAAAAATATGTAATTGTTACATGATGTCAAAATCAGGAAAAATGTATAAATAGAAAAAATAATGTGTTAAGTGATGTAGTAAAAATCTGAGAAATATGTGTAGGTGGAAGAATAATTTTGTATAAAAGTTTTGTTAGCTGCTTGGAGAAGTGTTTAATTTGTGTAATGTTATTTTTTTTTGTAAGCTGCATCATTTGTAATGTTAAAATCAATTTGAAATGTACATATGCAACTTGACAATGGACTTGTGCTTTTAATAACTCATAAGGTGAAAACAATGATGATTAACGTTCATAAAAGAATTTGTACACTCTTAAAATTAAGACCAGTCAATCCGTTAAAGTTGGCACAAGTATTTTTTTTTTCTTTTGGTCTAAGGGAGATAACTGTGAATAAAATGACCAAAAAAAATTTGCTCCATTATAATTTAGTAAATATATTTAGGCATATGAAGAGGCAGCTAAGCGGTTACAGCTAGAGAAAGAGGACAGATCTAATATCATTCCCGAGTTACGTAAAAAGTCTAGACGAGATTATTATAAAAAGAGACACAGGGATAAGTTAGAAGATTTGGAGGCTGAGATTGTTGACGAAGAGTATCTATTTGGTGACATGAAGTAAGGCTAAAAAAAAATATGCTAAGTTTTCAGGCGCCGCTGCATCCCTAAAACCCTCCTGTATCTGCCATTTTTGTTACGATAAAATTCGTAAATTTTATATTTGTTCCACAAATTTTCATATCCAGTCCTTAATCGATTTTTAATTAGTTAACAGAATCATCTGCACGAAAACAACGGTGAAAAATATGATGCAAATGAGGCTGTTATTTAACATTGATCATTTAAAATGAAAGTTTGTCTTTTGGTGTAGAGATGGCTCTTATTTCTTGCCACATCTCATATTCCAGTAAAGTTTTGATGCCATGGAGTATTTTACTTCTCAACATTCTTTACATTTACATAATTGTTCAATTCAATGAAATTTCTCTCCCCCCCCCCAAAAAAAAATACCTCTCTCCCACATCAATTTTTTTTTAAAAAGTGGGCTGAGAACCTAGGCATTTTTTTGTATGGCAAACATGTATAGCATTTATTGAAGGCAAAAAATATGAGTGTTTAGTATAACACTTGAAAATTCATCAGGTAGAAAAGTCTGGATTTTTGTTTCTTTTTTTATGAAAAGTACAGTCTGCATAGACAGGCATAAAGTATGGGGTTATCCTAAACTCAGACATTTTAATTTTAAGGCCTTAATTTATTATAATAGAAAAATTATATACAGGTCAGACATTTTTATTGTGTTGTGCTAAGAGTAATCAAGGGAACCAAGATTATAGCTTTAATCAAAAGAATGTAATCCAGGGACAAAGACCAGACATGGAAACAGACATACACAACAAAGAACATAAGTAACTAAAATGATACATACAAAGTAACAAAAGCAAATGAGCAACTCGAACTCCACTAAAAACTGGGAGCATGGACCAGATGCTCCAGTAGGGTAACAGTCCTCTGCTTTTCTAGAAACACCTGCCAAGTTGCTCATAAAAAGTCAAGTCTGGGGTAGACGAAAGAGGAAAGGAAAACTATGACACATTGAACAAATCAGTTTTCATGGCACAGACGGATACACTGTAGCGATCCACGAGTTCATGATGATGACCATAAAACTTTTGTAGTGATGACTTCAATCTTGTAACAACATAACCCTGCACCAAAAGCCTATTTGTTAGAATTCTAGTGCGATACAAAAAGTGTGAGTAGTCTCGGCAAGCTCCGGCATAACATATGTGTTGTGATATGAACAATACAATATAAATCTAGAGTAAATTTACCAAAATATTGTTAATGGTTAATATCACAATATCTAACAGTGTGCACAGAAAAGCTATGAATATGAATAACTCACATTATACTCATATTGAAAAGACACACATTTTAATGTAATTATTTGTCAAACTTTTTTTTGTCTATGCAGGCAGCTCTGTTGGATTTAATTATTATTGGGGTATGTATATTATTTTAAACTGACACTTTTTTCAGACTCACCGATAAAGAAAGAAAGGAGTTAGAATACAAAAAGAAAGTACTGAAGTTAGCTAAAGAACATCGTAAAGCTGGTGAAAAACAAAAAGCAGACCATTACTACATGCCAAAAGATGATGTTAAGCCATCAGAAAAATATGAGGAAGATGAAACAGAAAAGGGACCAAATTATGAACAGAAGAGGTGGGAAGAGGAACATGTGGGAGCTGCATTGATGAGATTTGGGGCCAAAGATGCCAAGGATAAAGCCAGGGAGAAAAAATCTGTCAAAGATTATGATATGATTATGGACGAGGAAATAGAGTTTGTCCAAGCTTTACAGATGCCAGGAACAAGAAAGGTATGATAGATTCATTGTTTGTTATAGTGACATGTAATGAATAGCAAAATACAATTTCCTATTTGACCTGCATGTCACATGAATAATACAGTGAAATCTCTAAACCCAACTCGACCGTGCAGGTTCAGGTGTCAAAAGAATAGGCCTGCAGCAGCACTAAGCTTGTCGTAAAAGGCGACTAAATAGTGCTCAGAACCTTTGCCGGGGACTAGGGCGCTCTGCCCACAGAGCAACTGAGTTGTGTGCCCAGGTGGTGGAATGAGGTACCCCTGGTGTGTTACATGCTGGGGTTGTCAGGCTATAATACGGAAAACCTGACCGCAAACCATAGTGGTACACCGTTCCTTGCACGTTAAAAAACCCTACTGTGGTATTCTCCCGGAGTAGGAACCATAGGGCTCCGCCACAGGAGGCTAAATTGCCCGACCCTACCCACTTCCCCTTTTTCCAGTGGCAATCAAAATTTGTTGACCCCATTATCCTTGTGTCCCATCCCATTTTTCAATTCATCATCATTTCATGTTCATTTTATCATCCACTTCATGTTCATCACCTGAATATAGCTGAAATATTGCTGCTCGGGCATTAAACCCCAACAAACAAACAAAACAAACTAAACCCAACTCCTTTGAATTTATTTGGTTTAGATGTGTGTTTTATTACCCAATTTTCAAAAATACATGTACATATATACGTTTAAAGTAATTTGAAAGGAATAAAAAAATTCATGTTTAGACAGAATTTTTTTGTATTTTAAAAGTTGCCTTTAGACCGGTTTCACTTTATTATGGCATTTTTTTAAATACATGTATCTTCAAAATATCAACTCTTACCTATAGCTAGAATATATTTATATCATCTCTGTTTAGCACATATAATAGTAAAGGGAAAGTGTTCATTAAAAACCCTCCAAAGTTATATGCATGTACATATAATAAAGATATGTATTTATGGAAATTTTAGGTAGTTTCAATACTGGCTTTAATTGCATTTATTTGTGTAAAGTTTTTAATGGTACAAAAAATGTATGTGCGATCTTAAAATGATAACATGTTAAATGTTAAAAAAAAATATTTGTAAAAGAAATATTAATTATACAAATCCTTTCATGTTTTCATGGTATACACAAAAAAAAAAAATACAAAAAAACCTCTATTATTATTTCTAGAATTGTAAATTCTGATTTTATGGAAAATATTTTTTATTTTGTCCTTGCTTACCTTCATTAGATTTTTTAGTGTAAAATTGTAAATGTAAAATAATCTTTTATATAAACATATTCTATTTCTAGGGTGATGATCCCGAAATGTCAGAAAGGGAGAAAAAGAAGCAAACGATTGAAGAAACGCAGAAAAGTTTACCCATCTACCCATTCAAACAAGATTTGATAGATGCTATTGATGAACACCAGGTTCTTATTATAGAGGGAGAAACTGGATCAGGAAAAACAACTCAGATACCACAATATTTATATCAAGCTGTAAGTAGGTTATTTGGATAAAGAATAAGCAGTTTTTATATGACCCCAAAAATGCTAAATCATGCTGTCATCATCCATCATCCATAGACGTTTCGTGTCCAGACAATAAGTTGAGTATAAGTGTGTAGATCTTTATGAAATATTAGAAGGTGAGATATCAGAAAAGGAAGGCTGGCATTGATTTTAGGGGTTGTGACTTGAACAGCTTTTGAATAATTGCCTAAAAAAAGGACAACTGATTCTGGTCAAATTCTTATCCTGTGTTAAATGTTTAATTATAATCAAAATTCAGAGCTGTATCAAGCTTTAATGGTGTCCATACTTGCCCCAACTGTTCAGGATTGGTTCACTGCAGTCAAATTGAAGCTGTGCCCAGCAAAGCATTTTGTTATACCTTTTGTCAGTTTTCAAGTGAAAAGGCTTTTTTTTTAACCAAATTAGTACCCACACTATTGAAATGATTGATTTTGAACTGTTTTAAACAGAAAATGAACAGTATAACATAATAATGGGCCTTAGAGGCCTTATCATTGATCTGTCTTGCATTTAACAACACTATTGATGCTTAACACACCTTTGAAATTTATAGAGTTTGTTTATAATATGAAACACTTTAAGTATACTGAAAACCAATTTATTTTCCCATGCACTTTGTTTTTGCTTATTTTTGTAATCAAGAAAAATTTGCAAAAATAAGTCACCATTGATATGTTCATACATTATGGTCTATTTATAGAATTTATGTTTAAGTGTGCATTTATAACTCACAAAATTAAATTACAGGGAAACTGAATTGACATCATGAAATGCAAAAATAGGCATCCAGAGAAATCAGTTGGTTTATATTAGTTATAGACTTGCTTAAGAATCCTTTTGCTGTGATCAGTCTCTTACTAGCATGGGTGAAGGGGGCTATAGGTTTGTTTTTAATTCTTATTGTCATTAATTTTCATTTAGGGTTATTGTCAGAATGATAAAAAGATTGGATGTACACAGCCTAGGAGAGTTGCCGCTATGTCTGTTGCTGCCAGAGTATCAGAAGAAATGGGATTCAAACTTGGAAATGAGGTATGAAAAAAAAACCAACAATTTAAGATATTTTGATACAAATACACTGATATATCAGGAATATGGTTATAGTTAATTCAACAAGCCATTGTTCTACAAATAAGATATTTTGTGATTAAATTATTGTAGCATACATTAAATAATTTGTCTTGTCATAGTGACTACCTGTACTGTCATAAACATGTCGTAGTGACTACCTGTATTATCATAAACTTGTTCTAGTGACTGCCTGTACTATCATAAATTGTCGTAGTGACTACCTGTATTATCATCAACTTGTCATAGTGACTATCTGTACTATCATAAATTGTTTCAGTGACTACCTGTACTATCATAAACTTGTCTTAGTGATTACCTGTACTATCATAACTTATCTTAGTGATTACCTGTACTATCACCAACTTGTATTATTAACTACCTGTACTATCATAAACTTGTCTTAGTGACTACCTGTACTTTCATAAACTTGTCATAGTGACTACCTGTACTATCATAAATTGTCATAGCGACTACCTGTACTATCATAAATTGTCATAGTGACTACCTGTACTATCATAAATTGTTTCAGTGACTACCTGTGCTATCATAAACTTGTCTTAGTGATTACCTGTACTATCATCAACTTGTATTATTGACTACCTGTACTATCATAAACTTGTCTTAGTGACTACCTGTACTTTCATCAACTTGTCGTAGTGACTACCTGTACTGTCATAAACTGGTTGTAGTGACTATTTGTACTATCATAAATTTGTCGTAGTGACTACATGTACTGTCATATACATGTCGTAGTGACTACCTGTACTACCATAAACTTGTTCTAGTGACTACCTGTACTATCATCAACTTGTATTATTGACTACCTGTACTATCATTAATTGTTTCAGTGACTACCTGTACTATCATAAATTTGTCTTAGTGACTACCTGTACTATCATAAACTGGTTGTAGTGACTACATGTACTGTCATAAACTTGTCTTAGTGACTACCTGTACTGTCATAAACTTGTCTTAGTGACTACCTGTACTATCATAAACTTGTCTTAATGCCTACCTGTACTGTCATAAATTTGGTGTAGTGACTACCTGTGTTATCATCAACCATTCTTAGTGACTACTTGTACTGTCATATACATGTCGCAGTGACTACCTGTACTTTCATAAACTTGTTGTAGTGACTACCTGTACTATCATAACTTGTCGTACTGATTACCTGTACTATCATCAAATTGTGGTAGTGACTACCTGTACTGTCATAAACTTGTCATAGTGACTATCTGTACTATCATAAATTGTTGTAGTGACTACCTGTATTATCAACTTGTCATAGTGACTACCTGTACTATCATAAATTGCCTCAGTGACTACCTGTACTATCATAAATTGCCTCAGTGACTACCTGTACTATCATAAAGTTGTCTTAGTGACTACTTGTACTATCATAACTTGTCTTAGTGATTACCTGTACTATCATCAACTTGTAATATTGACTACCTGTACTATCATCAACTTGTCATAGTGACTACCTGTATTATCATAAACTTGTCTTAGTGACTACTTGTACTATCATAACTTGTCTTAGTGACTACTTGTACTATCATAACTTGTCTTAGTGATTACCTGTACTATCATCAACTTGTATTATTAACTACCTATAGTATCATCAACTTATCGTAATGACTACCTGTACTATCATAACTTGTCGTAGTGATTACCTGTACTATCATAAATTGTCGTAGTGACTACCTGTATTATCAACTTGTCATAGTGACTACCTGTACTATCATAAATTGCCTCAGTGACTACCTGTACTATCATAAATTGCCTCAGTGACTACCTATACTATCATAAACTTTTCTTAGTGACTACTTGTACTATCATAACTTGTCTTAGTGATTACCTGTACTATCATCAACTTGTATTATTGACTACCTGTACTATCATCAACTTGTCGTAGTGACTACCTGTATTATCATAAACTTGTCTTAGTGACTACTTGTACTATCATAACTTGTCTTAGTGACTACTTGTACTATCATAACTTGTCTTAGTGATTACCTGTACTATCATCAACTTGTATTATTAACTACCTATGCTATCATCAACTTGTCGTAGTGACTACCTGTATTCCTGTAAAGATTATTATTTAGATATCCCTGAGTTGTATATTCTTTTTAAGATTGATCTGTATATATGACCACCTGTCTTATGTGAATATAATTTTGCTCTTTCTAGGAAGGTGACTTATCAAAATGAGTTATTCATACTTCAGAAAAGAAGTTGTGTTTAATGTTTTTGTACTCTTTAAAAAGGTTGGTTACAGTATTCGGTTTGAGGACTGCACATCAGAAAGAACAGTGGTTAAGTATATGACCGATGGAATGTTACTGAGAGAGTTCCTGTCAGAGCCAGATCTGGCTGGTTATAGGTAAGTTTTCAATGCACACATAGGTTTTCAATTTCAATTCAGTAATCAGCAGTTTAAATAACTTCTTCACTTGAGTTGGTAAAATTAATTTTTACATTTGAGCTTTAGCGAGCTTGTTAAAATACAAATTCTACCATAGAGATTGGAGAAAAAGTTTAAATCAAGAATATGAATAAAGAGAATTTGTTTCTCCCATGAAATCTGTAGAAAAAATGGAAAATCTGAAATGATGGGAAATCTCCCATTGTAATGAAATCAACGTCTGTTGTTTAATTCCATGTGCATTGTTAATCACTGTTTAAGAATGGAAGAAATATATATCAATAAGGACATGTATAAACTGTGTCATATGATATTTGGCCATTCATTGGATCAACCATAATCATTTGGTTACATAGTATTAGTTATCAACCACTTAAAAACATTGAAATTTGTGTCTGAGCCTCACATGATTCTAATTATAGTTGCACCCAGTTGTTGCCGAAAAAATTCAAAATGGTGTCTTGTGACAGGTCTGATGCTGTGGACAAGGTAGAAATGGAAGCCGGCTGTCTGATTAGAACTCCAAGAAAACTAAAAGAAAAAATTACAGTGCTTTTTAATATTTCAAAGCATTCTTGTCCAAACAGAATTACAATTACAAATTACTGCTCTTATGTTTAATAAATATACACTGACATCATTTAACTTAAGTTGTTGTTTCAGTATAGGCTATTTAATATTTTTCAGTGTGATGATTATAGACGAAGCCCACGAGAGAACTTTACATACAGATATACTATTTGGACTTGTCAAGGATATTTCTAGATTTAGACCTGACCTTAAACTCTTAATATCAAGTGCTACACTTGATGCTGAAAAGTTCTCAGAGGTACAGTTATAACTGTTATAACAATATGCTATTTAAATAGTACTCCAGGTAAGAATCATGCAAAATGTGATTTATGATGGGAAAGCCTACATATTTTTATTTTTGATATTTTGTTTGAAATGTTGTATTGAACAGAAATTAACATGTGGTTTTTCATATAACTTGTGCTCTTTGGAGATAAAAATTATATAGAACGTACTGTAGAATTCCAAATTTAGGGAGATTACTCTGTAAATGACACTAGAATACAATAGAAACTATTGGATTTTCCATGTGGATTATCTACTAAGAGCAGACGGATTGGAATGAATTATTATACATTTCATCATGTAGATCTATAAAGCAACTTAATAACAAAAATCACATTTTGCAGAATTTACATGATTCTTACAAGGACTGCTACTTAATACTTAATAAGTATTTGGTACTAATAATTAATAAGTCTTATTCAAGATAGTTTAATGAAATTTTTTCTAAGAGTGAATTTTTTAAGTTAAATGGAACACAAAAATCTAATTTTCTTTCAACAAAAATATTTTTGTGTTTTACAATTTAGCATATTGTAAAAATGTTTGTGTCACAAATGACACTCATCCATATTGTATTTACTGAAGAAAAAAAATGTGACTAATTGGAATTCCTTTCAGTGATGTTAATTTTTTTGGAAATGTTTTGTACATGTACATTTGCATTTGATAAGAAATCTATTAGTATGCATGAAAATTTCTTTTTGATTTCAATTTAATTTAATGCTTATAGCATTACTTTTAATATCCAAATTTGTCATTTTTAACAGTTTTTTGATGATGCACCAATTTTCCGTATCCCTGGAAGACGATATCCTGTGGATATATTTTACACCAAAGCTCCTGAGGCTGATTACTTGGATGCAGCTGTTGTGTCTGTGCTACAGATTCATGTTACACAGCCCATGGGAGATATCCTGGTGTTTCTCACTGGACAGGAAGAGATTGAAACATCCAATGAAATGCTAATGGTATGTTGTTCTATTCATTTCTGATAAGCACCTTAGTGGTCTCATTGCAGCATGCTCATGGTTAGATCTTTAGCAGAGTCATATCAAATGTTACTGAGAGAGTTCCTATGAGAGCCAGATCTGGCTGGTTATAGATTTTTCTATTCATTTGGGATAAGCACCTTAGTGGTCTCATTGCAGCATGCTCATGGTCAGATCCTTAGCAGAGTCATATCAAAGACTTCATAATCTGTAGTCAAGCATTTCATGATTTTAAACAAGGCAGGTATATACTGACCTAAATATCTGTTCATCTGTCCTTTTGTTCATTCATTGGTCCTTTTGTCTGTTTGCACCTTTTCATGTCAGTTTTCTCTGCAACTGCTTACCACAGCAACTTGATATTTTGGCAAAAGATTAATATATGTATGACTAAACATGTATCAAAGGATTTCAGACTCAACTGACTTCAACTTCATGTTTGGCAACTTGGTTTATATTTTTAACGATTATGTTTTAGGGGAAGGAAGGGGGGTTTATTTTTTTTTTAAATAAAAGGTACAAAAGTAAACAAATCAGTATGTGAGCTGTTAACTTTGAAAAAGAGTTTCTTATATATTGGTTAAATATAATTTTGTCAATTCATTTTATTTTATTTATCTATTCATACTGTATAGCGGGTAATTTTGGCATTTTTTGTGGTCTGTCTCAAATTTTGCAAAGTTTTTAATCTGGACTTCAGTTCTCAGTGCACCAATTAGCATCTGCCTAGATTAAAAACACTTAATTTTTCATAACCCTTTTTGCCTCAAAATCACCAAACTTTACACCTGCAAAAATAACCCACAATATAGTATATATATTCATCTATTATTTAAAATTTGTTATCTGTATTTTTTTTTAGGAAAGGACAAGAAAGCTGGGTAGTAAAATCAAAGAGCTGATTATTTTACCCATCTATGCAAACCTACCTTCAGATATGCAGGCTAAAATATTTGAGCCAACACCTCCTGGGGCTAGGAAGGTTTGTTTTATAGCACTGTCATGATTTGACACTTATATTTCTCATTAGGTGGCCCACAGGGCTATTTGATAGGTAAATTAGGTTGTCCTCAAAATTATTTTACAGTCCTGACCTTAGCATTTATAGATTTTAAGAATTAATCAAGATAGTCCAAAGGACTTCCAATTAAAATTTGCAATGTCTGCACCGACGGAAGCCATCCAAATCTTCCTGAATTATGATAAAATAAATAAAATGATTAAGAATATCAAGATAAATTGTATTTCTTGGGTCAACATTGGTGCAGACTCTTTCATAAAATATAAGAAAAATGGTTCCTCTGACCAATGTTGTTAGCCAAATCGTGCATTACAGGTATTTTGTGACAATTCAGCTGGATGTTTAGAAGTTTAATGAGACAAATGAAAATTTGCTTCAACTCAAAGATCAATTTTCACAAAAAATGAGGGGGAAATTTTACCCCTAAAAGTACCTCACATTTAACCATGACCACAAACAAAAAATAAATAGTAGAAACACATTTTCTTACAGAGGATGCTTACCCTACCAGTGCACCTGGTCCATGCTCCCAGTTTTTAGTGTAGTCGGAGTTGCTCATTTGCTTTTGTTACTTTGTATGTATGATTTTAGTTACTTTATGTTCTTTGTTGTGTATGTCTGTTTTCCATGTCTGGTCTTCGTCCCTGGATTACATTCTTTTGATTACCGCTGTAACCTTGGTTCCCTTGATTGCTCTTTCTTGCACTCTTGTTGGAATAAGGGACAAAACTGATTCTTCTGTTTTTTTAAGTGGATTGACAAATGTTTATATTTCAGGTGATTTTAGCCACCAACATTGCTGAGACCTCTCTGACCATCGATGGAATTAAGTATGTAATTGATCCAGGCTTCTGTAAACAGAATAGTTATAATGCTAAAACAGGGATGGAATCTTTGGTTGTTACTCCAATATCCAGGGTAAAGTACCTTAAATGTTTAGTATTTTAGAATTGAAAAGAGTGAAAACCCGAAATATAATGACTAGTGTGAAATAACATCCGGATTTAAGGCCATGTTTACTTACATATTGATTGATTGATTGTTGGGGTTTAACGCCCGAGCGGCAATATTTCAGCTATATTCAGGCGATGAAAGTGAAGTGGATGATAAAATGAAGATTGTTCAGCAAACAAGTCAAACCTTCAAGCATTTTGACATTAGTAATTGGTTATTCATAATATCCAATTTATAATCGTATTTATTATATAGATATCTTCATAGTTAATTGCTATTTTCAACATAAAATTTTAATTTTGTGATCACCAGATTGATGTTTATATTGTTACATTTTTGGGGTGAAATTTTTGGGGTAGAAATTACAGATTAGTTTCACATATGAAACTATTGAAATTTAGTTAACTGGGAATACTGCTATCTATATAATGATTTTATTTATTCAACAAGTTAAAATAACATATTTTAAATGTTGATTATTACACAAGTGTGGTGCTTTAGCTTAACTGCAACTCGTTGAAATAGAACACCAAGCTTATGTGACGAAAATTTTACTTTAATTTAAAATTTATTTTTTAATTAGCACCTGTTATTATGATTAGAAATGATTTTCTTTTACTATTTCTTCTTCAGTTTCCTCTTTTATATCCTTTTGTAATTTATCATAACTTCATATTTTTCACAGTTCTATGTGTTTTTTTTTGTGTTTTTTTTTGGGTGTTGTCATGAAATAATATTTGTGTTTTTTTATTATCAAAATTGGACTGTTGTTTAAATAGTTTAGGAAGTGAAATTT
This sequence comes from Perna viridis, assembly GCA_037379345.1. Taxonomy (NCBI): domain Eukaryota; kingdom Metazoa; phylum Mollusca; class Bivalvia; order Mytilida; family Mytilidae; genus Perna; species Perna viridis. The sequence goes on along the minus strand of CM074517.1, from coordinate 29,322,565 downwards.
GGAATGGAAACATGTTTCACATACAATGGTGTATATATTTTTTATTTTGATAAGTTAATGTTTTAGGCATCAGCAAACCAGAGAGCAGGGAGAGCAGGTCGTGTGTCAGCTGGGAAATGTTTTAGACTCTACACAGCCTGGGCATATAAGAATGAATTAGAGGAAAATACGATACCAGAAATACAAAGAACTAATTTGGGGAACGTTGTGTTGTTGTTAAAAAGTCTGGGAATTAATGACCTTATACATTTTGACTTTATGGACCCACCACCCCATGAGACCTTAGTCCTTGCACTTGAGCAGTTGTATGCCCTTGGTGCTCTCAATAACCATGGGGAATTGACTAAGCTTGGTCGAAGAATGGCTGAGTTTCCTGTAGATCCAATGATGTCCAAAATGATATTGGCTTCAGAACAGTAAGTTCAGAGTTCAAACAATTTATAGTCGAAATTTAACATCATGGAAAATAAGATACTTTTATAGTGTTGGTCTACATTTATAGCTATCCATCAAAAATATCTAAAGTCTCTACAATAACTACCTAAAGTATATTTTGACTGAGGGTTTTTTAAATGTCCTTGTGTAACTTTTTGGTTCTCGCATGGATGGAGATACATAAAAAATTTGTTGTTTCAATCATTATTGTATGAATGTGTGCATATAAAGTTTTGAATAAATATTTTGGTAAAAATCTTATTTTTATGCAATATCACAAATTTTGATAATGAGATTTTGTCAGTGCAGATCTTGGTAACTGAATGTAAACACAGTTATTAAAATGCCTCATTAAGATATGTATTTTAAACTTTGAAATTTTTAGAAGATTTCATTTATTTTGAGTTATAGGTGTCTAGGACATAAGTGCCCAAGGCAAAAGCCCCCAGACGTAAACCCATGGACAAAAGCTCTCTGGGTAAAAGCCCCCCCCCCCCCAAGGACAAAAGCCCCCCCATCTTAATGTCAATATATGTATTTCTTTTTTTTTTTTGTATTTTTGTATTTTTTCTTTTGTTGTGTGTTCCTTTTATATTTGTATTGCTTTTTTTTTTTGTTTCTGTATTTTTTTCATTCTATTTAGAAATGAAAGCAAAAAATGAAATGGTTTCAATTAATTACTTCCTGATTGACTTCAATTTCAAACCAATTGAAAGTTGTTATCATAGTTAAATAAGCAACTATGACCATCATGAAAGGTCAAAGATCAAAGTACATTATAACTAATCGATTATACCATTCATCTAAACTTTAAAACTTATACTAAATAAAATTTCAAAACGAAATAATTGTTTAAAATTTACAATTCCAGTTTTAATACTTTTTTATTTATATCAGTCCATGTAGTATAAGTTGCAAAGAAATCAAATTTCAAATTTTACACTTTCTGTATTAATAGAAATATTATTCATAATTGATAAAATAATTTCTCATGGAGGGCTTTTGTCTGGTAGCCTTTTGTCCTAGGGGGACATTTATCCAGGGCTTTTGTCTTGATTCTGAATTATGGACTGTGAGCATTTTATTACAATATAAAGAGAAATCCATAATTCAAAGTCCTCAAACTTACACAGTTTGATAAACATCTATGATTGATGTCAGTAATTAAAAATTTCTTAACAGTGTTTATAACATTATCAATTCTTTAATATATACTGAAAATTATTATTTATTTTTCAGGTACAAGTGCTCAAAAGAAATCTTAACCATAACAGCCATGTTATCAGTGAACAATGCCGTATTCTATCGACCTAAAGATAAAGTTGTCCATGCTGATACGGCTCGTCAGAACTTTTTCCGCCCAGGTGGCGATCATATTACATTGCTCAATGTTTATGAGCAATGGGAAGAGACAGAGTATTCCACACAGTGGTGTTATGAAAATTTTATACAGCATCGATCGATGAAGAGAGCTAGAGATGTCAGAGATCAGTTGGAAGGCTTGTTAGAAAGAGTAGAAATAGAAGTGACCACAGGGGATACAATAGCTATTAGAAAGGTCTTCGTAAAAATCATGCAAATTTTTTTACTATGTGATTTACCCCAGAAAAACGCTACCGGTACATTTTTTTGGGTTATTAAGTTGTTTCATGGGCCTATATGATGAAACTGACAGGTTGTTTGTCTTTGAGACAAAATGACTTGAAATTTCCGTCATTCTGAAAATGGAAGGGAGCCGATATTATGGCGCATTCACCAAATAAAAAAAATTGTACAAAGCTGTGTCTACTAAATTGATAAATTGTTCTTGTCTTAAATTGCATAAATATCTGCTATTAGCCTAATATTATTTTAGGCATTTCCTATGAAGGGTAGAGCTATTAGCAGTCAAATCATGACATCACCAATTTGTTATGAGTGATATCTCAATTAGCAAGAATATGCAAGACTTTGTAGAAGACCTACTCAACTCCTGCATTTAAAGCTTAATTTTAATATGACGTCCTATAAAATATCAAATAAGATATTACCAAATAGATACCACAGGGCTATTCAGAGGCAGAAATAGTCTTTTTGTCAAATCAGAATAGAAATAATTCATGTTAGGTATGGTGTTATTCTCATTTACACATGGGTTTGCCTTTGAAATGGCATTTTGTACCTTTGCTAAAGCTAGATATAAAATAAAAGCCTGTGTGTAAATGAGTCCAACATATTACTATCATGAATTATTTCTTTAGTAACAACTTCCAAATTGTTTACATCAATTCCAACAAAAAGATTTTGAACTATTCATGTATCATGTGTAGAAAGTAATTGAGACTTCCTCCTACAACCAATCAAATGATCAACCCATTTATGTGTCAGTCTTTAGATATGTAATAATCAGGCAGTGAGTGAAACATGGTATGAAAAAGCTCACCATTTTGAAAGTTTAATTTGACAATTTGCTCCCTCAGAATCAAAGAAAATAGATAAAATTTCCATATTATTTTGGTACACTGAGTTACAATTTCATTAAAATGCACTGAAAAATGAACATTTCAAGGGCAGATAACTTTGTCAAAAATCTAATTTTTCTAACATTCTATGGAAAAATTTCTGAGCAAATCCAGTGATGCAGAGATCAAACAATGGTCTTTTCAAATAGAGGAAGTATCCTTGAGTAAAATTATATTGATGGATCATGCATGTTTCTGATTTTCCCATTTTGCCTAATTCTTACAAAAACTTACACTTAAAGTTTGATTTCTATACCATATGTAATTGTTTGATATTTTTTTTCAGGCAATTACTGCAGGATTTTTTTATCACACAGCTCGGTTATCAAAGGGAGGTAACTACAGAACAGTTAAACATCAACAGACTGTTATGGTACATCCTAACAGTAGTTTGTTTGAAGACAGACCAAGGTGGATGATCTATCATGAATTAGTTTTTACTACGAAAGAATTCATGAGACAGGTCAGTTATATTGTGACAAGGGAGGTTTTGCCTGATCATGGGCTTGAAACTTACATTAAGATTATTAAGTAACACTCCAGCTAAGGATCATGCAAAATGTGATTCATGGGTAAAAAGCCTACATATTTTTATTTTTGATATTTTGTTTGAAATGTCATAGTAAACAGAAATTAACATGTGGTTTTTCATATGACCCGTGCTCTTAGGAGATAAAAATTATATAGAATGCACTGTAGATTTCAAAATTGAGGGAGATAACTCTGTAAATGGCACTCAAATACAATAGAATCTACTTGATTTTTAATGTTGATTATCTCCTAAGAGTAGGCAGATTTGAATGAATAATTACACATTTCATAGTATAGACCCATAAAACAACTGAATTACAAAAATAAAAATATGTAGCCTTTTTTGGGGTGTATCACATTTTTCAGATTTTGCATGATTCTTACAAAGACAGCTACTTAAGTTCTTAAACGAGTGCGTAGTGAAGATCTGGGATATCTCACATTAAAGGAAGATATCCCAGATCTTCACTATTCACGAGAAAAAGAATATATTCCTTTAGTTTAAAATTACTTAAATTATATGAATGAATGACGTTGATAACTGGAGCAAATTAATGCGCCTGTGTGATTATGTGTGTCATGTCAGTTGAAAATAAATACCTTAAAACAAAGTCCTCAGTAAAATCAGTTATTGTATAGTTGCTAAGAATAGTAATTCCATGATTCAAAGAGATCATTCATCCAACCTCACTTTTGATTGGTTTGCCAGTGAAGACAGTGTCACTTGCCGCTGTCTTCATTGGGCTGTCTTCACCAGAAATCGATCAAAAACAAAAGAATATGAATGGTTCTGAATTCTGTATTAATCTGTCATTGTTCTTTTCTTATACATTATTTATTGATCGATAAGAAGTCAAAATAATTCTATCGATGGAAATACATACAAAAAGATAATAAATATTGTAGGAAAATATATCTGTAAAAAACAAAGAAAAAATTGAAAAAAATGAAATGCACAACCTTGACACCCATATATTGAGTGGATACTTTTGTATCACAAGAGCTTTTTCTGGATATTTTTGTTATGAGTGCAATTATATTATATATTATATCAACATGTGTTTTTTTATATACTTTATATTTTTTTTATTTTATACAGCGGCAATAAATTTGGAGTTGTATAATACTATGGTGCTGTTGTTGTCTGTGTAGTCGTTGTCTTGGAACACTTTGTTTCCATGCGATAAACTTAGTTGTGGTTGACCAATTATTCTGAAATTTTGATATGATTTTCCTAAACAATTTTCAAAACTTTTCTTCTCTGAAACTACTTGACCAATTAGAACCAGACTTGATATGAATGTTAATTAGGGTATTCTGCATAGAATGATGTGGGAATTTTTGATCTGTGGAAAAACATGGCCACCGTTACTAAAAATAGAACATAGGGGTCAGACAGAAGTTTTTCGCATATATCTCCAAAATAGTTAGGTATAGCCAAATTCTGACAATGGGTAAAAGTGTTCAGCATCATGAAATCTATCTGTGGTCTAATTTTCATTTTAATCTGTTAAGCCATGTTGGATTTATTGCCCTTTGTTCACATTTTTTTGCTATTTTTAATGTTATTCTTTCAAAAATTTTCTCCTCTGACACTACTTAACCAATTGGCACCAAACTTGGTATGAATGTTCCTTGGGGTATCCTGCATAGAACAGATATGGGGATTTTTGATCCGTTGAAAAAATGGCTGCCATTACTAAAAGTAGAACATAGGAGTCAGACAGTAGTATTTTGCATATATCTCCAAAATCGTTAGGTTTAGCCAAATTCTTTTTATTGCTGAAATGACCCTTATTATAAGGCCTTCACAAGTCTTCAGGGATCAAAGTTGTCAGATGACTGCTTGTAAAAGTTATTGCCCCTGAAAGGTGAAAATTGATGTTTTTTTTTTCAGTTTTCAGTCAATATCTTGAAAACTATGATAAATAGAATGAAACTTTAAATTGCTGAAATGATCCTTATGATACGACCTAGGAAAGTTTTAGGGGATCAAACTTGTTAGATGACTCCTTGTTGGAGTTATTGCCCTTGAAAGGCAAAAGTTATGTTTTCAGCAGTTTTCAGCCAATATCTTGAAAACTACAATAAATAGAATGAAACTTTCATTGATGAAATGATCCTTATGATAAGTTCTACCAAAGTGTTCATTGAGTCAAAATTGTTGGACAGCTCCTTGTAAGAATTATTGCCCTTGAAAGACAAGAAATTAACCAGGTGAACGATTCAGGCTCCTGGGAGCCTCTTGTTTATTTTTTGTCTGATTTTGGAACCAGCTGCTCCAGTGGTGTAATATCAATTTTGCCAGATTTATTTTGCACTTGACTTGATTCTGGATTGAATTAGTATTTGATTATTTTGTTGTTACCCTTATTTAAATTTTTTAATTGGATTCATATATCTTTTCCTCTGCCCCAAATAAGTGGTATTCTAATGTTTTACCCCAGTCCATCCCAATGTCTGTTTGTCTGTCACTATTATATTAGTTTTGCTTCAACCTCTTTACACACCCTTTTATTGTTTAACACCAGCTTTTATACAGGTGTGTCATATTGTGGAATTTGACTAAATGTTTGAATGACTACAACTTCTTGTTTGACAACTCAGCTTATATACTAAAGTTTAATTGAATGGAAAGCACTTGTAGTCATTAACTAACATATTGCTTGTTTATTTATTCAAAGGTGATAGAAATAGAGAATAGCTGGTTGATGGAGGTAGCCCCTCATTATTACAGAGCTAAGGAGTTGGAGGATGGATCAGGGAAGAAAATGCCTAAAAATACAGGAAAGTCAAGAGACGAAGTGACTAGAAAATATTGAATAATGTCCCTTGTGAAGATCTAAAAAATACAACAATAAAAATGTTGAAACATAGTGAATGTGCTGTGAAAACTGCTACAAGTAGCAAAGCAAGGATGAGCAATGGGCAGCTAGCCTGATAAAAAACTTAAATCAGTTCAATTGTACTCATTTACGTGTCATACTTATTTTCACGAATTTCATGTTCATGTGCTCTCCGCAAATATAAGTACTTTCTTCCATTATTCTATATGCAAAAACTATGATTTCTGTGAAAATAAGTACCTGTGAATACTGTAAATGTATTCATTTTCGCGGATGCTAATTTTCACATATTCTGTCAAGTGGACATATTCACGGGTATGAATTTTTGAGGTTTAAATAAAATGATAAGCGTTATATAGTGCTTAAAAACAATTTAGCAAGTCCTATTTTTTGTGATTTTCTGTCCATCCCGAAAAAAGCAAAAATTAATACACCATGAAAATTAATACGTTTACAGTATGTTCATAAACCAATAATCGTGAAATTTAGTACCTGTGATAATAAGTACAATTACACTAACAAACCTACCTACCTTATTGTTTTATTTTTTTTTTTTAAATAATTGTCTAACTCTAGCAGTACTTTTGCATTTTCAAAGGAAGATTTATTTCCTTACGCATGCTGAATTTTTAATATAAATAGCAGCAACTATGGAATTTTTAAAGAATGTTGAATTTTTTATTAAATCTAATGCCTTTCCAAACCATCTTTAGTTTAGGGCTTATTAATTATTTTTCCAATGTACATTTGACTGTCCAACTTTTGTCCAGTGCTAATTTTTCAAACTATAATAATAAAAAGTACATTTGTAATTTACATTACAAAAAACAATAAAATTTCGCTATGTAGAGATCTGCAGAGTTCATTTTCTTTATGATTTTCTTTGAAGATACTTTTGCTTGATGTCTATAATCTGTTTAAAGTTGATCAGACATTATTTAAGTTTGACCTTCTACTGTAGAGATGTAGGGGTGTGGTCTTTGTGACACATGTATCACATGACTTTTCTTCTTAATTTCATTGGTGTTTAGAGTTAGGAGGTAGACCTAGGATAAGGGACATAACTCAGTTCCATGTTTGTATCACATTCAATATCACCAAAGCCTATCAAGCATTCATTTTAAACAGAATGATATCAACTGTTTACATGAAAGTGATGTAAAATGCTTTAAACAAATGTACCAATGATTTGTATGAGTTATGCCCCTTAGTCTAGGTCAACCTCCTTAAAACACAAATATAGGTATAGTAATTGGTAACCTCAATAAGATGCTCAAAATAGCCTGAAATATCAAGGCAATCATATAGGGGTACAAATATACTTTAAAGAGTGAAAGGTCCCAGCCATTTTTACATCCTTAATGAAATGTCCTCTAGAAGTAAATGAAAATGTCCTCAATAAGAGTAAATGTAAAACGTTGTTTGTTTAGGACCTAGATAAATGCAATTAAAATTGTCTTGCATTAGAAATTGAGGGTCTTGAACCTTGGTCAAGCACTAATTTGAATCCATGTCATAGATGGAAAGTCAGTGTTTGTAATGTAAAAATTATCCAAAACTCCTTTTGCAAAAAATGTTAAATGTTCTAGGCAATTCAGTTGCCTTAAAATATTTGATATCATTGAAACCCCTTAAATTTGTTATTTTCTAACCAGTGTCCACTTGTGGATAATAAAAAGGATACTTCATTAATTTTAAGATTGAAATAGTCGAATTAACCAATGTATCAACTAAATCTTAGCAAAATATTTGATATCATTGAAACCCCTTAAATTTGTTATTTTCTAACCAGTGTCCACTTGTGGATAATAAAAAGGATACTTCATTAATTTTAAAATTGAAATAGTCGAATTAACCAATGTATCAACTAAATCTTAGCAAATTAGATATTTACCTATTCAAATTACATAGTCTTTACATAAGCCAGTATATTGGCTTCCTGGAGACACAAAATGTTTTGAGGTACTTAAGACTAGTGTAAAATGAAGTTTGATAAATTATATCTTAATATATGTTAAATTGTTGGTCCTGAAATAGGCCTTAACACCTCTGCTTCTTTAATGAAAAATTGTCTATCATTAGCATAAATTTAAATCTGCCATTTTGTGACAAGGGAATTTGAGAAGTTAGTAAAAATTATCTTTTATTTAAGGAGGTCTTTAAATATTTCTGGTTATTTTCTGGACATCTGCAATTCATTTTCAGGAACTCCATAAACATTTCTGGACCTCCATAATTCGATTTTAGAACCACTTAATAAATGTTTTATTTTAGGAGCTCCTCAAATCTTTCTGTACTTCCACAGTTCGATTTAGGAGCTCTCCATATTTCTGGACGTTCATAAATTTTCGGGTTCCACAGTTCGATTTCAGGAGCTTCTCAAATATTCCTTGACCTCCACAAGTCAATCTCATGAGCTCCTTAAATATTTCTGGATCTCCACTATTTTATTTCAAGAGCTCTTCAAGTATTTGGTCATAATTTTGGACCCCCGTAAAATTTTGAGGAGTTACACAGTTTGGTTTCAGGAGCTCCTAAAGTATATCTGGACCTCCAAAATAAGATTTCAGGGCCTACATAAATATATTTGAGGAGCTCTGCAAATCGATTTCATGATCTCCACAATTCAATTTCAGGAGCTCCTTAAATATTTCTGAACCTCCACTATTCAATTTCAGAACCTCCTTAAAAATTATTTCAAGTTGATCCAACGACCCGTTTTAGAATTACTGCCTTTTTTGCCAAATTTTTCATATTTTGGCAGTTTTTATAGCAAGAAGCTTTAAAAGGTTAACTGCATTATCATAAAGAGGAGACAAGACCTCTCATTAGTAAAAAAATTCAGAGAAATCGGATGGCCTTTTATGAAGTTTTAACCCCTGAAATAGCATTTTTGAAATGATTTTCAAGAAAATGTGTTAATTCTTTGGAAGTTATGCCCTTTAAATTTTTTATTTTACAGTTTTTGCCAGTTATATCAAAAACTAGAAAATCAAATCATTTATCTTTATTGTAAAATAATGACCAGCATGATATTTAGATCTATAAATATTTTTGGTTTCACTACTGTTACAATAAACAGTGGGTGACTCAGAGAGGGGCGGCTCCTTTTATGCTGGTAGGTTTTGGTTGATCATATAAAAAAGGAGGCGTGACCAAAATAGGTCCCTGGTAGTGCCCCTTATACAAACTTCTTGTTCCTTAACTGTTATATATTTATTATCTTTTCAACATCTTGTAAACAAAATTTGGTCAAATGTTTGTCGCCATTTACGTAATAAAAGACCACTGCGATAAAGATTAGTGCTGCCCGAAAGTGCAAATTAAAGTATATTATGTTTCCAGCTGTCCTCGCTCACCGTCTTTGCATGTGGTTGACCGTAGAGCTGTTAGCTAATTATCAACCTCTAAATTTTAATATTGCGTTGTGTTAAGCATAGTTACTCGTTTGAAATTAAAATATTTTGAAAACCGTTTACACACACTCAAAATCTTTTCTTAAGTATGAACACTTTACAAAAAACTACCAGGAGCATTCGTTTTTGATAGTCATACGCCTTCTGAAACATATTTGTTGTACAGAAAAATTAGTTGTTTGACCAGGTGGGCCAAGCCTTTATTTTACACATGTATGTCTAGTTGTAAATTTTAAAGTACTTATTTAACTTTCATTCTGATCTGAAACTTATGCGTATAAAAACCCAAATCACAAACCAAATTTAGAGCTGTATGAAGCTTGAATGCTGTGTCTGTTCTCTTCTTTAATATTAACTTGATTTGCGCTTATAGACACTTTTAATGTACATTGTATTTTTATAGGTTTCTAACCATCTCTCGATATCAGATTTGAAGCTGGCCTTGAATCAAAGGCATTGTTTTCCAAAAGTAAAACTCTTTCAGACTTTTCAATTTGAAACAAGTTGAAGAATAAGGGTTGAAGGAGATTCTACTCGTGTGTCTGGAGGTAGACAGGTAACTTCAGTGCCACCATTAATGTGCTCATTAAGGGGCTGTGAATAATTCTTGTTTGTCAATTCATAACTCAAATGCTTGTTTGGAAGACCGAATTTCCAAATTGGAAAGTACATGTGTACGTGAATTTTCGATGTACTGTAAATTGATTTCCTAGGAAACTCTTAACACGTTCTAGCTACAGTCGTGATGTCTATACCCCAACTCGTTTATTAATGTAGAAGTTGCTAATTTGTGTAAAATATGTTAAGGTATAACAATGAAAAGGCAGATTTACATGTACATGAATTTCAATTCATTTATTCAATAAGTATTTTCTGTATCCGGGTACATTTCACCCATTTGTTCCATCAAATGCGATATCGGCAAAAAATACCGAAGCGTGATCAGTGTGATGGCTCAAATACGTCAAAATACAAAAAAAGCATGGCCTAAACTTGAATAACTTGAAACAAAGAGTAGCGAACCGAAAAAAATAGGTCACATAAAAATTGAGATATGATACTTGTATTAAATTGAACGTAAGTGATAAAGACTGCAACCAAAGGTAGGTGCTACTGAAGGGCAAACTGTCAACATGCTATAATATAATGCTGTTGTATTATTGAATATAAGACCGACAGGGGCGTAGCTAGGCCTGTTTTATTTGTACGCAAAATTACGGCGAGGGGTCTTGGGTGGGGGGTCGCTCAAGGCCCCCAGTGAGTCATTGCATAAAACCTTTATTTCATCTTTAAAATATATGTTTTTATTTTTGTTACTTTTTCCGAAAGTACGCAACTCCGTATTTGCGTATAGGCAGCTACGCCCCTGACCGGCACAACTCTTGATATAAATGCACCAATGACTTACAAAATAAGTATCGTTTTTCCTTTTGAAGCATACGATATTTGTATGTTACAAATGCAATGATATGATTTAGTGGCAAACACAAATGACTGGAATGGACACAAAGAATTTGCGTTGTTGATTTCCTTTGAATGGCTTTCTGGTCTAATACACAGCAAAAATAAAAACAAAAAAAAAAAAGCATGTAAATAATTATCGAAAATTCGTGCTGAAATGACCAGACACACATACACACACATGTACAAGAGTAATCAAGGGAACCAAGGTCATAGGTTTACAAATCGTAAACAACATGGCTACCATCGCTTCGACAAAGCCGTTTAGAGGCTTAAAACAGTATTTTTAGCTTTATTCTCATTCAATTTTGGCATTGTATATTCAAAGCATTTTCAAAAACAATTTTGAAAAAATATAGTTATCAGTAGCCAATAAATACTTTCAACATCGAAGTTGACAACCATGTCACGTTGTTGGTTGAATACCGCCATTTGCAATATCAATTCGGGATGTCAATTTCACTGAATAAGAGTCTACAAGAAAACACATATTAAATATTCTTCTTGCATATATTCCGCTCTATGATATTCTATTATTTCTGCAATAAAATGAATGTCTAGTCTTCATATCAACTGAAGATTTGAGAACATCTTTTTGGCTTTGAAAGATTTTTAGTAATAAATTTGCATTCAGAGAATTTAGTTCTTGTAGTAATGTGTCAAGAAGTGTTAACTGTCTTAAGAATGTTCCATTTAACACACTTATCAGTCAAGTTCTCATTCCTATCATTAATATTTTACCCTTAATAAACAGGAAGCGAAGAGCAGTGATTTTACCCAAGGAAATTGGTGTTACAGTGTAATATAAATACTCTGTTAATATTTTTTGAATTTAAGTGTACATCAACCTTTGGACAAGTTTATAGATTTGGGGAAAAAGTGAAATGGAACAAAATTGACCCTGTGTGCGAGGTTGGATCAGTAGTATAGATTGACATTCAGTTTATACATATTAGGGCAAAAACACAGTTCTTAATAATATGTAAAGTGCAAAAATTTGATTATCTAATGCTTTATTTTACATCATGTGATCTTTGAAATTTTGTTTTTGCTACATTTTCACAAGAATCAAAACCTCTAGTGCTAACATCACCCCAATTTCCCTAATATGTATAAACTGAATGTCAATACTTCTGATCCAAGTACACACAAATACAAATTTTGTTCCATTTCACCCTTTTCCTAAATTTTTAAAACTGTCTAAAAGTTAGTTTGCATTAACGTTAAAAACTATAGTAAAATATTTTTGTTATACTCAAATGAAACCAATATCAGCTTAAGAAAATAATTTCCTTGATGAACATAAAATTTCCAAACACTTGACACATTTATGAATTTGAATTTTCCCACCAATTTTACTTGGTAAAAATCATTGCTCTTCACCTCCTATATATTCACTGTAAAAATTAACGAAAGGATGGAGAATTTGACTGATAAGTGTGTTAAATTGAACATGCTTAACACATTTTATGCTTCTTGACACATTACTGGAAGAACTAAATTCCCTAAATGCAAATTTATTACTAAATATCTTTCAAGGCTAAAAAGATGTCCCTCTAATGTTCAGTTGATATGAAGACTAGATCTCAGTTCTTTTTGCAGAAATAATAGAATATTGTTGAGCTGAAAAATTGCAAAAAAACAAAAACATATTTACTAGTTATAAAAGAGGTATGGAATTACATTTGGACTATATTTTTGTGTTATGTTCAGAAATGGTAGGGAAGTTCCAGTGATAGATCGGCGACATAAGGTATTTTGATCAAAAACGACTTTCAAACGCGAAAAAATTGATTTGCAATAATGAACCACAGAGTTCTAAGTTTACGAAATTTGCACTACAATTTTAGTGTACTCATAATCACGTGAATCGTTATGGTTTATTCATCTGCACAAGAAAACTTCTTTGTTCATTATATCGGAGTTTCCCCCCTTTCGTCGTTCCCAGACGTGTCATTTTTTAGCAAGTCGGCGGATGTTCCCAGTTCGTTTTGTCCGGGTTACTTTATTACATTTGTACTTCTGTTTCCATGTGCGTGTTATTTTAATCATCTCATGTTGTTCATCATCTACTATTCATGACTTTCATATTGAATCAATCCGCATGCAAATATCGTTTATCAGTAGCAATTGAAAAGAAAAAAAAAACTTATACGGCTCTCATTACCGAATCAATTGTCACAGAACTTCGTATCAATCTTATTACTGAACGCATTGTCAGCGACACATGGTCGCAAACTGAAATCGTTTACGGCGGTCATATTACTTAATCAGTGGTCACAAGATTTTTGTATCACCCTTAAGGTAATAAACTGAATGCATTGTCGTCGACTGAAATCAGGTATCTTTGTCTTACGGCTGTCATTACCGAATCAATGGTCTAAAGAACTTCGTATCACAAAGTACTGAATGCATTGTGGGCGTCACAAAATAAATTTTCGGTTTTGCGGCTGCCATATTACCGACTCAGTGGTCATAAGATTTTCGCATCCCCCTTGATAACTGAATGCAATGTCGTCGACCGAAATCAGGTATCGATGTCTTATGGATGTCATAACTGAATCAATGGTCACAAGAACTTCTTATCACTCTAATCACTGAATGCATTGTAGGCGTATCATGATTGCAAAGCGAAATGCTCAGAAGAAAATCGTTTACGGCATAACTAAATCGATGGTCACAAGAACTTTGCTCCACTCTAACGCCACAAGAGCATTCTTTTTGGCAGATTGGTAGAATTATTGTTCGACATAAGAAAAACTTCTTTAAGACCAAAACGAAAGCAGGCGTAACATGACAATTCTTTGTCCAAGTCTTATCACCACAAAACCATTATTAGACCTCGTTAATAAAAACTATAATATGTCCCAGCCAAAACACATGTTTGGTCCTAACCCGTACAGTTTGAACCACATACATATGTTTTTGAAAAGTATTCGCACAGTCTGACCACATAGGTACATATTGTTTAGACAATACACGTTATGTGTTCTGGAACATATATGTGTATAAAAATTCATTTTCAAAGTCACATATCATATTTTAATGTCAATCAATAGACATTTCGTATCAACAGCAGGATAGTCAACGAGCATGTAACGAGCATGTGCAATATACACTTTCACATCGACTTCGCACGGAAGGATCAAATTCACATGGCAACACTTGCATGCATAACCGTTGACATGACACGAAACATGTTTTATTGTTATGATATTGTATAATGAATTGTTAGCGTGTCAAAAAGCTTAGTGTCGCTTAGATATCCGCAAAAAAAAAAATAAATAAATAAAAATAAAAATACCCCCCCCCCAAAAAAAAAAACAAAAACAAAAACAAAACAAAACAAAACAAAACAAAACAAAACCACAACAACAACAACAACAACAACAACAAATTATAACACAGAAGCATCAAAATAGATGGACAATGGCCAAAATGTGGAAACAGGAAACAGAGAAGATCTACTTACACAATGTAGACAATATGTAACTCATAGTTTTACTTTCCTTTTTCGTCTACCCTGGACTGACTTTTTATGAGCAACTCGGTGGGTGTTTCTAGAAAAGCAGAGGACACTTACCCTACCGGTGCACCTGGTCCATGCTCCCAGTTTTTTAGTGGAGCCCGAGTTGGGGCCGTATATTTTTGGTTATTTTATGTTCCTTGATGTGTGTGTCTGCATGCTTTCCATGTCTGGTCTTTGCCCCTGAATTGCATTCTTTTGTCTTTCAAAAAATACGAAAATAAATGCTGCAATTTTTCATATGTTTACTTCCATTCTTGCATTTGAAAAATAACTTTTAAAAGAAGGTTTTGTCCATATACATGTGGTCTACCATAGTTGTCTCCTTTTGAACATATCCGATCAAACGTTAATCATATTAAACAAGATTGCCGACAGAAGGGGAAAAATCGCAGAACAGACAAACAGAGCAATATCTGTTTTAAAACATTATAAACATGTTTCACACACTATTCAAGGCTTGGAGGAGCATGTTAAAGTCTATAGATTCCAAGACGTACAGCTATAGATTAATTAAACAAATGAAAGTTATTTTTTTGCTGTTTTCCCCATTAAAGATTTTAAAAAAAGCAAGAGAATAATCTATGAGAACCAACATATTTATCAATATAAGACATGGGTTATCAATAAATAAGCCTGAGCAAGAAAAGTCTTATTTCATTTTACCAGTACAGTCCTATTTTTAAGTAGTATTCTTTTTTTTAAAAAGTAAAGAGTTGATTCATGCATGTCAAAAACCCACCAAATTCACTTTTATTTCTTATTCAGAAACAACAGTTACAGACCCCATAAACAGTCTCCGGTTGTTGTATTTTTTGGATGAAATTTATATATTGTTTGTATGAAATTGGTAATTTGCAAGAGTTATCGCTCTTGATATGGTAGTTTTATGTGAAAGGTAAATGTATGTTCTTTCTAAAAATATAGGTATGCAAGGGCTGTAGTTACGTAAAATATAATAACTTTACATGGATTGGTACATAATTACTCAAATTCAATCCAGTAATACAAGAACTAAAGAGTAACATATTAAACAAATGTAATCTGTCAATATATTGCTTCTGAAATATATCTGTTGAATTATAAATTTCACATGTTCAAAATAACTCGGATAGCAATGAAAATACAATTTTTAGTTACTAACAATGATTTGTATAATATTATCGTACCGTACTACTTACGATACTACCGTACTACTTAAGTATGACTACTACTCATACTTGTATCAATTAGAACTTTCATATAAAAACAAAATATAAATCTATCTCTATCTTAATAAATCGAGAGAAAAAAAAGGAAAAACCAATTATGAATTTAATCTACTTACCTCATCTTTTTTATACGGACTTTCTATAGAGCATAAATGATGAATATGTAGAACATTTGAACATGAAAAAATAAGAAAGCAAGACATCATTGTAGTGAATGTTTAATATCAACATAAGATATAGAAATGATGACAACTAGGCAATATAGTCTGTAATCCATTCTTTATTTTTTTCTCACTCAGAAGTACAATGATCATACACGAAGTTCCTTAAGAGGTCACACGACGGGAGGAATTACATAGTCTGTGAACTCCCGGATCGTTATAATGTTTCCATCTGCATTATGATAATTGATTTTCACTGGGTCTTAGTTTTCCTTTCCTTTTTTTTCTACCTCGGAGGTGACATTATAGAGCAACTTGGTGAGTGTTTTCGAAAAACAGAGACGCTTACCTCAGCAGTGAACCTGGTCAAAGCTCCAAGTTTTTAATGGAGTTCGTGTTGTTCATTTACTTTAGTTTCTGTGTATGTTTTTATTTGGTTATTTCATGTTCTTTGATATGGTTGTTCATTTTCTTTTTCTAGTCGCTATCCTTAGATAATGCTCATTTTGATTGCCACTCGAGTAATGATTTCCTTTTCATAACTGGAGAAGTTTTTCTTTTAGATTTTGATTCCTAAGAATATAGCTTTGTGTAATTTCCTGGCAATCTGTTTCTGATGTTTATCAAAGCTTTCTGGAACTTGTTCGGAATTCAGTTGTATAAAGTCGTGTATGTTGTATATATTTGGTAGTTCTTTAATCATGTTTATATAAATTTAAACTTGTTAAAATGTTATCATTGGTACCTTATGTCTTTATAATTGCAACAAACAAAAAAATATCTCCACCAAAGCAGACAGTTGATCCAAGGAATACTAAGACCGGGTTTCCAATATCTCGCTATCGCTCGGGGATAAAACAATGCGACATAAATGGTCAGTCCATGGTAAAACAATGATACAATGGAGTTTCTGCGATTTATTTCGATTCTAACAGGACTAGTTTCTTCACATATTTGAATAGACGCAGCCTATGTGTTGCACAAAATGTTGATTATACTTTTATCACTTTTTTACCATGGCTGTGGTCTACAAATCTTTGAAGCACGTCATATCAGAATTCTTAATTTTCCACCTCTTCTATCTGTATCTACTACCAATTCTTCGAACTTCAGTTGTTGTTATTGGTTTTAGAATAGTGACTAATTGTAAATTGTGTTTTCATTCAATATACCTTTATACATTTGATGTCTTCTTGTATTCATTGTGGAAGGTTGATATTTATAGTTTATATTACCCAATTATATATTTTACCATTAAGTGTTACATATCAAATCAATTAAATTATCGTATTTAACGCATTAATGATAAACAAATTTTGTCTTATTAAAAGCGTAGTTCTAACCTTTACGAACTATGTTCCTGACTTAAAAGAAATTTAAAAACTTGAAAGAAACCAACAAAGTGTCCTATTTTTAGAGATTTACACCATTAAATTCATTGGTTCTTTTCACAAATTGGCAAGTGAAAGTCTCAATTAATGGTAACAGAGCGACGAGTTACCAAAACAAGGAAAATGACATTTTTGGTAATTGATTGTGATTTTTTTCCTTATCAGATTTTAAAAAGTCACATTTAAAATTTCTGTTCAAGATTAAATCAAAGAGAGTTTAAAGGTGTCACCGTCTCCCCATGGGGTAAAGTTGTACTAAATATAATAAGCCAAGTATGGTTCCTTCTTTATAGTAATTTTGGACCGAAGATTTTTGCCATCGAGACTCTGTAGTAGTTTAATAATTGAACAAGTGGTAAAAGCCGAGAATAGGATAAATCAACCATGATTATTTGAAGCTGCGGTGGAAATACCACTTTCATAGAAGCACAATACTTATCAATCAAACATTGTTCACACATCTATATCATAGTTTGATGTCTCCATTTTAAATGTTACCTTTATTTGAGTAGTGATTTTAATACACTTGTTATTATAGTGAACTGAAAAGGAAGAGCTGGCTTTTTATAATATGGGTCAGGTTACCCGGTACACATGTACACTCTATCAAAGCGGAGAGGAAACGCCCCCTACAGAGTCTTGGTAGTAAAAAGTACTTGTTCTAGCACAAGATTGACAACCGAAATCAATATCTGAAGGGAATGCTTTGTGACATCAACTCTAATTGTCAAGTTATAATAAAAAAGTACTTCCTTTAGAAGAGGCAATCCAATTAAATGTGACCAACGTAGAAAAAAATGACAAGAATATAAACGCAATAATGGAATTTTATTGAAATAAATACCACAGAATTTGTCCTTTATATATGCGTATTACATATGCACGTACTAAAGATAATGCAATACATTATGTAATCGAATTTTACAATCTGAAAGGTAAATCTTTACTGGGCGTGTTTTCTTAAACTTTTCGCAACATTCGATCAACAATCTACATTTTGACAAGTAGGAACTAATATTGCAACATCCAACTGATCCATTCGACCCGCATTTCTTTCAATTATGGGTAAAGATACTCAATAATCGCCAATAATTACACCATTTGACTCAATTGTTCACATTTGTAAAAAAATATGATTTAGTGCCCCTATCAATCTCAATACGATCAAAACATTGTCGTTTTGACAATATTTGGCGCGCGTTCCTCCTTGCTATCTTGGTGGAAATCAGAAACTTTCCATGATATACTGATAAGATGGTCACAAGATAATTCATTCAGTCAGACAACATTGGTTGCGACATTCGCTAATCGCTGTTTGACCGACTGTGTTTAAACGACAGAAATTTAAGCTTTCTTTATTTCAACTTTCAGTCATTTAATGTTTTGAAAGTTTACAGATTTGTTTATCTATTGATAAAATAATTAATAATTTGTCAGGTATTATGAATTTGACAGAATGTCGTTTGGTTGTCGCCGAACTTCGTGTCACCATGTTTCATGAAGTAATTATTTTGCTGATCCTTTTGGTAATTGTACAACGTCTGAACCAAAGAAAATCTTTGTCTGCTTTTTTTTTAATTTTGAACAAATGATTGCGTTAAAATTGAAATATATATTTTTTTCCAATTTCAAGTTTTTAAAAAGGTATGATGGGAACCGGTTTATTTAAGTTTTACAGTTTTTTCCCAACATTTCTGTGGTGAAAAGTATGAATATTTACATTATCTTGGCTCATCGTTTTTGTTGTTGTTTTTTGTTGTTTTTATCATATTTTTTTCTTAAGTTACTCGATCATTTTTAGTAAATTGTATAAATGTCGCATATCCTAAGTTTGATTGACATCTTCAAAAGTCAGGAGCTGTAGACCATTTCGTGATGGCCTTTGTTAACAAAAGTATAGATGCAATTATTTGACTGACATCACAAAAACGTCACGAAAAAAAATCCCTCGTATTTCAAAGGCAAATCAATACCGATTAGTTCATATTCCTATACTTCACCTATTGCATCCAAAATTTTCAATTATAAAATGCTATTGCAGAACCTCGACATTGAGGACTTCAGGCTAAACCACCTGACTGTTCTTGCAAAAAGCCTAATATGGTCCTCCTAGTCACTATATTACGGGAGATTTAGACATCATCGAAAACGAATCTCTCCATAAGGTCCGTTCTGAAGGTTCTAAGTACTGTGAACCACGCTCCATAAATCTGAATAATTTCTAAGTTCTTATGGATGCCGTGGAGAAATACGCAAGAAAATGGATAAAACGAGAACAAGAAGACATTGATTCTCTGTCAGAGTGGGTAAAGGCTGTGAGGTATTTAATTTTAAAACGTTTGAAAGGTTTAAGTAGGTCAATGAGTGTCAATGCTACATCAGTTTTCAAAGACCCCGATGTAGCAAAAAAACTGTCTACTATACATGACAATATGTTGTCGTACCTGCAGAAAAAGCCCAAAATAACATTATTTCAAAATGTATTACATCTAACGTTTATTATCAGAGGTGGGCGTAGGAAAAAAATAGCAGTAATAAGACCTATATTGCTACCACACTGTCCAAAGAGGAGATCGTCGAAACCATAAATCTGTGCTATCCTCTTATGTTTTCTTTACCAAATAAGATTACTGTGATCTACCGTCTATGTACAGGATTCTGAAACTTCTAGATACAAATATATAGTTCTTGGTAGAGATTCATCATACTTTGTAAGAAATAATTCCAACTCATCTTCCAAATATACAGAGGAAAATGTTTACAAAATGCTGGAATTTTTAATCGACAACATATTTGTCCAGTGTGGTGGACGTGTTTTTCAACAAACGGTTGGCATTCCAATGGGAACAAATTGTGTTCCTTTACTTGCTGACCTATTCCTTCACTCTAATGAGGCTGACGTTATAGCTGATTTGATCCGAAAGAAGGAATATCGTTTGGCTAGATCCTTTAATCTCAGTTTCCGCTATATAGATGACGTATTATCTTTAAACAATCCTAATTTCGGGGATTTGATACATCGTATCTACCCCAAAAGAACTTGAGATAAAGTATACTACAGACACTGTAAAATCAACCTCATATCTTGACCTACACTTAGAATGGTTTAAGGAAAACTATTGACCACACTTTACGACAAACGTGATGACTTTTCATTCAGAATTGTCAACTTTCCTTTCATCTGTGGCAACATCCCTTCAGCACCTGTGTATGGAGTGTTCATATCGTCAGAGCTTGCCAAAACTACGCAGACTTTTTGTATTGCGCTAGAAGTTTAACAAATAGGCTTCTGGAACAGGGTTATGTTGCTACAAGATTAAAGTCATCACTACAGAAGTATTATAGTCGCCATCATGAAATCTTAGATCGTTACGGTGTATCCATTTGCACCACGAAAACTGATTTGTACAACGTGTCATAGTTTTCATTTCCTCTTTCATTTACCCTGACTATATAATAATAAGCAACTCGGTGGGTGTTTCTAGAAAAGCAGGGGATGCTTACCCTGCCGGTGCACTTGCTCCATGCTCCCAGTTTTAGTGGAGTCCGAAGTGCTCATTTACTTTTGTTACTTTGTATGTATTATTTCCGTTATTTCATGTTCAATGTTGTGTGTGTCTATTTTCCATTTCTGGTTTTTGTCCCTGGATTACATTTTTTTTTATTTCCGCTAGAATCTTGGTTCCCTTGATTAAACTTTCCTTTTTTAGAATATGATGCAATGCTGCTAGGAAATGAAATACGGAAACTCCATTTTATCATTGTTTTACCACGGATTGGCTATTTATGTCACACTGTTTTACCATAAGTGATAGCGAGGGCTTAAATAACGACATAAATGGCCAGCCCGTGGTAAAGCAGTGATAAAATGGAGTTTTGTGATTTATTTCGATTCTACTTACACTAGTTTCTTTATATACTTGAAAAGACACAGCCTATGTATTGAACGAAATGTTGGTCATGTGTTTAACACTTTTTTACCACAGCTTCGAAGCACGTCATATAAGAATTTAGCTTTTACCCCTGCCATGCATCGGGTCACATCATGTCATCACTTTCACATGCCAAGAGAACCATGGGTGTTATATTTTTTCTGTCCGGTTATATGTTTTATTTTCATCACTCAATAAGTGTTAATATTGTTCGAACCTTTGATCTCGTTTTGACTATGATTATTTTTTAATATCTTTTTATATTTGACATAATAAAGATTATATCAATTTCATATCAAAATAGTCTAATTTAATTTGGTCATCAATGGTTATTTATTGTTTCATACAATCCACGAGGTATCAATCTTGTATTACATACTCTTGAGTGGGTGTACGTCAAAACATGGAGACTAAAAAATATAGTGCACCTCCTATTTGCCTTTTCCTGTTTTTGTTTCTTGGCAAATGACTATCATTTTTCATCAAAAGTACGGGTAAATATCAAACTATGACACAAAAAACTTATTCTTGAAGTAAAACAGTATTTTCATCAAAAATAATGCTTCAGAAAAGGGGTCTACTTTATGAACTCAAAATAAAAGTGAAAGTAGAAAAAGTCTATTTTTAGTTTGACCTGTCCTGGTGTACCAAAGTTCGTGCCCTTTTCTTCTAAAATGGGCCTAAAAATTATTTTTGACATTTCTTTAATTGAAAAACATGGTCAAAAGTTGAAACTCCTTGTCATTTTTTTTTTAAATCATGAAAATTTAAGGTATACTATAGAAGTCTATGGGCCAAAGAATACAAAACAGAGAACAAGATACAATAACAAGAAATTTAGAGTTATTCTTTTTGTTAATGCGTGCCTTGCGATAGAGGGCGCTATCTTAATATAAATATTTTTTGAGTGTAGGACCGAAGCCTTTCAAACCGCGGGCCCCACACATCTATAACCTACATCATGTGCATGTTTTAACACCCCCTCCCTTCATTTAAATAACTTTTGATGCTGCTTTTAGGTTTTTATTTTGCAGATTTCCTAATGGAAACTGTCGCCACTGGAGCGCCTGAGAAATGACGATCTAGCGGTACGCAGTAAATCTTCACATGGTCCATTTCCATAGAACTGTTTACCCATGAGCTCCGTTTACCAAGAAATTTTATATGAATGGTCCTTGTGTATTCAAAGAACGTTAAGTTCACGTTAATTGTCAATCGAACATTAGTTTTTTTTTCAATGGACATTACATCATCGTTAATTCCAAATTATGATCTTAGATGTGATACATGCATACGAACTCCACCTCGTAATATTTAGGGGATACCAACTCTTGTTAACAGGAGGGGCACTGGGTTCCGGGAAATGGCATTAATACGGATGGACACCCCTGTCGGAAAAACGCGAAGTACCAACTCTTAGCGACATGGTAACGTCGTATCCATGACACCTTTATGTGACATTCTTATAAACATATTGTATGGACTTCATAACGACAACATCTAGTAAACGTTATCTTCTTCAACAACGCATTATTACTGAGTTCCACCACATTTTATGGTGCCGTGCCGCTGGAAATGGAATCCAAGCTAAGTCTAAAATCAGTTTGTGCAGGACACCGAGGATCCGTGACGAAACTACTGCAGAAATTCAATGATCTGAAGGCGAAACCGGACATTGAAATCGGCGATGTGAAAACCCTCGAGGAGGCGGTGACACAGAAACAGAAAACTCTCATAGACTTGAACGCTAAAATTCTTGAGCAGATATCCGAAGAAGAGGACTTCGAACAGGAGCTCACTGATGCAGACGAATACATGTATGTATTAGATTATAAGTTTGCAGAGTCATTACAAAGTAACGAAAACCACACAAAATCTACGCAAGATGTTGAACCTACGCCCATCAGACTCAACCCACATGCATCTACTTACACGCCCACTCCTGCATATTCCGCCGATATGAACACTTGTGCAATAGATACACTGAGTAATCATTGCTCCATTCCCGTCCCGGAGATGCATACCTGTCCATCAGATCAAATTATGTACGCGAACACGTCCACGAATACTCGCCTGTCAGAAAACGCAACATATGAGAGTCCGTCAGGTCCTAGATTTCCCTCACGCAACAATCATTGACTCCCGAAACTAGCCCTACCTTACTTCAATGGTGATATACTGAAATGGCAGACATTTTGGGATTGCTTTGAATCGTCAATACATTCCAATGACACTTGGACACCCATACAAAAAATCAGCTACTTACTTGCGCAGCTCGAGGGAAGCGCCGTACAAACAGTAGTTTTGCTTTGACCAACGGAAATTACGGTACCACACTCAATCTACTCAAAGACAGATACGGAAATCCGAGTAAAAGGATTCGCGCATACATGAAAGCGCTCATGAAATTGCCTGCACCAACAAATGATGTCTACAGTGTGAGAGCATACGGAGATAAACTTGAGTCTTACATCCGTGGATTAGAAACACTTGGTCAAACGTCGGATATGTATGAATTGATCTTAGTGCCCGTTATCCTAGAGAAATTGCCATCAGAAATCAGAAAATCTATAGCGCGAGAACACAAGAAAAGCACGCTAACTTTGGAGAAACTACGCATATCAATCAGCGATGAAATTGACGTACTAGAAGCTGGAAAGGGCGTAGACGGATAAGATGCACGCTACAGCATTTTTTACCGGAGCTCAGCCAAAGACAAACAACTAGATGAAAAAGAATACAACACGATCCTGTATATTTTGTTTCGGGGACCATTTTCCGATAGACTGTACCAAAGTAACGGATGTTAACGCAAGATTGAAAATGGTTAAACAGAAATAATTAGGCTATAGCTGTTTAGAAGCACACCACCGTGTATCCAAATCAACGAAACGATGTAAGAAATACAAATCGATGCATCACACTAGTATCTGCAAAGGAAAGGTGTCAACGATGGACACTACTGAAAATGCAAAACCACAGACAACAGCTATTAACGTAGCAGAAGCGCATGATGAGACAACTGTAATGTACGCATCACAAAGAAGCAGTGACATTTTATTGAAAACCACTGTCGCGTCAGTAACCTACAACGACCAAGGAGTCGAAACAAACATTTTATTTGATGAGGGCGCTTGACAAAAATCTTCATGAGATTTAGAATCGGAAAGTATGGAATCAGCACAGATATCGAGAAAGGGTTTTAGCAAGTAGGCCTACATGAGAAAGATAGGGTCGCAACTTCTTTCTTCTGGTCAGCACACACAAATGGGTTACATGAAAAACTCACAACCTACAGTTTCAAGTCTGTATTGTTCGGAGCCACATGCTCACCGTTTATTCTTAACGCCACTCTATTCAAACACCTAGACGAGAACAACACTGAAATGTCGGAAACAGTGAAACAGGACTTGTATGTAGACAATATCATGTCAAGCGTGAACACAAAAGACGACGCTATACCTTATTTCAAGAAGGCCAGAGATGTAGTGTCCGCCGATATCAACGACATAGAGCCGCTGACGCCATCGCACCTCTTACACGGACGCCGTATTACAATGACACCGTTCCAGAGGGAGGATATTTGTGATACGAACACACACGCAAACAAGAGTGACATTCAAAAAAGTGAGGAAAGACAGACATTCAAAATAGACCAGTTTTTGTCTTGTTGGAAAGTGGAATACCTCACTCCGCTACGCGAATTTCACACTCAAACGGGAGACAACACAGAGAAGATCCAAGTGGAAGATGTCGTACAAATTTACGAGGACAAGTATCCGAGAAGCAGATAGACCATCGGAGTAATCGAAGCTCTTATAACCGGAAACGGTAGACTAACGAGAGCAGCCGTCGTCAGAACAAAATATGAAACTGCTTCGCGAGCGATCGTGAAATTGTACCCACTTGAAATATGTGACACTACGATTAAAAGTGATACATTTCAACCGGAAGACAGAGATTCCTATTAATCGGGAACCAGTGATTCACCAAGAAGATTGCCGATTCGTGAAGCTGCTGTATGTGCCAGACAGAAAATTCATGAATGGACAACGAAATGAACTCAGATAAAGTGCTCATTTTAAATTCAAAGTTGTTAAGTTTTTTCATTTGAATCATGGACTTTAATTCTTTTTTCTTTTTCTTACATTGTACTTAAATTTCATTTCATTTAAATTTCACTTTTGTCGGCCCCAGAATGTTGGGAAAAACGTGAAGTACTAACTCTTAGCGAAATGGTAACGTCGTATCCATGACGCCTTTATGTGACGTTCTTAAAAACATATTGTATGGACTTCATAACGACAACATCTAGTAAACGTTATCTTCTTCAACAACGCATTATTACTTAGTTCCACCACACCCCCAATTACTTCTCATTGGTTGTGGAACTTCCAGGGATTTGACACTGTGTTCACATAGTCTTTGGCGGCCAGTTAGTTAAAGGTAACCAGCAGTTTCCCCTTATGTTCATCAAAAATTTCTCTACTGCCAAATTGTGCCAACTGCGTACATAAGTTGAATTTCTATGAAAGTTTGTATAGAAATGTTATGTTACAATAGTCGTTCTTATTAACAGTTGCATTAGAAGGATATCTGACGTATATAAATCATCAGTGGCCAAAATTCAATGAAAACTACAAAAGCAACTTCAAATCATGTATTTCCCGCAATTTCGTTCAATCGTCGTGTGACACAATCCAAAAGAAACAATGATAAACTCTATAATTTCCAGTAAAACAAGAAAAAGTATCTATTGTTACCGTGTTTACAGTACATATTGTGCAGCTAACTTCCAGGTATACTAAGTAACATATTGTCGATTAATCATGGTCTACTTGTCTGTCTATCCACGTGCGATCCAGTTTGGGCATATCATAATTAAATAAAACTATGCAATAGTATCAAGCCAGTTATCTGTGCAAAGTCAAACATTTGCCTTTCTTCGAGTTCATACTTGTAACAAACACAAAGTCTTTTAATCGTTCTTTTATTCTAATCAGTTGTGAACAACCAATCTCAACTGCATGTTACAGTGAATTCGATATGAAATTTTAAGGGCCGTCAATCTTTAGGGATACGAGTATAGATGTGAAAATCAAAATTGCCAATGCAGTCTATTACAAATATAACTAACACAATACCAAAGATGTCGGAAAAGCATTCACTATACAATGATTGTGCATGAAAATTCCTAAAAAAAAAAATTAATAAATTCAACAAAATAGCACTGTCAAGTCTTCAAGCATGAATTAAGCACAACAGTCATTCGATCATATTTAAAAGCAAAATTGAACAAAACCATTTAACATACAAGAGATAAAAACAAGACAATAGCCAAAATAAGTGCCCGATTACGGATAAATATGACTTTTATGTTTGCATCCATCTATTGGTACTTTAAACTCATCTCAGCAAAATTACTATGATTTATTCTCACTCACTATAGGCATTATTAATTTTGTTAAGAAACAACCATCTCTTCTTTCTAAGAGATAAGAACCATTAAAAAAATTCTTAAGAGCTAAAATGTTGGAATACCTTATATTTCAATTTCCGTCAGTTCAAAATATGAAAAATGAGTTATGGACGATGATTATTGCAAAGTAGTTGTAAATGTGTTATTAACTGTAAGCGAATACCGTATCAATTTTAAAGATATATAATAGCGTTTCGTGCAGGCAAGTTAATATCAAAATTAAGATATTAAATTTGTAACGTTTGGTTCTTCTAATTGGGCTGTCTTTAACCAACCTGTGAAACATGACAGGTCATTAAAGCACCTGGGAAGAAAATGATTATAATTATGATACTTAAATATAAATGACCATATTTTGGACAAATAACTGCTAATTTTAGTACACTTGAACGAAATACACATCCTTACAATTATTGTTTACATAATATGGAGTTAGGTATTTTACATAATGGCACGTCGAACTGAAATCAATGGGAGCAGGATTCGAATGGTGATAGAAAAGGACATTACCTGAGAATATTTGACTAAACAAAGAAAAAAGACACTCACAACAAAGAATATGAATAAGTAACCAAGGGAACCAAGGTTATAGCGGTAATCAAAAGAATGCAATCCAGGGACAAAGACCAGACATGGAAAACAAACATACACAACAAAGAACATAAAGTAACTAAAATCATACATATAAAGTAACAAAAGCAGTTGAGCAACTCGGACTCTACTAAAAACTGGGAGCATGGACCAGGTGCACCGGAAGGAGAGCGTCCTCTGCTTTTCTAGAAACACCCGCCGAGCTGCTCATAAAAAGTCAAGTCCGGTTTAGACGAACGAGGAAAGGAAAACTATGGTCCGTTGAATAAATCTTTTCATGGTGCAGATGGATACACCATTACGATACACGAGTTCATGATGACGACCATGAAACTTCTGTAGTGATGACTTCAATATTGTGGCAACATAACCCTGTTCAGAATCCTATTTGTTAGAGTTCTAGCTTGATACAAAAAGTCTGCGTAGTTTCGGCAAGCTCTGGCATAACGTATGAGTTGTGATATGAATACTTCATACGCAGGTGCTGAAGAGATGTTGCTACAGATGAAAGGAAAGTTGACAATTCTGAATGAAAAGTCATCACATTTGTCATAAAGTTTGGTCAATAGTTTTCCTTTACCACATCAATTTCTAAGTGTAGATCAAGATATGAGGCTGACCTTACAATGTCTGGAGTATCTCAAGTTCATTGGGGGTATATGCGATGTATCAAATCCCCGAATAGCGGAAACTGAGATTAAAGGATCTAGCCAAACGATATTCCTTCTTTCGGATCAAATCAGCCATAACGGCAGCCTCATTAGAGTGAAGGAATAGGTCAGCAAGTAAAGGAACACAATTTGTTCCCATTGGAATGCCGACCGTTTGTTGAAAAACACGTCCAGCAGACTGGACAAATATGTTGTCGATTAAAAATTCCAGCATTTTGTAAACATCTTCCTCTATATAGTTGGAAGATGATTTGGAATTATTTCTTACAAAGTATGAGGAATCTCTACCAAGAACTATATATTTGTCTATATATATCTAGGTGTACCATCTTTTTTTTGGAAAAACAACGATATATAATGTTTTTAAGTCGGGATTTTAACTGAGTATGGGGAATAGAAGTATACAGTGTTGAAAAATCATAGGTTTTAATGCTATTATATTCAGATAATAGTCTTGAACTGATTGTCTCCAAAAGATCTTTCGAATTTTTCAGAAATCACCGGAAAAAACACATACAAAGAAATAAAAGTGAATGACCAACACGGATTCCGTATAAATCTGTGAGCTTTGACCAGGTGCATTGGTAGTTTAATGTCCTTTGCTTTTCAAGAAACACCCACCGAATCGCTCATTAGATGTCACTTTTCTGATGGTCAAGCCTAAAAAGGAAGGAGACGCATACCCTATCGGTAAACTTGGTCTTTACTCTCAGTTTGTTGGTGGAGTCAGAGTTGTTCATTTTCTAGTTTTCCTTGTTTCTTCCTTTTGATGTCTTTATATTGTACATTGCTTCTTTTTGTGGTATTTATTTTGCGTTTTTTTTTTTTTTTTTTTGCTTTTTATTCACTTAAATCGATATTAAATTTTGATTCAAATATGATTTTTTTTTCTGATTGTTGTTCATTCTAATTGCACGTCTTTCCTAAGCGAAATGGAAATTGTTTATGCACATGCCTACCATTTTAATATATATATATATATATATATATCATAATATTATTTTAATCATCGTTGTCCAAGAAGGGCTTATGTGGAGTTTTAATGTTTTTCCCAGTTTTGAGCAAGGTTTACAGATGCCATATATCAGTGTATATAACTACTGATTAATTAGAGCTTTTTAAAAATTACAATCGCACACATGTACAATAGATAAAGTCAAATACATGTATTGACGAACTACCTTTTGATATGCAAAACATTATTTTATGTGTAAATTTCACGACTTCCTGATAAACAACTCACCGAACTTTTGAACAAGGGCTTCCTTTACTACAACGGTACACATGTACAATGTAAAATGTCACATTCATGTTTCGACAAACCACCTTTTGGTATGCAATACATACTTTTGGGGGTAAATTTCACTTTATTATGGATTGAAAACCGACCGAACTTTAGACGCTTACTGGATTTTGCTCTTTAATAATGAAACAGAAGAGGACATGCTTTCCCTTCCTGATGTCACTTTCATGTTTTTGTTAGAGTTCAAATGAAATAATTTAGTATTTTTGTATGCTGTCTTGTTTTTCTTATCTTCAGTGTTTATATGAATCATTACTTTTTCTTTGTCTACATTGTGTATGTAAATCATATTTGTTTCCCGTTTTCACGTTTTTGTCAAGTTTTCGGATTCTGAAGTCTCTGAACTGTCCTTTTGTTTTGGTGCTTCTATATTTTTACCGATATTT
Organism: Perna viridis; assembly: GCA_037379345.1. Classification (NCBI taxonomy): domain Eukaryota; kingdom Metazoa; phylum Mollusca; class Bivalvia; order Mytilida; family Mytilidae; genus Perna; species Perna viridis. The sequence goes on along the minus strand of CM074517.1, from coordinate 29,292,724 downwards.
GATACATTTTGAAAAAATCAAATACAGCTTAAGAGAAAACTATACAGATGCGATTGAGCTGCATTGTTTCGTAAAAAAAAGTTTAACCTAATAAAACTACAAAAATAGATGGTGAAACTTGATGTAAATATCAATTGTGGAAAGTAGAGCATCGTACATTAATAGATGCAATACTTACGAAGAGGTGTAAAATGCACTTTTAAGCTTTCCGGGAATATTCAGATCCTTGCCGCAGTGGGTTCTCTGCTCTTTATAAGCTGGCTGTTTAAAAAAATGCAAGATTTCGCAAGAAATTTAAGAAATAAATGAAAAGGTACAATATTTTGTTTTTGTTTTTGTTTGTTGTTTTGTTTTGTTTGTTTGTTTTTTATTTTTCATTACAACAGAACCATACCCGCTTACTTTCCTTGCAGTTTTACAGTGCTTGATATTTAAAAAAATATGTCTTTTGACAGTTAATTTTAAGATGGCACCCAAACTTTGTCATTAAAACTAATATTTTTTTCATTATGTTATCATTGCTACATATTTTATAACAAAATATAAAAGAGTATTAATCATTTACATGGATCTCCATAATGTAGGGATTTGAAAAATATATAATTTTTACAAGAAACATTTCTTGTATTGCTTGTTAGAGTGTCTCAATAAAGCTTTATTTCCACAAAATGTCATAACATTATCTGCAGTAGCATATCTATAGAGTGGAACTTTAAAAAGAGTAAAATTTTAAGTAGCGCTTCTTTTTATAATGCGGTTTGGTAAGTTTTTAGAACACCTAACTGCAAATTATACGCACTGAAAGCAAAGAATAATTTAAGCTCTACTTTGAATTTGTTTGAAATATATCACTGAACTATGAAAATACGAATTATCAATATTGAAGTCAATATCAAGTATAAAATACTCTCTTTATGAAAATTACATCTTGAAATGTATAAAAGACTTAGATTCTGATATTTTTGGACAATGATTCCGTTATCACCCGACTATTTCGTTCCTGTATATAGGTAAAATGGATGCATGTCATATTTCGTCTGTTTACTTGTGTTTCAATATGTTTAAAATATGTGGTATTAAGTGTAAGTTTTTGTAGGGGTCAGGCAACAAAAAAAATCAGAACCAAGCTTGGGTAATTTTTTTATCCCATGTTTCACCAACTACCTGATTCTTACAGAGACTGACATTGAGTGATGCTAGATAATTAGTTTAAAGTTGTTGAACTTCTAGTTATAGTATAAGTTTCAATTTCACAACCAATCTGTTTGTCAAAATTTAACAAGTCTTTTTTCATTGTGACCATTTCCTTCAAGATATTATAGATAAGCCTTGTGAAAAGGACTATGTAAGTTCAAGACTCTAATAATTGTTTCGAAAGTTAAAAGCCTTATATCGACTTTAGGAATTTTGTTTATTTTGTCGTAATTTTATGTATGGTTGTAGTAACCCATCGGGATTACAAGCTGTTCTTAAACTTCAGTTTGAAATTAGATATTATCGCAATTTGAGGCTTTATAGAGTTCAAAACTTTCGATAATTTTAAATATTATACTTTTGTTGTTTTTTTTTGCCTAATAATTAGGAGCCTAACTAAGTATTAGCGAACCAGTTTACTTCAGAAAAATATATTCATAATTTTGCATCATAGTGATTTTGACGTCACAGGTAAGAAGACAAATGTTACTATATCGAAAATATTGAAGTTCCACCAGAATCAGATCTCAACTTATAGAGAGTATTATTATTACTCCTATTTCCCACTCAAAATGAAAAAAAAAAAACTAACTACGAGTTAAAAGAGTTATCAAGGGAACCAATATTATAGCGGAAATCAAAATAATGCAACCCCGGAATAGAGACTGGACTGGTAAAACAGACACACACAAATAATACGAAATAACCAAGGATATAAAAGTAAATAAGCAATTCGGACTCAAAAACTTGAAGCTTGGACCAGGTTCACTGGTAGGGTAAGCGTCCTTTGGTTTCTAGAAACACCAACCGAGTTGCTAAAAAAGTTCAAGCCCAGGGTAGACGGAAGAGAAAGAGAAAACTATGAATAAATTGGTTCTCGTGGTGCACATGTAAAAGAAATGGATAACGACCAAAATGCGTTATGCTCCTTGATTTTTATTTCAGTTATTTTACGTTCCTTTTTATTTATTACAAATCCCTTATATAGAACAAGTCTTTATTTCTTAAAATAGGATAATAAAATTTCACTATTCAAACAAACAATAATATACACCGAATTGTTCATATCGTTTGTCAACGCCTTGTCAAAATATGAGACCAACATAATATGGCCAGCAGTGTCTTATATCCCGGCCTTTAAAGTGAAATAAAAGATAAAGAGGTTATCAACATTAACCCCGAGCCGCAAAACGTTCCGACATAAGACATTATCTATGCAGAGTAGGGGGAGATGTAGTAGAGTTTCGTCTTTCCATTCATTTGGCAATAGTCATATATGAAATATAATATCAGTTTTGTTCCTCATGTCTTATTCGAGAGCAGATAAAATGAGTCTTACTGGTTTCGATACGATTTCATTACATGTTACTTTTCTTGTCCTCATCTCAATGAATAATAAATGGCCCATCATGATTTATAAGTAGAATATTTGCTTTATCAACCTTGGTAAACCAAGTACCATATGTTGGTTAAGTAGGATAAACGTTTGGAACCAAATGATTAATCCTAATATAAAAGTGACGAGAAGTTTTTTCTCTATGAACTAAAAATAATAAAGAAAAGAACTAACAGTTCAAATGATGTTATAAGATTATGTACGAAATTCTAATGGTAGAAGTTTTTGTTGTTGTTGTAAAAGTAGCAAAAAATATTTTAATTGAGTTTTTTTTTTATACTCTTTTAAAATATAATGCACATCTTTCAAGAATTTAAACACAAAAACAACAAAGAGACAAATGGCAGGATTGGTTTAAGCATTATGTACGTGTCTTAGAAGAATACCGACTTCATTCTGACTTCACTTCTAACATTATGATCTGGCACCTAAACATTTCATCCTAGAGTATCGGTAAAGTTCAGAATCCACTCGATTGATAAAAAGTTATGAACTGTCATCAATAAATCAATGAGTTCTAATCGTATGTGAATCGTGAGGTAAGTACGCTATTTTATCTATTCTACCTAGTGACCAGACATCTTTGCAGGTTAGATAATAGTGTAAACTAGGTCACATAGTACTAATTCATTCATAGATATTTTATGAATGAATGAAATGCGCATATCCTTGGTCGGTACCTCAGCTAGCAAACAGGTAAAAGTCATTATGTTTATGGTTAATTATCTTGACGCAGACTCCTTTTCAAATGTATAACATTAATCCATTACATTCCTGAAGTATATGCAAATGTCGTAAATATTATTGTTTTACAATTTGTTTTCTTTCAACGGTATATTTGCATAATAGAGACCCCTCGGTTTATCATATTCAGCCTTTTTTTTTTGTTTTATTTTGGTGATATGACACTTCTTCAGACACGCATTTTTAAGTAATTTTGCCACTCTTAAATAATTACTTAAATGCTAAAGAAACACAAATAACGTATTTGTAGATTAGATTTGCAAAAAATTGAAAATGACAGGAAAACAAAATATCATCGCAAAGTCATAAAAAGTGGGCTGTTTTTCGCTTTTGCCGATTTAAAAGAGCTTGTCAAAGTTCATATACCCCTAGATCGATGGAGATGAGATGTTTTAAAATACATACAGATGTTGCGAAATATTGGCGAAAAAAAAAACATAATCATAAGCAATGGAGTGATACATGAAAAACCCAAAACATGGCCTAAATGTGAACACATGAAACACAAGCCATGAACAAACCGAATAGAACAGATTACAGATAAAAAAAAAGATAAGGGAAAAAGGCGTCACAAAAAACTAAAGAACCGCAATATGAACTCCAAAAACCCGAGAATAACAGCAGGTGCTACGAAAGAGTAAGACTCTTGTATCAACGTGTGGATAATTAAAAAAGAAAAGGGAGAGCAGGAATTCTTTCTGTAAAAAATATTTTTAAGTTTAAGTGTTTGTAAGAATCAGGCAAAATGGGAAAAAATCAGAAACATGCATGTCAAAACTCCACCAATCTGACAATGAAATATTACTAAAGGAGGTTTTCTCTATTTGAAAAGACCATTATTTGATCTCTGTATCAATTTTTCAATAAAATCTTAGAAAAATGAGGTTTTTCACAGAGTTCTCTGCCCTTAAAATGTTCATTTTCAGTGTATTTCAAATAAATTGTAACTCAATGGTCCATCATGATATGGAAATCTGGCCTATTTTCCTTGATTCTGATGGTGCAAATAGTCAAATTACACTATCAAAATTATAGGTTTGTCCATACCATGTTTCACCTACTGCCTGGTTCTTACAGGGGCTGACACTTAAAAAGTAAGAAAGGTCTAATTCCCACGTCTATTTGCAAATGAAAAATGAAATGTCAAGAACGAAAAGTACGTTTTGAAGAATATTTAAAAAAAAGTGATGAAAATTTTCATGCAATTACATATATCACGATTTTGTGTACGGTATTATTAGTTACATAATCATTTAAAGACTAACAAATTTATCCTATTGTTGACTTACATATGCATATTTGAATACAAAATACCTATCATATACACGTATATTGCACATTTCGATATGTTGTTCACGTGTTTCGAGGAGTAACCTCTCATCAGCAGCATTAGAACCAAACGTATAGGAAGATCAAAATCCATAAATTAACTATGTACAAGAAGTACAAGAAGTACTCAAAACCAAACTTTCGAAGTAGGAAGCCACTCCATGACCGCAAAGTTCTACCATATGCAATACAAGGAATTTAGTGTACTAGATATTTCGAAATTTGGATACTGCAAATATTGATAAATATGATAAATAAAATCTGTTCATTTTTGGATCAGACAAGTCTGAACACAGGGTTGGTGAATACCCAAGGTGAACCAATGGTCCACCGACAGTGGCTTCAACCCAGTAGTTATTAAATACACAAAAGTAATCGTGTTGTCGCCATATTTGTTTTCAACGGAACTACTAGGCCTTTTCCGCTACACTTAAAATAGCCTCGGATGCAGAAAGAAGGAAAGGAAAATATCTCGGAATTGTAGTCACACGCAACTCAAAGTAGTTCTATCCACCAGTTGGCGCCAAAATATTTAGTTAGATATCACTAGAAAGAAAGAACGATAACGCTTCCAAGAATTTGACGCGAAGAGAGGAGCCAAGAAAAAGGTAAGGATAAAACATTCAACCAGTTGAACTATAATTTTAGAATCGGATCGGTCAAATTCCGGACAAGTTCCTCCGCCTAATTTCTCCAAGTTTTTTGTAACGAGAAAGTCTGAGGAGTTCCGATTGATTTGCTTTGCGTGGAAACCAGAAAGAACAATAACTGCAGAATGGACCGGGTATTACTAAAAGGGGTACCGGGTATAAAACGCCGACTGTCTATAAAAAACATGATCTTCATGTGGTTCTAATAAGGAGCAGGGTTTGGCTGATTTTCTTCAGTGATGGGGTTATGCAACTACACGTTTGAATTGTTGATTTTGGTCTAAATGTGTAGAAGGGTGACCAAATGAAGCATTTTTGATAGAAAAAAAAATTTCAGAATTTAATATAAGCAAAATGTTTCATTGTTTCTGCAACTTGTTTGTGTGAAGTTTAAAATATATACAGATTATCAGTGTACTACTGAAATTAAAAGGAAAGAATGGTTATCTTTATAGCTGCTAGAACCGCTCTTGATTGAAAAAAAAATGTTTAACTAGCATGAATAACTTTGCTTTCGCATGTTGCTTTTCACGTTGCTTAGACATAAATGGCTATTTTCACGAGCAAATTTTGGAATATCTTATTGTGATATATAGGACATGACAATTTTGTAAAATCAATTCATAACATGTAATTACAATTTACCTGGCACTATGAGTAGTTAATTAGTGGCAACAGTCAGCGCAACGCTCAGCACGCAGGGTACAATCTTTATCAGACTCTGCAAATGATTGCAAAACAATATACCATATCTTAACAAATCTTATCAAGTTATGCACATAATGCACAAATATTGATCATATCTTACCACACTGCATTATATCTCGTTTTGTTTTCTGCAATTTCGCAGGGCTTTGTTCTGCAAACGAGCCTTTCTACTCCTAAAATGGTAATTTCTTACTTTTATCGTTTTATCAATGACATGCTGCTCTTTATGATTTGTGGAGATTATCTACGTTTAAAGCATCCACAAACAATTTCTTTCATGTGATATCAACACCTTGCGCTAAATAGACATGTGGCGCAGATAATCAAAGGTGTTCCACAACAAATCAAAGGTGTTTAATTGATTACCCAATTATGCTTAATTAAATGGTTGAACTAATGTCAAGACTTTTTCAATGGACAACGCATGTTACTGGTTTTAAAAATAACACTGGAGTCAACTTGATTTATATACCATATATCAGATTTCTGATTGGATAATACCAAGCACAGCAGTTTAATAATATGTTTTTGTGACGTAAAAGGTGTTACTTCAAAAGACGATAACCGTAGTTACTGATACTTTGATACCTTCATTTAGTATGTTTGACACATTTTTGTGATTTTATTTTTTAGTTCATTTTTAATCATCATATTAATCAATAAAATCTAAATAAAGGGCAACCAAGGAATTCGTCACAAAAGAAAACCCGAACGAATTCAACGTAATTGAAATAATATTTTGGTTTTCTTACAAAATATCGAATACAAGCACATGTTTTAACCGGGTTCTTTTTAGTGTGTTGCAAATATTAATGTAAAGCGAAAGAAGTTTATACATAAAATATAAAGATATCCAAATGTGACAATGCAATGACTTATAATCTAGTCATTGTGCAAATTTATTTTCAAGTACATTTATCTCTTTATGTTTACAATGTATGATGAAATAAACCTCCAGAAAGTGTTTTGCGTAAGGACGTAAATACAATCAATCTAAAACCAATTAATTAGCAGTCTTTGTAAGAATCATGCAAAATCTGAAAAATGTGATACACCCCAAAAAAGGCTACATATTTTTATTTTTGTAATTAACTTGTTTTATGAGTCTATATTGTGAAATGTGTAATTATTCATTCATGTCTTCCTGCTCTCAGGAGATAATCAACATTGAAAATACAATAGATTCTATTGTATTTGAGCATCATTTACAGAGTTATCCCCCTTAATTGTGAAATTTACAGTGCATATACAGTTGTATATAATTTTTATCTGATCTCCTATGAACATGGGTTATATGAAAAACCATATGTAACTTTAAGTTTACTATGACATTGCAAACAAAATATCAAAAATAAAAATATGTAGGCTTTCCAACCATGAATCACATTTTGCATGATTCTTATGTGGAGTGCTACTTAAATGAAATTGTAACTTTAACTAAATTATGGTGGATATAAAAAAGACTTAAGAATAATGGCATCCACCAAACGTTGATAGACTCAATGAATGAGTGGAAGTAGTAAGATATTTCGGTTACTTTGTAATATAAACTTAAGATTCGAAAATGCCCTATTGAAAAATTTCATTGCACTAAGGTAAACTTCAGGTAAAAGCATGTAAATGTGTTTCATATATTATCAGTTTTAGCTTGTACACAATCGAAACCTCATGTATGCATTATTATAGAAGAGAAAATAAGTTGATTCGATAAGGGCAAAATTTGGCCTCTAAAGTAAAGTCTACAGGACGAAAATTTTATGTTGTTTCTCAAGCTCTTTAATGTGTTTTACAGTTGATTTTCTTGGTTCATGGTAATACTTTGAACATATACGGTCATATATACCCATCAAACTTCGCTGAGATTGGAAAAATCTGTTAAAAAGGCTGGAAAACACAAAATTTTATGCAGTTTTTTCACTCTTTTAACAATTGCCACATGCGTGTTGACTCTCGTGCTTCATATATTTTGTGTAAAATTATCAGTTACAATTTCTGTAAAAATATCTTGCGTCAACAGATATGTGGCCACTTCTTGACCATCTTAAAAATTGCAGAAATGTTAAAAGTTTAAGGTATTTGTAAATGTTACATAAATGCAAACTGTTATTTCTGAAATAACGTCATGAATCTCGTCAAAAAAAACTCTTATATTCAGTGTTTGCGACTATTTTACTATACTTCTACTACCTTAAATTCAGCTTTCATCAAATTTTCAAAAACGCCAAAATTATGAAGCCAAAAGGGTCCTTACCGAAATTTCTCCTTTAGAGACATTGCAGAATTGAAAGTTTAAATTGTTATCACGTGCAAATCAAATTTGACAGACAAATAAGAATAAAATTCGTATTTTTGAAATCAGGTGGATAGAGAAATATCTTCTGAAATAAAGTCATTGTGATAGCCTATAAACTAGCAGACCGAATAGATTCTTTTTGTACACGAAAAAAAAATTATATTTTAATAGACATTCGTCAAAGACGTATATAAAAAAAACCCACTTTTTTGCGTTTGGTTTTGAAATTGTCAATATATGACAGGTATTATTTCTGTTTGGAGTATGAAATGAATTCACATTTAATTTGTCATTTGTGTTTAAAGATATAGAAAATGTATACGTCACTTAAGAACCATGTAGTAAAGAGTTAAGAAAATATGGATTATTTTTTTTAAATCCCAATAAAATATAATTTATATTCAATGTTTAGAAAATATGAAATACTTGAATCGTCCGACATTCATAAAGTATAACAAGTTTCGTTTCAGCACTATTACTTGCGAGTTATGGCAACTGGCAATTGAGATATTTGATATAGAAATGTAAAATTGAAAAATTAATATGAACCATTTAATAAAGTATGGTTCTGCTAAATAGTTATGCAGTAATGATTTATAACTTATTTGATTCGTAACTGTAATATCAACAAAAATCTCGAATTGTTCATTCGGTCAGAATATATATTCTACATTGGTTAGAAAGAAACATTTGTTTTTTTTTTTAACTTTTCAGTCTTTATCTACTCATCTTTGGATGAAACTACTGATAAGCTACTTTAACAGACGAATTTATTGTTAAAAACATTATCGTTAAAGCCTACTTATTATTGAGGATTCTGCTTATACTACAGAAATTAATTTGTCTATTTTTCTATTTCTCTTCATGCATGATACTTAGGTTGAACCGTACTTACATTTTGCTAGATGGATTGTGTATGCACGTGCGTTTATAATATAGCACATTATTACTTATCAATAGCTTTATAAAGCTTATTTGAAATTGATATTTACGTTTAGATACATGTTCTCGATTGTCGTTTTTTTTTACAAAGAAAAGTTTCCATCTCCATCTCTTCAGGTGCACCTGTTTTGTGTCCCAATAATGTGCTTGTTTAATTCTATGATAGATTACTATCGTGTAATTTTAAAGTTTCCCTTTTAAGGTGTTCTTTTTCAGTTGTTGTTTTATCGAACTTGTAGCATTCGCCTCAGTTTACGTTTATTTCCTTCTTATACTTTTTGAACCCCGATCACTTTTCTAATTAGTGTTTCCTTGAATATTTGTTGAGCTAAATGAATTTTGTACTATCTCAGCATCAAGACCTTGTGGTTCACTTAGAATATTTGCTTTGTAACATTACTTTGAGTGATTTTGTGCTGTTTTCATGAGTGTATTCGGTGTCATCTAGTTTTTGCATATCCACACAGACGTGAAAATTTGCATCAACTCTAGTTTGGTTAACCATCTGCTTATCCATAAATTTGATGAATTATCATTGTACTATTTACATAACAGCATTAATAATGTTCTGCATCTAGGAGTTTTCGGAAATTTAATTTTAAATGCATCTTAATTTGATATGAAAATTAATTGCAATAGGAATGTCATGGCGGGTTCACACTGATTGTTATATTTTCAAATCTGATTTTTTATAAATTACTAATATTTTCCCTTTTAAATATTCAATCATATTAATTATGGAGATGGTTTTGAATAAACGTGTTTTAATTTATGGTAATATTGTGAATAATTATGTAATAATATAATATCTAAATATCTCATTTGAAGTGATGTGCACTATTAAAGCCAATTCGCTTTTCCTATCTTGACATTAAACCTAAACAATGCAATCAAAATATGGTGATTTTTCTTCATTTTCATAAAATTCTCATTATTTAATAGAATTCTCTCAGTGCTTTCAGAATTAAAACTGTGCATCTATTGGTCTACATTAAGTGTTTTATGATTGATATATGAGATTTTGATAGAATTGTCAAGATTTCGCAAGAGTTATTTGAAAAAAATATAAAAGTTTATTCAGTATGCAAGTACCATTTCCACACTCATCAATAAAAAACATAAATGGAATGGAGTAGATGTTCAACCTAAATAGGTGTAAACCAATAGCAAGGAAGTTATAGTTTATTATTTTAAGCAGACATCAATAGAATGTAATTGCTTTTTGTCATTATCAGCTATTTTGATAAACGTTTTATATAAAAGATGTTCACCTATACTGAATTCGTTCTATATTTAAAAAAGAAATTCTATATCAAACTTTAAAGTTGTAAAACTATGGCATTCAACGTCGATAAACATTTAAAGACATTTAACAATTTATTGCCAATTCTGTTTTACTTATAGACGACAAATTTGTTAATAGGACGAAAAATTTGATTTTTTTTTCTAAGCATTCCAACAAATATTGATAACATTTCTATGCAAATTAAAACTGCAATTATCTAACGGTTGAATTATATTCGTATCTAATGTTGTATAACCTTAAATTATAGAATCAAATACATGTACAGTCAATGGATAATTTTCGCTTCTTCCTTCGAAAAGACAAAAAAAAAAAAAAAAAAAAAAAAACCTCTAATATTTGTATACAGTATATTTCAAGATGTATCTCCTACTAAAGCTATTAAATTAAAAAATAAGTTGAAATTTTTTAATTGTCATAAAGGGATGTATCAAAATATAGTGTATGAAATAAATAATTAAATCTTTTTAAATGCTACGTAAATGCAGGTGTTGCGATTTTGAAATCGAGCTATTTGATGATGTGATAATCTTTCATAACCTGCGCGTTTGAAAAGGTGAATTCAATATCAAACTAATGCTTATAATAAACAGACAATCAAAATTTTAAATTGTAATTTAAACCTGATTATAATATTTGAACTGAAAAAAGAAATACATTTATTAAAATTAAAAATTGAAAAACACTTTTGCACATTTTTGAATAATTTGAAAAAAAATATCAGTAAACCTTCAATCTTGGTTCTCTTGATTACTCTTCCAAAAGATGAAATATAGTTTTTGAATTATTCTGCATAAATCTAATATTTTGATACAGGTTTTCAAACAGGGTTTTAAATAAGTATTGACAATGGAATTTGAATGACTCAAGAATTAAAATTAACGTGATAATCTCACCAAAAAGTCTTAAGAAATAAATATGTCACTTATACGTTTGAAGCAGCTTTCTGATTTTCACATTTCATATTTCTGCATTATGGAATTAAGAAGAATATTCATCCATTGGGATAAGAAAGATGTAGCACACAATTCTCAAGTAATCATTTCTTTTGTTTCAAATGTTACCTAGTTGGTCAAACGACAAGTTGATAATCAGGAGAAACGAAATGGAAGGAAACACACAATTTATCATGTAAAAGACACACACCAAAACTACGGGACATTTTGTTCAGAAACAAAAATGTAACAAAACTGTTTCATGATGAACAAAGGAACGACTTGGCAGATTAATACAAATACTGTTAACATATTTATTTTCGCGGATTCTGTCAAGTGAATATATTTGCGGGATCAGTTCTCGCGATTACTATTTTTTTGCGATTTTCTGACCAACGCGAACATAAATACTTTTACAGTATATTGTAATATTGTTTCTTCGTACAAGAGTTGGTCCGACCTGTACAGTGAACAATTTTGACATGTTTCTATTCAATTTATTTTTACCGTCATTGAAATAGTTCCTGATTTCGCTTTGCATTTTTACCTTCTTCATTTCCGTCATTGTATAAATATGCATTATCAACTGTGTTTGTAGTATATAAATACTCTTGATAATAAGTTTGTTATTTGCCAAAGGGGTACTTGGTACTGCTTTGTAGATCAAACTATCGAATGGTAACTTGGTAATGTCGTTTATCAAAAATCAAACAGTGCAACACATACTTGTATTTTCTTTGATCTTTTTCCTCATTTGATTTGAAATAGAACTTGATATTTAATTATCTTATAACTTTCGTTTCATACCTTTTCACATATGAAATTAGAGGAAATACCAAATTAACTATTTTTGAAATTTATTCAAATGAATTCTGCTACTCTAATCATTTCGAGTGCTTGCAAAACATTTACATGAGTTCTCTTGACGTTCTCAAATACTTAAACCTAGATTTAAAATCTGCTTTTTAAAATTATCTCAACGTATTTATAAATCTTGTTTTATGAATAGAAATTATGATACATGTTAATATACGCTTTTGTGTCTGACCACAAACCTTTATATCTATTATTTTTACTCACTACAGGAATATCTCCGATCATTTTAGTCAAAAATAAAATACAAAATACAATGCAATGTAATGTATTATACTAAAGTGGGATTAGTATATACCGTTTTAAAAGATATAACTGATATAAAACAACCTCAAAGGAATTTTTTTGAGAATTTCAGGTGTGGTGATAATTATTTTTTCATTAAAAAATAGTAATTATTTCACAACTAATGCATAAGAAAAATCTTTTATTCGGTTTTTCCTTTTTTATTTTGATAATTTATTCAATGAGGTTGAATGTGTAACAATCCATTGAATTCACACAATCAAGGTTCATTAAATTTCTTCACTTCGTCTTTCCTCTTTATTACATTTTGTTTAAAAATAATATTTAATAGAGTATACATAAATGTACAAATATTCAGAAAACATCAAAACTTTAAACAATCAATGATCAACATTTTATTACATATTTTAAAAATGTAAAACTGTTTAAAGATAGAGTGTTTGTTGTATACTGCTTTGTGTTTTTGTTTTTTGTTTTTTGTTTAAAGGAAAAATATATTAACAACGTTCATGCACATCCGAATGAGACGGGAGGTGCGAATATTGATATAAACAAGGAAATTATGGAAAAGTCAATAAATGTTTTCTTTCCCTCATTCTTTCTTTTTCAAGAAAAGATAAACAAAACAAATTGCATGCATAATTGTCATATATTGAATGCTCCTAGAACATCGACCGTGTTGTTGAAATCGAAACCAGAAGGTTATTCATATTAAGTATTTCAGTAGAGGACACACTATTTTTTCTTCAAAAACTTCATTTAATGGGAAATTATTTCGAACCTAATATTAATCAAGTTATGCTTTAATTAGATGTTCAATAGAGTAATCCAGGGAACTAAGATTCCAGCAGAAATCAAACGAATGTAATTCAGGGTCAATAACCAGTAATGAAAAACAGACACACACAACAAAGAACATATAACCAAAACAATACATACAAAGTAACAAAAGTAAATGACCAACTCGAACTCGACTAAAAACATGGAGCATGGACCAGGTGCACCGGTAGGGTAAGCGTCCTCTGGATTCACAATTTACAATGGTTCCCAAGAACTCTCTTGATCTTTGTGTTGCCAACATTACCTTAATTCAATGTAAGAGAAATAATCAGTGGTTTCTCGTAAAATGATACATTAGATCAGTTTTATGAAAGAGTAATCAAGGAAACCAAGGTTATAGCGGTAATCAAAAGAATGTAATCCAGGGACAAAGACCAGACATGGAAAACTTACATACACGACAAAGAACATAAAGTAACTAAAATCATACATACAAAGTAACGAAAGCAAATGAGCCACTCGGACTCCACTAAAAACTGGGAGCATGGACCAGGTGCACCGAAAGGGTAAGCGTTCTCTGCTTTTCTAGAAACACCCGCCGAGTTTGTTAATAAAAAGTCAAGTCCGGGGTAGACGAAAGAGGAAAGGAAAACTATGACACGTTAAACAAATCAGTTTTTTATGGCGCAGATGGCTACACGTAGCCATCAACGAGTTCATGATGACGACCATAAAACTTCTGTAGTGATGACTTCATTCTTATAGCAACATAAGCCTATTCCAGAACACGAACATCATGTTTTGAGAAACTTTATAAATAACTGCTTGTTTTATAGTTTAAGAGAAATAATTATCTGAAAATGAATAATATCATGAATATCGTTCATTGTTAGCATATAGGTCCAGCATTTTCAAGTATTAAGTGTAGACATAGTTATAGAAACAGGAAACAAATTAAAAGTATAAGTCCTACCATGTCAGTTTAAATATCATGTATTTTATGACACGGCGATAAACAGAACCTTAAAGAAACCTTATTTGATTGCAAGACATACTCAGTTTTTTAAACTGAATAAGTTCAAATCGAATTTCCATGCAAAGCATTTATTAATGATATGTTAGACGACATTTTATGATAGCCAAAAATAGTTCAAGATGATGTATTTATTTCAAATTTCAACTCAATTATGTCAAATAAATCTGTAATTCATACCATTATAAAAAGTAAAGGAAATATCAATTTCCAGTCAAAAATTAAATTTTAGAAAGATATACCTCCGATATTATTGTAAATGTTGCAATTTTATTACGAAGAGGGTACAGGTTTACCATGGTACAATTTATTTGGGTTTATAATCTATACCTATCATCGTTCTGTAAGTGAATCTCCCTTATAGTTCTTAATTTCAATATTTGATTTGAATGACTGCATATCAATCAAACCCCTGTCTGTTCATAGTGAGTAATTTACGTTATCAGAGGCACGTGGGACCCGAACGAGTTGCTCTCACCATATCGTTTCACCGGAATTCCAATAATCGATGATTTCATGAGTTTGGTTAAGCATACGTTTTCTCCTCTTCTGTTCTCATTTGTGTGGTTAATTTAGGACATGGATGCGGCCAACGTTTATAGAAGAAATTTTTTTTTAAAATACGATCTAGGGTTTTGTGTCCGAATAGTTTGTCAACATTATGATGAAATAAAATAATATCAAAATGCAATTAATTTGGAAAAAAAAACAAAAGGAAACAACTCGGGTAAAACGACTGAGGTCAAATACGCTCAAAATTTAATCAAATTCTGCTCAATACTCGAGTCTCTTATGAGACTGATATTATAGCAAATCTTATCCAAAATCTCAAGGCAAACGCAAAAAAAACAAGATTCTTGATGATGTTATTATACATTTGGCTCTTTGTGATGAAAGAAATTTCTGAATTAAAAAAATATGCATCAACTAATATTTGATTCGTCTACATCCATATCACGTACAAAGGACATATGTACCGAGTACAATGACAGTGCTACTTTATCTACACGTGAAAAAGTTCGATGCAAACATATACCTTCCTGATGAAGCAAAATAGATATGAAAACATTATTGGTGGAGCTTTGTCATGCAATAGGTTAACAGAAATGTAAAGGGATCTATGGTCTTTGTAATATTCCATTGTTTCGTGGCTTTTGGAGAGAGCAGAAGTCAAAACAACTGTCCCAACTCCCAACTCCCGATTTTGTCCCGATATTGCCATCCGTTTTGCGGAGTCCATTTGACTATTCTTTTTGACAACTGCCTAGATGCCTAGATTTTATCAGTGATGAAGATACCTGATGATGAAGATGACTGTAGGAATGTTACGTTTGGCAACAAGCCAAAGACGGCCATATTTCAGTATTGTCCGTCAACTGCAAACAACACATTTGACAGAAATAGATAATGTTTTATAATTATGTAAAAAAAACAGCAATGAACATCAGTTATTTTTCCTCGTGGGACAATATGCGTGTCGCTTTTTCGGAATGAAACTGATCATTTCAAAACATTACGTTACAAATACACATTTTACGTACAATGTTTGTAAGAAACACGTTAATAATACCAAATAGATAGTATAGTTTAGTTAGTATTGGACAATATGGATGTTATGATAAAGGCTTCTACAATAGGCGAAACAGTACCACACGAAGTTTTCTAACAAAGATATCATATCACAAAAATCTACTCTTATTTCTTATTAAAAAGATACCTCCTTATTGTTGACAGTGTTTCATTTGAGTCTTTAACGCGTGTTTTAAAAGGAAATTTTACTATGTAAAATTGTCAGTCTTTTTTTAATGACTATAAAAATGAAATATGTACCACACTTAGATTATCAAAGTTTTTAACATCGTTATTAGATTGATCTTTACGGGAATCAGAACTTCACGCCGATTTTTCAAAGAGATAATAGACCCAACAATTTTATGATGTTTAAAGAATAACTCAAATGAGTATTTTATAGATCTAACTGGGGTGCCAAATAATATGTGCATTCATTATATTGTCGCCATTATAGACAGAAGCGAGTGGTTTTTTGTTCTATTTAAAAATGGTTATGAAGATCGTTAACAAAATGTTTGGAGCATTTAGAATGCTAATTCATCCAGAATAATAACTTTCAAATCTTCTGTCTCGACCCGAATTCTTCTCATAGCGCATTTTGTGTAAATATATCACGTAACAAAACGCTCGTTTGACCTAATGACGCTGATTTGTTGATATGAATTATGAAAATTGTGATAATTAAGTTTAATTATAGTGATCAAAATCTTAATTTGTAGATATTTACTTTAATTGGTGTCTTTATTGTCAAAGATTACCATTCCGCCATCATGGTTTAATCTTCAAATGTGTACAATGTATGACTCATAACAGAGAAACGATTCTACTTGGCCCAAATTACCAGTAATGTCCTATTGTTCATTCTTACCAATTTCATCAAGATGGGTCAAATGATTTCCTATTTTCGCTGAACGATTTCTGTGTAGTCATAGAGACTTTTTAATGTTTTGTGTAAGTTAGACAGACACTATAACCTGACTGTATAGTGAACATATCTGAATTAAAGGCAATTTTCTTTTCTTTACGGAAGTTTCTTTTATCATGATAGCTCAACATTCGAAGTTTTTAAAGCAAATGGGAAGAAAAAAATAATCATCATTTTAAAATATTTTAGAAAACACATTCTAGCCCTATGTTTTGTTTCTTTTTTTTTAATTTTGTTTCGTCTTTGTTTGTTTGCTTGTTTTGCTTGTTTGCCTGTTTTGCATGTTTGCCTGTTTTGCTTGTTTGCCTTTTTGATTTTTGGTTTTGTCTTACTTTCATTTACATTTGAATTTAAATGTGATATTACTTAAATACGAAAATCTAATGTCAAATTTATATTAATGAAGACTAATTTGTTTGTAAACAATATTCCGGATGGATGTTTTAAAAACTAAAATTTCTTGGAATGACACCATAAGTAAGTGCAAACAAGACATTTGACAATTTACTATGAATGAGTAGGTGAGAGAGTAATCAAGGGAACCAAGGTTATAGCGGTAATCAAAAGAATGTAATCCAGGGACAAAGACTAGACATGGAAAACAGACATACACAACAAAGAACATATATAGGTATCACGAATGTGAGTACAATGGTGTGGTAAATCCGCAAATTAATTTTAAATATCAAATCATATCCAGAAAGTTTGGAGCGCTAACGAAAATTGTTGATGTGGTTCTGGAAGAGACTTTTAAAATTAAAATGATACATTAAACTAAAAAGCCTTTAAAAAGGGAAGATTTTTCATGATAAATTATGTCTCACTTTATACAACACTAATAATTGATAAGTAAAAGAATTTTTTTTATTAAATTTCAAATAAATTCCTTTTTGTAAAGAGGCAATATAGTTCAAGTTTTCCACAAGCAGACTTTCAATATTGATATATTTTTTTCATGGTATACTCGACCAGTATCCAGTTTATTTTAGGTCATAAGTTCCAATGCATAGCTTGAAGATCGCTGACTTTATAATGCAAACGTCCTATTCATCACCTCCCTAAAACCAATTGACATTTGATGAAGCAATTTTGTCTATTTAAGCAATGTGGATAAAGCTCATTCGTTGTAATTAATATCCATGTGGTATCCCAACTTCAACTTTCCGGTTTTTGTGCCGATATTGCCATTTGTTTTTCGGACTCCTTTTGACTATTCCTTTTTTTTTGTATGTATCTTTGAGTTTGTTGGAGAGACGGGTCGCTGTCCTAAGATATTGTTTTGTTTACCCATTGTATCTTTTTTGTTTGAAAACTAAAAGCGACACCGCTAACAAAGAAAACACTACATCATTTACTTAGACATTTAAGTCACATTCGAATACCACTTTCTATACATTTTTACATAACAAAATAGCAGCATTGAAATGTATTTTTTGATAAAGCGGTATACTCGTATTTTTTCCGGATTTCATATTGAAACGATATAAACTGTCATAAGTCAAACAAATATATGCCAAATATTTATAATGTATTATTTTGTTATTTCATTTTCCTTTTTAAAAAGTGCAAAAAAGCAAGAAAAATTATGTAAAATTTGAAAAAAGACGTCAACACTGATATCTTTGGACGATTGAACAAAACAGAAATAAATTACCCAAAAAGAGAATTTATTACGGTCCAGCTTAGCAAACAGAGTTAATGTATTTGACATGGAAATGCCCAATTTGGAAATGATTGCGGCTTTCTTATCAGATGTTAAACCAAAGAAATATTCATGTTGAATCCAGATAAAATCAGTGTCAGAAACTCTACAGGGGACTGATCATACACGTATAGATGCATTTACTTTTTCAAATTGTGGGTTTAAATGTAGGCCTTATCACCTGAGCTAAACTCTTATTTAGTCAATAAACTAAGAAATAAAATGTAAAATTTCATATAAATACTGATGAAATAATGGTCTGCTTAACTCACAAAAGACAGACCTAACATATTTTGATCTATCATGCTTAGTTTCTAAAATTAATACATTTTACTTTTTGCAAACTCATATGCAGAATGTTAATTTTCGTCCCTCTTACGTGTGATCTTACTATTTTCAGTATTATATGTATATTATAGACGTGCAAAACAAATTGAAGTTACATTTTACAGTCTTGTCCAGAGTTAATAGATTTGATTTAGAATATTGCGTTTTGATTTTTTTTAGAACTAATTAACTGAGTTAAAGATTGACGCAATAAGCTTTTTCTGATGTAGAATTTAAATTCGAGAACAAAATCTCTTCAAGCGTATCATGTGAGTAAAGTTTGTTTCATGTCTCCTCAATTATTTAGATTAATAATAAATAATGTTAGCCAAAAATTAAGTTAATACTTATTAGTACCAATGCACTGCATCCGTGTCGTTTATTCCAACGCTTCTACAAATGTTCCTGACAAAGATGGCAAATTTGTCAAAATACTGTACCACCCACGATTTCCTTGTTATGCGGCACGGCACACTCTGCCACTTTTATCATTCAAAGCATCGAGAACATATTTTCCTGTTCTAGATAAGATGTACAGGCGATAAATAAATTCAGCTGATAACATCTTATATTTTTTCAAACTTTCAATTTTCCATTTAAAGTTTTTGTTACCATTTTGACTAGTTGCATACAAATTTAGTTTAATTGCACATGTCAGCGACTTCTTGAAAGGTAAAGTCATGCCGTATTGTATTTGATTTGGGAAAAAAAGTAGCGTTAACGGAAGAGTTACAATTATTTAAACGGTTTTCCTTCATGCACAAAAGGGGTCCTTTATTTTATTCAATTTTTATTTCATGTCAGTTCGTTTTTGTTGGAAGTGAAACTGAACAAACTATAAAAATTATTAATCGAAAATAAGAAAACATACTACTGATTCATCAAGTGGCTTCATTCCTTTTATTGCACATGGTAGCTCCATTCACATACATTTTGCTCCTAACAATAAAAACATGAAATGAAAGCTATGCAAGTATATACTTCAATCTGTTGTATTAGGTTCTTTGCTTTGTAGAAGAAGTTATTTCAAATAAAACAGACTTAACGATAGGCTTTTAATAGATAAATAAACTTAACATAAATTCCTACCACTTAGAGCTGGAATCAGCTTTCTACTTCGATACTTTTTTGGTTTTCGGGTACTTCTTGTATATAATTAGTTTTTGAATTTAGATCTTCCTTTTTTATTCTAATGCTGCTGAAATTACTCCTTGAAACACGTTCACATAATGTGATTGGCACTTTCGTGATTAATAATAATAATAAAGCATCCCATCTAGTCATTTAAGAGAAATTAGCAATACCAAAGGTGAACACGAGGGTAAACCTGTGGACAAAATAATACAAGGAACACAAAAAAGACTAAACACGGAAAACAAATCGTTCGCGACCAAAAACAAAAAAACAAAAACAAAAACAAAAACAAAACATAATCAACGACATACAGAAAAGCGAAAAACACAACCCAAAATATTCAATATTTCTTCTGTTAAAAACGTGCATAAAAGTGCATAAAAGATTTGCATCACACTGCCTCTATTTATTGTTTACAAAATAAAATTAAAAACTAGCTCTGATTATTGTCGTATACCTTTACATTTTTTATATAAAATCGTTTTGTGGTCTACTGTAAGATAATATATGAAATACAACTTTGTCACTTGAAGGTAAAAACATATATTGGAATTGTGCTCTTTTTGTTCCTACAAAATGTAACGATGTGACAGTTGACCCAGATTAACTAAAATCAAATTTTTCAAGAGCTATTTTTTAAAAGTATTATTTTTTGTCTTCAACGTGATATGCGTGTTTCCGTATTTTCATCATGTCGCCATAATGAACTCGTGGATCGTTACGGTGTATCCATCTGCACCGTGAAGACTGATTTGTTCCATGTTTGGTCTTTGGTCCTGAATTACTTTCTTTTGATTTCCGCTAGAACCTAGATTCCCTTGATTACTCTTCTATATTCTTCAAAGGTCTACCTTGATTCGATTTACGTACTGTAATAAGAAAAGAGCATGAAAATAATTTATAAAAAGAGTTTCCCCTGATCAACATACATTGACTATAGGTACATTTCCATGAACAAATATACAAAGAATGCTTCTTCTTCCCGTTTCCCTGCAATTACAAGAAGATGTTGAAAGAGAATTTTTATCTTTAATTTTACTGCACAAATCATCTTTTTTTCACAGGTGTGGAAAGCCAATCTTTTCTATTTTGAAATTGTCTTTACAAAAGGACATTTTCTATCATATTCTGTTTCACCAATTATTAATAACAGGATGTGCACCTGGATATTCATTAAATTTCATTAAGTTAATGAGACCTATCATAATTCTTTAAAGTTATTACCTAACCAGTTGAATACTCGAGCAATCATTGTACCTCTGTACCACGAATCAATTTTCACGGCTACTTCAGAAGGTTACACATTCCATATCTAGTGCATTCTATTGTTTAAACATTTTAAGAGAAAATATATATGTTTCAAAATGACTTTCAAAATTATATGTCTACTCTAAGTAGGTCTTAAAACTTTGAACTAAATCTCAGTTGACTTGTCTCTAATGCCATCTTCTCACTTAAGTAGCTGTCTAAGAATCATGCAAAATCTGAAATATTTGATATACCCCCAAAAAGGCTGCATATTTTTATTTTTGTAATTAAGTTGTTTGATTGGTCTATACTATGAAATATGTAATTACTCACTCAAATCTGCCTGCTCTTTGGAGATAATCAACATTGAAAATACAAAAGATTCTGTTGTATTTGATTGTCATTTACAGAATTATCTCCCTTAATTTTGAAATTTACAGTGCATTCTATATAATTTTGATCTCCTTAGAACACAGGTTATATGAAAAACTGAATGTTAATTTCTGTTTACTATGGCAATTCAAATTATAAAAAATTTTAAAAAAAATGTGTAGGCTTTTTACCCTGCAATAAAATCACATTATGCATGCTTTTTAGCTGGCGTGCTACAATAACTGGACTAATCATGGGTTCTTAAAGTTTATATTGAACTTAATTGAACTTGATTAACTACATGATAGTGACCCATTGCTTTATAACAAGACAGATTTATGATTTAAATTTTCTTTTCACAATATCAAGGTGCAACTGTAGCACCAAAGGTGTACGATAGTGCAGATAAAAAATGCAAAGTTAGTACAATAGAAATCTAATTTAAACCTGATTTATTGCAGCTGTGATAGATCGCGTATAGTACTGATATAATTGCGCAAAATTAAAACTCTTGTTCTATTGGTCATCCAAGTGCTTTTGTCCCAGCATTGAACTCAATGGTCCATTTTTAGCTCTTTTCAGACAACCTTAAATATTTATTTATCCATTTCAACTACAAACTAAAAAAAACTTACAAGCTACCTTTATTATAAAAATCATCCGGTGCAATTTTTTTATGAATGGGATTTTTTTAAAAATATTTCAAGTAGGTCCACTTAAATTGGCGATCAATCGACTTCAGAGAGAAAAATGTGTACCATGGTGTAAACTTGCACTAATACTAATAAGTATCCAGTTTTGTATAGTGACTTCGACAACGGCGCTTCAAACTGATCTAGACCCTGCAGCCATCTCTCCCAGAAAATGCAAGAATCTTGAAAAGTCTGGAAAAAGTGAATGATTTTACTGGACGCTATCCGATTTTCAAATAACGTTTGGTTTAAACAATGTTCAAGAATTTCGAAAGGTTTGTCTGCAGTGTTTAGTAAGACAGGGACCCAACGTCTGCAGTGTTTAGTAAGAAAGGGACCCAACGTCTGCAGTGTTTAGTAAGAAAGGGACCCAACGTCTGCATCTGCATGGAGCTTGTTGGACAACATGCAATTTATTACTACAGTGAAACCTGTGAAAACTAAAACATGAATAATTCAAAACCCTGTCTCAACAAGAAACTTTTTTGAAAATATGTTCATATTAGTATAAATGTATGTTGAACCTGGATAAACCAAACACCTCCTGCCTAAACATGACAAATTCAAAAATCCAAAGGGGTTCTGAGTTGACAGGTTTCTCGGTCGAATTATAGTTTATTGACAATGGTGTTGAGTACTTTTCTCTGCAAAACACTTAAACTAATTCATCATTTTTTACAGATAATCTTACAAAATTGTCCTTTAAAAACGAAAGAAAACTCAAGTTCACCTGGAACTAAAAAAAACGCTGGGAAATGTAAATGTTTATAACCGAGAGGACATTAAAATTTACAACAGAAAATGTCAATTCAATATGATAAGTCTCCATTGCTTAAAAAATAAATATAAAATAAAGTATATATTACAATTCAAATGTGTTTTTCCAAGAGTTAAATGGTTAATAGATGTATCTATAAACGACGCCCTATCTCTTTTTTCCAGTATCTCTAATCAATACGAAGACGCCCTACCAAACATTTCCTTTCACAGACGGACTTCACAACATAAGTAACAACATTTCAAATATATGATATGGATATTATTATATAGATAGCAGTGTTTTATCGAATGTTCCCAGTGAAATAAGTTCCGATAATTCATACTGTGAAACAAATTCGGTAAATTCACTCTCGGACTTTCTCCCGTCAAGACGTCATAACTTTGAAATCAATCCGCTGTTCACAAAATTTGAAATTTATGTTGAAAACAGCAACGACTAATCGAGGAAATCTATATAATAAATAGGATAATCAATTGGTTATCGTGAATAACCAAAATATGATCACTCATGCCAAGAACGCAGTAAAATTTAATTCGTGCGCGGAACAAGTTCCGCATACTCGTTGAATCTATGCCTTCTTCGGTACTCGTGATCATATTTTGGTTATTCACTCCTTCCAATTAATTATCCTACTATTACTCTCCAACATGGTCTTGTAACGGTATTACTTGATTTCATAAAAGAGTGAATTTGTTATATATAACGAGAATAGAAATGGTGAATATATCAACGAGAAAACAACTATATACTTAGGCATAACTTTTGGGTGCTGTATTGTATTTGACTTCCTATTTCAATATTCTTGGTTTTGAATACTTCTCGTATATAATTCATTTTTTAATCTTGAAGTTCATGAGTATTTGATTCTAATGTTGCTGACGAGAGATTACTCGTTGAACTTGTATTTAAACATAAGTTTTCAGTCAACTTCAAAATTTGTCACATTATTTGAAGAGAAACCAGTGGCTTAAAAGAAACTTTTAAAAATGCAATATAACGAGAATGGATATGGCGAATACGTAAAAAAAAAAAAAAGAATACAACCCCACGGGGATGAAAAATGTGAGCTCAGACCTACCTATGGGTTTCCAAAAATGACGATGAAAGATGGTAGGCTGTAGCTGGTCCCTAAACAACACATTGTCTGGTAAAAAAAAAACTGGTTCAAACCACCGAAAATCTTAACGTTTTATGCACTTAATAAAAAGCAAAGGTTTCGTGATACAAGCGAAATTATATTCATTTTATACAACTGTTGTTGTAATAGAGGGAATTATTACTAATTATTGTACAATTTTTTCACATACAATGAACAAAACACATGTGGTTCAAAAAAGGGAAAATTTAACAAATTCATTTCTATTCTCGCCCATCGTTTTCATCGCCGACAAAAAGAGACAATGGCCAATACAATGACAAAAATCATTACTTGTATTTCAAAGCTTTAAATGTGCATTGAAAATCAGAGTTAACACTCAATTACCCATGTCATCACTGGAATAGCATTTCAAACGATCTATTTTGTAATGGGCTTTAAAAAGTCAGTGAAGCAATCTCCTATACTGATGATTGGGGTGGGTCCAATGTGGATGTCACTTTTGTTTGGTTTTTGTCAATATCAGGTATATTAAATAGCAGCTTAATTTTCATTGGATAAATTTACAAACTGTGTTTACAAAACATATTGGTGTTCGAATTAAAATTCATTTACTGACACGAGGTTCGAGATTGAGCCTCCAGACATTGTAAGTTGTTTTACGTATTACTCATTTCCTCATTCTTAATACTATTTGGACTAAAATAAAAATGCCGATTTTAAGGTATGCACCAATATAGTAAATTTGAAATCGAATAAAAGTTTGGTAACAAAAGGCGAATTTAAAACTACCACAGGAAAATGTAACTTGTTCAAAAAGCATGATTTCCTAAGTTGTTTTATTTGCTTTTGCGTAAGAAGGTACAATTTCGAAATTAATTTTAATATTGAATACTTATATGGCTAATAAGAAATGATTTTAAAAATATTTATCAGTTAAATTCCCACTAAGGTACTCATAAAACCCCAGAATGAATATTGTAATACGTTATTCCTATATATGTTATGCTACGTTCTTGTCGATTCCGACCGACCTCCAATACAGTACAATCCATTGAAGACCTTTGGCAGTTTCTACAAGTGAAGTTGGATCAAGTTACTTTATACGTTCGTAAGTGGTAAAATGAACCCCACAGCATACAAACCATCAAGTCACACGACGAGTTACGTTTTTGAATTATCAGTTTGCTTTATGTGAACTTTAGTACAGAGGAATACAAGCACAACTCTTTAAGAATTGTAAATTATCAAACATATTTTTCTGTTTCTTCATTAGCCGATAATATGCCGGAATATTTGACAAACTATCCTATGACGTCACTGACTCTGGATGCAATAGCGTGCAAAGAAGAAGACGCTGTAGTTGTAGACTATATCCTTAAAGGTAAGTTGATATTGTCAAGAAAGCTCTTGTTCTAAATAATTAAACATTATCTAAATAATGTTGTTGATATTTGTAACTTTTTCTGTCTCTTCTTGTACCACAACTCGGCGGGTGTATCTAGAAAAGCAGAGGACGATTACCCTACCGGTTACCGGTGCACATGGTCCATGCTCCCAGATTTTAGAGGAGCCCGAGTTGCTTATTTACTTTTGTTACTTTGTATATATTATTTTGATTATTTTACGTTCTTTGTTCTTTGTTGTGTGTCTGTTTTTTCATGTCTGTCTTTTGATTTCCGCTAGCATTTTGGTTCCTTTGATTACTCCTTCAAATCCCTTGCTAGAGATTTTGGGTTTTTTTGTTCGCTGTAAATATGGTATAAAAATTGATGTTGTGTCTGATATTCGTTCGGAAATTCAATGACCGAAATATATGACTTTAGCTGACCATTTTTATTTAGATAATTAAAATGTTTGAAGCAATATTCTGTTTCGTAGCCATATTTCATCAGTTTGAGTATTGCAGCAATATTTAAGTAGCACTCCAGCTAAGAATCATGCAAAATGTGATATATGGTTGGAACGCCTACATATTTTTATTTTTTTCCATTTTTTGTTTAAAGTGCTTTAGTAAACAGAAATTTATAGTTGGTTTTTCATATAACCCGTGCCCATGGGAGATAAAAAGTCTATAGAATGCACTGCAGATTTCAAAATTAAGGGAAATAGCTATGTAAATGACACTCAAATATAATAGAATCTACTGGATTTTCAATGTTGATTATCCCCTAAGAGCTGACAGATCGGAATGAATAAACACACATTTCATAATTTACACCCATAAAACAACTTAATTACAAAAATAAAAATACGTAGCCTTTTTTGGGGTGTATCATATTTTTCAGATTTTGCATGATTCTTATAAAGACAGCTACTTAATACCTATACCCGAGCAAGCATAATCTTTATTTGGAAAAGAATATTGCCAAAATGAATATTTGAGTTATGCCTTGCATGAAAGAGGCTTTACCCTATCGGTGCACCTGGCCCATGCTCCCAGTTTTAGTGGAGTCCGAGTTGCTCATTTGCTTTTGTTACTTTGTATGTATGATTTTAGTTACTTTATGTTCTTTGTTGTGTGTGTCTGTTTTCTATTTCTGGTCTTTGTTCCAGGATTACATTCTTTTGATTACCGCTATAACCTTGGTTCCCTTGATTACTCTTTAATAAGAATAGTGCTATTGTGCGAATTTTATTTTCTTCGAGGAATAAAACAATACATGAATAATATGTTATGTCTTTGGTTGAGCAAATGACTAACATTGTCATTACATATTACAAGCAGTTCTACAAAATAGGCTTACATTTGTGTTTGATCAAATAACTAAGCTAATCATCATTGATGTAATTTTTTAAAGAAATTGAACACATTTGTTAATAAAAATAAATTCAAAATGAAATGACTATGACAGAATTCGTACCTTATGCTCCGTAAATTATGGTTTGAAACGTCATTGCTTGTCACATTGGATTTTATGGCATAAATTTTAAAATATTGTTTTGAAAATATGATCACTAGTTCACGTTTGACTTCTTAAAACATTCTTATTTTCTTTCGATTACACACTGAAACACTTTAAATTATATGTCTAAGCTGATTCATATTTAAGTGTAAGTCTTAGGTATCAATTTCAAATTTAAAATACATGATACCGTCTGGAATTTCTTGATTAATTAATAACTTATAATGATTGGACTGGTATATTCTTATCCTGCAAAGTCTAGTAAGAATCTGGAAATAATTCATTTTTTATCCTGTATTATTATTTCATCAAATATAGGGACTAATAGTACACTTTCATTGATCAAATTAAGGCGTTTCAATACAAATTTACCACATTTA
This sequence comes from Perna viridis, assembly GCA_037379345.1. NCBI lineage: Eukaryota > Metazoa > Mollusca > Bivalvia > Mytilida > Mytilidae > Perna > Perna viridis. The sequence continues at coordinate 29,265,163 of CM074517.1, read as the reverse complement.
CTTCCAAAAGTAAGATTTCCAAGTAATAATTTGAATACTATATCAGTAAAAAGCACAGGATGCATTTTCCAAAATTAATTCACATTTGATATACTTGGTACATCTCAATCATTTTAAAAAAAGATGTTTAAGCTATAGCTCAGTGGCGTATTGAAATTTCCTTATTTGTTTAGCGTATTTTGTTTAATGGCCATTATTTACATAAATAAATCATCCGTTTAACGTGTTTATTTAGTCTCAGCAACGCTTTAGGCTAAACGACAATCGTCTCGCCAGTGCAGTTTAACGCGAAAATGTCTAAATATCAAAACGATTTCAATTACTTGCATATAAAATTCTATAACTTAAAACTGAGTCGTTACGATGGATTTGATTGCCTTTTTATTTGATGTTTTAAATCATTGATCAAAGATAGCCACTAGCCGATCTTCATCACGTTATGCAATCCCAGTAACTGATTTTTTGTATTGTATTATTTTTTTTGAAACTGTCATTTAAATCACGAATAACATTATGATTGAACTGGGATGTGCAGTAGTGTTTACCATTAAGATATTCTGCGGATAGATTTGAATTGCATGATTGAGGCTAGTGTATAGACCGTCATAACTGTTTAATTTGAATAAACTATTAACTGGAATTTGATCGCTAGTTTACCCAAATAGCTTGATATTATATCCCATAGATTGATGCAGTTCAAACATCGAACATAAAACTTTCCATTTAAATCGGTGTAGGAGACAGCATATGATTGTAATGCAGTCGATCTAACAGCCTCTGGAAAGAGCACACATTTGTATAGAATATGAGACTATGTCAAAGACCACCTGCAAATAAAGCATAGATTGAAGTTTCTATCACAGTTGCTCATTCTATGGAAATACTATGGGCTGAGTTTGGTTCTCCATTCTCATGAAAGGAGCGCACATGTACAAAATATAAAGTTATGTCAATGACTTCCATCTAATGATCGAAAATTCTTACTTTCTTATTTATTTAAAAAAAATTCATTTTGAAAAAGGAACAGTGGACCAAAGGAAGGGAGAGACTATTGCTTTTGATTCTTTTGCATTTATAACAATGTATTCTGACATAATAGACTTTCAATAGCATGCTAATTATTGAAGCTAAATAATATGATTAGTTGGCATTGTTCATATATCTTTTCCTACGTCTAAATCTATGAGGACTTAACTTTATACTTGAATGACATATTGAAGGGATAGTATAATTAATCAGGTATGGTGTTGTAAACATCTTGACTCTCAAAACACCTTCAACGATCTATGTGTTTAACGTCTTAAATAAATTATTTTGTATGATTAAGTGCCAGACTTAATGAATCAAAGAATCAGACTGTGGGTAAAATATGGTATAAAAAATCACCATTTTTGAAAGTCATTGAAATGCACTGAAAATGGACATTTCAAGGGCATATAATTCTGTCAAAAACCTTTATTTAAAAAAAAATTCTAATGATTTTTTTTCTGAGCTAATCCAAAGATGCATATATCAAATAATGGTCTATTCAAATAGAGAAGAATCATTGAGTGAAATAATAATATCAAAACGGTGGGTTTTTGAAATAGATGTCTATAATTTTCCCCATTTTTCCTGATTTTTACAAAAACTTACACTTAAATCAACATTTGTTTTCGTGCTATGCGCTTGTAAAACATAAGTCTTGCAATCTTGAAATGGTTTTATGAAGTCGATAATATCCAGAATACATGTCCAGTCCATATTTAAAGAAAACTTTTTAAAACTTTCAGTATACAATAAAACCACCTTATTTGAACTTTTAGGTGATACCTTTTTCCTTTTTTAAGTATCAATCCATTTAACATTCAGGTACTGTCAGTAGAAGTAGCGCTGGAAAACCTAACGAACAAACAATGTATTATCGGTCGTCAAATCGTATACTTAAAGCATCTATAGTCCTTTCTATATACATGTGTGTATTATTTAAAAAAAAAACATACATCCATTCCCCTCTTAAATCAACTAATCTGCATTCCGTAAGCAATATTGCTTTGACTCTCATGGTGTATTTGAACTATTTACCATTATTTTGGGGTCAAAGATTTCCAGTTAAAAATTGCTGTTCAGACTGTATAGCGTCAGTGGAAAACTTAGGAGGTATCTTTAAGATTGGGTGATGTAATAAAACGGTTATTTTGTTAAAGCTGTTTACTAAAGTACCGTCATATGGTAAGTGTCTTTCATCATTATATCCTCAGAAGAACTTTTTCCCAAGATCATATAGAATAAGGCAGTGAACGAGGAAGGATTCAAACTATTAAAGAGCTAAAGAGCACCACTACAGTCATCTAAAGTTTAAATAATTGTATGGTTTGCTTTTCGTTATATAAAAGTTTGTCTTTCATAAATTTTATTATTTATTTCTTAAACATCTTTACAGACATGACCAAAAAAAATGCGGAGAATGATTGATTTTCAGTTTCTTTTAGGTTTTTGGATAAATCCATTTATCAATTCAGGTAATACTGAGAAACATTGCTGGTCTTGTAAACGAAAAATGTATTGAGAACCCGCTTTTTAAGTCAGTTTGATTGAATAGTTTGGTATCTTCCTTGATTTCACATCCTTGCGGATGGTATATTACCCGTGGAATATCTTAAAAAGTACATTATATGATAAAAAGATGCTAGAGATAGGGAATTCATTAAATTATGATAAGCCACTTAGATAGTTGACAGCAATAAATGACTTTTGATTATTTAAAAATACATCGTTAATCATGTTTTGAGTTGATGGAACTGATTGCATATATCATAATTAATTTTTCTTCATAATAAAATAAAAATCTATGAAGGTGTGGAAAGATATTAAATTCTCATTACCAAAGCCATCAGCAATGTCACAGATACACGTCATGCTAATATCACATGCAATAAATATCCACAAATTTGCATATATTATCTTGGTTTTGATTGACGGAGGTTAAAAAGTACCCGACATTTATTTGGATGTTATTGTGATAACGCTTCTTATTCTTATTCCGTTTCACTTCTCCTTTTATCTGTCTTGATATCGTATCAAAAATGTGTCCACATACTTTACCATCTGGTAAAATGTATGTTTAGATTTGTAGTTAAGACCCTAAATAACTAAACAGTATGTCATATATCAAATAACATTTTACCTAATTTACACCCTTCCCAAAAAAACTGGGTCAATTTTAATACTCAATTATTATGTATGTTCCTGTTTTGTTGAAACAAATAAATAACAATAATGAAGAACATGCATCAAAACGTTTCAAAAAGATTGAATTTTGAACCAACCTAAATGGACAAAAAATTTCCTTTTTCCTTAGTTTTTGTCACCTGATACCTGTAGATATTTTCAATGAATGCTCGTTGTAAAGATGGAAAATAACGTTATTGAAAGTCGATCGTATAGTCTAGTCGCTCTTTTGTAAAGAGGTGTTTAGTGAGTCTCGGAGATCATGTTTCTTCGCGTTCCCTCAAATGTATCAAATGACACTGTAAAAAAGTTTTCTATTGACTATATACTTTTACATTGATTATCTTTCTTTTGAAAATTCACCATATCTGCTACTGATGTGGCGTGAGATCAGTAAGTGGAAAGTCGCATTTATTACAAGTTCACACGATATGTGCTAGTTATAAATTTACTTTGCACTTTTCAACATTTAAATAACTTATGACAGACCAGTACATATAAACATCCCCAAAACTTGCAATATAGACCAATATAATAAACATTCCCAACTTACAATACAAATTATAAATATAAATATCCCCAAAACAATGTGATAATCCCATTTTTTCACAAGCATTTATTATTTGTATTGAGATACGTTTTCTTTTCAAAATCTGTTCTTCACTTCATTGTTCAGTGTAAAAGGGTGGTCCATAAATTCAAAATAAATAACTGGTATTGATTGTTAAAAGCTGTTATATCTTGATATTATTTACCAATACAATATTTTATATCAACATAACATCAGCACATTACATTTCAAAAGACGAGATCAGGCGGAGATTTAAGGAATAAAACCGTCTTTTTTTCTAATCGTTGTGCTGATTACATCCTTCAGCATTGTCCACGCGTAATTATCACTGCCAATTGTTAACCGGAACAGTGGGTCACTGTCTGTCGTCCCATGTCATTTTCTGAATAAACATTCATATCACAATGATCATCATTTTCTTTCTAAAAAAATCGCTGTTATATAAACAGTTTTAAATTTTAATATCTGATATATTAAGCGAACAGCTTGAATCTTGTCAAAAAATTAGACCATTTTTTTGTGCAATATGGCACCTTATGTGTCTGATTGTCTTCAAATAATAATTTCAATTGACGTCAAGATAATTTAAGATAGAATGCAGCTCAATAATCTTGAATCTCTTTACTATTTTTATAAGATTTACTAATGTTAAGTAGCGATCGAAGGGTTGACCTGATTTAATGTATCATAATTTATGTATGCTATTCGGGACAGATGCTTCATGATTTTTTTCCTATTAATTAAAATCACAAATTTCACACATAATGGCCATCGATAACTGCAACAGCACTTTGCGAAATCTTAAGAACTTAAAGCATGACCTTCGTGCACAATTAATTTTTTACAATTGTGCAATAAACGCTTGTTTTGATCAAGGTATAATCGCTTATAGGTAATACATTGATACTAATAATGATGACAATTCCTTACGTGGTTAATCATTGATGACGTTGACACAAGTTACAAAAATTGCTGAAACAAATATGACCCTATAGGTAAGATTAACAATGAAATCTTTAGGGAATATATATTGGGTTTTTTTAGATGCGAAGACAAATTTGATACAGTAACTAAATAATGGACATAATTGCTACGACTTTAAATGCAAATTTTTAATCTACTTGAAATACGATTTGTATAGTCACAATATCCAACAGTATTTGTATGAAACAGTTTTGGAGAATTTTACACAGCAGTTCCGAAAGTGTAAACATAATAAGTTGTAAAGTTAAAACGAACCAATGAACTTACATGTCCAAATATGTACACGGATTCTACAAAAAAAATAGTAAACATCTGATTGAAATTTCAAAATTCATTTAAATATCACGTACATATCATAAAATAGAATCCCCACTAGTCTGGTTTGACTGTTGTTGATATACTTAATATCACAAAAGAAGATAATTTATTTAATAGGTTTGATTCATTGTGTTACAGTAGATTTTATTACTTTTGTTGTCGGGCCTTTCAGAGCTTACATAAAGGTGTGTTTACACTTGTTGTAAATTGTGTTTACCATACTGTTAAAGGTTATACGATGATTTCACCATAAGTGTTCCCTATTTATCAGTATATGCTATTTTTTATACTTCATTTTTTTTTAATATTTCATATATCTGGTATATCGGTTTTTCTTCCTGTTATGTCGATATCTATCCCCAGACGCGGTAATTGTTTTCATCCTTTAAAAATCTAATAACCGTATTCTTAATTGATTTTAAGCATCTTCAACGTCTTTATAATGTTCAAGATGTTACACTCTATAATTAGCTAACATCAGCTTTTTATTCTAGTTAGACCTATCTTGCTGAATGCTTTAATATTGCAATCCATACATCAGTGCTAAGGTCAAGTTATAAAGTAATTTGTTTAACGTTTGTATATTATACATTGTAACGACAATTTTTATTGGTCGACAGATGGTGTAAAATTTTCAAAGAGCAACATTGGTCGCGTAGAACTATATGAGAAAAAAACAGGTTTTTTTAACAATTATAAGTAGTTTGACTATCTCATATTCGCAGTTTAGCCGGGCATATTTATTAATTTTTTTCATGTTAAAGGATGGATAAGAACTATTGATTAAATAAATTGAATGCATAAATTGAATAAATTTGAAAATTTTCAACACATTACTTATAATCTACGTAACTTTTTCTTAGACAGAATTAACAATACCAATATGATTATCATGATTGACAGCTATTTATGGAAATTTTCGTTTTTAAAAGGGTTAAAAATACTAAGTTTTAAATTTTTGTTCTTTATCCTTGAAATCACGTTTCATTGTTAAAGTTCTGAGATACTAATCTATTGATTAATTATGCTGATTAATAGACCAACAAGTACGCTTGTATTGTCACATGTCTCATGGGTAGTTTAGGCGACGAAACCTAGAAACCTTATATAAGAAAGGGAAACAATACACGGGGTAGATGGCTCCCAATGATACAGTTGACATCTGCAATCGCTTTGTTTTGGGATAATTGGTGAAAAGATATTCCAGAAAAGGAAAGTCAGAAAACAAAAGACATCCGTAATGGTAACGATAATTTGTAGAAATGAAATTTTGTTAATGGTCTTCTCTTTTGTCTTGTAGCAGAAGATTGACTGACAAAGTTAAGATGTGTTCGTTAACATATATATGTACTTATATGAACTTATTGCGTCATTCACCAAACAGAGCACTACTTTATCACAGAAATATCATGAATTATTGTATCGCTTATATCACTGAAAAAAGTAGTTGCTTACTTTAAAATAATATTATAAAGATGAAAAAGATAGCACTTTCCTTAACTATCTACCTCAATGACTCCTTTTGCCCGTTCCAATACAAACTTTAAAAAAGTTATGTTTCGATGTGTTAAGTAGCAGTCTTTGTAAGAATCATGCAAATTATGTAATATGTGATACACCCCCCAAAAAAGGCTACTTATTTTTATTTTGTTACTAAGTTGCTTTAGAGATCTATATGATGAAATGTATAATCATTCATTCCAATCTGTCTGCTCTTAGGAGATAATTCACATTGAAATCCAATGGTTTCTAATGTATTTTAGGGCTATTTACAGAGTTGTCTCTTTTATTTTGAATTATACGGTACATTCTATATTATTTATATCTCATATGAACAGGGGTTATATGAAAGACCACCTGTTAATTTCTGTTTAGTATAACGTTTTAAACAAAATATCAAAAATAAAAATATGTAGGCTTTCCAACCATGAATCACATTTTGCATGATTCTTAGCTGAAGTACTACTTAGAAAGCCTAATTTTTATTTTAAAAAACTCAAAAAGACGATAATTTGAGAGTTTTCAGAATTCAATTCAATACGTTTTTGGTGTGTTTTTGCATTCAATCGCATTGTTATCAAATGCATGCACCTTCTACAACACGTGTATCTACGGCAGGACAATTTTTTTCTTTATTTAAATCATCACAATCATATTAGCTCAAAACCATAAAAGGTGTCGCAAATTGAAGGGTTTTCAGAAAACATATTTCCCTATACACAATGAATAATTGTGTTTATTTTAAGAATCAAACGTTTAATTCCTCTAATGACAATGTTATACACATACGTGGCTGAACATTTTGTTTTACTTTCCATCCGTGACAACGTAAAAAAATCACAGAACCATATTTTATATTACATTTTAATTTTCTTTGAACGATCTGCCTCATATCGTATAACTTTCATTACATATTTTTTTGTTCAACTGTATTTCAAAAACAGTTTGGTGGTGAAGTGGCAAATTTAGGGTATTACTCTTTAGACAGAAACTCACACTTTTCCCCTGAAACTGATTTTTCTTTGTGATCGCTTCAGTCTACAATTAATGAGACATTTGATTCAATGTATTTGTTTTATGAATTTAAGGCAATGTATGTTTATCGTTAAGCAAAATATAACTTGTATTCATGATTAAAATAACAAGACGTGGTTTCCTTTCATGTTTTTATTAGTTATAATGTTGTTGTCATCAAAATTGTAGGGTCTCTGACCTATATAAAGAAAAAAATGTTTTAAAAGCGTTGAAGAAAGTGTGTTATATTGATATATCAATTACCTTAAGGTAATTCTAGGTGTCTTATTTGCTCTTTGTAAAGAACAATTTCAATTGCTCTTCTTTTTTACTCTTAGGTACAAATAAAAGTGAAGGGGCGTGTCACTAGTATAATCGAATCTTTAAGCAAAAGAGTTCTTTTTAGACATCAGAGGGAGACCACCAGCAAAAGTTCAATTGGGAATAACACCTGAACGTTGAATTGTAGCCACTTGTACTGAATATTACCCCATACCCGTACACTTGAAACTCACTACTAAGTTTTATAAATGGTTAAATAGATGCGTTTTTCAATCAGATCAAACAGAACACAGAAATACTCGAAGTATGCCTTAAATAAATGAAATAATCTTTTTGTTGGTTTTATTTATTAACATGAAAACTATTTAATTGAATGTAATTATATACCAAAGTTTTTACTTCTAATATAGATTTTGAAAACATTTACTTTAATAGTTGAACTGCGACTAAATAGTTTTAAGGTTATAACTAAACGTTAAATACGTCGTAGACAAGTACATGTAAATTTGTTTCATTTAAAACAAACCATTTTACGTACGTATATCTTCGGAAGAATAAAATTCGACGGTCCTAGATTTTTTTGTTCAACTGATGGAAGTAACGTATACAAATGTATTCGGATAATGTACGAAAAGTTTGTAATGTCAGTCATTACTTTAAAAATTGTTTAATACAAAGTCTGTTCGCATCAAAATATCAAAATCTTTCGTTAGAATAGTCGTTTCTCCAACAGTAATGCCTTCGGCGATAACGATTTGTGATAGTTTCATGTTTTAGTGACTAATATCAGTTACAGTTACTTTACATGAAACACAAAAAATCGTTTCAAACAAAACTATAAAAATGATCAGTTAAAACTACAAAAATGGCCAGCTAGGCTATATGAAATATAGACCTCTCTCTCTCTCTCTCTCTCTCTCTATATATATATATATATATATATATATATAGCCTAGCTAGCTATATGACATATGGCCGAGTGGTCTAGGGCGCTGGACTTTGTGCAGGCGGTGCCATAGATGTCACAGCGGTACGAGTTCGAGTCCCGCGGAGGGAACGACCAAACATTTGCATCGCAAATTTGACAGTTCTAACATTGTTGGGAATTTTTCAGACCCTTCTACACGTTTACATATCTTCCCTGTATCAATATGATCCGATGGAGCAGTGTAGCGAATAGAGTCGCCATATTCTGAGACGTTCATATATATACATATATGTGTGTGTGTGTGTTTTTTTTTTTTGTTTTTTTTTTCGTTTGTGTGTGGTTTTTTTTTTTTGTTATTTTTTGCTAGTTCTGATTTTTGTTTATTGTTTGTTTGTTTTTCTTTTGTTCCATTTTTTCATTCAAATGACGTTCAATTCATCGCAGTTTTTCTTTATTTTCTTAATTTACTTCAAGTAGAAAGGGTGTTATCGTTAAGGCAATATCGATATAATGCGAAACTTGTTTTAGTTATAGAATGTCATTTGCGACTAAGGCGATTACAGTCTACAGTTATTTGATTATTAGATAATGGAATATCCTTATACAGTTGGTCGTCATTTTCAATATTAGATATTTGCAAAAAAACACAACAATTATGCAAATCAATAACTGAAAATGGATTCCGGAAGAAAAAGAGAAGTTCAAAAATTGTTTATTAACGTAATACTAGAAATGTGATGATATGTGATAATAGCAACCTACTAGTGGAATACGTCAAGATTTAGAACAAAAACAACTGTAAATTCGTCTGAAAAATATTTGAGCTTTAGTAATGATTTTACCACTCCTTTCTGGTGCCAAAAAAAAAACCCGGAATACTTAACGTACACTACATAAAAAGTACTAGAGCGTATTAAGAATAACAAAATTTTGTTTTATATTTTTCTGAAATAAAAGTCTCCTTTTAGTGGATCGTGCATTAATTTTACAGAAGGTTAAAAAATAATGTACTTCTTAAGTGAAAAAAAGAAATAAAAATGCATAAGGAAGACCACACATTTCGTTTTATCGCTTAGAAAAAAAACAGGAATATCAGAAAATTCATGACAATCTTGTTTGTCATTTTGTTTCGTGATTTTTTTAAATGATAAATTTAAATAAATGTTGAACAATACGTAACCTGACCCGGTAACAATTATTGCAGACCCCGTTCTACAAATATATCTGATAAAAACTTATAAGTCTGTCAGTGCTGATTACGTTTTACCAGTAAAAATGAAAGCGGTATTTTATCATTTTTGTGATCAATCAGAGATTGTAGTAGGAGTAGGCTTCAATGTGTCATATATCAATGGGCAAACTCTTTTTTCTGAGTCTGGCGATTTAACTCTATATAAAATCCCAAAAGTTGTCATCGTGAATTGTTGACATGTGATATGCATTATGTTATTTATGTAGGTACTATTGAATGGGACTCCAAAATGAAACAAAATTTTGTAACTTACATGTTGATTTTTTTTCTGCATTGTCCATGCATTAACTTATTCGAAAGGTCACTTAGAAAAATCAATCAGTGCTAGAATATTCAAATTTTGACCAAAGCGATGCATTCACTGGAAGTTTTGTTGAGATTTCCAATAAAAAAAAGAAACAAAATGACACTTTTTCAATATTTGCAGTCATATCGATATTTCTTACTCTCATTTTATGTAAAATCTATAAATTGCTGTTTAACAAGAGTCTAAATGAGCAATTATCGGAATGTCGGACGCTACGTGAAAATCGCTGCTTTTGCTAAAATCCTAGTATATCTAGCTACTCCCTTTTACGTTTCTTTTTCAGTAAATGAAAAATACTGTAACCATAGGAAAAGATGTACAAGATATATACAAATACATAACATATAACATAATTGATAATATGACATTTTTTTACATACTCTTCTTTGTCCTTCTTTCTCAAATTAAAAAAAAAACTGGATCCCGTTGAAAAATGGCACGTAATTTCTGATATCAATGACATTTATATAATTACATAATAGCATGTTTATGAATACAAGTACGTGTACTTTAAACCATACTTACTCCATTTTTTTAACTACGAATTAAGAGAATTTGCATCCATGTCTAAAATATGACCGACATCTCATACTCATGAATGCATTGCATGAACCTGCTAATCTACATATTGGTCCTTGAACAATAAATCTCTCAAAACTATTCCGTTATTACTGTAAACGTTCTGTTTGTTTCCTCTTTTCCATGTACGTTGTACGTTTAAAAAAATGTTTCATTACTGCATCTCCTAGTCAAGAAATACGAATGTCAGAAAAATCAGCGTCAATAGAACACAATAATAAACCGGTCTGATGCTTAACATTTATAAAGCACAAATCGATAATAAAAGAATAATTTTCAAAAACATATTTTTTATCCTACATCTTTGGATTATTTTGTATATTTTTAATACAAGGGAAGTAAGCGAGACAAATAATAAATAACCGATCTTTTATGTTATTTACTTCTTAATTTCTTGGTATTTTATTGTTACTTTTGATCAGTTTTGTAATTTGTTTAATTTTGTTTGAATACTGGTATCTTTTGTTTCCATTCTCACTTCTCAATTTTCTACCATTTAAGCAAATCCAACAGTATTTTATATGTATCTGCAAATAATCTGCAAAAATGTGCACTATTCATTCAAGCACAGAACATGTGGGATTTATTTTTACGTAATATTTCTTATGACTTAAGTGAGTCACATCATGTAAGATAATAAATAGCGTGAGACGGCTGTTCGATTCTTATCAAGGTTTTGTCACCCCTTATTAAATATAATTTTGTTTTTTAACCTTAGGTAGGGATCATTGCCCACTAAAAGAAAAATATTTAGTTCTATCATTATCTTTTCTTCACCATTTTCACAGTCTCTACATAAGGGAGTAAGCGGAACTTGTATTGTGTTACATTAGATAGGCTTTCTGGTAATTTATCTTCAAAAAAAGATTTTAAACAAGGGAAAGATAAGCGCGTCCTCAGTGTTGACTCTCATTTTAGGTCTTTGTTGGGGATCTCTCTTTTCGCTAACTAATAGTGGTGAATTAAAACAATTAACTGTTTATCTTCATAATAAAACGATGATTCACTTTACAGTTATTGCATCAAAAGAATTCAGTAACAATTGCAAGTATAGTTTGTGATTTTAAGGATAACAATATTTTAGTAAGTCTACAGAAAGAACCAGTGGATGTGATAGTACCTGTTTCACAACCGAAGCATTTATTTCATTACTAGTACATTTGGCAAAAATATAGGCTAATTTATTATACGTTATATAAAACTCTGAACGTATAAGTTACATGTTGCATGTCTCTTAAACAACAATTCGTGATACAATAGGTAGTACCGCGATGCATAAATTGCAGGACATAGGAGTATATATACTAGTAACTACAGTGCACACAAAAAGGGGGTTCGGACTATATATGTTCATCAAGCGCGACATCGTATAGTCAGTGTTTGTCGGACTGTTTCCACTGTTGGTTAAGAACCATAAAAAATCATGCGCTGCTTAAATTTCAATTTACAATTATGTGAAACAGCTGAAAAGTGGCAATTTCTATAATGAGAATCATCCTTTCAGAGCCAGTGGGATTTTTAAAGGGAGGGGTATAAAATATTAAAATTTCAATTTGGGTACTACAGTAACAGAAAAAATTATTTGGTCGCAATAGAATGTAAAAAATACATTTTCACCCATACAAAAATTTTGCTATATCATAATTTCTGGATATTTACACGGAACTTTGATGTTTATCTTTTAACTGATATAATTAACTTAATAATTAATGACAAATGCGAAAACAAATGTTAGATAATGACCAAATTGGACCCTTGGCTCATTATATATGACTAAAATGCTTCCATAACTACAATAAATGCCATCTCTGATGTTTTCCGAACAAAAGAAGAAATTGAAAAGATGGTAATTTTGTATACCTTGCACATGCATTGCTTAATTGCATCTCCTGAGTTTTTTACTGAGTAAATATAGTTTTTTTTTTATATTATATATAAAGCAACTAAGTTTCAACTCGAATCATTGCAGTGAATCTTTGATCAATTACATCGAGAAAATACCGTTTTTGGTCTTTTGAAATAATAATAGCGCATAAAACCTACTCCAATGCTAGGGGTTGGGTAACTCGAATAATTCAAGCCCTCACTGTCATCCGATTCTCTCCGACTCACGAGGTTAAAGTAGCGATCGATATTGAATGGAATATAACCGACTGAATTATTCGGGTTAGGGGGTTGGGTGGTTAGGGGTTATTTTGAATGGATGCCTATCTTTGGATAACGCAATGCGGGTATTTGATACGTCAACCCAAGAGTATGTTTTTACCTACAGGATCATACATTGGTTTCTTCTGGTAAAAATATCGGCGAATAACATCAAGACCTGGCAATATGTTTTGTCACCACCGGTCCGTTGATCTCTTCGCTTGCTTTAGCACACATGATGGAATGGAACTATTGCTATTTTCAAAAAAGCTATGAGTCAACAAAACTGTCAATGATAATTGATCTTTAACGACAAAAACTGAAAAACAATTATGTTGTTGAAAATGCTCATATTGTTAGTCCAAATCTATTTCCTCTGTCCGTTTAAATAAAACCCACAGCTCTGCCAGGTTGTTTACTTCTAACTGTCCAAATGTGGCCTACTTTCTGGACTGGGCATGCGTACTAGTCCTTAGATCTATTTGTTCAGTACTGAAAACCTGAGGTCGGATTACAGTTTACAGATAAAATTTATTTCACTTCTTATGTATGGATGTCTTATGAATTATTTAATTAAAATTATTTTAATTAAATATGATTCAACATACTGAAAGACTTGATCTAGATTTATCAAGTCAAAATTCTGTGTCAAATGGAGAAAGTGTGGCAGAATCGGGTTCTATTAGTGGGCCCCTTGATGGCGAAGGTAAGCCTGGCGTTGAAAATAATTGCTGCATCCTAATTTTTCAATTATTAGAACAAATTGAAAGCATTTATTATATTTTCATGAAACAAAATAAACTGTCTGAATAATGGAAAGGGTTGTCATCGATTTAAAAGCTGTTAATTTTATTTATTTTTAGTCTTAAGCTCGCCGGCATTGATAACGTTAACATGCGGTTTTCCGTGGGGTACCCGATGGGAGCAATCAGCTGATTCCTGAGTACCCTACTTAAGATGACTTGATATAAATACATATATAAATATATCAATTTTTTTTAATATATTTTTGGGAGTCCTTCAAAAGTAAAATAAAAAATTGCGATTTATTTAGAAATATAGTCATAGGGAGCGTGTTAACTTTTATGTGATAAATGAAAGCCAGATCTATATGAAATTTTAAGTTCACTGGAAGGTTATCTTTAACCGAACTATCGGTCATTGAATGTTGATTTATTTTAGAAATATGTACACATTTCATCATCATTCAAATGAAAGGTTTGACAATGAAATGGAAAGCATTACCAGCTGTTGGTCCTGGTGATAAAGAAACTGTTATCCCTGTTAAAAGTTAAGAACTGTTCCGGGCATATTCGCGCACAAGATTATGCATAATACATGTGTCCTCGTGCTAATAGATAACAATTAATTACACGTTTTTTAACATTTCAAAGGCTTGATTACTGTCAAGAAGTCCCAATTTGTAGGACTGTTATTGTACAAATTCGTGTGAGCATAGAACACTCCTTACTGAAAGAAATGCCAAACCATGTTGTCATTTAGATATTTCTACTTAAGAAGTACTCTGTAACTGAATATATCTATGCCATTTCTACAATCAAAGACATGTTTACATTGCAAAATCAGTTTACGAAATGCATGCTATGCTTTCCGTGCAGCATCCATTTATCTTCGTTGTTTTTGCTTTGTTTTATTTTTATTGTGAAAGGTATTTAAGTAGCATGCCTTTTACATTGCAATTTTAAACTGGTCTTTCAACTGATCAATGCAAACTACTCCGTGCCTTTTCATTAAGTCAATATTCTGTTGTGAAAATAGTAATAGAGTTACTACCCTTACTATGCTCTCCTGTGAAGAAGGTGCCCTAATTATGCATAAAAATGGATGTTGTCAAAATTATTTAGATGAGATAAGATTTTTACGGTTTCTTCAAAATGGATGAATCCGATGAACCTGTAAACTTGAAAAGTTTGTATTTAAGATTTTGATGAACGAAATGGAATATTGGAAACTTCTATGATTGCAACGGCATATGTAACATTATTTGTAATAGGGGAACAGACTTCACAGAGGTCGTGGCCTTTCCGTACAATAACCCCGCAAATAAATTTCTTTGTTGACAGGTTTGCTTAAACAAACACAATTAAGTGGAAATATGTTTGATTTGTATTTTACGAATTGTGATTGATAAAAGACTTGACTGACAATATACAATTGTTGTATTTTTAAAACCCTTGCCCATTGTTAGGTGGGGAATGGAAAACAACTGTTCAGGCATTATTGAATTCATAATATTACATGCACCATGCTTTTGGAGAAGTTCATTTCCTTTCATACATTGTCATATAGAACCATCATTGTAACTTTGACACAAAGATGATCTATTATTTTATTTTAATAGTACATTGTACATGCAATATACATTTACATTTAATTTTGAAAATACAGAAAATTAAAATGCATACACCTATAATGTAGTTGTACAGACATCTGTACTTAATATTCTTGCTGCATTATAGCTCATTTAAGACCCAAATATTTGGGAAACTTTTGATGAGAATATCAAGTATAATTCAATTTGAGACACACATTACAGGGGAAGACTTCATTAATTAGAAAAAAACTTGTGTCCATTGTTTAAGAACAATAAAATATGTTTAAACTAGAAGCATTATAATAGCTTTTTGGTAACAATATTAACCAAATTTATTTGCAAACTTGTAAAAAATTACAAGGCCAAAGATATAATTTTGTTTGGTGGTCCTTCTTTGAGTAAGCCAGAAGAAATTCAGTCTTTCTCTCAACTTGTCCTTTGGTTAACAAATTAATAAAGATAAGCTACTTGCATGAATTTTTCTGAAGTTTTGATGTCAGACACCATGTGCAATGTACATTTATGCAGCCAGCAGTAGATAGGAAGTACATGTACATGTGTACACATTCTTCAAACTTCTTGGGCAGCTTAAAAGTACATGTACATGTAGTAGTGCTTAATATGTGTATACTATTTCCCTTGCCTCTACATTGAAATCAAAACTTATTTTATTGTTTTTTATATATATTAAACTTCAATCTTACTTAAAATATACCTGCATGACTGACCGGATATATGCACCTGTTGAGGTGTCAATATTGCCAACAGCCTATTCATAAAACCGATCATCTTTGTCATATTGGAGGCACATGGGACCGGGGCACAGAAGGGGGAATTTTATATTTTACAAAAAAGGCATCAAGGGTGGCTGAGAGGGCACCGAGGGCGGCGGGAAGGACACCAAGGGCGGGCACCCTTCTAAAAAGGGCTGGCGGGAACACTGCAGTATGCAGCATGATTTCTAAGTCATGAATGTTGAACTATCACTAGTTTGCTAGTAGTGTAATGATCACCATAATTCGGGTGGTGAAGTTGGGGAGATACATCGTATCATTTGACTGAATTTCAATATTACATCACTGTCATGTACATGAGCTTGTAAATAGCAAAAAAATACCATTTTCTGTATTATTACCCTGTAAATTGCTTGCTTTTCTCCAGTTATACAAATGTACATGAAAATATGTATTTTGTACATGTGAATTAATTTACATAATTTTTTTCCCTTGCATACATTACATGTAACTCTAAAGACTGTTTAAGCAGCTACCACTGAATTAAGTTTCATTTTGTTATTTTTTTTTCAGCATCATCCTCTGGTAATGATATGCAGTATTCAGGTGACCTGAAATTTGGTTGGGATGAACTTTGTCCTGTGTGTGGGGACAAAGTTTCAGGATACCATTATGGTCTTTTAACCTGTGAAAGCTGCAAAGGTACGGTACAAGTACATGTAATAATTGTTCTAATAGCATGTGAAAATTTCATTCTTTTCAAAGATGTTCCATGTTGTTTTACATGTAAATATACAATGTATGTATTTGTATATGTGGAAAACACATATATCTGAATTGTGAAATTGTAGGAACATAAACTGTGTGCTGGTGCATGTACATTTTGTACAATGTACATAATTACTGGTACAATGTACATGGACAATCAAGTAAATATCCCTGATTTATTCAACTTGGAAGATTAAGTGTAAGTATTTGTAAGAATTAGGCAAAATGGGTAAATTCAGAAACATGCATGTCAAAACCTTGATTCCTTGATTCTCATGGTGCAAGTATTCAAATTACACTCTTAAAATGATGGGTTTTTTCATACCATGTTTCACCTACTGCCTGATTCTTACAGGGACCAAAACTTGAGTCTTTCTCATGGGCATAATACCTACATAGTAGTTACAGTATAAAATTTCATAAGGAAAAACAATGTTTTTTTATAACTGATGGAGTTGTCAACCATTACAGTATTGAACACCTGATAAAATGCCATGTTATCCATATTGTCATTAATTGATGACTGTACCTACATAGTTATAAGTTTGTGATTTTTTTTTCATCTTGTAATGAGTTGATGACATTTTCCACATTATAGTGAGTTAGTGATACAATGTATTTTCCACTTTTTAATGATTTGGGGTAGTGATATTTTCCTCTTTGTAATGAGTTGGTGATGTTATTGCATTTTCATAATTTCGTTTTATTCAATTTGATCAATCATCTATTTGTTTTTGTTTTTTTTTTGTAGGATTTTTCAAACGCACTGTACAGAACAAGAAGGTTTATTCCTGTGTTGACAACAGATCTTGCTTGATTGACAAGGCTCAAAGAAAAAGATGTCCATTTTGTCGATTTCAGAAGTGTTTAAATGTTGGCATGAAACTGGAAGGTAAAGTGGGTCTAAATACAAAAATACTAACCACATTAATACTGCAGATTTCAGTAGCTGTACAAGTGAAATACAAGAAAGAAAACAATTTCACCTGAAATGGCAACATCATGGACATTTGTAACATTTTAATATACATGTATTTTACGCTCAGTAGCAGTATGTCACATGTAAATGTACAGTGAACAGAATGGTAGCTGTATTAAAAGAAACTGAACTGTTACAAGTTAAAAATGCAACAAAGAATGCCATCTATTCTATGCCTTACTGTGAAAGTACTTTTATTTGTGGATACCCATGAAAACCACACAAATTGGTACCCCATGAACAATAGTACTTTCACAGTACTTGTAAGTTATTTATAAGTTTATACAGTTAAACCTGTTTTACATTAAACTCCTTTTTTACTTGAATTTAGTTGGTTTATACAGATGTTTGGTTTGTTCAGGTTAAAAATACATTTAAACTTATATACAGGAAATTAGAAAAGTGTCTGGTTTAGACAGTTTTTCCTTTGGTTTTTATTTCAGGGACTGGTTTAGCCTGGTTTAGACTAGTTTAGACTGGTTTCGAGTAGTTTCATTGTATTACATATGGGGTTACACACTAATTGTAGGTCTTTTTTATTGCTTTAAATTTAAGTTTACTCCGTATTGAATTAGCTGAGTAAATATTAGTCATGTAATAATTTTTTGTGTGTGTTTATAGCTGTAAGACAAGACAGAATGAGAGGAGGGAGGAACAAATTTGGCCCTATGTACAAACGAGATCGAGCTCTTAAGCAGCAAGCTATAAGACAACAGCAACAAATGCTGGCACAATGTCAAATGAGACTTCAAAACGGGATGACTAGTCAGGAAGAAGATATTAAACCTGACCCAGCAATGCTTCAACAAATATCCCAAATGGTGTCAAATAATATGGGATACCCAAATTCGGCGAGCATGCCTTCACCATCGATGCCAGATTCGCCAGCATCAGACATTAGCTGTGTGTCATCCTCTCAACCATCACCCATTTCTACACATCCTCAGTCATCATACACCATGACACAGAACTTCCATCCACCATCGATGATGCATGACCCTCGGAATCATTATCCGATGCCCTCATATCAATACCATCATCAGATGGCACCTCCTGTCATACCAATTGTGCCTCAGACTATTATTAATATGAAAGCAAACATGACTGATGAAATAGAAATCAAACAAAAACTTTTATCATTTCTTCACAATGCATACGGTGCTGAAGATATTCTAAGTCAGCCAACCAAATTATTACAGATGATCTGTAAACTTTCAGATCAGCTTTTATTTCTTATGGTGGAGTGGGCCAGGACTTCCATATACTTCAAAGAATTAAAGGTACAAGACTTGTGATGTTAGATATTTAAAAATGTGGAGGGGCATTAGGCTATCAGTATTACCTGAAAAATGTCAACTTTGTTCATAAAAACATTAAAAATGTTCGTAACATACAGTAAAATGTATGAATATCAGGAAAAGAATATAATTTTCTCTTTGTACAAAGTTGTTTTGTAGGTGTAGGTACCATTTCCTTTCAAAAATAAGGTCTGAAGTAAAAAGGTACTTAAAAATATAATATCTGAATTTGTAATGTTCTTAACAATTCTTTTGCCCTTTTATTGCAAGAATTATCAAAAGTCTTTATGATCTTTCATTTTTTTTAGATTCAAGTCTCAAAATTCACAATTGGGTCTTTCATCACTTTATGATTAATTTTCAGTAGTATTTTTGGCCAATGAGACCCTTTATTGCCAATTCTCCATTGTGTAAGGTGTCACCATTCTTGAATTCATGTAGTTTCAGTGTTCTCCCTAAGATTACAGATATTATCCTGGTAACCTTTGAATTTCAATAAAGCATCTTGCATCTTAAAATTACATTATCACATTTGTATTGTACCCTATGGGAAGTTATTTTTGGATAGCATCGGCCATCCTGGTAAAAATATAGCTTGAGGGCAATGTGATGCGATATGGCCCTGGGGAAATCTCCTGAGTTAACTTTTGGTTTCGGATACATGTATCTAAAACTTGTACAAGAGTAATCAAGGGAATCTAGGTTCTAGCAGTAATCAAAAGAATGTAATCCATGGACAAAGACCAGATATGGAAAACAGACATACACAACAAAGAACTTAAAGTAACTAAAATTATACATACAAAGTTACAAAAGCAAAGGAGCAACTTACAGTATGAACTCACTTAGTAAATCTCCTGAGAAAAAAAAATACATGTAGCTTGTTAAAACCAATATTGTAAAACCACTACTTGTATCATTGAATGATTTATGGAAGAATCATTTGGTCAGTTGATGCACTCCATGTAATAATTCCTAAAATCTATTGTATATATTGAATAACGAGTCGTATAATTTAGCAGGGGTTCAAATTGGTGGTCTGTGGTCCTGGAGCCCTTAATTTGTGCCTAGGACCTCTGAAATTTCATTTACTTGGGTCCTGGACCTCTTTATTGACACTTTATGTGGACTCTTCATTTTCTTCAAGTAGACCATTGATTTGAAATTTGAAAAAGTCCTGGACCTTTCACTCTTGGAGAAATTTGAACCCTTATGAAAGTATACATGTATATTATTTGAAAAGATGCTTAAGGTTGGTAACCTCGTGAATTTACTGACCTAAATTGACATTTGAAGTTGCAAAACCTTGGAAAACAATTAGTCACTAAATATAGTGCTGATGAATTTGTCACCGTGAGAAAAACTTGTGAATATTGTGTCTGTGTTGTAAATAAGAAAGAGCCCCCTACCCACCACCCCCCAAAAAAGGAAGGGAAAAACGTATTCGAAATACAACTACTTGTAATAATCATAATGGTGCACAATATATAACGAGAATAGGTATGATGAATGTGTCAAAGAGACAACAACCCCACCTGATGAAAATGTCAGCCCAAGGCCACTTATTGGTCTTCAATGAATTATAACACAAATTAGTTTTTCAGATGTGCACAAAAACAGAACAAGCGGAGCCTTGTATATCATGCATGTACAATTTGTATCTTGTCGCAATTATTGAAAAGAAAAACATCATGCCAATAACTTTCCTTTCCTGTAATGTACTATTTAAATTTCAGACAATATAACATGAATGCATATGGTTAGTTGAGTACACCTTTCATGTAATGTATTGTTTAAATTTCAGACAATATAACATGAATACATATGGTTGAGTACACCTTTCATGTAATGTATTGTTTAAATTTCAGACAATATAACATGAATGCATATGGTTAGTTGAATACACCTTTCATGTAATGTACTGTTTAAATTTCAGGTTGAAGATCAGATGAAGTTATTACAACATAGTTGGAGTGAAATACTAATACTTGATTTAGTACATAGACTAGCTCATGACACTTGGAGTGGAGAAGTTCTCCTTGTAAGTATTAAATATACATACATACACGTCTTCTCTGGCATCTTACGGACTCATGAGATAGTTCAACGTCCCTTGACATGGAGAGCCTTTCACTTATTGTTTCAGCACTCTGCTAAGTATTCTCTTTTGATTTTTTATTAGTTTGAATCCACAATTTTAGTACTGAATTAACTTGAACGGATGTATGAATGAGTCTTACAACTGTGGGAACATGCAAGGCTGCACCAAGCATTTTTCACCAGTTCAGGTCAAATTTGTACTTCAAAGTTTTTGTCAAGTCAGTGTAGGGTTATTGTTTCTGTGCTGCAACAATTTTTAATCAATACAGTTAAATCTGGTTCAAATGACCTACCAAGGGAAGAGCTAAATCATGGTCACATAAGGCAGGTGGTTTTTATATATAGATTAATTTTACATAGAATGCACTACATACAATGTAGGGACATTTCAGTCATAGTTTTTTAAAGGCAGGTTATTGCTTAATACAGGTAACTGTTGCTAAGACAGGATTGCATGACTGTAATGTTTTTTTAGACAGAAAATGATGATTTGGATTTGAAGTAGGTGCCATCCTGGCAGCCTGAAAATAAGGTTTGTTAATTCACAATAAAAAGTTATGTTCAGTCAGTGACATTATATCATTTGACTTGGAGAGTACAGAAAATGCCAACTTATGCCTTAAGTTACAAGGTGACTAAGTCAATATAATGGCTTCACAAGGCAACAAACAGAAGCTAGGCAATACTAAAAAATTTATAACAAATATCAGAGATGAAATTTCATGCCAAATACATTTACATGTGAAAGACATGATTTTCTTCTGCTCTTTCAATTCCTGTTTATGATATTTTTTTTCACCATATATTTACTTCAGATTTTGACATTTTCTGCTTTGTTAATCTTTTAAAATCATATATGATACATGTATAAACGTTTTTGACCTTTTATTTAAGTCACTGTTAATTTACAGATGTTTTCCCCCCAAACTGCTATGTTGAAGATAAAACAAATTAGGTGTTAATTTTATAACAAACTGTTGCTATGAAATTACTCGTCATTGTTATCATCTTTCAAGGAAATTTGTTTAGCAGTTAACAACATACTGGGCTTTCAATTACAAATGTTAACAAAAGTTTCTAACAATTTTGATACCAAAACTTTCTTAAAGTAGAAACAGGATGCAAACTAATTACAAAATTCAAACTTTCTAAAAGTAGAAATACAGTATGGAGTTATTTTTGTCTTGTTTTCTTGTTTAGTGTGTTACTATTTAAAAATGGCCCATTTTTGTTCTGTTGTTGTTAAGTTCACTGCTAAACTGTGCAGGGACAAAAATGTTGGTAGAAATTTCTGTGATAACTAAATTGTTGTGTTGAAGATTAAAGACAAGATTTCAGTACCGTAGTAAATGTTAACTGAGAGTACTCATAAGAAATCCTTCAAGTTCAAATGTCCTGAAACAAGTTTTCAAAATTTAGTACCATCATGACCACACATACATGTATATTCTTCAGAAGTACAGTGTACACACTAATTTAATGCATGACGCTTATTTTTTATTACATGTACTACATTTCTGAATATAATTTTCTATTTTACTGATGCCAATTGTGGTACATATTACTAAGTTCTGTGCTGCTTTCTTGGCAGGAGTTTTGTCATTTTATGTATGCCTGTAATGTGAGATTTATCATGGTACATGTATATGGCTTTCCACCTGTCCACACTTGATACATGTAAAACTCACAAAAGATTTGATTGATTTTGACCAATAGTACAATGTTTACTATCATGGGAGGATGCTATTTTTAGTTTTCATCATTTTCTATTTCCATTTTAGAGTTATGGAACTCCAAACAATTAAAAAGAGAGACTGCTGTATTATATGTCTTTGAGCAGATGTTTTCTGACACTTATATTTATCACAATTGAAAAAAAAATTTCATACATGTAGAATGGTATGATGTTGTAGTCATTGTTGTTGTCAATAAAGACATTGATGAAGGATAAGTAACAAAATTATTAAACTGATAAAATCTAGGCAGTAGTCAAAATGAACAGTAAAATAGAATGTCTTTATAACAAATGGCAACATCAGGGTAAAAACTGGAAAGTTGGATACCACTGCAATGATCTTGACTTGGTTCAGGCTTCTCAAGATGATCTCAACACAAATGACTGGCCAAAATTTGCATTAACAAGTGAACAAAATATAAACATGACAATACATTTTACTTTTTCGTTTCTTTCAGAGTAATGGTCAGAATTTAAACTTGGAATGTTTGGATAAACTTGGATTATCTGACTGTAAAGACCGTATTCGTGACATGGTTCGAAAGATGAGAGAAATGAAAATAGATGTCAACGAATATCTGTGTTTGAAATATTTAATTCTTCTGAACCCAGGTTTGTTTTCTTATTTGGTACCTTTTAAAAGGGAAGATCAATAGTCAATCTTGCTGTTGAAATAAAAGTGCAAGAGATTAATAAACTACAAAATTGATTTTTAACACTGTATAAGACTAATCATTTTTTAAAACTGCAAAAATTGATACCCGCGAAGATGTTCTCTTGACAGAATCTATGGAAATTAATATTTTAACAGAAACTTTGCTCAACAGTTTAAATATCTATATATTTGTGGTAAATGTTCACTTTACAATTAAAATATTTCGATTTTAGATGTACCCGGTCTGGAGAATCGTCAACATGTAGAACAATGCCAAGAAAGTATAAATGCAGCACTTATGGAATACTGTATAAATTTTTACCCAAGTTTAAAAGACAAATTTGGTCAAGTTTTACTACGACTACCAGAAGTTAGAGTTATAAGTATTAGGGCTGAAGAGTTTTTCTATTACAAACATTTAAACAATGAAATACCCGATCAGACATTACTGATTGAAATGCTGCATTCTAAGAAGAAATGATTGATGGTTTCTATGGAGATAAAATTAGTGCCATAGCAACAGAATCCCTCCTACATGTACATTTCAGTCGAAAATCCTACATGTACCTTATATATCAAACTCCAGTTTATTCTGAAGCATGATGAAAGACTTACGTTGTTGTTACAACATTTTGTTAGTAGGGAATTCAGCCAAAGTTTGGATTTTGATATCTGATCAGATATTTCAATATTTTATTCTGATCATTCACCATTTTAACTCAACAGTTTTTTCTGTTTGCAATATTTCATTTAAGTTAGTGATTTCAAAACTTTTTTTTATCTTTTTTTCATTTACTGGAATGTAGAATATTATTTTTTCGGAAAGATACCCTTATATTTTGAGGCTAAGACTTTATATATGTTACTTTTGTTTCTTAATGTAAAGTTTTTTTATCAATACACTAAAATTAATCTAACCAGCTATTGAAATTACAAATTATTTGACAGTACTAAATTTTTAAATTTCTAATTTTTGAAAAGAATCTTGGGTTGGCATTTCCCTTTAATAAATGGAGTTGTCACTTACTACATGTGTTTATGGTATATGATTATACATTTAAGTGCTACAAGTATTTTTTTTTATTTATATAGAAACTGTTCAAATCAAACTTTTAGTTTGTAGTGTATTGTATAACAAGTTTTCAAACCAGACTTTTTTACCTGCATAACAGCGAGAAAGAGGATTTTAAGCTATTTCCTCTAACTGGTCCAGGATGCAGGCTAAATGTGCATTCAGATTTTTAATTAATAAAATCATCCCTCTCTGTTACTTTGTTAAAAAATGGTTAATTCATGCCCTTGAAACTGGAAAGCTGAGATCAGATTTTGATTCTTGCTTCTCTAATTGGCAAAAAAAATTGAATGTGCATGTACTACCTATAATATTATTCTATACTGTAATCTTTCTGTTTTTAAAGATGTCACACAATATCTTATTAGTTAACCTGGACTAAAACAGCATTATTTGAGCTTTACAAGCTTATTAAGGGTTTGGTTTGGTCAGATTTCAGGTAATTTACATATTTTATATTAGTACATTTGTACTGTGAAAATTAAGCTCAGGTTTTGACAGTAGGCTTGTCTAGAGGCTACACAAGATCGAATATATTTTCATGACCTTGTTAGCCCTGACCTGTCTTAATGTCAATATACAACCATTTTATCATTAAACTTGATTTCAAAATGTTATTTAACATTTACATGTTAAGGCCTTTTTTGTAATTTAAAAAATCTAATGAGGCCTGAAAAATTTAAGGAGTTTTCTTTAACATGCCTAATAGACTGGTTCACTTTGAGAATCAAAAGCTTTGGTGGAAAATACACTGGGACAGCATTAGGAATGTTGGGCCCGTTTTTTTAAAACACCTTTATTTTAATAGTTTTGACAGAAATAAACCTCATGTGGGGCTAGGCCTGTACAAAATTTTATAGACATACTTTTTTTTCAAAATTGAATTCTGTATTAGCTAATTAAAAAATTAGATTCTTGAGTATCATTTGTTCTTCAATGTCTTGGGTTTCTCAGAAACTTTTCTTGTGATTTTGTAACTTTGCAAAACAAAATAAACTCATTTAAGGGATGACGGTGTTATGCAAATTTCTTTCTCTCAGGAAATAGTTTAGTGATGCTATGTTCAGTTGTAAGTTAGGCATAGTAAAAAAAAAGTATTGATAACATGATTGTTTGAAGCACTAGCAAAAGATTTGGGAAAAAAAACATGTACACATGGATTGGAAATTACGTAATTGAGGAAATGGTCATTTTAATCTTTATCTTTTGGATCTCCGAAATTTTGAGTGCATATAGACTAATTTAGGAAGTGGTCGTGCAAATCTTCATCTGTTGAACTTTGGATCTTTAAAATTTTGATCGTATATAGACTAACTGAATATGACCTGTTACAAATTATGCATAATTGAAGACATACCGTACTTTATCGTTCAGTTCTTAACCAAAACTCACGATTTTCAGTTTACTTTCATTTTCATGCCACCTGGTTTTTCAGTTTACTTTCATTTTCATGCCGCCTGGTTTGATCAAAGAGACTCTTGTTACAGCAACACTTTGTTAGATAACTTGTTTTGTTTTTTTGTTGTTTTTTTTGTGTAATTGCTCAAGTATTTTTTCTGTTACAGATATGTTTATCTGGCATATGTTTAGATTTCACATTTTCTTATTTGTTTGTTAATATTTTTTATTTCAAGAGGAAAAAAATCAATTTGTCTAGACACAAACCAATTTTAGGGGTGATATGTGTACTTCTTGGTTTCTGTTTAATTTTAATTTTTCCCCGCAAAGGAATATGAGATCATGGTTAATTTCCTGCTTAGAAATCATATTTAGATACAGCCCAAAATGAAACATTTCCTCTTCTCAATACTGTAAAAGTACTTTTATTCGTGGGTACCAAATTTCATGGTTGAGGGAAAAATTATCAGTTAAATTCTTAAATGTGTGGATTTGACAACTATATCATATAATGAATGGGACATTTCCTCCTTGTTGGGAACCAGATTTCCAGGTTTATCAAACCCACAAAAATTTGTTCTTTGACAAACAATACTTTCACAGTAAGTGTAATATTTCCCTTTATATCTAAGCATTAGGCTTGGGGTGATTAAGAGACTAATCCTACAATATGATGAAAAAATTATACATATGAATAGGGATAATCATGGATATGTCTGCTATGGAGATTAGTTGTATGTTTATCTTTATAGCATATAAAATGTGTATGTTCAGGGGATAGAGTAGACCTTCCTTTTATATAATGACAATTAACTCAGAAACTTCCTGAGGTAGTTAACCGGACAATTTAGATTAGATATTTTAATTTTTTATCTGACTTAGACTCAGATACCCATAGAATGATAAAACTGTCATCTCAAATGTCAAGTTAAGTACCTCCGGCAATTCATTAAGTAATTGCCTTTTATTCATGGGAAGACCAGCTACATTCCCATAACATTATCATTATATGTGCTGTAACAGAAATAGGTAACCCAGATAAATATTTTTGGGGGAATTCATTTCGTTTACAATTATTGTTTAGTCACTCATTCCAAACAGTACTACTCTCACATTTTAACAATGTACTCAGAAAACTCTAAATTTGTTTATATATATATAGGGCAGCAGTTTTCTAATTGCTTCAGGTTTGTTCGTTTTTCACCTGTCACTTACTGGTAACAAGGTCAAAGAAGATATGCAGGGAACCAGTTGACTGGATACCTGTTGATCTTTTTTTTTTTATTTTTGTCCTGTCCAGTGTTAAAGTACTGATGAAATTTAGGTGAAATTTGAACATAACCTTCTTGGACAATCAGAGAGTTAAACCTCTCTGGTGATATTGAAGTGCTTCATATTAGGCCAAAATTAAAATAAAGTCTGTTTCCCCTTACCCTATTTATTGCCATTCTGACAAGATTTTTTTATATTTTTAAGGCTACATTTTTCACTTCTTTAAATATAATTTTACAGAATTTGAGAACTTTGGGAGAGGGGATATTTACCATGCCTACCTACCCCAAGCCAGGAGGTAGGATCAGGTAAGGGGAAACAAACATTATTTTAAATATGGTCTTGTTGTTAATTATTGTTATGTATATGGAACTAGATTTTTATCTCCAGTGCTTTTAAATGTAGAAAGTGCTTTTCATAATCCTTTTATTAGAGATTTTTACATAGTTTTTAGATTCTCTATAGAGCTAATTAAGATTTGTTAAATATGTACTAAGATTTAATCATGATTGTATTTCACTATGACTTATTGGAAATTATATATTTTGTGTTTATCTCCCCTTTTATGAGACTATTTTAATTATTTCACTCTTACTTTAATTAATTTATCAATTTTCTGTGGCACCGTTTTTTAACTTTTTAGGGCATGATTTTAACAAAAGTTGAAAATCTTGAAATTGTTAAATTTTTCAGATATTTATTATTTTAACAGATATAGACCATTATGGTAGATCATACCTAATATTTGTTTTCTATAAATTTCTTACCCCCCCTTCCATAATATTAGTCTGATATAAAAAAAAAATGAAATTTCAATGTGAATGAGACTATATCTTTGTTTGGTTTGGAGATCTAAGTGATTTCATATTGAATTTATGGGAATAAACCAGATTACTTTGGTTTTTGCAACCAAAAAAAAAGGAGAAATCTGAAATTTCCCATACAAAAGACAATTATCTTCCCTTTTTAATTTTTTTTTTTAATTTTCTTAATTTCTCTTAAATACCTTTTAGAAAAAATACTATTGCATTATATTAGATTTTTCTGTTAAAGACATATATCTCTATCCAAATATGCAAGGTGCCCAGAGAAGAGGTTCTTTGTAATAGGAATTATCTCCCTTGAATCCAAATAGTTCACAGTGGTAGCTCATTAAGGTACCATTTTAATTTATTTTTAATTAGAAAGGATATTTAACATTATTTGTGCTGACTTTAAATATTTAATTTGTACATTGCTTTGTATAGTAAGTGTTTTAATTTATAACCAGAAGTGCTAACTGTTTATTTATTTTATCAAATGTGATCTCATAACTTTAAAAATATGTGAAGCAGTGACTTTGTTTCATTTGTACTTTATATGTTGATGTAGATCGTGTAAATTTGACTTTAAGTTCTTTGGATTATGGTTTTGGTAGAAATATTTCTTCTTATTTTGACTTTATCCTTTGACTGAAAAAAATTGCAATTCTGGCTTTAGTGTTTTTTTCTAGAAATTTTCAAATCAACATCATTTCCCAGATACATTAAGTTATATGAATTTAACCCATTTTCCTTTATTTTAGCTATAAAATCTATGTTCATCATTGTATATGACATTAAAAATTAAAATATATATACAATGAAGTTTGTAATCGAATCCAAAAAATTAAAGTCATATTGCCTGACTTTGTCTACCAGGTAATCTTCAAAGATTGATTGCATTAAGCAAACAAATGATGTGTTTTTAAGTAGGCGATACTGGTTGTTTATGTTAAACATGTTAAATACGTACGAAAAATACACAATGCAAAATTTATGAACTGATCTTCAAAAATTTGATTGAATTAAAATAGAAGAATTGATGAAATATCTTTTTTTATAAAAAAAAATTTTCAGTTTTGGAGTTCTTCAAATCCTTTTTTGTTTGTAAAAAAAATTGCAGTCAATCTTTATATGCATTTTTTTTTGTTTTCTAATGTCTTGGAGTATAGCTTTCCTTTACACATGTTTATAGGTTGAAATGATTGTGGAACTTTTGGTGTATATTTGTTGAATTTCCATAAGTCTCTTTTAGGCTTTAGGCAGTATGTGACCAAAGCTGCATGACAGGTTCAAGTTCAGTAACTGCTTTACCTGGTAGTTAAAAAGGGTGCACTTGATTTGTTTTCAATCATATTGGTCCTTTTTCTCAGATCATCAGCATTTGTCACAGACATACAAAAAGCATTAAATTTTATTTTAGCGCTAGTTATGTGATTAGCATATGAACTGCTATTTATTCATGTACATTTTTATATTGCACCTGAAAGCCTGGAGCATTTCTTTATATGTGATATTGACTCTGTTTTTGAATATATGTATTTTAGGTGTGGTTTTCATGTATCTTCAGGATGTTGAAAGAGCTGTGTATTATAACAGAATAAACATGTTTCTTCCCTCAATCTATAGATCTAGAAAGAATTTATAAATTATATTATATGCAGATGTTGTATGATTTAAAAAAAGAGACATGTATATACTAACTTGTGCCATGTAATTGAGATAAATGATTTAGATGTGAATGTAATACATGAACATGCAAATCATCACATTTGTGAAATGATCACTTAATGTGGTTTATTGTCTATATCATCAATAACAGAATTTGTTTTTGGCAAATCTTGAATGCTTTACTATGTATGTAGAAAAGCAGAAGCTTCAATTCTCAAAATTATGCCACAAAAGGCACATGTATGAACAAAAATTAATTTAAAATGATTTTTTTTTTGCTGGGTGACTGTTTTCTTTTTTTTAAAAAACATATACCTCAATTAGAAGATGTTGTGTAACTCTGAAAATACCTTCATTTTTTTTTAAGACCAGTTCATTATTTGGGCAAATATTTGCTACTAACTTCATATTGTCATTCCTTATTGCAATTGTAAATTTCTAAATCATTATTTCAAAGAGAAAAACAAAATTATATTACTCACATTTTAAAATTTCATTTTATTTTTATAGGAAAAATTGTATATGTAATTCAAATTTCATACAATGTCATTGCAATATACACATTAACTTGTAATGGGACATAGAGCATTCTATTAATAGATTGATTCTATTTATAGATTGTCCCAACAGCATATAGTGTACTAATGATTAAGCATTTATGATATGTAAATACTTCTCTTGTTAGACTTGTTAATCCAGAAAATTTCTGGAAAAATCTAATAATAAAGGTCAAAATCTTCCTCTTTCGTTTCATATAATGATCGTAATATGGTATACCACTCTCTGTTTAATAACATAAGGAGGTAGACCTAGGGTAAGGGACATAACTCTTGAAATCATTGATATGTTTGTATCATATTCAATTTCAATAAAGCGTATCAAGCTTTCATTTGAAACAGAATGAAATCAGTCCAAATCGCTTTGATGCTTCAATAAGATTGATGTAAAATACTGAATATAAACGTTCCAATGATTTGTTAGAGTAGTGTCCCTTACCCTAGGTCTACCTGCTTAATTCTTTTTTTTTTTTTGGTGAATGATATGACATCTTAATTTAATCGGTCAATCAGAAAAAGTCCAATATGCTGGAAGCCATTTAGAAAATAGCAGGCCTATAATGCAGGATGGTAAATCATTTTCTTTTCATATGTAAATATCTTCAAATATGTACATGAATAATTTAAATGCTCACGATTTGCACCATGAAGGATTCTCTAAAAGAAGATTTTAAAACATATAAAAATACTGTCATTAGATTACAGTGTTGGATCCACAGGGACCCACCATGGGTACCCAAAAAAAAATTCTTGATAAAAACATTTTAATGCACACATTGAAACAAAAAAATACTCAATTTTCTCATTGATAAGCAGCTCTCCCCCACTCTAGTGGGTCCATCCTTGACTTAAAAAAATAACGTTTTAAGAAACATTTGATGTAACCATTCAATGAAAAAATATCAATAAAGATGGTGTATGGCATTCATATTCAAGGAACAGAAATGGAACAATTATTTTACTGGTACCTTCATCTGTTGATAGGGAGTTAGGCTTAGCTCAATCCATGAATGGTCTTTTAATAAGCTATCTTTACAAACATCAGACAGGAAGCAATTCCTGCATGTCAAAAAAAACATCAAATTCACTTTTATTCCTATTGCAGAAATAGTTATCAACCATATAAACAGCCTTAGTTTGTGATTCAGTTGTTACACATTTGAGATAAAAAATTATATAAATTGTGTATGAATTTGGTACCTTGCAAGAGTTATTGTTCTTGATTTGGTTTGATTTTAGTGCGAGATGAAAAAGTGGTTTTCTCAAAAATACAGATCAGAATAAAAAAGGACTGTAAAAATTTGGTATATGTAGACCAAAAAAGCATGGTTTGTTTGGTGGGTTTTAGCTCTATGTTAACAATTATTTTTTTTTTATATATTTGTGCAGATCTGGAGCAACCATTTCAATTTATGGGAGTGGTAAGATCAGATTTTCTATCCTGCCTTTTTATTTTGGGAAAATATAGAAAATATAGGTCCTGCCTTTTTTTTCTTCTAATCAGCTCAAAGCACTGTTTATTTTTTTTTTAATACAAACAAAAAATATATGGACAATAATAGATCCTGCCTTTATGTTTTTTTATGGCCTGTCTTCCCTTTTTAGCTCGCCTGGCTGAAGGCCATGTGAGCTATTGCCATCACTTGGTGTCATCATCATTAACAATTTTTCAAAACTCTTCTCCTCTGAAACTACTCGACCAATTTGATCCAAACTTGGTATGAATGTTCCTTAGGGTATCCTGCATAGAACTGATGTGGGGATTTTTTATCCATTGAAAAACATGGCCGCCATTACTAAAAATAGAACGCATTGGTCAGACAGTATTTTTTCGCATATGATGAGATCTATCTGCGGTCAAAAATTTTCATTTTAATCTATTTCGCCATGTTTGAGTTATTGCTCTTTTTCAACGTTTTTTGCTACTTTTAATGTTATTTATTTCAAAACTCTTCTCCTCTGACACCACTTGACCAGTTGGAACCAAACTTACTTTGAATGTTCCTTGGGGTATTGTGCATAGAACTGATGTACAGATTTTTGATCTGTCGAAAAACATGTTCGCCATTACTAAAAATAGAACATAGGGGTCAGACAGTAGTTTTTCACATTTATCTCCTAAACTGTTATGTTTAGCTAAATTCTGACATGGGAGAAAAGTATTCAGCATGATAAGATCTATCTGTGGTCAAATTTTCATTTTGATATATTAAGCCATGTTGGAGTTATTGCCCTTTTTCGACGTTTTTTTTGCTATTTTGAATGTCATTTCTTTCAAAAATCTTCTCCTCTGACACCACCTGACCAATTGGACCCAAACTTGGTATGAATGTTTCTTGGGGTATCATGCATAGAACTGATGTGAGAATTTTTTGATCCGTTGAAAAACATGGCCGACGTTACTAAAAATAGAACATAGGGGTCAGACAGTAGTTTTTCGTATTTATCTCCAAAACAATTAGGCTTAGCCAAATTCTGACTGGGATAAAAGTGTTCAGCATGATGAGATCTATCTGTGGTCAAAATTAGGTAAAAATCTGTTGACCTATGTTGGAGTTATTGCCCTTTTTGGACGTTTTTTGCTGTTTTTGATGTTATTATTTTAAAAAATCTTCTCCTCAGAAACTGCTTTACAGAATTCAATGAAAGTTTGTATTTTTGTTTTAAAGGGCATCCTTAACAAAATGACTGTTTGGATTTTTGATCTGTTATGAAGCATGGCTGCTGCTACTGAAAATTGAACATTGGGGTTAGACAGCATATTTTTGCATATATCTCTAAATAGATTTAACCAAAATCTGACTTTGGGGTAAAATTATTCAGCATGAAGAGATATATCAGTGGTCAAATTTTGGTGAAAATTTGTTGACCCATGTTGTTATTGCCCTTTTTGGATTTTTGCATACATCTCCAAATCTGTTAGGTTTAGCCAATAGCTTTCAATTGCTGAAATGATCCTTATTATAAGGCTTACAAATGTGTCCAATGAATCAAATGGAGTCAACATTGTCTGACAACTCCTTGTGAGAGTTATTGCCCTTAAAAGGCAAAAATTTAACCAGGTGACCGATTCAGGCTCTTGTTATTTCTTAAAAATTTCAATCCTGCCTTTTTTTTTCATTTTTGACCCCCCCCCCTCCCTAAATAATCAAATAGTAGGTCCCTAAATTGTTCCTTAAGATACTGGGAATTGTAGCCTACCACTTTCACTGTGTGAGTGTGCATCAAAGATAATACTACTTGATATTCATGCTTATCACCCCCTCAAATATTGGCATTTTGCCAAATCAAATTGCTTTTATTTTAGTGAAGAATGGGTTTTTCTTCCTAACAAAACTATCAATTAAGGATTATTTGAAAAAAAAAAACCTAAAAATTCTGAGGTTTAAATCTTGGACAAATGTTTGTCACTTGAAATACACAAAATAAGAAAAAAACCTGACTAATATGGATAAAAACAAATCTAAAGAATTGTTTAGTTGTAATTAAGTTATATCATCTCAAATAATCTTGCTTCATTATACACATACATATGTGATAACAAACTTCCTTATCTAAGTTTCATCACATTCCATTGAGCAGTTTAAATAGAGTTGCTCTTATAAGATAATGAACAGGGAATGACCAGATGGGGATTCCTATATACCCCAAAACTGTTTGCATATTTATTAAGGTAAATCTAAGTGTGCATTCTATGCTGCAGTGTTTTTTCAGTGTGTGTCCTTGTTTTAGTCATTGGATTAGGTTTGAGATCTCTAATAGAACAACTGTGGAACAGTTATCAAGAGAACCAAGATTTTAGCTGAAATCAAAAGATTGTAATCCAAGGACAAAGACCAGACTTAAAAAACAGACACTCACAACAAAGAACATAAAATAACCAAAGTAATACATACAAAGTAACAAAAGTAAATGAGCAACTCTGACTCCACTAAAGACTGGGAGCATGGACCAGGTGCACTGGCAGGGTTAGTGTCATCTGTTTTCCGTTTTGTTCCTCTTTTGTTTTTAGTCTTTTCTGTTTCATAATTTTTGGGGTGTCATGAGTTATGCTTCTGCACCATTTCTTTGTAAGTTTTGGGTGAGTGGCCACTGATAATATCCTGTCATTTAGTAAGTCTCACTCTGTGTATATCAGGGCTATTCTTTTTCAATCTTACTTCTTTTTGACACTATGTCACAGCAGGATCCATGGAATTTGGTAGAACATGTTGTATCTAGAAAAAGCTAATCATGTCTTGGCAGAATACAGGTTGCTTGCCAACTTTTTTGTGTTCTTTTTTAAAATTTCTCCTTTAGGTTTGTAAAATCTCAGGAGCAGATCCAAGTTTAAATTTAGTGGAGGAAGAAGATGCCATACTCAGAGAGGCAAACATTTTTAAAAACAATTCTTGATTATTTGCTCAACTAAATGAAAAGATTTGTGATTAAAACATCTTTTGCTAAATCCACTGTGTTAATAAAATCAATTGATGCATTGCTTTTCCTTGTTTTTATACTCCTACAAACCATACTTTGTCAATTATTAAGGATGGGACACACAAACCCCATCTAAATTCCACCAAATCTGTTCCTGTTTTGTTTGATACGCACTTTGTTTCTTAATTTCTGAGATATTAATAACAATTCCTCCGTACAAAATAAAAAATTAGAGTAAGGAAGTCCCCCTAATTTTCATACCTACTAAATTTACTATTCGATTTAAACAGCTTCAGGCAATGATTGAAAAATAAATGTTTCCATGGATTAAATATTTAATATTGTGAACAAAGCATAAATACCAACAATAAATGAACTATCAAAATAAATAAAATATTACAAAAAAAAAATCTAAATATCAATAAATGATAAAACAAAATATATCACTTGTGAACACAGATTACGACTGTTGGACGGTTTTTGCACAAAATATTATAAATAACAAGATTTTAATCAAATCTCGAATTATTTTGGATTTAATAAAACTAGTAAAATAAAAGATTTATGAAACCAAACCCTACCATCATGACTAAGGAGGTTAGTAATATTTTTCTGGTCTTCTTATATAACCCACCTAACTCCTTGACAAGAGGGCATGACTAATCCCATATGGGGAGTTTTGTTTCCTCATTTTTGTCAAGAATAATTCCAATTTTAATTTTTCCATTGTTTAGATAAATATTCAAAATTAAAGACAAAAACAAAAGAAAATAGTTAATGATGAATGACACCCTACTTAAAAAAAGGAAATAATCAAAGATTTTTCTTTTTAAATTGTATACTGGTGTACAAGTCCAGTACAAGTACATGCATATACTGGTAAAAACATGTGATTTCAAACTGTTAATTCAAACACCTACATACATGTATAATACAATGTTCCTTTGCATCACACATCCCCAACTGGAGCAGGTGTCCACTTTCAGCACTAAAAGTGATACTTTTAACAACCGAAACATTTTATTTGTTTGCCAGTATGTGTCAGTAAATAGACCCCACCAGATTTTCAATGTAATGTGTGAGCTAAATGAAGCCAGTTCTTTATGGGACAAGGCGTAGACTTAGAAAAAGATAAATTTGCAAAGAGACATTTTTTCCTGATGCATGTCTTACAAGAAAGGGGGGTATGTATGGAAACAAATAGAATCACACAATTTTTTTCAGCAATTTTTCAAAAAAAAAAAAAAAAAGTCTTGAAAAATAAACTGTTTGTTCTAATTATCCTCATAAACAATTGGAAATAGATATAAATCAATGCAAAATTGTTGTTGAGGAGGTTTTGTTAAACAAGTTTCGATTTCTTTTATTTTATTCCTGTTTTTTGCTTGGATGATAATTTCTCCATAAGAAATGGATCCAACTGCCTTCTTACTGCTGAATATGTCTTCACATGGGATGCATATGAAATCTAAACATTATGGACTTGAACACAGGAAAATGCATTTTCATTCTAACAGCAATAATGAGGAATTTATGACAAAATATTTGAGATTTGAAAACAGATACCTGTATCAATAACAAAATATATTTCCATAGTAACAAGATGTTTCCATGGTAAATTAACAAAAACAAACATCACACTGAAGAGATCACGACACATGTAAAACAAAAAAAAAGAAAATTTACAAATGATATGAAAATTTAAGCTAATATTGCGTTTTCAACTTCTCATTGTCAATACCCTTTATACATACACACATCTTGAGAACATGACATATTGTTTATGAAAATTATTGCAACATTTTAATTATTGTAATAAAAGGATCGTAATTGCAATAGTAAAAACACTTACTGTAAACATATGAATTTTTGCCGTTGCTAATTTTCGCACATTCTGTACCGTGACCATATTCATGTGTATCAATTTTCACAGTTTAAACAAATGATTAGTGTTACATAGACGTAAAAAATCAAATTCATGGGAACAATTTTTCATGCTTAATATAAGTTCACCCTAAAAAAAGCAAAAAATTGATACGTTTACGGTATTTGGAATTTTTAACATCACCTATGCAGGAGTCTTTAAATATTGCTCAAATTTAAAATCACAATTTTGTTTCAAATAGACAAATAAGCATACAATAGTTTCTTCATTTGAAAATATTGCATTTAAGATATTAAAGTAAAACAATACAAAACAGATTCTCAACTTGGTTGGATTGCAATATTTTGGAATTTATGTATCATCTAAGCAAGATTTTTCACAATATTGCTAAAAATTTATACCACATTTTGGTTTAAAACGACAAAATAAGTGCACAAAAATTTCTTACTTCTACCATTGCATTATTTAAATTTGTGTCAATCAACACTCCAGAGATTCTCAACTTGGAAACAACTGCAGACTGTAATATCAATCACAATCCATGGCATTCCTCTGGGTCTTCTGTTGGATTGTCTGGTACCCTGTTTTCCAAACTTTTGTTTTCAGCAGAAATATTACTGTACCACGCATCCCCATCCTGCGTATGTGTCAACCTCTGGTGGTGCTACTTCTACCGGGGGCTCTGTAAACTCACTTGCAAAGTAAAATCTGAAAATCAAATCAGATAGCAAATATATTTCTCAATTAGAGATATTTTAATTTTTCATTCATTCTTTTATTTCTATGTTCTTTTTGAGTCTTACATTGACCTTCATTAGAAAACTGTCATACCTGTTAACATGTGGCAGATTCTGCCCCACTGACCTACAGACCGAGTCATTGTAGAATTAAGTAGGTCTATAATGAGATTGACTCAAGTTGCTTTAAAATGTACAGTACTGTAAAATTATAATGGGTCTATGTTGACAAAAAATTTAGTTTCTAACACTGCAGTGACCATGTCTCATGTGGGAGATTTTGCCCCATCAACAATGTTTCATATGGGAGACTTTTATGTAAAAGTAAATTTTTTATCTAACAATACAATTATTTAGTATTTTGACCATTGACCAAACTTCATGACAAACATAATAACTTTTCATTCAGAATTGTTAATTTTCCTTTCATCTGTGGCAACATTCCTTCAGCACCTGCATATGGAGTGTTCATATCACAACTCGTACTTTATGCCAGAGCTTGCCGAAACTATGCAGACTTTTTGTATCACGCTAGAATTCTAACAAATAGGATTCTGGAACAGGCTTATGTTGCTACAAGATTGAAGTCATCACTACAGAAGTTTTATGGTCGCCATCATGAACTTGTGGATCATTACTGTGTATCCATCTGCACCATGAAAACTGATTTGTTCAACGTGTCATAGTTTTCCTTTCCTCTTTCGTTGAACAAGGACTTAACTTTTTATGAGCAACTCGGCAGGTGTTTCTAGAAAAGCAGAGGACGCTTACCCTACTGGTGCACCTGGTCCATGCCCCCAGTTTTTAGTGGAGTCTGAGTTGCTCACCTGCTTTTGTTACTTTGTATGTATGGTTTTAGTTACTTCATGTTCTTTGTTGTGTATGTCTGTTTTCCATGTCTGGTCTTTGTCCCTAGATTACATTCTTTTGATAACTACTATAACCTTGGTTCCCTTGATTATTCTTTTGCAAAATTTATGGTAATTTTAACCAAAAACTCTCCACAAATCTTACATTTTTATGTGGGAGATATTAAATATTTCATTGATTTTATGGGAGCCTCTCCCTAATGTGAAAGAGATAACAAGTATGAAACTGGCTGCAGATATTAAGACAGAATGCTGAAATGGCCATAGTTTGGTCATGTGCTTAGAAAGAAATGAAAATGGCAACCTTAATTCACAGAAAGATTAATGCAACCTGGAAGTTAATGGAAGAGCTGAAGGTAGCATATTTTTCATGGGGTAATGAACAGGCTCTGTCATTAAGAGATCTTGTGGCCTCAGGCTCTATAGAGGAAGGTAGAAATATGTAAGAGCTACTACTATTGTGAAAATTAATAAAAATGTTCTCATTCACTAATGCTACAGGAGATAGTTGAGTAAGGAGCCCTTTTTGACCACATCATTTGTGCTTTATCAAAAATTTGATTAAAGCTGATTTCTAGGTAGTACATGTAGTAGTATAGTAAAATAGTTGCAAACACTGAATACAAGCTGGTTTTGATGAGATTTATGACCTTCTCCAGAAATACCAGTATGCATTTATGTAACTTTTACAAATATCTTACACTTTTAATATTTCTGCAATTTTTAAGATGATTTTTGAGTGGATCAGAAGTGGCCACAAATTTGTTCACTCAAGATATTCTCACATGAGTTGTAACTGACAAATTTATACAAAATATATGAAGCATGAGAATGAACATGCATGCAGCCATTGTTAATGAAGCAAAAAACTGCACAAATTCCCAATTTCAGCCAAGTTTGAAGGCCATATATGACTGTAAATGTTCAAATGATTACAATAAACCAATCGAATCAACTATAAAACACATTAAGGAGTTGGAGAAACGTCATTAAATTTTCTTCAGGTAGACTTTGATTTTAGGGCCAAATTTTGTCCTTACTGGACCAACTCCTTCCACAACTTTTGGATAAAATCCATTATCTTCTCTAAATGGTATAAGATTTTTATGAATTACTAATATGCATTTTAATACAAACTCACCTAAATGTTGATAACTGGTGTCTGCCATTTGAACGTCTTACATTTTTATCCACCTTATCCTCGAGGGGACCAACAGTTTCTCCTCCAAATGTTACTTGATACTGGACTGTTTCTACTGAAAATGGTGGTACTCCTGAAATATAACCCACCAAATATGAATATTTGTTTTTTTCTTATGTTTATTCACTTAAATTGTTATGGATGTAACTTTTATTTTCTTTGCCAAACTCACACCAACTGGAGCAGCACAAAATAGTGCTATGCTCTTCTGTCACTTGTTGTTGAGTATATATGGATTCTAAATAAGTAGTTGCAGACAATAGTCCTTACAGTTCATTGGAACACCATTACATTATATACCCCTATTTGTTATGTTTAGAAGACTTAAAGTACTTCTCTGTCTAAGAATCACGCAAAATGTGTCAAAGGTGTGGCACATAAAGAAAAGGACCACAAAGATTTTATTGCATTATCCAAGTATTTTAACCTCATGACCCTCAGAAATAGCAATAAGAGTGTATCTAAAGTTTGCCTTCTTAAGATGTTGATTCGACAAGTTTACTTGAAATGGACTAAGAAAAAATGGCAGGAAAATTCACCGCAGTTTTTCCCTATATGAACAGTCAAAAAATATCTACATCACAAACGCTTCAGGATAAACTTAAATAGCTTTTTAGTTGTTTTCTAGATTACTGAATAAGTTTTACTCAAAAATGACTAAATTGGGGAAATGATATGCCACCCATTACCTGATTCTTACACAGAATGGTTCTTAAATGTTGGCACGAGTACCCCAAAAAAAATGAAATAGGCCAAATCATAACATGAGTAAAGTGGAATTGTGTTTACAGATAATAATTCAAACACTGAAATTTGCTTACTAGTACTGTAAAAATATAAACTTTTGTGGTGTACTAATTTTCGCTATATTTGGGATGGACAGAAAAGTGCAGAAAATAGTACCCACCAAATTGATTTTTAACACTATATAATGCTTATAATTTTTTGATACCACGAAAAATGATACATGCGAATATATTCACTTAATCAGGAATAATTAGCAATCACGAAAATTAATACGTTTATAGTATTTAAAGTATCTTTGTTTTAAGCAATTATATAAAAGGTATTATGTAGCAAACAAATCATGTCTAAAATCTCAGTGAATGTTTCAATATTCTCTATACATAGCCTTGTCGGAACATCTCAAATACTGGACATGTGCAGCATGTCAAGGAACTTATTGGGGCAGACTTTGTAAGGAGTCTGGACATGGAAGGCTCATAATCATTCTGTCAAAAAT
Organism: Perna viridis; assembly: GCA_037379345.1. Lineage (NCBI taxonomy): Eukaryota > Metazoa > Mollusca > Bivalvia > Mytilida > Mytilidae > Perna > Perna viridis. The sequence continues at coordinate 29,224,345 of CM074517.1, read as the reverse complement.
GATGTACGTAATTTGAAAGTTTTAGAAACATTGCATTGTACCATCAACAGTCATTCTTATAAATACAAATTGCTCCATCCCTCATAGATTAAGCCTAAAATCATATCATTCAATGCAAAAATTTTACTTACGTGTATGTGCTAGCCATTTTATTGTTCTCTGAAAAGTTTTAGAAACACTTTCAAAATGCTTGGTCCACTCTGTCTGTACAGGAGTAAATAGTCTAGTACTAAGGTTGATAGATTGATAAGGTTTTCCTTCAGATTTCTGATGAACAAAAAATGCTCGTAAAACCTTTGCGTATCTTGTTTCTATTCCACATCGTTCTACATAGTAGCACTGATTGGCATCCAACTTAGCATTGGCTGGAATAAAATAAGTTATATTTAGATAAGAGGTAAGTAACAAAGGAGAATCTGATAAATCACTTCCTGCATGGTCATAACGACCAAAAAAGAAAAACAACAGTAGACAGTAAACCAACAATTTTGGCATGTAATTTATTTTCCCTAATATCTACAAACAAGTCCCTTTATTCTTGAATGCAGGTTTAACACAAAAATAAAAAGTAGTGGCATTTAAACTGATATATGAAATGCTTTGTACAATACAGTACCCTGTATGATGGTACATTAACCCCTCTTTGATTCGTGATCTAGAAAAATATTGTAGTTGCCTAATTTGTTGTCACATGATGATGTAAGCTGCAAGACAGATCTAAAATAGTAATGCATCACAGAAATGACCTATTATAATTATTTTTTGTGAAATTCTACAGATTTTAAACAACCATTCTTACCTTCTCTCCCAAAACCAACCACTGTATTTATACTTTGTAAATGTACAACTCTTATTCCCTGCAAATATACAAAAATATCTCAATAGGTATTCATTTTCATGGATTCCGTCAAGTGAACGTATTTAAAAGCAATTTTGTGAGTACTATTTTTCCCCATTATCTGACCACCATGAAAATAATGAAAACTAATACATTTTGTACACCACAAAAATTAGTATGTTAATAGTATCTAAATTATGATGGTAATACATGCATGTATTTTATGTATCATTTTTTTTATAGATAGCAGTGATTTATTGAATATTCCCTGTGTAAAACATTTTAATAATTCAGAGTAAGAAAGAAATTCTCTGATTTAACTCTCAGATTTTTCCCGGTCAAAAAGTCAATACAAGTATATCAATATGTTGACTACAAAATTAAAAATTAATGTTGAAACAGCAATAAATTATTGAGAAAATCTATATAATAAATATGATAATCGATTGGTTATTATTTATTATTGTAAATAAGCAAAAGATAATTACTCATGTCAAGAACATTTGAAGATTTAACTTGTGTGGACAAGTTCCTCACACCCATTAAATCTAGGTGTTCTTTGGCACTTGTGATCATATTTTGGTTATTTACTCAGACATATCTCAAATCTGCCTCATTGACATTAAAAAGCTGGTTTTAAATAAAGTTGAAAAAAAAGCCCAGAGTTTTATGTTAGTCCCTGTAAACTTTGACAGCTGCTAGGTTTTATCCTTTGCACATTTACTTTTGTTACTTTGTATGTATTATTTTATTTATGTTCTTTGTTGTGTTTGTCTGTTTTCCATGTCTGGTCTTTGTCCCAGGATTACATTCTTTTGATTTCCGCTAGAAACTTGGTTCCCCTTTGTGATGCTGAATTCAAATTCAATGTTAATCTAGTGTGCTATAACCACAGCACAGCATTAGGAATACTAACCTTTTGTGATTTTAACCAGTGTCCCATTCTCTTAACAGCGTTTCTGAATGGCCCAAATCGTACAGCAGTTACAAATGTAGTGTTGATAATGTCTGGCTGTTCATCATGGTAACCTATGTGGGTATAAATATTCAGATTCAAAAAAGTTTCATCGTTCTGTTACCATGGATTTTTTTTACTTTTGTTGTCAGGCCTTTCAGTGCTAACTTGAAGGTGTGTTTACACTTATTGAAGACCTTCTGGTGATCTCTGTAAGTATTTACTATTTTGTATTATTGTTGCATTTCACTATATCTGTTCCTTTTTGCTGCACCAAAATCCTTGTACCAACATGCATAAGGGCATAAATAGTTATCTCTCATCATTACAGAATAAGTTCAAAGATGAGGACTTTAGTTCAGCAAAACAACATGAATGCACAGTTCCAATTTGCTCCATTCAAGGAGGTAGACCTAGGGAAAGGGGCATAATGCTTGAAATCAGCAATATGTTTGTATTATATTCGATTTCACCATAGCCTCTCAAGCTTTCATTTGAAGCAGAATGAAATCAATCCAAGTTACTATGATGCTTACATGAGATTGATGTAAAATGCTGAATAAAAATGTTGTTTCCCTAACCCTAAGTCTACCTCCTTAAATCAGTACAATAAAACAGTATATATTTTGACTGAAAAAATTAAGCAACTGGTAAACAATGTCCTTTAACAAAGTGGCTAACCTACTACTGAGACTTTTTATAGACTTAAAAAGAGACTTTCAAATTCAGACAGATCATTTGAGTGGCACAGAGTAAATTCTATCTCACTATTTTATTTTGGTTCAAATGTAATTTTAAAGATCCCTATCAAATCAACTACTTTATGAACAGATGAAGAGTTATTTCCCTTTATTTTAAAGTTTCTAGTGCTTTCTATGTTACTTACTTCATTTTTACCATTTTCAGTAAATTTCAAACCAACATTTATTTTATATAAAAAACATGAGTTTGTTATCTCTAATTGATAATAAACAAAATTTGGCATGTTACATCCACTGCCTGGGTCTTCCATGCATACCTACTTAACAGAATGTAAATTAGCAGTTAAAATGGCCAAACTATTGACGAATATGCATCATTCCCTAAAATGCTGTGTTTATAAGAATAGCACAAAACATGAACAATTGTAAATAGATTAAACATAAACTTGCTCATTTTAAACCCCAAGAATTTTTTTTTTAATTTTAAAATTGCCTACCAATTTTTGCATACTCTTCTTTCCCTGTTATGAAGAAGATCCTGAGACCAGAAACTTTTATGATATTTTCAGAGCCATTTTCTGTCCAGAATGTCCTCTCAGGATCAATAGAGAGAGAACCCGATGTTTCATTCTCATGGAATTCTACCTGCTCTATATTGAGTATCACACCTACAAAATAACATTCGATTTTTTATAAAAAATATATTGTTTTCAGAACAACATTGTAGACATATCAAGAACAACACAATTTCCCAGAACTTAATAGCTTTATAATGCAACAAACAGGAACAAGACAATACTAAAAAAATTATTAGTATACCAGAATTGAAATTTCATGTCATATACATGTACATGCAGATATAACAGAGAGATTTTCTTCCACTTCAAAGCAGAATTCTGCTATCTCAATTCCTGATTTTACCATCAAGTTTTTTTTACTTTAAATTTACTTCTGATATTGCCAATTGACAGTTCAGTTGTCTTAGAAGTGTCAAAGGATGCAGAAAAACTAGTTCAAGATAAGGAAAATTGAGTTATCTCCCTTTGTGATGAAATGGAAATGCGTATCATAATAATTATACCTCAAATTACAGACTTTAAAAAAAGAAAAATCAGGTTGACTTTGTATCAATTCAACTTCTAAAGGATCAAGTCTTTTATTAGCAACTGTTCTATCTGCCTGATATTCTCTATCTCAAGATACTGGCTTGATACTTAAAAATATGACAATGTTAAGTCAAGTCAACTGTGACTTTGCCAAAAAACAGAATAACATCAGTTTTTAATGTCCTTATCTGAGCTATCAGGACATCAGTGATATTTTCTGTCTTGACTTCAAAACTGCCATTACTCTGTATATCAGTATAAAGGAAAAGAGATGTGGTGTGATTGCCAATGAGATAGTCATCCATCAAATGCCAAGCAACAAAAAATTTTAAAATGTCTACAGGTCCACACACAGTCTTCAATGATCAACAAAACCTATACCATAAAGCAAATTGTAAAAGGCCCAAAAATAAATGATGTGAAACTATCAATATAAGACAAAAATCGAACTAATCTATAGAAAAAAATGTAAAACCAATAACAATGAACAATGACAACCACTGGACTACAGGTTCCCGGCTTGGGACATTCAAATAACGTATGTGCCATTTTTTCTGCTAGTTAACATACCTGGCAAAGGTTTTCTTAAAAACTGTTTGTTAAGGCTCTCAACCAAATCGTGAATTTTACTATTAGGTGAGGCTCTGACAAGACCATCATTCTCTGATGTCCCTGGCACAGCAGTTGTAAAACCAATCTGACATACTGGCATTGAAGTGTTCATCTGTGGTAGCAACCATAACCTGTTAAAAATTTGCAAAATGGACATTTAATTATGATTTATTCGGAAATCATATACTCTATGATGCAATACAATTACACACTATGTAGTAATGGATTAGGATCAATTACCATTACCCATTACTATTACCCATTACCATCACCCATCACAATTACCCATTACCGTTACCCATTACAATTACCCCAACCCCATCTATGATGCAATTACAGTTTGGAGTGCATTTGTACCTACTGTGAAAGTATCATTGTTCATTGGATATCAATTTTTTATGGCTTTAGTGGGTTCGGTAAACATAAAATTGGGTTCCTAACAAAAAGAAAAAATCCCAATCAATTTGTATGATGGAGTTTTTTAAATCAACTGATTCAAATATCATCAACACACTCATATTTTTTCACTAAACCATGAAAACTGCTACCCACGAATAAAAGCACTTTCACTGTATATAATGTTCCTTGATTTTAGAGCTAAGGCCATTCAAACTTTAGGAACATTCTATTTCTGAATTTCAGGCATGAATCACTTAAATCAAAGAATGAAAAAAAAATTGATCCTGTCAGTACTTTTAGGCAAAACCTTTAATTTTTAACCATGATGAAATTTATTACACATATTTATAGGTATTACAGATCATATGTAATAGGTTTTACAATGTTTTCAACCTAACATCACAAAAAATGCTTGACCAAACAGTCAATGAACATGTGAGGGTATGAAACATTACCTCAGAGCACTTGACCAAGTCATTATTATAACAGTCTGATTTTCGTGTTTAATAGAAAACTAAGGAATTTTCTTCATGTACATTTAGCACTACTAAATAAAACCATTTTCTGTAATGCCCTAAAGAAGATTGAGCTAACCAAGATTAGATGGAACTACTGTTTTCAATTATATTTTCATCTTCTCCATTTCGGGTAGAAATACAGCTGTATAAGTTTCCTGTGCAAACTGCACTGTCTTCCTACATTTTTATGACATAAAGAATCTAAAAACACTAAGAATGCAATACAGAGAGATCTAAGACACCCAAGGATAAGATTTCAAGTTTCAAGGTTCGCTAAGGGCTGGCCATTTATGTTGCATTGTTTTACCCTAAGAGATAGTGAAGGGTTAAATAACGACATAAATGGCATAAATGAGTTTTTGTTATTTCGATTCTAATAGGACTAGTTTCTCCATATTTTTTAATAGACGCAGCCTATGCATTGCAAGAAACTTTCGTCATGCGTTTATCACTTTTTTACAAGGGCTGTGGTCTAAAGAGCTTTGAAGCATGTCATATTAGAATCTTTTACTTACTTTTAAAATTAATTATGTTATTAACTTGCACTAATTCAGAACACCTTGAATACAGAAGTTCCTTTGTAATTACAAGATACCGTATGTTTTTTTACAATGATGTCACAAGCATTGTATGTTTTATCTCATCCATAATTGAGGAAAGGAAATCTCGCATTAATAAAAATAAGAATAAGAATTCCATTTTGTCCAGTGAGATATATGTAGTCCACAGTACAAGACAGGCAAGCTGGGCATTTGTGCTCGATTTAACCAAAACCAAATTTTGTGGTTTGGCCTACCCACAAAACAACAAAAATTGGTACCCCATGAACAATACTTTCACAATTTCATACCTCAAACCTGATACAAATCTAGTAACACCATAAGCAGATTCCATATAAACAGCAGCATCTTGTTCTGTATTAAAGCTGGAAGTTACATTAAATGTGATGGTTTCACACTTCCATAGGCTATACTCCTTGTTCTGCATCAACCACTCATTAGCTTGTTCTATCAGGGAACTTTAAAAAAAAAAAGCAACAAAATTATGACTTTTTTGTCCTACTCTACCATTTACTAATGCATGTACCTGTTTTGGTAAATGTATTGATGTATCTCTGGTTGTAATGGTCATTGGTCAGACATTTTCAGATACTAAAGAAGAAAAAGATGCACATTTTACCTCTCCATTGCACTGTATCATAGGTTATCACATACATAAATGCTTCTTACAATGAACAAATCAACAAAATTTATCGCCGATGGATTAAAAAAATGCACTTGTAGTATTATTTGATAATTTTGTAATTAGTTTTGTGCACATGCATTTCAAAGTATTCTACATATAAATATATGCATTTCAGAAGAAACATATAGGCAAAGGCTGTCTGGTAGTAGTATATAAGAATTCCAAGTAATATATAGCATGAAACATCTAAACTAAAAATAAAAGTTCTATGATTTATCCCCCTATATGATACCTACAATTTTGCAAAATATTAGAGAAATTAGTATCTTAATTCAAATTACAGTACTTATCATATACATGTAGCATATGTACTGTACAGGATGAATAATTGGAAACTTGAAACTCCATAATGTAACTTTTGATTATTGTGAATTCAAGTCAGTTTTTTTTTTCAAAATAATAAAAACATCGCAATAATTCCTAAATTTACAGTAGTTTTTCATAGATAAGACCAATATCTAAAAATCATTGTAAGAATGTCAGTACACTTTACCTAAAATTTGTATACACTGGGTCTGTTTGAAATTCTTCTTGGCTTTTGGTTGGTAAAAAGTCAACATAAGTAATTGGTGGTATAGTTTCCTCAATAGCTGCATCTTCTTGCATAAATACTGGATTTGTGACACCATTTTTTATGTGATCATTTGCCTCAGTAGAATCAACATTTGTGTGCTTTTGTGAGTCTGTTTCTGTTGGTTCTTCACCATTTTCAGTGTTTGCAGTACAATTTATTTCTATAACAGGGCTACTTGTTACTTCCTGTTCCTGCATCTGCTCTTGTATTTGCTCCTGAGGTTGTTCCTTAGGCTTTGTTTCTGGGACATTTGGTAATTCTATTTCCTGTGTGGCCATCTTTTTTTTTATCTGTTCAGTAGAAAGCATACATTGAGAATATTCAAAATGATTTTCATGCCCTTTTCAAATTTACATTATAGGCAAATTATGCTCAATACAAATTCATGCACATTTTATTAGTTGTTGACCAATATTACTTTCAATTCCTCCTGTCCTCTTGACACGATGTATGTCTGAGGGCAATTAAATATTCTTGTTTTGTCAAAAATTAAATTCTAACCTTATTGTCTTGGAATCAACATATCAATTGTATACAGTAATGTGAATGTAGGTACATAGATAATACAGCAAAGTGGAAAAAAGAGGCAACACCAGATAAACATGAAAAAAAAATGTACACAAACCTTACCCTCACTCTCCTACCGAGTACCCATACAATCAAAATATAAACACAGTCGTCAAACAGGAAGTTTATATTAGTTTTGAATATATTTGATACCTATATATAATATTGTAGGCACATACCTAAATAAAGCATCTGTCAAAATATTGTCAAGTGGTTATGACAAGAAGTTGTTTAGAAAACGAAAACATTGTGGACTGATGAGCTAACAAATGGAGCGATGGGCAAATTGTATGCTTACTAAATGTCTCCTGTAAAAGGGGGAGGGGAGCAAAGGCACAACAAGAAATAATATGATTCTAAAATCTTTAGTCACATGTGCAATCAAATAAGTAATCAGTCTTGGAGGCTTACGCCAAATATAAACATTTGATTAACAAAATGCCTCAACAACATCTGGACTATCCCTGTATGAAATCATAGAAAGCATGATTTAATATATTGTTTTGGTGCCAAGAATCGACTACAGCTGAAATATATCTTAACACAACAAAAACTGCAGGGTATTAAGACGTTTTTACCAACAATGGCAACAAACTGGGGGCAGAAAAGGAAAATGATCGAAACGCTCACCTCAGCTTCTTTCACCACAATTACTTTAACTGGTTCTTCTACGCAGTTAAACGTGTTCTGGCTTATCATGTGAGTGTGAATTGTATTAATTTGGTCTTAAATTAATCAAAAGATTTGTCGTAACAGGTCAACTGACCACCCGTAACTAACAGAGACAGGTAAACAATAACAAACTTACTCAACCATAACATTACCTGTAATTATTTCGTATAGATATTGGATTTACCTAAGGCAGCATTAATGTATTTTGGGTTCAATTCAAAAATCAACTCCTTTTTTAATTAGCATATCAAAAATTTACACGCAACGAGTAAATTAAGAACTTCACGTGGCTGCTTCCACGTTTATTTGTTTACGCTTGACAATCTTTCAATCCTATCATTTCTTTTCTTAGTTCAAAGCATAAGAAAGACTAGGATCACGAGGCTCTTAATGGAATCTAGTCACGCATGATTATAATTAAGCTGATTGATTGATTGATTGATTGTTGGGGTTTAACGCCCGAGCAGCAATATTTCAGCTATATTCAGGCGATGAACATGAAGTGAATGATAAAATGAACATGAACTGTTGATGAATTGAAAAATGGGATGGGACACAGGGATGATGGGGTCGACAAATGTTGATTGCCACTGGGGCACACAACCCAGTTGCTCTGTGGGCAGAGCGCCCTAGCCCCCAGCTGAGGTTCTGAGCACTATTTAGTCGCCTTTTACGACAAGCTTAGCGCTGCTGCAGGCTTATTCTTTTGACACCCGGACCTACACGGGGCCTGAAGTTTGTTAGTTGCATGTACATACATTCACCCATATTTAAAGATCAGTCCATGTCTTTTGTTATAGTAACCAGCGGTTAACTCTGGACGCACCTCCATGTCTTTTGTTATAGTAACCAGCGGTTAACTCTGGACGCACCCCCCCCCCGAAATTTGTGTAGGTATGGTGCTTTATGTATTTTGAGGGCAATAAACCATTAAAAACGGTATTTTGGGGCACCCCATGCATTTATACATGAGAGCAATTCATTTTCTAAATCCTACAATAAACAGCCTTCACCTTAGTGTGATGTTGTAAGAGTATATCTTCAATGGGTGCCAACACTGTAGGAGCATACTTTAAATTGCAAATGAAGTAAAAAAAAATGATGAAAAAAAACTACAACTCAAAGCTGAATATGGCCATTTGGGGGCACATTCTAAAATTATGAGGATCGACAGCATCATGCAGGCGCGGATCCAAGGACTAGCGTGCCGGGTGTATGCCCCTTAAATAGGTAAAAAAAAAACATTTTTCACCAGAAGTTTCACCTCATAATATTTTTTGCCTTGCTTTGCACGCTATTTAATCCAATGAACGCCCCCCTGAAATCAAATCCTGGTTCAGCCCCTGGCATGATGCAGCGCCATGCAAAATTAGTGTCGGGAATGCCAGTTACACGTGAAGATCCTAGTAGCTGCGAAACCGTAGTTCTGAAGGTCCATTTTTGCGAATCAAGCCTTTTTCGTGAAATTTATTCATTTTCGAAGGTTAAAATGCCTAATTATCAAATTCTCGTCAAGGCTCGTAATTTAATTGCATGTTTCCAGTATATATATATATATATATATATGCATACGCAAATTTGAACGTCACTTTGATTGTTCTGATTTAGTACAGTTTTCAACGTCACAAACTTACTACGGGCAACGCCGCCGTCGTTTCCTATCCGTCAGCATAGACAGACGTGATTTTTTATGGTAAAGAATTTATCGACCTTTAACGTATACAGAATTCAAGATTGTATTTAATTGGTACTCTTAAGTGAAAGTTCGGTAAGTTTGTTATATAATATGGCCAAAAGACAGATTCATATCTATATTTTGTTTGTTTGCTTGTTTGTTTGTTTGTTTTGTTTTTTTAATGGCATTTAATTTGCTATATTCCATGTTTATAACACATTGAATCCTAAAATTCAACGCATTAAAAGTGATATGCATTGAACATGTATACTACCGACAGTACATGAGTATTCAGATTCATAAACGAATGTTTATTTAATTATACTACTTACTTCTTTTTGACAGTTTCAGAAATGGCACGAACAGGGAGACAAACGAGAAGTTTCAATGTCATAAGAAGAGGTCCGTTATTGGCGGATGAATTCCACTACTCATTGGATGCTTGGCAACTATCTAAGGAAGCCATGCTAGAGACCAAGCATAAGAAACAAGGAGATTTTAGCAGAAAGGGTAAAGGATCAGTGTATGCAGAGATTGAAATAGAAAAAAAAAAAAAAACAACAAATAATTCGTCCTCCTATTCTTGGGCAATTCTTGTTCTTGTATCTTCCAAATATGTATCACGCTGTGCGATGTTTCAATTTTGATAAGTACTGCAATATTTACATTTAAACATGTAGCAGCAGAGGAAAATCATTCAAGTTTACGAAGTTTCTACTACAAGAGAAGCCAATCATCACTCATTTCCGCAGTATGACGAGAAATAGAAAACCAGCAAATAGTTAGTCCTCTTGGTCCGAAACAATTCTTGTTCTTGTATCTTCCAAATGTGTAGCAACATCATTAGCCAAAATTTATTTATCGAAATATTTTGTAATTTATCTTTACGCTGATGTAATTTTGAGAAGTATTGCTTTAATTGTATTTATACATATAACATAACGGAATCATCCAAGTTTTCTGAGTAACGCTCTCACAAGAGAAGCCAATCATCGCTCATGTCTGCATTCGATTGCATTTTTCATGAGTTCATACAATAAATTTATTTGTGTATTACGCACACCTGCGTAGGGAGTGTTCATGTCACAACTCATACGTTATGCCAGAGCTTGCCGAAACTACGCAGACTTTTTGTATCGCGCTAGAACTCTAACAAATAGGCTTCTGGAACAGGGTTATGTTGCTACAAGATTGAAGTCACCACTACAGAAGTTTTATGGTCGTCATCGTGAACTCGTGGATCGTTATGGTGTATCCATCTGCACAATGAAAACTGATTTATTCAACGGGTCATAGTTTTCCTTTCCTCGTTTGTCTACCCCGGACTATTGCAAAATCAGTCACATTTTTAATATTACAAAATGATTTTCTAATAGTGAAAAAAATGTAATTGAATATGACCAATCCATTTTCTAATACTAAAAAATAGTTTTTTAATAGTAGAAATTCAATTAAATTTTTAATATTAAAAATGATTTTTTAATATTAAAAAAGTGTTTTGTGATATAAGAAATCTAATTTGTAATATTAGAAAATGAATTTGTAATATTAAAAAATCATTTTTCACTATTAGAAATGCCCATTTTTTCCACTTTGGCTTGCCATACAGTCCGCTCAGAAATTTCAAGTGTTTTGTCATAAAAAAGTGCATATTTTTATAGTTTTCCTTTCCTCGTTTGTCTATCCCGGACTTGACTTTTTATGAGCAACTCGGCGGGTGTTTCTAGAAAAGCAGAGGACGCTTATCCTACCGGTGCAACTGGTCCATGCTCCCAGTTTTTAGTGGAGTCCGAGTTGCTCATTTGCTTTTGTTACTTTCTATGTATGATTTTAGTTACTTTATGTTCTTTGTTGTGTATGTCTGTTTTCCATTTCTGGTCTTTGTCCCTGGATTGCATTCTTTTGATTACCGCTTTAAACTTGGTTCCCTTTATTACTCTTTTATATTTCTGTTTTACTATCACCATTACTATTGAATATTTAATTTCAGCAGGAAAAGTTTCCATCGCAGGCGAAAATAAAAATGAATTTGAATCTCCAAAGAATGACTTGAGACTTGAGGTATGTACTGTTTATTATATGCAAGGAAAAATTTGCTTCCTGAGTAAGCGAGGATGTCACCGTAAAAAGTGTAGATCAATTATCCGTTACTCCTACTCCACTGAGTGGACTTTAATGAATAAAATTTCCTACAATTATCAACGATGTATTCCATATGTCTTAGCAAAATCCTTATAAACTGGACTTTTGCCTATCATGAGTAATAATCGGAAATTCTTTGCTGTCTGTAAGAACTTAAATAATTTACAAGTTTTCCTTTCAAATAGGCTGTTTAGTGAACATTGGTTTATATCATACTTCTAATTAACAATGCTTACATTCAGATTTCCCTACCAAAAGAGGGTGAAATGATCAATGATGCTATGAAACAGTTGTGTAGAGATGTAATCGTAGTCGCTGCCCATGGGGTATCGGTAGAAGATGGACGAGCAACCAGGAACATTGAATTAGCAACAGAGGACAAAAAAGGTAAGGACTAGACAACCCGCCAGGTTTAAATTTTATTTAAGATGATGAGAATACCATGAGCTAGTTTGACGCATTGAATACAATTTATCTGTTTAGGTTTCGTTCGTTTGTTTGTTTTACATTTCCAACCGTTCTAATTTTGTTTTGATTTTTAGATCCTTTACAACACCAAGAAAGAGGAGATGGCGATGCAAAGTTCCAAGACCTCCCTATGAAAGTTGAACCACCATGTAATGGGCAGAACTTAGAGGTTGGTTTACCTTATCCTGGTCATTCTTTTTTTCTTTTACTTGGTCGTACCTATTTTGATTTCTTTTGTTTCAGAACAGATTTTGTTTTTACTTTCGATTTTGCTTCAGTGTTTTATTGTGGAGTTTTGCCGTTGATACCTGTTAGTTATTATGCTTTTACTGTTTTTTTTATTTTTCTTTTGTTTTGTTTTGTTTTTGTTGTTTGTTTTGTTTTGTTTTTGTTATTTGACTCCATAAAATTACAAGATTTCATTGTTTTTGCCAGATTGGAAGTTTCGCTAACTCCGTGGAAATGTTACAAGAAAGAGCGAGAGTGATTTGTAAGGATGTTATTACAAAAGCAGTATACCAAGTATCTAAAGAAAACCTGGACAATGTACAGAATACACTGAAGTCTGCAGTTACCAAAACATTACAGACCAATGTCAAAGCTAATAGCAATGAGACATTAGAGACCATGACAAGAACTCAAGACCAACAAAAGGTTGGTTATTTGTAAAAAAAATTCACTTTTGACCGTAGACATTATAGAAAAGCAGAGGACGCTTACCCTACCGGTACACCTGGTCCATGCTCCCAGTTTTTAGTGGAGTACGATTTGCTCATTTACTTTTGTTATAGTTGTATGTGTTAATTTAGTTGTTTATTGTTCTTTATTGTGTGTGTCTGTTTTCCATGTCTGGTCTTTGTCCCTGGACTACATTCTTTTGACGCTAGAATATCTTGGTTCCCTTGATTACTCTTTCTTAAATTATGTTCAGACAAAAATAAAGGTAAATCTCAGTGAATAAAAAGTTGATATTTAGTCTTCATTTCAATGAAATTCACTAATCCAGTATTCCTAATTCGCAGCAAAAACACAACGAAGAAGAAAAGAAGATGCTTAAGAAGTTAGAAAAAGCAAAGAAAAAAGAAGAAAAGGAACTGCGAAAATATCAAGAGGAAACAGCAAAAAAATACATCAAAATGGTAAGCAAGAAATATAAAGAAAGGAACGAAATAAATGCAAAGTCTTCGAAAAAAGAAATGAAAGAGCAACAGAAAGCACTGAAAAGAGAAAAGAAAGAAAGGAAAAGAGAAGAGAGAAATCTGAAAAAAGAAAAGAATAAAATGGCCAACAAAGGTAAGATTTTTTCAAAGTTTAATATTTGAAATTAAGCAATCAGGGCAAAATCATTTCAAAGTATGTTTTGGTTCGGCACTTTTATTTCCAACTTTTCGTTGAAATTGTTGCTCATTATAACAGGGTCCAAAACGAACACAGTAAAAATGTTAAGAGGAATTTGTTTGACGAGAAAGACTGAAACTGATTTTTGTTTTCGAACCAATGACTCGTTTTTTTCCAGTAAATGACAGAAAATAAGAACAAACTTTGGATTGACCGAATTCCTTATTTGTAGGTAATCATTGTGCAGCCTTATTCGCAGGAGAGATCACCGACAAGGAGGAAAATACCACAGGGAAGGCTCCACAAGACAATGGAAAGCCAAAACTTGCATTTATTGGAAGAATCGGACAATTATTTGGATGTACCAAGGAAAGTCTCACTAAAGTCTGAGCATATACCATCACTGAAGAAACGATATTAATTTATTAACTGAAATCATCGTTCTCTGCTACTGACCCTACTATTGCGCAATATTTGAATTTGATTTTATAGATAACATATATATTATTATTTAATTTTTAGTTATTCCATTGCCTGTTTAAATCTGTACCAGTGCAAGATACGGAGGGGTTCCGGGGGTTTTGGTCCCCTTTTCGTTGGAAAATTTGGTTAATTTCATGCAAAATTTGAACAAAAACGAGCAACTAATAGCTCGGACCCCCCTTATCGAAATCTATGGACCCACCCGTGCCTGTAATTTGATACGCCAGGATTTAACCTAGCTCTGTGGTTGTATTAAGGTGCGACCTGCAAAGCACTTTATTTACAACTGCAACAATCCCATTAAATGAGTCATATTGCTTAAATACACAGAAGACAATTTTTATAGTAGAAAAACTCAACTCACTCACTTAAATGTTTGATTAATCAGTTTAACACTTTTCAAAAACCATTACCCCTCGTCTCGATCCTGCCCTGCATACAAAACAAATCATTATGATAAAATATATTACTTGTATTAGGCTCTGTATGAAGCGGGTGTAACGTGTAAGAGGACGAATGTGTTATTAGGCTTTTTATGAGGCAGGTTTAACATGTAAGAGGACGAATGTATAATGTAAGGCTGGGTACGTGGCAGATGTACCGTGAAAGAGGACGAATATTTCATTAGGTCGGGTATGAGGCAGGTATAACGTGTAATTACATCTTCAGGACAAATGTGTTATTAGGTTGTTGGGTTTGAGGCAAGTGTAATGTGTAAGAGAACGAATGTGTTATTATGTTGGGCATGAGACAAGTGTATTGTGTAAGAGGACCAATGTGTTATTAGGCTTGGTATGAGGCAGGTGTAACGTGTAAGAGGGCGAATGTGTTATTAGGCTTGGTATGAGGCAGGTGTAAGGGGAAGAATGTGTTATTAGGCTTGGTATAAGGCATGTGTAAGGGGAAGAATGTGTTATTAGACTTGGTATAAGGCATGTGTAACGTGTAAGAGGAAGAATGTGTTATTAGGCTTGGTATGAGGCCTGTGTAACGTGTAAGAGGAAGAATGTGTTATTAGGCTTGGTATAAGGCATGTGTAACGTGTAAGAGGAAGAATGTGTTATTAGGCTTGGTATGAGGCATGTGTAACGTGTAAGAGGAAGAATGTGTTATTAGACTTGGTATAAGGCATGTGTAACGTGTAAGAGGAAGAATGTGTTATTAGACTTGGTATAAGGCATGTGTAACGTGTAAGAGGAAGAATGTGTTATTAGGCTTGGTATAAGGCATGTGTAACGTGTAAGAGGAAGAAGTTGAACATTTTGATATATTTTATTTAAAATCATATTTTTGACTGTTTTGCATCAACTAGGATTTATTTATTTTCTTCATAATGTAACAAATCTTTAATGTGAACTATAAACAAATTAACTTTTGTTTTTGTTAAAGATACGATTTCGGAAACTAGTGACTTTCTCGGTATATATCACAAATTAGTGTCAGTCTCTGTAAGAATCAGGCAGTGGATATGGAAAAAAAAAATCCATATTCAACGTGTGCTCGGGACAAAAAAAGCAAGAAAGTACATTACTAGTATATATAATTTATGCCTTATATCTCCCCTTAACTACTTCTTCCGATCAGTTCCGGCAGTCCTTCTGTCGGACGATAGTTCATACAGTATACAGTGCACGCGTTGATGTTCGTTGTTTAATCGCACGAATGTTTGTGGAACAGAACTTGTTTTCCTTGTATCGCAATTCAAACGATAATAATTTTATTTCAAGAGGCAAGTGGCGGATCAAGAGTGGGTGCATGTGTTGGCAACACCTTTTTATTGGAAAATTTGTCATTTTCATGTGTAAAATTGACCAAAAAAAATTGAAAAGGTGGTGCCAGCCGAGGTTCCTCAGAAAAAAGGGGCTGCTAGAACATTATTTGCCCCCTTTTTTTCTTAGGAACCTTGGCTGGCACCTTCTTTTCAAAGTGCTTAGATCCGGCCCGGCACACACGTACAAATACACACGCGCGCACACACACACACACACGAAACAACCAACAAAAATACAGAAGTAAAATAATTTACTTTAGGTTACAGACCACCAATTCAACCAATGAGCATTTGGAACGTACGCAAAAATAGTCCTACGCAGAAATTACCCCTGTTCCTCTTAGTGCTGTGAAAAAAGTTCTCATCTTATTTTAAAAATTTAAAGAGTTTCTGAAAGGAAAAACATTTCTGTACATTTTATAGGTGCATTTTGCTTCTTGTGATGTGAAGCCTAATCTCCATAATGAATTTTTAATATACCCCTATCTTGTGAAAACACTGGGATTTCCCATGCTATTTATAGACCCTTCACTTCCGGTGACCAGTACTGCACTGCAAGTCTGCTAACCCCACATGCCATTCTGAGGATTGTGAGCTGACATATGTAGAATCATGCTGATATATAGTCATCTGCAGGTTAAAGTTAAGGTAAAGTCCAGAGAAGCCATTGAATATTGTGAAATTAGCATAGAAGCCTATGGGAAGTTGAATTAGTGGTTTTTAGCCTTAAGTAATATGAAGGTTTTGATATTAAATGTACAAAGCGGAGAATCCTGCTGTGTAAGGTAGCGTAAGTCGTGCATAAGTCATGATCGTTAAAATGCCACTCAACACACTGACAAGATCGTTCAACATATCCTACTCATCGGCTGTGAAGTGTGTTGATATGAAAGTTTTAGAAAGAGTTCATCTCATAGTACGCGAATTGGTATATGTATTCACACAAAAATAAAATGAATAACTCTCTTGGACCTTTTGGTGATCTCTGAAGGTATTTATGTTTTAAATTAGGTTTAAAGCTGATACGTTTCTCCATATACTTGTTCCTTTTTCTACATTTGTAATGGGCTTAGAATTATTCAATCCTGAGGTAATCCATGGCCGAGAAAAGACAACAAATTACCTTTTGTTTGATACAGTATGATAAATAATACGATAATATTTCGCGGATAAAACGTGCATGAATCCATATTTTGGCAAATATGTGAACTGATCGAGATTCCTCAGCATATCAATTCATGTCCAGTGTTTTAGTTAAAGAACCTGCAGATACCAATGGGTAATTGTTAAAGTTGTATTTAAAAAAAGACTACTAAATGAACAAGAAACGGAAATAAACATTAAAGAATAATTGAATTATGCAAGTAAAAACTGTCCGAAAGTGAACTTATTCAATTACTAAATGTCCGCGAAGGCTCGCATCGATTTTGTTGCTTCAATACATCTTTATTAAATTTTATGGGTGTATGTTTGTAGTATGTTGTATCGGTCAGACTTGGTACAATTTTAACGTCACACAGTTTCTACGGACAACGCCGCCGTTGTTTCCCACCCGTCGGCAAAGACCGAGTCTATTTTTACGCTAAAGAATTTAGGTTGTGTCTAGTTGTTTTCTCAACTAAAAATTTGGTAAGTTGTTGAAAAATATTATCAAGGCGTTATTTTGTCTCTTAAAATATGATCGTGTTATAATATTTTCAGTTTACTGAATCCTTAAAAGGAAATCTAAAGTATCCAATTCTACTTTATGTATACCACCAGTAGTACTTCAATGGTGAGTACTCAGAAATTCTTCATTTTGTTCCAAAATACTACTATTTATTAACTAAATTCATTGTTCTCTGCTACTGACCTAGTATTGTGCAATCAATATTTGAATTTGATTTTATATATAACATAAAGATTATTATATAATTTTTAGTTATTCCATTGCCTGTTTAAACCTGTAGCAGTGCAAGATACAGAGGGGTTCCGGGGGTTTAGCCCCCCCCCCCCCCCAACCTTTTTGTTGAAAAATTTGGTTAATTTCATGCAAAATTTGAGCAAAAATGAACAACTAATAGCTCGGATCGCCTGGTTAAAATCTCTGGACCCACCCGAGCTTGTACTTTGATACGCCATGGTTTGACCTAACTCTGTGGTTGTAATAAGGTGCGCCTTGCAAAGCATTTTATTTACAATTGCCATGATCCTATTAAATTTGAAATGAATTTTATTGCTTAAATACACAGGAGACAATTTTATATTGAAAAAAAAACTCGACTCACTCACTTAAATGTTTGTTTGTTTGTTTGTTTGTTGGGGTTTAACGTCCGAGCAGCAATATTTCAGCTATATTCAGACGATGAACATGAAATTGATGATAAAATGAAAATGAAATGATGATGAAATGAAAAAAGGGATGGGACACAAGGACAATGGGATCGACAAATTTTGATTGCCACTGGAAATAGGGAGAGGTGGGTAGGGTCGGGCAATTTAGCCTCCTGTGGCGGAGCCTTATGGTTCCTACTCCGGGAGAATACCACAGTAGGGTTCTTTAACGTGCGAGGAACGTGGCATCTTTCCCAACACGGTGCACCACTATGGTTTGCGGTCAGGTTTTCCGTATTATAGCCTGACAACCCCAGCATGTGATACGCCAGGGGTACCCCATTCAACCACCTGGGGCACACATCCCAGTTGCTCTGTGGGCAAAGCGCCCTAGCCCCCGGCTAGGGTACTGAGCACTATTTAGTCGCCTTTTACGACAAGCTTAGCGCTGCTGCAGGCCTATTCTTTTAACACCCGGACCTGCACGGGGCCTTAAATAAATGGTAAATGATAAATCAGTTTAACACTTTTCAAAAACCATTACCCCTTGTCTCAATCCTGCCCTGCATTAAAACATTATGATTGAGTATATTGTAAGACTTAGTATGAGGCGGATATAACGTTTAAGAGGGAGAATGTGTTATTAAGTTGAGTATGAGGCAGGTGTAACGTGTAAGGGGACGAATGTGTTATTAAAACTGGGTATGAGGTAGATTTAACATGTAAGAGGACGAATGTGTTATTAGGCTGGGTATGAGGCAGGTGTAACGTGTAAGAGGATTAATGTGTTATCCGGTTGGGTATGGGGCAGATGTAACGTGTAATTACATCTTGAAGACAAATGTGTTATTAGCTTGGGTATGAGGCCGAATGTGTTAATGTGGTTTGAGGCAGGTGTAGTATGTTAGAGGACGAATGTGTAATTAGATTAGGTATGAGGCAGATGTATCGTGTAAAAGGACGAATGTGTTATTAGTTGGGTATGAGACAGGTTGAACGTGTAGTTAATTACTTCTAGTGGACAAAGGTGTTACTTAAAGTATTAGGCTTGGTATGTGGCAGGCGTAATGTGTAAGAGGACAAATTTAAGTTTCAAAACGTACCACCAAACCTCTTTCAAAACTTTTAACTTCTATTCTCACAGCTGTCAAGCTGTCAAATAGGGTCTCCAGTCTTACCACAACACTTGTAACTCCCGTAGTGGTATTAAATCAGTGTGGATCCTGAAAAATTCGAAAGATCTTTTGGAAACCCTCATTTCAAGAGTATTATCACAATATAATAGCATTAAAACCTAAGATTTTTCAACACTCTATACTTCTATTCCCCATACTCAGTTAAAATCTCGACTCAAAAGCATTATACATCGTTGTTTTTAAAAAAAGATGGTACACATAGATACAAATATATAGTTCTTAGAAATTCCTCATACTTCGTAAAAATTATTCCAAATCATCTTCCAAATATTCAGAAGAAGATGTTTTCAAAATGCTGGAATTTCTTATCGACAACATATGTGTCCAATGTGGTGGACGCTTTTTTCAACAAACGACCGGCATTCCAGTGGGAACAAATTGTGCTCCTCTACTTGCTTATCCATTCCTCTACTCTTATGAGGCTGACTTTATAGGTGATCTGATCCGAAAGAAAGGTCATCTTTTAGCTAGATTTTTTAATCTCAGTTTCCGCTATATAAATGACGTTTAGGGGATTTGATACATCGCATCTACCTCAAAGAACTTGATTAAAGGATACTACAAACACTGTGAAGTCAGTCTCGTACCTTGACCTACACTTAAAGATCGATGATAAAGGAAAACTATTGACCAAGGTTCTAGCGCGATACAAAAAGCCTGCGTAGTTTCGGCAAGCTCTAGCACAACGTATGAGTTGTGATATGAACACTCCATACGCAGGTGCTGAAGGGATGTTGCCACAGATGAAAGTTGACAATTCTGAATGAAATGTCATCACGTTTGTCGTAAAGTTTGGTCAATAGTTTTCCTTTACCATCGATTTTCTAAGTGTATGTCAAGATATGAGATATTTAAAGATAATACGTCATCTATATAGCGGAAACTGAGATTGAAGGATCTAGGGAAACGATATTCTTTCTTTCTGATCAGATCAGCTATAAAGTCAGCCTCGTGAGACTGAAGGAATAGGTCAGCAAGTAAAGGAGCACAATTTGTTCCCATTGGAATGCCGCCCGTTTGTTGAAAAACACGTCCACCATACTGGACATTTTGTAAACGTCTTCCTCTGTATATTTGGAAGATGATTTGTAATTATTTTTTACAAAGTATGAGGAATCTCTACCAAGAACTATTAATATTAAAAAATGATTTTTATATCAAAGTGATTTTCTAATATTACAAATTCATTTTCTAATATTTTAAATTCAATTTGTAATATTACAAAATGTGTGATATTTTATAACATTACTAAATCAGGAATTTGTAATATTAGAAAATTAATTTTCACTATTAAACATTGTATTTCTAATATTAAAAATTTTTTTCTAATATTAAAAATATGATTTTGTAATATTAAAAATTCATTTTCTAATATTACAAAATATTGATTTTTGTCCACTTTGGCTTGCCATAAGACTGCTTCATAACAGCTTTGTTTCAACAAAATGAGACCAAATTTTCAGAAATGACCTAACCGTATTGTACTACATGTACTTTTAGTTACAGAACCTGCATATACCAATGAATAATTGTTGAAGTGATATGAAAAACCACCAAATGTACAAGAAACGAAAATAAACATTAAAGAATAATTGAATTATACAAGTAAAAACTGTTCGAAGATTAACTAGGTTCCTAGGTTCGAAACGATTTTGTTGCTACAAGACTTTTTTATGCGTTTTATGGGTGTATGTTTGTTGTACGTTGTATCGGTCAGACTTAGTACAATTTTTAACGTCACAGAGTTTCTACGGACAACGCCGCCGTCGTTTCCCACCCGTCGGCAAAGACAGACGTGTATTTTTACGCTAAAGAATTTATCAACATTTAACGTCCACAGAACACAAGGTTGTGTCTTGTTTGGTTTTCTCAAGTGCTAATTTGGTAAGTTGTTAAATAATATTGTCAAAGCGTTGTTTTATCTCTTAAAACACGTATTATTATAATATTTTCATAGTTTATTTAATCCTGAAAAGGAACTTCAAAGTATCCATGTTAACAACAGCTGAAAAAGTGGTATGCCCTGAAAATAGTTATACTACGTGTAGTACTTGTAAATCGATAATTCTTCAAATTTACTACTTACCATTCATGACAGTTTCAGAAATGGCACGGACAGGGAGACAAAGGAGAAGTTTCACTATCATAAGAAGAGGTTCGTTGTTTGCGGGTGGATTCCACTATTCATTGGATGCTTGTAAAATATCCAGAGAAGCCATGTTAGATGCCAAGCATAAGAAACAAGGAGATGTTTACAGAAAGGGTAGGTGGTTGAAGATATATAACGAATAAGAACAAAATCATAAATGTAAGTTGTATGTTTTTTTTCAGAGACAATTCTCGGACTTACCATGGTCCATTAAGTAAACTTTTAAAACCGGCCTCTGAAATTTACCTTAATTCAAATTTCACAGTGATGTTTTAATTTTGAGATATATTGACACTGGCGTGGTTGATTGCATTTGTACATGTAACAAAATGCAGTTATTCATCTTTTCTTTGTCAATAGAACGTCTCTCACAAGGTCTGCCAACCATCGCTCATTTTTGTTCGGTGGATTTCATCACGTGATTTGTATTTTATGGTTATCATTTTTGTTCAATGTTCTATTTTTTTTTCAGCAGAAAAGTTTTCCATCACAAACGAAAGGGGAAAGAAAAAAATTGAACCTCCAAAGACTGAAATGACACATGAGGTTTGTACTAGTCAGACGTCAGATTTTTTATATCAAAATATCATGAAACATGTTTCGAAATTCTAGAAGTCGGTAAAATGTAGACGGTCTAAACCATTTTTAAATTTTCGTTTTCAAAAGGGGTGTTTTTGTGTTTATTTTAAACCGCACATCAATATATCAATGCATCATTTCAGATTGTTCCACCAACAGAAGATGAAATGGTCGATGACGCTATTAAAATGTTGTGTAGAGATGTAATCGTAGTCGCTGTCCTGGAGGTAGCAGTAGAAGATGGCAGAGCAACCGAGAACATTGAAACAGCCAAAGAGGACAAAACAGGTACGATGACGGTCGATGTAACCAAGGGTAAATTAAAGTAATATAGTTCAGGATCCAAGTTCAAGATCTGGGACATTTTCTGCATTTTACTACTCTATGAATTCTATTACTTTATTAAATTGTATCTGTCACAAGCATATCCCAGAACAGAGTTAATTTAATTCAGTGAAGGCAGTTTATCTGTTTACATTTCACCATTTGTTTGGTTTTTTTTAATCAACCTATTCTTACATATATTTTTTTTTATTTTTAGATCCTTTACAACACCAAGAAAGAGAAGATGGCGATGTTATCTTCCAAGATACGGCTAAAAAAGCTGAACCGCCACGTATTGAGCAAAACTTAGAGGTTGGTTATTCATATTTAACTTTTACCTGTCTTTGCTTTATCATTTCTACTGTTTCTTTCTTTTTCTTTTCGATCTTTTTTCGTTCGTTAGTTTTAAGTAACGCGTATCCGTTTCTAATTTTTAGCACATTTTCTAATAGGTTGCCTTAACTAGAATTCAAAGCATTGGTATATCTGTTACTCATTAATGCAGTATCCAATTGTTCATAACGGTGGTGTCTGTGTGGTTGACTTCATCGTGTTATCCTTTCCCACCAGATTGGTAGCTTCATTGACTCTAAAGAGATATTGCGAGAAAGAACGAGACTGGTTTGTATGGATGCTATTTCAAAAGCGGTATCCCAAGTATCGAAAGGAAACCTGGACAAAGTACAGACTACAATGTCTTCTTTTACCAAAAAGTTACAGACCAATGTCAACAGCAATGAGACATTTGAGACCGTGACAGTAAATCAAGGCCAACAAAAGGTTGGTCCTCGGTAAAACATAAAAATATATCAGAATGATGTAGCTTTTTCAACAGTTTGAACTTCAATATCATTAATTCAATGGCAGGGGCGGATCCAGAATTTAAGTTTAGGGGGCGTTAATTGAATCAAATGCCGTGCAAAGCAAGGCAAAAAACTATTATTATGGGGTGAAACTTGTGGTGAAAATTTTTTTTCTTACAAATTTAGAGGGACACGCCAGTCCTTGGATCCGCGCCTATGTGCACCCCCTCTTCTCTATGGGAACCCCTCCTTTCAGGCGAGTTTTTTTTGCAAAATGAATCAGGAAAATTTTTTTTAGAGAAACAATTAATAAAGCGTTATGAAATTCAGTTTCGGTCGTACGTACATGGTACAACCCTGTTTAAACAAATGAATTAAACTCGACCTCCATTTCAATGAACTTTTCTCATTAGACTTTTCAAATATGCAGCAGGAAGTTAACAAAGAAGAGCAGAAAATGCTTAAAAGAATACAAAGGACAAAGAAGAAAGAAGAAAGGGAACTACGAAAATATCAAAAGCAAAAAGGTATATCAAAATGGTCAACAAGAAATATAAAGAAAGGAACGAAATAAATGCAAAGGCTTCAAGAGAAGAAATGAAAGAACAACAGAAAGCACTGAAAAGGGAAAAGAAAGAGAAGAAAAGAGAAGAGAGAGCTCTGAAAAAGGAAAAGAAGAAAAAAGACAACGGTTGGTTAAATTCATATCTTTTTCTATTTTGAAATTAATTTAAGCGAATTTAGCAAAACAATCAATATCTGTAAGCACGTTTAGGGTCGGTGCTTTTTGTAAATAACAAAAAAGGAACTAACGATTGCTTTCATTCCTAATTGTAGATAACAAAAATGACGCCATATTTGCCGATGAGGTCACCGACAAGGAGGACAATCTCACAAGAAAGGTCTCACAAGGCAATGGAAAACAAAAACTTGGATTTATCCGAAGGGTCGGACAGTTATTTAGATGTACCAGAAAAGAAACACCTCACTAAAGTCTATATGTGCTTTATGGAAAAAAAAAACAATGACGATTTAAATTCATTATAAGAACGAATGTGTTGTGCAATATTTGAATATGATTTTCAATACCAAGTCTAATAATTAAATTATATATGATTATATTTTATACTTCCTTTTTATTGTGTTTCTGTATTTTCTTTGTCATGTAAGCACCATTTATAAACTTACTTTTCAAAGAATATATTTCGTCTATTATATCTAAAACATTTTGGGTTATAATTTATTTATTATCACATTTTTAAAGAAATAACACCTCCTGACATTGTACTTTATTGTGGGATCACAGGCACTGGTGGCACGGATGGTTCTCGAGAACCATTATTTCCGTCTTGTTTTTAATTTGGTTAAAAATCTTTTTTTTTTTTGCTGGTTCACGGATTTACTTTTTATTATCAACTCTGCGGATGTTTCTAGAAAAGCAGAGTACGCTTACCCTACAGGTGCACCTGGTCCATGCTCCCAGTTTTTAGTGGGGTCCGAGTTGCTCATTTACTTTTGTTACATTGTATGCATTATTTCAGTTACTTTATGTTCTTTGTTGTATTTGTCTGTTGTCCATATCCGGTCTTTGTCCCTGGATTACATTCTTTTGATTTCCACTAGAATTTTGATTCCCTTGATTACTCTCTCACCTACATCAAAAACTAAAAAAAACTCAGATGTTAGTGCCCCAAGTGCCGAATTTTGAATACGGTAAAATGCAGATGATGTAATAATAAATCTTTTGAAATTTTAATAGTAGTTGCATATATGCGATATGGTGTTTATTTCAGGACAACTTGAGCGCACATTGTTGACTGATTTCTGAACTGAATCAAATGTTTAAGACAGTCTGATTTCTGTTCTCCACGTTCAAATTTACGTTTACTTTAAATTAAATGTTGAAATGGTTTTCAGACTACACGAATTACGTTTCTGTTTTTATCATTATTATTATTTTTGCAAGTTATTTGAAGATTTTTGATTTTCAAGATTTTTGGATCAGAATGCAATTATATTAATATTTGAAAGTCCGAATTTTTAAAAAATTCAAACATCATATGTGTGAAGTGATGAATATTTCGTAAAACATTGGACTAAAAAGGCATTTCATCGATCAAAACTCAGTGATTCTTTTTTAATGGCCAAGTGTACATGTATTATGTTTTAGGTATATAAAGGACCCCTTCTGTATTTCCGATTAGAACTCTTCATGTTGACGTACTCCCCTCCTTTTAATTGGAAAATTTGTCATTTTTATGTGTTAAAATATATTAGCACCCCTTTTCTGAGGAACCCCGGCTGGCATCCCACCTTTTCAAAGTGTCTAAATCCGCCCCTGCACACGTTAAAAAAGCATCACGTGTATTATTCTGTATGAACTTGGAGTGAACTTAAAGAGAATCGGATCAAACACCATTTGTCAAATTTTCAAACTTGCTTTACAAGAAAATTCCATTTATGTACCTACATCGGACATCGTTTCCAAAGAGATTATAGTCGGTTCATTAAGAGACAATGGACTTTTATTGTCCAGAACTGACTAGCATCGATTTTTGTCTCAGTATTTGTACTTCTTCGTCCCTAGTGGCTACATATATTCTCGTTTCATATAACGAGATCAACACTAGCTCATTAACCCGAAGGTTTAAGCTTGAATAGACTATCTTTGGATGGAATGCATGTACATTAGTTCTAGCAGTTCTGGGAAATCTTGGTAGTTGTAGACTGTTTTAAATATAATATCATAATTGTGTGTCTTTTCCCGCATAAGCGGCTACACAAACAGAATGTTTTCAAGGAAGGAATCTAAATACAACGCTGATAGCAAAGAACATCAACTGTTTGAAGCCATCAAGAGAGGAAATTTCACGAAAGCGCGGACATTGGTGTCGCATGGCGTTGAAGTGAACAGTTTGGACTATTCTGATTCTTCGCCGTTAATGTTGACCTGTCGCCTAGCGTCGGAACAACATTACCGAGATCTAGAGGCTGTCGCATCTTTTGTGGACTATCTTATCAAGGAAGGTGCTTACATACGAGGTACGGATATTTTCGGACGGAGTGCACTCGATTATTTACAAGAAAATGGACCAGAGAAGTTACGAAAGCAAGTGCTACATGCGTTGGACAAAGAAAATGCAAGATTCCCGTTTTGGTGACTACATGGCGTAAACTATATATAGTGCATTATTTTTCTAATGGGGAATTTGGTGCTGCCTACTTCATGGCATGGAATAAACTATGTTTCATTCTATAAGACATAAACTCATTGCCAAAGAACCAAATGCGTGTAACTTCATGTAGTCGTTCATGTTAA
Source organism: Perna viridis (assembly GCA_037379345.1). Classification (NCBI taxonomy): domain Eukaryota; kingdom Metazoa; phylum Mollusca; class Bivalvia; order Mytilida; family Mytilidae; genus Perna; species Perna viridis. Next base: position 29,197,598 of record CM074517.1, on the reverse strand, counting down.
ACAATATTTTATTTAATTTAATTGACATTTTAATCTTTAAAATTAGACACTTTCCGTATATCTTTTGTGTCATCTGAGCAGTCAGTGTTTTTCCCTAGTATTATACCTGTTAACCCTTCCACGTTAGGGAGGAGACTTCCTCAAAAACGATGGAAAATTTAGAATCTCCCATATAAAAATATGGAAGATTTGTTGGAGGTTACTATATTTTCTGTGAAAAATACTAAGTAGTTTTTACATAAAAAAACTGCTTTTACATTTAAACCTCTCACAGGAGACAGTCAATGGGGAATTGTTCCAAAGGTTAACATACATATCTAGTGCTATGAAGCACTAGACGCGCGTATACTAGAGTTTTGTGGATTCCAAGTTGTTTATTTTTAATTTTTTCTTCGTTATAAATTGTTTCTGTATCCGTTTTGTTTTCCTCGGGCTCTTTGACTTTAGCTCACTTGGCCAAAGACCAAGTGAGCTTATGTCATCACTAGGCGTTTGTGGTCGAAAATCTCCTCCGAAACTACTAGACCGACAGAATGTAAACTTGGCATGATTGTCCCTTTGAGTATTGTGCACAAAATGACCGTTGGGATTTATGATCCGTGAAAAAACATGGCCACCGTTACCAAAAATAAAACATAAGGATCTGAAGGCATTTTTTTTTTTTGCAAATAACTCAGAAACGATGCCTTAAGCAAAATTTATGCAGAAATATTATTGTTCAGCATCAAGAGACGGACATTTGCTGAAATTTTCAAAACGATTTGTCTACTGATGTATGAGTTATGGCCCCTGAAACAGCTTATTTGGCATTTTTCGCATGTACAACTTCGAAAATCTTCTTCTCAAAAGCCATTTTACAGAATTCAATGAAAGTTGGCTTAATTGTTCCTTAGGGTATCCCACACAAACTTTTGATCCATGAAAAAAACATGGCCTCTGTTTCTCAAAATAGAACAAAAGGGGTCAGAGGGCAGTTTTTTTTGCAAATAACAAAAAAGTTTTAGCCTTTAAAACATTCTGGCAGGGTTATATTGTTCAGCATCACGAGACAGATCTATGCCGAAATTTGTAAAACAATTTATCATTTGATATAGGAGTTACGGCCCCTGAAACAGTTTTTTTTGCATTTTTCGCATGTACAACTTTAAAAATCTACTTCTCAAAAAGCTTTGCACATAATTCAGTGAAAGTCGGCACATTTGTTCCTTAGGGTATCTCACACAAAATGATTGTTGGGATATTTAATCCGAGAAAAAACATGGCTGTCGTTGATAAAAATAGAGCATAGAGGTCAGAAGGAAGTTTTCGCAAATAACTTAAAAAACTGTTGCCTTTAGCATTTTTTGCAGGGTAAGAAACAATTCGTTTTTTTTCATATGTACCACTTTGAAAATCTTCTCTAAAACCATTTAATATCATTTAATGAAAATGAGCATATTGGTTCTTTAGTGTATTGTGCTTGTGATTTTTAATCTCTGAATATAGATATGGCTGCCTATACTAATAAAAGAACAGTGTTCCAATGTTCCCCGCGAAAAAAGTGAGGAAAACTTTAAATTCACTAAAATTTTCTAAGTCCAAGGGCCATAACTTCCATAAAAATCAATCATAGTAACACTACATACAAAATTTTAAATCAATTGGTGAAAGCATTACAAAAAGTGCAGAAAACTGTAAATTCACTGAAAGTCCAAAGGCCAAATAACTTCCATAAAAATCATTCAACTGTAACCAAAGTCAAACTCAATCTGTAACTTCTCATAGTAAGGCTACATACAAAATATAAAATCAATTGGTGAAAGCATTACAAAAAAGTGCGGAAAACTGTAAATTCACTGAAATTTGTCTAAGTCCAAGGGCCATAACTTCCGTAAAAAATCATTCAACCGTTACCAAAGTCGATCTTAACCTGTAACTCTTCATATCAAGGCCACATACCAAAAACAAACTCATTTGATGAAAGCATAAAAAAAAAGTGCGGAAAACGCGGACTGACAGACACAGACAAAATGGAACATCGGGGTAGGTAAACCCCAGTTTTTTTTAATTTAATTCAGAAACTGTTAGCCTTTAGCAAAATTCTGGTTCAGGTCGTAAAAATGCTATTAAAAGCATTTCCTGCATTTGACAGTTCAGTTAATTTTAACTTAGCCTGTCTCATTCCTCAATTTTTTCCCAATAAGCAAATGGTAAACCAGGTGAGCTATTCAGGCTTTCTTGGGCCTGCTGCCTCTAGTTTTAAATTAGTTCTTCCTGTGCTATAACCACATTTTTTTTCATATTGCGAAAAAAAACAAAAAAAAAAACATGAGACTTCAAACACTAAATTATTTTTTAAGAGAAGGGAGAAGGTTGTAATCACACCAAAGTACTTTAACCAAATTTTTTTAACTGTTGAAGTCAGGAATTACTGTTTACTACTTTCAGTTTACTTTTATGTTGCTCGAGTCTATAGGGGTAACTATTTTGCTGTACCAATGTATGATGTTGTTTTGGGGCCAGCTCCAGTCTGTCCCGCGGTAGTGAGGGTTTCCTTGTCGTTCATTGAAGACCCATGGGTGGCGTTGAACTGATTTTTCATCACAGTGGAGTTGTATCTTTAATATATTCACCATATCCGTTTTCGTTATATACCATAGTAGTGAAAATTACAATCACATTTCAAATGAAATGACAAAACTAGGACATGAAATTGCAAGCATTGTTGCGCTAGGAATACTGCCACTTATACAGGAAGTTGATACCAGACAGCAACTAAAATCCCTCACAATGTATGACCCACGCCAAATTTAAAAATAAATCTATCATTTTTTTTATTTGGGTTGCTACATTATGTATGTAGATCTTTGTTCCCTGGTCGATGTTACCAGTTTTTAGTGGAGTCCAAGTTGCTCATTTGCTTTTGTTACTTTGTATATATGATTTTAGTTACTTTAAGTTCTTTGTTGTGTATGTCTGTTTTCCATGTCTGGTCTTTGTCCCTGGATTACATCCTTTTGATTACTGCTATAACCTTGGTTCCCTTGATTACTCTTTCATGTTTTGGGATTTTTCTTATTTAAATCATCCTACTGCCAACACTTCAATATTTTTTGTCAATATTGAGAGCATTGTGATGACTCTGATAAGGTGATTCCAATATACCACCCACTCGCTGAATGGTGGTATAATTAATCCACAATATAATTTACATTAGTCAACTTAACTTTGATTGGTTCATAATTTCTGAACAAAAATGAATCTTTACTGTTTATTCTGGTTCTTTTGATGATTTTTACATCTATTTGTGAAAATAAGAGCAGTTTGATAACATCTATAAAATAAACAATTGACTAGTCACTTGTACTTCTAGTACATCACCTAAAGAATACAATTCACAAAGTTTGTCTAATACACAGACAAGTTGTTTTGAGTATTAAGGAATGAAGTCACATTGGAAGATCTAATAATTATCTTTCATTCAAAGAAAAAGTACATCCAAGACTAGAAGATACAAGAGTACGCTGTATGTCAGATAAATAATTTCTTAGATACGTAATTGAAATATCTTTTTTTTAATTAGTTTTACATGAATTTTCAATATGTCCAATAAATAATTATACAATTTTTCTTCTTTTATATGAATTCAAGAAATTTATTCCCTTCCCGTATGTTTCAATACATTAATGGCTAATTGACTAACATCTGAAAATCAAGTGAATTCCATCATTTAAACTCATGTTAGGCTAATTTAAATGAAGATCATGAAGAATTGTTAGAGACTAGAATACCATGAAATTCATAGTTTGAAGTTTAAGCAAACCACTGTGTGTCAAACTATGAAATCAATTACATAAAAATTTGATTGTTTCTAAATTTACACAAGAAACATCCTAGTTCAACATACAGTTTGGTAGCCTTTGGAAGAACATGTATGTACATGTAATCATACAAGAAAATAATGAAAAGGTACTGATACACCTTTTAAATATCGATCAAATTCCTACACTGCAAAAGGAATGATTTTATGTGATCAACAAACGAAGTGGAAAATGGCAAAATCAGAAGTAAATTTACAGTAAAAAAAAGCATTGTTACGGTAAAATCTGGATTTGAAATAGCTAAAAAGCAGAAAAGAATCATGCCTGCATACAGATTTGTATTTATTAGAAAACCATGCATTCATCTCCCAATCCTTCAACAAAACAAGAGAGATAACTTTAGAAAAGTGCCAGTTCCATGTACAATGTACATAATTTATATCTCAAAAAATGCAAAAAATGGATGAAAAATAAGACTGGCTATATTGTCTGTATTAACTGTTCCTGAATTAGAAATAAAAATTAATTTTGTGGGTTTTTGACATGCCTGAATCACCTCCTTTATGATCTTGATGAAGACAAATACTCTGCACAAAAATAAAATCTAAATACATAATATTCTATGATAACATTTATTACATGTACACCATCACATAAGCAAAAGTTTTATCTTTAATAACACAAGCATCCATGATCCACCAATCAAAATGATTTTCATTAATGATCAATATTATCACACATTCAATTCTCCTTCCATTTTGATTGTTGTACTTTCAGTTTCAGAAGAGGCTTTATTGATCTCTATCTTGAACACATAAATATGAATTTTCAAGTTTACTGAAGCAGTAACACAATAATGAAGTTGTTTATGATCACAAGACCACTGGTGTGATGAAATTATCTCTCATTTCTAATCGACAATAAATACATGAATACATTGCACACTCAACTTCAAATTTGAAATAAAATGTTGCTTTTAAGCAACCATGTAACTAGCATATGTTGCCATCCTTAACATTTACAATTCTCGCAAATGTTAAAAAGTTTGATGAGCTATGAAAATATTCTTTCATTGTAAATATTTTCCAATAACACTAACAATGCTTATATAAGAAATAAAATTCACATTCTACCACCAAAATCGAATAAATAATAAAAATACAATAACGACTATTACAATTGCTGCTATTTTAGCATATGATGACCTAAGGTTCAAGTATGTAGCGTCTTTTCTGTACTTCTGAGACACAAATGACAAGTTGCTTGCTTTGTTATCCAGTGCTGAAATGAAAAAAAAAAATCTCAAAAGGGAGCTTACATCAATATAAATAAACAATTCAACAAAGTTTCCTGGATATTGCAGCAAAGGATTTGAGATATAGCCTGAAAACTGAAAATCTCCCTACTTTGTATGCACAAAGTCCAAAGACTCATAAAACAAAAACAAAAAAACAGATATTTACTAAAATGGAAAGGGAACTCACATTATTAGAAAGAAACAATTCTTCGAATTTGAAAATTCACCACAATCCTAAAATTTTAGTTCAAAACCTGAAGATAATATTTGCAGAAAAATTCTCCTTTTTTGCAACTCACAACAATCTAATGCTTACAAAACATTTCTGGCCACATAAACAAACACCTATTAATCTAATTTAATGCATAAAAGATTAGTTTTTCTATTATTTATAGAATACATTCTTTTTGCCTTAAATTCAAGTTTATAAAAAAAAAAAATCTTCAATTGTTTTGTAAATATATACTTTCAATGAAATAATGGTTAGAAAGTAAATTTTCATGCTAAAATTTTCTTATGGAAAGCAGATTAAAACTAGAAAAAAATGAGTAAAGCTCTATGAAAGATACTCCTGGGCTTCCTACCCCAGTCACCAAAAGGTCAAAATACAAACAAAGTCTTCAAACAAGATTTTAATGTCTGTTGTCCTACAATTTGAATATGATACTTATATAAAGCTCCTGTCAAATATTAAGTGGCTGCGTTAAGTATTTGCAAAGCAAGTTTTAAAAAACCTGAATTAAAAAGTTGTGGACCGATGAATGGACAAAGGGGCACTTCCCACAAAGAATAAGGCATAAAAAAATTTTGAGAGGACAGTTTTTAGTCTGTAATTCGACAAACCTGATAAAGTTTCTCCTCTCTGCAAGACATCATCAATGTTCTGCACCATAATCCTATGTACATCTTGTAATTCTGTATTGATATTGTTTAAATTCTTCCTGGCTCTGGAATCCATATAGGATTTTCTAGCTTTCTGGATATATGTATCTAAAACAAAAATTAGATTATGGGAGTACAAACCACAGTAACCAATTTATATGAGAAATTTAAAATTCACAATCTAAAGGACAATGATGAAGATAAAAACAGAAGACAAAAAGCAACAATAGAATATACAAATAAACAATTTAGACTGCACTAAAACTGTAAGTATGGGCTTTAGTGTCCTGTTACATGAAAAATCACAATATGATTTTCTTCATATCCTTTCTTCACTCAAATTTTGACCAATCAGATTGCTTGAAATTAATATATGTGGAAATTCTCTATATAAGAATTTTTGTGAAACCATTGTTCAATGTACCTATGTGTTAAGGTGTCTCTGCTTTCATAGAAACACCTGTCAAATGCTAATGTCATGTACTTACAGATATAGTACATGTACTGGTATTTACAAAATCATATATTGAATATATTTTCCATAGTATTTTTAGAAACCAAGATAGAATCTGACAACCATCTTGTTCTATAATGATTACTTAAAACTGTTTTAAAACTCATGCCACTACAAAACTCATTAAAATATGACACCAAATATTCAAATTGTTCAGCATTATGTTTTGTTAAAACTTTTAACAATGATAGGAAACTGATTTCCGGTTATACTAACCAAATTCTATAAAACTGTATGGTCTGGCTACTGTTTCCACCCTACTACCATACTGTGAACTGAACTCAGTTTGTAAATCATCCAGGTATTGGAATGCAAGTCTTTTAGAAAATGATTTATCACATAATATCAAGTAACACACTCCTCTTTCAATTATATAACTGAAAAAGACATAACAGGGTATATGTTTGTTTTATCATATTACAAAATTTTTTAAAAAAATTACAAATGGTCACACACTCTATTGTAAAACTGTTCTTACCCCCATTAACATTTCTTTAAAAAAAAATTCTTTTAATTTTAGATGTCTTCAATATTTTGTTGAAAATGTATAATATATGACTATGACAATAAATCTTTAAAGTACATGTATGAACATACAATACACTAAGCGACATTTGTGTAACTAAAAAATGTCTGACTTGAGTGAAACTCGGTGTTACACCGACATATTGAGTGTTTACCACCCAGATTTCCCCTAGCTAACACCAACCTTTGTAACAGTTGTAAATTTCAATGAGGTATAACAGGGAATTCATTGTAAGATATGATGTATATTCTGTGTCTGTTTCTCAGGTAATTCAGAGCACTCCAGTTAGGATAAAAATTTAGTCATATTAAAAATTCTATTTTTTTTATTTTGTACTTATTTATCATTTACTGATGTGTTATTTTTTATTTACAGCTATGTCCAACGAGTGGGGGATATCTTGTAGAAATATTACACCATATTTTTACCAAGTCATAATGCAATCCTGTGATATTTAAATTTTGCACTTTTAAATTGATAATTACTATTAATAATTATAAATAAAACACTTTGAAAGTATTGATTGTTGTAATTTGAGTCGAGTGACAGACTTGTAAAAACAGTCTGGTGACACGTTTAGTTTTTGATAAATTTAATAGTTGAACGGCTTTTCTATAAATAAAAGAAACTAATTACATGTACAAGTCATCTATATCATGTGTACATCAGATTTGTAAAGTAGAAGCTCTAAATCAGGACTGCGAACATTATCAGTAATAACTAGTTAATAACATGTTACAATACGCTGTCCAAACGAGGACGAGACAGCAACCTCAACCTGTCGTTTTCAACCGCTAAAAATGCTTCAAATTAACTCTGAGACATTTCGTATTTAAAGTACATTTCAAATACCAGCTATATATATCTTTATTTTAATGATAAGTTTTGTTAAACGATTTTGAACTTTCATTGATGCCGACCAATATTTACTCCCATATAAAAAATAATCCCTTGACAAACCTTGTATGTATATAGTTGTCTATTTTTAGAAATTTAAATGAACAAATTGTTTAAAACGTCTTCGATGTGTGTCTGTCGATCAAATGGACTGCAATTAATTATAACTCAATACAGAACAGTTATGAAGTATGTCTTTTTTATGATTTTCTCGTTATATTTGTCAATCGTTAACACCACATGCTAATTGTCCCAGTCACTGTTTCGACGGGTTGGATTTAAGCTGGACAAATCAACTACTGACTAATGTTACCAGTATAGATTTTGACAGTTGGATTAAGAATTTTCATAAGTCCCCTGAACTCCCCTATTGTGATTTTCAGGGGTCCCCACTGAATTTTGGAGGTCAGTGACCTTGGAGCTCCGGAAACTTATGTCCATATTGTTGGCGGAGATCAATGAGATTAACTTCACCGAGCTGGGTGAATTTCACACCCAGGTCATAGATTCTCAGTACACAATGAACAACTGGAATATATGATGTCCCAAATGGGTGGGTGTAACACTCACATTTCAATGTGGAAAAAAAAAAACAAAAAAACAACTTAGACAATGTTTCACCGACAAACACAGATTTAAAACTCTGACTTGAGTGTTAGAGAAACAAAAGTCACTGAGTGTAGTGTGTTACAAGTTTCAGCCCCCTGTGTTATTGGTAATGTAATACAAAAACTTACTGAAAAATATAAGGACCAGATTCTAAACTACATCTTCCTGGTGCTGCAGGATCTGACGATATTTTTCTAAATAACTGTTTGGCTTGACTTTGGTAATCTGTTAAACTTCTCCCAGCCTTGAATCAAAATAAGAAATGAATAAATGATGACAATGCCCCAATAATGGCAACTTTTATTCAAATTTAGCATACTGCATGTACAACTACTAAGAAAAAAATATTTCTTTATTTGATACTGTCTTGACTGTTAATACATGTATTATATCAGGGAGCAATTGTACCATAATTTTTTGTAAATAAACAAAAAATATCGAAAACAATATGATAAGGCATCTGCTTATTTAAATAAAGTATGCTAACATACATTCATATTAAAACATGTACATATTTTGACCACTACTTTCTTTTATACTTTCTAAATAAATTTGGGTAATACCAATGATTTAAGTCTCAACAGAAAATGCAAAAGGATTTTGAAAGCAGCTGCTTCTGCACCTACATTCACTAACTTAATTGTATCCTAATAGGATGTAATAAACATAAACATCTATCTTAAATTGCACTTTTGGTACATAAAAATCGTAGTAATAAATATTTAATCATCTGTAACTACAATCCATTCTATGAAGAGTTTGTAAAAATATCTTCAGACACTGAATCTCATAACGAATCATAAACCAGAAAACTCCAACCATCAGTGCCTATGTCAAATGGTCAAATGAAAATCAAGAATGTGCTGTACATGTACAATGGGCCAAAAGAAAATTCAGCAAAGGGATTTCCAGCACATCAATTTTCTCAAACCCATGAGATGCAACTGACTATCAAAGTGTATCTCATGGGTTCATTACATGGTTATAAGAATAATATATCAGTGTTGATTAAAAGAATGAAATGTTTTTTTTTAATTTACATGTTTCTCCCGGAGCATTTCAGGTTTCATCTGTCTCATAGTACTAGTCTTTAATCTTTGAAATCCAAAATCCTTTCTTTGTCTTGTATACAAATACCAGATTTGACATATATTATGTATATGGATGTAAATAGCAAATGTGAAAGTTGTCTGTTGGATCAAACAGCTCCATAACTGTCTGATTTGGCATATTAACTTCTATTTCTTCGGTAGCATTTCAGGTCTTACCTATCTTACATTTAGTGAAGAATGAACATGTATGTATAACAAAGAAAAAAATGATGGGAAGGTGAATTTCATTCATTCACATATTCTAACTTCTCTAAGTGACAGACAGTTTTAAAAAAGCACCTGTTCATCCTCTTGTACTGATGCTGCAAGTGGCAATGCATCTTTAACACGCACAATTGTTGTCATCAACACCATTATTCAGCAGTGTCAGGCAAAACTTTGATGAATGGAGTTTATATAATACATCTGTGCAAGGGAAAGTTTGTTGTGATCTGTCGCAGGTGACGTGGTGTTCCGCAGGAAAAATAAAAGAGCGCTTCCGGTAAACAAAACATGCACTTCCGGTTCAGACACCCAGCAAAATTTTCTGATTGAAACTTGTTTAAGGTACATTATAGGATAAATGCGAGGTATGTAGTTTAGAAGAAATATAAGACGTATAGACAAATTTGAAACTGTATAGAAAAAATTAAGTATAGTCGAGGAAATCACTAAAATAGAACGGGCTAAAGAAAAGTGCGCATGAACGTCACACGTAACCACTGAAAGCAATATGGCAGATTGTTTTTGACAGATGTTTAAATTTCTATGTCGTTCAATTAATCTGTTTAGTTTCACGTAAATAATATAGGTAACGTAATTGTGTGTCAATCATTTCCCTAGTTATGAATGAAAGTCAGTAAATCTGTCAATTGACACAACGAGATGCAGCTACTTGTATTCTAAAAACAAAGATCTCTTCACATTGTTTTTGTTTTTACTTTCCTTATATACATTGTCTCTTGTGTTAAGTATTCATAATACATTGTTACAATTTAAATAGTAGCTGATGTAACAAATAATGATTCAAAATCATTCAGAATTAATTCAAAATACATATTTAACAAACTTGAAAGACTATTTTTGCACATTGAGAAAGATTGTTTTGGCACATGATTCAGTCAGACACATTTTAAATCATAATACTGCCATTCCAGACTGCATATGTGAAACATATCCATTCACACTGGTCCTTCTTTTTTAAGAACATTCAATGCGTTTTTTAAGAGTAATCAAGGGAACCAAGGTTATAGCGGTAATCAAAAGAATGTAATCCAGGGACAAAGACCAGACATGGAAAACAGACATACACAACAAAGAACATAAAGTAACTAAAATCATACATACAAAGTAACAAAAGTAAATGAGCAAATCGGACTCCACTAAAAACTGGGAGCATGGACCAGGTGCACCGGTAGGGTAAGCGTCCTCTGCTTTTCTAGAAACACCTGCCGAGTTGCTCAGAAAAAGTCAAGTCCGGGGTAGACAAACGAGGAAAGGAAAACTATGACCCGTTGAATAAATCAGTTTTCATGGTGCTGATGGATACACCATAATGATCCACGAGTTCATGATGACGACCATAAAAAATTAACACATGGGATATTTATATTATCAGCTAAGATTTAATTATTTACTTTTAAATATCTGGTAAAGATGATGCATCGACTTTGGCACTAGTCAACATGACTTCTGCGACTTGTTCTGTGTTTGACCAACATAAAACTCGTACATTTCCAAGCACAGGGGCTTGCTCTCACTATCAAATATGCAGTCAAACTAGAATATAACATGAACAGAAAACTGTTCAATTTATTAAATGTGAACACAGTTCGTTATGACATTAATAATCGTACATTTGTGGATAAGTTCGACAACATTTTCATAACGAATCAGGCGTTTCCGTCACGATTCTGTATGTTTTTGATGCAAACTGGATGTGGGGACGATTAGCCTGAAGAGGCTCCCATCCATGAATGCGTGGACGAGGAGCCACTGCTTTATTTTTCTAACTCTCAGATTTTAATCCCTTATTGGATACAATATCGAAAGCTATTTTCTGTAGAATGGAGGAATCTACAACAGATCCCAGATGGCTGCAAATCAAATGCAAAGAGGGTTTAATTTGGTCACCAGAATTTTAAACTAATCAAATTCCCATTCCTGATCAGAAAACTATGTCCAACATTTAATATTGAGAAATTTTACCTGATTGAGACCATGATCTCTGCAAAATTAAAATTTAGATAGGAAAGATCATGTAATATTGTCATGTGTAACTTAATATTATGCTTTGTAGTCACAGGGAATACTGCCGTCTCAATATTTGTCAGACCAAACTTTTAATGGAATATTTTTGGTTATTATAATTGTGAAGGAAGAGGGTCAGTAATGGCCAATTTTGGCCTCAAAATTTAAATTGTCAAAAAATAAGACTTTTTATCACATTTGTACATATAAGTGTCTTTACCAGCTAGTTCGATATTATTTAGGCCAAAACAGAAATGCATCTCGACATTTTAGCACCAACAAATTTGTCTAAATGATGACAAATCTGTAAAATATAAATATTTCAGCATATTTTTTACGGTTTTTGTGAAAAACAAATGTGGCCGCATCATACATGTGATACAGTCATTCCTTCAAAACTGGAGATTTGGTTTGATATTGGAGGTTTTTTATCAGTGTTTTTTTTTCGCGGCGTAATGAATCAGATATATGTGAAACTTATGGAAAACCTTGTATTAAGTCTGTTTCCATGAGAAAAAATGCTGAATACTCTATTTGAATAGTTAGAATAACCCTTTTGATGGAGTAACACTTAAACATTTTAATAATTTTCTTTATTAATGACGATAATTACAAAACAAGAACAGCATAAACATAAATAACTTTCTATTTAAAAGTGTCATCATTACTAAATAGCTACTATTAATTAAATAATTTTCATTTAAAAATTGTCACTACGTGTTATTGCTACTATTGCATTAATATGCATCAAAATGATTTAATTTCAAATAGTCATTACTGGCTTGGCACCACTTTAACTTTGACTTGGCAGGAGATGCTGAACATGAAATATTACGTTTCGGTATTTTGATGGTTGATGATCATGAGAGTGCTCCAAATTAAAAATATTCACATAGTTCCTCCATTGACTTGGATAAAAAACAAGCCATACTTTGAGTCAATTTCATTATTTCCATAACCATCAAAAGATCGAATGTCCCGCATCAATATGTACACAATGTGTCCTAATCGTCTGAAATAAATACTTTTTTCATTTAAGAGTGTGCCACTAAAACTTGGGGTAATTGTCAATCATCTCCTGTTGTCATATAATCATCATACCTTTTGAATTACGTCTCGTCGATAACCACTAAGGCACTAAATTACTGTTTATGAAATTATTACCCTAATTAACTTGTTCACCTGTCTACCCGAGATCAACCGGAAATGTCGTTATTCGATCCTCTCAGGTTTTTTCGTTCAGTAAAAAAAAAATGGTGTCCAAAATTTGTTTATGGTATAATGTTCAGAAAGCGGTAGATTTTCTGTTTAAACTGTAGAACGGTAGGCAGGTTGTATTTCCAGTAGAATTGCACTACCACCTGTAGGTTCACATATATGCCACATGCGTGTTCATTCTAGATCTTTATATATAGTGTGTAGTATTGTGAAGATTTCACTAATATTGTGTTAAATTTCACCGCTATTAGATCAAAAACATTTGTGATATCTCCAAAATGAGATCAGCAGAGATGTATTTACTACAACTATTATTCTTTCAAATAAACTAGTATAGACCAAAATAAATCTTTCAAAAAAGTTGAAAACTGGGGCCAAAATAGGGCCTTACCGAAACCTACTCCTTTTCTTATTCATCAAAGTTAAAAGGTTTCCAAAATAGTCTCCATTGAAAAAATATTGAAATTCTCTTGGTGTGTATCAGCTTTAGTTGTGTTATACTGTTTGTTATTCTTGAATGAGATATTTACTAAAACTGATATATGGTATTTGTTTTGGTTCACTGTTGCATCTCTGCAAGCTTGTTAAGGTTTGAACAAAAATGGGAACAAGAACTGTACCAAAGTTTTGCTGAATGCTACAAAATATATTTATGCATGTACATGTATGTACCAGTGCATATTTATTGATGTATATCAACCCTCTATTCTTCATTCTTTTACAAATGTAGCTGGTTTCAGTCAGAAGTACTGCATTTAAAAAATTAGTAGGAGTGGGAAAAAATGTTGAAAAACCTGATAGTGTTTAGTGTCAGTTTCTAATTTGAAACAAGTCAACCTGTAATTTAGCTAAGCCTATTATTGAAATGTCAAAAGTGTATTTGTATCATATTGACTATGTCAGAAATGTACTACAATTGTACATTGTACACTGTTTCACCCCATGTAATGGCTTTTAACCATTTACAAATATAAATAAATATTTATTTGTTCAAACTCATTTACAAGAGATGGTTACGACACAATACGCAAATCCAAACATACAAAAAATGACAGTTCCAATAACATTATATACAATGCACATGTACATGTATGTGTGATATGTGTACAGTACATGTACATGTATATGTACATGTAGATGATCACTGATTTGCTAAAGGTTAATACAAATGTACATGTATCATACATGTACATGTCAGTGATATTGTTGGTTTTTTTTCAAAACTACTCTGGACTTCATCCTTTTTTAACTTCATACTTTTTTATTGGGAAAATGCATTTTTTTTAACTTTAGAAATTTGGAAAACCATCCATAACTTAAAGATTGTAGTTAAAATGATTAATTTTATAGAGTATGTTAAGGAAAAGACAAGTGGTAAACTTTTGATCAGTGTTAATCTGAACAGAAACACTATACCCTACCCTCTGACTACCAATTTATCTTCTGGAGATTATTTTTTAATCATTTTAGGACACATGGGGAGGTAATTTAAGGGAGTAATATCACTACATGTACATGTATATACATTTGTACATGTACATCATATGTGTGTACTGCTACATATATCCAGAATGGCCTGACATGACATCAAAAGTAACTTGAACTGATTTCATTCTGTTTCAAATGACTGCTTGATAGGCTTTTTATAACTCATAATCAGTTTCTCTATTTCTGTTTTAACAAGGGACTCCAACCTTCTTGTACTGATTTTTAAATGTGTTTAAATATATAATACAGTACATGTACCCTGCCTCTTTTTTTTGCACCTGTCACAAGTCAATAATTTCTGGCCTGTGTAAGTGTATGTCTTGTCTGGATTTCACTTTCAGTTTTCTTTTATGCGGCTGAAGTCTTTTAGGGTAGCTTTTTCATTGTACCTGTTTATAATGTTTTGGAGCATGCTGCAGTCTGCCCCATGGTGTGAGGGTTTCCTCTTTTATCCTTGAAGACCCATGGGGGGCTTTGAAATGACATTTTCATCCCAGTGGAGTTGTTGTCTCTGTCGTATTCCCCATATTCATTCTTATTATACTTGGTTAAATTGAATATGTTACAAATATATTACATATCACTGATTTCCTCAGTTGTGTCCCTTAGCCTAAGTCTACCACCTCAACATGATATGGAGGATTCCATCACTGTCTTTAAGTTTATTTTTTAAACAGAATGTAAGGCATACTAATCAATTCTCTCCAGGAATAAGAATTTCATTACCACCTCATAACTACTGTAATGATCAGAGTTAGATTTTGGACATTGTTTCTGATTTGAATTATTGATTATTACCATCATTTATCATACAACAGTTGTTACCCACTCTCTGTTTCATGTACAATTTGTAATTGATCAGAAAAGGGGATTACATTTACTGAACTATACTAATCAGTTTTATACTTTATCTAACTAACCTTGTACTTTAAGTCTGTGACATTTTTTTCTTCTTTCAGTATGAGCACATCTGCGCCATGGAATTTTCAGCCTTCATCAGAATCTCAGGGAAGTGTTAAGCTATTCAATCCAGCACAATTCCAGCAAAATGGTCCAGTTCAACCTAGTGGTACAGATCATACCAACCAATCAAGTTGGGGCTCAGGATGGGGTGCTGACAATCAATATGGAAACTATAACACAGCAGGAGATGCAAATGCTGGGGCACAGCAGGTGAGCCAGGATCATGGTCAGAATGTACAAGATGAAGGTCAAAACTATCAGGGTCAAGGTGATTCTCAGCAATTTTATAACTTAAACCCAGGAATTCAACAAGGATACAACCAGGCATATCAACAGGTTAACCAAGGTCAACCCATTCAGTATGATGAAAAAGGCCAACCAATTCAGCAGTTTGATCAACTAGGGCAGCCTATTCAATATAACCAAAGTGGTCAAACTGTACAGTATGACATGAATGGTCAACCCATACAATTTGACCAAAATGGTCAACCAATTCAACAGTATGGCGAACAACAACAACAATATGATCAGCAGAGTCAGCAATATTACAACTATGATAACCAAGGTCAGGTTTATGATCACAACTATGGCTGGAATAACCCAGGCTGGAATGGTTATGGGAGTCAACAAAATTGGAGTACTGCAGAAAACCAAGGAGCAGAAACCCCAAATGAGACTGGTAATTCTGAGAATGTAATGGACAGTGTTCACGACAATTCCAGTGCAGGGGTTCAAATTCAGGAATCACCCACCACAGAAGGTGGTAATATTGAGTACCAGCACTCTGATAATACTGGACATGACAATTTGCTTGGTGACAATGTATTAAATACCTCTGGTGAAGGATATGATCATTTTAATCGAGATGAGCCTGAAATAACTGGTAACCATAATCAAAATTTGAATGTTCCTATGTCAGAATCAGTATCTGGTGATATTAGCAGTGAGAGTTTGGTGACTTTAAATAGCTCCAGCAATCAGCTGGTCAATAGTGAAAGTGAAGGACAGAATATTGCAAATCAAATGGAAAATTTGAACTTGGGTGATAAATCAAAGGAAAAAACAAATAGTGAAAAGGGTGATACAAATCATTCAGCTGTTGATGGCCAAGGTGTTTCAGTTGATAGTGGACCAAAACAGTCAAAAGACTCACCTGTATCACAAAACTCACAAACATCAGATGAGTGGGAAATGGTCCCTCCACCTAACACCCTTATGCCTCCAAGTAATCATAGTCGACAGGGTTCTACAGACAGTAGCAGTAATGTTCATTTCTTCATTGGTTCAACTAATATTTCACCTTCTGGGACCCCACCAGTTCATACAGAATCAAACACTGGTGACAAAAAACCTGAGGAAAGTTCACCAACTTCAAATATGATTCCTAAACATGCATCATCTCCAATGCCTCCAAGATCAGATGGCCCTCCTGCTACATCAGGACCTCCCCCTGGAATTGGTGTCCCACCTCCTCCCACAGGAATGGGCCAATCAGGAGGTAATCCTTTCAGGAAGGGGAAGGGATCTGAAGTAAAAACTGGTCATCCTGCTATGTCTAATGTAAGCCAGAATGATGAATCATCACCCTCAGCAAATCTTAAGCTAGATACAGCAGTAGCTACTGGATATCCTAGTCCTATACAACCAGTTGCTGAGGAGGCCAGTTCTGCGGATTCTCAGTCACAGAGTCCTATCATGCCAAGAAAAGAAAGTCCATTCCAGCCACCTAGACGAAGGAATCTGTCACAATCCAGCAACTCCTTTGATGATGAAAATACTCCAATGCATTCAGATAAGGGACATATGGGAGATGATCTGAGGAGGGATTCAGGATTAGATAGACGAGGTACAGATAGAAAAATGGGACCTATGAAAGCAGACAGGTCTATAGTACCAACATCATCTAGCAGACACCAAGATTCTGGTATTGATTACAGAAGGTTCTCTAACAGGGGTAAAGAACAAAGGAGACCAAGGTCACCTTTAAATTCAGGGAGAACTGTAGGTGGTGGTAGAACAACACCTACCAAACCTCCCACAGGGAGGACCACCCCAACTAAAGCCAGTGGTAGGACTACACCTGGACGAATTACACCCAGTAGAAGGCTTGAACAAGCTGCATATCAGAAGGCAGTGGAACGTAGGAAAAAAGAAAACATTTCTCCAGCTACTTCATTGTGGGCTAATAATGATGAGGTACCTAAAGCAAACATTCTACTGGCACCTGCAGCTCCTGTACAGGGATCAAGTGGGTCTGCTATCATGCCAATTTTAGGCTTGCTGCCCCAGACCACTCAGAAAACAAATCCTGAGACCAATGAAGTGTTGTCTCCTGTAGAAAACTTGATTTCTAGTATAAGTAATAATCTTTCACGAGAAAACTCACCTGAGAAAGACTTAGGAAAATCAAAAGTACCAGACCGAGGTGGACCAAGAAGAGATACAAGAGATACGACTCAAAAGGACAGACATGAACGAAATTCATCTATAGACAGAGAGATTGAAATGACAAAGAGAATGGATGAGAGAGAAAGAGTTCGGGAAAGTGAACGATCTTACAAAGACGACAGGACTAGGGGACCAAGAGACGACAGATATAGAGATGATCGTTACCGTGACAACAGAGATTACAGAGACAGAGAAAGAGATATGGAAAGGGAAAAATATTATGAGGCTTACTATCAAAGAAACAATAAACAAAGTCAGAGAGATCCATATTATGTTGATGAAAGATATGAGAGACCAAGATCAAGACAATCTACTGGTAAGTTATGCCTTAAAAAATTTCTGTGTTTCAGGTAACTTTAAAAACTGTTTTTACAGTTTTGGGAATATACAATGAAGAATGATATATTTGTTCATATTTATTTAAAAAATCATATTTATTTAAAAAATAGAACAAAAAATACCTTAAATTCATTTCCAATCTCAATTTGAAAGAAGAAATTACTGGAAAGACAGAATTTTTTCAGGCCAAGTTGGGTTAATTTTTGTATAAATCTGCATTTTATTTTAGTTCACAATATTTCTGTTTCTGGTGCAGTATTATGAGCAATCAGTATTTAAAGGCTATGTCCTTTTACTATTAAGGAGGTAGACCTAGGGTAAGGGAAACAACTCTTGAAATCAGTGATATGTTTGTATCATATTCAATTTCACCAATGCTTATCAAGCTTTCATTTGAAACGAAATGAAATCAATTCAAGTTACTTTGCTTACATGAGATTGATGTAAAATGCTGAATACAAACGTTCCAATGATTTTCAAGAGTTGTGTCCTTTACCCTACGTCTACCTCCTTAAATACAGTTAATGTACATATGTAAATAAGTGTCTTTAGGCCAACCTTAGTCATCCTTGTTCTGAGGCCAATATTTATGAAAACCAATGAGAGATTGTGAAATTTCAAAATTTGAAATAAAGAGGTGCTTTTTGGTTTTACTTTATTTTGAAGATTTAGTATTTTTAAACATTAGCAATGAGCAGGGAGGCTAAAGGACCAAGATATTTTTTCAGTTTGCCATATATTTTTTGAATTTTAAATACGAATGTATTGTTGTATGAAAAGGTAAGGAATCCAATTGTGTAACTATATTTCGTGATATTTAATGGTAAAATGTTTAATTCAGCAAGCAAAAATATTACTATCAAAAATCTTTGCCTTCTTGAGGGATTCCCCTAGCTTTACAGTTTCTTCATAAAAAAAAAACAACTTTAATTGTAACTGCCTCAGGCTATTTTTAAAAGTACCAGTCCATATAAAGTTCAGGCACTGCCAATGGTAAGGTGATTCATGGTTAAGAAAAACTCACTAAACAAATGATGCTTTCTCAGTCTACTTATGCTATACATTCACATAATGATAATCATTTCTGCATTCACATCTGCACTTTTTAGAAAATCATACATTCATCTCCCACAAAAATCAATCAACTCAAGCTAAATCAAGAAAAATAACTCTTGCAAAGTGCTAATTTCATGTACAATCTATATAAACTTTATCTCAAAAGTGCAACAACCAAATGAAAAACTAAGACTGGTTATGTGATCTGTAACTATCTCTGAACAAGAAATAAAAATGAATTCAGTGGGTTTTTGACATGCATGAATCACCTTCTGTCTGATTTTTAGAAAGACTGCTACTTAATATGCACTGTAAATTTATGTACATTGCACATGATTGAACAGGGTTTAACAGAATGGAGAAAAAAATTATTGTACCACATAAGATATTATGATGGATGATCATGGAATCTGTTTTTAGTTCTTTTTCCTTCTACATCAAAGATTTGATTTTAATGTATGATTGTGTTCATCTTTATAAACATTAAATTACAGAAGTAATTGTAGGCCAATATGTTTGGCATATGTTAAATCAAGATGTATGAAAATTTAAGGAATGGAACAGGTACATGTACATATATATATAATTACAAATACATTAACTTTTAGTATACAATGGAGCACTTGATATATCGGGATTTTAAAAAAAAATTTACTTGTTCTTTTAGTTGATGATCGGGCCCCATCACGTCAGACAGAGGCATCAGACCGAGGGCGCTATGACAGAGATCAGTATTATCGTGATAGATATGGTAGAGGTAATTAAGTAATTCACAAGGATAATGTTGTTCATAGAAAGGTGAAAGTACACAATATTTTTAAACCTGTAAAAAGTAGAACATGTTCAAATTTAGTGGGGTTTTGCTATAAACAGAAATGCCAGAAAACTGGTATGAGGAATCTCAATAAAGTGTTATAACAAAATCTCTAAACTGAAAGAGTGTTCAATTTAATTATGGTTTGGTCTGGTTTTCACTGTATTTTAAGGCAGTGTGATGAATTAGTATTACCAATTTACGTACATCATTTGACATCATAAATATGTTGTCTTTTTGATTCGACAATAGTTAGCAGTGTTTGAAAAAAAAATTGTTCTTGTTGATGAGGTTGTAGTAAAATCTGTTACTATTTTTTGTTTCATTATCTATCACCAAATTCATGTAATTTAATGGTAGATTTTCAGCATAAATAATTATATTAATTTGTCATATTGATGAGAATAGTTTTCCATGTTAATAATTTCATTTGGTTTGTGACAAGCTTTCTGATTGTTTGGTTCTCCTTGAGCAAACCAGGTTATTTTGTATAAATTGCTTTGGTACTGCGAGGTCATTAACATTGATTGGTTCCCACTTTGAGATTCAAATAATCCCAAAGAAAAAAAGTTTTGATAATGAATAAATTTTTTATATTTAGATTTAAAAGGAATGTTGCTTAAATTTTCTACAGGTTATGCAAAATAGCATGGTTTGGGCCAATCTACACTTAAATATTCCTTAATTGTTTAAATTTTGTGGTACCATAACATTGCCTCCAAAGGTTTTTTTTATATGGAAAAGAGAAAACACCCTTTTTTCTCATTTTCACAGGTTACTATGATTACTATGGTAACAACAGACAACAATATGGTTACTATGACCCACGTTACCAGGAGTACTATGACAGTCGATATGGTAAAGGTTACTATGACGAATACTACAGTGGACAATATTCAGATAAGTAAGTTTCACTGACAATATACATTGTAATAATTTAAATCCTCTGACAGCAGAGTTGGAAGCTTTTCTTTAATCTTGACATACTGTCTCAGGATTTGAATTAACCTCAATCTATTTAGTCACTCTATGTAGGATCTAACAAAAATCCATTCTACTTTCTCTTCAGATGACCTTTTTTGCGGAATCTTTTTTTTTCCTTAATTTGATACTTTCATAATCATATAAGCTAGAGTCTGATTGGTTGATCAGAAAGGTCAACTTTGTGTAGAGAGAAGTATGAAATTTTGATTGATTATACATGCAGTGACTGAAAAATTACCAGGTCTATATTTTACTTAAATTGGATTTAAAGCTTGAAAATCCTGAAGTGTTAATATCAGTACATGTACTACTTTGCTACCTATAATTTATTTAACAAATTATAAGGCATTTAAATTCAGAAAATAATTTGTATTCATGAATTATTTTTATGCTGTTTGAGTCAATACTTTTAACAACAATCTCAAAATATGATATTGTAAATTTATTGCAACACAGTTTTTAAAAATCTTCAAACATGATTTACTTCAATATTTTCAATAGAAAAGATATAAATCTGATCTATATTCGACAGTATGTTAAGGATTTTGCTGCTTGGTCTGAAGTGACTCAGTACAACAGTATGTCTGTAATACATTTTGATTCAATTAAACTGCTGTTGCTTGCTCTCTTATCATCTTAAAACATCTTGACATCAGTACAAAAAATAATTATAATTTCAATTTTTTTTTTCAGAAATGATCAAACTGAACTCATACTGAATTTGTTTTACATTTTTTTAAATCTAGTTCCAAACAAAATGTGTATTTTTTTTTAAGTAGATGGCGGAATGAAATTCTGAAAATTTTGAGAGCTTAAGAAGTAGTCCATGTAGGAATCATGCAAATTTTGTAATATGTGATACTACCCAAAAAGGCTACACATTTTTATTTTTGTTATTGCTTTATGGGTCTGTATGACAGAGTGTGTAATTATTCATTTCTATCTATTTGATCTTAAGAGATACTATAAATTCACATTGAAAATCCTATAGTTTCCATTTCAGTGTCATTTATCTCTCTTAATTTTGAATTCTAAAATACATTCCATATAGTTTACATCTCCTAAAAATCAAGGATTATATGTATGAAAAGACACAAACTTATTTCTTTTGCTAAACATTTTACACACAATATATAAAAAAATCAAAATATATAGGCTTTCCAATTTTGCATGATTCTTGGCTGGAGTGTTACTTTACACCATGAAGTCAATTCAGTGAAAACAGCTCCTTTTGGACTTAAAGATTGGTTCATTTTAGACAGGTTTACAGATATTCAAAGTACATTTGAAACATTTTACAAACTGATATATAAGTCTCTGGTTTAGACAGGTTTCACTCTGCTGATACAACATGACCATAATTTGATCATTTCTGGAGAAAATGTTTATCTAGACTTTATTTACAGCATCCTGATTAATATGTTATTCATTGTACTTATATACACTACTAAAGTCATTAATCCAAAGAGAAATTTGTCAAATCTGGAAATTACTTATAATTGAATATTAAATGAATTATAAAATATCTTTAGATGTTTGTCACAGGTGTTGATTTTTTGACAAATGATAATTTTATGTGTGTGCATTGTTTCTGTTGCAATTCACATTATGATGTGTTTTTTTTTTTTTTTTTTTTATAAAATACTGTTTCTGATTTATTTCTTAATTTGTTTTACTCTCAAGTCAGGAATTAGCATTCCCTATTTTTTTTTTTTTTTTTTTTTGAGAGCGATGGAAATTCATCTTTAGACAAGCCCAACCATTATTTTACTGATATTTAAACTTCAAAATTTTGGTTAAAGATCAAAATTGATATTTTTTTGAAAATTAAACATTTTAAATTGGAAAGCTTTTATAAACATATAATGTACATTTTATACCATGGTCATCAAGTCCATTATGAGCAATGGTGGTTTTATATATTTTGTCCATTCTAAATTGTAACAGTCACAAGCTCACCTGGACCTAATGTCTTTGTCAAAATTTATAGCACTCACACTTTTTGGCTTATGACTATAGAACAAAGTAGATTGAAATATAAAAGCTTAAAACCTCATTCAAAAGGTGGAAGTTGTAAAATGACTTCATGTTGGAATTGTTGCCCTTACATCACTTAAACAGGCCCAGGTGAGCATTCCTGTCTCAGTGGAGCCTCTTGCTTCTATAATTAATGTTTGGTACAGAGATATGTATTTTCACATCATAAAGCACAACTTTGACAGTCCAGTCAGTCTATAATTTCACGAGTCACCAGTATTGTGTCATATTCATGTAATTTCAGTTATGACAGAATGTCGCGTTATGATTATTCATGGCAGCAAGCTGGGTAAGAAAAGGGAGTTAACTCCCTTTTTGTCTTGTTGGATGTTTGTCAAACCATTTACCTATATTTTATTTCTTTTGTGCACTGCATTGGCTTTTTATTTAACATGCTTTTAGATTTTTGTTTTCTTCCCTTGCTTTGTACCAAAAGTTCATTATTCCAGGTTTAAGTTAAATTTCAAGTATTGAAGATGCATGAACTTTTTGATACACAACTTAATACTAGTTTGTCCATCCCCAAGCTGTTGCAAATACAGTTGGATAGTTTTTGTTCAAAATGATAGAACTGTATATATTTTTGTTCTGTTGACATCTTTATGAAATAATTCCTTTTTTCTCCAATTAGAATGACTGCCCTGCTTCATCTAACCAGAAAATTTTCAGCATGTTAGTTTTTCATCTTTCCATTAAAAATATTTTTCCCTTCTCAAAGATGCATTGATCATATATCCAGATGTAACTGCATTTTACAAAATCATTAGATACTTTTCCAATTCAAAGACTTATTGATAATGTGTAGTTTTAATACCTTGCTACAAAAAAAAACTGTTATAATGTCATTGTTTCATGATTGCATTGTGCCATTTAAACACCTTCACAAAGTTTTTGACTTTCAGAATTAATACATGTTTCCATAAAAAATACATGATGTATTTACCTTTGCTTTATCATAATTGTGTAGATTCACAGTACTACCAGTAGAATTTTTTTAACTTTCAGATGTCAAATACTAAGATTATCCATAGAAAAAAATACTATGTTAATGTACTATGAAGGATGTTTTTGATATCATAAAAAATATTTCATCATTATCAAATATCATTATCATCATGTACTAATTGCACAACGATTTCCTGTTATAGACAATAAAAGCAAATTGATTGAGTTACTCCATGTGCATTGTGTATCAGGGTTAGAAACTCTTTAAAAAAAGCACCAGTAGAGGGTTTGGAAACTGAAATTAAAAGATTTTCAATAGAATGTAGTATTTTAAGAAAAATCACATTATTCAATTTACTCTCAGCTGTTTTTTTTTTAATCTAACAACCCTGAATTTCTAACCCTGATGTATATTGTCAGACTGCATGTGTCCCATTGTGCATGTGTTTCCAGGTATTATGACCACTATAGAAATGACGATTCATACAGTACAAGAAGTGATAGTAGAGTTCATACTCCAGGGTCATTATCAGATTCGGGTGATCAGCTGTAAGTTATGTAACTAATGACAGTTCTTGCCCTGGGTTGAAACTTGGCTCATGACAAAATGAAATAGTTGTGATTCATGGTCTTGAAAACAGTGTATCATGTGGTACTTTTTGCACTTACTGGTTAAATCTTTATTATTTCTTTTCATTATGAAAGTTCCATAACGTTTCTTCCAATAATGGGAGGAGAGACAGGAATACAGGGGTAATGGGGGTGGGGATCAGTGGTAAGGGGCAGGGAATGGAGAGTGAAAAATACAGGAATTGGGGATTATGGTTGGCAACCATAACTGGTGGTAAAATAAAAGAAGTTGGGAAGCAGTGGTCAGGAAGGAGGGGGCAGTGATCTAAGGTGAAGGAAGCAGGGTTGAAGTACACCCTGTCCATCCCTTTAGTAAGAAACAGGGTGTGTAGTTTTGAACTGGCTTG
This sequence comes from Perna viridis, assembly GCA_037379345.1. Taxonomy (NCBI): domain Eukaryota; kingdom Metazoa; phylum Mollusca; class Bivalvia; order Mytilida; family Mytilidae; genus Perna; species Perna viridis. The sequence goes on along the minus strand of CM074517.1, from coordinate 29,172,463 downwards.
TAGATTTTTATAGTAATTTAATTGTACTTTCACAGTTGTTTCTGCAGGCTGGGTTTTGGTTGCTGATATTCCAATGGGAAAATATTCAAACATAGAAATTTGTTTAAAAGTCTGAAATTAAAACATTCAAATTTTCAGTCTTTTTGTGGCACAAAACCATGACTAAAAAGCAACTGTTTATCATGAAAGACAACAAAATTTTTGTATTGTTATGTGCCATGTTTCCCCATCATTTGAAGGTTGCCGTGTTGTCTACATAGATTACATTAGTCTTTGTTAAGGTTCATTTGTAGTGCAGGTGTCCATGGTGAGCTAGGCAAGCAGCAACAATAGTGTGTCTTGTAAACGAGGAGGCTGGAATGTTGGGGATGGAAACAAACAATACTGTTTAACTTATAAAATCTATATACGGGTATATAAACTCTGTCTGCTCTACAATTCTTGGCATTGGTTGAGGGCTGTGGTTATGGGTGTATGTTACTAAACATGTTATAAAATTTGAACATATGGGTCAGCTGCATCCAGTTTTTTTTTTTTAATTTGCTGCCTCAATAAGGTTTTTTCAAAATGCAAAAGTTTAAAAGTTTTATACATAGCTGCTTCATAACAAAAGGAAAGTGCTAGTACATTGTACTATTGCTAGATGAGAATTCTATTAGCAATAGGTTACAAGTAGTTGCAAAGCTATCATTGCACATAGTGCACTATATATAATATATATCATGTGGGTATATTTTATGCATCAGTTTTTGCTTCAATTCTGTAGTTGTGCAGAAATTAATATATGGATGTATATTTTTGTATCTTGTAATACAAATGTATCAAGAACTTATCCTTACATTAATTTTATTTAATTAAGTATTCAACAGTTATTAAACAATAGATATAATTACCTTCATAGTACTGGAAATAAAGCATGAAAAGGCATGAAATGATATAAAATTATTTTCATTTTTTTTTTTTTTTTTTTTTTTTTTAAATAAACTTATCATTTAATGAATACCATTGTCTGTTCATCTACCCACGCCAGATGTAAATGTAGTGTAATAATTTGAAAGCACTAAGTTATATGTTATAAGTTGCCTTTGTGAAAGAAAGCTTAATTTTAATTTTTTTAATGTTTTCCTTATTTTTCAAACTTTGAATGCTAAAAATGGGGTTTGCTTTAGGACTGACTTAATTTAAATATTAACTAAGTAGCACCATACTCTTTTACCACAGAACAACTTTTAGCAGACAAAAATTGGCAGATTAACAAACTTTTATTGCCCTAAAAACATTCTATAATTATTTAGGTCATTAAGTTCATATTTCTTATAATACATGTACATGTATCAGATTTGGGTTTAATCTTTTCATTAAGAAATTTTGAATTTTATATAAGGTAAGTAGGATGCATGAAAGAGTCTGGTGTTCTGAGGGCTTCTAAATTTGTCGACTGGGATAATCTTTAAATCTGTCAATAGGAATGTTGGTTAAGGTCTACTCAATTGCTATCATCTCTAATGCTTTCTGAATGGATAGTCAGTGTCTGTTGGTAGTTTTATTCCAATACAGATTTGTCAAGTGTCACCAGTGAATTGAACAAAGGTGTTAATTTTTATAACTATATATTTTAGGGAAGGTTACCAAAGGTCTCGGGCTTCTAGTCGACAGGGATATGATGACTATCATAGAGGGCATTACGACCCATATTATTCGTATGGCTATGGAGATTATTACAACAATAGTTACATGGAACGTAAGTCTTTAGATTGCATATTTGTCACAAAATGACCTAGTTTGAACGTTACTGTTTTGAAGATTCATGTGACTCAGGTATGGGGCAAATTACTAAAATGACAAAAGCTGGATTATATTACCATTACAATTACAATTAACATTACAATTACAGTTACATGTATTTATTTATTCATTGCTTAATTATACCAAAAGTAAGACAAATGCAAATAATTTTCTGGAGATTAAGATGTATACAGTGTTGGCCTTATTTTATTTAGATGAGAAATGTTTGTGGCTCAAAATTTAAAATTTTCAATGGAGTTTAACATAGTTTTGATTTTCAACTGTTGCAAATAGAATTAAATTGTTAGCATTATATCCTATAAGTGTGGTGAACCTGTAGATTCTTTCACAACATAGAAACTTAGTAGAGGATCACTAGTTTTCTTTTGATTACTTTATACAGCAGAACCACCAGGTAGAATGACTCCAGAAAAGTACACACTGCCCCATATGTGTGCCCGATTTGGCCCAGGTGGGCACCTGATTAAAGTGATGCCCAACAGACCTAAGGAAGGACAAACAGCAACTGTAGAAATACACGACATTAGTATGATGCTCGAGGACAGACCAGAAGTTGAGGAGCTCAAGTGTTTCCCTGGGCCTCTTGTTAGGTAGGAAACCACAAATAGTAGTCATTGTTTCTGGAATCTTTACATGGAATCAGTTTAGATCAAGTCAGAGGACCAAGGCCTGGTTTCATAAAAAAAATCTTGAATTGAGATTTTCCTCAGATCCTTCCTCAACTGAAATTTTGACCTATCAAATCATTTGAAATAGAAGATTTTAGGAAAATCTCAAATTGTGATTCATTATGAAATTGGACCAAGGATGGGTCTTTATGTTTAGGGGACCTCAGACGAAACAGGGATAATTAGTGGTATGATTATGTTGTTTTTGTTGTTCATAGATGTTGGATTCTGAAGAGTAACTTGAGGGAATAGATCTTTAGTGAATTGTAAGAAAAAGTTTTCATACTATGAAAACAGGGTTTAAATTGAGTAAGAGAGTTGTTTCTACAAGCATTTCTAAATTAGGGCTTAAGATGTTAAAAAGAGGGTTTTAGAAGACGTGTTAGTAAGAGAGTTGTTTCTACAAGATTTCTAAATTAGGCTTAAAAAGTTAAAAAGAGGGTTTTAGAAGACTTGTGAGTAAGAGAGTTGTTTCTACAAGCATTTCTGAATTGGGCATAAGAAGTTAAAAAGAGGGTTTTAGAAGACTTGTGAGTAAGAGAGTTGTTTCTACAAGCATTTCTAAATTAGGGCTTAAAAGGCTAAAAAGAGGGTTTTAGAAGACTTGTGAGTAAGAGAGTTGTTTCTACAAGCATTTCTGAATTGGGGCATAAGAAGTTAAAAAGAGGGTTTTAGAAGACTTGTGAGTAAGAGAGTTGTTTCTACAAGCATTTCTAAATTAGGGCTTAAGAGGTTAAAAAGAGGGTTTTAGAAGACTTGGTAGTAACTGTTTATTTCTTGTTTTCTCTAAATAGTATTTGAACAATTGTGTTACATGTAATTCATTATGGTAATTATTGTTTTTTGTAAAAGTTTGAAAGTGCTTTTTCAGGCCATTGCACTGTCATTAAAATTGGTGCTGCATTATATATTATACTTAATTTCAGAGGTGCATGTGTTTATTGAATTAGGGAAGAATAGTATCAAACTATGTACTTGTCTTACAATATATTTTTCTTTTTGTAAAAAACTGTCCTTGTGCTTAAAAAGTCAAAGGAACTACCTTTTAGTTCATAAATACATCATAAGTTTACAAGGACGTAAGAAAAGCATTATTATACGTCGTTATCGTTTTAACATTAATCTTAATTTTTTCAGGAATGACACCCATAAGAACGATGTATTATCATTCTGTCAACAGAAGGCTAAAGCCTGCTCTGAGAACATTGACATGACTGATAGGGAATCAGCTGAGTTAATCTGGAGACTGTTAGAAGTTCTCATCAAACAGAATGGGGTTAGTGTTATAATTAAATAGAAACTAATTGTACAAACCATCTTTCTTATATTAATGTTGACTAAATGAGATCAATCAGGAATCTTATAAGAAAAAGGTGATTTTATTTTTTATTACTAGGTAGAGCTAATGGTTTTACCTTTGTTCTGTCATCTGTAACTAACAGTTTTTTTTATATATATATATATATGAGAGTTTTCCCCTATCTGCTATTGATAATTTTGAAATTTTTTGCAATGTTTCTATTATTGCAAAAAATTCAAACTGAACACAACTGCAATAACTAAAGCTCACATTATGGATGTTTTAACAATACTTAATGGAGATTTCCTTGATGTTGCTGAAGTTTAGATCACATTTTGGTTCGGAATTATAACAAAATCCCAATAATAAATACATGCCATCATTTCTGAATGTATAATATAACTTTTTGTGAAAAAGTTGGTGACATTTACATCCTTCTTGATTGAAGCCCGTTAAAATACATACATTAAAGTTTTAAAATGGAATACATGTACATGTTAGAATCATTAACAAGCCAGCCATACTACATGTAATAGATTAAAACATTAAGGGGAAAAATACTTTCATCTATGTGACTCTATTTTTGGTAACTGAAAAATTCATGATTAAATCTTATTTAAATGCTATGGGAAAACAGTCATGTAAAATTCTGTTCTTTTCAGGTGATAGTTGGGACTGATATTGCTGACCTACTTTTACAAGGTCATGAACCCACCACAGCAGAATATAGCATCATGGGAATGAAGATATCAAGTAGTACAGACAATTTGGAAGCTGACCTAGACGACTCTGAAATATCTAACATCACCATGGATAGGTCTGTTGTGAATAAAAGTCATAGGTCAAGGGAAGAGGTCACTGACAGATTTAGACATCTATTGATGTATGGCCGAAAAAAGGTATGTTGTCCTAATTTTCATTTGTCTTAATGTATTAAAGTTGTTTTTGGGTACAAAATTTATACCTTCATTCAACAGTTTTTTGCTGCTACAATTACCGGTACTAAAATTTAGGAGGTTATTAGCAAAATATTTAATGTTAATTGAAAACCATTGACTACTTTTCAGGATGCATTAGAATGGGCTATGAAGAATAATCTGTGGGGTCATGCCTTATTCCTAGCCAGTAAGATGGACTCTAAGGCCCATGCTAACGTAATGACCAGGTATATTTTCATCAAAACTTGTAATTTCCCCTTATTTGAAAAGTAAGTTCTAAAACTATTAGTTCTTGAAATATTTTTTTGTGAATGAGTTGAAGGTTAGGCTAAAAAATTAACGTGTTGAAATGTATTATGTCATTTAAGGCCAAAAAGTATTGATATGAATTCCAGTATAAGAAATTTTCAGTTACACATGTCAAGATTTTATGATTATAACTTAAGTCACGTTATGATATATTTTCATATAAATAAATGTAAATAGTAGTGAACCATTGCTGAAATTTACAATGGGATACCCTTGATTTCAGACCTGGCTAAATCATTTTTCAACATGTCGGACACTTGTTCCGGCAACTTAACAAAATCTGCTGGACCCAACAATTATCTACCGGACGGAATTTAAATTTGCTTCAATTCTGATGCCATCTTTAAACCGGAAGTTCCATTTGAGGCATTTCTAATTAAAAAAAAAACGTACCGGACATCAGGTCCGGAAATCACACAAATTTTACCGGACCGACGGCTAAAAGTATCGGTCATGTCCAACGGTCCAATGAATTTCGCCATGACTGTGATTTATTCAGAATGTAAATTAATTTTTCAGATTTGCTAATAGTGCTATGAAGATGAATGACCCCCTCCAGACTCTGTATCAGTTGATGTCAGGTCGACAACCTGCTGCAGTATCGGTAGGTGTAAGGAAAATAAAGATCTTTTTCAAGAATAGTTTAAGTTGAATAATTAGAGATCAAACTTAAAGTAGCTGAACTACATTGTACTTAGGAACTTGGTGCTACTGAATTTTTACAAATACTGTTTATTTGTGATTTCCTGGATCAAAACACTTCATGTGGTTGTAATTGGTTGTAAATTTCACAGTCAGATAACTTGCATCTAACAAATTTAATAGGGTCTGGTATTAAAGGTTTTCCAATATCTATAAGTATAATCGTCGTCATCTTGCCCCGTAGGATTAAATTCTTAAAGTTTTAACATCAAACCCTGTAAACAAGGGAATTTTCACATGGGAATGATATTGGCAGAATATTTTGTGACCCCAAATACAGCAAAGAAATTCTATGTTAACAATATGCCATTTATTTGCAGTGTATAACAGATGAGAAGTGGGGAGACTGGCGACCACATCTTGCAATGATGTTATCTAACCAGACTCATAAACATGACTTAGATAGGAAATGTATAATGACCATGGGTGACACACTGGGTAAGGATATCATCTCCATTTACAGGTTGTCATAGGTGTTTCTCATTTGTTTGTATATTTTTAATTATCTTTATTTAGACATGTGTCATGTAGGATTAGAATCTCTTTAAAGAATGATGTTGGGCAGAGGCAGACAAAATTTTTTGAGCTTCTTAAACAAAAATGCAGTATTTTAGGAAAATATTAAGGCATTCAATAAGTTGTTTTTGATAAATAGATAACCTCAAAGTTCAGACCCTTTTAATGCATCATGCATCTTTGTTTACTACATGGAAAAGGTTTTGAAAAGCACTAATTAGTTTAAAAAAATGTTTCTGTAATCCAGAAGCAAGGTACAAGACATGATGCTAACATGGAATCTTTTCACTTAAAATACAAAAGTAGTATTTTACCATCTTTCCACTTGCAACTAAACAATATTAACAAATTTAGAATTTCCATTGAGGAGGAGTATTTTCTAAAAGCTACATGTATTTGATCTGTAATACATTTTTGAATATTGACAACTAATAAACCAAAGGTTTACCTTGCAGCTGCCAGAGGTTTCCTACATGCCAGTCACTTCTGTTACCTGATGGCTCAGGCAGGATTTGGTTCGTATCATAAAAAGACATCTAAGATGGTACTGATAGGGTCAAGTCACACACTGCCTCTGTCTGAGTTTGCTACAAACGAAGCCATACAGTGCTCGGAAGTTTATGAGTATGCAATGTCTCTAGGAAATGCAGCCTACTTCTCTCCAAATTTGCAGGTTTGTATACTAGATGGTTCATGGAGGTATACCTAGGGTAAGGGACACAACTCTTACAAATCGTTGGAATGTTTGTATTCAGCAGTTTACATCAATCTTATCTGAGCATCAAACTAACTTGGATTGATTTCATTCTGTTTCAAATGAAAACTTGGTAGGCTTTGGTGAAATTAATTATGATACGAACATATCCCTGATTTCAAGAGTTATGTCCCTCACTTTAGGTCTACCTCCAGAAAGAGTCTAGTATTAATATTATATTTTTACCTTTAGACTTGAGGTTCTTGTTGTTGATGTTGTTTTGTGACATCTTTTTTCAATGTTCTGAAGGGTTAGTATTTATAAGAATCAGGCAAAATGGGAATATCAGAAACATGGATATCAAAACCCACTGATCTGACAATATAATTTCACTCAAGGATGATTTCTCTATTTGAAAAGACCAATATTTGATATCTGCACAACTATTTGCTTAAATTTTTTTCAATAGAATGTTAGAAGAAATATGATTTTTACAGATTTATCTGCCTTTGAAATACTTCAATGAAATTATAATTCAATCTTCAAAAATGATATGGAAATATCTTGTCTTTTTTCTCCTTGATTCTGATGGTGCTAATAGTCAAATTAACTTTCAAAATTGTGTTTTTTTCATACCATTTTTCACCCACTGCCTAATTCTTACAGAGCCTGATACAACTGGGAAAAAGTTCAAATTGGAGTTTCGTTTTTTTTTTGTTTTTTTTTTTTTATTTGATAATTTTATTATTGAATTTTTTTTTATTTTGTAATGATTTTACTTTCAAAGAAAACTTCATTTTATGTTATGCTTTGCAGAAACATACATGTATAGTGATGAATAGAATGGTATGAAGATGGCTTTAAGTAATACTACTAGTCAGATTAAATAACTGTTAATTTAGTAAGGAAGTTTTCTTTTTGAGTGTTTTTGTTTTTTGTTTTGCTTTTTTTTTTTTATTTTGCTCAAAATAAGGAAGGTTGAGTAGTAGATTAACTTGTATCAGATTATAAATATCTTCTTTTCAGTATTTCAAGTATTTGTATGCATGCAGGATGGCAGAAAATGGGTTTGCCCAACAGGTATGTGAATTCAAAAACTCATTCAAGATTTGTAATCAGTACATTTTTTTTCATCATGTAAGTTTTGATTTAAATCATTTGACAATAGATTACAAAGTCAAGCATATGACATATTGGTGATGAAGTAATGACTGGTTTATCAAACTATAATAATGTATCTTAGTGGAGTGATATGCTCAACTCTAGGCTCTTGCTTCATTTACTCAGCATATTTAAAATCTGACGCCAAATGTCAGACTAATTTAAAGCAGTGTCTGTTCCATATATCTCGTCTTGAAACGGATGAAGTATCTGCAACTGGATATTAAAGCACAATAAATTAGTCAAAGTTAACAAAGTACAATAACTTGATTTTTTATTTGTAGGCTTTGGAATACTGTGAAGTAATTGCCAAATTTATAAATGTATCACCAACAGTCTTTCAACCAGCTCTTGTTAAACTTGTGTTTGAGGTAAGACTTCAGTTTGCTTAGTATGATTTCAGTTAGCTTTTAATGCCCCATCTGAAACCATCCATACCTAGTTCTAATCCACAACTCCTCTCTAACTACTGAATGGAATTTAATTAAACATGTGCACCTTTGTTTTGTTTTACATCAGAATGACCATTTATGTTATCCTGATGCAACCAAGGGGAAACATCCTCTTACCTACAACTCCTCTAAAACAGCTGAAATGGAATTTGATGAAACTGTCATACATTTTCTATCACACGTACCATGATGCATCACCTAATCTGTTTTCAATCTGAATGACATATGGGATTTTTTATATGGCTTCTGTGGAGGGGGTGGTTTCAATATTTGAGCTTTGCTAACAGTATTTCTAGTTTAAAATTATTATATAAATATCAAATTCTCAATGGTTGTACTTAAGTAGCAGTCTTTATAAAAATCAGGCAGTAGGTGTTTCATGCATGTCAAAAACCCAAAGGACTCACTTTTATTTCTTGTTTAGAAACAGTTACTGATCACATAACCAGTCTTAGTTTTTCCTTTGGTTGTTGCACTTTTGAGAAAAAAATTATATAAATTGTACATGAAATTGGCACTTACAAGAGTTACTGTTCTTGTTTGATTAGATATGGTTGATTATAGTGGGAGATGATTGTATAATTTTCTCAATAAAAAAAAATTTGAATACAAAAAGGATTATTTTTTCCTAAAGATATAGCATATGTAGACTGAAAAAGCATTGTTTGTTTTTCTACAATTTGAATCACTTTACCATTAGCAATGTCTGAATTTTATATGGACTGTTACTTAAGTCCATCACTTTAATGCGAATGTCCTGGGATCTTGTCTGTTTACTAGTGAGAGAATTCCTTGAGAAACAATAGTTACTATTTTAGGATTTTTTTGGCTGATGCCATTGTCATTTCCTGTTTAATTTTGACCAATGAATTTGATTGAAATAGATTTGGAATGACTACATGCGATAACACTTGTAAATGGGAATGAGGATTAGTTCTGAGTATGTGAAGGCCATTTCTTAAATTTGATTATCTCCCTATAAAAATAACATTTCTTGCCTCCATTCAAATGAAAGTATTACATAATATCTAATGATGTGTGTTGATTACAAATTGAATACACTGTCTTCTGCATCAGTTAAGGTAACAATCCGTCTTCTGCATCAGTTAAGTTAGCGATCCGTCTTCTGCATCAGTTAAGGTAGCGATCCGTCTTCTGCATCAGTTAAGGTAATGATTCGTCTACTGCATCAGTTGAGGTAACAATCATTTAAGAAAGAAATTTTTTCATTGTTTTGTTCACAATTTTTATACAGCTGGCCTTACCCTAATTTCATTATGTAATTTTTCATCATTTGCTATATGAAATATAATTTGTTTTTACCTTTGTGTGGATAAAAATAATTGAGATGTCTTCGAAAAGACTTTTAAAATAATTGTCTTATCCACAGCTTTTACCACTTGGACATGGAAGGGAGGGTTATCATTACACAGTGAAACCTGTCAGAACTGAACCCTGTATAATCAAATAACCTGTTTAAACCATACACATATTAAAGCCCTTTATAATTTCAGGGGCAGAAACAGGATTTTAGATTACTGGGCAGGCGCACAGTTAAAAATTTTTTATGTTAAATTTTTGGAATATTCTTCTTGAGTGGGTGCAATGTAGATATCTTTTGTGGTAAAATTAGCGAGAAATTAAAGTTTCAACCTTAAACCGCCTAAATCTACCCTTTACAACACATGTTCTTGGATTCTTGAGCCAAGTAAGGATAAAAATAAAAGGACTATTCTTTGATGAAACAATAAGCCAATTGTTGGAAGATAGAATGGAAGATGAGAATCTTTAGATTTGCCCTTAATCAGTTACATGTATCTAATCTTTTCATCATTTGCTATATATAACATATTATTTTGTTTACCAAACAGCTGGCATCTCGGTTGAAGAAATTTGACCCTGAAAAACAACAAGTAGGAGAAGATAGTGATGATCCTATGTGGTTACAACATCTACAGAGAGTCAATCAGGGCTTTGAGGTATACATATCATCATTGTTATAATCTACTGATGAGAGAGACTATACTACCATGTCTGTAAATGTATTATTATTTGCAGTGGCTTACTGTCACGAATTCGTGATATGAATTTTGCTGTAATTGTTTTATAGGGTTCAAATCAATTTCACAGTACTAGTTTTTTTATCTGATTACTCCATAAATAATGAAAATTCAAATGCAGCAAAATTGATATGTTTACAGTATGACCACAAACAATTAATCTACATGTATTATTTTGTCACCTCTTCTTGCAAATTGATATCATATTTGATGTTTAGCTTTTGGATAATGAGTTCTGCATTGTTTCATAAAGACTAGTCAATGAATGAACTTTTTTAAAATTTTGAATCATGTGAGGTTAATCTATGCGTCCACATGTTTTGATTTACATAGAAGTATCCAAATTTCAAACCTCATAGAGAACTCAGTTTAGTTCTTAAATATGTGTTAGTGTTAAAAATTACAAGCACAATTCATAGAACAAAGCAAGAAAGTATGGGCAATTAGATGTGGTGTTTGTCAATTTTTTATGAAATTGGACCTTGTTTTGTGAAAATGAATACCTCTTTATTATTAGTATTTACACATGTAGTACATGTATATTAAATTTGTCATGTTTCTAGAAAAGCAGAGGACGCTTACCCTACCGGTGCACCTGGTCCATGCTCCTAGTTTTTAGTGGAGTCCGAGTTGCTCATTTACTTTTGTTACTTTGTATGTATGATTTTGGTTGCTTTATGTTCTTTGTTGTGTGTGTCTGTTTTCCATGTCTGGTCTTTGTCCCTGAAATGCATTCTTTTGATTGCCGCTATAACCTTGGTTCCCTTGATTACTCTTTTATTCTATTTTTATTAGTAATGATATTGACTCGTGTAATTTGTTATTTTCAGGATGGATCTATACAACCATTGTCTGGTAGTGTTACACCTTATTGTTTCATGGGTACCAGATCCAGCAGTGCTAGTGGCGAGGTAGCAGGACTGACAGACTTTGGTGCTGTGATGCAGTCAGGACAATATACTGGTTCCAGCCCTTACCAACAGAACCAGCAAATATATCAGCAGGGCTATGATCAGTCACAAATGTACAATCAGGCTTATCAAGCATATAATCAGGGTCAAGTTCAGACTGAGGCTCAGCAGCCTGATGCTCAGACTGAGAATCAGGGTTATACTGGGGACCAGTCACAGCAATACCAGTCTAATCAGCAGACAACAACTGACCAAGGTCAAGGTCAGGATTATTCCAGTCAAGGTTATTACCAAGGTCAAATGTACCAGGGTCAGCAGGTAGAGCAACAACAGAACCAGCAGTATACTGGGCAGGAAGGACAACAATACCAGTATCAACACCATGATCTGGCCACTGTTCCTGAGTCAACCATGGCAGGGAGTCAAGATTACTCACAGCAAAGTCATACTGGTAAATGTTCTTTGAGTAATGATTAGTGAAGACAACATTATAGAGAATGCATCTATACTACAGCTACTTAAGTAATATAAAAGTAAGATAGAATTTGAGCAAGATAAAGTAGTTGCTGACAGCCCAGGATTTTGAAATCTAGAGCCCACATGATACTTAACATTTCCTTTCCTTGTAGAAAATAATAGTCAACAACAACAGCCAAACATGACTCAGCCCACTGACTTCAGTATGTATCATAATCACTCCGGACTCCACAATCAACCTGGACAGAGAAACAGTATATCATCAGTGGGTACAGTAAGTTCTCATGCTGACACTGATGATGAGGAAAGCCTTGGCAATTCACAGAGAAGTGAATTTGATTATTTTGGAGCTGCTACGAAGCAGGTGAGTAATCATATTCGTCTCTAGGTTTTGTTTAACAGACATATTGTGTCCATCAGCATAATATAGATGTATTTTTTATAGAATGTCTTGATGGAAGGCAAGTCT